>CM020031.1:6291250-7639375 GCA_009769605.1 Bucorvus abyssinicus | reverse complement strand
CTTTATATAGATTTATATATAAGCATTTCTCAGCAGTTAAAGAGACAGTCTCAGTTTTTTACGCTTGAAGCACTAAGCACCACTCAGTCTGAAACTTGTGTCTTTTATAGTTACCTTCAGAGATTAATCAGCTGTTTTGGGTGAACCAAAATAATGTTTCATTAGCTGCAAAAGCTATCTAAGTCATTTGTGTGAAATATTTAAGCCATTTCTCATCTAAATGACATTGTCTGCCCAAGAAAAGGTGCAGCATATGTTTACTGTAAGCGATTAACCAGCATCCCTCTTTGTGGGTTAGGTGTATATTTTAAGGACGAGACAGCAGAGACAGTCAGAAAACAATATTCCCAATGGGAGAGGCAAAGGATTTGCTGAGCTTAAGAGATCCTTCAGGGAGCCACAGAAGTCTGCGCTCAATAGCCAGCATTTAGCAGAGAGCGATCGCTCGGCATCTGTGGGAAGCTGAAAAACACAGAGAGCTTGTTTGCAGTGATTATACCCCTGCCTCAACAGCCGGCCAGAGAATTAAGTCACACAAGTCAAAACCCAAGCCTTTCTGGCACTCATGCGCATCATAAAATACAAGGTCCTAGCCTGCCCCTGTAATCGCAGAGAAGTTCCCCTCCCATCAACGAACTTAGAGCATCTCTCTGCCATCAGGGCCTCGCCATTAATGTCGGAAACAAAAGTAGGCTCTGTTCAGGAGGAGAAGCAAGTGGCGCAATTAAGAGACACTATACTATATCACAAAGTAATAGGTTTTACAAAGTAATTTAGTACTCCGATGACAGATGTCAAAGCAGCGACGAGACAGACGGCCCCACAACTGCAGTGGAAATAATTGCCTACATGTTAAGCTAAAAGGCAACGGCTCCATTTGGGATATTCTTAGCGTGATGTGTTACAAATGAACACGAAATGAACATGACATGACTTAACATAAAATTATGACATCCATGACTTCCTATTTCTTTTCTCTTTTTTTATGTGGAGTTGAAGAATTTGCAGCAGAAATGTTCAAATATTATCCTTGTTCCCCTCTACAAATCATCCATCCAAATAAAGACCTTAATATACCTAGAAAAACAGAACAGACGAAATGAAATTATGTTGCCCCAAGCAGATTTTGTCCTCATCACACTAGAGCAAACCTCATTTTGCTGAGGTAGCAGAGAAGCTCAGCCAAGCATCGTCCTCATTGAGTGGCTCAGGAAACACACACCGAGTGACTCCCTTGACCCAAGTAATGTTCTCCACCTTTCTCTGACTATTACTCTTTCCAAGTGGACAAAGCTGTAGAAAAGATGCCTTAATCTGTCTTTTGGTTTATGTTTGCTACATGTAGGAAAGGCCGAGTCACAAAGATTCTCTCTTTACTTCCCTCTTACTGAGCAGCAAAAGATGCTTGGGAGCACGCTTGGGTTTAATTCATCTAATAATTCAGTCAGAAGGCTTTTCAGCACTCAAAAATAAACTTGTTCACCCTTAAATTGAGAATGCTTATTCTTAAGACACTAACTATGAACAGATTTCAGTCTGCCATTCCACAAAAATTTCAAACTAAAATACACAGCATGGTGAAGGATATAACACTAGCCACATACATTCAAGGTGTATTTAACCACTCTTGATTCAAAAGAGAAGCTTGCAAATATTACCCTAAAAAACGTGCAACACAAATCAAATCTCAAAAATATGCAAATGGGGTTTAAGTTAACTTCAGTTCCAGTTTTGGAATCGGATTAATTACAGGAGCACAGAATTCAGAAATGAGTGAATGCTCTCAGCTTCTTAAAGCACAGACCCCTTGCCACACTTGGGCTGCTTTCAGTGTCCAACCCAGTTCTGTTAAAGCTGGTTTAGCTACCTCTACCAGTGTATTGCACAGTTAAAGCATAGACATGCCCTTTGGTGGGGTGAACAACAAAAAAGCCACTCAGCCTCCCTACAAAACATAGCACCTGACTAATTTTATTTGGAAAAGATTAACACTCACCACTGAAATTCTTCTGAAAATCTTCCACTTTCCGCTGAGTGCCAAACGGTGCTACGGAGTGCTTTCATAATTCAACAACAAGCTGCAGCAAAAGCCCTTTATTTCCTATTTTAAGGATTTTACCTGTGCAAATTCAGTTTTGATAACATAACTAACATTTATGAAGCCACCCTTTTGTTATTCAGTTGAGATGTTGCAAGGACACTGAAACAAAAGACAGGCATCGCAAGAGAAGTACAGTAAAAGGACTAACAAAAACCCCACACACAAGCCAACATGTAATGTTTGCCATGGGAAATCTTGAACACAAGCAGATCCCCAAATCATTTGCAGGGCTCCTTGTGCCAGTACTTCAAGGCTGTCTTTGAGTGACTCAATTTCATGAAAGCAAAGTGTTTGTCCTTCACATGGGATATAAGAACATCAGCACAGAAGTTTACAAAACACTGATCTTTACTTGAAAGGATCAGTGATTGGAGCAAAAAGCTTTCACAGAAGACCAAACTAAACTAGCCCTAATCACACATTACCAGCAGTATAACCTCAGGTGAAACCAGAGGAAACTGCCAGCACTGGTTTTATCTGCCTAGCAAAGGGATACGAGTTTTTTTTAATCGGATCACTTCAGGTACAAAGGTTTTTAAAGATCAGACTAAAAGAATTGTTTCCTTAATAGGAAGGTTTATGGGCTTCTTAAAGAGGCAATAAAATATGACTTAAAGTTTCAAGGAAAATTTTATTATACTCACAGCTTCACTGCGGTGCATCTATTCCTTGATGACAGTACATTACAAGAAGTTACCACGCTAATTTTTTCATTTACTTTTTCTACACATTTTCTTGAGAATAAACAAACTTCTTTCACCTTCACAAACTGGAACACATCTTTTTTCATATGATACTAATCTACGTAACCTTCAGAACAGAAAATACATGCTTTGCTAAGAATTCTGCGTGTCATCTTTAAGAAAAGTTACAGGCTCTCCACATACCTCCTAAATAAACCAGTGGTAGCTAAATCAGCCCGATTAACTTCAACATTTGGACATTGAACATTTAGGAAACCATGATAGGAAAGTTTAGTAGTTCCCTTGCCTCAAACACACTGCTCTTGGAAAACACACAGGAGAGCCTCATCAGTACCGTTTATCCCCTGAGCGGATGCAGAAGGAGAAGAAAGTCAGAAACAACAAGACTGAAGCCATTAAATATTTTTTAAAATGCATACTCTAAGTTTAAAAAGACAGAGCTGAGAAGACATGTGAACAATCCTACAGGACTGTATTTCATACAGGGGATACTGTATTTCCAAATAAGAATTAAATATAGCATTTACAGCTCTGAACTTGCAAAGTGCTTTCAAGCCTGGGAGCAGTCCCACTGAAATGGGTGAGACCATTGCTTAAAGATAGCAAGGATCCAAATACCAGCCAAGGAAATGACAGCACACCTTCTTCAGGGTGAAAGAATGAACATTTATCACTTCACCTTTTAAGAGGCATCACTGAAAAAAAAGTCTCACTTTTACTACTTTTTTATTTTAACACGAAAAACACAGATACTCTATCCAATTTACTTCACCTTAAGTATTCTGCTTCTGTACTTTTAGCAAGTTGCATTTCACAGATTTTCGTCTACAGTCAGTTCCTTTAGAGATGGTATCTCCTGCTACACCTATAAGCTTATCACAAAACAATGAAAACAGGAAAAAACTGAATTTACCATCATCACCACCTCTCTCCCAAACTCCCTTAACAAACACAGTCAATGGGAACAGGGATCCAAAAGTAAGTTCAACTCGCTTTTAAAAGCTGACTAGATTTCAACTTGGCAGTGCCACTTAAATTGCTTCATATAAGTGTGATAAGCGAAATAGCCGGACAGCTCTTTGAACCGTAACATGAGACTTCATGCCTACAGAGAAATCTCACTTTCTATCATCAATTTTATTTTAATTTTAGGTGGCTGCAAGCACGCTAAAGCGCCCTCCTGATATCAACATATTCCAGATAATAACTTGTGGGAATGCAGCACATGCCAAGCATCTGTGATAAATTCCTCCGACCATTTCCTCCCAGCCTCTTCCCAGAGACTCTCCCTGGTTTGAAATCAGCAGACAATAAGACAAACATTAGCACTTGGAATTTACCGCTCTGCAATCCATCTTAAAAGCAAACCCAGCAGACGATAGCATGAGCAAGCCTGACCCTAAGCGGGGGGGAGAGAAAAAGGAAAGACACGTATCTACACAGACCCTACTATACTGTAGGTGCAAACTAAAGGAAAAAATCATATATTTAGAGAAGAATGTCAGTGCCTCAACACTGCTACCTGCACACTTGTTAATAAACAGCTATTACTTCTCCATATACTTCAAACAAAATGAGCAAACAGGCTAATTTATATTATTAATAAAACCAGCAACTATTTTAGCAGAAGTAAACACAAGGCTTGAATCAGGACTGGGAGCAGAGCCTTTGCCCAGGTGAGCAAGGGTACCACTGAGGTACAGTTGCCCTGACAATGCTCTGTTCTGTGTACACTCAGACAACCAGAGCCCGTGACTTCCTAGCTATGTCTTGTGCAATCTTGGAACTCCTTAAACTTGAGCTCAAGCTTACAATTTGCACTTCAGCCCACATATCTGCAGATGGGGCAGCAGGATGCGCCTCGCGGCAGGCGAGGGGAGAAAGAAACCGTTGTTCCTGCTGATGTGGCTGCATCTGAACGTGGTGCTCTCTCCTTCATGCTGGCCTTGCTTTTATCAGTTTTCTTTAAGAAACCTCCACAGAACAGAGCTTTCACAAATACCACAGAAACAACACATTGAAACCTTCGATCTCTGCTCCCTTCCAGCTCAGAAGGATGCATGTAACAGAAGAGAGGCATAGCAAAACGTCAACAAAGCACAGACAGGAAAACACCACCCATCCTTACTCCATTCACTGACTGGATTGCGTTCATGTCTCAACACCTAACTCAGCAGTATTTCACATCAAGGCATACGCACCCTCTAATGGGCTGTGACCAGCTCAGCCAGGCTACTGGCCTGCTGTGGCACAGAGGCTGTCTGCGTACATCGCAGCTTAGCTCACCGATGACACGGCTTATCACTGAGGTGGAGAGGAGCTAAGAGTCTCCAGCAAACATACTCAGAAGTGCTGGCAGATATAAAAACTAAGTAGAGAAATTAAACACATCCAGTGATGGTATTTAGCGAAAATTGTGGTATGGTATTTTGTACAATGTGTAATGCTTACGTGGATCCAAGTGAAAAACAAGCTTTGACAAACACCTCTAGAGCGTTCTGCGTCAGTGGAAGTTGTAAACAGCTGAATTTGCAGCAGGAGCAAACATACCAAAAGAAGCAGGAAAACTATTTTTTTTTTTGTCAAGATTTAAAAAAAGGTATTGCAAAGTGAACTGTTAGCAACTTGCAGAGGCTTATTGCACTGCTAACGTTCTCCATGTCAACGCTGCTAGGAAGAGCCCTTGGAGAAACACTGGTGTCACACCTTGTTCAGCTCAATCGAAAAAGCCTTCTGGAAAGTCGTATAATGACCTAAAAGAGCTGCTGAAGGACAGCCTTGAGTTTAGCCTTGCTGTAAAAGGAACACAGATGTAAATACAGTCAAGCTTACGCTCTAAGCAACATCGCAGCAATCCGCTAGCCTGTCACAAGCACATCATGATAATCACAAGTGGGGAGTTTCAAACTCAAGTCTCTTAAACAGGCAATCGTGGTTTAGCAACTGGGAACCAGAAAGAGTGAGGGGCTAGGATAATTTGTAAACACGGTAATGCCTTTGAAAAAAAAAAAAAACCCTAATGCGGCAGCAGCAGAGCTTGCAAGGGTGACAAGTATCAGAACAACATGCCATTTCCAAAGGCCAGGCTGTGCCTTGCTGAGGGGAACTGCTCAATTTCTGGGAAACCATGTTGAGAAAAACATTTGTAAATTTTATTGCACTTGTTATTGAAACAAAATGGTTATTTTGCCACCTGCAGAGCCCACAAGCTCAATGCATCATTTCTCCAGAAAAAGAAGAAATGTCTGCAAACTCATATTATCCACTTTAACATCAGCTTGCGGTTTAGGTGGAATTTTTAGAAGTCTGTGTGCTAAGTTGTACTTCACGGCACTGTCTCCCCTTGTGTGAGTTGTCAGAAAGACATACTGATATTTTCACAGTGAAAGCAATTGCTTCAAGAATAACACCAACTCTTATTGTTTACAAAAAGCCAGAAATCAGAGCATGTGAAGCAGCAAACAACTGCTTGGCCGACCTTCCCAGCTGAGCAATATACAGTCAAGCAAGTAAAAACATGTTAGGCCAGACAACAGTGAAGAAAACAAACCACAGCCATGTGCTTTCACATGTTTTCATGAAACCACTACAAGTTTTCAAGGCAAGCCAAATGCTTGATACCAATTGTGGTAAACAGCCTGACCTTACGCACCTGAGTGTTTTTCATGTAGTTCCCATGTCTGAAAGCAATGCATTGGAAAAAGCTAAATCCAACTGCTGCACTAGCGCCACGTCCACGCTGACGTGCTTAACCACGCCCGGGCTGGCATAATTCAAAATCACTTTGCAGCAATGGCCATTAGTGCTTTGAGAAGTCTGCAGATACTACTGGGCTGCAGCAGCAGACAGAAGAGATGAAGGATGAGGTCTTTAGGATGATGGTTTCAACCGTGCCCACAAATTTTTTGAAAAAGGCAAAGCTTTCATGCAAGTACAAAGGCGTATATAAAATCTTAAAAAAAACTCAAGAGGAAACTTTTCAGAAGTAATATAGTCCATGTTAGTGCTGGCAATATTAATATCTTATAATTTAAATATTTGTAATGCTTTGGCTTAGTAGAAACTTCACCTTCTGGAGAAGTTAGGGGTTTTTTGCATGTTTGCAGTAAAATGTATTAAAAATTACTAATCTGGAACCTTGCAACCTTTAGTTACAAGATCATGGTTTCCTCTATAGCTATCTTGAGTCACTTTCAAGACAACTTCTTTTTCCTACTGATACCCTTGCTTTAAGGGGGGAAAAAAGGCAAAGCCAAAGAAAAGAAACACCCAACAAAACCAGTTTCCCCTTCCTGATTTCCCACAGAAGGAAGTTCTACTGTACCTGAACACTCCTTTTCTTCTGCTTCTCAACCAATAACGTTTTTGTTGGGAACTTCACCTCATTACAGAGTCCTCATCGTCTAAATCATGTTCACCAATAACAAAGAACTCTGTCATAAAGCTTTTGATAGATGTTTTGCAGCCAACACATTACGGTCAGGATTTATGGGAATGATTTGGGAAAGTAAAAAATGGGACTATCATTTAGTGGTGAAATTACAAATGCAAATTCAGAGGAAGACTTTTCTTCATGAAGACAAATTTTTAAACTAGTTTCTGGAAATGCGGACTGTATAATAAACTTCTAATTTCAATAGTAACATTAGGTAAGGAAGGAAAATTACAATAGGCCAGGTACCATGTCAGCCCTGATATACTACTACACTTCTTTATGAGCACATTACAATTCAGAGAGCTAATAATAAAAAGAAGTGATGCTGAGATGATGAATTGATGCTATGCAATTAGACCTATTAGAATTCACAAGAGTCGACAGGCAATAATCAAACCACTTTCATGCTGCCCATTGCAATTATCTTTGCACTTAAGAATCAACAAAGCACATAATGACTTGCTCTCGATTAAGGAATTCATGAGAAATGGAATTTTAATTAGCGTGTAGAAAATTTGGGCCATTTATTACTTTGCAGGACAACAGATTGTGAAAACTAGTTGAGTAGTTAAGTGTTCAACCATGGTTCACATGCAAGAACGCCACACTGATGCTTCCACAAAGTTCCTAATACCATCCCTTGAAACAGCGTTGCCAAAGTGAGTGCACGTTCACTTCTGCTAAACTCTGAAGAAAAGACAAAACAAAACCCACAAAACTATTGGATCTTGAGAATGGTTGGAAACCATTCCTATGTTTTCGATTACCAGCTTATGAACAAGTCAGGTAGAATTACACTTATTTGGGGTAGAAACCAGGATACAGAAGGTCTCATTCTACATTCTCATCACAACACAAGTCAACAAGACAATGAAAATGCATCATCAGTTAAAGTCTGAATGGTAAGGAATGCTGATTTAAGTTTTCCTTTAAAAGCCTCTGAATAGGAAGATTACTAAGTCTCAAACAAAATTACTTCTCATTGTTTGCTGATCTTAGTACAAAACAATTTACTAATAATTTGAACAAAACCACCAGTTAAATTCTCAAAGTGGAGCTCCTTGATGAAATAGAGTTTGATGGGGAAATCGAACGACTATGCTGAACTCAAATGCTATGAAATGCTCTTTTTTAAAAGTGCAAACAAAAATCCGTACTTCAAACAGGAATCCTGGCAATATAGAGAGGAATATAACGCTATCTGCTCAGGGAAACAAATGGTAAGGCAGCATGATATTACACAACATATCCATTTGTTAAAAACATAATATTTAAAAAAAAATACGACTAGAGGTCCAAAATAGTTGAAGAATAGTAAATACTGGAGCATTTGGATTATTCACAATTGAATAATAAACAATTCTGATTACTGTGTGATTATTATCTGAACAAGCATGTCCCACGCTTTCAGCCTTCTGAATTTCCTATTTTGCCATGGGTAAACAGCTGGATTTTTAGTGCTTAATCTGTCAGAATGTCACTCTTTTTTTCCATTGTCAGAGAACTATTTCAACATTTGTTTCTCAGTTCTGCAGAGGAGTCCTGTTTTTCTAATAGCCCCATTAAAATAACATTCACAACAACCTGAATGGCTTTTTGTAAGTGATATGCTTCAGAAAAGGGAAAACACAAGTCAGGCAGGGATTCACTCTTAAAATCACCTACGTGCTCAAAGGCAGCTGGCGCTGCTGCCCCAGGGCCATCCCTCCTAAAGGGAACATTTACACGCTGCTGCAGAGACACCGTCTTCGCCCCACGCAGTGTTTTCAGGGAAAGGTCTCTCGCAGACCCATCTTTCAGTCCCCAGCATCTCCAGCACTGCTGGAATTGCTCCTTGGGAGCAGGGAGAGCTCATCACAGGTTAAAGCAGCTCGACGCGCTGCTGTCGCTTGCGATCAGACGAGGGCTGGTAACTGGCTGGCTCAGACTCAAGAATACAGAAAGCTGGCACCAAACCCTCCCTGTCTCACTTCCCGCCTTCTAGTCTTATGTCAAGCGCAGCATGTTTAAACCAGTGCATCTCGGCCAGGGCATTAACGCACCACTGAGAACCACCCTTTCTTCCTGCTGCAGTTGCAAGATGAGGAGCTGGGGGAAGTGGCATAACCCTCTTACTTTGCTGCCGTTGTTAAATACGAGCAGCGTCTGTGAAAATAATGTCATTTAACCAGGCTAGGTGTTGCAGTGAAGATGCTTCTGAAAAGGATTTGAGAGCGGTGAATCCTCTTGGGAGTACCAGGATACACACAGGATGAATAGTTGAGACGCACCAGAAATTTTTGTTCAGAAGGCAAGCAACGGTATCGTCGCTTGAAAAACATAACACAATTAATTCAAAATACGTGTACAAGGTAAAGAACATGGTTTCTCCAAAAAGGGCTCCTAGTTTAACATCAAAATCTGTTAAACAATGTCATAAAAAGCACCGTGCTGTTGAGGATTGTTACAAGTGAACCTGAACTAAGTGATTCTCTGTGCCACAGAATTTACAAGATCATGGCTCAGTACCTTATTAAAATTAGGGTTCTGTTAATTAAAGCCTTCTTTCAAGTGATAGATGACTACTGAGGATACAAGCTGTGCACACTGTTGAAACTTCATATTAGGAATAGGTAACACCCTTAAAGCATATAGCCTTTGGAGACTGTGCCTACGGAAGCAAAGATTCGTTATACTGCAATACAGAAAGAGGCGGGGCGGGGGGAGTAGGGTGGGGACACATAGAAGGTTCTGTAAAATTCAGGGAAGGTTTATTAGCATCCAACTTCATCTGAAAGTCTCTGAACTAACAACATCTTTTTCACAAGTCTGGAAAAGATAGCCTTAGAAGCAAACTTTTTTTGCACCCCCACCCAAACCCTTTCATCTGAGAATTTAAAAACTACATATTTCATTAAAAGGCATGACGATAAAGAAAAATGATGGATAGAAGTGTGCTTGATATACTTATGAAGATACGGAGTGCAATTTATTTTATCCTGAAAACTTCTCACCTCAAAACTCCTTGATCTCTAGGAAAACATAACACTACATTTTAATACTGAAAAGGACTTCTGAGAGAGGAGGGGTATCTCTTCCAGAGAATTAACCCAACACCCCTTAAAAATCCTAAGAATTTTTGTGCTCTTTTTAGAAGTTTATCTGAGATAACATGGAAAATCCATTGACTGCAGGAAAGTCAATAAGGCACCTCTAAGGTCATATAAAGGGGATGCATCAACCGTGCCATACAATGAGAAAACTGGTAGCACAGTCTAAATACTTATCATTTAACCAGTATGTAATAAAATTGCCAAATATAACTTGTCATTATAGGTAGCTTTTTTTTTTTTTCTCCCATTTTGGTAACTCCTTTAAGGAGAGAGCATTTGAGAAGATCATTCAGTACTATTTGGCTATTCAAGTCTAATCTTTATACAGCTGACCCTTCCAAATGCTTTATTTGATTCTTTAATGGTTTCTGAGGTTTCAGTGAATTCAAATTCCTTCCGTATTTCCATAACTGAAAGGTAAGTTCAAAATCCAAAAGATTTTAATTACTTATAAATTAAGCCATGTGTAGAGCCTAGGTTGTGTTGCAACAAAATATAGAGAAATTATGGAGGTCAGAACTTTTTCTCTCCCATATTAGAAAGAGTAAAGAACAAGCCATTAACTATATTGATGGTCACTAATAGCTCTGAACCAAGAGAAACCTGTCTATATCAGATCCATGAGAACCTTCTGAAAAGAAGCTGAATGTTAGGAAAAAGTTTCCAGAATAAGCTACAACTGAGGAGACTCAAAACTGTGGGTCTTACAGTTTTGACCCAGTAAACACAAAAGGTGGAAATTGGTACAGACCTACATTGAGATGGGCTCAATTTTAATCGTAAGCATTTTCTCATTTCTGTGCAGTGCTTCTGTGACTTCAATGGGAATAAGCTAGCAGGCAAAAATGCAACTGCAGCATATCCTTAGCATTTACTTGCTTTTGACTCCTGAAAGTGTCAGCAGTGGCCTATGGAGTAACTAACAGAGCCATCACAATAATTACCGTGGCAAAAAAATAGCAAATAAACTGATGAAACAATGTTATGGGAATTTTCTGCCTGTACTGGAGGGAGCTGTTCCCAGATGGGACTTCGTTTCCGTACCTTCACCTGGTATCATCTTGATGAGAAGCTATTCCTCCCCTGCCTTCGCCCAAAGGAAAGCATCCACGCGCTGGGGAGTTAATTCCCTGCCACAGCTCAGTGCTGTGCAGAAAGATACTCTCAGCAATTAGGCACAGCTACACGAGCCTTTTCAAAGGGATGATGCTTTCAAGAAAATAAAGAGGCAATTGGGCCTTGTTGACCAGAAACCAGGACAGTAAAACCCTGGAGAGTTTACACTGATTGGCTTTTTATTTTCACATTTTATTGCGAGGAAACTAGATGAATGAAATGCAGCCAGACATGTTTTGACTGCACAACAAAATTCATTTAAACCCAAAATTTCTACTTGTATGCATAATCTTGTCGGTATAACGGTGCCTTTCCCTGTTTTCACTCTGCCCCTATGCTTCTTCACTGACGTGCTTATGTATGATAATGATTTTCTGAAATACAGAATTAAATCAAACTGCATTTTAATAAAAATAAATGAAGCAGAAGATAAATAAATCAATATTGAGTAGTATTTTTTATGACTTTCCCAGAAATAAAACAATTAGCACATTAGCAGTGAATGTAATAATAAAATTAGCCAATTAGGATATCTAAGTGATTACCACATTGAATCAAAAGATTAGCTGAAATAAATATGGATAAGCTCTGCTGAGATAGAGAAGAGACAGTATGCACCGTGCTCTTCTGTGTCAAATGGAGAGTGTTTATGCAACACAGTAGATTTACTGCCATACGCACAACCTAATCTGATCTGTTACTCTCGCTGCACTAGAAGGTACCTTAAAAGCAAATGAGATTATAGCTCTGCCCATGTTAATTGTTGCTGTAATACCATTTTCAGCATCCTTTGACACCAAAATTTACTAGAGAATTATAGTAATTTTTTTAGAAATGCTACCAACTCCAAAAAAAAAAATATCTAAAAGGCTTAAATATTAATAGCACTTCAGTGCTTCTCATCCAGATGGCAACACAGCTGACTGCCGCTCCCTCCTACAATACAGCGCTGTTTATCCTCTGAATGTCCCCAATACAAAACCGTTTTAATCTTTTGTTGCTGTTGTAAAACTTGATCTACTGTGGGACAACATAATTAAGTGTCAACTTTTGGATATACGGTACAAAAAGTAGATAGAATAATCCAGCCTGTATGCCACCAATAATTCAGTTCACGGCTCGGCAATAACGGGATTCCAGATTATTAGCTGAAAGGCGCAGTATTTTACCCCTCGCAGCACTAGACTAAGGTGTGTTTCTGTGCACTCGGTGTGTTTTTGGCACGTTTCCTTGCTGCTCCCTCTTCTCTTCCATTAGCCCGTTAAAAGCTTTACGATACTCATGCTCTATGACTGCACCGTGTAGCCAACTGGAAAGAAACAGCACTTTGATTACAAGCGTCTGATGATCTGTTAGTTCTTGTAGAAGTTATGGAGCGGTTAAGAAATCTAATATAGGGTGGATAAGGAGATTAGCAGGGGAATAGTATTCTGTATCAGTACCTTAAGGAAGATGAATGGAGGAGAGTGAGCAATTAAAAGCAGTTTTCTTGTCTGGGGTTTAAGCACCTGTACAAATCCAGACACCTACCTATGCCGCTCTGCAAACATGCACGCAGAGGACTGAGTGCCATCAACAAGCCGTTATTTGCCATCTATCCTTGCTCTCCCTTCAACGAAGAGTGGGAAATACTGAGGTACCGTGTCAGGAAGTATTTCAGAATATCTACCACATATCTGTTACTAGATGGTTACAAACATATGCAACTATAACAAAGCTTCATGAAAGCAAGAGAACAAGGGGAGCGGGACATAGAGAAGTAGCATTATTGAAACAACATTAACAGAGAATAACATATTTGTTGGACTATTTGCTGGCTTGAAGCTATTATATACTTCAGGCAAATAATTTAGAAACTAGGCAGCATGCTGAAAAGCGTGTGCCCATCCAAACAGTCACGACCTAGCCGTCGAGTGAGAAGTGACAGCAAGAAGGAACTCACTCTTCTCTAGCCACAACTGATAGGTGGGCCCGCATCCTTCTGCACGCAAGCGAGGTTTGCCCCACCGGGTCCTGTGCTGGTGCACTCAGTAATCCCAGCTGAGCAAACACCACAGCCTTTGATGCGCCAAAAGGCATCCGATACAAACCAAGGTCCACATGCTCTCTCAAATACGGGAAGCTATTACAGACGGACAAGTCTTTGACAAAACACAGCAGCTGCCGCCCTGGCTAGCCCCTTTGAAGGGCTTGCCCAGCAAACCACCCTGCTTCCATCGCCACAGCTCTGCTGCAATCGCCTGGTGACCTGCGAGAGGGACCGCACATGCACAGCGGCGTTTCTTCTCCTCTTGTAACCAAAAAGATGAATCTCTGCTCCTGAGGGCCGAGTAGCGCCATGTGAAGCAACGCAAAGAGATTGCCTCCGTGAGGCACTGCCGTCTAATAACTGACAGGAAGGACAGAAGGGTTTGCTTCATGGGCACATAACCTCTATCTCCAACAGTTAACCTAATGTGTTTACTTTAACACAATATGCATGCGGCAAAAGATGCTGCAGTGTTATTTAAACACGAACCATTATGAATATTTTTGTACAGCTGCTATTCCCCCCTCGCACATATTATTTCCATTTTAGCACAGCAGTTTTCTCAATGAAGGTTCCTTGGCATAGGTCCACATGGGAACATCAACTGATAAGACTTTAAATCAACCTCCTTGTTAGTGGAAGCACACAATGCTATTTTCCAGTGACTTGATATTCCTGCTAAAGAGCAGGAGGTCAATTCTCTTTGCTGAGTTAATACCTCCAAAGAATAATTCTCAGGTGGCACATCGAGAGAAAATCACCTCACTGCGTGGCACAGCCCCGGCCGCCGGGACTCAGCAGTGACCCTGGGCACAACCAACTCTCTGGCAACCGCCACCATATTCAGATCTCAGATCAAATGCTCTGCCGCATTTCACAGATCTTTACCCATATTAGCACAAAAAGCTGTTGTGGAGAAAATAAAGCTAACTATGGTGGTGTAAAAGCAGGGCATGGCACCATGGAATCAGGGATGATACTGCTTTTGTTTGAAGTCAGCATTTAAAACCTTGTTTCTTTATGTAGATCTAGTATCCCAAAAAATCCAAATTAGTTTAAAAGAGCATCTGTATACCAAAACACAAAAAGAAAAAATCTTTTATTTTTTTCTTCTGCTTATGTGTAATAAAAAAAAGATAAAATTAGACGCTGCAAGTAACATGGAAACCAGTCACTTCCAGATTTCATAGAATTGTTTTGGTTGGAAAAGACCTTTAAGATCATCAAGTCCAACCATTAATCTAGCACTGCCAAGTCACCATCAAATCATGTTCCTCAGCACCACATCTATACACCTTTTAAATGTCTCTAGGGATGGGGACTCCACCACTTTCCTAGGAAGCCTGTTCCAATGCTTCACAACCCCTTTGGTGAAGAAAGTTTTCCTAATATCCAACCTAAACCTTCCCTGGTGCAACCTGAGGATGTTTCCTCTTGTCCTGTCACTTGTTACTTGGGAGAAGAGATTGACCCCCACCTCACTACAACCTCCTTTCAGGAATTGAAAGGGAACCCACTTACTGAAATGAATCCATGCATTGAAATAGATGCCCAACATGTACATCCAGCAGAGCACATAACCATGTCTTTTCATGTAAGTTCTACTATAGTCAATCAGATGCAAGTAAGAGTATCTGCCAGTGACATTGTTTACTCTTGAGCTGGATTTTAAACTTAATACCAAATTTCATTTTGATATTGATTTCACACATTTATAAAAACAAAATAAATCAGAGAAGCTTGACATGATTAACAACACTGTACCAGAAAACACTGATTTAAGGCAAGCTACCATTATT
Source organism: Bucorvus abyssinicus (assembly GCA_009769605.1). Classification (NCBI taxonomy): domain Eukaryota; kingdom Metazoa; phylum Chordata; class Aves; order Bucerotiformes; family Bucorvidae; genus Bucorvus; species Bucorvus abyssinicus. The sequence continues at coordinate 7,624,099 of CM020031.1, read as the reverse complement.
AAAACCCAGTGATGAACGATAGTTTTCCTCCGGCACTAGCCAGTACTATTCCATTACCCATACCAAGCATCAGCCTCTCAATTTTCAACTGAATGAACTTAGATCAAAATAATATTCACAATCTGATTTGTTAGACTACATATACTGAGGATGCTTATAGAAAACTTTTTAAAACTCTCGTGCATTTATGCTTGCTTCAAAGCAATAGTATAGAATACTACTATTATAAATAATTACATGGCAATTTCATCCTGAGAAATAGAACTATACTGTTAGAAGAGTGAAGTTTAAAGATAAAACAGTCTGAGCACATGGAAAAGAATGACATCCTAGAGATGATGACATGGTTCCAGGGTTGACAAGTGCTTAATTACAGGTTTCAGATATCAGGGACTGACCATGTAACACGTGAAAGGTTTCCAGTGTGATAAACACATAAAACATTTGAAAATATCATAGAAAATGTTAATATACCCAAAAGCAAAACAAAGAGAGTTTCTTTTCCCTGTTTTTAGGGAAGATTTGCAATCATGAACTTCGGTGCTTGCAAAAGGACTGAGGCATTTTGCTGAATCGCAGCACAAATGACCAGTGACAGAAAATGTTTTGCTTTATTGCCATGCCCATGTCCCAGCTGGTATCACTTGAAGGACTGGATTCCCAGCTCAGTTCTGTACCAATTACTCCTTGGCTTTTCTGGCAGCATTTCTGCCAGATGTCATTGGCTTTGAGGGCTCTCTGCTTGAATTCACGTTGTGAACATGTGCCACTTGGAAACCGAGATGAATTTGTCCCTCTCCAGCTTCAGTTAGGCACTTGCAAAAACAGCTAGTATTGAGGAAGAGAGAAATATCTGTTGACTTTCAGTAGAAATAGGTATTTATGCTATCATGTCTTTGAAGACATATTTTTCCCCCCCCATCTTTGGCCACTCCTTTGAAAGAACCTGACTGGTATTTTGGAATAAGAAATAATATTTCCTGCTCCAGAAATAAGTCAAACAGGATAGTCCTTCAGAGCGAGATTTTAGAGTGGTTGTTATTGACCGGTTTTATATTCTATTGAAGTGAATTGCCGTTCAGCAGCAGGACAGAGTTTAGCAGAACCAGTTAGAAACATCCCCATGCTCCCTCCAGCCACATCATAGACTCCAGAACTTTTCAAGCCATTACCAGAGAATACACCCGCCTGCTGTCAAGAGCAGACTTTTTATTTTCATTTCAAAACCCAAATCACTGCAATGAAAGGCAGATTTAGAGGATCAGCTGCCCTGGTGCAAATGCGGAGCTTGTCGTCCTGCCCACATTGGAGGAAGTTTTGCAGACATTTCAACATTTCCAGCACAGACAGATTGAAACTAAGATAATTTATTTTACGAATAAGTGGAACAAATAATCACTATAGTGAGTCCCTGACAGCACTGCCATGAGTTAGATACGAGGCTCTCTGGATGGCTCACAGTTACTGATTATTGGTGTTCTTGCACCACGCTTCTGCTCAGTACAGAGCCCTGCTCAATGCCATAATCTCTGAGAAGAGTTAGACAACAGATGTTATCATCCCCCAAACCCTGTCATTGGAGCTAGAGGAATAATCGTGATCTTTGATTATAATGCTGTTTTACTCTGAAAGATCCCAACATGCAGACCAGAAGGTTGTTTCATACTTCAAAATGGCAAAAGCCTTTTTTGTTTGTTTTTTAGAAGTTGTCCGGCTACCCTGAAGCACAGGGTAAACTGAAATCCCAGGAAGAGTTTACAAATACAAGCATCACAATACACATATAGGGAAAAGACATCAGGAGTCACTGAAGCCAGTGAGATCCACTCCAATTCCGACATCACGTAAAAGACAGTACCTTTACAAGTTCAACACCCAATGGCTTTCTGGCAGCAGCACAGATTTAGTGGAAATTCTAGTAAGTCCCAACACAAAAGCTGTAACACATCACTGTATTTATGAGCTCTGCATCTAAGCTCTGACCCTATCCTAGGCTTCACTTACAAACTTCATGCCACATGACAGCAGGCTGGTAAACATCATGAATGATCTAGATCCAAAATTAGGATTTAATGGTCAAAGACAGTGTGTCTAAGCAATTTTATACTCAATGTAAATTGCTATAATATCATATTCTGCAATTATTTGATTTTCAGTTTTTACTTTTAAATGCAATACTGAAGCATCGCATGCAAATAGTCTCTTCCTTGCAAATTTCATTAATTCATGTTTACTATCAGCAAAAAGTATAATCTGCAGACATGAAGTCAATATAATAGATGAATAAAATCTTGTCAAGAGAAAAGAATGTGAATGACAATTACAATGCTCAAGGCAAACTACAGTTAATGTTTTTGAATACCTAATGACATGTTTATTCTCTTTATCTCACTAGCTAGTATCTTCAGAGATTGGGTTGTTTTTTTTTTTTTTTTTTTGAGAGCCAACATTATATATTTTGAATAAAGAAGGATTTTATTTCAAGCACAAGGAGCCCAAAAAGCCTATCTTGCTATAAGCTGGAGAAAAAACATGTAGTGCTTTTTGTTGAAACCATCAGAAGTTAAGCATGCTAGGACTGGAATGTTAAACTATTTTCAGTAGTGATCTGTCAATCTGTATGAAGTCTTTACTTTTTATTGAGTTGTGTTTCTCTAACAAGAAGAATGGTCTATTTACCAATCTCAATTTGCTTAGTGCAAGCAAAGTAGCAAGGTCATCTATAGAAAACACATCGTGCAAAAAAAATTGTAGAGAGTAATGACCACTGTAAGCTAAACTATAATTCCTTACAATATAAGTGATGCTGTTCCATGTTCTTCATTCAGGGAAAGATTGAAGTACTTGATTTCCTATTAAATACTTCAGTTGGCCTTTATATTGCCTCTGGTTATGCCAAACCACCCAATTCTATCATGTATTATCTCTTACATTACATAGCCAAATGCAAAGGACAGAATTTTAAGATATGTGGCAATTGAAGTTATTATTACAACAGAAACTTCATTTGCATTTATAGTAAATTCCACTGCGTTAATTTGATAATAGGGAAATCAAAAATGTTAATTATGTCTTGCAAATTTCAAAACTTGTTCAAAATAAGTGCTTTTTAGTGAACAGAACTTGAATATCTTGCATATGTCCAAGTACCGACATGAGAGATTCTGCAAGTGTACGTATCGCACAGAACGGCAGACCTTCTTCCTCCACACAAACTGCATTCAGAGTTAACAGAAGGGTGCAAAAAAAAAAAAAAATCAGAATAGGCATTGTTGCAGAACACAATCCATATTAAATTTATCAATGTACAATTTCAAAAGGAACTTCTCATTTTGTCAGACCCTCCAGTAAACTCATGAGGAATTTGCAATTTCTGTGGTGATGGAGGATTATAGTCACAGTGCAGAATTGGAAACTGAAGGGCAGAGCAGGGGGAAGTCACACACCAGCGTTCATCAGTAGGCAAGGAGTCAGTCATTGAGGAAAAAAAAAAAACAAATGAAACAAACTGGAAGCCCCTGTTTCCCTACAGGTTAGGTTTTGAGGAGGCACAGCAACTACTTGCCAAGTGATGCGTGATGAAAGCAGGGATAGTGCAAAGCTGAGGCTCAAGGAGTCCAGAGAAATTCAGATTGGTGTTGGGGGGAAATGAAGGAGCAGCAAGCTATGCTCCACCAACCTCCCCCACTCTGTGTTTTTTCTTTAATTTGTTCTACCTGTCTGCTCAGATTACCTAATGTCAATCTCAAACTGCAATTACACTGCAGGGCAAGCCCTTGGATAAATTACTTTTGATGGAATTAGAAAATTTGTGCTGTAATTGGGTGTTCCTCAGTGACCAACATGAGGCTTTGCCTGATCACTACGCTGAGCCAGAAAGGAGATTTCAGGCCAGGGGGGTTTTCTGTGCCAAGAGCGAAGATTTCTGCAGCTCCTTGAAGCTAGAAGCAAAATTCCTTCCTCACACCATTACCTAAGCTGCTTACAACACTTCCTAGAAAACAGACATTGTACTGCCTACAAATGTTGGGGATTGTTGCCGAAGGCTTCAGTGGGGGAAAACCTGGTAATTTTAAGAGTAGAGCTTGGTCCTATAAGACTGCACGAAGGCCAATGTATTCCCCAGCCTGGGGGTACCCAGGAGCCAGCTGAAGGGAGAGCAAGACCCCAACCATTGCAGGTTCTTCACATCCTACCACTACTTTTCCTACTAAGAAACTGAGTTTATCAATGAGGTTCACATCAGTACATACTTTCCTAGCCATCTACTAACAGAAATTTCAGATAAATATGCTGCCCCAGAGAGCATGTGAGCTCACGCAGGCTAGTGCGGAGTTTGGGCCAAGTTTTCCGCACAGAGGAACACTAACAATACTGGAAGACTAAACTAAAAGTTAGTGTTACATAAAGCGTGCAGATCTATACTATCCATTGACGTGCACACAGCAGATATACTTTTTCATTCCAATTAGTCTGGTATTGAAGAGAGGGATGTGGGGGGGGAAAAACCCAACACAGTTTCAAAGTGCACAGAGCCTTCAAGTGGACTCTTGAGTTTTTGGGGTGATTTGTAGTGATCTCCTGAAGGAACAGAAACTAATGAGACAAAGTCCCTCTAATCTGTTTTTGCTTGCAAATTCCTTCCTATAATCCCCATCTTTGTTCCCTCTCAGTAGGCTGTTCACTACATTTACATTTCAGAGTCTTCCCAAACATTCCTTCCATGCTGCTACTGACACAACATATAATCACCCTACCTGAGCCCACTACTTATAAACAAACAAAAGGATTGTCAGCTTTTGTGTGTGCCTTTGAAACCCTAAGTGATTAAATATTGAGAGCATTCAAATATTTAACAAGACTCTAAGCACACAAAGAAACCTGAAAATTTGCTTTTCCAACGGGGAGTGTCACCCATTTAAAGTGAATAGGATGGTAAAGAGTCATGGGGGGATTTTGGCATCTTAAATTATATTGAGAGAGTATTATTATAAGTATTAAACAGTAAAGGATCTTTTCTTTACTAGATCTTCCCTGAGCAGACACAGAAAGATCCATTTAAAAAGGGAGGAGACACAAAAACGAACATAAAACTCAACTATTTGTATTCTTGCATCAGTTCTGAAATTCAAGGTCTTTTATAGGGGACAAAATCTCAATACAAGATATAATTATCTTCTAGAAACAACTTATTAATGGGAACTGTTGATTTTAACAAGGTAGAAAAACAGACTTTCAAACCTGTTATTTTAAAAATACTGTTTTGAGAGAAATGTTTAACGCACACTAGAGGTTCCCTTCTTTTTGTTGGGGAGCAGGGGGAAGCGGATCATGAGGGAATAAACATTAGACCTACTTGCCAGGATGAATATTTGGATTCAGGAAAAGAACTAAGGGCTGCTGCCACAGCCCCATGTTAAACCTATTAAATCTTTATAACAACTGGCATTAGCAGAAGCATTTGATTAACAGGCTAATGAATACACTGGTACTCTGTTTTTAATAGTCAAACAGTAATTCTTATCCCAAATCCCAAACTTGGGGATACATCCATGTTTGAATATGAGTGCTGGTGATCACAGAAATATCAAAGTCAGAAAGCACCATCAGCTTCCAGGAAAAACAGAATAACAATGAGGTTTATGACAGTGTTTCTCACAACAGTTTCAATTAAAAGTATGCAACAGTGATACCATCAAACTAAAAATTGGTTCTGCATGACTGAAACAAAGGCCTGCTGCACTGACTGTATTTATACTCAGTTATTGAGCAGTGACCCTCGACTTTCCGAGGAGGCAGGCAGCCAAAAAATTGCATTAAAACATAGCTTGAAATCCAGCCAGTTTCCAGAATCCTCCTGAAAGTGAATGAACTCTGTGTTGTGCAGAATTAGATTAATTTGATGATGGTCTTTTCACCCATATTCAGTAATTGTGGCTCTTTTTTTCTACTGGAAGATAATTTTCTGAGTTGCCAGGTCTAGTCACATACTGCCTTTTATGTAGAGAAAAAATTACTCTGAAATCACTCTACCCCACCCACCCCACTTCTCAACATTTTGCCCCCTTCTTCAGACTTGTGGGATTTTTCTGGCAGGCTCGCAGTTTCCTTTTAAACTCGAGAGTAACCTGCTCAATGAAAAGCACCACATGTACAGAATCCATTCTCCAGCACTACAAAGGTGTGATTCAGGTTCTCTGCATAGCCAGAGCCGAACAAAGATTTAACGCAGAAAGCACACACTATTTGTTACTGTCATCCTGACAATTCATACCTGAATGAGGGTTTGAACTGAGACATAATTAATATGAATTGTGTCCTAGGTTTATAATTTGGCTGTTACAATATAAATGAAATTAGCATCCGCCACTAAAAATGCCTTTGACTAAGGAAACGCACGCAGGTTACATATCTTGTCAAAGCATATCGCACATTTAAATACCATTAAGTTTACAAAGCCTAAAAAGAAATTTGGTTGCTTTTTTCAAAGCCTCCAGTAACTTTGAAAAGTTTCACCTTGAAATGTTTCAGATTTTTGTTAGTGCTAGAACTACACTATTTCTGGCAGTAGCAAATACATTTAAGAATATTTTAAGATTACAAGCACCAAGAAGCTACACTTGTCAAAAAAAAAATGGCTACAAAGCATTGCAAACCACTGGAAACATGCAGATCCTATTGCTATTAACAAGACGAGCTTAAACAGCATCTGATTTAAATGCTTTTATGACACATTCATGTTTAATTCTCACACTGAAAATAAGGATTGGATGGTTGCCTTTAATTAGAAGTTGTCAAATGAAGTCAGAGGGAGCATTGGAGAAAAAACCTCCACATATCTAATGTCACAAGATTTAACTCCTAATTTTCCTTTAAAAGGAATAGCCAAGCACATATTTGGAAAACCATCATTAAAATAGTCTAGCACATAAAAAGCTAATAAACACACAAATAAATACTTAGGATATTATTTTAAAACATATTTCTGTGGCTACATTTATAAATATGCTTAAGACATTAACAAAAATAAAGTATTTAGTCCAGAACCATGCAAATCTCTCTCATCTAAAAATATATTATGATATCAGAACATAAAAGAAAGGACATATATGCATACACATGTGCCTGAACACTTGCCTCAACGTGTGTTCATTCTTCATCACACAAACATGTATTTATTATGAAGATACACAAAACTTTTCTTCCTAAAAGCCTTGTTTCATGTGACTGAGCAAACATAACGCACAAAGTTCACACTAAATATTTCCCATTAAAGCTCTGCAGAAACAGTAATAAAACATCAGGCTGCCAAAGTTTCTGAGCAGTGACTTCAGCTGTGCAGGGTGCTGGAAGGATTTAACCATCGGAGGCAAAACCTGCTCTGGGCTTTGCAGGGAGGTGACTGTCACACCTGGCTGGAGGCAGTGGAGTCTCACCTAAGTCCCCTTTCATGCAAGCCTGCATTTGGGGTCATAAATCTGCAGTTTCGACAGGACAAATAACCTAAAAGCTTTGTGATGGAGAGCGCTCAGCATGGCTGGGAGCTACCAGTCAAACCAGGATCATGCCGAATCCAGCTACATCCAAGAAACCAGCAGGCTACTTCTCCCCTCCTTCGCCCCGATTCTCACAGACACAGGCAGCTGTTGCATTTCACACAGGACTTTGAGCACAGTTTGAACACCCCTGTTAGGCTAGGTCCCGGAGGTGACTAAGGTACAGAAATACCAAATGTGTGCCTCTGCAGTGGGCTTAACTGCAGGAGATTCACCGGGTGGATGCACTGGGGCTGCCACCAGACCAAGTACGCAACTTCACGCATCACCTACCCAGAAAAAACTACCCCATATAGGTTATTTCAATGTTTCTGAAATCCTGGTATTTTGAGTTCCTTCATACTACGTTTAAAGCCACAGGAATACCCAGGGCTTTACAGCTCACATTCGACAGCTCTTCCTCAAATGAATGTGCAAATTATCCAACCTTGAATTATCACCACGCTGACTGTTTGAGTCACTCCAATACCGCATTTGGCCTAGCATCAAGAGAGCATGAATATAGCTGCTTTCTTCTCATTGTAGCTCACAGAGTCAGAGGTTCAGCTGAACGGCAGCCTGCTTGGGCTTGCAGTATCGAAAGGGTTAGAAATACCTTCCTTTCTCTTTCCCAAACCAGAGAAAATTCTTGCCAAAATAAAATCAGTGAAGATTTCACCAACAGCCTCTAAAGTTCAGGTTTGACAGTGCTGGTGACAGGTCCAGGGCACTTTGGTAAAACAAGTCTGGCTCTGAGGCTCGCAAGGGGATGGGTTAAGTCTGCTTGAGCATCTGTTGGCAGAAGCAACTCTCACCCAGTCAGCTTTAAAATGGAAACACCCACTGAAATGACGCTACTGGCAGTATTATAGTATTTTTTCCATGTATTTCAGAACAGACCCATTTATCCTATTACTGATGATCCAGCTTTTTTTTTTTCAATGTACGTCAGCAAAAATAAATCTTTTCCTGCAAACATGGTACATAGGCAATATCAGAACAATTACAACTGCATTATTGATAATGAATACAAATCTTACTAAATCTTTTTTTAAACATAGATTATCTCATTCAAAGAAATGCACAGGTATCTCAACTGCTATCCCAGTTAACCTTGCACCTTACTGTTGTCTGGTTTCTATCCTCTTCCCCATCTGCTTTTCATTTCTGTGAAATAAAGCAGATGTCTCCCACTAAGTTCAAATCTTCTTAGCCAAAATACAGAAGCCAATCAAGTCTGGTCCTTCCTCCCTCCTTCCCTCCCCATCCCAGCCCCCTGAGATGATAATAGCTGCAGATGAAGCCCATACATATAAAATGCCAGATGCTAGTCCAAATTACTTGTGGTTACCTGACCGCAATTGAGTTTGGTTCTGTTCATTCTTCTTCTTCGACATAAAGCCATCTATGCCCCTTCCCTTGGGCACACTTTATTTGAACAATTTATTCTAATATTTGTCTGTGGAAGGGGGATGGAAAGGAAAAGACTGCAGAACTTTGGAAACTTCCAGCACAAGCTTTGAGGATATTCATTTTGATCTTCTGTTATTGTTTTATCTTGTCAAACTAGATTGCGTTCAACTAGGAGGCAAAGCAGAGTGTTGCTAAATGAAATGGCTGCTCTCAAAAAAAGCAGGATTTGGCCAAATTGGGCTCAGACTGGACATTAAGACCACAGCAGAGGTCTCCTGTGATGATCTGTGACTCCTCTCTGACTATCACAGGACAAATCTTTATGCAAAAATTCTTGTCCAAAATCATCCCACTATTGACAGTTACGTCTTTCCTTACACATATAGTTTCTAGATTGCCTTGTAAAGTTTGTAAATGGTTTCAGACATGATTAAAACAGGTAGAAAAAGACTCATACCAAACAATTCAAAAGGCTAAATCTGAATATTTGAGTTCCAAATTGCCTGTGCAAAATCAAAACCCATGTAATACTTCAGAACTACATTAAGAACGAAAAATATTGTAACTGCTGCACATATTACCACACATGTCAGCTAAAACCGCTCTCCGCTTTGCCCCGAGAGTCGTGTAAATTACCATGTAACATCCCCTTGACCACCAATAGATTGTAATTTCAAACAAGCATACAAATCAAATAGCCTCCAGGCTTTCTCAGGATTAATGAAAAAGCATTTGTTTCCAGGCATATATGGTACTAATTTATTAGTATTAGCAGCACAACATGCAAGTGACACTCGATTCTAGGGAAAGCTTACATCTCTAAACCCCCTCAATTTTCTTTAAAGCCTTAAAGAAAGCCCCTGTGCTCTGTGGCAACATTGATAAGGAAAATGCTTTGCCTGTGGAGCTAAGCCCTCCGTGGGCAGCAATTAGCAGCAACTGACAGACCCAAAATGCTGAGAAGCTCAAGATGTTTCTTTTTTTTTCTGCAACTTGACTTGAGGTTGAATTTTAAATTCTCTCCCTACCCTCACACCGCTTTATGGAAGAGACGAGGGGAAAAGGGCAAGTGTCTTGTGTGGATGATGTATTACTAGATCCCAGGCAATGCTGACCTGCCAACTGGATCCGATTGAAGTGCTAGCTAGGTATACGCAGATTTCAGATACAGGGGACAAACACTGTGGTTGACCATCAGAAAAGGGTGCATCTGTAGGGCCATCACTATCAACGCAGAAAAACAGATAGCTAACAAATACTCATGCTGCAAGCAAAAAGAATCCTTCCTGCTACAGGTTCAGGGAGTTCAGATTGCAGATGTTTTCTCAGCATCAAGAAAGCAATCCAAAACCATCAAATAAAGCAAAAATGAAGCTTTGGCAACCACTCGTACAAATACCCTACAGAACACCGCACATAAATCTAAGCACTTATGTGGGCTCCAGCAATAACATAATTAACTTAGTATAAAGCATCCTATATACCGGGAGCAAGAGGGTACGATCTCAGTCCTTCTTTCTGTTCATATTCTCTGTTTCCTGGATGGAAACGAGCGCTGCACACGCTGATCTGAAGACATCTGTGGCACAGCCTGACAAGCCATGTCCAGCAATCCTAGCTGGTGAGCTCACTCGGGCAGAGCACACAACACTCACCCTCCCTCCTCCACCACTCTCTCCCGTGATCCTCTGCATCTTTATTCACAGCGCGCCCTGCAACTGAGAGACCTTTCACTGCCTGCCCCAGCTGGCCTCTCTCTTTTGAATCCCCAACAAAACATCTCCCCCTGCCCCCCAAGAAGATTGTCATGGTTAATCCTCCACTTGCAGAACTGCCTTCTCTCTTCAGTGAAATAGCAAAACTTCTTCCAGCCCGAACCATGATGCAATTGTTTCATTTCCTGTTCGCTCCAAGCTGATTTTTCACAGGTCCTGAGCACATGATCTAATTGGAAAATTTAATGAAAATACCACATTTCGTTTGAGTTGAATCGTTTCACAGAGACACACATTTTCTTCTTCAAACTAGCTTTCAGGGGTAGACCTCAAGTATTTAAGTTGACAGGTCAGTAGCTAAGACAACAGAAGGGCTGGACTCTATTCTATACGTTGTCTAACCTTGCAACTTGTGATGAAAAAACTTGCCCCGCTTGACACAGACCAGGGACTTGAATTTTTATTTCCCAGCTCAGTAATGTAACTGTCTGTCTGTAGGGCTTAGACATCTTCCGCTCACAAAGAGACTTTTGTAGCTCACCGGAGGATGAAAGCCAATTGTGAAAGTTGGAGAGGCGCTGTAAGAAATTCTCCTCTTGCGTTGGGCATTGTGGAGCGCCCCAGACTCCAGGTGTATTGCTTTACAGCCGGAAAGGTTACATTACCATCTCGTGTGACCTCCCACATGACGCAGGTCACAGTGCTTCTTCTTGCCAAGCCTCTCTGTCTAGCCCAGCTACTTGTGATTGCAACGGAGCGTAAGACACAATTTAAAGGCTTGCACTGATGGACAGTTCCAGCATGTCCACTGGCGAGTTGTTCCAAGGACTAATTACCCTCTCTTAAAAATATGTCTTGCATTTCCTGTTTGATCTTCACTGACTTGAACTCACAGCCACTGGATCTTGTGGTTTTGCTGGCTAGCTTAAAGAGTCCTTTGCTCCAGACATCTTATCCCTCAGTAGGTACTTACAGACCATAATTAAATAGCCACTTAACCTTCTCTTCAGTAAGGTGAGTCCTATGAGAGCAGATGGTGCTGAGCACCTCTAAAAATTAGCACTGCAGCTATTTATGTCTGTAAATTGCCAGCCAATTGTTTCGTAAGGCTGGTTATGGAGAGCTGCTAGCACCACTGACAGAAATTACCCGTGCTCAGCATGGTCCAGCATTTGTTTTTCATACCCCAGTTCCTAAAGGCAAAGGATGCAGTCTCCTGTGTTACAGAGACCTGACCCAATACAGCAAGAACCAACCTCTGTCACGTGAGACGCACGCTACATAGGACTAAGCACCTCAGGACTGCTTCACCTCCATTGACATCGCATTGTTGGTACCAAATACCCAAACCAACTCTGTTGCCTTTTTTTTTCCCCCTTAATTATCTGAGGATAAAGAAAAGCTCTCATTTTATTAGAGAGGGCAACTGAAGCTGCTCTGCGTATTGAGGGGGTCCTGGTGTAGCATGGACAGGAGCACTCTAGTGACTGGCTGGCTGAAGGACAATAGCACTGGCCCTTCCCTCTACTCACCAGAAGCTTCCCTGCAGCAGCAGCAGACCAGAAAGGTGTCACTGCCAGAAATTGCTTTGCAGCTTTCAGGCTTTTGAGATCTTTTGGGTCTCTTCTGCCCAAGCTGTTGTCCTTCAGAAAGCAGCAGAGAGAAGTATCCCTCACATGAAATGACCTTTTATCACAGAGGCATTCCCCTTGTCCCTTAGCTTCCCAGAAGCGATCGTCATACTACAGTGAGTGCATCATTTTTGGAACACTAAATAGTGAGAGAATTACATGCATCTTCTGCCCAGGCAGTTTAGAAGCAAGATTCAACTGCTATAATTCCACCATAAATAGGCTAGGGATACTGGTGCCAAATACATAAAAAACAATACCTCCAAGTTTCCATGCTACTGGTGCTGGCCCATACACACATCACCACTGCAAGGTACTCCCAATAAAGACCTCAAAAGCTCCAAAAAGAGGAAGAAGTAGATGGCTCTGAGGTAAACCTTTTCACTCACACAATACTATAAAGATAGCCTTCTTTCTAAGTAAAGGAGAAAATAGCATGAATTCCTGGACACACAGCGACAGGACCCGGGAAGAATTTGAGGGTATTAGAACCTACAGCATCGCACCAGATGGAATATACAGCTTCCCAGTCACAGCAAGCTCCAGTCTCGAAAAATTTTAATCAATAAATAAAGCCAAAAACATCCCACTGATTCCAGATTCATTCCTCTCTATTTTTACCTCCTCATGGGAAATAAGCCCAACACTGCAAGTGTTTTCTGACAAGAGCTTTAATAAACACTCAGATAGCTGCAAAGGGAGGACACCAACATTGCATACTTTAAATGGAGAACTTTCCTTGTGTCTCTGCCATTTAAATCACAGATGACAGAAGGCACAGAAAGCACATGAGGTGTCAGGATAGGGCCCGTATTGTTCTTTTCAGTGATAATGACTCCCAATGAACTGAATTCAGTTTTAATCTGAATGACACCATCTTTTTACATCCAGTGAAAGGAAAAAGAGGGTTGCAGCTTTTTAAACCCACCCCCGCTCCCGAAAGAATATGCATACATGTTCCATGAAAGGGACAAACGAGACCAGAAGACAGAAGAGGCAGAAAATGTGAATAAGAAGGAGGCAGGCTATAGGCCTGTGAAATTCTCTCCAGATTTCCTGCCAGTAAACATCAATTGAATACGAAGCTACTGAAGTATAATTACCTCCTTGTCAATCCTGACATTAACATTTTTCTAACTCTTCAATGACAATCACTTCTTTCAGCACTCCTTAATAACAATTCATTTACTTATCCTTGCACGGATGTGTAGGATTGTCAATAACTTCACATCCTTAAAGCAAAACTGGAAAGCTGTGGCTGCTGAAACCAAACTGGATTTCTGAACAGCCATGATTTTTCAGAGGACGATTTCCACGCCTTTCAAACACCGGAAACATTTTTTTAACAGTTACTCTACTCATTATTTTTTTTAGATTAATGAAAACTGGAGAAATTAGTACCCAAAACTCAGAAGGTTATAATGGATAAACAAGTCTGTAAGACCCCTCCCTCTGCATTTCCCTTCAAGCAGCTTAGTAAGTGCTTTTCACATGTATATGCACATAAAGAACACAAGACAATCCCGTTGCCATTCTAAGTCTTTAGCGCTGACAGGTTGCATGTCTTGGGCAAGTCACCTGGCATAAACCTGCTTCTTTTTCCAATAAATGAAACCCTCTGATGGTTTTCGCCTTCTTCAAAATACCAGCAAAAGTAAGGGAAGATAAGCATCAATATCATGCTTTACACAGCATCCAGTCTTACTGATCAGGTCACAGTAGCAATAGGATAGAACACTTGTTGATGCTTTCTACAGTCCTTCTGAGCCACAAAAAACATGATATTTCAAATATGAAAGACTAACATTGCATTCTTAGGCATATGCATAGGACAGAGCTGGCATTTACCTCATTTTTCTTTCTCCAAATGCAGAGCTATCCTTAAAGACAGTAGAAGCTCCTGTGACCACACTACACAAAAGGGTATTTAATCACAGAAGAAGATGGTTGTTCACTGAGGAGCTGCTCCAGCTGGATGTGAAGGCAACAGAATGGGTGTACCAAGTAACCAAACAAAACAAGTGAAGCAAGATATAGAAGTGACTGCATATTAAATTTTTTTTGTGATCATCATCAACTCAGAGAGGAAGTCTGTAAGCAGCCAGGTAAAAACAGAACATGAAAGTATGAATTTCACCTAAAAAATAATCATGCAATATGAGCAATATTTGCAAATCCGGACCTCAGTCCATGAGTTAGTCATATGCAGCCCCATACTTCAACAGCAGGATAAGGACCTAGGAGGAAACATGATCTTGTAACTATCCCACTCTCAATTCTATCAGGTCTCAGGTGGCATATTTAGACCCTTAAAGAACAACTTGCCAGTAGAGCTAGAGAAATACTAAACCACCTAGCCAGCTCTCATCTTTTTTCTCAATGGAACATATCTCTGCCAGCGGTTTACCATGAAAAAAAAATAACATGGGTTCCTGCTGCTAAACAGGCCCCTGCAGGGTCATATAAGAGAATCCCCACATTAAAAGGTTAAGAAGTTTTACAGGATAGCAGGGACAAATCACTGGGAGTAATCCTGTCCTCATAACCTGGAAAAAAAAAAAAAAATAAAACTCCTTCCAAAACCAAGTTTTGTTCTTGATGCATATCTCCAGTGCACAGACACAGCAGCGCATCACCTCTGATTCACATGGCTACTTAACTTGTCCACAGAGACAGACCTGATTATCAGGAACACTAAGCAACCATCAGTGCTCCACATCTAAAACAATAATGAATGCTGTGTTGTTGGGAAAGAAGCTTTCAATAAATCTCACAATTTCTCTGCATCCTTCATTTCTAAGACCTAAAATGATAATGCCAGTTAATAAAACCCTTATGAGAGCAGGAAGCACATTGTGTAACAGAATATAACATCAGCTTTAGCCTTGCAATGAACTCCCGTGTGGAAGAACTCTCTTTTATGTGTAGATGTCAGAGAAAGAAACCTAAACAGTTAAATATTACCCAAAAGAAATAAGTGTAAGGCTTTTCCTATTAAATATCCACAGCCAGTTCTCTCACCTTGGACTCGTGCTCTTGTTGAAGTCAACAGCAAAACTCCCATTGACTTCAGCAAGAGCAAGGTCGTGATCCTTCTGTGCTGCCGACTGGGTGATAGCACAGTCATAGGTCCTGAATTTAAAGAAGAAAGAAATCAATAAGAACAGCCTACAGCTGTCTGGTTACATCTCCCCAGCTACCTACAGGCTCACATCGGGGACTTTCAGTAGTTTCTACTTTCTGGACAAAATGTTCACATGAGAGTATATGATACGCTAGGCTTTATCTGGACTGTTGAAGCGGTTGTAGCCAAAACACCACTGAGATAAACGTGACATGCCAGTGCCTGGCTGTCCTGCTGATGAGGCTGTTCCTTGTCTATTATATGGAACCCGCTGTGAACATACAAATATAATGCTCTCTTTTATTAAGCAGCTAATGTCAACAGCAGTGCCTGAACCACATGATTTTATACTTCAGGGAAATCCAGCCCAAACATTTCCTATGTTCCACAGAAGAGGCATAAAAAGTCAGACCAAACGACTACAACAATTTTGGTATCTGCTTCCATTCATGCAAAACTAAGCACAAAGCTTGCCCTCAATATGGCCAAATAGAAACTACTTAGTTTTTCAAAAGAAGAAAGAAATAAAGACTATCTGGATGACTGTTCATAGAAAAAAATGCAGGTCCTCTCAATACATGTACAGACATTCCTATACCTACGGGGACCTTAATCTTCTGCCTTACAGAGAACTGAATTTAATTTACAGGAATTTCTGTTGCTTTCAAACACTTTTTAAAATCTCCGTTGCATTCATTACACGCCTTTGCTTGGCATCAGAAGTAAGTATCATCAAACCAATAAAACCAACAGCATAAGAACGTTGCTGACTGCAATCTAGAGATACAAGTGAATCTTTTATATTGCCAGCATCAACTATCCATTACCTAAAAAAGCAACTGCTTAACAAATGAGTGCTTGAATATGCTTTTACAAAACTTTAGCATAAACTATGCAGTGTGTATTTGGTAATCTTTACACTGAGATTTTAATTCTAGCCTCTGGCTTGACAAACTGCATTGTTTCTACATCTTTCTTCCCTGTATTTGTCAGCTTTCTCTCTCCCGGGCTTTAATGTGAAGAGGCAGATTTGTCTAAAGCTCTGGCCAAAGCCAAAAATCAAAGCCAGTTCCATTTCCTGGGATGGCTGTGAACACAGTTTACAGCGGGGAAATACACCCACGCACGCGATGGGTGACCTTGGGAGCATCAGTTCATTGACTACGCTTCTGGCAGCTGAGAGCTGGATCATCAAAAATCCTCCTGAACACGGAAACACACGCAGTGTTGGCAGAGAGACAGCGATCAAAATACACTCAGCAAAACAAGGTAGAGGGAAGGAAGAAAAAACCACCATGCTCATGCATGCAGTCAAAAGCAGCCAATCGTGTCTCATTCAGCTTTGCAAACTGGCAAAAGCAATACAACATTTACCTGCTGCCTTTTTCCTTCCCGAGAAAACTTTCACCATAAATGCTGCAGGTATAAATGCAATCACATAATCTGTGACAGCTGGCACAGGACAGTTCCATGGAAACACACTGCCTTACTGGAGAACTTTTGCCAAAAAACCTTTTTCCTAAACCGCAACAATGACATTCTTATAGTGTTAAAAATATGACAATACTATATAAACATTTACAAAACATTATCCCCTAGGTAATTCACAGCAGACTAATACACAAGCAAAACTTAAGTGACTTGGAAAACACTGACTGCAAAAGCTATCCACCTTGAAGGCAAAATTCAGAATTTTAAATAACCGAGGCAATTTGGGGAAAAAAAAAAAAAAATCTATCATGTTGGTATACAATCTTTTAACTAATTAGAAACAATGCACTGGAATCTTTTGCAAAGCTATTAATTGAAGGTTAATCACCCAAGCAGCAAGCTGTTTGCATTTTTTCCAAAAACTGTAATATACTACCCGAAAGTTTAAACTTTCGGTATTGGCAATACCCATCAAAAGGCTCGAGCTTTCACTCGAACACTGTCTACAGAGGAGTGATGAGGCAAATTACTCAATGGTAATTTAACGATCAATCCTTGTCATTTGAGGATGACAGTGCTATTTGGAAAAAAGCGAAAGGAAAATGGATTAAAGTGCTAAAATAAAGACGCTTTGTTCATCTGAATAAAACATTTGTAACTCTGGTCTGAGAGGTTACTTTCATTTGCAGCCAGTTTGATTTGCCACTCATCTTCCTTTGGGAATCATTCTGTTTCAAGTGCATTAAAAGATGATTTATTTGCATAAGCCAACAGAGGGTTATTCTTTCCTCAAAAACACAGAGAATGACATTGCTGTACAAATGAAAGAAAATGTTAACAACTCCTGAAAGTTCTCATAGGTGATTAAAAGAATCATGCCACATATCACCAAATGCTTAGCGTCAGTGTGGCATATATTACATTTTATGCGTAGCCGAGCTTTTGCACTGTTTCCCCAGCTACTAATAAACTTTATTTTTGAAGACGCATTAGAAATATTTGATCTTCAGAAGCAGGTTTCAGACTAAAAGCAGACATTGCTATCCCTCATTTAAATCTTTTTTTATATATAATTAGGAAAGAAGTAGCATCCCTACACATTTATTTTGTCATCTATCTTCAAAGAGGAGCAAGCAAAGCTGAAGATGGTCCTTGGTATCATTATGTTGTTCCCTATTGCTGGGGGCAGGGTTGCATCATAGCAAAGGTAGTTGTCACAAAACTACTGTTGCCATGCCTCCTGTCTGTGGATGTCACTATTGCACTTTGTAATTACAAATATTAAGGGTGACATTCTGTCTCCTGTGCTGGAGGATACTTCCACAGCAGCCTCCAGAGCAGTCTGGCTGACTTGGGCGGATCTGGGCACCCTCAGCCAGCGCCTGCTGCAGTAGCAGTGCTAGCCCATAATAGAAACATCAGGTATTCCCTCCATGTCAAATAGGCTTTGAAAGTCAGTTAACAAAACTGTCAGCCCAGAGCCTTCTGCCCCTCTTCCTCTCACCTCCCTGCAGTAACACCACTTCTTTTACTAAAGACTTCGTGAGCTTCAATTCCATATATTTTACCCTTTTCAGCTTATAATCACCTTGCAAACTGTACAGCTAGAGCACAATTTGATTTCATGAGCTCTTTCATGATACCATCCATTCCCCTATTCCCATCCCACATCCCTCCAAAAAACCCTCTCACCTTAGCAAACAAACCCTCGCGAGTCTCAGAGAAAGGCAACTTTTCAAGCACATCCAGAAGGACCACACAGGGAAACAGCTCCAACACCAAAGGTCTTGACAGAGCATTGCATTGCAGAGCCCTCGCACACAGAGCAAAACCCAAACCAAAACACCTGCACCCCCCAGCTGAGATGCTTCTGCTGAAAAACATAAATAATAAATGCCATAATTTTCTGAGGGAAAGGGAGGGATTACAAGAAAGTTGCACCACAATTCATTTGTTAGAAGCTGAGACCAGCTCCTTGTGTTTCAGGGGGAAGTCTATGAACAGCAGAATCCCACACTGCAGAACAGTACCACTGAGAATAACCTTCAAGAGACAACTAAGCTTCTCATTTCTAACATTGCTAACAATTCTTTTTCATTTTTCAGTAGTACCATTCCTTTCCTGGTAAGCCCAAGGAATTGGGCTCCTCCTTTCAAGGAAGGATTTCTTTACGGTATAAGCCTCAAGGGGATACTCTCCCACTTCTAAGTCCCTGACTAGAGGTAGCCTTGTTGTTCTTCCTCTAATTTCTCTAGGGCTGTTTTCCACACTGGAGAACAAAACTTTTATTTCGTACTGTTTCCAATCTCTCACCAGGCCACGCTACAAGCAAAAAACCTGGGAGACAGCAGGCACAAGTATGAGCTTAGTTTAACAAAAAAAAAAAAAAAAAGCCAAACCACCCCAAAACCCCCCAACATTAAAAGCCCAATCTCTTTGCAACGAAGAAGCAAACAGAAAGTGGAAAGAAAAAGGGGCACAGGGATGAGAATATTACAAGTCCTGGTTGCCACCTCCAACCTCACCCAGGGCACAAGCCAAAACAATTATGGAGAGACATATGTTTATGGCAATAAAACAATTACTTACATTCTGTGCCTACTTTAAATATTAAGGACTAACAGCATGTTTCTTCGAAATTAAAAAAACCACTGTATTTTAGTTTCAGAATGCATGAATAAAGTGCTCCATATGGAGGAAAATCAAACCAAAGCATTTATTTGTTTGCATATTGAATACCTATAATATTATGTAATCAAAAAATTATGGCTCAGGGCAAGCTTAACACTGCAACTGGTAAGTAAAATTTGGCATTGAGAATTACCATTTATATGCTAAAGTCTGATCGTACACTAAAATATGTGGATGCATAACAGCTTATCTTTTAAAGATAATATACTGCACACATAAATGCAAGTGCTGGATCTAATTTAACAAGATTTGTGGTTATGAACACACGGACACCACAAATGCAGAATGAATGCTAAGTTTCAGTCCAGTGCAGTTCCAGCTGGCTAAGACACAAACGTTTCTCCCCGAAACTGCAGTTCCTAGTAAAATCAGTATAGAAAATTGTCCATACCTTCAGCAAATGCTAGTTTCATATTTTACTCTTTCCTGAAGTAATGCAAGGAACTATCTCAAAAGCCTGTCAGCTCAACAGCCTCCTCTCGGCTTTCCTTCCTCAGCTACAGGGACTATTAGTCTGTCCAAAAACAACCAGAGGACCAAAAAGTCCGAGTCTGGAGATCAAGTCTGTGACTGATCTTGATCTCGCTTTTATCCTTCAGTACAGCCTATATGTATGTAAAACACAGAGTGGAAAACAGCTACAACAGGAACTCACGCAAAAGAAGAATGCGTTATTGTAGCAGTAAAAGCGCATTTCGGCAGAAATGAACGCAGCACCAATTACGTAACAGGCGCAACATACACTAACTTGTCTTAGTGTAATGAATAATAATTAATTTCCACATTGGGGTTCATGCTGAAGCAAAATTCAAAGTGTTACAAAAGTCAAGACTGCCCAGCAAAACTAATTTCACATTCATCTTCTATTATGAGAAACTTCTATTAAGAGGATCTTTAAGAAAAGCAGTAACTTACTAGTTAAGACTTCATACTTTGTTGGTATCGTTATAGCTGTAAACTGCAGCATGTTGAACATTAAATTAATCACAGCAACACAAGCCAAGTCACAATGGCTGATCTTTGGTACTGACTTCTAGCTGTTTCAAGATGTATTTAAAAACACAAACACCACCTTATTTTAGGAGCATTACAGTACTATTACAAGACACCCATATTGCTAAAGCCACCAATAACTCAAGGACTTGGTATCTATAAAACAAATTCATTTGCATTTCACACTTTACAAGAGAGACCCTTGTGAAATACTGCCTAACCCAAATTTCACAAACACAAGTTAAATATTTATAAACAAGACACACTGAAAGCACAGGAAATCCTTGCAGAAGATATACTCCACTATGATTGACTACGCGTGTGCAGAGTGTGACATACGATGGAAATGAATAAAAGTAAACAACATACTCCATTACTCCCAACATCTGCAGAGCCTATTTTAAACTTCCTAAATCACACAGATGTAGCAGCATGGAGCTCTTAAGCCTCAAGTGCATATTGATGAGATCGCGTTTCTGTTTCTGTGATCCTGAAGTGAACAATTAGAGACCATGCATTTCTGAACCGCGGCTGAACGCACCCAGAAGGGTAGTATTTCTGTTTGCAAGGCCATCTGACATATACATCTGAGAGACAAATCAGCAGCTCGCTGGCAGTTCACAAGGAACACCTCGGTTTATTTTTTTAAATAAAATGAAGCAGACTGTGGCTAACTTGGGTGTATAACACAGACATTACAACAAATGCTGAGATTTTTATCCTCTATAATATACATCACCTCACATTAACGTGAGGGTAAGAGAAGTCTACATAAACAACAAGGGATAGCAGAAACTAAACAAGTTACACTAACTTCAAAGATGACTTCTTCAGCTCTGGAAAAAACAACAGGTTTCGTCATCTCATTCTACCTCCTAGGTTTCTCTCTCACCAAAGTTTGCTCTGTACTATCCTGTCTGCCACCCTCCAAGAGCAAATCTCACATTCCCACCCAAAGACTGCAACACAGCAGAGGTGAACAGGAATGGATGAGCTCTGTAAACTCTAAAATTATCATACTTGCACAGGGGAAAAAGTAAACCCTGCAGCTCAAAACCAAGGTGGACTTTTACCAAAAACCACCAATCGAGCAAGAGCGTGTAAATGTACTGACCTGTATATGAACCTTCTGATTGAGGTCATTAAAATCTGAGGGTTCCAGGAAAATGCCGTTATCAAAAGGACACTACCACAGAGAAATACCTCGTTTTAATTTTTTTTTTTTTTTAACTTTTGGTCCTAACAATGTTCAAAAAGAGCAAAGCATGGCTTTCACCACGAGTACATTCCCTCCTTCTCTTTTACAATTCCCCTGATGTGAAGTCTAACAGAACACAAGCTACTGAAAGAGAGGATGACATGAAAGCAAATCAATAGGAAACAGAAAGAGAAAACATTGCTAACTTATGTGTTCCTTTCTAATAGAGTCCAGAGTCAGGCACTGCACATGCTGTCCCGCTAGGAACAGAAGCGATGGTAAACAGCGTCTTGAAGGAAGGAAAATCCTTAGTGGAAACAAGTTTTTGGAAAGCCTAGGGTCCAAGACCATGCACTAAGTTAGATGTGCCTGGAGGTCTCGATAAAAGAAACTCCTGCAGAAAAGGTAAAAATTCCCCATCAGTAGTTTGAGGCTCTGGGCTTTGTGTGCTGTTTTGAGCAAGCAGCAGAGTCACTGATATACTGGCATCAAATGGCTGTGCAGCCACAGCGCAAAGACAAGTGGCTACATGAATGCTATTAACAAATGAGTGATATTATCCATTACAGTTAAAGATCAGTGCAACAGCTTTTTAATAGTTTTATAACTGAGATCCAATGACAACTCTGGCAACACAACTGAATCATTTTTTTTTTTTTTTTAAATCTAAATAATCCCTATTCCATCACAGTCATTGATACAGCTCGACATTGCTCCACACAATAGATCATACCAACATTAACAGATGAAGACGGCACTTCTGCTTACCAAGTATTTACCTCTGTAAGCCTTTTCACTTGCAGGGAAGCAACAAAAACCCCACAAAGATAATCCTCTTTTTCTGCAAGAATCGCTCTAAATGTGATTAGATAATTCATTTTTTTTAACATTAACATTAGTTTCCAGTCTTGCTTTTTCATTAATTTAAAAAAAAAAACAAACACACACACACACTTGTAATGAAATTCTTCATTACAAAGAATATTTTAGCACTACAGAGTACTTAGAGCCTACAGAATGCTACAAGACTCTTCAAAGTCCAGGGCAGTAAAAAACATCAAATACTCTTTTAAACCAGTGAAAGTGGGTTTCTCTTTCCATGCAAGAAGTCTTGCTTCTGTGCACTGTTTATCTCCAAAATGTAATGCTACTATGATGGCATTGTCAGCAACAGAGCTTTAAAAGCCTGACAGAGAAACTGTTCTCAATTTCATTGTGGATTGTTATGTGGAAAACATTTAGGAAAATGAGTCCAAGAGGCAGCTCAAAAAAAAAAAAAATAAAAACTAACAGGTCCTGTCATCTGCCTTTTCAAACAACATCAAAACCTTAAGCTCAAAGCTCCTTGCTTTACACTTTGCATGCTTTCTTTGGAATGATTTCTCCTTTCCCATACCCTATTTCTATCGATAGAATTTTCCATTCGGTAAGCAAGAAAGCTGCTGCTTACTTCGCAAGTGCCCTTCAAGGCTAACAAGAAAACCTACAGCTACTAGACACACAAAACCAACACAATCCAAATACAGGAGTATACACAAGAATTTTTTTTCTTTTCTAAGAGACACCTCAATACTGTAAATACTGATCACAGTTGTAGCACGGCTTAACAGAAGCCAACATGTAGGTCAAACCAGTCTAGGAAATCCTATACTGGTATTATTCGTGCTCTAGATCCCTCATGTCCATGGGGAGGACTACAGCTGAGCCAGCCCTCTGGGAAGAGACACACCCACATCACCACCACCTTCAGGGTTTACACTTCAAGCGGTTTTGAGCAGAGCTGCTCAACTAGAGGATAGGTCACCATCAGGCAAACAGGTAGAGGTCAGAAGCCAAGGACCAGCGTGAAAAAAAGGCATCTGTGAAGTATTCTCAGGTGAAAAACGTGATCATGAGATGTAACAGCTTTTCAAATTTTTGTTCTTTCAGCTATTTCATGAAAAGTTTTCTAAGTACTTTCTGGGTGACTTGATACCAAGAACATTGTTTTAATGCATGTGTGACAGCAGTGTGCACTTTCTGCTTCACAAACCCTCTGTATGTGTTCCTGAATACCAACATGCTCTGACATATGTGAGAACATGCTTGGTCATATTTCCAAGGCCTGTAATAAGCTGAGGAACAGCAAGTTCACTAGTAACAACAGGGAAATTAAAATGATTCGACATACAAAACCAACAGTCAGTGTTCAGAAAGTTTTGTTAGCCCTATAACACTGCCATCAAAGGAAACTACAAAATCAAAAGGTACAAGTGGACTTGCTAATTTAAAAGGAATTAAAATGCCTAGCTGGAGTGCAGGGAGAAGAGATGTTGTATTTGTCTTCTCTTTATTTTACATATTGGATTACATGAGCGGGAACCTATAATTGAAATGGTTTCCACGGGCAAATTAGACAATAACATTTTGTTCTATAAATCAAGCATCACACATTAACGTGGAAATTACTTTTATATTTTAATACCCTCTGTAGTGCAAAAGAAATACCACCTTGCAAGAAATTCAGGGGCCACAGAGTCAGCGCTGCTTTTGCAAAAAGTAACCTCCTGTTAATCTTCAGTGATTAATTACATCTGTAAATATTGCTTCAAAAATCCCAAACCAAAAACTTTTAGCACAGAACGTCCACTGGAAATATCTGCCAGGAACAGCAAACAATTAGTTTAAAAGGCATAGCTGAGACCAGGAATTAGAACACCTAAAAATTCAAAGGCGAATGGTGCGGTGTCCCGTGTTGTGATGGTATAACAGGGCAGTGATTTGTTTGGTTGCTTGTTTTTTAGTGAAGGTAGTGTATTATTATGCATTCCTGGAGGAACACATGTAAGACAGGCACCCAAGCATGCTTTTAGAAATGGCATTACGGGATTTCCACATGTAACAAGACAGGCGGTATTTCCTTCCAAAAATAAAGCTGGCTTTGGCACACTGTAGCCAACTTTTAAAATAAGCAAATAAAAACCCCACAGTGGTTCAAGTCGGTAACAGACTCTCATTTCCACTCCCCCGTAAACACAGAGTTACTGGAACTAAAACCAAATGAGGCCATCTGAAACATCACTCTTGCAGTGCCACCGACACGGCTGCTTTCCATGAGCTACAGGAGCTCCCCAGGCAGAGGAGCCCCTCGCAGAGCTACCCCCCAGGACAGGGACCATGCCTGGGCTTCGCCTGCCCAGCCAACATGATGCTCCTGCCCCAGCACTGCTGCTGGGCTCAGATCTTTACCTTTCCTGCTGAGCTGTGGCACAAGTACAACACGACTAGTTCATTTACAACGTGTCTGTCGTGAAACCAAAATGCAGCAACAGCAACTTTATTAGCACTTACTGATCCCAGGGGTGATAAATATGTTTGTTTACTTCAGCAGGAGCAAAGCTGGTGGTAAAAGGGAAACCGATCAGACTGTTAAGTGGCTGAAAGTCGCATTAAAAATCAAATGATAATATAATATCAGGAAATTGCCAGGATATAGAGATCGAAAGTGCTGTAGTACCCAGGGCCACACTGGCATCTTGCCAACAAGCCTGAGGGTCACAGCAATTCTGCATGTATATTTACATAAATTTACATCTATTTTGCATAACAAGTAAACACAGTATTAAACACTTTATTGAGGGACTGTCCTGAACTACCTCATCCACTCTTGCAAGCGCACAAGGCTAGCGATTCCCTTATTTTTAACATCCCATATAATAACTCGTTTGGTTTTACTACGCAATCATGTGGGCAGAGTCAGGTCCTCATCACAGGAAAGTTACTCCTCGGCCAATGAGGGTGTATGCAAGAGGATCAGTGCAAGAAAAAAAGTGAAATCCATCCCCCTATGCACAGAAACACAATCCTTACTACAGTACTTATCGCATATACATGCGCTGGGAGAGCCAAGAAAGCATTTCCACAGTAAGAGGTGAAAAAAGTCATCACAAACATACTCTCCTGGAATAAGAACATGGATGTGCCCTCGCATTACGACACAATCACCATCAATTCCTCAGCAGCTTCAATCTGAGTAATTGCTTTCAACTGGTTTTGTGGGATGTTTTACTCTTTGAAACTATCAGAATCCAAGTATGTCAAACCGCGAACTGTGCAAAAATGTGAGTTCTATTATTGTTTGCAAAATGTTGTACCATTTCAGAAAGTAACTAAACCTGAGCTATGCACAACATTTTCTTTGAAAGAAATTACTTTGTGCCACATTCCTAGACTTTCATCTCTATTCATCTCTTACACTCTTCAGTCATAGATTCAGGACTGGATGTTTCATAAAGCTCTCCAAGTAACTCAGATGACAATTTCAAACACACAGAAGTAACCCAATGCTTTCTGATAGTATTGCAAAACAGGACTTAATTATCTGCAATAAGCAAACTTGCAAAAACAGCAAAAAACAGGAGGGGAGCTAGAGTGAATGAGCTTTGGACCACACACACATCAGACATCTGGACTTAAACTATTATCCCTTCCTAGTTAACATTTTTGGGGAATATCTCCAAGTTCTAAGATCTCAGAAATTTCTAATGATGATTAAAAAACTGGAGTCCTGAAGGAAGGTCGGACTACCTTTCCAATACAGAAGTCAGATTTCCCAGTGCCAGGTCTGCCCCCTGTGAACCCATTCTGCCTTCTGTCCTGAAAAAACAGACACCAAATGCCAAACAAGCATTACAGCCTTCAGGATATTAAGCCTAGGCTATCATTTTTTCCTTCTTTTTTCCCCTAGAAGTTGATCCGATTTTGTTTAGAGATTCTTTTAAAAAGCTAGTGTTTTCACACCAACTTCCACTTTGCAAAACAATCAAGTGACTAAGCCAAATCTCATCAGAATTCCTACAATAACAAACTGTGTACAGAGGAAAAAGGCTAGGGAACATTGTAGAGTAACAGATTTCATGTTTAAGCTTCCAGGGAGTTTGATTCAACCAATCAGACTCTTAATTTTTAAAAGACAGTTTCAGACATTATTTGTATTAAAGTAAATTAAATATTTTGCTTCTCTGAACTGATTGCTGCTAGGGAATGAAACCAATGCATCCCCATAGAAAACCACCCAATTTGCCACATATTTCCCTCGTCCCTCCAGTCATTTTCTCATCTGTCCAGCTATACTTCTCATCAGCATCATCTGCTGATTTGTAATATCATAAACCAAAGCTGTATTACTTCAAAGTGTATAAATTCCTTATGCTTCCGTATAACCTCTGCAAAGAATTAAGATGCAGTTTGGCTGGACAAGCATCACATTTACCGTGTTAGCACAGTTCTCCTCAAGACAGCAGTACATCTTTCCACTTCCAGTCTTGGATTTTAAACAAGAGGACATGTCTTAATGTGACTGCATAAATGCAGCAGTAGCAGCCTTCATTTTCCTGTATGTCGATCTATGGAAATAACACGTGATTCAGGTACTTGGTTTTCATCTCACCACTGCAGCTGAACACAACGTGAAAGGGAAAAGCAGGATGGGGATAAATCCTTGAAGGATAACGGCTTGCGATTTTCTTCTGCTACGTGTACGTACACAGCAAGGGACACAAAAGGCAAGCTCACCGGAATTTCATTTCATTAGGATCCCTTTCCACCCATACTTCATGTACTGGGTGTTAAACAGACACTTCATCCAAGCCGTGTCAGTCCCCTGCAGCCTGCCTGCACTTCAGGAAGCAGCAAGACATACTGGGCTCTCCAAGAAGCCAGGCTGGCTGTGCAGTCATCATCAACAGCAAAGGCAATGCTGGATGAACTCTACTGACATAACACAGACCCTTTATGCCTCCATAACCTGAGCTGCTGAAGTGCTTGAGATCTACTTGAAGTATTTTTATCACTATCTGGGGGAGTTATCATAGCAATACAGACCGTATTCAAGAATGAAATACGGTGCAGTCTGATTGGCATAAAAGCCCAGCAGACTGTTTGGGGAATAGTTTGTTCTTCTAATGTTGACATTATATCATTTGTTTTCGGCAGCTCAACACTACCGACAAGTTTCATCGTATTCAAATTGTTTTGAAAAGCTTAATAACTCTTTATTTGGCATATCTTTTAGAAGAAAAAGAAAATAGATACGTTATTTGTAGAGCAACGTATGTCTGATAATTTTGATCTGTGCTGATGCAATACACTCTTCAAGGATAAAAGCACGGCTGTTTAAGAGGAGAAGCCATCGTATGAATATACACTTTCTAGCAGCTTTTTGAAAACACATTTCTCCTCAATTAGCACTTCTAGCAATAGCTAATTTTAGACATTAAAGCATGAAAACAGAAAGTTCAGTGCTTTCATGCTACACTCCTCTCCAATTAAAGCAGAATTTATTCCAAACGTTTCCCTAACACATTTTGCGTATTTTCTCTGCTTAAAGCTGTTGGCTTGATTACATTAATACAACACAGAGGCTGAAACAGGTTAATTATTCAGCTCTTAGATTCCTACAGAAAAGTGAAAATACAGAATGACAAGGGTTAAATATATACCATAAAGCTAGAATGGGATAAGGACACATTATTCTCTTGATTTGGTTGTCTCGAGCCAGGAACTAGTTGCGTAATTCAGTCTTAAGTGTGTAGGTGGCTATTTCCAGATTTCCAACTATATTTAATCTGATGTCAACTTTGAATTGTTCGTTATGCAAATGTATTTAAACTAGTTAAAGTGACAGATTCAGGGTTAATATTTTTTTGGGGCTTTTGGGTTTTGGTCATGTTTTATGTTTTTTTTATTTTGTTCTAAATGCTGTAAAACCACATGATAAATAACACATTCCTGTGGAAGATACAACCCAGCCACAATGTGTTCTTGGCATTCAAGTTTACACAGATGATGACCCCTCATCTGGGTTATGCTTTGCCTTTCATTTTGATCATCCCAGACTGTTTATATGAAAACTGAAAAGCATTTTTAAAAATAAATCCTGACAGATTTCTCCACTATCTGTGGCTGTGTAGTTTATGGACTGTCCACATGAAGTTCCTTGGGAAAACACACGAGATTGAGAAGCACTTATGAGAAACAGAAGCTAATCAACACTTAAAAACCTGGGGTGCCAGGGGCCTTTTGTGGTGGTCAGAAGACTGGCAAGTTGAAACACTTCAGAACAATTATTTGACCCAGCTGCAGTTACGTTTTCCCTTCACTTTAAACTTCAGTCGTAAAACCAACTAAAAAAAAAAAAACCGTATAACATTGTATAAAAGTCTAAATCCAAATCACAAATAGAGCGGGCCTCTCTGACCATACTGGCTGGATGAGACTGGAAAGCAAGATCCAGATTCTCTTAATTCACAAAAGAGTTGATCTTTTTCAAGCAATGTACATTTATGCAGTTTTAAGAGTCTGTGTGATGCTAGCTTTTTAGCAACTGTACATCAGCATCTTTACTTCGGGCTAAGGGGGTTTTGTTGTTGATAACTCTGGGTATCATCTACCCTATCTCTCTTTATCACCGTATTTTGTTACCTGTGATATTCAAGACAGAAAATTCAGTAGTCTTATGGGAGATCAGCTATGTTGTATGGTCAACTTGAGAGAAAATAAATACAAGATTTATCTGAATTTTCATGCTGACAATAAAAATGTTCCTCTGACTTGCACTTTGCCACCTCCTTCTGAAAGGCCACCATAATAGGTCCTGTGTAGCATCTCCTACACGATGGACACCTTCCCTGATCAACTACAATCACTGTTCTCAGAATTATCCTCTGATTGTTCAGTCAAGTTTGTAGGAAAACTTGATGCCATGTCAGTTTTTCCTACAGTTCACTCCAGGAAAGTCAATTAAATTTCTAAAGGGCATCGTTCCCATAGTTGAATTCTTTACATTCTGCAAGCCACATGTTCACGGGTGTGTAACAAGTAACAGAAATTTGCATTCTCTCTACAGCTGCCTCTCCACTATTTTCAAAATTTCTTTGGAGTTGACACTGTTTTACTGTACCCAGCGATACACTATGAGGGACACTGATTGCATTTTGCCTTTCAATACACATTATGATCAAGTAGCACATTCACAGCTTTCTCTTAAAAATACTTTGGAAGTTTTGGACTTCCAGTAATTACTTAAGAGTGGGTTTTGCAGAGCAACCTCATGTATTCCCTTCCTGCTTTAAAAGGCATCAAACACTTCAGTTTGACTAATCACTAACACCTCTTTCTCCATGAGAAAGGGTGTCTTATGTATACTTGAGAAGCCACAAAACTGGCAGTATTTTTCCATCGTGGTTTCTTCTGCATTGTTTGCATAAGCATTTCTTTCACATGAATGTTCACAGCCAGCCAGTTCATTTGAATCAGTCGTGCAGCTTGTCCTTTTGTGCTCTGTTACTTTTTCCATCAGCTTTCCCACTGAACTTTCATTTCAAGATCAATAGACTTAGCTTACTGCAATGCAAGACTTGCCTGCTATCGCCACTGCCATTTTAGTCACCTTTAGTGGCTTACAAATTCAGTTTCATTTGGTGAAACTCAAATCACTTAGCAAGTAAGATACAAATACAAAGCATTATTTTCTTTTTAATGATATATTATGAATACAAGTCTTAAAAGAGGCATAGTAAGCAGCTGTGCCCTAGAGTAAGAAAATGGATTAATTTCATGCATGCCATTATGCATCACAGCTCCAACACAGTAGCCTTGAGTTTATTTCACCAAATCTAATCAGGATCAAATGCTATAACCTGAAAAGCAATAAAACTCAAATATAAAATTTGAAGCCATTATTCTTCTATGTTTTATATGGCTTTCTCACTAAAATGACACAGCAGAATTTTCCATTGAGCCAATCTGATCATAGGAAAAACTTTGAGAAACCCAAACCTAATCACGGAAAGCAATGGCACTAGGGAAAATCAACATATTAGAAAACTCATCTATAACATTGGCATAACAAAAAAATTCAGCCTTCACTTGGACCAGAAAAAGAAAAAAAACCCACTTATTTCCACCACTGTTCATTGTGTGGAACATAATCAATAACATAACATGCTTAGAAGATCATTGACAGTTAAAAACCTAATTGGAAATACCACCTCACTCACAGGAAAAGAGCACCTGACAGACACATAATGCCTACTAAAAATCAATTGCCTGAAAACTAACAGGGATCCATTTAGTTACTGGAATGGTTTTGCATTGATTTCTTCCTTTATCATCTGTTGTATGTGAGCAGAAGTACATTGATGACAGCTCTGCATATTCAAAATCGCTATGTCTCCTATTATCTACAAAGCCTGCTGATCAAATTTTTTTTTAAATTAAAACCAGACAGGAATTCTAGCCTTGGATACAGATAGGTTTAGGGGTTTTGTTTGGCTTTTTTTAAAGGAATATATTAGTGAGAACATACAACCCAGACACAGACCCCTCCTCAAAAAAAAAAAAAAAGCGCCCCGATTTCTTTCACATGAGTTTGCATTAAAGCTGATGTTTGCTGGCCTAACACACAAAGTGGTTGTCATTTCCACACAGTGTGATTTAATTTGCTAGCTGTAACACTACAGGTGGACTGGCACACATGACTGGCTAATCAGCTGCCACCATCCCACGTCCGAGGCAGCACAGAGGGGGATTTAACCTTGCACTTACAAGGTCAGCAGACCAACATTCCCCTCTTCCCCCTCAATGCAGCAGCGATAATTGCACAGATACGTTGAGCAACTTCACTCACTAGAATATCAGAACTTCAGTCTTTTTTGATGTCACCAGTTTGGTGTATGTTGCACAAACATGACATTTCTGTGCCTTCCCTAGCAATTCTATTTCAATATTGATCAAGAAATAGAACAGAGTAGGGAAATAGAAAAAAAAGAAAAACCACCACAAAACAACATCATGTTAAAGCTCCCCTTTAACTCATCAGCTTAAGACAAGGCGATTTAACCAAAACTGTAAAAAAAGCCTGCCTTAAAGAGTGGAATAGGTATACAATGAAACACATTTTTAGGAGAAAGAAAGAGAAAACTTTCCTATTAAAAAAGGCAGGAAAAAGTACTACTCCACATAGCTGTTCTGGCATACCAACCTTAAATTTCAAAAGAAAATAAAAACGTGAGAAAAGGAAGGAAGAATCAGAAGCTATTGACTCCAAACTACCATAACCCCTTAGGATGCACAATTACTTCATCCCTATTATCATAAACAGAATTCTTGGCTGCAAAATGTCATAGGAACCACGATTGAATAAAGCATGTTGCACAGTTAAGCAATCAGAAATCACACTGAATTTTGATTTTAGAGGGATGTCTTCAAAACAGAAATTAAATATCTACTGGTCTGGAGATATACAGCCAGATTTCAATTCAAATAATGTCTACAGCTCAAAAAATAGTAAGATAACAAATGTGAGTTCATAGAAAATGTATCTCAATTTTTTTAAAGTTTTAAGCAGCTGAATCTCTCTCAATATGTTTCAGAAATCTTTTATGCTCAATGAAAACCCCACACCAGAAGGCACTGGGTTTGCTGTTCACTTTGTGTTTGAGTTCCAGAGAAATTAAATTCCATGTGTTTCAGATATTAGATAATTGTGAAAATTCAATGTCTTAATTTGGAATCAAAATAGAACAATTCACAGCAGGGCTCAGCAGAATAAGGCTGAAGGGAATCTGAACACCATCACCCAGAGCTTCTTCCCGAGTAGCAATGTCGATAGTTTCCTACCATTCAGCTGGAGAACAGAGCAGGACAAAACCCAATCCAACTGAAGAGCAATCCAAGCCCACTGCATATAAGGAGTTCCAACGTGTGATT
Source organism: Bucorvus abyssinicus (assembly GCA_009769605.1). NCBI lineage: Eukaryota > Metazoa > Chordata > Aves > Bucerotiformes > Bucorvidae > Bucorvus > Bucorvus abyssinicus. Next base: position 7,591,619 of record CM020031.1, on the reverse strand, counting down.
TTACATCAGCTCATAGGTGTAACAGAAGAACTTTATTTAACATCAGTTGGCTCAAGTCTCAAAGCCATTAACCATATTTCACTCCCACCTCCCAATCCCACCCTACGTACTAGATCCATCATGCTGGATGGTTTCTCCTTGTGTCAGAAGTTCTCAGAAATCAGTCACCTTAAGAGCAGATAATCCTTCCCCCAAAGCTTAGACATGCCAGGGCAGTGAGCTGCTGAAAAAACACTGTAACGAGTAAATTGTGAGCTCTCACCACTAATCCCCCAACCACTAGAGCTACAAGGAAACAGACACCTGGAAACATGAAATCCCACTGCCCTGAGCCAGCCCATACAAGCATCTTCCCCTGGTGCTTGCACACAGCTGCAAGCACTGTCTGTTCTTCTGATCACCTCCCGCTCTGTGACCTTTAAAGATCTTTGCATACTTTCCCTCCCTACAGAAAGTGGCTTAATCTAACCTATAACTGACTTAAACTTCAGTACAAAAGTGTGTTCACTGCTTGAAATCCTACTGGAATTTAGCACTGTTAGATACAGGGGAGATAAAAGTTGTAGAGCTCGAAAGTTGCGTATCTAACCCACCCGCTGCGGGCATAATCCCTAAACCACAGATAAAGAGCTGACCGCTTCAAAATCCTTTTCCCATTCTCCCTCGGCTCTTGTAGGGGGTCTGTGCTTGGGACGGTAACTCATGCATACAGAGCGGCAAGCAAACAACAGCTTCTATACCCAAAATGTCCCTTCTGGAGTCACACAGCAGCTGCAAAAACACGTGCTGGCCAACCCCACTGGATGTCCTGCGCTTGGCAAACAATCACAAACACACGGAGCCGCCGGGGAGTAGGGGACAGCCAAGGGAGATGCAACAAAACAGAAAAGAAAAAAATCCCCCCAAAAGAAAAAGGAACAATAGAAAAGGGCGAGAGGGGGAAAATCATGGCAAGGCAAAGAAAGGAAAGGGCAAGAGAGTCTGGGAAAGCGGTGAGATAAGTGAAGCATATGAGGAAACAGGCTGTGAGGAAGATGTCCCGCCATCAGCACATAAAACAGGGCTCCTGCTGGAAGGTAGCTGGGAACAAATGACCAGCAGAACCACACACAAAAAAAGGAAAATAATTCTGCAAGACACAAAGACAGCTCAGTCACACATTAGAACCAGCAAGGCTTCGTAGTCCACAGCTACTTCTGCTGGTAACAGAGAGCAGCACACTGAAAGGTCTGGACATTATCACTGGCTGAGTAAGTAGGTTAGGCTTGAGAAGAGATGATGCATATCAAATGCAAACTGGACAAAATTAAACATTTATTGACAACAAACTTGGGCTAAGCTTCCAAAAATACCGAGCACTACCAAAATACAAGTCAAGCCCTGAGAGAGACAGACAGCCAATTGAGCCTCCTACAGCTTTTAGCTTAAACGGCTTTGCAGGCTTCCTTCGGGTCTTTCATGGAGCAGAACAGTGCTCCAGTTCCTGCTGGCAGCTGTAACTGCTGCCCCGTGACTCTTTACATTTGCCACAGCTGGGCTGCTCGCTGCAGAATGGTGGCCTGCAGCAGGACACATCCCAGCCAGATCACCTCAGGGGTGGGGAGGAGAGAACACACAATGCTGTTTCTGGGGCAGGTAGGACAGCGTTTACGTCCGCATGTTCCTGTTCAGAAGAGGCAAATAAACAAAAGTTTTTCTCTTTCAGTAAGAGACACCCGCGTGCCTTCCTAAACCCAGCAAGCCTCAAGCTAAACAGAGCAAAGGAAAAAGAAATGAGAAGGCAGAAAGAAGAGCCACTTCTTTTTCCTCTGCTAGAGAGGCAGCTGCAATGGTTTATAGTGAGGGAGAGACCAGGTCAGAAAGACTCTTAAGTCATATTCACACAGTATTCATATTAACACCTTCCCTTCTACATTTATAGCAGCCTGGAGTCACAAAGAAACCGTAACCTCAAATTGCACATTTCCTGAGCCCAAGAGCACAGAGACAAAACCATTCCCCGGCCTCCACAGCGCAGCATTATTCCTACTCCCAAGATACACAGCACTTAGAGTGTACAAATCCATGCTGGAGAGCAGGCAGCACTGCATTTGAGTTTGCTGCTGGCTGTCGAGTTTGTGCTGGAAGATATTTTGTTCCTAGGATTCTAATTTTTTTTCCCTTTAGTTTTTCCCACAAGAAACAGTTTTGTCTTTAGCACTACGATAATAGATGTGGTTGCACTGTAAAGATGCATTACATGGACACAGTTTACTCCCCTTCCTGCCAGCACAGGAACATCTACACTGCAGAAGCCCAGGAGGGTAGCATGATTGTCACCACACTTATCTGACACACCTTTTTGTTTTTTAATGTAGGCAAGGCTTCATCTCTAAAGGAAAAGTCGCCTGCTTGCAAAATCAAATTTATTTTGAATCTAATTTGCGAGAGCAGATTTCTTTCTACACAATTTTTTAAACTGTGTGATTTAAGCTTACTTACAGTTAATCCATTTTTCTAATTACATTCTTTCTCTCACTATAGATCAACAGTTGATTAATCAGACTCTTCAGTGAAGCAGCAAGGTGTCTGACCTCCTTACTTGCTGTATCCATAATGAACTTCATCTCATATTCTTCAATAAAATAAAAACACGATCCATTTCCCGCTATCTTTAGAGTATCTGACTGACTATGGGGAGCCCATCAGGAGCTCATCTATGGGCAAGGTTATCAAATTTATTCTCTGTCAGCACTTCTTCACAAGTCTTGTAGCTTAGAACACTCTCTTGGCATTAACAAAAATACATCTCAAAAGGCAGTCTTCCATAACATAATCTGCATTTGCATGTGACAACTTCATACTTCCTCAGGATGACTACACGCATACGTCAGGACCGTAATCCACTGCAGCAGAAGGCTCTCCCACGAAGCTACAAGAGAGCACCCTTAGTTGCGAGAAAAGCTGTTACCGCTTACAAGATGTGTAAGCACTTGCACTTCTTCTGCGTCTAACCTGCAAAGTGACTAAACACACAAAAATCTCAGCAAGTCTAAACCCAGTCACATTTTGTCACACTCCCAGGCATTTGCCAGTGCACAAAACCCTTCACACAACATGGAGGCGGAATGTGGTACCCAGGCAGAGAGCAGGGCTGCTGGGGCTTGGGGGAAATTATTTCCCCAGCTTTAAAACATCATCTAAACAAGATGTTTTGCTAACTGCCCTTAAGGATTCCCAATGGTGGAAACGCCATCACCTTCCTGTGTTGTTTTATTTCACTAGTTTACTAGTTTTACAAACAGGCCGTTTTTCCTAGGCTTTAACTTTCTAATTTTTACCCTGTTGCTCCTCACCTTGTTCTTTACCAAGGCAAAGCAGATTATTGCTTTTTTGTTTACTGCAAGACTTACATATTCTAAAAATTCTTACATGTCCTCTATTCTTTTCTTCAGGCTAAACATCTCCAGTTCATACCTAGTGGAGTCATGTTTTCTAGACCTCCGACCAGGCTCCTGCAGGTTTTTTTTCAAATGGTTATTCACTTTCCAACCTGGCACAGGATGCCAAGCTGAGGCTTGTCATGGCCAAAGAGAGTTCGGGGAGAACTACTGGGTACCTCTGGCAGGCATTACCCAGTTTATACATTCAAATCAGGTGTCTCTCTGCACACCAACAGGATCCCATTGACTCCTCAACAGCTTGTTATCTGCTGTAATCCCAAGATCCCTGCTTGTAGCCCTCCTGCCTATCTGTTGAGTGGCTGATTTCTGCTATTTAAAGTTGCTAGCACACCACCTGTCCATACTAAACATCATTCAACTTTTGGGGTTTACTTCCTTAATTTAAGATGACTTTGAATTCTACTCCTGCCTTTCAGTGTGCTCATGGTCCAGCCTGAAACACTTGCAGATTTAATAAGCACACACTCCATCGCACCATCCGGGTCATTAAGGAATATATTGAACAGGTTTACGCATGATGACACGTGTTCACCAAGGATCAATAAGGAACAAGCCATGCCCAACCCTTGACTCTTATCATGTTGCACAGTCCAGCGTTATTACATCTTTCAACACTTGTCACAGAAACAGAAGTTGGGGTGTCATAACCAACACTCTTTCATGGTTAACACTCTGTAGCCCCATAAAACACTAAGGAAATACAGTATAGGTCCAGCATCTACCCAAAAGCTGCTATGTGATAGCATGGACTCTGAAAAATCACATGGGCTTCAAATCCCTTTTCCCTAAATCTTAAAAATGTTTCAGCACTGGTAAATATCAGCCCTAAATAGGGACAAGTTCCTGTACACTTTCACAGTTTGGAGTGATAGCTGAGGTTGAGTAGTGCAAGTAAAAAAGTCTGCAGTTGGATTGAATTACTTTAATTCTGCTTTCAGAAAAAGCTACACTAAATTTGATCTTTGTATTGGCAGATTTATTATCCAACATAGTAAAGGAGTATTAACTGCATACATTATTTAAAACAGAAGAATTGAGATTTTAAAAATATTTTTCCCAAAAAAAAAAAAGATAACACATGCGTAAGGAACAATCACACTGAAATAGTCTGGGCAAGCCTGCTGCTCCACTCGTAAAAGCTGTTTTAGTTTAAAACTCTGTTCTTCCCAGGACTCCCCACTAACATTTGGCTAGCTGACTCACTGAATGTTCTCTTTAAACTTACATGGTATCAATTAATAGATTATTGATTTACCTTTAAAGCTCTGGTTTATGATCTCTGGTTCTCCAGGAAGTGAGGGGGTAGCTGTGCGCTGACAGCTCCCATCTTCAGCAGCCTACAGCAAAGGCTTCCTTTACAGTCAGAGGTAGGATTATGTAGGACAGGGAGAATGCCATACAAGCTTCAAATTCCTGGACTTCTAGCAAGGAGCTTGGCTCACCTAAAACCACTTGACCACAGACTATTTGTTTAAAAAGGCCAGAGACTACAGAGACAGTGCTGCTGAGACTTATGTTGAAATGACAGGAATGTTTATTTCTGTTGGCTCCATATTTCAAATTCAAAATCATGAAAGTATAAGAGCATTCTGCAAATAAACTACACGCCACTAAATGGAACAATCAGTGGACTAAGTCCAAATTGGACCCAGGTTCAAACCAAGAGCTTCTTCAGACATCCACTCCACTGAAAGTACTCCAGTGTGATCACACCGCTTCTCAGTCATGCCCTGACTGGGGGACAACCAGATGTTCTTAGTCTGAACCCCCACGCTTCCATAGACACCCATGCTACCCCCAAGACTCATAACAGATACCAAGCTTCACTACCACATCAAGAACAAAATCTCAGTGCGCTTTGCCAGACTACTAACTAGGACAAAACAACATCTGAAAATTACAGAATGGCCATTTGGAAGCAGGAGCAATGCAAATGCTAAAACGTAAAACAATTAAATGCGTATTCTAAATGATGCTCTTTATAGCTCCTCTTCACTTACTAAGCACCTGTGCAATCTGCATATTGGCCTTCATCCAACCTTACAACTTCAACTTCTTGAGCCAGGCTTGGCAATGGCATACTGGAAGCACAAGTTTGCACTAAATCCAAGAAGACACAAAGTGACGCATCTTAATAGTCTTACATTTTTAGTCACTTATTATACCACTCAAATCACTGCTCCAGCTCACACACCATGATTTCTTCCATAACAGCGAGCATTCTCTAATGGCAGTCTCCTGATAAACTTCAAAAATACCATGTTTATTAATTAGAGGATTAGTATTTTCAAAAGCTTTGTCCTTTAACTGTAAGTTAGAAAACTCAGTGAAGCATCTAAAGGGATGCTGTATACAAGGGAAAGGCACCACTATGGTATTACCAGCTGCAGGAACCTTACTGGACTGAGTGCTATTAAAGTCACTTAGTTATTTTCAAAACTCTTGAAAGATATGGAAAGGGTGATTATCCTTTCCTTCAAAATCCCATCTGCTTTGAATTCTTACAGCTTCAAAATAAGCACACAGTTCTAATTAATTTTAATGAACCATGCTGAATTACTTACCATCTAAACAAAACTATTTAATTTGTTAGAGTTTTTGAATTTTATTGTTTCATCTTTGCTAATTTAGAAATGCTTTTCATAAACAGAAGCTACAGTTCACCTTGAAGGAGACACTTTCAAGTGTGATGTATGGCTGCATAGGCCTATTGTTTTTAGGCACGCTGGCAGGACAATGCTGAATCCAAATCAATACACAGAATTTAAATACAGACCACTTGGGGCTCTCTTTTTGAGGAGGTTCCCAAATGAATGCAGACCTCAAAGTCAGAGCAGGGATATTGCAGTTAAAAGGACCAATCCACATTCAAGTGAATTGAGGGCAAGGAGGGAGAAAAAAAATCACCATTTAGCAAACTTGCACAGCTCAGTTAATTTAATCATTTATCATCAAAAAAAGCCTGCACAGTAATATCTTTTGTAATGGTTTTAAGATACGCTGTATTGAACAGCCCAGTTTTCAACGGCTGTAGAGGGATACAAGGAAAAAAGTGAGGATGAAATTCTGACCAGACTTGATGTGAATTTTGCTGTTTAACTCAATGGGATCAGGGTTTCTCCCTGAACACACCCGGTAAAATGAGGAAGTATCCCAGGAACTTTGAAGAGTTTAGTTTACATCCCTGACCTTAAATAGCTTATATACTGCTAAACTCGAAAGCTTTTCCCCATTCAAGTTAATACAGTGAATACTATAAGCAGAATACTGGCCATGCAGTAACGAAGAAAACACTTATTGGCCTGGGCAAACAGCCAATTTTGACCTGAACATCCATCCCCAGGGTGGCTCTTTAGAGGTCTGTGAAACTTGCATTAAAAAAAAATACTATTGAATTCCCCAACCAACATTTCTATTTTTCCCCACCTTGCATCACACTTTTCCTCTCAATACCCTCTTTTGCACCTGCACTAAAAAGACATTACAGGGTATAACTCAATTCCATTAATTTAATGCCAAAATACTATCAAACAATGCTTTTCTTTCCCTCTACTCCTTTTGAATTCAGGGTCAACTTTGAAATATCTGTCGTGTCCTGCTTTGTTTTTATGTTAGAAACGTGTCTCTCTTGCAGTATTCAAGTTTGCAGCAATGACAACTGGCACTTAATAATTAGTTTCCCAGTTTCCACAAAAGCACTCAGATTTCAGAGAATGTGACCTGTGGGTAGTTTGCACACAGACACTTTACCCTCACCAATGCTTTCTGGAAAAGGAATGGCTCATTACGATGCAAATTAAGCAAAACCATGTCATGAGCTATTATAAATTATTTTCTTTAAAAAAAACACCAAACCACAAAACCCAAAACATTCTCCTCGTGGGTCTCTAAGATTCAGTGCAATGGGCATATTACAGGGGAGCCTTACATATTACAAGACCATCATTTTTTTTTATGACCCTAAAATCTAAAGGTTTCCAAGCATTACTAGCACTTAACCTCCCCCTCTCCCCCAAGCAAGCCCATTTAGCTTCCAAAAATATTTCTTTCTCCCCAAATTGACTTCAGTGTTTTATCCATAAATACTAGAAAACGTAGGCATTCCTCCACTGAAAATGCACCAGAAACCCTAACACAGGCACACAGCTCTCATTTCTCCAATTCTATTTGTATGCTGCAAAGGGAAAAAACATCCACACAGTAAATTAAGACCATCAGAATACTGAGAGAAGAGGATATGTTTAGATAATAAAATGTTCCTCTGCTTTCAAACTACGCTATGTTAATAATACATTATTCTATTAATAATATATTAGTGACCCTCCTCCTCCCTCTTGTGCAAGCTTCAGTCACTGAAGGAAACAGTCAGAACGTGTCAGGAGTTAGCAATGTGTCTTCCATAATTTCCATTGACTACGCAGGGAATAGTGTAAATGTGGGTGATGTCTTATTCATGGAGTTATTCTTCAGCATTTTACAGGGGAAAAAGATTTGCTACCATTTGTTTGCTATCTGGACAGCCACACAGACAGGATTTATCCTACCATAATCAGCTAAAACTCTCAGTATTTGCAGACAGATGATTTAAATTGTTAGAAAAAAGATATTATTTCTCTGCAACTCATTTGACAAGACCATCACTTCTCATCTGCTGCCTTGCAGGTGCCAAGGCTACGTGGAGTTGATGAGAAAGATTTTGGAATTGACACTCAGGCATTAGAGACTACAGAACAAGTCTATTACTGGCCTGCATTTCTACTTTCTAGAGGGCCGTGAAGTAGCTCTGAAAACAGGTTCAGGCCATCAATCAAAAATCTGAGAAGCAGAGAACTGCAAGCTGTATTCGATGAACTTCACTGACAAAATGGGTGCTCATCCCAGCATCTGATGTATTGTATAACACTGAGTTTCTTCCTTATGGGCTTTGGTGAAGTTTTTTATCTGTTGTGGTTTTTTTTTTTTTAAAGGCTTCTCAAGCTGGAACCATGATCAATTGACTATTATTTCTCCGGCGACTTATGCTGCTCAATTATGACATTTCATTCCGATCTTATTCTCCCAACACCTTGCAATAATCCACCCAAATAACTACTGGAGATGATTTTGAGATGATTGATTTTTCACATCTGAAAGACATTTGTTCTGGTATGCTAACAGTAATAAATGAGAGAGGGGCCTTCAAGAGTACAGAATGAAACTGAATGCCAAGATAAATGTTACATTTTAAAGTATAATGACTGAAAAATTTCATGTAAACATCCTGCTTTTCTTTTTTTGAAGAGATTTGTTGTTTTCTTCCACGATGTTTGTTTGTCATCAAGGATTTGAATACTTTATCAGCACAATTAGAAACACAGATTGATCTATTTGCCCTATCAATAGCAGCTATAGCCAGAGGATCGAATATCTGAATTTGCCCTTCCTCGTCAGAGAAACCTCAGGAAACCGAACTAATATTGCAAGAACTCAGCAGGGAATACATGACAAATTAAGCTTCCAAATAATTACGACATCACAAAGGGAAAACGTACTTCACTTGCAAATTACTCCAAGGCTTTTACGTATCTTTTAAAACACATTTTAAAAAGGCAGTACTGTCATAGTTTGTAATAGATTATGTTTCTAGTATCTAAGGGCTCATGTTTTGAAGACCTGAAATAGATTCCCAGCACAGGATGTATTTGGAAGTAAGATCAGGATTCTTTGCTCTGAAAGGCCATCTACCTTCCCAGGAAGGATATTTTCTATGGGCTTTATTTTAAATGCCATGATCTTGATATTTATAGTCCTTTATACTGATAATTAATAATACTGGGGACCTGAAATATGGGGTTCAGAACTGCACACATCCACGTGCCACTCACAACCAGGTATGCAACAGCATGACCAGTTCCCACAGGGGTCTAACTGTGGGGAAGAGGAAATTAGGGGGTGGTCAGGAAGGGAGATAAGGGTACAGACAATACCAAAGTAATGGGTGAAATTCCTGGAAATCACTTCTACTTCAGAGAGTGGCAGGGCCACATAAAACGTGATGAAAAGCTCTCACTCTCTTCCAGCCCTCTAGTGCAACTGTGGCATAGATCTGACACTTAATATTTACTTATGGGAATTCCATACGTTCTTCAAAGAGAACCATTAATTTCTCTGCAAGACAGGTCAAGCAGTATTCTCACTTCTTCAAAATGAATGTAGAATAGAGAAACATAAAGTAAGGTTTTCTTTTTTTTTTTTGTAAATCAATCCAATAGACTTAGAAGTCTATATACACATATGCAACTACAAACTCTTTTGTCTTATTCAACATACAAAGATCTCTGTTGTCTGAACCTGAATCACAAGTCTGACATGTTAGCAAATTTTCAGTGTATCGCTTCTCTAGCTTTATACTACTTTTTACTACAATATAGAAAGGGAAAAAAAACAATCATTTGGCAATGCCAGAGGCACCTTCAAGTCCAAAATAGTCATATCTGAAAACATCTCCTCTACAAGTCAGACGAAAAGCTAAAGAAAATCCTCTGTAATTCCCACTGGCAAAATACTAAAAGCAAAGAGTAGGCTAAAGTACATTAGTTGTTAGTAGGAATGCACGAACAGACAAAAGGTTGCAGTAGCTTCAGTATGTTCTTCTATTAAGAGACTTTATAAGCTGGCACCACACCACAGTGTGTAAAGAGCAGTGAAACTGAAGTTTTGAAAGCTATAAAGATGAAGTAGGTGAAGCAAGGAAAACGTTATCACATTTGTCAAGCTTTTTAATACAAGGGGATCTGATGACTGCCAGGAAAAAAAGCGCAATATATATACCTAAAAAAAGCCATACCAATTTTTCCATGTAATTCTATGGCTTATGTTCATCCCTCTCCCCATTCTCTGTAATGACTTTGTGTTTTCAGAGAAAACTCTTTTCATAGAGGAATTAAGTACAAACAGGAGACTCCCCAAAAATAGCAGCCTTATGAACGGATTGCTTAGTTATCACCACCATGTTTTATGAAGGAGTGAAGAGCTTCTGCATAACAACAAAATCTTTAAGGAAATCAGAGTAGATATCAACATATCCCAGTATCCAAATCCAGCATCACAATGTTCAATAAAGAAAGGTCACCAAGTGCCTCAGAGTCTTGGTGATCAGGGCAGGAACCTGACAGCTTCCAAGCTGGATTGAGGCGTGGAGATTTCGTCTTGTTTTCACAAAGGACAATCAGCACAATTTCCACGTAACTCAAACCACAGCACTGCCAGCAAAGCAAAATTTTGTATCTACTAACTAAACCGAAGCAGCTGAAGGAGGAATTTCAGAAAGCCTCCTACTCACCACAGGTGCATTTTTTTCCCAAAAAGGATAGTCAGAGCCATTACAATCTGAATCAGAACACATTTTGGCATGTATTTTAGTGTGCTTAAATGAAAAAATGCTCCAAAATGCAAAGGGGAAAATTCGCCATTTCTACCATTAAATACCCTTTAAAACATTGAGGCTGAACTTCAGCATATTTACAATGCTTTCAGCACAGGAGTATTTTCTAACAGCTCTCGAGCTATGGCCATCCAAGTTTCTTGTATTGTATCAGCTTAGATTGTCTTGACAACCCTATAGACTGCTCAGTTTATATTACAAAGTGATCAAATAAAAGTGAAATTGTGTATAAGGCTGAAAAAGTCACTTCAACTCTAATACTGTTACCACCTGCTATTCATAGCTCAAAGCAAGGTTCTGTGTTTCTTTTATCTAGGCGTAATTTCATTCATTCAAGCACTTATGGAAAAGAGCATCCGATAGCACATACGCAAGAAATAGCGGACTGCATATTTAAACTGCCTTTTAGTATAAGTTAGAAGCTGCTTCTGCACACAGGCATCGCTTCCTTTAAACAGACGTAAGGATCTGAAAATGGCAGGACTGAATCTGATTGGTATGACAGTGCTTTATATAAGCTTTTTATTTTTTGGTCATTAAACACACATACAGTCAGCAGCAAAGCACAGCCTGATTGAGACACAAGAGAAGCACTCAGATACGCGACTGTATTTCAGAGTTCTGCGACATAACTGCATCATGCCCTAGGCAGGTCAGTTATCCTCTACCTTAACTTAACTTCGAGTCTATAAACAAATGAAATAAGAAATAATACGTATACACTTCTCAATCCTCCTCTGAGAATGAATGTCCCAATTTTTCTAGATGCAACTTCTTCGGGGCCATAAAACTGAGATGAAATAACCAGAACTTGTAACACTGCAACCGCTGCACTGATTGTGAGCTTATAAACCTCCTAATGCTACTATAAATACAGCTTTGTTTGTCGTAATGTTGTTTCTGACCAACAGCTCAGTCAGCCTGAGGAAAAAGAAAAGTATCGGCAGTGAACATCATCTGTTTTGCTTGTGAACGAGTTTGTTGCAGCCTCAGAGGTCCGTTCTTTACTACCCATGTGCTTAATTCCCATCAGCTTTAGAGGAGCTTAACACAGAATTTATGGAGAAAAATGAAGGTTTTGTACTAGCCCAAGTAAATGGTTGGCTTATCTTTTAGTCCCTCTTAATGAAAATAGCAGTCGCTTTTAAGCACACTTTGTAGTTAAACAAGTCTTTGTTGCTGCAGAGAAATGTAAATTTATGAGAGTAACAAACAAATTGATTAGTGAATAGAAACCACTTAATTCTCGCTTCCCATATGGGAGACAGGTTAAGCATCCATTTAACCTATTATATTGTGTAAGGAAGATACTGCAAGCCTTCAGCTGAGATGCTGGAAGTTCAAAATGATCAGCTTTATTTTAACCTGTCTGCAAAACTACAGTCCCCTTGCAGCTCTACCTGGGGCTAATTGTCCAAGTCTAAATTTTTAGAGCACAACCAGGTTGTGCTACAAGAGCAGGAAAAGTGCAGGATTCTGATTTAACACAGCTACCTAATCGGTGCTGTACATTACCCAGTCAACACAAGCAGAAGAAGGGATCTTTGAGTACCATCCAGGCAAGACCAAACATCCAGAGTTCAAAAGCAGATCTTACATATGCAAACCATGCGTGACTCTAGCTATGGCTTTGCCCAGTGTGTCCAGTTACATGCACAGTACTGGTCCTCATTTTTACATACAAAACTCATACACTGGAGATGCACTCTAAACTCCTCTTAGTCCTAATGCAAACAGTCTGCAGTGATCAAACGGGCTTGATTTCAGTCACACACCCTTCCAAACACTCTTTCAACAAATCTAAATGTGATAACATGTATGAGCCACTTTGCTCCTCATATTTTGCAATTTCCTATAAGCAAATAAAATAGCCTGAATCCATAGGCATTCTAGAACAGAATGCAGAACTACAGTTTATAGATAATTTTACAAAATGCCAATATAGAACTGTCTTTTCCTGACCAGACTGCTATACATTTATCACTCCCCTGCAAAAAGCTCAGTATTTTTAAACAGAAATACAATAGCAAAATATTGAATTGACACTTATGATAAATGCATTTGATTAAGACTTAATAAAATAGTCTGTATATTACCAGTGAATAATGCATCAAAAGATAAAGTTAGACATAAAGCAAATAGGGTGTCAAAGCTAATTCTAATGTGCATTTTCCAGCCATATTACTTATTCTATTATTGGATTTTAAAATGCACACTGAGATTCAATAGGGTTTTTTTTAAGCAAATAACAATAAAACCCTTCAAGAAATTTACCTGATTTAGTCATGTTGCTAAACCGAAATCAACACAAACTTTCCAGGAAACTAGTTAGTTCGTGGTCTGTCTTCATACTCTGAAAATCATGGTTTAAAAGCAAAACACTTCAAGAAAACTTTCAGAAATAAATGCAGGGCTTTTTTTTTTTTTTTTTCTTTCCTCCTGTGCATCAGGAAAAACAGAATACCATGAAAGAGCATCATAAGATGCAACTGATTAAATATTTTAGCTGAAATGAATGTTCCTAAAATATTTTCTTAATATTCAGCAGGAGCCTTCCCAAATCAAAAAGCATAAACTAATTGTTTCTATATATGACTTCGCACAGACTGGATGCAAAGCACAGAAGCAAACACTTGAGGCTTATGTAAATGCATCTTTTTCCATATCGGTAGCAGGCTGGCCTTAACAGAACCACAACAGTAAATCCAAAAGCTACATTTCCAATAATTAAAGTTCAAAGATATTTGCAAAGGCAAATATTTGTATGCAAAGCCAACAGCACATTGCTTGGAAAATACCTTTTACATTCAAGTTGGAAGTTTCAGATGTGAGGTGGTCAGAACATCTCTAATTTCACCAAGTCCCTTACACAATTCCTAACTAAAATTTTCACTAAAACTTTAACCCAAAGTTTCCAATAGTATTGATACAAATAATTAAGTTATAAGATACTTACAATATTGATAGGTCTGGGTTCGAGTGCACCCTTGGCAAGTTTGCAGATGACACTAAGCTGAGTGGTGCAGTTGACACACCTGAGGGATGGGATGCCATGCCAGGGACCTGGACAAGCTGGAGAAGGGGGTCTTCTGTGTGAACCTCAGTGAGGTTCAAAATGAGGCCAAGCACAAGGTCCTGCACCTCAGTCAGGACAATGCCCAGTATCCATACAGGCTGGGGGATGAAGGGATTGAGAGCAGCCCTGCAGGACATGGGAGTGCTGGTGGACAAAAGGCTGGACACAAGCCAGCAATGTGCACTCACAGCCCAGAAAGGCAACTGTGGCCTGGACTGCATCAAAAGCAGCATGGCCAGCAGGTCAAGGGAGGTGATGCTGCCCCTCTGCTCTGGTGAGACCTCACCTGCAGTTCTGTGTCCAGCTCTGGAGTCCTCAGCACAAGAAGGACATGGACCTGTTGGAGCAGGGCCAGAGGAGGCCACAATAACAATGAGAGGGATGGAACCCCTCTGCTGTGAGGACAGGGGAGAGAGCTGGGACTGATCAGCCTGGAGAAGAGCAGGCTCTGGGGAGACCTTATTGCAGCCTTCCAGAATTTAAAGAGGACCCATAAGAAAGATGGGGACAGACTTTTTAGCAGGGCTTGTTGCAACAGGACAAGGGGTGATGGTTTTAAACTAAAAGAGTAGATTTGAACTAGAGAGAAGGTTGGTGGTGGGGTTTTTTTTGTGGTTTTTTTTTGTTTGTTTTTTTTTGTTTTTTTTACAATGAGGGTACTGAAACAGTGGTCCAGATTGCCCAGAGAGGTGGTAGAGGCCCCATCCCTGGAAACATTCCAGGTCAGGTTGTACAAGGCTCTGGGCAACCTGCTCTAGTTGCCTTCCCTGGTTTTTCAGACTCTGGAGTAATAGCCCCCCACACAAGGAAGGATCCTCTGAGGCACATAACTACAATGTTCTCCTTTTGCTCCTCAGCGTCTGTGGACGAGGGTGAGATAAACATGGCCAGAGACTGACCTCACCCTCAATCAGAGAAAAATCAAGACAAAAGCACTGACTGTTTCAAGCTTTAACACTGGTACAAGTCTTCTATTCCTTCCCAATGTTTTCAGGCAGGAAATTTCCTCCCTTGCTTTTCCAGCCCAGCAGGCTCCCTCCCCATTGTTTTCCATCAGTGAAATTCCATCCCTGCCTTTCATCTTGCTTTGCATTTGGCAAGTTAAAATTTTACTCTCCTTCTCCCACACATACAGATAATATAGATAGTAACTGTAAACTACCACTTCGCTTGCAGGTTAAAGGCCTTTCTTCCACCCTATGTTTATCTTCCTTACTACAGAGATACTGTCACCATATACATTATTACCTCCTGAAGCCACATTCGAGAAACAGGAGACAGCAGCAGCAGTCTGAAAACATTTAGAATTCAAAAAAAGCCCCAAAGTTTTCAGGACAAGCCACAAAGCCCATTTATTCCACTGAATTGGCAGTGACTCTCTCCACACATTTAAAAACTTTAATAATTGAATTTAGTATTATGTTGGAATTTCTGATGCACAGTAATATGTAATTCTAGAAATCTTACTTGTAATAGCTTGAAATGGAACAATTTATATATGCAAGTATTGCTCAATAGCTTATGTTATTCCAAAAAAAGTTTACCTCCTTTTTCTCCAAATAAAACTCTAAACACTAAAGACAGATTATTGGAAAATAATTATCAGGGTCTCTGCTCTGTTTTTTTTTTAAAGCATTCTGTACAATGTGCTCCCAGTTTTTCTTGGTAAAAGGAAAAACTGTCTCTTATCTAGAATGGCACCAGTTAAGAGAAAAATGGAAACACTTTTAAGAGACTGAGGCTTCCAGAGAACTGGCCTCTTGACCTAGGTGAGCACAGGCTGCTCCTTAGCCCTCTGCATGCTAATATTGCAAATTCACATTTGATTCCAAGTATGATTGCAGAGAAAGCCCAAATACAACATTTTTTCTGTGCACTGTGTTGAAATGGAGCTTTTGCTCACTCAGGATATAGACACATTTTACTAAGTAAAACTTTCTATTAGTATCTCTATATAACGGAGGAGTAAGAACAGCACAAAAGTGTGACTTAACTGTTAAAATGACTGCCAGTCCCATAAAACTCCTAAAGAGCAACACAAGCATCATTGTTTAGAACAGTTAGCACCATGGCAAGTACAGTGAAGACTCACTTCTTATAGGTTTGCAAGGGACTGATGAATGCTATGCACACTTCTAGCACAAGGAGTGACTGAGCCACATCCTACTGATGTGGATGCTGCCTGATTTTCATGAAAATTTAAAACCACTGAAAACCAGACCAAAAAGCCTCTTTATCAGAGAGGTTCTATAAGAGTAAGACTCACTCTGGAGAAAAAATGGGATATCAGAAGAGCTGCATCTGTAAACCTAAATTTGGTTGCCGCTACATTAATCATAGAATGGTTTGGGTTAGAAGGAACCTTAAAGATCATCTGTTTCCAGCCCCTGTCATGGGCAGGGGACACCTTCCACTAGATCAGTTATCTTTTCCCAAGTACATTAATACATTTTGAAATGCAGTAACATGCGTTTTGATCACTAAACCCAGCCTATGAACCAGTAACCACAGTCTGTGAAAATAACCTTCTTCCCCTTGCCTCAAGTACCATGAGTACCAGCCTAGGAGAAGAGTAGGTGTAGCCTGAGGCTTCCATTTCCATGCACAGCCCTATGAACATCTTGAATCTCCAAGTTACCAGGTCCTGTGAATTTTAACATCTCAGAAGGCAAAAAAGTACAGCTCAAAATCCTACCATATTTTCTTCCCCTCCTACTAAGTTTTCAGAATTTAAAAAAATTCACAATTCAGTCAACAAATAAGAACTTTTGTTAAAAAAATATTCTGATTTAGCAGTGTTCTAACCTTGTGGTCTTTAGCATTTACATTCTAAAAACGTTCTTCCCAATTGGGAAGATGAGAAACTTTTTGCTAATAAAACATAGGGCTCTAAACAACCAGTGTAAAAAGCTTTTTTGTACACATTGAGATCACTCCCCCTGCTGAGCAGTGACAGGTCCCCCTCCTTGCTCTCTGAGCAAGCTGACTTCCCAGGGAAAGAGGAAAACCATGTTAGTTCAGGTCCTGGCAGCAAACTAGCACTGTCAGCTTCCAGCCAGCTCAGAGAATAGGCAGAGCTTGTTCAAGTTCGTTTGCAAATGACCATGAAGACATACCCTCAATAATACAGACCTCAGATCACCCTATCCTGATGGCAGCACTCAGAAAATCTGCAGAAAACCTGCAGATCTGTGGCCCAATTCCACATGCAGCGTAACTGAGCACAGCTCAGTCTGGAACAATCCAACCAAATATAATCAGTTTCCATCATAATGGTTGTCAAGGTTCTCAGTGAAATATCAGGGTTCTTCCTAATATTTTAGCCATAACAAACATTTCAAGGTAAGTTATTCACCTTCTCTCTCCATCCCAGATATATTAGAGGGGCAGCAGAATTGTGTAACTGGAAGATGACGCAAGGACCAAACCAAAAACAGCCAGGGAAAAGGACACCTGATAGAAAACACGGTGCGTGGAAGCCAGGTAAACGCACCTCATAAATGCTTATAGCAAAAGTTGCTTACAGAGTAGCCAGGACACAGTCAATTTTTCTTTCTATAATAAAGTACTTTTTTATAATTCACTCGGGTAATCTCAGTCAATCTGAAGACTAGAAAGCAGTTCAGGAGTAAGATTCTCGGAAAAAGATTGGTTTGCTAATTATAATTTGTCTTTCCAAACAGTCTGTTGAAGCAGTTCTTTATTAGGATTACAGCAAGAATGACCGACTTAAAAATTGCAGATTGTAGTACCTGCAGCTTTAAAATTAATTTCAGGGCATTTTCTCAAGCGAACTTAAGACATGAAGTAACTACTACTGCACATTTGAGTAGCTTCTCTTGGTCCAAGCCTGCGAATAAAAATCATAGGAGAGCAGAGGCCAATACGAGCTGAAGAGTATTATGTAGTCCCAAGCCTTCTGTGGAATAATACATTTCCATGTCACTTCTACAGAAACACATTTGCATATCTACCGGGCTGCATAGTATAGTACGCGATTCATCATATACTTTATCTACTCTAAGATTAACACCATTAAAAAATTATTTTAAGCCATTAATTTAGGAAAAGGTTTTTCGACATCCAAGCAACTATCCATCTTTGCTTCAAATTAACCAATTGACTTCTTGAGCTTCCCCCACTAAGACACAGGAAATGAATGACTACTATATTTCCAAATAGAAACCTTTTAAAATGAAAGACCTGCCCCCATGCCCTTGACTTTTTTTTTTTTAAATGGAAAAATTCCTACATTTTTTTCCTCTTAAGTAATGATTTCTGCACCTCCTCACGCACTCATTTCTTCTTTGGAATAGGCAGAGTGGTTCTGAGCGAGTAGCCTTGGAAGCACTGAAACACAACTGTTGCTCCCCTCCCCAAATTTAGGTGTGCAACTCCTAGTTACAGGCTCACTTGTGAACTTGTTTGCATCTTCCTCATATCAGGACACTGTGGTCACCAAAACATAATTCCAAAAATATTGCTCATTTTAGAAGCCTTTACACACTACCCCCCTAGCTACAGGCAGTGATGCTGACTTCACGTCACAGCAACCAGCTGAGAGTGTTACCCGGACATTTCTATGATTCACATCTTTGTTTCTTTTGTCCTCACAGCAGCTGCTATGCAGTCCAGCATCTCTGTCAAAATTACTTCTTAATCAATTTTATTTTATATGTACAACAAATTTACAAAGGAGATCACATTTTGCTCCCAAGTCTGTCCTCAGATATATTTGGGGTATCAAAGGAAGCAGCTTTGATGTTTTCCGAGTTTTAACTTATTTAAGTGTAGCTCTTCATACAAAATGGTCTGAACATAACATATTACTTGCTGGCCAAGATGTATGCTAACCAATAGACAATTCCCTCAAGCCAGACATCTTATTCTTAAAAGCAAACGTGGTAACTTGCCACCATCATACTAACACCCATCATCACTCACCTTAGAAAGCCAACAAAGAATATTTATCCTAGTAGAAATACATATGCACTTGAACTCTGCAAGAAGAGATTGTACTATTTTGTCCACTAAATCCTGGAGTACTTTCCAATGATCCAGTCAATCTCTTTAGCAGAAACCTACTAGAAAATAACATAGTTTTCCCTCCAACCTTACACAAGTATGAAAAAATAAAACTGGCACTTCTAGCCTCACTCACCTCCATCATGAAAAAAGTCATTTTTCAGACATGGGTGACTCGTCTCTTGAACCAAACACTACAGTACTGTCCCAGAAGCACGTGCTACAGAGCTGCTTCAGCTCCTGTTAGTTTCCAGTGGAGCTGGACCTGACAGGCTATGTGGAGATCCCCAAGTCTGCAGTAGATGTCACCTGGAAGGGAAGCTTGCCATTGATTTAAAACTGTGGAGTATAATTTACACTTAATATTTCAAACCTCCACTAATGCAATCAGAGAAACAGACTGTTTAATTAATCCCATTCCTAACACAATTTCTTCAGAGTTGTCATTTGCTGATTGTTCCTGACAAGTTCTACATCATTAGTCTTTCTTGTGATTGTTTTCAAAACAACTAAATTGTGATCACCAGAGGCCTAAAATACTGCTGGTCTTATTGATTATTGCTGTGCAAAGACATTTTTCTTTCCTGTGTTCCCTTTCCAGCTTTGCACACAAAGATAATTAAGCGGCAAGACAGAGGAGTGCTGATAGTGCACATCCCCAGTTGGGCAGCAAGGCGCCCAGGTGAAGCCGAGTGCCTTTGGTGTGCACGAGTGGATGTTAATCAGCACTCAGCTACCACATAGTCCAGCACACCTCCTCCCACACTGCAACAGCTCATTCTGAATAATAAGGACACAAACCTGTATTCCTATGCCAAAAACCCCAAACCAGATTACCTGAGTACTACTGGAAACAGCACCTTACAAGCCCGAAGTGTTTATGAGCACTGATTCATCAGGTTCCGGATTACACGTTTTTCTTTAATTTTCAATCAAACACTGTTTGAAACAGTAAAGAATTGGTTTTTAACATTCTGGGAACTTGCAGTATTCTTCTTGAAATGCAATTTCTGGCTAGACACAGCCATGTTGCTACTCCATTGAATGATAGTTAAAAAAAAATGTTGAGCAACTACACAGAAATGTCATTGGGATGTTCCTTACACACAACAAATGAAAATAAAATCACAACAATGCAATAAGCCAGGCTTTCTATGAGCTGAGAGGACAAGGAGTCCCGAGATGAAAGCACAGCTTTTTGTAGGAAATATTTTGGTGTTTTTTCAGGTTCTCTTTGTTTTAATAATGAGTTGTGGCTACATTCATCCAACTGATCTTCTGTTTTCCATTGCAAATTCATGTGGGAGCTGCTTAATTTGCTGCAGCCCACAGCGCAGAAACACACAGGCCACCTCAGCAGTATTCTTGTGTCTAGGAGGAGCCGGGCTCACCCACAGGTATTTCTTTGGAAGGTCAAACAACTGCTTATTTGCCCTAATCAGAGGGTTAGTTAGGAGGAATGCCAACAAAATGACCAAGAATGGGTCTTGTTGAAACCTGGCACTATACAAATATTAATAGGTTTTATTTATCATGTGAACTCCTCAAAAAGTAATAATGCTTTCAACAGCTCCACTTGTCTTTGTGAACACTGACCCAAGACAGATGGAAAATCTCTCATCCAGCTCAGTGCACACTGGATCAGGGGACCTTAGCAGTTCACAGATCTGCTTCAGGGACATTTCTTTAACATACAACAATAACTGCCTGATCTCCACAGTATACATTTTAACTAGCAGTTGACCAAGATGTATTTATGTTTGCAGTGCTAATTTTCATTAGTATCTATGCATGCATAAGCTACTAGAAGTTTATATAATTTCCCAAAACAATCTCCTGTGCATTTAAGAATAATGTAGCTGACTGAGAATAAATACGATCAAGTGTAAAACTGAAAAAAAAAACAACCCCACAACACAACCGATCTGATTTGTAATTTTCTAACCTCTACAATGAAACATTTCAGTACAATTTCAACCCTGTTTTATTTAAATTTCATAATGGCTTTAATATAATAGTGTAATTGTATGCACAAATGCTCTCTGGTACAGAAAGACACCACCAGAAAAAAAAAAAAACTCTGCTTCTTTCAGATTGCTGTAAACATCATTAAATTGCAGCTTCCTATAACATTTTATAGAGTATATATGCAAACTGCGCTCATGATACCATCACTGGAAGTTTCATGCAGTATATGAATCAGTAAAAATGTTTGTCTTTACCTGTTAAGGACGCAACTTATTAGTATGTCATTGTACAGTATCTAAGATTAAGCAAATGTACATTTTATAGATGAGCAAGTCTTGTAAAATAAGTTTGCATATAAAAAAGTGTTTCAAAACAAATTCTTCAACGCAAACATTACTTGCAATACTTGAACTTGTGACAAAAACACTTCCCACCTAATGCTTTTCTTGGAATATGATCACCAATTCGGTAGGATGCACATGAAAACTGACAAAACCAGGAGAAATCCAGAAAAAACACTATGCATCTATCGCAAATGAAATATAGACTACATGTCTTATACAGTTCCATGTACTTTTGTCACTAAACATCAAAACCAAACCAGAACACAGTATATCCTATACTAGATGGTACTATCCTGTTGTGTAAAGGATGACCATGATAGGTAACATTTGTACACGCATACTTTGCACAAGGAACAAGAGCCTCCTCCACTTGGATTGGAGAAGTGGTGATGAAAAAGGCTGCCTCAGTGATAGATGTGAAGGGAACATATGCAAGAGATAAAATACTTAATACTAGATGATACTGCTCAAATGGCCAGGGGTGTCTGCAACAGAATGAGACCTTGTTTAGCAGATGATACACAAAATGGAGCACGTTCTCTGCCTCCTCTATCTTCCTTGGCTTAATACCACCTCCATACGAAAGGGCCTAACACAGAACCAAGGCAATACACATACAACCTTTCAGAAAACAGGGTTGAAAAATCGCATGGTTTTGTTTTTACTGTACAGAAATAACCATGGCTCATCTTTTTGTGTGTGTACAAACACATACACTTAAAGTGTTGCAACACTGTCCTCAAAAAAAAAAAGGCAAACTAAAAGGATAAACAAATGTGAAACAATGCCTTGATGTAAAAGAGAAAACAAGATCATCCGCTAAGGGGAAGACCAACGTATCAAGGCACAGAAAATGAATGCTGGGAAGAAGGGAAAGTGGAAAACAAGTCAGTGAAGAAAGAAACAATTCTCTTAGATAACAGAACAAACATAAATGGCATAAGGTGAAGTCAGGCAGACTTTCTACCACACAACTGCCATTTGTAATATCCTCCACAATCTGTACATCTGGACTAGTTAACAAAAAACCTACAAGACAAGCACGAAAAGCCTGAGAAGATAATCCAATCTTAAGTTACAGCTCAGCGCAAGATGTAAGAAACATCTCATTATGTTATCCATGGGATAAATGACAAGAAGTTACATAGCGATTTTTAGCATATTCTATTTAAAATATTTACTGTATTTTTCAGAGCCTTAAATGAAGTTTGAGTATTTTACTCCTGAAACAGCATCTTAAAAGACAGTAAAATGTAATCTACCTTTCCTTAGTTATCACCTTTTAAAATCTTTTCTTGGGGAAGCTGCAAAACATCTGACTCAAATTCCCATGCAGGGAAGTCAGGAGCCACATGCAGACTGTACCACAGTGCCACAATGCCAGTCAGTCACACTCATATGCAGTACACTCCAATTATGCTTGCCCAGAAAGGTGCAACTAAGAGGAAAAAGAAGGAAACAGTGAAGAGAAGGGATGAAATTCATTTGTTGTCTGTCAATAAGCCTATAAATCCAGCAGCCTTGTTAGCATCTGTTTAAAAGTGCATTTGGAAGCAATGGAGCTGATATCACCTATTTAATTTTCTTTATGCAAGCAACTGAAAGTCTCTGTGGTAAACAAATATATAAAAGACATTACAAAGAAATTTTATTAACTTTATTTCCTTCTCCTATGATAAAAAGCACAAAGAAATGATAAACAAAACACTCAAGACTTGAAAAAATAATAATCAACAACTTGAAGCTCCTTACTTCAAGGTTAATGTGAATGAAATTTACTCAAGTTGAACATCACGCCAATTACAAAAGCAAAAAACCGGTAAGCTCTGGTTTCTAACAGTCGAGGTAGATCTTTCCAGAATGCTCATTATATAGAGATTTAAGTTGCTCCAGGGACTGATTAAGGCTAGAGAAGTTCTATCAATATCATTAAGCTCACTAAGAGGCAGTTCTGCCCTCTCAATGCATTTATACCTTTGAAAATGAGGACACACGTGCAAATGTTCTAAAGTATCATATTATGTCATGGTTGCTCTGTCTTCTTAAACTATAAGGTAACCTGCTTTAAGCATCAACTACAAGAAACACAAAATGATCTCACCTAGATAAAAGCCAGCAACACATAGAAGCAAGCCCTTCACAAGTTGCCAGTGTAGCAGGTCTGCTATTTTAAATGTTGGGTCAGAATCAAGTTGAACAGTATCTTAAAATGGCACCTCCAGAAAACGCAATCTCGTTGAAATATTTTGCAGCCCAAGGCTGCTTTTTTAATAATTATTTCATCCTATGCTGATAAAGAGACTTCTATACCCAGTTGGGCTATTACAAGATTAGCCTATGAAGGGGCACTTCAGATTTAAAAAAACCCACACCATTCAAGGTATGTCCTTCAGACTAGTTTATCTTCATATGCAATGTTTTAATTACTCCTTTGTAATGAAAAATTAAGTCAAATAATACTATTTTTCCTTGCCAAGGGACAACCATAATTCATTTGAAGACCACGATCATTTTGCTGGTGACAAAGTATTCGTCTTTATAAAACAAACCCAAACCACCCAACTTCCATCTAACACAAACAATCATGGCAAGTCAGAGTATCATTCCCCAAGCTTCCAAGCCAGACGTTGTATTGAAAGACTGGGTTAAACCTGTTGGCCAGAAACTAGTGCATTATTCATGAGTATTATTTAACAATAGAGAACAAAGCTTCTTTATAAAAAAAATTCTAGACTTTTCCTACTGATGATAGATCTTCAAAAGGACCTACAGACCAATATATGCACAGATTCAAAACTCACTAGTTCAAATTACTTTTTGTATTTACCAGACCAAACTATTAGTATTGCCAAATTTGGACCTACTCCTTTGCAATCCAATGCAAAGATGCTGCTACCACTTTAGGAGTAACTGGAAAAGTTATTTGCACTCAATCACCTGTGAGATATGACCTCTCCAGAGCATTTGCCATCACAGGCAATAGGAACAAATTATATGCTTATTTGTTAATCAACCACAAACTATTCCCACCTACACAAAGTTCAGAATCATCCTACACTGATGCAGGAAGCATTGCTAGGTAAGGCTTTTTACTTCACACAGTTGGATACCTCTGCAGCTCCAAGCTGATGTACACACCCACCTCACAAAGGCTGCATGTGTAGATTGTCAGAAGCCAACATCTTCCAGTGATGGGTCAACCAACTAGAAACACTCAAAGGAACCCAGATGGTGGTGGCAAATCTCTAATTTCTAGTCAGGTGACACTTCAGTCCTTTAAGTTTAAGCAGTGGTGAGGAGCCAGCAGTAGCTTCTGTCTTGCATTGTTAACATAACATGACATGAAGATTGTTTTTGTTTGCTGGGTGCTGCTGGAAAAGGCACTCCCGTGAGTCTTGCAGGACAAGACCATCCAAGTGCTAGATGATCCGAGAGCCACTAGTGTATAATCCTGCAAGTTACCTCCTACTCCAAAAAATCCACACAGACTCTTCTCATATCCATATCATAAGCAGAAATTGAGACAAAGCAAAACTTCACTCCTCACAGAACTTGAACACGTATGAACGCCACCAAGCCATCAGCTATCCACAATCAGTAAGAGTCCAACACCTCACTGCAATCAGTGCAAAGTCATTATGCAACCACAGGATTATTTTTACATTCAATATCTGAGCTCATTCCGCCCTAAGAAAGCACTGCAGTAGGTTTAGCAGAGATATTTACCCTTACAGGGCACAGGTAATTGTTTTTATTTAAAGCATCATTTCCCTGTTATTCTTTCAAACAACATCATCTTAATCTTTATAGCATATAGAAAAAAAACATGTAGGTGCAATAAGGCTAACTGTACAAAAAAACCGTACAACACTGTCCTGGGATCCGTTCCAAGACAAAGTGAATGACTGCGTAGGGGAAAAGCAGAAGGGAAAAATTCATTAAAGAAAATTAAAATATTTTAGGCCCACAGAACAGTGCAGTTAAGTCTTCCAGTTTCAGTAAATTGTGTCTATTCTTAGAGAAAACAGAAGCTCTCTCAGATGAGCTGTTTCCCATTATCCTTGAGAAAAAAATAAGATCACCTTCTAACTCCCGATACTACTACTACTATCTTCTTGGGAATGTTTAGTTTCTTTAGTGAAATCAGATGTCTTCTTGGATCCCAAATCACTTTAAAGACATACAGATGGTCTAAAGGCTTGCTTTTCTTTCATCTCCTTGCCAGCTGAGAAATGTCAGCCCTGCCATGGCCAGACCATTATTGATAGTATCAAGCACTTAATTCCCCTGCATTTAGATGTCTTTCCTGGCTATCAGTTTTTATTTTTTTTTTTTTTTGAGCCACAGGGTTTAGATATTCATTTGCTAAATGATTTGTTCACAAATAACGGGTGAGTGGGCAGTGGGGAGAAACAGCAGTAACCTAACAGCAAACAGGTTTGGACAGTGCTGTGACTACCTACAGGAAAAAAGGTAATTAAAAATCACCAGCTCCTACCTTCCTTCAGACTGTCAGGTTTCCATTCTGCAAGGAGGGGCAGTAGTTGGAAAATGGCAGAGTTTAATACATTTAAATAAAAATGAGACAGATTAAGTTGGATACAGCAAATACACTCATTTTCTTAGAATTATGCACTTGACTGATGAGAAGATAACCTTCTAGCACATCAGGAGGAGCCATTCCCACTAAGAATAAAAACAGCTGGTCCATTAACTACTCATGTAAACAACCAACACAGAATTCCTAAAAAGCATGGAAAATAAACATAAAGGAATACACACAGCTGAGAAGTACTCGGTCTACAGAGTAGACTAGTAGGTCTGTCCCCCCCACCCAACTTTCCCCCCGCCAAAAGAGGAAAGACTATTCTTCTGCAAGAGATTATCATTAACTAGTAAAAAAACTACAGCAAAAGGCTGATGTAGTCAAAGCAAATAAGAAAATAATTATTTTCTTATTAAGAAACAAATGCATTCCTCCTTTTGGCCTCTTCCCAAAAATACTAATTAATGTAAATACTACATTTTATTTGCATTATAAAACTGGAGAGGCAGCTAAACCTTGCATAGGTTTTAAGAGCGCTCAGGCTGGATGAACAGATGAATTAACTGTTTCTAGATGTATTCCGTTCTTCGCATCCCTATCAGCTGACTAATACAAAGCAACCCATTAGTCATCCAACAGCTACTCCAAGCAATGTGCTAAATGAATACACACTGGGCATTTACATGCCGTTACCTTAATTTAATATATCAGTGGCTACACTCCTGCATTTTTTAACAGTGAAAACGTTGCTTTCACATTTTTAACTTGCCAGAATCATTCAGCTCTCATGACTTACGTATAATCAAGGCAACTGTTCTTTCAGAGCAGTAAAACTGCAAAAGCGGAGCCAATGATGCGTACCTAAAAACATGGCCTACAGTTCCACTTATGGGCTGCATTTATTTAACATCCGAGTGCCTAAAACAGGCATACACACACACACACACACAGGAGCTCTTTAAAAGTGAAGTTTCTGAATTTCCGTGGCTTTGAGGGAAGGGGGAAGGAAAAATATTCTTATGACTTCATTTCCAAAATGTGTCCCATTTCCCGTGCAATAATTTCAGTTACACTGAACAATTAGAAGCAGCTAAAAAACAGATTTTTTCAAGCAACTATGTTAAATCCAATACATTTCACTGCAGAATTCAGCATTTTATTATCATAGTGAAACACACATTGCAAAAATTAGAATTTCTGTTTTCACATTCTAATAGCAATCTGTTTCCATTAGTCACATACTGATATTTTGTCAAATCGGGTGCTTCAACTAAGGCATGGTAGTATCCTGAAAATATTCTCTGATTGTTAAATATTTCCATCCTTTTAAAATTTAGAAGAACGTAAAAGCAATGTCTGACAGTTTATGAGTCATACATTGCTGTATGGGAATTACAGCTCTCATGAACTGATTAAAAAGGAGAAAAGCAAATCAGAAAAAAATTATATTCAAAAGCACCAATTTAGACAGACATTCATATTGAGGTATTGGTCTTAAGCAACTAAGAGTAGGCTGGGACCACAGGTCATGGGGTAAGCGAGATACATCCGAGGATTTAATATACATCCCACAAATTCTTTTTATAAATGCCAGAAGTTAGAGGTGATGCCAGCTGAAAGCGTTAATTCCTGTTTAAGTAACAAAGAGCAACAATGAAAAACTGTATTAAGCTGGAGCCATGCTCTGCACTTCTGCTCTCCTACAGTTTTGTAGAACTAGTTGTATTTCAGAATACACAAATTCCTTGGTTCCATTATTTTAGAATTAAAAAAAATGTCTAAGCCTTAAAGTGTTTTTACTTCTTTCTGTTTCAGTATTTTTTAGAAAGACAAACCACACGTGAAGCTGAAACCTAAACACAGGAGGAGTACCACTTTAAGTGTACTCGCAGAGAGTGTTTAAGGTATAGTTTGTTCACAAAGCAGTATCTCTGCTAACAGGAGACAAACTTTTCTGAAAGGAGTAAGTAGCATAATGGCAAAGTGCATATTTTATCATACATACTTGAAAGCCACTCCATAAAGTAATTTGGCATAATTAAAAACACAATAACCTCCGACTTCCACATAGAAGGGAAGAGAGAGAACACTGCCTGGATTCCCCGCTGCCCCCTTGGATATATACACATTTTATTTCTCTCTGGATTTAAAACAGAATTAGATTTGTAATTTTGCGTGGGGCTGCGTTTCGCTGTAGGAAAGAGCCTTACAGAGCAGCAGCCGTACAGATTTACAGCATCCTTTGGTTGGATGACACGGGACAGCAGCAGCTCGGGCAGCGCACACGCGCTGTGCAGCAAGCGCCACCAGGCACAGCCAACACACGTAGTTCATGCTAAACCACAGTGTCGAACTTTAATAAGCATTCACTTAAAGATCAGTCTAGGAGCATTTTAAACACTTTCCCCATGGGAGGCTTGAGAATCTAAGCCTGGAAAAAGCCTCTCAGCAGAACAGTGATGAAGTTCAGCCACCTCGCTGTGATCAACAGAACAGGGGTGGCACTGGCACAGCTCTCCCGATTGCCAAGCAACACCCAGAGGAACTGATCTGACATCTTTGTTAACATGAACTTCTCACAGGAGAAACTAAAGACTATTTTTCCTTTTCTTTCACAAATTTGAGCTAGCCTGACTTCTTCCCAGCTGTTTTCACAAGAAATTTTTTTTTTTTTTTTTCCACAGGAGCCTCTCTCTCCACTGCAGGAACAACAAAAGCCAAAGTATTTTGGTTTAGATCCTAACAGCTCACAAAAGCTGTATTTTCTTCTCTCTCTCCTCTATTTACCCTTCATCTCTTCCCATATGCCTGAAGAGGACCTTTGTGACCCCAACTGACTGCACTGCTTGCACGACACTCCCCTGTACATGTGAAATGGAGGTGGTAGAAATTAAGAGGTAAAAAGAAGAGGTACGGAAAAAGACAAGACTCCACAAGTCAATATGCCACCTTCCCACACAAGCCAAGTAACTCTGAATGCAGAGCCTCCTTGCCAGCCTGCTGAGCTGTGATGCACTCAATTCTCTTGGAAATGGCCAGCAAAGTAACATCACTGAAAATAAACATAACATCTTTTTCTAATTTAAAAAAATATTTTTCTTTTGAATTTCAAATACCAGTAATACCTCAGACTTAAAGAATGCACTCTACTTGCATGATCACGACCATAACGCATGTGAGCAATCATTTACTGTCACAAACTAATATCTCCAACCAAGTATATTAAATTCAATATTTTCATTAGTTATAATAGACAGAGACTTGGCTTTTAAGTGACACTCACAATATACTCATTGTTATTACTAGCACTACACAAGATAATGGAAAAGTGGGTGGAGAAATGGAAGATTTAAAAAAACACCATGAACAGAAGGTCTGGGTTTTCCATGGAGAAAGCTGCTGAAAAAGCTGTGTAAATCACCTTGCGCAGTCTGACAAGCCCTCTGCATATTTAATCAGGCCTCCTATTAGCTACTACAGAACATATGAGGAACTAGAATATACTGTAAGCTGGAAGACTTATGTTTTAATAAAAAAAGTTATATTCAGCAGCTTACATAAGTAAACTTACTTCAAAGAATTCTCCTATACTGTGATTTCAAAGCAAGGTGAAAATAATAAAAGCCAAATTCTTTCGTGACTGGGATCCGGTAAGCTCTAAAGCCATAAATAAAAGTATACCTTGACCCAAAGCATGAGTTCTTTGGCACTCCTAATAAAGACCTGCGGAAAGAAGCCCTGCACTGATCCTCAGAGAGCATGCAACACTTCATCTGAATTATTCCCCCTGCAAGAAACCATTTCTGTATGGATCTATTCTCTTTAAAGAGCTGAAGAATTGGCCATTTATATGTTCCAACTACCATTCAGAGTATTTACTTCTCATGTGATATGATGTTACATAGTAACGTAATTATTGGAAATTAATTATATGAAATGGCTCCCATAAGAATTACTCCATGCATCACACATTTAATTATGAATATTTCTGTAGTCCCACTAAATATGTAAGATACTCTGTGTATCCTGATGTATTTCAGATATAATCCCCTGCCACAACCCATTTCTTTCTAAAAATCTCTTTATAAATACAGCTCTGTGCTTAGAGTGTTTCAGCTCACTTCCATTACACCACATAATGATTGCCAAATAATAGAAATGATTGCACGCAGAAAGAAAAAACAGGATTAAGGGCATAACAACACACTTAACTCTGCTGGAATGGTTCGCAGTATTGTTTTGGGAGGGTTTTTTTAGTTTTAAATCAACCCTTGTTATATCTGTGATTTGTTGAGAACTAAGTACTGCATGAAAAAGCAGATGAATCTCTCTAACTACATTCAAATAGATTACATATAATTTACTTTCACCACTATATCAGCAAACAATGAACAGTACCTACCAAAAATAAATAAATCACCTCTTGTCATTTGTAGTATACAGTTTTCACCTATCTACTGCCCACTAAATTCAACCCATCCCACTACCGTATACAAACCAATTCAAGCTTAAGTTTCCTCAACAAAAGTAACAGCAGAAAAGCACACCTGAAGAACACATTCGTGAAAAATTTTGCAGTATGTACAAAAGGCTTCTCACGACTTTCTTGAAAAGCAGATTTCCCTTAACAGCACGGTAACTGGTAGTGAGCACTAATATCCAGTTAGCACGTGGGAACATAGAGAACAGGGGCCTCTCAAAACCTGCTCATGCAAGGACACCACCACATAAAGCCTTTCTTTAAAGTTCCATCTTTACTCCCTCCCCAGCACCCCAGGTCAACACCAGAACCTAATTTATTGAGTCTCTTCCAGGTTCAGACAAGCAGTTCAGGTTACTATCAGCACTTCTCTTCCATCTCCTTACCTGACGGATGGTTGTCCTGTCCTGAGGGATCCCTCACTTCTCCAAGTAAGCAACATCCTCTCTCCTCCAGCAACCTAGCAACTCTTTACCTATCCGTCAGAGATCCAAAGGCAGAGGATCAGAACCATACACAATATTCCAACAGCACAGCTCACCTCCCCCAACACTCCAGTTACTCTCTAAGGCATTGCAGCCTGCTCTGATCTTTATTCACAGCTGCTGATCCTCACCTTCTCCTCAGCTGCTCACCTGGGAAACCAGCACACCTGCGGCCTTTCTCCCCAACACCCTTTCCAAGTAGTCCACTTCCCCACAAAATGGCAGCAGATTTTATTATTCCCCCATTCCACAAAAGCTCCATTTCCCCCTTTATCTCTTCTTACTTGCAGTACTGCACAAGTCTGTAACAGATTTTGCCATGCCACCACCGTATTTAGCTTGTCTCACACAACTCATGATGCTCCCAGGCTCCTGCGTACACCTTTGCAAACTTCCAGGGTGTTCAGCTGCACGGACACCATGCAAAAGGGTTCCAAGCCCAAAGGAACGGAATAAAATCTGGTTTATCCCTGATTTTTTCTATTATGGGAAAATAAATACTGCAATAAATAATAATAAAAACCCCTCAGTATGCTCTGATTTCACAAGATCCTCTATACCCACTGCACATAAGGAGAAAAACTTACTGCTGATTTTTTAAGATCTAATTTTGAAGAAACATTGAAAATGAGCCCCTTTAATCTCCTTAAAAAGTGGGACTTCTACCATCAAAGTCCTAAAATTCTTCACAACTGCTCTTCCTTTGTGAGAATGGCAGAGATTGCGCTAACTGAACCTCAGCAATGAAGAAATCAAACTTCTTTACATACTAGTAGTCAAACACCTTTCTCTAAATTAATCAAGTGCACAGCCTCAAAAAGGAAGGATTTTTATCATCATGAATGCAACATGGTGTATCTCTAGTCTCAGAACAATGTCCCAGTCAGATGCATTTCCAGGGCAAAACACAACTAGCCCCCAAAATAAAAATGTTAGAGCCAAAAAGAGACCTGGGCCACCACTCAGGAGGTGCTGGTTTGGACACGGAGCAGTCTGTACCTGTGGACCCCAGAAAGCAGCCTGGAGAGAGACTATAAAGCCATGGTGGTCACTCCAGATACTGCATTCTGCAACAGTAATGTTGAAAAAGAGTCCATGGTTCTTTCCTGAAGAGCAGTTCATACCACCTCTTCTTATGGATCAGTCCCCTCCTGTGGGTATGGGGGGCCCACAGTCAACAAAATACCTCTACTCAGAAATCTGAAGTTAAACAGAGCACACTTACATGCTATTGCTGACTGGAAGCCATTGCTCAATTTAGCAAAGCAATTAAAGACATGATTATTCAGAAGTGAACTTATATTCGAACCATCTGAACCTTCCTTATGCTTATCATTAAGCAGATTCTGAAGAAGTTGTCTGAAAGAAGTCATAGGGATCTGATTTTTTAAATTATTTATAAGCAAATGTGTAGGGCTGGCTGTCAAAACAAAGGAAACAAATATGTCACATGTAAATAAATCTAAGCGGTCGCTGATTTGCACAATCTTTGCAGTTTTTGCATTTCTCAACATAACAAAATTCAAATCATGAGCCAGGATGATGATGTTTCACATGAACATCGAGATCATCTTTTGTCATTCACCATGTTGTCATCTACACAAGATTTTTCTTCAATCCGCTAAGGATTTTGCTATACCCAGAGCAGAACATTCAACGTGCAATACCACCAGGTGGCCATTTGAAGCACTAATGTTTGGATCTTCTTCAGGTGCATTATCATTCTACAATCAAATTACACTGAAAATTCCCCACACCAGGAACAAATCAGCTACTTACTGCCAGAAGTAGTAACTAATAAAATTCTGTATTTCTATTTTAGACAACATTTTCTACACAAGAACTTTTATTACTTCATTACTTGTGAAAGTTTCTTACTAATATAGCAAAGTAGGTGCAAAAAACGTTCAAAATCTTTTATATACGGGGAGTTTGAAAGATGAGGAACCCAGTTTGAACCTAACTAACTGAAAATGGATTTTGCTACTAAAAATCATTCAACCTGGAAGCCTCTTTTTTGAAGAAGATGTGGGGAAGCAGGATGAGAGATCACTGTGGCAAATCTGGTCCTACATCACACAAGAAAACACATAGGATTTATGCTGCACGCTTCCTGAAATTAAAGACAGCTCTACAGGGAGGTCAGTTTAAAAAGAACTAAAAAAGGTAAGTTAAAAACTTTAGGTACCCCCTTCCAAAAGCCTTCGTGGTAATTTAGTCAGGAATGTTACCGAGAGTACCATCAAATGGCATAAAATGAGAGAACATATTTAAGTTCAAGGCCTGGGCATCTTTATTGGGAAAAAGTTAAAAAGCCAAAGTCACTTAAATTTGAAAAGCCCCAATAAATGTTAGATTTCAAATAGGGTCAAACACAATAGAGAGGACTTGACCATCACCCTGTAACAGAGACCTCTTCAAAAGCTTCTTTTAAATTGATTTATTGCACTTTGTACTACTAGACCAGGCTGGAACCAGGGACTGCACTGAAAAAAGGGCTGCTGTGCAATCCATGCCCTCGCTCCACATGCAGGATGACTCTGAAACACCCCAAGCATCTGCACATGTGCACGGCAACCTGAGCGTGAGCCTTGACACCGAACCTAAACAAACACAGCCAACCCTCTAGGGGTTCCCAGCGAGCAGGAGGGACAAGGGATTCTGTGGCCCCCCGTTGATTTTGGGATGTCTGCTGCCATCTTCGTGCCTCTCCTTTAGAGTATTAAAAGCACCTTAAAAATATACACGTTAATAACATGTGAAAACCTTCGTTGTGTGATGTAAGCCCACACCAGTCTCCCGAAAACCACCTATTGTCACTTTGATCTTACCACTCTAGCAAGGGAAGACCAATTCCGTGGCTGATTAGCACCCTGCCTGATGTTGGGGAAGTTCCTGCATCTTCATAACTCTCTCAGCCACCCACCTGAGGTGACCACCAGCAGTGCTGCTCACCCGTGACACGGAAACCCGGAAGAGTTGATGGAGCAAGTGCATGGTATTTTTTCACTGCACTCTTTATACCCCGCTCTAGGCAAATTGTTTCAAGCAAAATTTTCAAAGGTAAAATGGATGCAGGGGGGAATCTTAGAGAGAAACAACAGGAAATTATCACCTAAAATCCTGTGTCCTGAACAGTCTCTCCTTTTATCTGTGCTTCTCCATCCAGAAAATAAGAACGTGCTAGTTGTTTTAATGCTGCTTTATTAACTAATGCATTATAGTGCCATTTAATGTTACTAGAGATAAGGACAGACCTTTGAAGGACAACAGAGTAGAGCTGAGTATGTGGAGACCAGATTAACTGATTCACTCAAAAAGGAAGCATTTTGACCATGTAGTTTAAGCTGGCAGAGCAAAAGCTCTAGAGAAGGCTGAGCAAATAAACCACAAAGACACTTGGACAAAAAGGCAAAGGACAACAGAGTGTGCAAGAGAGTCATCATCATCATCATCATCATCATGGCTTGGCTTCGCAGACGAAGATTTGGGGCAAGAGAGTACAAGGCGAGGAAAAGAACAGCATCAAGAGAGATGCAGTTACGTGGCAAAGAAGTGAAAAAACAGAGAACAGGAAACATAGGAGAAAAATTAAAAAGCAAATCAAGGCAAGAAAAATCAAATGTAAGAAAGCAGATAAATTGTGTTAGAGAATTGGGGAAAAAAATATAATGAAGGGAGCAATACAACTAAGCAATGCTGCAAATCCTGCTGCAAACAGAATAAATGCACTTCCATTTTGCTGAGCTTCCGGGAGGTAGAAACCCAGGCATTTTACCTTGAAATTAGATGTGGTTAATACAAGAACGCAGTGAAATTCTCCAGCCCGAGTTATACTTTCTACGTATATGACGGCAGAAGCTCTCCCTGTGCAAGTTTTGCTGTGCCTGACTGAGGTTAGGAAATGTCTTTACACCCAGCCTGAAGGGAAAGCAAATAAGACCTTCCAGTTTTGAGGTTATTCTAACACATATATCTCTTTCTGAGGCAGAAGAACAGCTATTAAAAGCCATTTGACAGGCTGTTAATGACTCAGAGGAGTCTCTTTCATAAAAAATTTGGAGCAAAATGTTATACGTTCATATTTGACGAAGTAATCAAAAGATGAGTGCTTTGTACTGGGACTGGAAAGAATGGCCTGCCTTCCGTCACCATTTCAGCCTCTCTTACAAGGGGTAATACGAGATATATTTAATTCCTTAACCACCACAGATTTTCTGGGTAGATTTCTTGACAAACAATTGTGATCTATTCCGAGATCATCTTCAAGCATCTATAGATGCTTTATTAGCCTTTGAGGTCTTTGAACTTTAGATTCTTTCCTTTTACTCATTTTTATTAGGCTGAAACGTTAAAGGAGTTTTGTAACAATTCAGGTTGCATAGCACCATTTGTGTTCCATGAGACGGGAAGCCATGCAGGGAACTTTTGTAAAGAGCCACAGTGGACCAGTGCTGAATATCGCATGAATTTTGGCATCTTTTGGTTGGTTGGAATGCTTTAAATGAGCAATGGAACACCTGAACCCCTGGATTCTGGCTTGCTTTGGATCCTTACACACCTCACCCATGTAACCAACATTTCATGTAGCATAATTCAGGTGATAGCATGCTTGGGATATTCCAGGCTATCTGCCGCAAGACACGTAGGTCACAGAAACAGTGTCAGGTAAGAGAGCCAAGCCTGAGCTCTCTTCTGTCTCACAGATTACAAGTTATTCCAGAGTCTAAAAGATGATGTGTAAATCCTGAATATTCAGGACTGCCAGGAGTATCAGTTTCTTGCACAAAGGAACACCTGGCACAAAATAAACCTGAAGAAGTCTGATGTGAATATTTTTTAGAGGACTTCCTGGGGAATGTCTTCCCTTTCCAGCTAGTACCATCCCCAACCTTCCTCCCAGTGTGATGGGAAAATTAGAATCATGCTTAAATTATAGTTTAATTCAGATGATCAGCTAAATAATTGCCTGCAGAAAGCTACTGTCTAGCCTGCACATGGCTTAAAACTCGACCCTTTACTCACAGACAGGGTCCCCTCAGTGGTGATTCAGACATGCACCATATTGATTCTCCTGCCATATATAGGCAGACCTAGAAGCAATACAAAGGTTCAAGCTTGTGCAGAATGTGGCTGCTCAGAAACATTCATTAGCATTTCTGCCACTAGAAGGGATTAATTTGTTTCAGTCCCTCCTGGCAGATTTCAGCCCACATCTATTGGAGCTGAAAACTTCGATCCTGATGTCCAGAGCCATTCAACAGAACAAGTCTTACCTACATCAATCAGGGATATCCCTTTCTACGTGCTGGGATGCTGCGCTCCTTGGGGACTGTGCAGTCTGTAAGGCCCATGGATGACCGCACATACTATTCTTGTTCAGAAGGATTTGTCAAATGTTTTTTTTTAACCTGAACATTTTGCAGCCTTCCTACCTGAAAGAACTCTTTCACAATACATGGCATGTACAAAATTATTATTCCCCAAGCTTGGATTTTCTTACCTAGGGGATAGATGCTGACTTAAATGCTAATAGCAAGTGAGAAAATGTAATTTCCTTAAATAATATTTAAATACTGTTTGGGTAAGAATAAAAGAAAACTTCAATATTCTAAGTTAGATGAAAATAATCAACCTATTTAGACATTTTCATTACAGAAAAAGCTTGTAACTTATATGGCTCCATTTCATGTGCCTGTATAGATAAATCTAAAAGACCTTGACTTAAAAAGTTCACTTCCAACAAAACATTATTTACCAACCAATAAAAGCTGCTAAATTCAAAGGGCACATGAAGTACATGATTGGCTTAAATACAGTATGCAATTTCCCTTCCTACATTTTGGCTTGAATGCTGTTTGACATATTTCCAGCAAAATGCAACAACATTAATTCTCTACTTGTGCCCTGTACAAGCTACGTGATTTACTTAGAGGAAATAAAAGTTTTCACAAAGTGTTTGATAATGGACCACCTTCATCAATCACTATGGCAGTCCCCTCCCGTGACTTCCTGAGAAGTCTCTGAATGATCCCGCTTCCCCTCCATCCAAAGGCAACGTGAGTTTTGTTTAACCTCCCTAAACATAAAACACAGCTCTTCTGTTAATCTGTCATCTACTAATCAAGGCTCCATCCGGAAGGGCTCTGAATACCCATCAGCAGCTGGAATGAAGCATTCAGATCCTGGGTCCTAGCAGAAAAATGACAGATTTTGGAACTATTACTGGTCTAGGGTAATTCTTCTTCCGCAGATGCAGGTGCTTGTGTGAGTAATTTTTAACAGTTGTAGTGCAAAATGCATCATAAATCCCCGATGTGCTAATGTAGAGCCATCTCATCTGCTACTCTGATAGAAGTTTCCAAAACTTTTCCCTAAGTATAAAGTGTATTTATAACAATGTATGTCTGTGGCGTAACAATTGAAAATATTGTACCCTTTAGTTACCAACACAATGAAAATACTGCTTTTGACAATGAAAATCAGCTTGTTTTCTGACGGTTACAGACAAAATATTGGGGGAAGTGTGCTGCTGTTCCTACATAAAATGACACATAAACCTTAGTACGACACATTACAGCTCAGCATGTACTGAGACAAGAAGGTTTACCCATATTCTAGCAGAAGAAAGCGGCGCTTCTTAGGGTGGCTGGCAACTACTATGTATTCTCACAATCTCTCCCTATTTCAAAAGTTTCTGAAAGTTGGCAC
Source organism: Bucorvus abyssinicus (assembly GCA_009769605.1). NCBI lineage: Eukaryota > Metazoa > Chordata > Aves > Bucerotiformes > Bucorvidae > Bucorvus > Bucorvus abyssinicus. The sequence continues at coordinate 7,554,118 of CM020031.1, read as the reverse complement.
AAATAAATGTATCTTGTACAATCTTTATTACCAGCATCTTATTGATCAGGGACTGACTTTCCTCTACCCTGACATACAACATGCAAGGTAGGTAGTGGGACAAGTTTTGCTCAGTTCAGACTTTTTTCCATCATCTGTCAAACTCAGAACTTCTCTGCTCCCAGTGTTTTGAAGAGGGAACAATGATATTTTGCATAGAACACAATCTAAAAATATTGCTGTGCTCTCTACACAATTTAAACCCAGTTTTTGATGGTATCATTGTTTTCAAACCTGTTTCTCACAGTTTTCCTAACATTCATTCTACTTTACAATGGAGAAGCACTTAGGAACAGATTTTACTACCTTACATAATTTACGAGGAAATGATGGCATATACTATGATGACATTGATGTATTAAATGTCTTTTAACTTCCAAAACATAAAAAATCCACCCAAGCCCCCCTCACTCCCCCCCCAAGTACACAATATAAATAAAGTGCACGTACTGACTACATTTCGGAATTTTACCAATATGAAGATTTGACTGTCACTCTACCCCGAAATTCTCCAACATCAAAGAACGATGTTAAAGCACTAGTGATAGCCAAGGCAACAGCTGTGTGGATAAAATATGGCTTCTGTAACAGCTACTCTCTTGATGTAGAAAAAGGTCAAGGGATGCTACTTTCATACTGGATGAGCATAAGTTCATCAGTAAAGCCTCCCTTCAGGCAGGGAGTTTCTTAATGGTGACTTTAAACCGTGCAGAAAAAAGTATTTTAGGGGTGACATGGAGGGAGAAAAAAATCTGAGCTTGCCTTCACTGACATCGTGAAGGTTAAACACTGGGAAAAGCTGCTGTCAGAAGTTCCTGCTCATTGGAATTCCACACATCAAAACCAGGAGCTTTCTGGAACTATGGAAACTTACTCCTGAATTCATAGACAAGCACACAATATCGTAGATGAAAGACTGCTGACTGCTGTGCAGTTAAAACTACTAATTTACTTAGCATATTCTCTCTTTCTGAGATCTCCTTGCAGCTGTTCGTTGCAAATGATCCAAGGCAACATTCACATGCTTGAGACAAGCATAGCAAATTTGAACTAAGGGAACACTTTTAGGAAGAGGTGAAAAACGATTTGAACTCAAGAGAAAAATATGAACACCTCCGGCTTCTAAAGCATTCAAAATGTATGCATGTCTTTTTTAGTTTCTACTAAAGCTAAAAGTTTGTGCATGCAACTTAAAATTAGAAGGATTAAAGGGTAAAAAAATGATGCTTTTGTTTTGGAAATAAGGGCAAATGTCAGCCAGTGAACGAACTTACACATTATTTTGTCCTTGTTGCATTTGCATTAGACTGTTCAGAGTTCAAATTTACTTTGGGAAATAATATTAACTATAGGTAAGTGTAATTACTAAACACTTACTCAACCTAGTCTAGAGAAAGTGGCTTAACAGCATTTTGATTAAAAAAAAAATTAAAGGAATGAGAGAGGGGGGAATAGGGACACTAGGGAAGTGATCTGGGAGCACACTCTTTTTTTGCAACTCCAAGCCTTTTTCTTAGAGTTCTCCATGGAGACGCCCTGTAAATCCACACCAAGGCCCACCTGGGACCCAGAACTCATATTGTGAAATGGGACTGGGAAGCGGTCAGGTCAGTGGAGCAGGACTTGGTGAACTGCAGTTGGTATCTGTAGACTTGACTGATCTACAACGGGTTAAAGGGTGCTGTTTTCTGGCACTCCCTCGACTTCTGCACATTCAGTTTGGATTGAGAATTTCAAGTTTTGGTAACAGAGTTTTGTTTCATTTTGCTTTTGTGAGCTACAATTCAGAGACTTAAGAGGAAAAGTAATTAATAACCGAGGTTCTAAGACTTGAATTCTCTCAGAGTTTTGCTCATGTTATACGGCATAATTTACCTTTTTTCTCAAATAAAACCAGTTGGTGCCTTCTAGCTTCCAACTAATCCCGCCTGCCTATTAAGAGGAATGAAATGTGAAATGAAGCAGAGTGAGTTGGATACTCAAGTTCAAAAACCTAGATGTGCTTCAGGTAGGGATTGATATTTATCATTCTATCTAAACATAATGCCTAGAAATTTTTAGAAGAAGCAACTGTTATTGTTAATGACACCTCGTAAGACATGTATATGCCACCACATAAGTAAACACTCCATAGTCTTCATGCGTGTCTCATGGTGAAGACTCACTGACATAAAAGCACTGATGCAATCAACCATGCAGTTCTTTGTACAATATTTCTTTCCACACTTTTCATAAGTCTCCCACTGTTATTTCAACCTGTCAAGCTGTCAGGAACTAGTGTCAGCTGCAGTTCTTATGTTATAACTAGACGTGGAATGTACCCAGGTGCTCTCAAGTTTCCTGTGGTATAAGTTAGTACCAGCTCAGACTCTTTCTTCTGGCAAGAGTTACTAAGAGAGATAATCCCCAGCCTCCCTAGTCCTTCACAACACCTTACATGAAAAATTAACAACCTGATAGCTTAGATCTACCCTTTTCTCACAGCCCCTTCCTTCTGGGCACCCTGGGTTACAATGCCTCTGTCTCCAGTGACTAGGGCTGGATGACATATGTAACATATAGCTTTGTAAAGAGGTCCTATGAACCTCTACTTTAGATACACTAAGAGATAAAAGAATCTAGGAAAAAAACCAAAACAAACATCCCTCCATCCCAAAGCCTCACTTCTTCACTCCTGAATGACTTTTGGAATCCAACAGAACCCTGCGTGATGTACTTTGGCACATGGTTTTCCTTCTACTTGATGCTGTCTCTCTGTCCTCCAGCCAGAGAGCTCCATCTCTCCAAATACTTGTGAACTCTTTTGATTCTACCACTAATCCTGGTTTCTTTCCTCTGCTCTGGTCTAAATTCCTTTCCTCACACAACTCCCAGCTCCGCAGGGGAAGAGGACTTGGGAATCACAGGTTTTAAGCAGAGCCCATATTTTCTTTTGTTTTAAGTAAATTATTACCAGCAGTTGAGAAGACATCTGATAAAGCGTAAACAGATCAGAGGCTGGCAGCTTGGCCCCACTCTGAATGAGCAGCTACCTCAGAACTCAGTTAAAACACAGTCATTCAGCCCTAATTAATTATATACAAGGCAAGGAGCAAAGAGGAAAATGATCTGTTGTGAGCTCCCGAAGGAAGCTTGGCTGACCCAAAACAGCACTGGTAAATTGTGCCCTGCCCTTGCCCATTCTTTCTGACCAGGCCATAACTGCCGATGTAGCAATGCAACTAACTGCTAGGTGCCCGATCAGTGCTGTTGTAAATACCTACGGGATGTGGAAGATACAGGTTTCTAACATTTCTCCCCATATTCACTTGCCCACAAGCAGCAGCCCTATTCTCTCTGTGTAAAGTCATCTATAAAAGCAAAATGCCAAACTTCTTTCAGAGTTTCATGATGCTCTGCTACTGTCCCTGGACCTAAAAGTGGTACTGTTCAAATTTATACAAAAGCTAACGCTGCAGGCTAGCTCCCCACCCAGATGTAAGATACACCTAAGACTTATTTTCATGTTATAGTTTTCATATCCACCTTTCAAAAATAATTTTCTTAAATCTCACAAATCTTACAGCCTATTGAAAATATGATTCATCCACAATACTGAGCAAACCTCTGCTGTCTTATAATTTTTTTAAAAAAGGAAGAAAAGAGGTGTCCTAAGAGCTCCTACGAACATCCCCGTTACACACCACCTATTTTCTCCCTACCCGTCACGTAGGCTGTGAACTCATTGCACAGGACATAGTTTTGCATTCACCTCTTGCGCAGCCCTGTGTATATTGTAGGCACACATCTAAAACCATCTAATTATTGATAATGATTTATTAACAGCAGGTAGTTAACTGCAGATGCCCAAGCTCTCTCCATCATTTGGCCTGGGGGGAAATTCTCCCAAAGAAACCTAGCCACTCTCCAACTAGTAGAAGGAGCTGCAAAAGCTGCCAGAAAGAGTACTTCTGGTGATTCATACATTTCTGAAGTTTTGAAGTGTTTTCCTGCACAAACTGCTCGTTTGCTCAGCAGATCATCTTTACTTTCCCTCCCTGCCTCTACTCTTCAATTCGGGTTCACTGTTTATCCATTTCTCCCTTTTCTGTGTCACATTTCCTTTCAATGATTTTGCATCTTCGTAACCCATTTTTCTTCCTTTTCTCTCCCATATTCAAATTAGAATTTGTCTGATATTTGCTGACATTGACTGCTCAAGGATTTCACCACAAATTAATACCAGTATCACTCACCCCTGGCTACTACAGGAGATTATAAACCCGTCCCCATGCGTTTCTACATTACCGAGCAAAGGTGGTCTTTAGACATTACCAAAAAAACAGGACTAGCAACAATTAAACCTGCCTGACTCAAATCCCTCTATGCATGGTTACACCACAGACTTGCTTAAATCACTCATGCCAAAGATATACATTTTTGTTACTTTTACTGATTTAATATCTCACACTTTTTAAAATGCCATTGAGGAAAAATCCCACAAACACATTTCTGAGGTTAAATACCGCAGCTAAAGTAAACCAAGCTTAAAATAAAAAGTTGGTATTTTAAAGGCCTGCAAATAGGATTAGATCTACCCAGTCTGTACAAACAGTAATAAGCGGAGCTCCATTCAGATCGAGTGTAGGATGTGTGCATCTGAGAGGCACATGAGGACCAGCATAAATCCACTTTAATTTGCAACCAGAAGGTCTGGAGGTTGAAAGAGGTAAAACAACTCAACTGAAAGGTTCACTAGGACATAGATTAGGATCTTGCACTTTCAAACCTTGTTTCTGTTGGCTGCAGCTCTGTCTGATGACTGCTGAGCTTGAGCACTTGCCCACTTTATATCTTTAGCACTCTAAAGATATAAAAAATGGAATGCTTTATTCAAGCTGCTTCTCAGCCTAGCACATCCTAAGCAGGAGTGTTATGGGCTAGGATGATTCTCTCTCCCCACCCACTCTCAACCCCTGTCAGTGCTGAAAAATGACCTGACAGTAATGAATTAAATGATACTCTTGTTCAACTGTTCCAATTTTTCAGGACTGTAGTTCTACTCTGAGTAAGCCCAGATAATGTTTTCTACAATTCCCCACGATACTCTTGTGGAATGTTATCCTGCTGAAATCTATTTGTATGAGGAGCCTTTGCTCCTCTGCGCAAGCCACTGGCACGATAGGTCACTGGACGCTGGGAAGAAGGCAGCTCTTGGTGGAGAGCTTTGCCTTTCCTATCTCTCTGAAGGACATCGAAGGGTGGATGCCCCTTAGCACAGCAAAGCAGAGATAAAAATCAAGAACAAGAAAAGTTTCTTTTGGATTTTGGTTTGTTGTTTGACTGAGGCTTTGGCTTTTTTCATGCTAACCAATGAGAAACCTGCAGTAAGGATCAAAATCCCCTCTCTCCGTTCCACTGCGGTTCCTGGGCTGCCCCTTGGGCAGCCTCATAATGCCTTGCTTTCCACAGGGCAAAATGCAAGGCTGCAGACTAGACTCAGAGCAACAAATTCCCAATGCATTTAAGACCAAAAGAAATGAACTATAAAAAGTGGAAAATAAAACTCAGCTTTCCCAGACTTGTGTACATGCAAAGGATACAACATACAGCCTCCCATATCCTATAATCTTTATTCAGATGAGTCTATCGTAAAATGAGGACTAACCCTGAGAAAAGACAAGCAAAAGTTTAGGAGTTAACAATTTAGTGGAAGAAGTTTATAAAAGAACAGTCTAAATGTAGCCTGAAATCTATAATGTGAAAACTGACAAAGAGATGGTAGCAATATACCATCAAACCCTTTGCCAAAGTAAATGAAAAAGTCACCCGGGCAGATAACATCTGGTTATGTGCAATCTCAATTTAGTCAAAATCCCAATGTAAACAAGTCCAGTGATAGCAGAAGGGTAGTTAAACATTCCACTAGCTTTGGATAATTGAAACCATCTTCCTTTTCCAAAAAATAACAAACCTTTCAATTATCAAACTCTCGGAAGAAACTGACAGCTATTGGAAGGATTCCATTAAAATTTCGGCTTTTCACTTTGCAGACAAACATCTCTGTAAACCATTTTTTGTTTATGCAGGTTAGAAATTGCAATAGTTCTCAAATGGCTTAATACTTATAAATACTCAGAATATGAAGTATACAGATGATCTATAATAGAAACACAATGTATTTTGATCTGATTTATTAGACTGTGAGAGAGATACATGTTCTGCTAACTTTATAATGGTAGTATTGTCTCCAGTGTTATCAATATTAAAAGAAAATTCGAAAGAAGATGTATTTACAGCTGTGTTAACGTGGGGTTTCTTTAACGTATGCACACCTCCCTGAGAGAATCCTAAATAAAATAGTAGCAGTCACTCTGGGAATGGCAACAATGCGGCAAGGGAATTCAGGCTCAAACAGATTTCATTTAAAGGCTGTGTAGGATCAGTGGAAATGTATCACATTACACCAGCCTAATTATAGATTGCAATAGTCATTCAGTCAACCCTTATGTCAACTTACTGCATTAGTGTATTATCACTGATAATGAAGTTTTGACAGTAATCTGAAACATCTGCAACAAGTACCATCAAAGCCATCAAACACAGAACAGCATTAACAAAATACTTTTTTTTCCAGGGCTAACGACTTAATGTAGTTCTGGGGTAAATGTCATATTAGAGATAACTGCAATCATCTATGAATCGACTTTCACCCTATTGCTTGAATGTACGTGAAATGGAATAATCTATACATTTTAGTCGCATCGATGCAATTTTATGCAACAAAGCTGAAGCCTATACAAAGCCCAGGTCAAAGTCAAACGCTGAAGAGCACTAACATGGTTAGGAAGCACTGGTGGGTTACGAGAAGAAAAAATTCACTAACTTCCATTGCAAAAGATAACAATTAAAAGGAAAATATCATCCATGTGTGCCCCAACAAATCCTAATGGCAACTGCCTAATTAAAAAAATAAATTGCAAAATTCTAAAATTCTGTGTTGCTGTAGCTAACAAAGCTAAAAAGCTCATTCTTAAAAATAGGTCAAGTCTCTCCTCTCCATGTAACACTGACAGAAGCAAGTTTTAAACTGGTGATTTAAAAAGAAAGGGATTATCAGAACACTTTTGCACACAGTTCTGCAGAAAAAAATCACCTCAAATAGAGTTCAACAGAGCCATATTACTTTGAGTAGACAAGTAAACCTGATAAACAACGCGACAACTTGAAAATAAGCTATGAAGTTTCCAAAAAAAGGATTCAAAGAGGAAACCGCATGCTTAAAAAGTTAAAACATGCAAAACTGAAAAGCTTGCTCACCCCAAACCACCTAGTTTACATAAAAATAAAGGCATTATATGGTGCGTGTGATGTTCATTGACAGCTTCATTTTAAGATATGCCACATACTGACTGAGAAATCAGCTGACTTACTCAACTCCCATGTACTGCAGAAGGTAAACCAAATATGAACTAGCTTTCGGGTTAAGGCTGGAGATGAATTTCCAAATGTGGAACCCTGGAATTGATTTGCACAGTAAAAATCACATTTCAGTGGCATTTAATAATGAAGGAATCTGGAAGAGATTAACTGACTTTTCTTGAGCACACCATGCCCAAATATCTGTGAACAACACTTTCATAAGTGCAAAGATACAGGGATTTAACTTTCAAGACAGTCACCGAGTCAGTCTCAAAATTAACCATTTTGCAGGTGTATTCTGCTGCCTTGCACTTTGCATAACCACAGCCTGGACACATTCTGTATTCCTGTGTCAGCTGGATGTGGGTGTGTTCACAGCGCTGCTTTAGACATGAATGGCATAGTTCCACCCATCTAAGTCTTTGTGCTTAGATTCCATTTTTCCATCCTTCTCTAATGTTGGGATGCTTTAATATTATCATTCTAACCACAAACGGATACACAGAAAGAGGACTCAAAGTGTATGTTTCAGTGACTCCTACTACATCTTGGGAAGGTGTGACTCATGAGCTGCCATGTATCCTGGCTATACTTGGGGAATGCTTTGTTAATTTTAAACGACTTTTCTTCTACTGAAGAAAATAAAACTCATTCTAAAGTTATCTGATTGTTTAAAATTGTGCCGTCCATCAAAATAAGGAATTACTCATTTCTGCTGGAACCTCAGTTTCCATATAGAAAAACTGAAACTGAAAACAGCAGCTCAGCATTACGTGATTAGCAGACCTATCGTTCTCCCGCATCAGGGTCTGAGAAAGAGAACATCTGCAGGGTCCATGCTGTTTTCAGGTATGACAGTTCAAATATTTCAATTACATTAGTGCGTGTTTTGTGCCAATACAAAGGTGTGTTGGGATAGTTAACCTGCTGCACCATGTCGTTATTCAGCCAGTGAACAAAGACTTTCATTTAAGCGGCACAGCAGTGTGCCCCTCTAGGGCTCCATCTTTGGAAAAGGCTCAGTGTCCTCTTCTGAATGTACATTGTGAAAAAAGACTTCATAACTTCACCCAAATGACACACTCCCAGCTTAGAGACTCAGCACTCCAGAACTGGAACTTCAGGTCTCACCAGTGGACACTCCTCTCCTCCCTCCCTGAATCCTTCCAGGAAAACACAAACCAAAACACATATCATGTCTGAGATACATCAGTCTGGAGGATATTCAAGTGCCACAGAACTCATTAACATCTCTGTGATATTCTTCAATAGTTGCACTGCTCCATTTCAGAAATAACATTTCTGGAAGGCATTTATACTATGTTAAACTTAGATCCCCTGAGCAATGCATTGAAGGTAATCACCGGTACATCTGTTTCTGTCATATTTAAATTCATAGCCTAATTCAATTGCAAATAATTAGCTATTTATCACCATGAAGTTCACAATGTAAAATTAGAAAGGACCAACATGACCCTAACCATTTAACAAAAGATAAAGGCCTTACAAGGAGGAAAGGGGAGAAAAAAAATAAACCTTAGCAATCGATACCCCAGTAAATCAAACACAATCAGTTCTGCTTGCCCCTTATATCCCTGCACAACCCAAATCCCTCTGGTTTTTTTCACAGAATATATTGCCATACATATCAGTATAGTCCATCTTTCATTTTATAGCCCGAAGAGGAGAATTATTTAGTCAAAATAACATGGGTACACAGCTCTTGTAATGCTGTTGTGACCTCGGTTTCCAACACCTACTTCAGAACATTACTATAACTCAGAACTTTTTCACTTGCAAGGACATCTTAATTATCCCACCACTGACATGAATGTTTTTGGAAGATAAAGTTTGTAATTAACTTGTTGCCAAACAATATGTTTACTGTCCCTGAAGGTCAGTTGGTGTACAAAGACATAAGGACACTTAACTTTGGTAGGTGTGTATTGTAACTGCTGTCAAACATTAACAAGTGGTCATCCATTATCTATAGTAGCAGCAATGCAGAGTAGGAAGATATTCCAAGCACCATAAAATGGCTGCGTTTAAAAACCTTTACTGAGGTTTGCAACAAATAAGTTGTTGACAATGCTTGAGAGACAGTGCTTGACCCATTGTAACAGGATTTGTTAGAAATTCCACTTAATCTCAGTAGTCAGTGGGTAGTGGGCGAATTTGCTCAAGACAGTCAAACAAGATTGCTTTTGTACTACAGAAATCTGTCTTTGCTGATCATCCTTGGCAGGAGAAATTAAATTTGAAGCTGTTTTTAAAGATTTTACCTGTAAGGGCCCTTGTTTAGTTCTGAATTTACACTAGAAATTTGCTCACATCAATTCGACCAAGAAATCTGTGATGTGCAAAGGGCAGTGGGAGGGTGTGGGGATGGTACAGGTATAACAAGAGGTTCCATTAGCCCTGCAAAGCCATGAAGGGCAGCTTAGCACTCCTGGTACAATTCCTGTACCTAAGGAGCTTCTTGTTCCAGGCAAATGGGAAGGTAACCAGGTTTGATTAAAGATCTCCTACAATATGTCAACTAGTTCTATACATGAGCTAGGAGAGGTACAGAGAGAAAAAAGACAAACAATGGAAAAAAAAAAAAAAAGAGAGAAAATGATAATGAAGGAATGTACGTAAAGTAGTTCGATGCTGTTGTGCCCAGTGTTACTCAGTCTGACTCACATCATAATTATTCCGTATTTCAACAGGAAACCTAACAGACACTTGGCCCTTACTTTGCCTAACACTCCAACTACAGTCAGGGACAGATGGGAGGAATGGAAGGCAAAGAAAAGCAGCTAAGAAAATCAGGGAGGAATAAAATAATTTTTGTCCAACGACATACTCTTCTCATCCTACGCTCACAGCATGTACTCTTTCACGTAGAGGAACAGGTAGCAACTGAGAATGTGTTTCCCTCAATGTGTTGAACGATATAGAAACTACTTGTGAAGAAATGGCATATGGAAGAACCTAAACATGGCAAACAGGCAAGAGTGAAAAAAGTAAACAGGAACAAGAAATTCAGATCTGAAAAAAGAAAAAGGGAAACGATGAATATTCAAACAAGGGAGGGGAAGATTCAGCTACAGAAGGGAAAATATTAAACATTTTAAAAGGGCAAGAAATGAGAAACCAGGAATGCCAAAATCACTGAACATAAGACCTGGAGGAGAAGGGGAGTCTGGAGACATTCACATACAGGTGTGGCCATTAGCACTGCAGTGAACTGGTAAAAAAGTTCTTTTGCATACTGCAGTCCGTTAAAGGAGGTACTTTGTATATGCACCTTCATGCAAAAGCAGTCGATTCACGGACTCTGTTATTTGAAAAACTCATGTACGTCAGCACTTTAGATACTGGAATGGCTTGTTCGTGTTGAAACATGGAATATTTGCTGTTTTTCCATTGAGAATAGATTACATTTCAACTTCCCCCTCTTGGTTACCAAAAGCATTTCCATCAGCTGGAAACACTTTTCAATCCATCTTGCCAACTTTTGACCTATGCTAGTTTCTTTTGGAAGGTGAAACCAGTCAGGATCAGGCATGGATAAGCAATTCTCCACTGAGAGCATGTCAAATAGACACACAGCTTTTCCCAAGCCAGAATGCAGCAAATGTGTATTTCTTGAATACGGACACTTAACTCAGAGCTGATCATATGGAAGCAAATAACATGAACTTGTGTCACTGCAGTTTCTCTTGTAGGAGAGCATGGGCATCACACATGCTATTCATTTCTGAAATAATACTGGACAGTGCTGTTTATATGCTGTGTATAGACCATCTAATTTAAAGAATGTAGCTTATTAAAGCAATTGAAAAAGGCACTTGTTTCTGCAGCACAAAATGAAAAGTCTGATTTCTAGACAAAATATTCAACATACTGTTACACTATCCACATTTGCCTGAGTAGATAAGAGAAGACCTCAGCCCAGAAACATTCGGTCCTATTCTTTCACCTCTGTCAGTGATCCCCCTGAAGTGTCAGCCAGTTGTAAGTTCATTTTTGACTGAGCTCTCCCCTTTGTATGTGAAATGGAAGACAAAGATCTGTTGCTATGGCTGGCTGGCAGCTACTGGCACCTGATACCACAGCAGTATTATCATCACAACATGGCAGATGGAAGTATGCCTAAGCCCTTCCTTGCATTCTTCCCATCATTCCCCTTCAACATCCGTTCATACTTTATTATTTTAAAAACATGTTACCACGAGCCCAGCTCTGGTATCTCTTTAATTTTCCAGATGATCTGCTGACTTGCTTGTGGTTTACAGGAACGAAAGCATCCTGCAGGCTGGTTGCACCCAGCAGAGCATACAGATGCCTTGTTCCAGCAGGAGGAAGAAAACCAGAGCTGAAGTCATTATCCTCTTCACCACCACCACCCTCCATCCTCTGTGTAAACTCTCTGACAGCATTCCCCCCTTTATCTTCTTCTACAGTGTCAAGTAAAATGAAAAGGTTAAACTTGAAGGCTTGTATATGGCCTTTGGGTTAGATATCCACTTTAAAAAAAAAAAAAAAAAAAGTCTTATATTCAGCAAACTATTTTTAAAATCACAGAAACGTTAAGGTTCAAAGACTACATTTGCTACCTTAGCTGAATTACATGCGAAGTCTAATATTGCTCCCCAGAGAAATACTTAACACACGCTTCCCAAACTATCAGACGCCAACCTCAGAACCAAAATCTTGTTCCAGTATCCAACACCATGTTGCAGGTGCAAATCCCCACGCTTTGAACCACCATATTCCCTTATGTCTTCATACAAAATATAGGGATACTAAAACTGGAACAGGTAAATATTCATGACTTCAATCTGGTCAAGGTTTTCCTTTCTATTTTCTATATTTAGCATCTTCCTGTTCAATCCTCTTTCGCTCTTTCAGCTACAATCAAGCAGACAGTAAGAAGTACAGACTTAGTGCTGTGAAACCCTCTAACGAAAAGCCTGCTGTGAATCAGGCTCACTGGGATCACAGGCTACCACTCAATTTCACTCACAGCAAAAGCCAAAGGTAAAGCACATAAAAAAAAAAAAAAGAGTAAAAAAAGCATTACTAAATATTCAGCTTCCAGCGCTACGTGCCAGCAAATGTCCACTGGATGATGGATTGCCCTGCAGACAGCCTCCGCATGCAGTCACCCATGGCTCACTGGTGGTTTGGTACCCCGGGCTGAAGCTCACTGAATAGAGCAACTTCCAGAGTAGTGTATAAGTCTTTGCAAAACATCAGCTTTTAGGCTTTCAGTCTTTTACAGTTAATTCAGAGGTACTGGGTCAAAATATATCAGCCTTGGTTTTGCTGATATATGAGTGATCAAAACAACTCGTTAGCTATGATTCATCTATTTGTCTACATACAAGTAAATGTCAGTACTGTCAGGAAAGGGGAAAGTCTATGATTAAGCTCTAGCTATACCCATTCCTCATGATATCTGCATTCAAAAGCATTTTTAAAAGATTCAGCACGTGATTTTCCATCCACCTCACTGAGACAATACTGCAGAGAATTCATACAAAAGAACATTTCTGTAGAAACACATACCTTTACATTCAATATTGTTACAGGAAACCATTTGGCACTTAGCTTAATTTTAAGACAGAAAAATAATTCAACAGAAAATGACACAGGATGACTGAAAGAAGCATAGGAAGCAATTGTGTTTCAACACATGGAGACATCAAGCCAACGACCTTCTACAACTTAAATGGAAAATTCATGTGCAGTTCACTGTTGTCTTAACTGACTGTTTCAAACACTAACAGCCTTAACAGTTCTGCTGCACGAAATTTTTATCTCCTCTCAAAGAGAAACAAGGAAACTACCCAGTTTTCCAGCATGCATGGAGAACCTAAGCAATTCACATCGTGACCCACTGATTAAAACCTCCAAATATGTCCTGCCATCGGTGAGGCTCACTGAGGGAACCCCAAACTGAGAGTCATTTCAGGATGATTTGCATTCGGTTCGTCTTTGTCCGATAGCATGGATAAAGCAGTAACCCAGGCAGGGCACAGTGCACAGAGACCACGTTCCTGCCTCAGGAGAAAAGGCTCTCAAATGAGGAAAGGGCTGTTATGCTAATGCAGTCTAAGATAATAATAACAATAATAAAATATTATACCTTTGGGTTTTGAACATGGAATTAAGTCATTTGTTTAAAGTATCACATAACAGCTCTAGAAACAATAGGCGCAGGCACTTCATTTATTTTTTTGATGTACGAATGAGTTTTGCATGTAGATACCTAGTGTCTTGCCATGTCAGGACGGCAGACAACAGCAGATACTTATCAGGTCAGCCTTAATTAATTTACTCCCAAATGAATACTGCAATTAGAAGGAAATAAATGGTAATTTTATCCCGGAAGGCCACTTCACACAAATGGGACAAACCGTTACCTTATCTGATTTGTATCTATTCTCTAACCATGCAGAGACTTACTAAAGGAATTCAAAATAATTCTAAAACTACCCAGCTGCTATTCCACATAAATCTTGCATCTTCCTCTCTGGATAAAATCCTTCTGAGGCAAATAGCTAAGTTGCTTAGGGCTTGTTTTTCTTACATCTCACAGGGACGTGTCTTGAACACCCGTATTGCTGTTCCATCAGATTTGAAATGACCTATGTGGTAGTATCTGTAAGTTCAACAACGTTCCACTGCTTGTGTTCTGCTATTTTGGTGTTTTAACTATATTACCTCACACAGGAGAACAAAGTTTGACATTAGTACTGAATCTCACAAACTGTCACTTTAACAAAATGTATTCCCCGGAGGAGAGATAATACAGGCTCTATCAAAGTCCCCATTTCAGCTTAAAGCCTGTTCAAACAATCCTGTTTTCAGAAAGTCAGTGGCAGGATTATGCTCTGTCTGAGGCACAGAAGTAGTGAGTGAGATATTTATATGCTACAACATTTTGGCTTGTTTTTTACTGTGGAAGTTTGTTGTTTTGGTTTTTTTTTTAAATAATACAAGGAGTCAAAACCAGCATGATAACATTGTGCTGAAGATGTACAGTTAACATTGTGCTAGAGACGCACAATCCTTATCACTTTTCTTCATCTCTTCACCACATTTTACTAAGGAAATGGCCAGTGCTAGAACACAAAGATCAGCGTACAGCACAGAACAACGAAAAAATAGTTTCACAATAACATCCAGTGATTCAGCACATCAGAGGCTTACATAGACTTTACAAATACCAAATCTTATTATGTTGCAATACATTTATTAAATTTAAATAGAATTTAAATAAATTTCTTAGAATGCTAATTGCTGCTTTTGTAACGGCGAAATCCAGACACCATAGGCATCACTCTCTAAAGGGAACCCAGCAATCTGGTCCAATTGTTAACTTACAGGGGCAGCAGCAATTTTGCACTTGCATGAGGTACTTTCTACAGTACGACAGGCTTATGCTTTGAGTCTGATTGGGATGCACATGGACACAGGCTGATCTCAAACACTATGGTAGCAACAGGCATGTGTAGTCACCTGCAAAGGTTCAGATGTTTCTCACATCTTCTTATGAGAGCTGCAAAGAAGGAAGCGGAAGCATGCAATGCCTTAAAGAAATACGCCCAATTCTTCTCATTGCTTTTGCTTAGTCTTTCAATTTGTGTATCAAGAACATGCCACCGAGCCCCTCTCCAAGGATGAGCGTGCCCTCTGTCAGCTGCAGAGCGGCCACAGCAATGAGTGCTCAGTTTTTAAAATGCATTCCCATACATTATCTCAACCTTCTGTATTGTCTCTTCCATGTTATCAGCCTACTTACAAAGGGAAGACTTGGCTATGCCAAACCTGTCTACTTTTCCCCCAAAGGATTTCTGCGTGCTAAAAACCAGTAGAGCAAAACGCAGATCTTTTCATTTCTCCAAAGACTGTCTCTGGAAGGCACAACACGAGTGCCCTTGCTTTACCTAGACCACCTGGGTTCAGGGTACAGAACCACTCAAGCAGGGGAAGGCGAACAGGAATGAAGGCAGATAGAGTACTACTTCTTAGCTTGAAAAAAGAAAGCCTGCAGTCCTATCACTATAGACAAGTGGCCCACGAATCCTCCCTTGCTCTGTCCCAGAAGACACTCTTCAGAAGAACGAGCATGTATGTGTTGACCTAGGGGTAATGAAGACACTTCTTGAATGCTGGCCTGTGTCACAGGTTTAAGTAGCCTGTGGGGTCCGGAGCTGCCCTTACCTCACCCGGGTGAATATAACTCACACTAAATTAATTTTCTCAGAGACAGAAAAGAGAGAATCAATATTTATTCCAGGATCAAAATGCTTTTCGCTTAAAGAACTCAGCAGTCAAGAAAAATGAGGAGCAATCATTTTGTTCCCACGACAAACAAAACCTTCCTTGCCGGTAGACGCTGTCTATTGACAACAACCTGTAAGCATCGTAGCATGCATAGTAATAAGATGGTATTTTGCTGCAGTGGATTTCTATCTTGCAGACATTTTTTTGTTTCTAAACAGAAATTTTAAAGAATCAAAAAACTGTAGTTTTCATTAAATTGCAACACTGAAGTAGTTACAATTAACACACACTTAATTTCCTGCTCCCTACCCAAACATCGACTTTATTTAACATGTCCTAAATTAAATACTTAGGCCATAAATAATGACTAAGAAATCATTAACCGATTCAAAATGAAAGGAACAGGAAGTTTTAGGTTTGGTTTTTGTTTTGTTTGGTTTTTTTTAACTATTATTTTATTTTATTGCAATTAATTTGGTAGTGCACCAAGCTACCACCAAAAATGTCACACCAAATTAACCTTTTACTTATTAACCATGACAAGTCAAGTAATTAAAAAACTGAAGGTGTCTTGGTAATCAGACTTAGCTCAAGGACACTAATTTACAATGACACGGGTTCCTTCCTTCTGTATGACCACACACACTTAGTAAGAAACCCTTGAAGAGTCAGATTCTTATGTCATCTAGAAATGATTTTGATAATCTCTATCTGAACTGTATTCATTTTGCTTCTAATAAAACTTCCAGTTTTCACCCTGTCACATCAGTTTGGCCTTTAGTGGCTTGATTCTGTTTCAAAAGATGTCATAAACCATGCTTGTCATCACCTGCTGCATTACACAGACCTCAGCAGTAACTATGTCACAGGCCAAGCCAAAGCAGGTTTTGTCAGCCACCCACTGACTGTGACATGTATGAGCAGTCCTGGACCTCCAGTTTATAAAATAGCATAAGCTGGTATTTAATCCATCAAAAACGTTCAAGTGAACACCAACTTTCCATAGTTTTTGGCATATTTCTGAATGTATTTTATATGCTAGTGACAGCGGTGTTTCCTCAAAGATACTGATCACATCTTTCCAGTGGTCTTTAGTCAAACCAAATCAAATTCTGTATGTACCGTTTCACCACAAGGTAGTACGTTTCTCCTCTTCGGGATTTTGCAGTTATTTCTGATCGCTATTTTATCTCATTTTTCAGCAAAAACAACACCTGTAGGCATGGTCAGTGAAAGCAAACAGCAACAGTGATGCAATAACTTGCTCTTCAACAAGGATGACAGTGAGTGTAGGCTCACTGTATCCGGGAAGTACAAAGTGATGCCCAGTCCTGAAGGTGATAAACTGATGTTATAATACTGGCCATGACAAAATATGGATTGAGAAGACAGCAAAAACAAGATCAAAATGCAATCAGAAGTGCTATTTTATGTTATTTTTACGAGATTTTTACTGAGGCTCGGGAAAATCCCTGAGCTGAAAATAGGTGGAGATTAAGAGAATACTTCAGAGAAGCATAATCTGTGCTTGCTCTGCTCATGCTCCCTGTGCACTCATTTATAGTCCTTTAGGGTACTTGGCTTTTTTTTTTCTTTTCCTTTTCACTCCATCCTAGAAACACAGCAATAGCCGGCCTCATGCTTGGAGAGGATGGCATAGAGCTCCTAGTACATTTCCCAGTCCCCAAACTCATTTAACCTAAAATCCTCAAGTTGAGGACATAACAGATATTAAACTGATAAAAACATATGCTACACTTGATCCTTGCCAAAAGGCCAAGAAGCAAACACCAATCAGCAGACTTGATGGTTTCTTGGTCTGACTCAGTGAGCACGCTGAGCCTGAATCACTCCAAGATTTTAACACCACAGTAGCAAAAATTACGTAGCTTTATTACTCAGATATATTTCAAGAAGCTTCAGACAGATTACAGACCCCAAAAATCTCACTCTGGCATTTCAATGAGCCCATGATTTTGTACACACAGTAACTGTTCCAGGACAGCTAACAATGCCATGTCCAGCCTCACAAAATGTTCCAGTCTTTGTCTGATTAATTCCTCTGTGGTAAACTAAATACAAAGAAAAACCACCCAACAACCTTCTCTCTAACCTCCTGTGCCCCCCTATCCCTGCCCCAAACACTGGAGCAATCTGCTGGTTTCTGAATCATTACAGAGTTATTTTAGAACCTTCTCCCCATGGATTAGAGAGCAACATATCTCCCCTACATAAAGTATTTCACAAAATTCTAAGAAGTTGAGGGACTTTTTAATAAATAACATACTAAGGACAGCACTACATGCTGCAGTGTGTTTTCTTAATACTTGCAGGACTCATTAGAGCATCTTACAAACTAATTCAAAGACTACATCTCAGTCTGGCCAAGGCTTGATTTTTAATTACTCTGTTTTAAACTCGACAAGAAGTTAACACAGGAAATGTCCACACATGAAGAACACTACAACAACACTGCTAACACTTCAAAAAATCATCCCTGTGCATGGAAACTAAAAATGTCTCGTGAAGTTAATGAGTAATGACAAAACATGTTTGAGTATCTCAGAACAGACAACAATTTGTTACAAATTATTTTAATTTTCAAGAACACTTTGTAAACAACCTTGGAAACCTTTTTATTTCTCATTATATTTTCAATCACCCGGTATATTCACTAATTATTTGTAAGACTAGAACAGCAGGTCAAAGTAAAAGTATTGTCACCGCAGAAATACCCAGCTAATACACGGATGATGGTGTTCTAAGCGGCACAAGAGAGCCAGCCAAGAGCTGTGAGGTAATTGTTTTACCTGCAATACAGAGTATTCAGTGAATTGGTATCAGCAAACCTACTGGATTTTAAGGAGTTAAAGTATCTTAGTAGCACAGTTTCGTTCTTTACTTTAATCACCTTTCTCTAAGGCTCCGAACAACATTTAAGCATGTGCTTAATTTGCTGTTGAAGTGAACAGAACTTTCAGTGACTTCTGGAAGTTAAACATGTCCTTAATGAGATTTACTGAATTGGAATACGCATAAAAACCGATGTGAGCAGAATCAAAACTCAAAGGCATTAGGCAAGTCCACTCTGAGTTTCCCTAAAGATACAGGGCCTCCAAAATGCCACTGAAAATTTTATAATTACTGTCTACTGTACCCCCGTATTTCTGAAATAATCATATAGCAAAACACATACCAGAGTTTACAGGTCTTTAAATCAGGAAAAGGAAAAAAAAAAAACCACCTTGAATTTACCTTAAAATACTAACTGGAAGCTCTTGTGGAATTTTGTTTGGTATCGGTAGTTCAGCAATACCCTTTGACAGGAGACAACTCTTGATTTGTCTCATATTTCCTCCAAGAAGAAAATGCGGTATAATTGAAATGTTTTGCCTGGAGGTGGGAGGGAATGGAGGGATGGAGTTAACATATACATTTTAGTTATCTGTTCCTCTGTGAAAAAGAAGGAACGTAATCCAATAGCAGTATCTCACTTCCTCAATCGTTCAGGCAACCCGTGTAATCCTCTCAACCCTGCATATGAATGTCTGCGTTATAATCTTTCGCAGATTAAATTAAATTAAATTACCTCCATGCCTTTAAGTCCTCCTTTTTACTAACAAAGACTACCATTTCCTCTTAGCGCGGAGGAGTTTAGTTTGACCAACGATCTCTGAGCACAGCACATAAAATATAGAATTGTTCTTTACTCTTTTGTGTGACATTTATATGGCTTAAGTGAACATTTCATTGAATTGCAACTAATAAATAGTTTCCTTGACAGTAAATATTAAAAAAAGGCTCCAAGAGAAAATTCTTTAGATTCCACACTCACTATAAGTGTTTAAATCTGACTTAGCAATATTTTATTTCTTTCTTTTCTATCTTACCAGGAGGATCTGGCTTCGATATTAAATGTCAGAGAGTCTTTTTTTCTGACCAGAAAAACTAGGCGAGTATTGGAGAAATGTTTAGCAATTTCTCCTAAAATATACTGTCACCAAGCCTTTCTGTAATACATGGGCAAAACCAGCAAATCTGTTAAAGACAAAATCTTGCAAATTTAAATTTTGCACGTAACAATTGTTACTGCAAGGTGTCAGTCATTGGCATGGAAGGAGTTAATCTCCCCTGCTCTTTTAAGAGTAAAAAAGGCTGGGAACAGCTGTCACTCAGGTGATGAATACAAGCTGCCAGCCTTTTAAACAGCAGGTACAGCAGTTGAGCTCAGAATTAATTAGCATTCAGAAAACCTAAACACCGCTTGATAACTCCGCAAGATAATTTTTATCCCTTTCTGCAAATTAATACTGCTATTAAGACGAGCAAGGACACAATGCAGCTCGTAACTGTAGCCATTAAACAAAGTTTCACAAATAACAGATGAGAGGTTCCAGCCAAGAACGCATCAAGTCAAATAAAGCGTTGCTGCAAATAGCGTGCAGGAATTCATCTTCACTTTTCCACGGCGTTCACAAGAATGCACACGATATGAATTCCTGCGTAAATGCGTGAAATGTTTTCTGCATATCGGCACAGGCTTCTCAAAAGTTCAAGTTTCTAAATGTTTAAATAGTGCCTTTGTCTCAAAACCATTCAGGCTACTTCCATACAAGAGCCCTTTGAAAACAGGCACATACACTGAAATGACAAGCTAGGAGGGCCTCGGAGATTATACTTGCAAGATGTTAAAAAGCCAGGTCTCCATCAAGTGCTGTTGCAGCACTGAGTCGAAATCTACGCAACTGGTCTGAAAAACCTTCCTCCTATATATACCATTTTGTTTAAATGACGAGCAGATTTTAAAAAGCACAAAAATGATTGATACCAGATCTTAATGATGTTTAGTAAGTGGCCATCTGTCAACAGTCAAGGAGGTAAAAAGCTGCACATTAGTATTTCCCGAAAGATTAGAAATATCGATGCTAATTAAAAGGCACATTATTGTTATCTCAAAGCAGTGTCTAAACACTAATCACACTTCAGGTCTGGCGAAGGGGAAGGGGGAGACCTGTGGATACCAGTGTTCCCCAGATGGGTCATCTGACTTGATGATCTCTAAACTGGTGTTATGACGGTGTACAGACAGGAATTTGGCAAGTCACAGGTAATTCCTGTCTGGGTGGGCAAGCAGTTAAACCCCGACCTGGCATATGGAAGATTATTTATTTTAAACTCAACTCTTTAGAGGGAATCTTCGGTACATTTTTCCGAAGAATTACAAAAGAAGAGAACTATTCCACTATTTATTGTTTCCAATCTTCCATACGCACTATTTCAAAACAAAATAAAACCTGGCATCATGGTGCCCAAATGTGTGATCAATTGCACATACGAACTGCAGTATTTTTAGCTGACAAGTAGATTGACGTCACACGTGCATAAGGGACTTGCATGGCCAATTATGACTGAAAGCCCCCCCAAAAGGACAAAACCCGTGAACGTGGTGTCTGTGAAGCACTTTTGACTATGTGGGCCTTTAAGAACTCCTTCCTGGGGTTCAGGGCTGCTTCAGCTCCTTGTATGGAGGAAGCAGGTACATAAAGGTAGGTGTTCAGGCTGTCACTAATGTTTGCCTGGAGCTCTGCCTTTAACATTAATAGTCAGTTTACTGCCTTTTAAAATGTGGTATTTATTGACATTTTCATAATTCATCTCTATCAGAACCTCTTTTAAGCAAACAGACCTCCACTAACCTCAAAATCCATGCTTCATGTTTGAACAGAAGCAGCCAGCAGCCCATGACATGCTTTTTGTCCTAGTATGTAGAAATCTGACAAGGCTCTTGGCATTTATTGCTTGCAGAGAGACAAAGTTATAGGCCATTAGCAAATGTCTCCCTGCCCTTGGGATACAAGAAACGTGTAAGCAAGATATGACTGATCCCACCTCCTACATCATGGAAACTATATGTCCAGTCCCAGGTATGGCAATACCGACTATAAAAGCCTTGCCCATCAGTTTCCCAAATTTACTTGAACAGTCTCGCGGTGCCCAGGGAATGAAGCAGGTGATTGGTGAAGAACATTCCAGCACTGAAGATAAGCAAAGCATAGACAAAGTAACAGACATACTGGGAACAGATGGAGAAAACAGGGATAGGAGAATCCCATGGAAAGTATGGAAAAATATCAAACTGAAAGCGTTCACAGACATGGCTGCAGAAAAGCAGCTGAGGCCCAGGGCATGAATACCCACACATAATTAAGACCAGTCATTTTTTCTGCTGTATTTTTAACAGCCAACTTTTTCACCTGTAACTGCCACTATCGAATTACCATCTCCACAGTGCAAAGCCACCTCTAGGCTTCGTCCTCAGGTCAAGGAACCCATTCATCACCATCAAGCGAAGCATATTTCTATTTCTACTTGTCATTTTCAAACCATCACTTCACACAGGTGTGACTTCTGATCCTGACTTTCCTTCCAACACTCCCCTTGCCATACTCCCATAGTCCTCCATTAGCTCTTCCCTAAGAAATATTAAGAAGCTTAAGAAAGATGTCCCTGGCTTTGATTACCCTATTCCAATCTAACTCCTTGATCTTCAGCATAAACACTTCAATCATTCTGGCATTTTCATTGACTCAAATTAAATGCAGAGCCAGTAATTATTTCACAATCCCCTTGCCCTTTCATACACAGGTCTTCTGCCTTACACAATGACAAAGTATTACCTCCCAGATCCTTAAACGGTTCAGATACTTCAGATACGCTTTGGATATGAATCTGACACGAGGGGACTCTTAAGTAAACCTTGTGAGACTTATCCAGTACTAATTATTAGCAATTACAGTGCTTTTTAATGTAGAGCTCCAATGCTCAAACACGATGTGAGCCATATAACCATACAATTGTTCCACTGATTAACGGGTTCCTCAGGGTGACCAGAAGCACTGGGGCACAATAACCTGTATTTTGCAGCCTGCCGACGCCAAAAGGGAAATTCACGGTACTGTGTAGGTAAATTAGAGACAGGAGGTTTAGACAGACATACAGAAATGAAAAAATACCATCAGCATCCAGCTTTACTTATGTTATTTACTTCCATATTCACTACATTTGTTTCAAACTGTCACCGAATTCTTTGTTCTTTGTGCTTCACAGATTTGCCTTCTGACTCTGCGGAACTGTTGCACATTGTATAGCTGTCAGGACAGAAGTTGAATGTATTAAAAGCTGGATAATTGTAATTTGGGGCATATGGCACTAAGAGAGAATGTAGGAGTTAGTGGGAAGAAGGGGGTTTTGTTTTGATTTTTTCAAGAGTCCGGATATGACTAAAGCTTTTTCCGGTGGGCAAAGAAAATATCCCTTGTTTCTCTGTTTCTCCGCAATTTGAAAAGTTGCTTGCCTTTCCCCACTGCCCCCCCCCCCCCTTTTTTTTTTCGGAGGGGAGAGGGAGGATGGGGACAGAAGAGAGAAGAGAAATTTAACATTAACTCTCTGAAAAATAATAACCCTTCTTCTGGTTTTCTTCTTCTGCCCCAAGAAAATATGTTCTCGAACAGCACACATTACATTGAGGTTTTTGCAAAAAAAGCACAGAAATGAGCTAGCTGCTCTGTAAACATGTCAGACTTCATAGCTCACATGCGTTGAAATGACCAGCACAGTTCGCTCTTCTCAAAGGTATTGCTTCAAGCTGATTGCTGACTCCAGACAAGAACACAACGCTGGTCACAGTGAGTTTCTGAGCATTTTCTCTGCAGCTGCAGGGTATAGAGGGTTTTCTGTTTGTTTTGCTTTTTTCCCCCTTTTTCATATGAAACCTCAGATTCTGAAGTACAGTTTGGCAGCACCAGGCTGAATTAGCTGCCAGTTTCCTAGGGTACAGAATCTCTAGAACACAAAGCCCTGACTATCTTCTTGCCCAATAAACAATCAAAATTTTGCATCATGATTTTGCTGAAAATTATGACTCTTCTTGTTTTCATTTCTCAGTTGCAGCTAATCCTTTGTGTCAACAGGCTTCCATCCGTAACAAGTCTGCATTGATGTGAGGTCCCGATGCATCTCTTAACAAACCCCCACGCACGGCACGGTTCACCGAGTGCGCAGGTTGCAGAACGGACGGTGGAGACAGAGCCACTCTTCTCTAACGGGATCAGAAAGGCTGCGCCTTCACAGGGAAGACGCTCACACGAGAGGCCGGGCGAGACAGCGCGCTGTCAGGGAAGTCCAGGCTTACGTATCACATTTCGGGTGCGTAAGCAGAACAGGGCACTCGTGATATTTGTATTCTTGAACACCTCTTCTGTCGGGTTGAATTATTGGTCACGTGTTTATTGCTGTCATGCTGGAAAGCTGACCCAGGCGATGTTTGCTCCACATTCAGCAATTTTAAACAGTTTTTTTCTAGGCTTTAAGGGCTGGCATTGTATAACTCGCTCTCTAGGACTTGTCCTTCCGTTTCTCTTCCCCTCTTCTGTCCCTGCTTCAATTTTAGGCTTGTTCACTTTGTCCAACATACCAAATGAAAGCACATGAAGCAGTAATATCTGGACAAATATTTTTGCCAGGAGTGAAGTACCAGAATCTTCCCTTGGTTCCACAGAAGGCATAAAGGGAATGAACGGAGAGCTCTTTGCTCTCCCCACTTGTTTGTTTCTTTCTAAAACCTGCCTGCTCCCCGATCCGCAGCAGCCTACATTTACTGTGCAGTTGTGGAGGGGAGGAAGGTGACAGACTCCAGCGTGCTCTCCCACTTCCTGCGGCACCTTCACCGAGTTCTCTTGCAAAATGCTGTTACAGTGTGTGGCTGCTTTCTGCCACTTTCTCGAGGAAAAATCTCCATTTTTATCTCACTGACAAGGACAGGAAAAGTGCGCTTAAATTCACTAGAGGGACCCTTGACACCTAGGGGTTCATTTCTTCCAGTTATCTGCAATTTTAAACCAGTTCCCACAGGGCTCTCTGGGCTCCTCTGCAATCTTCTGTCAAGCCAAGAGTTTCTGTTCACTCAGTGACAGAAAGTGCTGCAAACGCTGCTCTTGATGGTTGCCAAACTGCCATAAGCGAGAGATTACAATGGCCAATGTAATCAAAAATTACAGGTACTCCAGCTCTGTCTTCCGAGATGCCTGAGAAAGAGATTAGGTCTCTGTCGGTGTGTACACACAGACGCGTTCTCTGTTAGAGAGAGTGAAATGCTGTAACCGAGGGTGCGTCGAAAAGGAGTTGTTTGTATGTCCTCAGATAAATTAGATGGTGCAGCACAACAACGCAGCTAAGCACAGTGACATGTTCACTCCCATACTGTGTCACTGTAAATCCTTTCAGATTTAGCATCTTGTAACACCTCAACAAATACACAAAAATATTTATCTGTAGTAACCTTTCAAAAGTTATTCTTTACCTTATGTTCTATATAGTTATTTAATGTTATAATCAGTTGAGACACCCAAAGTACACGCCATAAAATTTCACCTTGGGCTTCCTGATGAAAAGCTGGTATTGCAAAACCTCCCTGGGACATTTGCACTTCAGTAAATAACACTGCAGACACTTTAGAAAAAAAGCATACACGAGCCTCTTAATATTGCTTCCCATATACAAAAATCCCTAATGAATCAGCAGCATTCATTAATAATGTGCATTAATGGGAAGAAATTTCTTCACATGGACTCTGTAAACCTTCAAAAACTTGCAAGATTAAGACTTTGCTTTTGTGTGAGGAGAAATTACAAAATTTTGTTTTTCATGAAACAATTAGACCCCATTTTCATTATATCAACACTTCTACCAAGCACAGGTAGGAACAAGTATGATTTGATGCTCCCTTTCATATGTTCACAGCAACATAAATTTAGATTTATTGTAACTAAACTTGAGATCCATTTGTCTGGGGAAAACATGTGAGGAACACCCAGATTCCTGAAGGGCTAGTATTTGTGCGGGTAAAAGGAATTAGGCTACAGGCACTCTACACACCTTGTAATTAGATGAGATCCTAAGGACTTCAAAAAAGAAGAAAAAGAAAAGAAGGGGCACCTGAACAGATGTTCCCATCTGCTTGCAGGATGGCTGGTCAGTCAGCTGTCGGCTAAACAACTCAAACCCCAACAAAAACCCAAAACCTGAAGAAAAAAAGTTAATTGACATTCTTTACTAACTGTTCAAAGAGAGCGCAACAGTAGCAAAACCACCCAACTCTTCCTCTTGTCCCAGCAGAGAAGCCAGGATATGCTGTTATTTCAGGGGGGCACTTGTCTTTCTGAACAGTAACTCTGCTTCACCTAATAAACTTGTTTTATGTGCTTATATCCAGAAAATTCAGCTCAACTTAGATACTTAACTTTTTTTTTTTTTTTTCCTGGTAACAGAATATGAAAGTGAAAAGACCTACTTAAAGACACCTTACAAGTGAATCAGGTCTGCTGGAGGAAGATAATAGTACAAAGGACAAATGGAAAAAATGCACAAATTCCCTATAATTTTCGAAGACGTGGCTTTTCAAGGCATCTGGTGATCTAAACAAGTCCACTGGGGCCACATGGCATGTCAACAAATTAACATTTCGTTTAAATGTCAATCAACAAGACCTTTTCATTCGAACCCAGGTCAGCTGCCCTGGCAGCTGTTAAAGTGGTGACACTCCTGTCTCACATGGAGGCTAAGGAGCGGGTGGAAACACTATTCTACTTTTAAAACACCTCCCTAAAACCTTACACTTTACAGTTTTCAAAATTCATACAAATAAACATTAGATTACAATTCCTGGGGATGATCTGCCCAGTTCCTTCCTCCTCTTCTCATTTAAAACCCAAAACCATTCACTCTAAACAGCAATTAGAGAGATTTAGGTACATCACTCTGTATTGCTCATTGTTGTTGCCATAATATCCCTTAGACCCAGTTTTACAGGGTAGCGACATAACGCAAACTCTTCGAGAAAAACACAAAAAGAAAAATACTGGCATAAAACATCAATCACCAGATCAGAGGGCGCTCGCAAAGACCTCTGTCGGATTACCCTCTGAGTTTGATGGCATTTGCAGAGGGGTAGCACCTCACCACGCAGGCAGCACGGTGTGAGCCCAGGAAGCCAGGCAGATAAACACCGTGC
This sequence comes from Bucorvus abyssinicus, assembly GCA_009769605.1. Taxonomy (NCBI): domain Eukaryota; kingdom Metazoa; phylum Chordata; class Aves; order Bucerotiformes; family Bucorvidae; genus Bucorvus; species Bucorvus abyssinicus. Next base: position 7,527,327 of record CM020031.1, on the reverse strand, counting down.
GATTCTGACGGAGCAGCAAAATCCCTCACGGAAGGTGACACATACAAATACAGGCTGAAATATGGTATGAGGGCACACTTGGGAAGGAGGTGGGGAAACTGCTGGGGCAAACACAGGAAGCAATGAAAGCCACTCACAATACCATGTAAATAATTTTCTTGGTCTTTTAACTGTGTGTCACAATTTTATGCAGCTTTCTTTAATGAGGATTCTTTCAGTATGAAGAAACAACACCGAACTAAAAACAATCTCAATTTGTTAAACAGGTTATGAACTACAAAGACACTCTTCCTCTTAGCCAAATACACGTGATCAAGTTGCAGGCGATAAACAGTCAAGAATAACAAAATCCAGTCTACTCCACTGAAAGTGAACCAGTTATGCACGTAATCCCTTTCCTAGATATTTCTAGCGCACTGTACAAGAATTTTAAAATGTGTCGCTCGTGACGGTTCTTCTAATACCTTTAATTAAAACACTAGCAGAAGTTATAATGAAAAGGATTACTGGGGTTTTTTTATACGCTAAAACCTCAAGCTCCTGTTATTTCACATTCTGGTAAGAAGGAAATGAACAATGAAGACACATTTTGGGATTTAAGATAATCTTAAGATTTTAAGTTGAAGGGCAGAAGAGGTTTCATTTTAAAATTTGCTTTTAACAGATACAAGCTTTATGTTCCTTTTCAATTACAAAGACTCTCATTTAAAATTTCACCCTTTTAAACTCCCAACATTTGTTCACAAGCTGCATCTTTCCTCTGTCCCAATATAAATGACAAACACGGGCTCCCACGGAATGAAAGCAAGCTAGTTAATAACTGGCTTTATTGTCATTTCAGGCTGTCTTGTAACACCTTCTGGATTTTGCTCTGAATGCAGAGTTCTTAATATCATCCTCGTTTTCATGGTGCTCATCATGCCAGCGTGTGACTACTTAAAATAAACCCAGGCTGTTTGCTGTTTGCTCTCCAGCTCCCATCTGACAAAGGCATTTTATGCTCTCCTGGATAAAAGCTGTGATACGGGGGCACGGCAAGGTGGAGGTCAATTGACTCCAAGATCGTTGCATGGCCACGTGAAAAGCTGACAGGTCCACTTGCTATGGATGTTCAGCACTGGTCAGCATTCTGTGGGGTTCAGAGCATTGCTCCCCTGATTTCAGTGGCAGCTGTCAGAACTGTAGTTGGCCAGGCCTATCTCCTCGCTCCAGGAACAGGTACATCAGCAGGTGCTGTCTGCTTGATGCAATGATGCCAGGTCCTCCATGGCGGAGACAACAACGGTGGCCATGCAACAAGACCAGTAACAGGCTTTTCTCTTCTCCAGTGTAAGACTCCCACCTCATGACTTCAGCAACAAAATGAAACAGGGAGTTCCTTCACAACAGAAGCCTGATTCCTAGAGCTGTATCATCTTCTGATCTTCTGCAATCTAAAAATCTTTTGGGCTCTATGATGACATTGTTAAAAACTGAATGATGATGATCATATACAAAGGAGAAGACTTACGTAAAAGTGTGCAAGTGATTATTACTTCCTGGCCTTTTAATACACAGCCTCTGTATACAATTTGTGGGATTTGGAGGATGGGAAAAAAGATTGAAATGGGTTTGTTTGCAGTATTATTTTTTTAATGTAAACTGGTTGTTTTAGTTTTTAAAATATTTTTAATGTAAAAAACCAGGAAAGCCACTGATACCCCATTATGGAGCAGCATGGTGATGCTGACAGGTGTATCATCAGTTCCAAAGATCCATTTATCAAAAACCTGGTACCCAAGCAATTGAAGTAAAGACAGAGGCAGAGATTATCTCCTGTGATAACAGGATGGTAACATTCATATCTGCTACCGTGTTTCATAAAGTATTTGCTAACAGCAGAGTAAAATCCTGAGTTCAATTCCAGCTTCTTGAAAAAGGTGCTGCACTTATTACAGATCCGTCCCACCCAGCTCCATTCCTACTGCAGAACACAGCTCCAAACGTTACCACCTCTGCTGAGAATGAGATGACAAGGGGGTTTGGTGCCTTGCTGTAACTTAGGCAGATGTTTTACAAGAAAAAACAAAAAGCATAACCCCGTAAGAGTTTTCAAACCCTTTCTCAGAGCATGAGCTCTACTTCCTAATAAAAAAAGCTTGCTTTGGGTTATGTTTTAATATGGATAAACCAGCATTTTACTGTGCTCTTGGTCTCATAAATGCTGCAACTGTTTTCAAATGGACCTTCAAGGAAAAAAAAAAAACAAACCATGCCGGGTCACACATGGGTATAAAAATGTCTCAATTCAATCAAGTGAAATATGAAGAACTTACGAGCGGCTGACAAAACGAATTTAAAATGAATAGTAATAAACAATGTAAAGTAAAAACGCTACCTGCTGCACCCGTGATCATTTATATTACCAGAGAGCTTAAAGACCCAAATGGGCAGGCAGCTCCCCAGCAGGAGCTGTGGGACAACGAAGTCCCCGTTCTGAAAGGATTTAATGAATGTTGGCCTTCAAACCAGACCCTGATAATACCGCAGTGCAACTCCAATTAGAGCTGGAGTGTCACTGCGCCGCACGAAGAGCTTTACGAAAACAAAACCTGATTTAACAGATTGGAATAAATTTGGGATCTAACGATAGTATGATGTAAGACATAATATAAATTCACTGCTGCTGCCAATAGGTTTTGCCCAATCGCTCTGCCAGGTCATAGTGACCTGAGAAAAGTATGTGCGTTTGTGCAAATCTGAGCGCATTACACACACACCTCTTCGAGAAGGAAGACCGGTGCAGGATTGATGGTTACGGACAGTATTTCTAATGGCCTTTTTAATTGGCACTATGATGATTAATTGGGACCTTCAGAGAACTCCAGGAGTTCTCATTACCAAACAGCATGGTGTCCCGGCACACTGTGTGGGTGACTGTTATTACTAACCAGTCACCAGATCATGAGACATGGGTAAGATAAATTTTATACAAGTCTACGAACCCAGAAATTGAAGCCTACTACTGAGACAGCGGGAAAATTCTGTTTCCTTCTTAATATATTATTTCAGCAGTGCCCATATGCTCAAAGAAAACAGAAAAGGCCTTGCGAAAGATAGTGATAACAGGCTACATGTGTAATAAGGATTAAATACTCCTCAGCGTATTTCTTGTCATTGCAAAAGTTTACGTTTGCTCACGGCTACCCACGGGACATTGCAGTTATCCCCACAGACCAGAGCAAGCATTAACCGAGCTGTGGGCCTGGTTACTGCACATCAGCGATTGCTGGGAGAAGAGCAGGTATCTGCAGGAACGGCCATCATCACAAACCCCTCAACTACACCCAGCTGGGGCTGCCTTTCACGGGGAGAGGTGCCTGGGCTTCCTTTGCACAAGACCCAACTCGTGGGTCGCCAAACTGGCTAACGCACCACCCGCAGCCTGACGGCTCTTCCCAGAGCAGCCACCGCACCACGGGCACCAGGTGTGAGGCCAGGCAGGAGAAGGCACCGTGGGGAGGGCCTCGATGGTTTCTGGTTTTGCTTTTGGCGTTTAGAAAGCTCTCACCTGGCGTCCTCCACCTGTCCTGCCTTCCTCAGCACTGCCTGAGCATAGCGCGCAGCGCTCGGCTCCCTGCTGCTGCCAGGTTATGGAGACTCGCCACACTCGTTTCACAGATACAGGAGTCTGAAGGGCTTCCAGAGCCGCTACCTCCATGGCCGCCCGCAGCACCCAGGCTGTTGTGGGGGTGCCTGGCAGTGCCTGCCTGCTGGGGGTCACGGCGAGCCTACATGAAGGTCCCGCCACCGCGCCCCTCAGGCGGCCGGGGCGGAGCGCGGGCGCCGCCGCCGGGCCCGCAGCGGGGGCGGGGCACGCTGTGAGGAGAGGCCGCGCCGCGGCCCCGACCGGGCCCGGGGCAGCTCAGGGGGCGTTCGGCACTGCTCGGCGCCACGGGTAGACGGATCTGCCCCGGGAGAGACTGCCCGGCGGGGCGGATGCTGACGAGGCCGCTCAGCGCTTCCCTCGGAGCCACGCTATGGGAAGGAGCGGTGCAGGGGCGGCCTTTACGGGACAATACCAGAAACGGCGATTAAAACCACCTTAACTGACCTGAGAATTGATTTAAATTCTCCCAAGTGACAGCCGTTTCTAGCCCGTGACAGCACCTACTCGCCAGTTTTCGAGTCGGCCATGTGGGCCCGTTGGTGAATGACGGCGGATACCGGCGGTGACAGCGTGCCCAGGGCCTCTGGAGCAGGGCAGGCTGGTGGCCTTGGGTGTACGCACAAACCCAGCCGGCAAGGCCACCTGTGAACCCGTGAATGTCTCCAATCCATCATGAAGAAGCATTTAGCCATTTAAAAATATTCTGTAAATAATCTTGGATAACATTAACACCATCTTAAATTCTGTGGATGATTTCGGATTTTGTCACGTTCTGACAAAGGACTCTGATTCTCATTAGAATTATGTAAAATCTTCTTACACAAATCTCCTGTCAGCTTCAGTTCATTAAAAATAATAAAGGTATGCTCAAAATTAGGGACCAAAGCAAATTTTGTTTAGACTTAACAGATTCAATTTACTATGTTTTTGATTGGACAGCGCTGATACACTTCTCACTTTGCCTTGATGTGATCTCTTGATCTTGAACATGATTCTCTGCTCGTTGCAGGGGCGGTTGGACGAGACGACCTTTGAAGGTCCTTTCCAACCCAAAGCGTTCTATGATTCTGTGATTCTATGATCTAATATGACATTTGACTCCATTTACATCACACTGTGAATCTGTAAAATGCTGGCCACAACGTAGATTCAACCCCAGCTGCAGCTCAAAATTAAGCATTTGGGCAGTTACCAGGCAAGCGGGTGCTCCCAAAGCATCATCTCTTGTGCTGAGCATCCTGTGCTCGTACATATGCAGCATCCCCTCCAAAACCAGAACCTGCAATAACCATCGCCCACCAGATAGATAGCACAGGAGAAAAGCTTAGATCAGCTCTTGCCCGATTAAGTGGCTTTTCATGCTCTTCCTTTATTCTTCCCACTCCCAAAAAAAAAAAAAAAAGGAGGCTTTGCTGCATCTGAAAAGGCTCTCAGCCTAACTGGAAGAAGACGGAATAGATATGATGACCAGCAGAACATAAGCTCCATGAAGAGATGGAAGTAGCCTCCAAGAGTATGTTTCTTGGCGGGGAAAAGAACCAAAATACTCGACTGATGAAGTCAAAGCTCAGGACCGTTTTTCCTGGCTGAGCCCGTACTGCTAAAAGCCAGCCAGGGACCAGTTAGGGGCAAAGCACTGTTAGGGCAGTTGGCTGCACACCCCAAAATACCCACATGGCACACAATTACGTACAGGGTAGTTTGGGTGTTTGCTTTTAGTTGCAGCCTTCTGTTAAGAAACACACTCTCTTCTGAGAAATATATCTTCCCGAGTGCATCTCCAGCTGACTTGCACCAAAAGGATATTGCAGTAATACATTTTTCCGTCTCATTTGTGAGCTAAGTAAAGGCAATGCCAAGAGAAAACAACGAGCAAACAGTCAGTTGTCAGGAAAATGTGCTTTTTTAGCCATGACAGTAATGCTGGAGAAAACTGGCTTTGAAAGATTTCTGAGTTCTGTGTTTTTTGAGGATTTTATGAACCAGTTTTAAATGCATTTGGATCATAAGAATTAGTTTAAGTTGTACTTCCCTGGGAAATAAACTACTGTAAATCAATCTTATTTTAAATACACATGAACAGCTTAAAATTACATCGTATACCATCACTAACATGCATTAGTTTCCAACTCCAAAGTAGATTTAAGTTTTACTACGGAGCTGAAGATATCATTCAGAAACAGATGTTAAAGTGTCATGAAAAGCAACCATCTCGCGGAATAAATGAACTTCTTACAGCATTTAAAAAAATTCAGACAGGTTAAACAATAGATGCCCTATTCACCATTTTTAGATATTGTAAATATCCACCTCTCTGAATCACAAATCAAAAGAAATTGCCATGTTTCTGGAAATGGATATTAATCTCCTTCAAACACATGCCCTTGCACTCGTGACGCACGGCAAGCTTCCTCAGTAGAAGCTCATGGAAAAAAATAGAAAAAGAAAAAAAAAAAAGAACTGACACACATGACACTTTCGTAAGAATAATTGAGCTGGTGAATCACAAATCCCAGCCTTCTTCCCAGGAGCACCGCTTCTACAGAAAAAAAGAAAACCCAACCCACACCAAAAAACCCCAACAAAATGTCTCTGTTTTGAAGTGATCTAGTTTTTAGACTATTTTTAAATTTGAAATTATTCTATTTGCCATTCTAAAGAAATAAGGGTAATAGCACTCTAACTGTTGTTAAAACGAACCTTTACTTCAAATTTGCTTTAATAAGGAGTTTGTAAAATACTGCAGCACAAATGAACTCAATGCGTTCTCCTCCCTGGCCCCCAGTAGACAGAAAATTATATTTCAAAATCCATTGACATGAGTCAAATTGTCTTGCCTCTAGAATTTTATGGTTTCAGACATGTCTGACATATCATTTTGCTACCCTCTTGTTAACTCTCTCAAATCATTAGCGGCATTTCAGTGTACAGGCGGCGAACGCAAAATTAAGAGTAGATTTCAGTTTTAACCCCGGGGGGTTGAGCCATCACAGAGCATGTCTTTTCCTTCCCTGGGTTGCCTCTGCTCTCATTACTTACCTCGCCCCCTTCGCTTTTGTGTGAGCAGGTCTTACGCTCTGAAGGGAGCTCATTCTTCGTCCTCTAGCTACGCCAGTGACATTTCGGCGCGGGGAACTGCTTGAGTCGGATGGAAGATACTTGAAATGCCTCGTGGGGTTCCGCCGTCCGCCCAGCTCGCGCTGAATTGGGGGTGTGGCACCCCGCCTTTATAACTGCTGGTGGCCCCCCCGCTTTTTTGCCTTTAGACGTTAAGATGAAGGGAAAAACAACTCTCATTGAGGGAGGGATTATTAAAAAAAAAAAAAGAGGTGAATGCACACAATGGGTTTTTTATATATAACTGAGACGGCTTCTATTGCTATGGGACTTTTTCCATCGGGGAGCTAAGAGGATAATTTTGTGGTGCGTCGCAGAGCAACTGACGGACTTAACTGCAGCGAGGAGGCCGGCTGGTTCATACCCCTTGACCATGCATTGCAGCGTGGGCTGGAATTCTGAGCGTTCATATGTCAGTAAAGAATCACAAGTGAATCTCGGCAGAAAAGGAGAAAGGAAAAGCATGGCACGGAGATGGGGAGAGAGGGAGGGTTCTCACACAAGCAGCAGAGTAACTACAAAGGGACATGCAAGAAGACCACCGTGTACAAGTGGCCAGTCATGAGAGGTGGTCTAGCGACATTTGGCACAGAAGCAAAAATACAGCAAATTAAAGTGAACTGCATCTTTTCCCACCGTTCCTAAGCTACAGCTCCAGTTCCCAAAAAAGGATTATGAAAAAAGAAAAAAAAGAGGAGAAAAAACCCACACCAACAAACCCAACCGACGTGCCAAACCAAGTGCACTCCCTCCACCCCATCTCTTTCTTTTCCAAACCAGCAACTGTAGGATGAAGGAGACAAAATCAGTTTGGTTACATGAAGGCAGGGACAAACAAGGAAGCTTTGAACATGGTGAAAATCATGGTGAAAAGGAGATAAGAGACTGTATAGAAAGCAAAGACAGCTGCTCCAGCAGACTAAAAAACATCACTAAGCATAAGACACGTGACTATTCACAGAAACCTCATTGCTACCTTAATCATGAAGGACATCCGCTGGTAGGGCCTCAGCTGCCAAAGGGAAGCTGTTGAATTGCCTTTCCTCAGCCCGGGCCCTCAGTGTGCACCTTCATCAACGTCTTTCAAGTCTGCACATAATCACTCCTCATTCTGTAACGGCTGAGGATGCACTGCGGAATTTCTTTGGGGACCGATACATTACCAGAGGTGGTTGTGAAAGAAGGCTGCCCCAAGTATCTCAAATGGTTTAAAAGAATCCACTCAATCACACCCCGCTTTTCAAAAAACTGGCTTTTCATGCAGCATTTTCCAGTCTAACTCCTCTGAAGAAATAAATTCAATTTAAGAGGGGAAAAAAAGTACCATTTTCTATAACTGGAAAAGGCAAATCAATACTTCATAAGTATCGTATGTGTTAAGATAATTAATTTTCCACAATATGCTCAAATCTCAGCAGTGAAAACAGTATCAAATCAAATTAATGACTAATATCTACATACGAAGAGCAAGAAAACACTCTTTCATTCTCATTAAATAGATTAAATGGAAAATGGTTTCTATGGCTGTCAAACTGCAGCCAGTCTGAGCACCTTGAATGCTGAACCCTATGGATAGTACCGCAATTGTCTTTTCTTAAGGGTTTGTTAGATTTCATATTGTATCAAAAACCTTTTTGAAGGGAAACGCAACCTTTAAAGGTCTCATTCATTTGGACTGTGCCTCATTTCCATTATTCCCAAAGCTCAAGTAGATTTTATCCCTCTCATGCTTTGCAAGGTCATATTCTGTCATTTTGCTCGTTACATCCCGAGCTTCAAGATCAGCAAACACAGCCTTAAATGCACTTTACCCTCACACTAAAAAAAACCCCAATCCTTCAGAAAAGGCGATTTTGACATTGGCTGCCTGCAGTTTGACTCCGTACCGCTTCGCAGCGAGATTAAGAATAATACTTCACTTTATAATGCTCACCTCGAGATTGCGCCAGTAATGAAACACTCCAAGCAGGGATCAGTTAGAACTGCAAATGGCTTTAACATTTCCAGGGAGCAAAGGAACTGAAACATACCACACTCCATGTTTTCAGAACAAAGAGGGGACTAAAAGACACAGAAAAAAAACGTAACAACAACACAACAACAACAATTTCTTCCTGGTGGAATGTCTTGAAAGAGCGAGGTGCATGGCTGAAGTGGTTGCTGTGCTGTATAAGGCACTACGGTTTTGTGAGCCACAGCTTAAAATCAACGGTAAGTGCAAGATAAATTCTCATCAGAATATTTTCTGAAGTATTTCAACCTATTTCCACTTTTTCAGAAAAGCAAATACGTGACCATAAAGCCTTCCTGAAGGAAGGCATTGTGCTGTGATGGTTTCTTCAAGATTAGTTGTAAATGTATTCCCAAATTTCTACACCATGCTCAGATATACATGAGAAGTTCAAAATATAAGAGAGCAAATGCACAAGCAGAAGTGAGAAAATAAAATCCAGCCATGAAATCTGTCCCCCTCTGAGTGGGATTTCACAGAATCTCAACTGAGGAAAGTAGGCAATAAAAGCAGAGCTGTGGGTGTTCTCACTATACACAAGAATGTACGCAGGCGTATCACACTGCATGATATACGAGTTATTGCGCTGGAAATTTCACGTCTTCTGACATGTCCTCCCTACAGACCGAGAACCTGATCTAGTTTGGATCGTTTCTGACAAGGTATTTTTATACAGCGATGCACAGACAGGATCCAACACCAGCCTTGCGCCATGAGGGAGCACCTCTTCAGAGGCCAGGTCCTCCGTCGTGGACAGAGGACTTCTCCCTTGTGGGGATCAAAGCAGAAACAGGAATTTGATTCTCAGTTTTTCAAAATTCCTAAGTGCAATTTTCCCCTGCAGGGCGACAAGTTAAAGCTAGTTCCTCCTATCTTTAGATCTCCTGCACGTGCCTTCAGCATTTAGTCTGAAGCTAGATAGGGAGGTGATAGCTGGTTAGAAAGCACGCAGCCTGACTCTGCAACTCTTGGAAGAATAGCCAGCGACAGACAAATGTTTTTATTTGTGCACGTGCGACATTTAATCTGAGTCACTGAGACAAATGAAATGCAAAAATGTTCACATCTATGATTACATCCCCTACATTCACTTTTCAGAGCGTGAGTATATCCCTGAAAGAAAAAGGCTTAGAACTGTGCTTTCCGATGCAGTGAATTGTTACTAAGCTAAAATGGGGCTGCAAGGATGATAGTCTGCATGTTTGAAATGGTCGCTCCACGGGATGAGGCCTAAGAAGATCATAAAAGGCTGCCGGTGATGCCAGCTAATGAAGTCACTCCTTCAGCTCAAGGGCTTTGGTACTGTCAGTCTTGCAGTCAGTCCTTGCTGAATACGTATCCGCATTGGGTTAGGGTTTAAAGCATCCAGGTATGTTTTAAGCCGACTTAGGGAGAAAACTATAGTAAAGGGGTTGTTTATGTAACAGTAGCACTGAGAATAAAACCAACAACCCATTTTCTGAGAAACTGTGAGTATGAAGTACTTCAGAGTCATCACTGGAAAATGAAAAAAAGCCCCTTTTCTTGATTTTGGTATCTGCAAACGAGCTAACGCAAGCACCACTATGTACTGTCAGCCACTCAGACTTGCCAGTATTCTTTAAAGGCACGTAGGCATTTGAGATTATACCCTGATGATGTAATATAGTTTCTTCTCTCTTCTGCATACCTCTGTTTTGTAGTTACGGTAAACATTTTGCCATATTTTAAAGATAAGACAATGTATATGAGCAGGAGGGAAAGTTTTCCATTAAAGAACAAATATTGGAAAATCTAATAAAAATACCTTCAGAAAGTCGGAAAGGGTTTTAGTTCAAGGTTTCCTTATTATACAATTAAATGATTTAATGTCCACTCTGTGTATGGAGCAACATTATTTATTGCATACCTTCTTCCAGAAGAGCACTTGAATATTTGCAGAGAAGTACAAATACATCATAAATTTTCCTGTAACTAACATTAAAAATGAAAACAACTGCATTGTATTAAAGAATTACCCAGTGCCAAGCAGTGAATTTGGAAGAAAAACGTTCAAATTACTTAAACTGGATCTTGACTGGTACACTTCAGTTGCATTTTATCCCAGCGTTAATATCAACCATCTTAGTTTATTTAAAAGTTTTGAAAAGCTACATTATTTTCCACTGATCTCATGTTTCTGTTGCCATCATCGTACACAGATAGCAAAAGTTTCTCTGCCTCTTGTAGGCAGTGTGCCAGGCTCCCATCCCACTGGTTTGGGGCAGGTTTTTGGAAAATCTAATATTTATCTAACGCTTCTCTGCTGACATAGCAGTGCGAAACAGCTCCCACATGCGTCAGAGCTGGATCGCCAAAGGGGCAGAGCCAGAAGCCTGGGAGGTTGTCAGCCAAGAGCCGGGCTGCCTTTGGCTGCAGTGAGATCAAAGCCCCAAACAGAGGTCATGCAGAACAGGGCAAGAGCAGCTGATTTTTTTTTTAGGCTGGTTTCAAAACCCCTTGCTTTCTCCTCAAGTGCTCAGATGGCTCAATGACACCTTCTGTACGTGAACGGTGCTTCTGTGTGTATAAAAGGAATACAAACGGCCTTCTGAACAACAAAACTTTGTTCCTTGTTCAAGGAATTTAGCAGAATTTCTTCAAAGGCACTCTGGGAGTTTGGTTGCCAGACCAACAGCGAACTTTACCATAACAGAACCCATCAATTTATACACTAGGGCACTGCTGAATCATACTAGCTACACTTCAGAGGTGAAACTTAGCATTCTACAACTCAGATACGGTATAATTCAAGAAGTAAGACTAAGAGAAGTAGAAATAGTAGAAAAAACTGAGAATAGTATAAAAGAACAATTACGACCAAAAAATAGGAATGGAAATGTCTTAAATTCAGAACTGTGTATTACAGTATCAAAATCTAAAGCATAACTTTCAACCTGGCAAGGGTGAGAGGCACTTTCACACAGAACCACCCCTTATGAAATGATCTACACTAATGTGTGACACCAGAAAAGAGGAGCAGCCCAGAGAGCAGAGGTGGGATGTCAGCTAGCAGGGACTTCAGCGGAAGACACCGGTCTTGCCAAAACCAAGGGGAACGTCTGGGTCTTACTGGAGTATTCCAATCACACCAAAAAGTCTTCTGGGGAGGTTGGGAAAGAACAAACCTGCTGTGCTAGGAGTTGGCTTTTGGGGCTGAGCAAGAGCCCAAACCGATCCCCAGTGAAGCAGTTTGAGCTGACTCAACTTGGAAGTGCGGAGCGCTTGGCAAGAGGGACAATTCAAGCAACGGGGCCTGAACTGAGACTTTGAAATGAAAATCAGGGACTGCAGCAAATGGTTCTCAAGAAGGTAGATTAAGAAAAGCCATAACCCTTACCCAACCTCGGTAGTCAGAGACCAATAAATTGTACAATAATACTGGGGGAATTGTGAATGTTGTGTTATTGTTGGGGAATGTATAACTATAACTTCCTGAAAGGGCTCTGCCTGGTCTCAGGGCTTATCCTGCTTAGCCAAAGGGATTATTTTACCATTCAAACCAGTCCCCATTCATAGAATTAACTCCTGATTTAAGAGGGTCAGGTACTTGACTACGGAAGGTTATCTCTGGGGTGGGCAATTACAAGCCGGGATCAGTTAACCAGCTTGCTGAGAATCCTACTTGACAGAGGCATCGGAACACAAAACCATTGCCAACACACGCTGCAGAATACTACTTATTAACTGATGGAAAAATTTACAATAAGGATGGGGACCCTTGACATTATTCAATTTCTAAAACTTTTAAAATGCAGATTTTTGGACGGCTGGAGTTCTTGCTCAGTTTACTACCTTTTATTCTGATTTTCAGGAAGAGAAATTATAAACAAAGTTTCTGAATAACTCTCAGTCAATAACTGAGTCACTGGAAGGCATCTCTAAGAATGATTTAAAAAAAAAAAAAGTCATGAAACTTAACCTGGGGATTTGATTGGGCTGTAATTATCCTCTTGAAACTCAATTTCACCAGCATCCCACCTCAAGGATGAGCAAAACACAACATGATTCTGTGATTGAAATCTGTCTGCCGTCAATCCACATAACTGCCTTATACTTCACATGGACCTGCTCCTCTTGTCAAGCAAAGAAAAATCTCATAATCAGTTTTAGCACTCAGGAGCCCTTCCAATTCTCAAAGTAATATTCCAAACAGCTCAAGTAGAGCACAGTAACGCACAACTCAGCAGCCAACCTATTGTCATGCTATGAAAGAGGAGAACTTCAGATGATAGAGGCCGTAAATTTATAAAATCCTTTTAAGGCCATCCATACCGCAATATGAAACTCAAATGAGTACTTCTCCCACCTGTTCGTTATGGTGGTTTTTCCTGGAAGAACTGGGGAACAGCAAAAGGACAGTTACCTAGCACTGTAAATCTGTGTGTAAAATATATATACATATTATATCATGTACTCCTCTAGTCTATGCAGCTACAGAATGGGCTATAAAGAATAAAAACAGCTCCCAAATCCTACTTCACCTCTGTGTTTACACATACCTGAGCATGAAGGTGTCCTTGGAATGGAGATGCACCTGTTTTCCTACTAACCAATCCCCAGAACAGCGCCGGAAGAAGGAATCCACAGCCTAGAATTATGCTATGCAGGCAAATATTTCCACTGTTTTGGGTAAAATCTTCTGGCTAATAAATGCTAATTTATAGTAATCTAATATCTAACAATAAGATAAGTGTTCCTAATAATGATAATTCTCAATTATCAATATAATTTTATTACAGTCTGCAAATTAAATTTGAATCAAATACATACAATGAACTTGTCCACGGGTTTGGGAGAACCTTCACCCAGGAAAACTCAAAAATATCTGTCTTCTAATGCTTCTCGTACTTCTTAAATCAGCCTGTACTGGCTGTATTTAATTGATCTTCAAAAGCATTGCTATGACAGAATGTCACGGGTTAGGGTTGGGCTGGCCACTAGACAAATCAGGGTGCTGGGACAGGCACTGCTTACTCCTGATGATGTTCATGATGAATCAATAAATCATATCTTAGCGGAGAGGATGGAGTAGAAGAGAGAAAGAAATGAAACTCAGAGGATGTTTCCACACATTATCTGCCACATCTGGAATCCAGCAGTGAGAGCCTGAGGAAGGGATTAGGAATTCATAATTCTAGATCAATTTTTCAGCATAACACCGAGCTATATCATCTGGCTAAAGAATGCCTCATTTAGGTAAAGCTTAAACATCTGTCACTAACATTAATTTCTGCACATATCTTTTAAAGCTCCTTCAAACTTTCATCTAAAAGGAAGTTTAGCACCAAATACTTTAAATATTTTTCTAGAAATTAAGGTAGCAGTTCTCAGGCAGAGGGAGATAATGGCTTGGGAGTTGGGTTTTGTGAAGGGTGTTTAGTTTTGGTTTGGTTTTTTTGAGAAAAAAGGCCATAAAGTGGTTCCCACTTGTGGCCCAGATGAATACTCTGTCCTTCATGTCACACTTAGGTGTCTCTGTAGCTCAACCCTGCCATGCTGAGTCTGCTGCAGACAGAAATGGATTTGCCAAGTCCATTCTCTTGGCAGTAGGTTGTGTGAGCTTTACACATGAAAGGGTTGCTGAAGGAACTCACTGAAGTGGTAGTCAATGTCCTTCCTAAGGCCTTTTCATTTCTGCTATGCGTTCAGATGAAGTTGCACATCGGAGTGTGAATATGCAAGCTGCAGAATGGGGTGAAAATAGTGCAACAGGAGATTCACTGCTCGGTGTTTTACAGTTATGAAACTTGTGTAGTCAAAGAAACAAATTCAAGAGGGACAGCGGAAAAGGAAAGAATGGCAAAAGAGAGACAGGAAAAAGTCAAAAAAGGCAGAGAAGGAGAAAAAAGATGCACAATTACATTTCTTGAGGACATACAGTTAAAGAAGTAAAAACGTTTCCAAAGATTAAGTTGCCCATTTGCCAAGCATCCCAGTTTCCTATAGATCTGCATTTCATTCCTATTACGGCCGAGTAAATCTGACTCAAAGACTTACATACAGTCTGAAAAAGGAGGTGAAGGAGACTCAATGGGGAAAAGAAAGCTGAACATTCCTGTGGTACTTGCAGGGGAGCCACAGCATTTTCCTATTGAGCAACACTGAAAGCACAGGTTATCTTTATACAAATAATTCAGCATGTGCTTAGTGCTTAAATTAGGTGCCATTTCAGTGCCATTTGGTAAATAATTACACTTCACCTTTGTTAGCAGTGCCAAACTCTAGATTAAACCCAGAATCAAGGTTCTTGCCAAAGCCTGAATTTGAATCACATGCTCTAAAACAATTCCCATCCTAACTTTCCTCTTAGTAAAATCAAAGACTAGGACTCAGTGCAAATACCCGGAAGGCAACGTTTCAACTTACTTTTATAGTTCAAATTAAAAGCATGCTTCTGCTGTTACAACACAATGCTAAATTTAAGATTACCACAAGAAAACAAGAATGATGATAATATTACCCAGGCATGGTATCTCTCCAAACAGTTACTGTTTACATGTTAAATTAATTGTCTGCACTTCTAAAATGAAAAGTCTTTTGCAGTATTTCACAGCTGAGCTACTAAATGAATCTTACCCAGTCTTGTAGGTACGTCACTTAGTGACAACACAGTTGTATTTTTAAATGTGTGTGCAAAAGACTCCCCAGTTTATACTGACGCTTTACCTGTTAATTGTATCAACCAGTAAGGCAAACCTGTCCTCACTGGAGACAAGACCTCATTAGGTTATGTTGCATTATAACAAATTCTATCAGTTCCTAGCAAAACACTTGCCATCTTAGCAAAGTAAGGCGATTAAGTAAACGGCGCTGCAGCATGACACCATGTGGTAAATGCCATGGGGAAGGGTTTAATTGCAGAAGCTTACATTAAGTGCTGAGCTCCAAGAGGGCTGATCTGAATCCAAAGTGATAGAAGAAATAAAGTACTCTTTAAGTATTTCTGGACTGTACATCTCATTACTTGTGGACAGAAGCTAATGAAGTCCAAAATATGCACAGCAAAGCAAAAACACGACAGCGTGCCTGTGTACATGTGCTTGTAGTTTTTTTAAGCCATACAAAATTCACATCCCAAGGTTGCGTACCTTATATACATACGTGTATTTTCACAGTTCTTACCAGTCATGTCCTGTTTGCGTAAGCAAATGTTGAAAGACTGATCTGAACCCACTCAAATAAATACTGGGCAAGCCCTGCTTATCAGGCACCACGTTTTGATGTAGAAGTCCACATCACCTTCAGGTGCATACTGACTCGGTGGTAAAAACCTTTGCTTCTTGGCAGAAAACAAGACAGGTTGTTGCATTCCCTCATGAAGCTTCAATTGAAATTTTCAAGGAGCCTCAGTAACTTTGTCCCATCTTCCCAAAGCGAGCAGATGCCACACATCCCTGGGAGTCAACGGACCTCAGATTCTAAGAGCTCGGTCACTTTGTACTTCGAAAGGTTTGAACTTCTTTCCTCTCAGAAAAGAAAAACCTCCTCATTTTCAAGTCATTTGATGACATGAAAACTTGAGAGTTCATTGAGCTCCCCAGCAAACTTCCTCTCAGCACAGCAAAACATCAGAGCATCTGCAACTGTATGACACTTTGCAGAACACAGCTCAGCTACTGCAGATGCTGCACACCAGCAGCCAGGCTCTGGTATTGTTTTCCCTGAATGTAAAGCCAGACTTCCAGACAGACTTGGCCTTGATGTGTGCAAATACTAGACGCAGTAAAGGAAACTGCTCTTTGTTAAATGAATAACAGAGCCTGAGAGGGGTGTTTTAAAAATAAACAGAAGACTGAAGACCCAAAGGGGCACCGTGGTTTTGGAGGGTGGGTTATCCTCTTAGCTTTGGATAATGACAAGTCAGAAAATCTTCCTCCTCTGCCTGTCCTGCTGGACACTCCACCTCAGCATCCCCAACCGCGGTGAACCAAGGGTTTTTCAAGCATTGGCTTTAGGAAGCACCTGAAAAGGATCTGTGGAAAAGTCCTCATGAGACATTTGGAGTGACCACCTACCGGACCACCCAGCAGGACCCAGTAAGAGGAACCTGCGCTGCTCGGGCTCCTCGGCCTGCTCCTCCAGTGCCAAGGACGTCGCCAGAGTTGCTGCAGGGGAGCAGGGTCGGGGTTGCCCGGGCTCTGTTTATTTTAAGCGTAGCCTGGGAGAATAAAACATGCCGTAAGCTAAACAACCAGCTTTCCAAGACAAATGGTTTGGGTCGGACAGATATTACAGTGTAGCTTCTGATCTGCCAATGAAGTGGGCTACAGCTGCAAGTCATTACACTGAAGTAAAATAGATTAACTGAACACATAAACTGCTGATCCTCCTGTAAAACTGAGCAGAGGATTTGTGGGATCTGTAATCCTGGTATTCAGGTCTTTCTTCACGCTCGGCAGAGACGTCTGAATCTGTTTCAGGCGTGTCACACAGCTATTTTCAGCTGAGTCCTCCAAGATTGGAGATTTTAAAAAAGGTCTTTGCAACAATATTCAGCGACACGAGACATCAACTATCGTGGAGTTTTAGGCAAATGCCTACCCGTATTGCCATTCTCCTTGGGGGGGAGTACTTACAGTGCAGTGTAAACAGTATTACCTACTGCGTGGAGATTGTACTATCGTGTCATTACTGTTTCCAAAACTGTCACTTTTCATTTCAATTCACATGTGTTTGTCTCTATCAATAAAATTGTCTATATTATACAAAAAATGCATATTTTAAGTCCATCACTACTTTGATGTTAAAAATATCGGTACCTCTGTGCAGACGTAACGTGAGCGTACACGGTGTTTGTGTGTGTTGTGGTACAGATAACCCAAGTATCGAGGTGCACGTTTAAAAATAACCAAAATAACACTTGTCCTAGAAATCAGAATGGAATTTTGCAAATGTTTCACTAAACGTAACCAGTCAGTCTGCAAAAACATATAAAAAAACTGAAAGCCAGCATCACAAAACTCTTTGGGTGGTAAAGGTGCTTGAGGAAACCACAGCTGGCAGCTCCAGCTCTGGAACCCAAGCAGGACTTCATTTGAGCCTGCAAGGAGGGCAAGAAAGACTGAGAGAGGCTTCCCATAATAGGATGTCCTTAAAGGTGGATGAACTTCTAAACTGTACATTCTTTTAGCCCTAGATATTGGTCACTGAAGCAGAGAATAGTATTAAAATAAAAAGAGTCTTGAAAAGAACTACCATCATCAAAATGGTTACCTATCCAGGTCTCACTACCATCAACTGGAGTTGTCTTATACATAAAGAACCTGAAATCTTGAGAAAAAATCTGATTAAACACACAACCTTTAAGTCATGTTAAGCATATCTGTACTTTATCAAAACTCTCCCTTAATAGTCCAAAATGCTCCCTCCTGGTCCTTCCAGACGAAGCAAACTACCCATACAATAAAAATTACTTTATAATAAAAAGCTATTTCCTTGAACACAATTTTATGAAGTACAATATTAACTCTTATAAAATTATAATGTAGCCTGTTACTATTAGTATTCATGAATTTGCTATTCATGGGTACGTAGGGTATGCAGTTTAATATTGTTAAATTATTATTTGACAGTTTCAATGCAAAATCAGCATTTTGGTTAGATTTTAATTTTTCTTTTTGATTTAAAAAACTGCATACTGGTAATACCAAAACCTGCATTTGTAAGCGACAATCTGTATTTTTCTTACCCTGGAGCTTTCAGTAATATAATGCTCCAATTCTGAAAGCAGGAGATAAAAACGTGCATGAGAATCTGCAATAGGCTGAGTTTTCTTTGAAGAAAGAAGGAATAATTAAATTATCACAAGGAATTGACAGTTTTGAAAGTATCTTTGTCAAGGTTATTTGAAAAGTGTCACTTCCAGCTCACCATCAAGAGAGGGGCATGTACGTATGGGCCAATGAAGGAGAATGAGGGAATGCAAACTATTAAAATATTTCATAGGAGAATTTAGACCTCCTGCCGCTTTGCTAAAAATCTGTGCATCAGAGAACCGTGTATTAGTCCATAATCTAACGTCAATATTGATTTGGCAAGTTAATTATTAATCCGTTCGGAAAGATAGAGTTGAGTTAAAATCTAGCTGCACTTCATGTGTTGAAGAAAGAGCCTGACACTTCTAAAAGACGGAGATACCTAACTATTGGCCCGTGTCTTGACGGAGGTATAAATGAGCCACTTTCTTAATGGGTTTTCGGTGACTATACAAAGGAACTCCTTTAAGCCAATTTCCTTTGCTTCTCCATCAAATTTTCAGGTATAGTCATTTTGTTACACAGAATAACAATTCTCTGATTTAGAAAAAGAATTGTAGACAAGTCTATGTTAGGAATTCAGAATTCTATCATGCCATAGGAAAATGTGTTCTTTGTTTAAAGGGATAATAAAAAAATAGTAACTTTAATATATTTTTATTATTTTATCTTTTTTTTTTTTTTTTTAAACTCCACTACCAGCCAGGTCATGGAAAGATCAAAACAAAACTACATTCTCCCTCTGTTCTCAGTTAATGTTGTGCTCTTGACAGGGTCACACGGATGATCAGTTCTGAAACTTGCGATAAATTACTCTGTATGTACTTTGTATGCAGGCAGCATGAAAGGCAGATACACGTAAAATAAGCAAATCTGTAGGTATCTTCCCAGGTTGGTTTCTATCACTCAGAAAAAGTAAACAAATCTTTTGTTTTCTTCTTCTATTTGTTATTTATCATAACTCATGGTATATTTTCTTTCTCTCCCTCTTCCATGATTTTGCTGGTACACTCCAACAGGACACGTTGCTATGAGAAAGGACCCATTGACTTTTTTCCACCTAATGCCTCAGCCTACCTCACCCAAACCATTTTCTATAGTTTTGCCAATGAAGCTTCTCCACTATTCTGAGGCAGGACTACAGCACACAGTCGCAAGAGTTATCTGATCAATCACAGTCATAAGAGTTATTTGATCTGCCATGGATGTTGAAGTAAACACATTCCTTTTCCCTGGAAAATGTATGTGTCAGAAGCAACAGCTAGATGATGGATTCCATGTATCCGGTAGCCTCCTGTAAGACATAACTAAAGCTCTAACCAAAATCCTGCATGGTATACAGACTCTCCCGTTTGATGTACAGGTCCACCACTGAAGCACTCCAGTAAGAAAAGTCATCCTTTACAACTGCCTATGGACATTCCAGAGGAAGGAAAGGTTCCATTTTAATTTATTTATCTTTCATTCAAGGAAGAGGAGGGGGGAAAAAAAAAAAACCCTCAACTGTCTTCACTGCAAACTATTTCATTACTTAATTGAATGTATTTCCTCATTCTCTGTACTTGCTCAAAAAAAAAACCCAAACCAAACCAAAAACTTGTCCAACCCAAATAAAACCCCAGGCCTACTGAGCAGCATCACATCTGCAAGCACAATCCAGTCTCTCTCAGATCTGTTCACTTTGGCAAGGAAGCATAATGCGTCCAAAGGAAAGAAAAAAGTCAATACGAGTCTGGAGACAATCAAGTCCTGTACAAAATACTAACAAGGTTTTCAGAATCTTTGGGGACTACCTAAACCAAAAATCATTCGAGATGATGAATAATATGGGATTTTTTCCCTGTAGTGACGGGGAATATTCAGGACTTTTTCCCCTTGGGAGGATTCATATAGTCAAACATAGGAAAGCTCTGACTCCTAAAGCCTGAGTGATACCATAAATAAAATGCAGTGTGAAAGCACTACTGCTGTATAGTACAGCAAAGCACAGGCAGGAATCAGGGACACAGACAGGAAGATTAACACAACAGAAAAAAATATGTTCAACCACTCTTTGGCTGGAATGCATCCTGCTCTTTTCTAAGGGTGATACCGACGCCACAAGCCCATGTGCATCCTGAAGGACTTGCATGTCAAACCAAAATAAAACCAATAAATTCTGTGAAACTGGGGCACCTTTCTGCTTGAAAACTCATGGCCTGAACTGAAAACAGCATTTGCGAAATCAGATCTTTTTCAGCCTATTTCATGTTTTAAAACTATTTTTTGGTTGGTCATTTGAACAATGTACAAAAACAGCGTGTGGAATTACATATAGGTACCAGAAATGGCAAAGTATTAAAAAAAAAAAAAAAATTCTTCAATTTTCAGTAAGCCTTCAGTAACTACAGTAAATAAAATCTTATTACTTGTGAAATATAAGGTCGACAGCTCTGGTCTTAAACAGTTGCTCTCTGTTTTCAGGCTAGTTTAATAAAACCGAACATGTCAGTTCCTAAATTATAAATGGCCACCAAGAGACTAGGTCCACAGAAGATATGTAGAGTTTCACATGTGGCAGATTTTGTTTTTAAACATTCCTTCTAATGGCATAAAAAGAAATGAAATAACGCAGTGGAGCGCATCTACCTGCTGCAGCCTCTGGTAGCTGCCCCAGGCAGGGGGAGAGGAGCACCCTTTGGATACCATCAATTAAAGGGTGGTGGGTCATTAATCTTTGCTGTCAAAGCCAGAGTTCTGCTCGGTTGGCTTCCGCGTATACAACTTGTTGGATAGCTTTAAACCAACCAGCTGAGTTCCCCTTGATTCTGTTTCTAAACTTCTGAATGCCCTGATTAATTAGCATCTATACTACAGGAACAATCAGAGAAGCAGCTTTCCCACAGGTACATATCTTGACCCTTTTATGCCCACAACTTTTCTGTTCAAGAAGTCAAAACCCTTCCATCACTGCCAGTAGCAGTTACTGCTTTTCCGGTTACTGGTTTTCTGGTTCCTGCTTCTTCATCCAGCCTAAACTCTGAGCCCTACTATTTCATTCTTCTTGCATGCAGCATTTGCTAACGTTTTGCAAAATCTCTTGATAATATTTTTTGAAAATTAATGCTAACTTATACAATTATTACTACTTAGAAGTCAATTCCTCAATTACAAGAGGCTTCCTTGTAACGGAACAGTTTATTAATCTGACCCAAAGTTCACTGGAAGTCCCAGCTTGCAATAACCGACCCTCAGTAGACAGCAAAATAGTTCAGAATTAATCTCCTACCATGCACAGGTCACGCTGATGCACTGCCAAGACTTGACTCTACAGAAGTGGCATTCAAAATGTGGCATTGTGAGGCAAAGGTTTCAGCTTGTGCTGTTGGAGACCAAAGTGCTTGTGAGGGACCTACCGCTAGATGAGACCCAAAGCCTAGATTAATTCTCATAACAAACATATGGACTCCTTAGAATAAACAAGGCCCAGAATATTTCCTCCCATCTACCTGCCTCACCATCCTTTTCTATGGAAATTGTCTTCTAACACATTTGGGAATGAGTAGTCAGCTTCAACCAGACCTGGAAAAGAGGTGGAAAATGGTAGGCAATCAGCGTCCCTTAAGCTTGAGAGATCAACAGATGGGCGGAAGGGAGCCCCTGAATTCACACCCACACAAAACCGAGATGATCCTGCCATTGCCAGCCCTGCCGAGCAGATCCCATAGACACCAGACAGCTGTTCAGATGGCCCCTGGCTTTGAGCTAGTTGCAGAACACCAAAGGAGTTCAGGAATCAACTACAGAAATTTTGAGAAAACTCAGGGATGTTTTTGCCCTGCTATCCACAGGACTATCATTTTCAGTCGCTGCCATGATTAAGGATGCTTGCTGAAGTTTGAGGTTATGGATCGTAACGAGCACAAGCAACCATTTCATCTACCCATGCCCACCATTCATCTTCGTCATTCAGAAAAGAGCTGCATGCCCTCCTTTCTGTGACATGCCCAATCCATTTCCAGTTAGTTCATTAGCTTACTTTATATGTCTTCCCCATAAATTATATACAAATCAAAACAGGTTTGTTAGAAGAAAAACCACCTTGTTTCTCATGACCCATCCACCTGCAATACAATACCCGGACAAGGGGGTTTTTTGCTACCAGTTTAAAAAAATGAGGAATGGTGAACAATTAGAATTGTAAAACATGTTTCATTGAAATCTTTCTAAAGATGGTGTGTTAGTGGTTTGTTGCCATTATTCTAAACTGGGAAACAGAAAACTAATTCTGCTTTGGCATCTATGGCTTGGGGTTGGATTCCAAGTTTTAGCGTTAAAGAACTCTCTGTTCCATTGCACATGTTGCATCTATGAAAAAGAGCATTTCTATATCTGAAGCGATATAATAACAGATACAGATTAACTTTCACACTAAAAGGCACAAAGACAGATTAAATATTTGAAAACATGTTGAGTCATGAATAAATTATTAAAGGACATTTTGTCAGTATCCTATTATATTCACAACATTAAAGCATGAATTTGTGCTGTAAAAAAACAGAAAATCCAAGTCTCTACATATTGTATACATTTGTCAATGGAAGCTTCAGCCTTTGCCAGTGGGCACAGAATCAGTTTAGTCTTGCAGTTGAGAACACAAATTTCTTTAACAGGCTTCTCATATTTGAATGATATGGTTGCAGTCCTTACCATAAACAGCACATCTGCCTAATGACGTGACCAAATATATTGTTACCTGTTACCTCCAGATAAAAGATGTGGAAAACCATTCTCATTTTTCCCTTTTTATCATGTTGTGGTGCAAGATTATTTTAAAAAAAAAAAAAAAAAAAGTTGCAATCTTAGCATAGTACTTAAAAACTCTGAAAGATTTTTAAAGGAAATCTCAGCTCTCTGCATGTTGCATGTAGCACTGCGTGGGTGTTTTTCAACAGTATGAAGAGACATTAGAACCAAGGAAGAACATGTTTTACTTGGTGTTCCCATATTCTGAAGTAAAAGCAAGTGAAAAAAATCAGAATATTGTGTAAAAAAACCAAAACAAACCCCAAAACCCCTACTCATAGCATTCATACTGCAGCAAACTATCATATCACGTTATTTCACAGGCATCCCAACAACTTCACTGCCATTAGCTTGGTTTGTATAATTACTGTTATTTTAGTAAACACTTCACATTCCAACTACTTAACATATTATTCACTGCAAATGGCTCCACTCTGCTCTCATTAAGTCAGTATCAATACTCAGCAACTATTTGGGATTGAGATTATACTCAAAGAATATTTTTTTGTGGGTTTTTTTGTATATAAATTTCTCTATCTGTCCTTTTCCCTCCAATATTTTCATATAGAAAAGAGTGTGTGCCAGTTTGGGGGCACTTCCTAAATTCACTTGCACAATTCTCAGAACGTAGATGATCAGAGCGAGGGAGATCTGTAGTCCTAGGTCCTAGTGATTCCCAAATTTGGATTGCACGTGAGGTATGGTGAAATGCGTAACACCCTGGGTTTAGAAAATGACAGAAGCTTCATCTTTCTACTAGATTGTTGAAGATACCTTTTTTATCCCTTGACGTGAATTGTGTGAAAATTATCATACCTCTTTGCTCCGGGGAAACCAAAGCATCCTTCTTTCTTTGCAAAGCTTATAGGGCATTTCTTGGATCGATACCTCAGTGCATTAGACTGCACTTCGGTGCCAGCTTTTATCCTTGAACATGTTTCCTTTCAATATTCTTCCCTTACTTTTTCCTTCACCCTTTTTTTTTTTTTTTTTTTTTTGTGTACCCAAACTGCCATTCTTGGTCAGTGCTTGCCTCCACTCTGCCTTGCCATCAATCTTTATTTTCTGCCCCGGTTGCACCCATCTCAGGATTGGGTAGTTTCAAAGAGAAATTCTCTTTCCGTGGTTTTGGAATACCAATGTGGGATTATTTTAATTCTTCCATTTTCGGTCTGCCACCTCCAGCTGTTCACACCGAATTGCAGCAGTGAACGGTATTTGATCTTTGCATTTTTTTTTCCTCCTTCTCCACTCAGAAATGCAGTTTCTGTTTGTCTGGCATATCTGTAGTGTTTCTAGCTGTGTGGAAGTGGAAGCATGGGACGAAGAGAGGGGAGGGTTTGAGCACTCCCAAATGTCTACCTAGCACCAACTGAGAGCAAACATAACACTTCACTTCTAAAAACCTGGCCTCCCCAAACGTAAGTCAAACTCTGTGTCGGTGGGAAAAGACTGAACCTTGGTTCAGAAAGGATAATGTTCAATAGAACTAGACATTTTGGAAATTTTGCACATGCTAGCAAATGCTGGAAGAGGAATATGCAAAACTCATGGCCTGAACTGAAAATGCACTTGTGCATTCAGATGTTTTCCAGCCTACTTGTGTAGGTCCTACACATGTGATGGGAAGATTTTGGGGGAGAGCAGAGCAATCCTGAAGTGGAGAACTTTGCACCCTTCCCAAGCTCTGCTGGGGTCTTCCAACTCTACAGGGGATCAAGCAATTTCCTCCAAATCAGACCACAGCACTTTGACTTACATTCAGAAAATATTTATTCAGCTTCTTTAACGATAGCTTCCAGAATATTCATTTTTTTAAATAGCAAATACCAAACACAGAGATATATTTCCCTATTTCAGTATTCTCTCCCCTCACCTCAGTGGAGGCAAAATCAAGTCAATATAAGTATCCTATACGGGCAGGACCGTTTCAGGGAACTGTTTTGATTTACAGACATCGGCAGCAGGGGGTGGTGGTGGTGGTGGGGGTGGGATTTTCTTTTTTGGGGAGGGGGAGTGGCATTTCTTTGGTTTTTTTAAGAAAAAAGAAGAAAAAAAAAGAAAATACCCCTCCCCGACTTTTCCAATAGGAAAAAAAAAATAGCTTTTTTTGAGAAAGATGCGTCATTGGGACAAACTAGTTAAACTTGCTGACTTTAGCTGAGTGGATTTGTCACCTCACCTTTAGCGGTGTGTTTTCTTCCACTGCTGATTGTAGCTTTTTCTACTCCACTAGTTGTGAGCAGCAGGAACCCCCTACACACACCCACACACACCTGATTGTCAATTCTACAAGACTTCAGCAGTACTGGTTTGTTGGTTTGTTTTTTATCTCTGCTTGGGTAGGTTATAAGTAAAGAAACATGGGAGCCATCTGTTTGTGGATGTTTGATGATAATCTCCCAAATGTAAGCCTCTACAGGCCAATCTCTAGAAAGATAAATTAATTTTATTTTAATTGAAAACTTAATTTCCTAAGAAACTGATGAAATGGATCCCACTTCCTACCCTGCCCTTCCAGATACAATTTCCTACTGACCAGTAGCAAACTGATCTTCCAGTGCTGTCATTAGCCCAGATATAGGTCCTATTGAAAATCTAATCTTAATGAGTCACGGAGGAAACCAACTGGAGGCGTTTATTTTGCTTACCAAAATCTATTCTTAGCATGAATTTACTATCCATCACCTGCCTGTTCAATCTATTCCAGCATGCCTGTAACTTCAGGATCAAACTCATGACCAAACTTTCTTTCCCCTTTGCTCTAGCTACTGTCTTCATTTAACAGATTCCCGGCTGGCTCTAGTAAGGGCATGGTCAGGTGAATAAGGCATGTCTGATCCTTTTTGGTTTCATGATCAGAATATGACAACATCTGTCTTCTCCTTCCCACCAGTCACAAGCTGGACCAGAATTCAGTAGCCTGCAAAAGACACCAACCCTTGGGTTTTGGGCCAATCTCTGTTGCAGTATCAGACCCATGGGGCATAATATTGAGAATATATGGGAACCGTTTGACCTTCCTTAGCCTTTATACCTGGAAGCAAAGCAACACTCCCAGGAGGACAGTTAACATAAATCACATTAGTCCTGTTTCTGAACATTTAGCTTTTTGAAATTTCACCTTCATTGAACAATGTGAGCACAATTTTGAACGTGTTTTAACTTAAAAATGAAGGAAAAATAAAAGGAAAAGTAATTGGAAACTTAAAGTGATGGCAAAAAAGAGGGACTGTTTCTGCTCCATTACTGACAACGGGTGCAGGGCTTTGCTCATTACCAGAGAAATGGTCTCTGTTTTTCTTTATTCACTGAAGGTTTATTTAAAATAAGCCATATAACCAAAACATTGCTGAAAGGTGAATGTTAACAAACTGGCTAAGATATTGTCCTCTTAAGCCTAAATTAAAACTTGCCATATATACTTGTTTTCTTTTTTTATAGATAAAAAGCCATTTGGAGTCAAATTCTGGATGTCTAATAATAATTCAGACTTCGAATATGTTGAGCGCTCTTAATTTACCAGACTCCATGCTGACCACCTCTTGGTTCTCCACTGGCTTTAAGAGGAGCTAGGAAAACTTCCTATCTCTGACTCTTAGTAACTTGATAGCAGGTCCCTGACCAATTTAATTGTTAAAATAAATTACTGCAACAACCAAAGAAAAAGAGAAGTTGATTTTTCACTTTATTACAACTAGCGGTGCTTGCATTCTAGCTGCTCTTCTCTGATTACATTGCATTGAGTCTGGCTTGTGATATGGAAAAAGATCCCATTAGGAACTGACCTAATCCAATCACGCAAAGAGCCCGCAGGCTTAACGGAGAAGTTGGCCCCGTATCATCCATCCATCAAGAGTCCTACGTAATTGTTGTCAGGTTATACAGGGCATCGATAGAGCCACAGACTCTGAAAGTAGTTCAGGTATAAAGCACTTCGCAAACAATAATAACTGCAATTACTTCTCTTTTGTTTTTCCCCATTTTGGACACCTGACAACACATCCAGGCGTTTTGAGCAAAAGTTCAGGCAAGAGCAGAAGGTACATTACTGCTTCTTCTTGGTCAGCCAGTGGGGTTTCTGTTGCGGCTGTGCAGTCCTCCCTTCCCAGCCTCGTGCTCTGAGCTAACTTATCCTCCCACAGCTCTTTCAGCAAGGCTGCACAACCCTGTTTCCACTAAGCAAATACATTCAGTTGTCAGCTCAGTAAATGATCAAAATTTTGGCAGTACTCCTCCGTAACGTAATTGTTGACAGAGCATCATAAAGGCTGAGTCTGCTGCCTATGACCCAAGAAAACCTCCGTAATAAAGCTGCTGGAGGCAGCAGCAGAGAATGAACAAACATAACTCTGGGTGGTTAGAGAGGCTGCACAGTGCATCCTCTCGCTTCCTCCTCTCATTTTGCCTTGCTACCTAAGGCCCTGCGAGAAGTATGGCAGGTCTTTCACAGCAGACTGGAGATTGCTTGGCGCTCCAGTCCAGGTGTGCCTGGAAACCCACGGCTGATGTTGAGCCCTTGGGCCCTGAGGTCATGCCAACACAGCCTCCTGTTGCTGGATTTGGAGCTGGGTTCTGGATGCCTGGCTTGGAGAATAGAAAAAGTGATCAGGTCAGCTTGCAAAAGAGAGAAGAAAGCCAGACAGGATGAGAGCCTGACAAGTTCAATATTCTGCAAACAGCACTTCCAGTAGTGAGTGTCTGAGGACAAACAGGCAATTTTATGCAACACAGAAACAGCTCGTGCTCTTACAGTATCTTTTTGATCAAAAACCAGACTGCTTCTGTAGGCATCAAGAAATTAAAACACCAGTTCCCTTCCATTAGTGTCAGAGCACTGAGGTGAAGGGGGTGGGGGTGTGCGTACACATCCCATCCTCCCTCCAGAAGACACAGTTAAACTAATTCCCTCCCAGCACCTCTCCCTGCAATAGTCATGACCCAATACAACTCAAACTGAAAAAGCCAGAGATGCCTGTAGCCATAGAGGAGAGTTAGGGACCAGATGTACATATTGGACATATACGAGTCCATAAAATAACTGCTGTAAAGCTCTTGGAGGTCCTGGCAGATGGCAAGGTGGATGTGAGTCAGCAGAGCACCTTTGAGGCAATGAAGACAAACCATGTCCTGGACGGCAGCAGGTCAAGGGATGTGATTACTGCACATGCGGTTTTGATCCCCTCACATTTCAAAAGAGACATTGAAATATTGGATAAGGTCCAGTGAAGGGCCACCAGGATGATTAGAGAATTGGAGACCTCATCATATGAAGAAAAGTTGAAGGAACTGGTCTGAAGAAGAAAAGGCTCAGAAGATCTCTTTATAATCTTCCAATACCTAAAAAACTAAGAGGTACTCTTCTCATCAGGATGTGTTTTGACAGAACATGAGGTTATGGGCACTCGTTACTTCAGGGAAAAGTACAACTGGATATAAGAAAAAAATTCTTCACTGTGTGAGCAACTGAGCATTGCAATAGATTGAAGTGGTGGAATCTCATTGCTGGAAATAACCAAGGCTCAGCTTGGTCGTGTTCTGGATAACCAAATCTAAAGCCTGCAACAGAGTATCAGACCAGATGATGAGAAATCCCTTCCAACCCAAACTTTTCTGTGGTTCTAATTCAAAAACCAAAAACAAAGGGAAAAATAAAAGCAACATTTTTCTCTAAATGAAGGTATTTCCACAAATTAACTTCCTTCACTCAATTCATTTAGCAACAATCTTTTTTAAATAATACAACTTCTTCTTTCTCTCAAATCAAATAAAGAGGACAGCAAAAGCCATCAATGAACTTGCCACGCACAAATTAAACTTAACTGCTGGGTTATAAAACTGCAGCTTGTTGGAGCTACATTTATTTTTAAGACAGTTAAGATCCAACGGCAAAGAGGTTAAACAATCATCAATAGTGCAAATCACTGTCTTATCCTAAATGCCAAATTTAAGTGGCTCCATTACTGAAAAAGGAGAATTCCACAGGGCTTCCCTGCAGTATTGCAAGAGAAATCAGAGGACGGTGCTGCCTCGCACGCAGGAAGAGTTGTCTCGATTGCTGAGCAGTAATCCACAACCAGCTAAGATGACAAGTGGTTGAGACAGAAGGCCTAAGTAACGGCTAATAACAGGCTTCTGATGAATTACCTAATCAAAATCAACACACATGAAAGGAAGAAGATTGTCAAGATGATTTACTAACAAAGATGAGACTCCAGGACCATCTTAAGAGGAAGTGTTGTTATACATTATTTCTACATTCAAATATTAGAAGAAAAAAATATCCCGCATAAAATCTTAGAAGAAACAAGATGTTGAGTTATGTTAAGTAGTTACACAGTCTGATCACAAGAATCCAGCCCAATGCCGGAAACCACGACCAAGACAGCATTAAGACACAAAAATTAGAACAGATTAAAGTATCCCTAATTCAGTGCTTCTCCAGGAACAGTAAGGAGTTTCAGTTCTTCCAAGGTCAGGCTGGTTGGGGCTCTGAGCAACCTGCTCTAGTTGAGGACGTCCCTGCTCACTGCAGGGGGATTGGACTAGATGACCTGTGAAGGTCCCTTCCAACCCGAACTATCCTATGGTTCTATGATTATGTTATTCCACAGCTTTTAAATTTCCAAGTTCAGTTGTGCAATCTGAATCTTGTTGTAAATTGCACATATTTAAATACTGTCCCAGAAAACTCAGTTTGTTGTTGCCTTATGCAGTTAGGAAAAGAAATTTGACCAAAAGCAAAGCAATTCTCAGCTGGACTCAAAACTGGGCAGAGACTTAGGCTCACCAGCTGCTCTTACTGATGCTCTGAACTTAAAGCTCATACCATGTCACTCCTGTTCCTCCTCTAAAATCAAAGCAGCACAACAAGCGTTTCATTCTCTGAAGTCTCTCTAATGGGAACAAAAGAGGGCGACGGATCGCTCCTCACAGGAGGCTAGCAGGGGAGGAAAGGCAGCTGGTGTGGAGCGCAGGACAGCTTGTTGGGTCTCCCATTGGGAAACAACAGAGAAAAAGGAGAATAAAACCAGACACTGGGGAAAAGCAGGATTTGGGAGAGAAGGAAGAGAATAAATTATTTGAAAAATGAAATAAAGGACAAGAGGGAACAGGAAGAAGCTTTGGCAATTAAAAGGGAGATGACAAAAAATATTAAAGAAGAAGCCTAAATGACACATAGGAAGGAGAACACAGTTGCTGAAGTTGCTGTGCTGCCACGCCTCCCTTGCAGAAGCTAGGGAAGGATTGGAGAGCAAAGCACATCACGGAGAGCTGTGCGATGGGGAACGCTCTGGCTGGCTGCTGCAGTCTGTGGGAGGAACTCCACAGACGCTCTGTATTTCCCAGGTTTGATCTCTGAAAAACAGCACTAAAGTAAATATATGCTCCCGTGGAAGTTCAGCGGTGTCCCTGGAGCTCATTCATTTTCTAACCTTTTACCAGCTGCTGGCCTGAAATGGTAGGAGTTCACTTTAAGCCAGACTGGATTTCAAAGGAAAGGTCCCAGAGGTGACAAACTGCTCATTAATTCACTGTAATGCTTTAGTGCTGGAGGAATCATTTTAAACGCACAATCTGAAACTATTTAGAGCCACCAAATAATTATAACACGAGAAGCCATGGCACACTTCACATTTACTAATGTTAAAGTCTAGCTATGTAATCTGCTGATAGAATTAATGAAGAAAAAGGAGGAGACTGGCATTTTATTAAGAAATGCTAATCAACCTGTTTTTGAAGTGTCCCTCATTTGCATTACAAACATTATTATGAAAATTCAGCATTATGCTTCTCTGTGCAGCATTGTACTGCTCTACTGATCAAAAATATTCACTTCCTTAGAGCAGGGAAAAAAAGGGAATGAAAAATCACGATCAAAGATAACTTCAATTACTTGTTAATTTCACCTTAATTCCACTCCTGGGATAATAAGCCTTCCTCATAAGTTTCCTTCCCTGTAACAAATTCTGATATATGCTTATAGGCTCCTAAATATATTCCCACAAGAGGTACATGAATAAATATGCATCAGTGTAATTTACATAGCCTTCACCATCAGCATGGTACGACTCTTCATAAACTCACTACTGTTTACTGTGTGGAAAACTCATTAAACTCCCCTTTGAATCCAGGAATGAAACTTATTTTTTAATTTATTAGACATATTCTCATTGGTCTTCTATTCAACAACACCGTGAGAGATGCACAGAGACAATTTTATTCTCCAGTAAAAATAAAAAAAAAGTGCAGAAAAATCAGAAGTATATACTTTGGATCATGTATCAAAGCTGCACACACTCATTCCTGAATAAAATACTTCTTTTGCCGCTGTATAGATTTGATAAGTTGATATGCAGAAAAAGTAAATAATTTTTTAAGTTGGTTTATCTATCAAGCACTTACCCAATTTATTACTGAATAGACACTCTTCCCTTCTCACAGAGCGCTGCAATGGTAACTGCAAAGACTCGGGGAAACAGACCTGACTCACTGATCAACTCTACAAACAGGTAGAAAATTAAGAAATTATTAAACTTGAAAAAGCAGGTGACAAATTGCTAGATCTCAATTACTTACTTAGCTCCATCAGCTGGATACGAAATAAATTTCTTGAAAACATTTCTCTTTTGAGGCACTAGTGAGCTCTGAAGAAAAAACTTTATCTTGGAAAATTCTTGACCAGCTCTGCCTGAAAAACGCAGTGATTTAATGGGATATAATGTGATTTCCAGAATTTTCAGTGAGGCCAGACAAACTCAAACTGGAAGAAAATTTTAAGATACCTGACCATCCCCATAATATATCTTCTCGGGCTATGACTCTGAAACTTAATTGATCAGATGCAATGACGAAATAGCTAAAACCCAGCAAACACACACAACTGCTTCTTAAAACACAAATCTTTTGAAAGGAAAGGTGAGCTAATAGGCAGAAAAATACCTATTAATCTTTGTGTGTGTGTGTGTGTATGTGTGTGCTTGTTTAGAAAGCAGAGCCTGAGGACCAAAGGATGCCACAGTCTTTTCAGAAATGAAAGCCACCAAATGATATGTATCAAAATGGGGAAAAAAAAAAACCTTTTACAGACACATCACATAATGAGGACAAGCTCGCTCAGGGAAAAGGTGGACTAGCTGAAATCATAAAATGCAAGTCTTCCAGCGTCACAACAGGAATTGTCCTGGCACGCAGAAGGAGCCCAGCCTGCTGCAGTCCTGCACATACTACCTTTTTGGGGCAGTTCCTGAAGCAGGTTCGCTCTCCAGCCAGCCCCAGACTTGGTCTTTGAGAGAGCATGTTGGAGCAATGCAGATCAGAGCTGGGGGAATCTTCGAGGTTGCTTCATCACCCTCCCTATTTAGCAGTGTAGACGCACACATGGGCAGGACTGAACTTTAAGCCTATA
Organism: Bucorvus abyssinicus; assembly: GCA_009769605.1. Taxonomy (NCBI): domain Eukaryota; kingdom Metazoa; phylum Chordata; class Aves; order Bucerotiformes; family Bucorvidae; genus Bucorvus; species Bucorvus abyssinicus. Next base: position 7,494,580 of record CM020031.1, on the reverse strand, counting down.
AAATGCACTTTGCAGATATGGGTAGCATAGGGTACATAACTCTTGCCTCTTCTCTGTCCCCAAATTCTATTTCCTCACTATTTTAATTTAACCAGTGGAATGGTTGACCTAATGAAAAGCCAAAATATCGTGGTCTTCTGCTGTTACAAATGCTTTCTCTGCACACTGAGAGTCTTCAGAATTTTCTCCCTACCTGAAGACCACGCCAAGGATCGTGTGGCCTCAGGGCGTTAGGAAGGGGTCTCACTTGCAGCCTAATAAAGCGACAGGTTCAGCAGCAGTCAGCTACTCTATCAAAAAGGTTGTAGCGTGTCCTGACACAGTAGTTCTGCCAAAGGAAAAAGGTACAGCGGAAAAAGGACACGTTGTGTAAGAGAGAGCGAGCTAATCATCATCAGGAGTATGTCCCTAAAATGCATCCTTCTCGTCCGTATTTCTGGCTGTAGATAAAGAACTAACCACATCCCCCATGAGCAGTGCTGTGATGAATAATACGTTCATTACTCTTCTTTCTACCTGGACTGCAGATTTGGATGTCCTTCAAATTTGCATTTATTTCACTAATCTGGATGGCTGAAATGTCAAACACCATAGGGGATATATAAAACATTATTTACTCTATTGAAATCTAGTTCCTAAACCACAAGCACTGGTTGGTCCAATCATCGTGACTTGAAACACAGTATGCTTGCACAACAAACTCCTGCAATATGTTTTCTGGATTTATGTTATTTTTGAGTTGTTTCTCTGCCACATAATCCTCCCAAGGATATAAAACCCCAGGTAAATCAGCATATGATTTGTCAAACAGGCTCCATTCATTTTATTCAGCAATTTCCATTCACCGTATTTGGATAGGGCGGACCGTAGAGAGCTGCTTGAGAAGCTACTCAACTCTGTTTTTCCTTTTCCTTTTAAAAAAATGCATTTCTGTTATTAAGGAGTGTGATTTAGGAAAGATAGGGATATAGCAGACACCTTGAAACATTCTGATTTTCCCTTTTAGGCTACCATATTTTAAGAGACAACACTGCTTCTTCCACTGGGCACTTCATCTTTTTTTGAGGTGCTTGACAATCTTCACTACTACAGTGTTTTGTCTTTTAAGGTTCAACAGCGGTAGCAGTCCTTAAATTAACTCTCCTCTGTTCATATTTTTTTACTGCATAGCAATCTACTAAATACTAGGAAAACAAAATCTATTAAACAGCAGAGTTGTTAGAAAAAGAAGAAAAAGCGGAAGAAAAAAAGCAGTAGGGTAGGTACAGGCAAAGCCACTACTTAGATGGCTTTTGAATAAGCACCTGGAACCAGATTCATCAAATCAAAGGAACAAATTACATTTGCGGATGCAACCTTTTGGGAGCTGCTTTTTTTATTTTTTGTTAATTCACCGCATTCACTGTATTAATTCTCTTGGCTTCCCATTCATATTGAGTTTCTCTTTTAATCAATACTTTAAAGCAAGGGCTTGATTCAAAGCCAACAGGGACCAATGAAAAGTTTCTTCGACTTCAGTAGAGTGCAAGCACCAAAATTACATTAAGTAACTAGACTTCATTGTAGACTGACTATATGCAAAATGACTCATAAAATACTTGAAATTGCAGCTTTTTAATAATGCTTCGATACCACTTTAATTGCATAATCGTTTGCTCTGGGACTCTGCCTTCATATACCACAATTCAAACAGAAGCTGTCATTTTTTGTCTCATTTAACCAACAGTGTAAACAGAAAAACATACATTACAGCAACTATATTCAAACTATTCTACAGCACTTCAGAAGACAAGTCTCAATTTAAACCTCCATTCCTTACAGTCTGGATTTCAACCAGGATACCTGGGGCTAATAATTAAACTCCACAGAAATTACAGAAAGGGAACACTGAAAAAAAAGTCAATAAAGAAACCTTTTAGAGGGATGTATCTCTGGAACAAATGGTTGCAGCATTCATTCTGTTAAACTGCACCTGAGGGAGAGAAGACCTTAAGCCAGTCCTTAGCATAAATGCTGCAGGTGCTACCGAACAGCTTCCCATCGCTCGGCAGATGCAATTTCATTGCAGGGCGCTTTACTGCCTTTTAAATGACAAAAAAATAAGTCAAAGCTCAAGTTTACTGAAAATCGTGGCATTAACTTTCATTCACAACATTGCGCTGCAGTAACCACCAGTGATGGATGCTGCAGTTGAAACATCACGACTTTCCTGTCCTGTGTGCCTAGGAAAGTCCCGTTATCATTGTCATTCAGCGGCTCGAACACATGGCAAGTGCTGCCTCACTTTATCCTTCTTTCGTTCTAAAAATAACTCTTCAAATGATAATCTCAGGGTGGTACCTCAAACTTGCGCAGAACTGCATGGAGCTAGGATAACTATTCACTCCATTTATCATCCCTTTGTTTCTTGCTTGACAGGGATGATAGCCTAATTTTTCCTCTGCATTAATAGAACATTCACGTCACATCAAATTCTGAAGTCATTAGTTAGTATATTCACCAGATCTACATTAATAAAGCAACAACTCGATCACTGGCTTTTAAAGTGCCAATTCAAAATAGAAAAACCAGGTGCTGTTTAAACAGCATAATCATTATTCTAATTGATACCTTATAGTTAACAGTACAGAAGAGGGAGTAACTAGGAGCACTGAACTCCCACGTACGCTTTAGTTCAAGCAAGTGTCTCTCACTCAGCGTTTGAGGCACAAGAGTTACTGGCATGGGAACAAGAACTGGTGCCGCTAATGCTTGCGGATCTCTGTCCTCATGAATGTATGCTATTGATTTAGCTTCCAAACGCTAAAGTACCCAACTTCCTCGCTGTGGGAGAGTTGTAGAGGAACAGGAACTCCAGCCACAGACGGGATCATTAAACAAAGCAACTCTGAATGGACCTGCTGCCAAAAATAAAAGTGCCTGTCATGATTCTGTGCTCCGTAGGTCTAAACCTGCTCCGTGAGATTCAAAAGCCGTTGAAATTGTAAGGTATGTCGATCTTAATCCCAAAGCCTGCGAAGCAGAGAGGTGGATAGAACTGGGTTAAGAAGAGGCTCCACTGCATGCCCTGGAAGCTGAAGGATTGCAGAAAATGTCCAAAGCTTGCGAGAAGAGCTTAAACCGCTTTTCTAGTAATCTCCTGTGGAGACCGTTGATCAGGCCTGCAGCTCCTGACGGGCTCTGGACTTGAAGTAAACACTTCTGCAAGTTCTACCAGGGACGGTATGGAGTGCAGACCAAACAAATGAAGTCTGCAGTTGTCTGGCAGTGAGGCGAGATGAAAAAAACCAAACCCAGCCTATTTCACAGTAACTGCCCGACTGTGCACCCCGTTTTCTGAACGACCAGGAGCACGGAAGTTTTCACCTGCAATTCTGATTAATCACTCTCTAGGTATCACTAGTACATTTTAAACAGGTATTTTAAATGCAAATGTAGCGTAGTTTAACCTCCTTAAAATTTACAACTCTTCCGAATACTTTATTCTATCATTACAAAAATAAATATAGGGAGAAGATTTACTGCAGATTTACTGCAAAACACCTTTGAAAGACTGCAGTTCATGTCCCAAGTAAAATGGACAAAAAGAAGCAGCAAATCTTATGGGTTTGATATTTGAACAATCTATTATACCAAATAAATGAGCAAATAACACTAGTCCTCGAATTTCAAGCATATTCATTTTCACACAATTGTTTCTTCATCTGTCTTTTACATAATCCATGTGGCAGGCACTCATGAGGAACATAAAATATGTGTTCACTGATGATACAACTGCACAAACAGGCCCATGTCGAAGTAGTTCAGGTACGCAGGCATCTCTGCTCTACCTCAAAACTTAAAGGTTTTACTTTAAGATTGAACAATTTTAAATTAAAAACTCCTGAACAATTTACTGTTCCCTCACTGAGAGTATAGCACAGTTTCCTAGTGATGCTTCTTGTACCAATATGAAAAGATTAATTAAAAGAAAAAGCACAAGTAGAGCATATGAAAGGGCACCGTGTCTTAGACTCTTTATGTGAAAACTTTACTGGTACTAACAAAGCAGAAACACATTACAAAGCTACAACTGTGAGAAGCTTGGACAAAAAAAAAACACTAAAAAATTGCTGCATAACAAAATATTATAGAAAACTTTGCAAGAGGGGAGTTTCACTAAGGAGAAAATAACTATGGTAGAAAATGGATAGTGGCCACTAAGGGGGAAAAGGAAGGAAAAAAAAAAAAGAGGCGCTAAAGACAAAGTTCAATATGGAAGCAAAGAAAGATAAAAGATACATTAACCAGCCAGAGAAAAAGGTGGAGGAGTTTTCAAACATTTTAACTGTACTGTGCCTCTGAGGTAAGTAAATATTACCTCTTTTCGCTTCATAATTGAGGCAATAAGGGTAAATGATTTATCAAGATCACACGGGAAGTCTGAGCCAGAGCCAGGAACCCAGATTTATTACCTAACCTCTACACCACACTGACTCCCGTGAACGATGTAGACAAACTGCAGGGAGGTCAGGAAAAAAAAAACCAAGACTCCAGGCTGGCAAGACCAAGATATAAGGTGAGATTTTAAAAAAGCGTGGGGTTGGCACAGGTTTTCAATGGTAAAGTGAACAAATTCAGAACTAGCACCTACCCACGCAGTGGCTCACATGCGCTAAGGCACAGCAGCAAAAGGCCCAGCAGAAGCAAAATGCGGGTCCGCACACTTTTCCCCCACTGGTGAGAGCAAGGGAACAAACCAGAGTGACGGGAATTAGTCACATCATGCAGTTCGAAGCTTGATGAAATGCTGGACATTTCTGACAGACTTTAGTGTGGCACAAGACCCACACAGAATAAACAGCGCATCCAACAGGTCTTGAAAAAACATAATTCCATTCCTTGGCTAAGGATGATGAACTAGGTGTGGGGCTTAACCGTACTTTCCATACTGGAAAGGCTGTCAATGGAAAGGACAAAGATTCAGGTTTATCTGAGGGTACATATTATTGGGCGTGATGGGTTGAATGAAGAACCATACAATTTAGGCTAACAAGAAGTCACAAATCACCTATGGATAGAAGAACTCCTCATGTAACTACTGAGGGGGAAAAAAAACATGCTGACAAGAGTCCTCTCTTGATAAATAGTCTACACTCTTATTCCAGCTTTAAAACGTGTATTTGCTGGGAAATGGATCAATGGATTATTTAGGGGGACCCAGTTTGACTTATCCAGAAGCTGAAAGCCAACAGCCCCATAATTTCCACTTTTAATGTAATATTTTTATGAGGCAGGTGAGCGTTACACAGAAGTAGAAAACTACTACTGCTGAAGCACCGACCTTCACTTGAGAGGACCTGTCAACACATGAGAGATCTGAACATCAAACAGGTTTAAGGTCAATTTTAGCTGTAACCTTTTAACTATCCCTTCAGCTTTAACATACATAACTGAGATCACAGAATTGACATCTGTCCTCCAGGGCCTCCAGCAAAATGGATGAAAACAAGCCTAACTAGCAAAATACCCTGAAGAATTCTGTTCCTGGGATGCCACTCCTGAGGAGTTATTTTAACTATTTATTTTTAATTACAACAACATTTAACACCATACAAAGCTGAAAGTATAATTAGCACAGCCTCAGAGATGGGGCAGCACTTGCTGGTCAAGTAGGATGAAAGAGGTCACAGACCTTTTCTGCTTTACAGTTCATGTCCTCGGGTCCTGTTTAAGTTAGTTTGAAAGAGGTCTAAGGAAGGCAGGGCTTCATCTGTCCTAGCTGACAAGGTATACATATTTTTTTCAAGTGCAACCCACTTTTGTACCCACAGGCTCACAACAGGATACAATTTCATTGTGCTTGATGGTCTTGTCAGGATAGGGAATGATTCTCTCTTGCGTATTCAAATTCCATTTCCCCACCATCATCACCACACCAGCAGCACCACCACCACTGCTTTGAGTATCTATCCGTGCAGATCAAGATGTTGCTGCTTAAACTAAATCAATTAGCAAGTGGCAGATGTCCAGGGCAAGTATCTTTTCCATGGAAGGCTGGTTCCTTGAAATCAGTTGAAAGGTGAAGACAACAAAAGTTAAAGACTCTGGCTGGGCATTAATGCCTGTCACAAGGATGAGACCGACCATGAACAGAAATCAGATCAGGAAGGGAGAGCAGATGAAGGCAGCCCTACTAAAATTGTCAGATACAAACAGAAACCTACAGCGCTATGCAACTTTTTGCCAGATACTTCTCTAAACAAATTAGTTTAGCAAAGCTGACATCTAATTAAATCTACTCTTTAGTGTGTGTCATTCTCCTTGCAAGTCTATGCGAAAAGGGTTATAGGAAACTTTTTGATGGCATTAAACATTAATTGCTAGCTGTATTCTTATACCCTCATCCCAACTTAGCAGCTCCTAATCAAAATGTATGTCATGCATAGAAAAATGCTGCACAGCACACATGAATGCATCGAGATCTTGTGTTGTAAACAAAACTAAAAGCAAATCTGTAAAGATCTACCACGTATTGGGAAAAAAACATTATTTAAAATTAAGGGGGGAGGGATCAAGATCTATTCTTCTATCGAGTAATGTGTGGGAACTGAGGGATTTGAAACCATTCTGTGTTAAGGTCGACATTGCTGACAGCCAAAAATCATAAAGAAACGTATCCTATTTGAAGACTGACAATCTCCATGCGGCAGTATTTTCATTGGCAGAAAAGGAACATAAAATGGACAGAAAAGACGACATTAAACTTCCATTGATCTGTCAGACTAAGTTAGAATCCTCATATTCTCAGGTAGATTTTTTTAAAAAAGCTGAGATGGAGTGAAAAGGAGACTTCAAACTTCACAGGACCTAAATCCATTCACAGTAAGAAAATTCTAACAAATGGTTCTTGACATCGCACAATTGTATAGTGGGAAACTGCCACCATAAACCGTCATTATACGTCTGTGTACATCTAACTCTTATTAATCTGTAAGCTGTGTTGAATTTTTTAAGAGTGCATTTTAAAAGGAACTAGAAATACAAGGCTATGAAGAGGAATACTCAGAACTTCTTCAGATCAGCAGAGGGGTAGAGGACTTATTTTTGCAGTGGTTTGTTCTGACAGTGCATGACTATTCTTCCATGAAAATCATATCCATACAAAGGTAACAAAAATAGATCAATCTAAGCAAACGAGACCTGTCCAGTGTTTGTAATTGCAGAAGTGACTGCAAGTCATACACGCATCAGGTAGCTGGAGAACCGAGTGTTTGCCCCGTATTTGATGGAGTTCTAACATGCATGTCCCTACTGCTGTCATATCTTCCTTCAATTTAAAACATTTACTGGTCAAAAAGCACTATGAACACCCATAATTGCATCACGATTATCTTCTCAGTAGGCTGCCACTACCGTGTATTCTGACAGTGTTATGTTTAGCTATATTTATGACTTTCGAACATCACTAAAAAAGAAAATCATGAAATTGCTCACCGTTAGACAGACAAGCACACAGATGGCCACGTTTGTGCTGTTTAGGGCTTTGACTTCTATTTAACGCAAGCAGACTGAAGGAAACATAAGTAATTCCTAGCTGGCTCTCCTGTCTTTAGTTTAAGTCACTTTTTCTCTTTACCCATTTAATTTCCCTGACAATTATCTTCTCACTTTTATTACTCCATTTATTTTCCTCTCCTTGTGAACATCCCCAGGAGAAATGTGAAGATGCTAGTGTCACTTGTAAAAAACATGTTTGGCTGAAATAAATGGAAGGATTCCTCGGACTTGGGAATTTGGCCATCGATGTAAAGAAGTAACTGGGTCCCAATTGAACGTCACAAGATATGAAGCTATCTCAGTGTCTCAAACTGGGTAAATTCAGACGAAGAGTCTAAGTCAGCGTGTCAAACATTCACCCTTCACTCTGCAAAAAGCAAGAACCTTAAGTTTTCCTGTCTGCTTCCCACTTGTTATATAACCCCTAATTTAAAATGCTATGGTCTCTGAGGATTTTTTAAATTTTTTTTGGTTTTTTTTTTTTTGGTACTTCCTAACTATTACCTGTTACACAAGCCACATTTTAAACTGCTGCTGTTGATGGAAATAATCACAGCTCCAGATAACACACTTCTTATTTTTGCGGCTCTGATTGTAAAATTGATTAATGAGCCCTGAATTTAGAAGCATCTGTACTAATAATCTTGGTTTTGAAATAGTCAAGCTAAGACAGAATATGTTTTTACTTCCTGACGGTGAAATATGTACTTATAGTTTTAGTAGATCGAGACTTTACGTCTACAAGCACATCTGGTTTAGTAAGAACAGTGTAACCTCCTGTCGCACCATTAAGGTAAGGATGTTGGTCTACAGACTGTCTAATATCCAGAACATCCAGGGAAAAAAAAATGCACTTGGTTAAACCCAAGGTAAAAAGTAAGTGTTTGATGCTCAAAACTTTAAAAGTGGAACTAATCTATATTCTTATTCAGGAGTTGTCAGTCTTGCTCACGTAAAAACAATTTCACTGGCTCCAGTTGCTGGCACAATGAATTGTTTACTACCAAAACCATGTCCCTTTTTTATATTATCCCAAAAGCCACAAAACTTTGATGAAATAAAGGTGGAAGAGATCAAATATATTTATCAACTTATTCTAAGGTTCTTCTGCAGACTGACTTCTTTTACAGCTGAAAATCACATAATTATTTACATACAGATGTAACAGTCCATATATGCCAAGTAAACTCCTTACTTTTAAAACCATTGCTTTAAAAGAAAAAATAGGATGTACCAGCACTCAACCAGCATCTCTTTAGGCAGAATTTTGTCACTAGAGAACACAACTGCAGGAAGCTGTGAGCTTTCATTTACTTGACTGCTCAGCCATGAGCACTGGCATCTCTCAGCGTTAATAAGGAAACAGAAAGTCCATCGTGGGGAGATGGGGTTCTTGTAACTAAACTGACACCAGAAACTGAAGAGGGATGATAAATATTAATCATAACTAGCAATTAAGAAAAACATGAGGAAAGCAATACTCCCTTCCTGAGCAGCAAGACTCAAAAAGTCATGTTCAAAAAAGAAAGCGTGTTTCTGACAGAACAAATATATTGACACCTCAGTACCGCAAGACCAAGACATACCGCAATGCAGTATTTTCAGAAAAACAGAAGTCACCCCGGCAGCTTTGGAAGTCACTCACGAGGCAGCACAGACAAAACTAGAAATTCAGTATCTTGTTTTGCTCCTAACTGGGGACTGAGCAAAGGCTCTCTTTTTGAGAGCCGAGCAGTTGGAAAGAGCTGACCCTTCACCCCTGCTGACTCCCGTGGGAACAGGAATCTTTAAGCCTGGACATGATTTATTAAAAAGGCAGGATCAATTAAAAACTCGTATTTCTAGCTGAACATTTTATTACCAATAACTCTTAAGACATTATCATTACCAAGGGGTAATAAAACTTCTCCTGCTGTGTTTTTTTGTTTTTTTTTCTCTGCACATGCCAGTGTGGCCAGGTAACTCCCAATAGCTCATATGAGTATTTCTATTTCAGAATGATAAAAACAGGCCACAACCATGTGGTTTTAAAGCTAGAAATTTTCAGGAAGATGTTGTCAGTGCAATACCTGAAACTACTCAAACTCCCTCTTCAGCAAATTCGAAGTATCTGGCTTGTATGCAAAGAGAGTAAATATACAGGCAGTCCGAATGCTACCTACTTACACAGGTTAAATACAGCACAGTATGTTGCATGCAAAACACATAGGTACTTACCAAAGTTTTCAGGCTTCTCTTCAAATATTAGCATCTTTTAAGTGTCTTTCAGGTTGTACTTTTTATATGTGTCTCTCCTATCTACTTGTGCTTATTTCCAATGCAGCAGAACCCTGCAGTGAGAAAGTTCTTTAACAAATAGGTGAAAATTTTGCTGCCAATCTTGACAGCTCAGAAGATGATGCAGGTGACATCTTGGAGGCAGTTCTCAGAAGGTAACATCATCCTTTTTTCCACACACACTCGTAGGCACTGTGACACTGAGTGAAGATTCTCTCAAGAACTTTGTACACAGACAAGTTTCTTCAAGTCTTACCCAAACTGCCATCAGCAGAAGGGGTCTCAGTATTTTAACAACAGCAAATCTGTATCTCAGGATTGTGACTTCTGTATTAACGCTGCCTGGATCACGTCGGAACTGGCAGCGAAGTCACAGCTGTATGGTCGTCTTTCATCTAGCCTACAGCTATCACAGATCAAGAGGAAAACAGGGAAAGGAATCTTAGCTGCACTAATAGTTCCACTCAAGGCAAATTAATGTGAGAAACAAGCCTCAGCTCCCAACCACACAGCACAATACCAGCGTTACTTGCTCAACAGGGAAACACATAGCTGAGTCTGGAGGTATCCAGCTGAACTTTACCAACATTCCACCCATCAGCACTGAGCAGGCAGAAAGAAAAACAAGTTTCAAATCAAACCTGCATCCTTGAGACACTTTCAGGTAGTTCCAAAGTTGGAACATCAGTTTGTGCACCGTCAGGAAAACGTTGCAACTCACTCAGGTACATGTTGTGCTGAACCATAAGCTATCAAACTGCAGAAACTTCTCCGGTGTCACACGGAGAAAGTGAGAAACGTGTGTGCTTTGAGAGAATGGAGAACTTAAACGTGTGGATTGCAGTTCCCGTAGTATTTTCTTAGTCAGGTTTCTTGAATTTGTAGAAGCATTCACCTTCAGAAGACTCTCTGGTGGCTATGCAGTAGAGGCCAAACACCTATTTAAAACTACACAAAGCACAGAACACTTTGATGAAGACCACGTATGTGCAAATAGGTAGCAATAAAGGAGAGCCTGAGAGCTAGTTTTAGCATTTTAGTGATTTATAGTATTTTCACCTTTTTTTTGATGCCTCATTCTGAGTCCTAAAAAAACCCCAAAATCCACTTGAGTCAGGACAGAGGTCAGCAATCACCATTTCAACTTAAAATATCTCCATTTAAATGCAAATACTAGCCTTTCTTCCTGACCTTTAAATGCTCATTTCATAGAAATGGAATAGAAAGTGTAAATTTTGTGTCTTGATATCTCTAAGCAGTTCCCATGTCATTTAGTCACATTTTTTATCACATAATTCCTTCTTATTAAATATATTCCTTCTGATTAAATATATGTCATTGTATCAGTGTACTCTAGCTCCTGAGAGACAAAAACCTGTAATTTTGCATGATGTTTCATTTCACAGAGTACACAGATTAAAATGGAGATTATCGTTGCTTCTTGCTCTCTATTATTTGAGATAAACCCAAGTTTATGTGATACCAACAATGACGCTAAAATATTCTTTCTGAGGCTTGACAGTAACAAATTTAAACAATACTGATATTCACAACAAAGGCTTGCAAGCTCTTCTCAAACCAGTTCGTCTAACTCAAAATTACACTCCCCAGTTTAACTACAGCTATTTATTACCCTTAAATTTCTTGGCTATTAACAGACTATTATATGCATAAGAAGAAAATAAATGAATTAATATTTCTTTTAATATCAAGGGGGAAAATCTGGTCATCACCCATTAAGTTACTACAGCAAAGAGTTTCCAGAAGCAGCACAACAAGGTCTAGCGACCAGTAAAGAAGTGTGAAATGTAATATCGAGCTATTGATGCCTTAGCCCGGCTGGACCCTATATGCCACGATTGTCTTCAGTACCAGAATTGCAACAGCATCTCAGTCAAGCCCTGGTCCGGCACATTCAGCCAGGTCCCACATAAACAGACCAGAGAGCTTGCTCCCTGCTCCGAGGGAGAGCCACCCCATGTTTCTCTTCCACCAAAGTTCTTCCGTGGAGGTCCTCTGCACCTCCAAAGCAAGGCAGGAAAGGGCTTGTTCCTTGAAAGAACATTTCTCTGCCTGTTAAAAAAAAAACCAAAACCTGACATTGCCATTTCCAGGAGCAGCAACTTCTCAGAATGTCAGATTTTTGGCTGGAGGGCAAAAAAGGAACTAGTTCCTAAGTCAAATATAGCCACATCATCATCACCCCAGAGCAAAGGTCAATTATTAGCTCTGCCATCATTTCTCATGTCATGATCTCCCCTGCCTGCTTCACCAGCAAACCTTGTTCATGGGTACAACTGTCCTCTCAAGGAGGCAAATAGGATTCCCTGTGCTTGCACATGTGAAAACATTTCTGTTGTTGCTGTTCTCACCAAGTTAGTTTTTTAAAATTAGATCCCATCCCTTTCCATATATTTTACATCACAATTCAGATCAGGACAGACTTAATTTTGCTGTCAATGAATTACGTGTGTAGAATCACATCGGTGCTCTCGAAAATGTGACTCTAACTTTGATTAAAAAAAAAACATAATTAGGCTTTATTATTCCATTTATTGGGAGATGGGGAGAAAAGTTTTAAAGATTGATTTTTCATGCTGGCATTTGTTCCTCTTTGACTATCAATCTGGCTAATGGCAGTAGCAAGTCTACGGAATTGTCAGTCTCATCCGTCAAATCGAAAAATAATGAAGAAAACTCAAGTGTGAAAATAAGTGTTTTGTACAGATTATCAGCGTAGTTTCTGAAAAATATTTTGGAATGAAGTACCATTGCTTCTATTTTTTGTCATCGCATAAAGAATTTCTCTGCCAATTCTGCAATTCAGAGTTTAACTATTAAACAAATTAACTCCTTAACAAATCATATGGAGTTTAGAACGACTTAGGCATGCAAAGGACATAGCATAACGTCAGACGATCACTAATCACAGCAACAGGAGAATCACAGCACAGTCAATTCAATTTTCAGTGATGCCTCTTTAAGCTCTAATGAACCATGGTGCCCTAATGAGAGGTTTCACTGAATCCAAGCCAATCAAGCAGAAATTTTATGGAGAAAAGGGAAAAGATAAGAAGCAAAACCACTCAATAGCTATATTTTACAGCAATGTATTCAACCATGGTCTAACGGTTATCCTTTAAATCCGTAAAAAACAATCATGATAGAATTTTAACTTTGCAGTGCAGGTTTGGCTTGTTTCTTCCCACTTGGCGCTCCTCTCTCTCCCCCCAGAAGCGGTAGACGGTGAGGTGGGTGGAGAGAAGAAATAAATGCTGAAAAACCGTGACAGGAGTCATGACGCTCTGGTTTGTCACTGTGGCACTATCTCTGGCTGCCCTCATAATTTGAACCATTTTGATTTATTGGGCCATTAAAGTTCTAGTAATGATTCCAGCACACTTCCACAACTAATGGTTACCGACAGGAAGAGTTTCTGTCCCTCCACTTAACAATGTTAAAAAATAATGGATGTGATCCTGACCTCACTGAAGTCAATATCAAAACCTCCACTCAGTCCTGACTGATGGAGTTTTATACAGACGAGTCTTCCGAGCCGTAAAATGCTCTTCTAAAATTAAAAGTATGCCAAAATGAATGTGGTCAGCTGGCAAATTCTGTGCCAAAATGAAAAGGTTGATCGGAGGTATGGGAAGTCTTTTACAATGCAAAGGACAAAAACGGGTGACCTGCCTTGCGTTGGTCTTTCAAAATATTCTTAGGTTTGTGCAAGACACTAAGTAGTAAGATGAGGTATGTGTCCACAGTAAGCATCTCAGTCTGCTGAGGAAACATGAGCCTTAGCAACAGATTTAACTGTTGTCTTACTAGAGCAAATCAGGAGAAAAAGAAAGGAAGAAAAGGAATCAACACCTTTGCATGTTTTCTTGTGAAAGGGAAGAATTTGGATGTTGCTGACTGAGCAAAGGTTGTTCTCCTTATGAGAGTTCAAGTTGGGATGGAGGACTAGCTCTTCACGAATTTCAAGACTATATAAGCTTTCTGTTCAAAGGATGATGATGAAGGACAATGTAGAAAAAAATCAATCTTTCCTTTCTGGCTTTCAGAATTACAGTAAAGATTAGTGTGTCAGCAAATCTCTCTCCTCCTCCTGAAGCAGCAGAAGTGGGACATGTCATACTTACTCAAGCTCAAGAGCAAATTAGTGGATTTGGGGCCTTACTCTTTGAAGTTTCCTAGAAAAACCCTGTGCTACAAGAAAATTAACTTCTACAAAGCACTTAACTGAGGTTTCATGGGCAAACTGGCACAGGAGATTCTCTGAGGAAAGGATACAAGCAACTAATCTAGTTGTGCTGCCTTTCACCTTTATGCTACATCCAGTAGGTCAAACTTGCTTTCCCGTTCTTCATCTGTAAGATAGGAACGATACCAGTGCAGTAATATAAAGGAATAATATCCGTGAATAATAATTTAAGAATACCAAGGAACTTCTGCTCCTCTAGGTTCAGTCTCTCACACAAGGAGGGTAGATCATATCTGGATATTAGCACATCCCTTCAGTCTTAAAACATGTTACAATCTGAAGCTACGATTGCTCTGTTTATAGGAAGAGATTGGCTTGTGGCTGTGATGCCTCTAAACCACATAACCTCACACTTTAAAATGTGCATGAAAATGTGTGCCTCAAATGTAGTGCTTCAAATACTGCTTCAAATTCTAGACTAACTGGAGACGAATGTGCAAAACCTGATTCCACTGCTTTTATACGAGGAGCTAATGAAAATATAACCAGAAAAATATTGTTTCATAAAGGTCCTGAAAACTAATTGTATCAATGAATTTTAACAAATGTAGTTATACAATCTATATGCTTGGAAGCATTAAAATTAAGAACCGAATCGAGAGCTGCTTTATTGGGTTTTGTGCCAGAAAGAGATATACCACATCCTCCCTTTTCAAAGCAATGTTTGCAGTTTCCAAGTTTTTTAATTTCTAGGAGTTTTGTTGAAAAATAAGAATATTTTATAGATTTTGTGTGTAAGTCAATGATGTTCTCTCAAAAGTTCGTTGGTTTTGCAGAAACCTAAGACCATATACCCTGAAGAAAATACAGGCTTTAACAGTAGTTCAGTTTAGTACGGTCTAGACCGTATAAAGGATTGACATCGAAATACAGAATTTTTCACTGCTGTACCTTCATCCTGACTCTGACCTGAGCTCATAATTACCTTCATGTCAGTGAATCAATTCAGCTGTGCTGCTAGAATTCATAAGTACTGACCTTTGATAAATGTGAAAGCAGATGGCTGTGTTGGATCACTGGAAATTTGGCACATATCACACACCACAAAAACTATGCTGGCCTGTCAGCATCTTTTTTAGCCCCCTTCCCTTTTTTTTTATAAGGGTGGAGAGCTGGATCCACATAGAACATATGTTATGTTCAAATGTCGGTGACTGCTGTTCCCATTTGCTCTTCAGGCATATTTAAGAAGGAAGACAGCAAGGTAGCACTTTCTCATCCTTTCACAAGCCATTCCTGCTCTCAAATGCCAGAACATTTTGGTTTTAAATTTACCTTGGTAAATTTACCAAGGAATAAAAATGTCTTGACCACACAGAAAATAATTACCAAGACGTACAACAAAATTACTTAGAAAAAGAAGAGCATTTGTAAGCTGTATTAATCAGGATAACTAGGACAAAGCAGTAGGTGAGTGACTTAGCAGTCTCGGAATTGCTAGAGAAGATCATCTCAGTGATTCAACTTCTTCAGTATTGTTTCACCAACTGCGGCCAATACCAGATGTTTCCGAGGAAGACACAAGAAATCCAGATGGATGCAGTTAAGGGATAACATTATGCTTAAAGATAAACGTTTTCTCCACATTGTGAACGTAATCTGAGTTTGTCTTTTGCCCTGAAGCAGGGTCATTTAAATTACTTCCAAAACCCAGGTTTTCTCATTTAGGTGTGGTTTCACATAGCAAGAAGCTTATGTGACTCCTCTGGCCATGACAGTTTCCCTTCTTCCACCACTCAAACGTGACTTTTGAACCTTTAGACCAAATGAATCAAAATTAAAATGAAAAGGCATGGAAGTCTAAGAGACAATTATATTCCCAGAGTATCATGAAAGCCAGCTGACACTACTAAAGAAACACCTAAATCCATGCATTTGCTGAGGGAAAGACAGGCTGTAGCCTGCAGCTATACATCCTGTTTGGCAGCACCCAGCCAATCAATCACATCTCACTTACAGGCTGATCAACCAAATCATGCCTAACCTAAGCCAAAGCCTTTTGACCCAGGAGAGATAAGGGTCTCCTGCACAGTCCAGGAGAGGAGAAAGTAAGGAGCTGCTATTAATTCATTGGGATATTCAGGTGACAAAGGACACCGACCCAGAGGAAACCTGGTTTCATTCATTTCACTGAACTCTGAGTAATGTGAGAAGCTTTTCCCTCCACGTGTAACTATTGACCCTGCGAAGGTCTAATCCCAGCACCACCCCTCTCACCTTTTGCTTTTACTTCTTTTAAAGGCTTGGCCTAATATTTTAGATCTGTAACTAATCAAACAGTATGTATTTTTTATATCAGCTTTTGCTTTCTGTAGCTTGTCCAGTTTCATTAAACTTCTCCCAACTTTTTCTTCATGCACCACATACAGACCAAGTTCTCACCTCCATGTTGTTGTATATAACAACTATTCAATATTTTATAACTATTCAATATTTTCTATGCCTTCCTCTACAGGAAAAACGATCTTTTGAGTCTTTCTATGTAAAATAATCTTTCTGGGTGCCTAAATTATTTTCATTGCCTAAATGTGGATCATTTTAAGTTCTATGACATCATGAGAAAACTTATCTAGAAGCATCCAAAGTGCAAACAGACAATTCATCATTACATCATCACCATCATCTTCTGCACACACTTGCAGTTCATGCCTTAGACAAGCTAACACTTGGTTCATTTTTCTAGCTGCAATCATACATTGGTCAACGGTCCATGATAATAAACATTTTTAAAAAGGGGGGCATCTGAGATTCAGTGTATGTTTACACAGAAGAAAGGCACTGTATCAGCAATACAAACCTGTACAGGGTATGGAATTTAGAGATGCTGGAAACTCTGAGATTAATTTCACCTGCATTTCCTTGTAGATGTTACAATGACAGACGTAACACTATAATACAATACCGGTGATATAAACTATCTGTTAACAAGCACAACAAAAACATTTACTAAATTTGGACTCTAAAGGTTGCAATAATCGTTGCAAACCTGTTTTATGATAGAAGATACGTACACACAAAGTCTGCACAGCAACAGACAGTAAGAAAAAGCAAATTAAAAAATAAAACCAGAAATAAACAATGTCACCACACTTTACTGTCACTGTTTCTACTGAATACATTTGCTACTAACAGACCTACAGACAGAAAAAGACCTGGAAAAGGAGCAAACAGTTCACCTGTACTAGAATATAAGCTGAACTTTCCATACAAACTTCCTTGTGTGCATGCCAGGGCACAGGGATCAACTTCATGTAGCACCTGAACGATACATGCCATCGCACCACATCAGAGCACACACCACTGAAAATACAGCATAATTCATCATGTAGGGGAAGGGCTGCTGCACCTCCTCACCATAAGGCAAAGGGCTGATGAACACACCCTAGAAAAAATAACTTTTGCCAATCTGCAGCTTTGACATTATTTTATCCTTAAAAACCTAAATAATGAGCATCGATGCTTTAATTTGTTCATTCAAACATTAGAGGCTTCCAGATCTATTAAGCTGATGCTTTATTTAAATAGGTTACTGAATTGCTAAACTTGACTACATTCAATTTGAATTTTAAGTGATTAATTTAAAACAACTTCTTTTCCTAGAACAGCAACTGGCATTTAAGCTTTTAAACTGCTGTCAACATTTAAATGAGTCATATATAAGTGTTTCAACCTGAAGGGGCAATAAAATAATTAGCATTCCTTTAGTATGCCTTATCATGAGCGCATGTTACAAATGTAACCTGGTGGTCCCTGGGCAGTATTTTAATATTTTAAGAGAGGAAAGGAGCGATTATGAAGCAGCATGTGGTGGAGGCACATCATCACAAAACAGCACAATTCCACCGATCCGCTAAAACGAGAATAAACTATGAGAACGAGGAAGTGGCCAGTAAAGTGTGTGAGGGAGTGCGTGTGATCAGATCTGGGCGGACGCAGCTTAGGCAGCACTTTGTAACAAACACAAAATACAATCGATGGAGCAAAGCCCCCTTCCCCTGGGAGGAACCAGACTCCTGGGTTTTTGTGGACGTGGTCTGGGAGCCGTCACAAATGCCTTTTTTATGCATCCTTCCTTTCATAGGATCTTATTCTTCTGAAGGCCAGTATCGCGCTTCTCTATCTGATTGTGTATGTCTCAAATTCACTGTGGTGAAGCTACAGGACGATAATTTGCTCTTGTAGACTATGCCCTCAGACTGAAATCTAACTCAAATATGGTTTATTAGAGTCGTCTGACTTCCTGCTGTCTGAAAGAGTAGATGAGAACCCAGCTCTGTGACGAACAGGTGGGGACCAAACTGCTGCTCTCAGCTGGCCACTCGCGGCTTCTCACCACTTGATCCAGCAGCAAACAGAGGCCGAGGATGCACTACAAACATTCGCTCTTGGATCTGGGCCAGTCACTACCTCCAGTACGAGTGCCTACAGAGCAGGGATGAGGCTCTGATACCGCAGAGCAATCCACGTTTCTCTTTTCTAGTCAACCAGCTATCTGGTGTCTATTGTGGAACCTGGATACTCAGCACAAAAGTATCTTCTCTAAATCACATACCACTCCAGAGTGAAAAAACAGTACTATTAGCCACGACTAGGGATATAAAATGCTTAAACAATGACCACTGCATATGAGTCCATGCACAAAACTCAACAAGCTGTGCTTCGTTAGCTCGTTTGTTATTTTCTGTCACTGGGCTTATTT
This sequence comes from Bucorvus abyssinicus, assembly GCA_009769605.1. Taxonomy (NCBI): domain Eukaryota; kingdom Metazoa; phylum Chordata; class Aves; order Bucerotiformes; family Bucorvidae; genus Bucorvus; species Bucorvus abyssinicus. The sequence continues at coordinate 7,475,798 of CM020031.1, read as the reverse complement.
TACATAAAGCAGAGAGTGATGATACTGCAGCTTCTACTCACGCAAGGAAGCAGTGCTAATAATTTTAGCACGTCCAGGAGTAGTTTCTGGCAGGTTTTGTTCTGTTCCCGAAGCCCTGGTGACAGAAGTTGCTGCCCTCACAGTGACCATGCAGGCTTTTGCAACCAACCCTACTGTGCTGGTGTCTGCAACAGAAAACTGATTTAAATAAATAAATAAATAAATAAAATTTAAAAAAGGATGAAAACCAAAAAAGAAAACAAAATAAGTCCACACAGCAAACACTAGGAAGCTAAACTAACCATAGGTAGTATCCCAAAACTCATCTAAATGTTAATTTTTTCCTGTCAGGAACTAATTGTGAGAGCCACCTGCCAAAGTAATGCTAAAACCTTCTTCGTGTTACGGCCATTTCTACAGGAAATTTGTTTAGCAATAATAAGGGAAAACAAATGTTCTCTCAGAGTAAGAAAACAGCGCGGACAAAAAGCAATTGAGGGGAGGAATGAGTGACACCACCAGATTGGGACTGGCTGGTCTGAACTGGCTCCTTCTAGGCAACGAGATGTAATATGCGAAGGTCATAAAAAGGAGCGAGTGGAATGGAAAATCTGATTTTCTCTAATCAAATTTTGGGCATACAGGTATGTGTAATCTAATTCCAGGCTGCCAGATTAAGATATTAACCCAATTATGTTCATTTTATCACCTTGTAAAAATGAACCATCATTTTATTTAAATTTGTTCAACTGTTAAATGCTAAGAGAGTAATATATTCCAATGTCAATACAGTGCCAAAATACATTTAATATAGAAAGCATCTATTTATATGAATCTTAATCAGGCTAGACAAGTGCAGAAGCACTTCTTAGTGCAGACCCAGAGGCATAGCAGACAGTAAATTGAGTGGGCATAGAGAAGATTTATATTAGTGAAACTCAAAACTCATTTCCTAGGCCCATTCATAATGGGGAAATTATTGTCCCGTTCCCTACAGACTTTCCATTATCCCATTATAGGAAAGCCAGAACTTCTATCTGTGCTTCCACACCCATGCACATATTGCATCAGGAGAGTATGTGAACTTAATTTGGCCAAGGGCCATAAATTCACTGTGAAAGGCGAATGAAGATCCTCTCAATCTGGTCACCAAAGCATGACATCCGAAAATCCGAGTCAGAGAGAGCTCAAAAGCCTTGCTCAATACAGCATGTTCTACCTAGGTGGTAAAGACCAACTGTGCTCTGATGACGTGCGTGTCCCAAAATTAACAGAGTAAATATATTATGTCCTCGGGGCCCAATGACCAATTTTCAAACTGCTACGCACAAGCAAACTGAAGGAAAGGGCACAGTGCTGCAGCTTACTGGCACTAAATTCCTCCAAATTGTACCCTGCAAAGCCAGCCCAAACACCAGCTCCTCCAACGCCACAATGCTGTATTGAAGGCAGGGGATCATTAGCGCTAAAAGATGGCAATTTGCAGGAAAATGGGATACCAGCAAAAGGGAAAAAGGATTTTTAAATAGGACCACTGGAGAACATTCTGTATGAGCCATTTTATCACCAGGGCTCTTCAGCCCATACTTACGAGCTTTGCTGAACTGGGGCCACACCACTTTATCAATCACATTCACGTTTTGAAAATAAATCTTATAAAGATTTACTGGAAATTTTGAGAAAAGTTTATCTATGATGGAAACCACCATATCCCTATCAGGGAAATCTGTTATGAAAAGAGAAGTATCACAGGACAAGGATGACAACGATGAGACCTTCTGAGGACTGTGGCATGAACCACAGACTAGCATTCTCTTTTCTCAGTGTTTTCTTTTTTCACCGTTCCTGTGCCTGCCATCCTTCTCAAATAAACCATCACCAGCTGTCACGAAGATTTTATGAAGGCAGGCTCTTTATCCCATCTCGTTGCCTGTTTCTCTTCTTCATGAAAAATCCAGACAGAGTCACCTTGAGGTGACTAAAGTTTACCCTTCAGAGAGGGATTGTGAGAAGGTTGTGAAGTTTGTATCAACAGTGTCTAAACACACCAGGCAGGACACGGATGAGGCGTACAGGTCAGAAAGAGGCATGCAGGTGGCTCCGACCTCTCTGCTATGACCAGAGACTAATGTGCAGTTAAGTTTAAGGCAGGTTCTTGCGCAAGATGGCCAAAGCCAGCTAGAAAGGGTAGCTTATCCAGTAATGGAGGTTTTGGTATGTCTCTACCAGCCCTCAGAACTGCCCCATCCCACAGAGCACGTCACTGTAACTATCAGGGTTTACTACCCCAGGAGATATGCCCTAATTTACATTAAGAGGGATGTCCGCCTCTCTTACAGCCAACATATTAAGGCAAATGTAAAGCAAATTACAGTAAGGCTTTACAGAAAAGGAAAACATGCACGATGTAAAACAGATGGAAATAAACTCCAGTGTACCGCCCTTTGAAAAATGAGTTATCTGCCCACAGAAGCCACAGCCCTGCATTAAGAAAAAAGGGTGCTTGCTACGTACATGATGGACCTCTCTCCCAAGAGCTGTGCAGGTAAAGCTCACCCTGGAGAACGAGCACTGGCTGCTTCATGGATGCAACATAAACCACAAGAGCAGATCAAAGGTATTACCTTGGAGTTGTAAAAAAAAGACAAATCAAAACAAAGAGAATGCAGCTCTGCGCACCCCTTCGGCAATCTAGTAATTACCTGTGTTTATACGAACGCACGGACACCACCCTCTTCTCAGAACAGAGAACTCCAGTAGGTTTTTCCTTCAAACCCCACTAAAGGGCTCCAAGAACTCAGCACGTAGCTCTAACCAATACAGAGAAACCATGAAGTATGCTAGAAAAACCCACTCTCTTTCTTTAATTAACATAAAATAGTTTTAAAATATCAACTATAATAATTATTACTTTAAAAACTTGTGATGAAGGATGATAACAACTTGAGTGGCCAGGAGAAGGTGATTAAGTAGCAGCTGTTCACCACCTCTTCACATGCGAGAACTGGAGTCAAATCTAACGGGCAGCAGGAAGGTTGAAAAAATAAACCAAACAAGAAAAACAAGGGGACACGGTTCTTCATTAAACAAACAATAAAACAGTGAAAAAAATGTGACAGAATGCTGCAAACATGAAGCACTATGTGAGTGCAAATGCAACAAGAGACATTCAGGAAACTAAAATCTTGTAAGAGTTACTGAAAAGAAAAAATAACACTACTGTTGGGTGAGGAAGTCTCTCTTACAAATACCTGCAAGATGGGAGAATATGCAGAGATTTGGGAATATTCTCACTGGCCCCTGACACGACACTGGCCTGAGCACATCTTCAGTCTGAGACAGTCCAGCCAGCATCATTTCCTTTTTTGCAAACTCTGGTAAAATTTGTAGATGGTTGTTGGGGATTTCAACCTTTGAAGTCCACTTCCAAAACTGTGACACAGGCACTTTGGTACAAAGGCTACAGACTTCTGGTGAGCTGTTAGCTAGCATCTGTCAGTTTTTCAGGCTCCTTCAAAATTAAAAGTTGGTTTCTTTTAGCAGCCTTCCAGTAGACTGGAAGTCCTTTATCAAAGATCTTAAAAGTAAAAACCTATTCAACTTCATGGGGTTTATTTATTTATTTATTTAACTAGTCAAAAATGCAGTTTTTTCTCATTTACACACTACAATTATTCATTTGTTTTATCATTTTACACCACTCAAACGCAATTTTATTTTATCAGAAGGCATAATAGAAAGATCACTTTAAAGGCCAGCACCCCATATAATGTAATTTACCTCCATTATCCCGTTTGCTTAAAACATTTTGCCTGGGAACAGTCAGTAATAAAAAGCACTTCAATCCATCTCATCCTTGAGCTATGCCATAATTTTCAATTCAGGGTGTTAGCACCACAAGAAGAAAAGTAAGCTGGAGTCTGTTATAAAAATATCAATTATATTAAAAAAAAAAAAAACCCAAAACCATGAGAGATCATTGTTCCCCTACTTCTTCAATCATTCTAACAACTTCAAGCTGAACCCAACTTAAACATATTAATACATGAATTTACAACATCTACACCATTTCATTATACACCACATAAATTTTAAAGGTATCTTTTTCAAATGCACAAGTCCCGCGGACTTTCAACAAAATTCAAATTCTGACCTCATAGAGAAATTGTGTGTTGGGGATTTTTTTTACGCCTTGACTTCAGGGCAAGAGTCTTTAAAAGTTTTCCGCTCCTTTCGGCTGCTGTAACACGGATCTTAACTATTTTACTACAGGGTTAGTTGTCACTGCAGAGGCAGAGGCAGAGGCTTAACTATAAGCACCGATGACTGTGGACTGCTCAAGAATAACATTGATTGCAGATTCACCCCCCTTTATCACAGTAAAGAGAGGCCGAAGGCATCAGATCCACTCGTGAAACTCACTGAGCATCTTCCTACCACCAAAACTGAACGTTTTGGAACAGCGACAAGGATGAGACGTGAGGGTACTCAAAGCAGATAAAAAACGCACTTTTTGCCCGTGTATGGAGACACACAGCATTCGTCAACCCTCAGAAAATTATTAATAATGGCTTCATTGATGTCTGATCAAAATACTGGAGCTCAATGAGAAATTGTAAAAAAAAACAAAAAACAAAAAACCCCCCCGAGCTGTAGAAACAAAGAAAAGGTAAACAACAAAGTAATGAAGTGTGAGACGGGCAAAAATGAGAAAAGGCCGTGTTTGCTATGTGTTATACCAGTCAAATATCACCCACCCTTCTCCATGCTGTCTCCAGAAGACAGCTTGTAAGGTATGAAGTTACATCAGCAGATGGAGGAAAATCCAAACACAGACTGGTTATTTTTCTGTACAGACCTAAACTCATGCAGAGACCATCCAAGACTCTAAACAACCATTCCTTCAAAGGAGACAGTAAGAAAAACCTCAAAATTGAAGTACTGTGTGCCTTCTCTGTGAAAGTAAGACTTGATTCAGCAAGTGATTAAAGAGGCACATACCTGTAAAGATTTACTTCAGTAGCACATTCCATGTCCTTTAAATAATAAACTCAGAATGTTTTCTTAATCAGGCCAGTATTCTCCTCTAATTTATCAAAAAACCAAATTTTGATTCTTTCTTTTCCACCTGTTTTCTTTTCTTGAGGTGAGAGCGCTTGCAATTAAATTAAAAATCTATTTAAAAACAACGTACAGAAGGTAATATTAGTGGTTTGATACCTGACAAGCCCCTTGTCAGAGAGTCACAGTGAAATCCAAAGAAAGTGTTACACAACAAAAATAAATTCTCTAAGAAACATTTGATAGACTTTGGAGAGCCAACCCAAACAGCAGGAAAACTCTTGTGGATCTGCAGAGGAGTCATTAGTTACATGACAGTGGATTATTCATTACTAAGTTGTTTGCTCTGCTCCTCTCTTTTTCCAAAAGTCAATACATCGTATTTCACTCAAGAAGCCGTTCTCTTTTCCTCTAATTCTTCCTGTGTCTCTAATAATTAATTCATTTTGCTTACACTGCAGCAGCCTCAGGATCATGGTTTCAGTTTCTCAGTAATAGAACTCCACCAAAGGCAATATGCCGTGCCATAACCTCAATTACAACACACACTGGAGAAGGCTCCACTTATTTTCTGCTGGACTCGCTCTTTTGTCTTAAACGAAATTCTCCATGGGTTATTGGGTGCCAAAGATGTACGGCAAAGAAAGCGAACCAGATAATAAGAAAAAAATCCATTTCAGAAACAAGACAAAAGATCCATGTCAGAAAACACAGATTAGAGAAGAGCATCACTATTAGTAGTTATCCTGTCACATGCTTCCACTGCTACAAAATACAGCCTCTACAGCATGTTTGTGATTTAGCCTGCAACAGAGTCTAAAAATAGTATGGGTAATAAAAAATTATTTCCAAAACACATGATTCCTCTAGAAGAACAACTGGCAACTTTGTGTGAAAGGGTTTATTCATAAGATAAACTTCTAAAAATACACAGAATCACGGAATCGTTTGGGTTGGAAGAGACCGTTAGGTTCATCAAGTGTGACTGTGTCCAACGTAACACAGTGAAGATTAATTCCAAATTTCTTGAGGTCTTAAAAGTTCCATTTCAGCATTTAAAGGGCGGTGCATTAAAAATAAATAAATGAAAATTACTCCACCCCTGCCTAATCTTGCAACCCCCTCACCAGCATTTTAAGGGATACTATGCTCTTCCATTTCTTGCCACAAAAAGCTAACCAGGTGCTCTGCCGCATCCTCTGCCCCTCTTCCAAGGCTGTTGACAGGTCTCAGCATTCAAGTGCCCGTTGTGGGCTATGGCCAATCCTCCCGGAGCCACTGCTCCCCCAGTAAGTCTTCATGGGGCTACAAAAGCACAGTGCTCTGATCTACGTCACTGACAGAAATTCCCAGCAGCCGCCTCAGCGTTGGCTTTCACAACCCCCGGTTCTCTCCCTCATTTGGCCAGGAAAGGTCCTCTTTGGCGGCCACACACAGATACTTTTGACAGACTTCATGCGTGTTGTTCCTTCATTTATGCATCACTCCAAAAGGTCACTTGCTCTCCGTGAAAGAGAAGGGAAGTTATTGGAGACTCGTGGCCACTATAATTGAAGTAGGTAGGATTAGCTGTGCCATTTTCAGAGACAAGCCTAAAAATCATTTATTGCCCCAGTCCCTGAAGTAGGGTAAAAAAAAAAAAAAAAAAAAAAAAAAAAAGAGTTCCCTGAATGATGCCTTTATAGAGATCTGACACTCCAACAGAAGTTCAAAGACTTTCCACAAAGTGAAAAATCAGATAGAAGACTTTGAAATGTGACTGAAGAAATGCTTTGTCCAATTAACCTCCAACCTTAAAAAAAGACAAAGTGTGTTGGCTTAAGATCACAGAAGCCAAAATAAGTGAGAAAGGATCTTTTGCAGAGGAAAGGAAGAAAAGTTTAAAATCTTTTAAAGAGTCAAGAATGACTTTTCATTAATTCCATTTATAAAATCACCCATGAAGTGACATGAAATTAATTTTTCTTCCTTTGCAATGAGTAACAGAGAGTTAATTGGTTTTTAATTGTTAGCAAGAAGTAACTCATGGATGTGAATATGACAGAAAAACCTCAAGACTGTTCTCCCTTCTACAATTAAATTAAACCAAGTTTAGAAGTCAACACATTTTTATTCACAAGCTGTTTATAATTTCCCGTCAAAAGAAGTGTTATGAATCAAAATACTGAAAAAAAAAAAAGTCTAGCTTTCAGTTATAGCTAAAACAACAAAACAACAACAGCAGCAAACAAAAAAGAAAACTGTTGTAAAGACTTTGCAGCAACTTCTAAAAAATGCACAGTTGTTTAACAGGACTGATCATGTATTTTAGTTTAGTGGAATGAAGTAAGAAACCATATGATGAGGGTCAAACTGAAGGCAGAGTCTTCCACAACTGTTTAGTCTTCTCTCGACTGCAGTTGGGAATGGTCTAATGCTTTTCCCCAAAGTGTGTTCTGGGCTTAGCATAAGTTTAACATGTGTGGCATGTCCCTTCATCACTGTACTCATTGTGCAGGGATAAAATAGTCAAGGCCCTTGCAATTTTAAGAACTGGAATGTTTAATATATGGAAAGTGATGCAAGTGAAACAGTGTAATTTAAAAAGAAACTGGAAGAAAAACTGACAGGTGACAAAGACAAAAGCAGAATTTTGCCAAATATTTTCCATAGAGGGGCTTTTACAAACGAGAGGGTGGTCCTGTTCACTAGAGCATCGTATTTAATGGAGATTAAAACAATAAATGGAAAACTGAATTACTGAATGACCCAGAATAACTGAAGCCAAAGAGGAAAAGCATAGAGCTGTCTGGGATAACGGGAAAGACGAGAGCAATTCTTCCTCCCTTTGTTTCTCCAAACCTGGTGCTCTTGTCAGAATTAGTGAAATGGAGCGACAGCAGTAACTGACACTGTCAACAACCGCAAGCTAACTTCAAAATCACAGTCTGGGCACGAACGACACAGCTACACAGCTGGCCAGGGTAGACAATGCCTTGGGCATAATGTGGGTATTTGGTTTGTTACCTATCCAGCAGTCTCACTCTGCCCTATGGCCCCTTACAGATTGATGCACAGCAAGTATTTTTAGCCAGAAGTATCAAAAGGGTACTTGTACTTCAGTCACTTAGAATAGAGCTTTGGGAACAACAACTCTGACCTGGTTTAGGCTCAAAAAAACCAAAGGACACACTCCTCTTTTAGGGTCCTTTTGGTAATACGCTTTAGATAAACTCTCTTTACATATACACATGTGCATATAGGTAGCTTTCATCAGTGTGTTCTCTTCTGCTCCTGCATATGCATTCTAATCTGAAGCCACGATCAGTGTATTTACTCCAAGTTCAGTCCTGAGCCAGCTTTAAACTAATTTGGAGACAAATAGAGGAAATGCAGTTCAGAAGCTGAACTCAGGCTATCAAGACTATCTTGGTAGCACAGTATTAAAAATTCCATTTAAAAGTGCTACTTGGTATGCTTTGGACCAAGAAACTTAAACTTCATGCATCAATTCCACTTTTCACATCCGCACTGAATCTATCTCATGTGGCCAATAACTCAGTTTACACTGGCTTTCACAAGCCAAATCTGATTTACAAACCTATAACTACAGGAAAAAAAAAATTAAAAATCAGCATATCATGTCTTTGAACCTTCAGTCTGGACTCTCCCCTTATTCTTTTTGGCTTTTGACACCTGTCATTCTCCCTCACAACTGTTATGTGGGCATCTAGAATTGATACCAAATAAAATGCGCATGTCAAAAAGTGAATCTAATCTTTCTTGTGAAGCATCCTCTCCAATTTTTTTATATAATGTCTCCTTACTTAGTTATGTTCCGCTCTATCAGTGACCTTTTTATACAACATACCATGGACTACCTTTATGATTCATATTTGTTTCTGCTTTTCCAAATGGCTAACCAAGCATCAACACTGAGGTTGTAAGAAACATTAATAATTAATAAAAGAATTTATAACATGCAGAACAGCTTCATGAGATTTCTGAACAGAAATCCTTCATAAAGGCAAGACATACGTATTCCTGTCTATTTAAAGAACCATGTGTGTATCTTGGAAAAAGCTACACATTTTGCTTGTTAATGCTTTCAACTATTTTTCAAGCATTTTTAAGCACTCAGCAAAATTATTTAGTCAGTCAGTATATCCCTGATACTATAATAAGCTGAAGATTTCCTTTTATCTGTCTCCATGTTCTATCTTCCATATACCCAAGTCCCAGAAAACGTAAGCGCTCTTCTCCTGGAGTACATGAGAGGCTAACAACAGTGTGTACGAAGAGAAAGTTAGGCAATTAAGCAATACAATCTCTATGACCTTTACTCATCTAAGAAGAATGTGACCTGATGCTATCAAAGTGGTCACTTAATGGAGCGTGGCTCTCTGCTAGCAGTTTGAGCAAGTTCATTTCTGTTGCCCTCCGTATTTGCATTTGATCTGTTATTTAGTCACAGAACAGTGAGGTCACCTTTTTAGAAACCACCTACAGAAACAGGGGAGCAAGAGTTATCTTTCCCCAGTTCCCGCAGAACGTTGCAAGATAATGGCAAGAGGAGACTATTTCTTCCATTAACCCTTTGACCCTTCCAGTTAATGGCCTTTTGGTTCATGGAGATGCAAGAACCAGAGCTCCCTCCTAAGCTATAGGTAACATAAGCAACAAAGGGCTCCACAGTTACTTGAAAAACATCCTAGGTCTGTATGCTGAACATAGACCGTACTTAACCATCAAGTCAGATGGTCACAAGTTGGCCCATTGGTTTACTCATCAATGGATCATTCCTAAAAAAAGGCACAGAACAAAACACTTTTGTTTTGTATGTTACAAAGCACAAATAGTCAGATCAACAAAACTTTCAATGGAAATAGTCTTCTTTGAAACGGTGGTTAAAAAATGGCGGTAGTCCCTTCTCACTCAAAAAGAATTCACGGTTAAATATCTGCAGAATAAGTTTCCAAGTTAAAAACAATGTCGTTGTGATAAACAAGTACTTCCAGCTAGTCAAATTAATACAAAATCTTAATGAGGTGATAGAAGCCATTATTTTCACTGATTTTTGCATTCTCATTACTGTTTTGCAATGGACTGAATGGGAAACCTTTCACACAGCGAGAATACCTTTAACCATGATGAACGCATCACTGGAAGCAGAAGGCGTTTCCCAAGGCCAGTAACATTTGTCATCATTTGGTGTGCACACTGAGTTAAAGTATGCCAATGCTCTTCTGCTACACCTTCCTTAAAACCTAGCTCATGACTGAGTACAAGAACTTGGCTGCAAGTGTAATCTGGCATATTTTGCACAGGAATTATGAAGTGCTGGGTGCACTTGGGATTTCATAACTCCAGAAGCTGGCATTCCTCTTATTTGGAATTAATTAAAAAAGAAAAAAAGAGAGAGGGAAAAAAAAAAGATAGACCAATCTGTGGAAGTCTGTAACATTTTGGCTTCTATAATGATCATAAAAATAATAATAATATCCTATTTTAAGACACATTGGCAACCATTCAGCCCCTGAAGGAGTGCCAAAGCAGCCAGAGTGGGCTGCAAGTTGAAGAGTGCAGCAGGGATGCAGAGATGGCTCATTCCATCACCTGAGAAAGGAAAGAGACTTTTCAAGTGTTAGATTTAAGGGCTGCAGAAGGACAGGGAAGACAAAGTACAGATACTCCTATTCTGATTCTTTTTTTCCCTTATACATCCCCATCTTCATACTCTTTTCCAGCTCTTATAACATCATCACTAAATGATTTTATTTTTCCATACATGAGAGATGTCTAGAATGTGTGATCCTAGATACACCCAGCTTTGCTGGCCTGTCTCATACATCTGTTCCACCTACGTAACCTACGGAGGCATCCGGATGTGGCACATGGACCTATTCCCACGCTCTTCCAACCTTAGGCTCACCTCACGGGAATGGGAAGGTGTCAGGGAAGACAAAACTGAGAAAAACAACACAGAATTCCTCATTAAAACGGTCTTTTCTGTGGCATGTAAGGAAATTAATTTCACCCCCAATGATCTTCATTAAAAACCAGTAAAATAAGATGGATATCAGATCCAAATTTCACAATTTCGTAAGGCTTTTGTGGGCTTTGGATCAGTTTCTACATGAAGAAAAAAACCAATGCTGAGACTCAGTATTCTTCCTGAGAATGAATCAGAGCAGACTATCTCTCTAAGTGGGCAGAAAAACACATTAAAACTCAGCAGCATTTTCAACATTAAAGCTGATGACAGTGTTTATGTACAACTTCATTTATATTTTAATTTAGGCAGAAACGGTTATTATTTGTAGACATTCCCATGGTGATTTACAAAAGAGCATCAGGGTTCTGATTAGCTGCACGCTCTGAAACTACAGTCCTTAGGACTGCTGCTCAAAGAGAAAGGCACACGAAGTCACAATATATTCAAAACTCCTTTCAGTGAAAAACTTTGCTAACAGATTAGTATTTTGTGCCATTCCCTCTTCTTAAAGCGTCAGTGGGGGAGACCACATTTCCTTGTCCATAAACAGGCCTGGAAAGCTGAGCCCTGTGGTATACCGTGGCCCTAAACAAACCCTGAGAAGGATCCCTTTGTTTGGGGCAGACAGCTGTTACGGTTCTTTGTTGGACACATGATAGCTTAATCACTCAAGTGCTACTGAAACTTTATTCGATTATCATTTTCTCAATGAAAAGCACTTGTGAGACACATCACCTCCCATGTTTTGAAACCAGATCAATTTTCTCTTATGGATTCCAGTTGTTTCAGGATCAGAATGCTCCCCAGAGCTACGCGGATCAAACACTCTACTTAAACTGAAGATGAGGCAGGCTAGCAGATGATTCACCTTATCCAGAAATAGGGGTGATTTCTCTTCTTTTCTTTTCTTTTCTTTTGGCAACTGGCACTCATAACATATCTGAGAAGACTACAGCTACATACTGTTTAAAAAGAAACAAAAAGAAAAACAACATAAAAAACCCACTTATAAAGAATTAGACCTTTAGGAGACAGCAAATTCCTCCTAGAGCCAAGAGAAAAGCAGACTGCCCCAGGCAATATGTCATCTTCTTAGTTAACACACTGTTCTTTTCCCCCACCCTTTTAAGTGAACTGTTGGAAACGTTTTAGATCTTGTCTAGAGATAAAAGTTAATTTTACATGGTGCATCAAAGACTCAGCATAAACTCACAAACGAAATCCTATTTTTCCGGTAAGCCTTCTGCTGGCAAAGCAAGAGCCTAACTTTGCACTGATGCAGAACCCTCCTATAAGAGCAAGTTTCTACATATAAAGGTTTAACTTACTTGTCTGTCAGCAGTATTCAGTAAAACAAGTTCAGATTTATTAAGTAAAGTTCATCACTGATTAACATCAAATACCGTCTTCCGCCGCTAAAAAGGCATTTAAAGATTTAAAACTCTCAAAATCATCTCCCATTGCATGAGTAGAGCACATAATTTCCTCTCTTGTACTGAGAACAAAACAGACATCAAAACCAAAGTGAACTATTAAATAATACCCATTGTCTTAATTATTTAGTGATGACTTAATTATACACATACATTAGTTATTATATTTATTTTTTCCTTGCTTCAGCAGATTGTTTTTAATTCTTTGTTTTCCCTTGCACAAAAAAGATGAAGGCATCTTTTGTGGCACTTTCCGCATGCATTATGGATTTTTTTTTTTATTGAAATTATACTTTTGGGTAACCCATGTAGTTCCAGAAGATGAAGAACAGCTCTGCGTATGTGGCTCCTGTTTTACAACCAATAAGAGCTACCAGTTACTATGCACTGAATGAGCTGTTCTTGTCAAGAGACTCATTTATCAACTGAAGAGGAAAACCATGAAAAGAAAGTCCAAAACAAGCTCTGATGATGTATTTGTAATATGATAAGAAGGAATGTTAACACAACCTGAAGGACTGAAGTACAAATGTTTAATAGGTCAGCACAAGTATCTGATGCAGAGCAGGTAACCCAAGTGTTTTGAGATACAGGTGTCCTAAGCTAATGACTTCATGCACCAAAGATAGCTGCTCTGAAAGGCTGTTTATCTGAGTGGTTCTTCAGCTTGACAGGAAAACCTCCCCGTACAACAAGAGTGCTCTGGCAGATTACCAAATGATTCTTTCATACCCAGATAAACAGTTTTAATCCTCGGAGGCTATCCTAGCCAATCCTCTGCCAAATATAATGAATGCAATTAAAGTCTTACCCTACAGTACCAAAGTGATAACCTCTCGTTGTGAGAAAAAACCAGCGGAATACATGTAATAAATATCTTCATCAGCCCGTATTAAAAACCGAGGCAAACAACCTTCCCGAACAACAGTCAGGATCTCTGCTTGTTTTTATTTCTTTTAGAAACAAAACAAAACAAAAAGCATACACTATAAATATGAAATAATTTCAAAGAAGAGCACATAAACTAAATTGTGTTAGTTATTACAAATACAGGGCTATATGAGAGGGCCTGGTGATGAACTCACCAGTATGACATAATAGTACCAGTAAATTGAGCATAGAAAACATCATGACAGCAGTACTTAAATATTTCCCATGTGCCTGACCAATTTGTGCATTAGCAGTCTATTGCCTCATCACTTACCCACAAAACAATCCGGACTGATAACTCTTTCTGACAAAGGCTGCCATTTATTATCCGTCCTTACAGCGCCCATAATGGTGGTATTCGATTTACATCCGTAATAATCAAAAAGAAAGCATCCACTTTGTAACACAGAGCCGGTGTCCAAGAGAGGTTGCAATTTGCAGCCCATCTGCCAGTAAAGATGTACAGAAGAACCTACACTGGTAACTGCAGCTGCCCACAGGCATCACGGTGCACGTATAGAAGAAGCCGGGTGCACACAGGACCGTGGAGAAGATGGTCCTTCCTTTCCTTTCTTGGTAGAGGCCCTCTGTTACTGAACTTCTTCACCTAAGGCTAGTGAGCAGGTAATGTGCCCCAAGAGAGGTCGCAGCAGTGGGGCAGAGCAGGCAGGAGAGATTTACTGCATTTGCAGTAAACTTAGACCGGGGCAGGGAAACAAATCGTGCAAGGTTTTGGCCATGCCCCAACTGTGTCCCCTTGTACCGTACAAGACAATAAAGAAGGAAGGGAACATCACAGTGAGATCAATACGACCAAGACACAGACATACATGCAGGGGACAATGTTCTCATCAGCGTGTAGGAATAGTAGGTTTTACCCATCTCCCTCTTTTCCTTGGCTCGGTCTTACGATCACCTTTACATTAGAAAATGGTAGCGATGGAGATAAGACCTTCTTCCAAAAGGGGTTTTGGACATGGTGTTTCTCCAAATACGTATTTTCTTTTTTAGAGCAGATGCAGGTTGGTAACAGAGACAGCTATAAAGTCTCATAATTGTATTTATTATACAACCGAAGGATGACCACCGGACAAGAAGGCTGAATCAGGCTGCTAAGAAATTGAATACCTTGTCAAAAATACAGAAATACTCTGGCATCAACAAAGTCTGAACGAACCAGCACAAAACACCACCAAGTCAATTAATAACTGGTTCTACTTCGAAGCATCTCAAATTCACGTTTAATTATGCCTAAAGCATCATTTTATTCTCCTAACACAACTAGTTAGCATAAGCACACAAAGTGCTGACAGTGACCTTTCTGTCTCAAATACGCTATTCACAGCTATTTAATTAATCCCTTACGTGTAGCAGGACATACAGCCTAATGTCCTACAGAAGGGCACTGAATCGGCCTTATTGTCACCCTATGAGATGGCATTCATCTCCAAATGCCAAAGCGCAGCACGAGGAATGCAGAATAAGAATAGGAAGTATTTAAAAGAACAAGAGAAGGAACTCTTGAATAGCTTGCTCTTTGATTATCATTTACAGATCAACTTTTTCAATGAAAAATATCCAAGACATTGTTTTCCCACTTGTGCAGTCCAAGTCTTTAAACGCAGGGACTGCTTTTGCACTTCAAAGGAGTGCTTCTTCACTAACCAGCAATTAAGAGTCCAAGGCCAATCAAGGCAAAATTCATCTTCTCCAGTTTTGTAATTTTCCCTCTTATCAAACTGTACATGTGCACAAAGCGCAGACGGCGATGGCTGTCATAAAACAGCTTGAAAGTTTCAGAAGCAAAGAGAAAGTTAACTGTATTTAGCTGCGAGGGCTCAAGCATTACTGGAATTTTTTCTGACCCCTAAGCCTGTCAAAAAGTCAGAGATTTTCAGTTTGGGGATTTGTTTCCTTTGGTTTTGGTCTAAATAGGAGTACATAAAAAAACGTATTTTAAATAGTTCCAAGCATAATTTGAAGAAAATAAAAAACACCAAACCGTAATTTACTAAAAAGATTGAATGTGCTTAAGGTTAATAATGTTACATTTAAGACAAAATTGTGTTTCCAAATGTTTTAGGTGTCCAGTTATTTTGCTTCAAAAGCACAACCTCTAAACAATACATAAAAGTACGAACACTTCTTCACCACTAACTCCTCTGCAGCCTGTCCTCCCAGTGCACTCCTCTTTAAAATTCACACCACATCTCGCATACTGCACCGTCAACTGCTAACTTTATCACGAAAAACAACTTAGGATGGGTTACATACCACTTAGGAACGGCAGCCATTTACAGCTGAAAATCTCTACAGACAAATCAGCAGTAATCCTAGTTCTTATCGACAAGGGGGTCTGTTCCTGCTTCTTGGTTTGCTCTGTGAAGTCTTAGCAAACTTCCTTCCATGGGGCACCAGGCAAACAAAATTTCAAACAAATAATTCAAATGTTTCTTTTACACTGGAAATTTAAAGTACCTCCGAAAAGCAGCATGAGACTTCAAACAGTTCTGATGAGGTACTTTTGCCAAAACAGTTCCTGAGGTCTGTCTTTCGCAGTTGTTACCAATAGCAGGTGCTCCTTATACACCCAGACTAAGCCATTAGAACAAATGCACGCTGTATGCAAAATCGATTTTTATTGATTGGTTTCGAAAAGCAAAAATACTCCTATGTTTATACTACTTTCTGCTTTGTACAAGGAAAAAAAAAAACCAACCCCCTTCATTTCTCACAGCAAGAATCCATGCTGCATTTCTAGGAGAAATTCTCTTTCCTGAATATATTTGTCTGCTCTGTACCTAGAGAAAGCTGGCAGTGGGAGGAGCGGGGGGGAGTGTTAGTTTTGGGTTTGTCTTTTTAAGAGTTGCAGACTTTTAGGATAGTCCCGATGCTTATGTTAAGTCAAACGTACCTACACACCTGTTTCAGCCCGTCAAGGAAAGGGACGTGTATTTATTCTGCAGCCTTTTCAGCCCCCAAAGCACATTTGTAGCTTAGCAGGACCTGCTACAACTGCAGCTCTGAAGTTTGCATTGACTGTCACAAGTACGATACCTATTGCACCATCAGACTGTTAGGGGAGAAATCAATAGGGAAACACTCTCAGTTGTCTCATTGTTGACTGAAAAATTATGGGATAAATAATTAAGGCAAGCAGAACTTTACCCTTCTGCACATACACGGTACAAATCGTACTACTAACACCAGCTTACATAAATTTGAAGAGTACAGAAAGAAATATCTCTTGGCACTTCCTATCCCTGTGCACTTGCCTGGCGTGGTCCCTACTTAGTGTTTTCCTGTTGTTCTGCAAAACACCTGCTGATGTTTCCAACCCATTTCACTGGGGTATACATTTAAATTCAGACTCGTGCTGTTCTGAAAGCACATGCTGTTCCTGAAATGAAGGGATACTCTGAAAACCCAAACAGTGCCTTCAAAAAATTTATATGAAAAATGGTGTGACTCTGAAAGAGATGGATGTACCAGGCCTTTGCTTTAATGGCAGCAGGATCACAAGACAGCAGGCTTAAAACAACTGCTATGTCAGTACCGTGTGCTGTGGGGATGCGCGATCATTCCCTTTGTCAAGAGCAACTTGACAGACTCTGTTCCGTTAAAGCACAGGACTACGCTGCGCTCTGCACTAAGCCTTACACCACTATTACTGTAATAATAAACATTTCAAGCAGCTCACGCTCATTCCCACTCTGTGTGTCAGAGGGATCTTCCTGGCATTTTTGGATAGCTGCCTTTCAGATTTGACAGTTCATACTCTATTAATCAACATCGTAAATCCCAACAGTCCCTCATCACCCCCTGAGTAATTTTTTAGTATTTTATCAGAAATCAGTGCAGAAACTCAAGTCAGAACAGAAGCAGAGGTGTGTCACTGAGAATTGCAATCTACTCCATGTAATAAAATCGAGATTCTGTTTTGGAGCAGCTAAGCTTCTGCAACTCCCTTCTCTCTTCTGACTGAATTAATCTTTTACTCTTTTCTCCTTCAAAGTCCACACTAACACAAGTCTTCTGTTGAGGCCATTTTTACCTTTAAAAAGTCACGACACCTGGCTGGCATGAACATGCAGAGGGACAGTGTGAAAGCCCTCAGGATGGCTGGGGAGAAGAAAAGATAGCATAATTCTTGACAAATTTAATCGCACTTTGAAGCCTGCCACGCCCTGCTTACACATCCTTTTAGAAGTGGTCTTTCTGCTCCATCCTGGATTTTAACAGTAATTAAAGCCCCTTCTCAAAGGCTACGGATATTGACTCTAGATCAGCCTCCCATTCCCAAATAGCCCCATCATCTCTATTTACTTCCCTAAATTAAATCCGGCGTGCTTTCCTCAGAGTTGCTATGCTTTCATTGTTTCCAGTGGAAATTGCCAAGTGCCCAGCTTCTCTAGACTGGCTCTACAGTGTGAAAGGCATCACTTGTGCGACTCCGAAAATGCCTCGAAAAGAAGCCCACGTCAGAGACAAAAGTGCTCCTTTGTTCAGTTCACCAGATCACACAGCTTCACGTTACCAAGTCTCCTCTTGCTGTGAGAGAGATTATACTGGTGCTTTCCAAGGAAGATTGCTCTGTTCCAGACTGTCAAGTCGTAAGAAACATGAAGCAGCTCCTGGGCCAATCAGTAACGGTCCATTCATCTTCAACATGGCCAGCAGGGAAGTGGGAAAAGCGGAGCAGGTATCCTGGATTGCTGCGAGGCGGCTGCCAACAACTGGTCCCTTCAAGAAAATGCACTCTGAACACCAACAAACATCCTGTATTTATTTCATACACCGAAGGCTAGCAAACTAATGAAAGGATGAAACTTTCCCTGCTTTCTGTATTTTAAAGTACGTGAGCAGGGGTAGCAGCTGCTCCTTGGTATTTCCTGTGTTGTCTCAATTAGTGGCCCAGAAATCCTGGGTTTTAGATTCCCACTGAATTCCCTCTCTACCAGACTTGCAATCTGGCACACAGCAGGCACCAAAGCGAATGACGAGTGTGGATAGGTATGCAGCAGAGATCAGAAGTGTGGATACACTATACCTGTCCATTCAAGCTATGTGCGTTTTCAATATCCAGGCATTCAGGTCTCACAGTCATCACATTCAGTGCAAGACAGAACACTCGCTTTTACCTGCCACCTCTTCAGTGTACAGAGAATCTATATCCACATCCATCACATTCAGTGAAATAGACTCTATCTGCAAATGTGGAGCTTCAATTTTCCCACAGCGATCTGAATCACAATATGCTGCAGATGAACATGTTAAATTTCTGAATTGGCGGATGTGAAAAAAGTTCTGCTGCAGTCAATAATGAATGTCGCTAATACGGAAAAAGACTCATTTCAGAATGTAGCTGTGCACCATTACGGGTGATGGAAAAAGCTCTTTTCAGCAAGCAAATGTAATACTTATGGCAGATGTCAGTGTGTGTAATAGAGATAAAGATGGAGCATCTGCATTTATTGCTATAACATGTAACATGCCGGTATCCACAGTGGAATCTACCCAGGCAATGCTGCTTCTAAACCTTCTAAAGCAATATCATATGCTTTCAAATTCATTTATCACGTCTGTGTTGAACTCTTTTTTTCCCACTGACCATCTATCAGCAATGCCCAGTACCAATGATGAAAACCTGTTTTTGGAGGAAAAGTCTATATAACGTATAAAACAGTGAAGAACTATCAGACTCCTGAAATATTGTTATTGTTTTCAGGCACCGATGGTCACCGCTGTGCCACATGAAGAAGAAGGAGGGCTTCAAGTGAAGCGCGTTGTCAGTGCTCTCTTGTCATAAGTTATACAAATACACACGAGGAAACAAGAACAATGAAACTCCACATAAAGACTAATTCACTTCACAAGTCATGATAATGCTCATAAGCCATCTGGATATGTGAGCACTTTTTAACTGCAACCTTGAAGAAAGAGATTTTGTTTTCTGAGAATTAACAGAATTAATGGTAGAATACTGATTACTTCAGTAAGAGCACCTTGGTCCCTCAGCAATGTACTGGTTTCATTTCTTTTTAATCTCTCCTGCTATACTGTTGGGAAATAGAGTATCTACTGGTTTGAATGTTTGAAATTAGTTTCCAGATGGAAGTAAAAACTCCTAATGTAAAGAGCATTATAAACAAATGAATCTTCAAAGATGAGAATCAAAATTGTCTTTGAAAAATGGGTACAGGGCTGACAGAGACCCTCAGGGGAAAAAAAAAATCCCATCCTTGCTGCCATGTGCTATTCTTGAACAAAGGTCAGAGAAAGGGTAATAAGAATTGACTAAGAAATTGGAAAAATGTCTATTATAGCCAAAAAACCCCACAAAACCCAAACAAAGGCCAAACTCAACAGTGAGCAACAAAAGAGAGGATTCAGGGATGACTTTGGTTTCAGTCTGCTTACCCCAGGATCCTTCCTAGCGAAGTCCCCCATAAAATCTAAACCAGCTAAAGCACTAAACCAGAGATTTCTGCTGGAGCCATCGTGCTCCACAGCCTTGTCTCCTGAATAAACCTTGGTGGCCTTCAGGAAGGATGGCACAGACACACTCACTCTGCTGATCATTCCCAGATGAGAAGTTGCAAATCATCCAGAGATGGGAACTGGCCTTGTCCCACTGAGGGACTCTATCCGCTCAGTAGCTGAAGTTACAAACTTTAAGAAAATTACCTTTTATTCTGCCTTGTTCCTGGCCAGAAGCTAGTTGGTTCAATAAAACGTACTGTCTACTACAGCACACCATCTGATGCAAGACATTAGATGCTTTTCTGACTACTAGAGACGGGGGGTGGGGGGGGAAGAAAAAGAAAAAAAAAAATACCAAAAAACCCAATCCCTTTCCACGATGGTCTGAGACGTTCAGGTCCACTGGTCCTAGGGAAAAGTACAGACACACCCAACTTTTACTGGGCTTAGCCTGAGAACCATGAAATAGTGAAACCAAGAGAGAACAGTACTGAAATTGTATCAAATGGAGTGTGGAATGAGTATTATATAAGAACAATTTTCTTGTAATAACAAATCTTACTTATTTTTATGGGACTTTAAATAATTTCTTCCTAGACTTACTGTATGGTTTTTCAGCACTGCATAAATGAATATCAAACAGCTATTTAAGGGCTTTCCCGTTCCTTTTCTAGTTGCCTCTTGGCAACTAGACTTCTTTAATAGAAAATATTTGATATTTAGGTCTGATATGGTATTTCTGTGACACAAAAATAACTGAGCGCCATCCATCTAACAAGAGAATAGGGTGTGAAAACACACACGTTTCTAAAACAACCTCTCCTAGACTTTCATACAAGTTTTTCTCATTAAGCTTTTATGTTTGGAAGAGGCATTATTAAATCCTGTGTTTTAGTCCACAAGCTACCCAATAAGAACATATTTTTCTGTTTTTTCTGAACTCCCGCTGGTGCCACTTCATTTAGGGTTCCTGTTAATGAAGATGTTCTTTGTACTTGTGTGGTCTAAAAAAGTCACTTCCACATTTTTGTATTCATTACTAAGACTGCTTTTGGGTTTTGGTTGGGGTTTTTTGGTTGGTTGGTTTTGGGGGTTTTGGGGTGTTGGGTTTTTTTTTGGTTTTTGGGTTTTTTTGAAGTATCCAGCTGCGACAGGCTAGCATCATCAAATAGAAACCAGCAGTAGAAATGAATCACTTCATCTCTGCTTCAGGAAATAACTATGCATACAAAATTTCTCATGGTCCCCTGGAACCCATGGCAAGTCCCATTTGTTTGTTAGTGGTTAGTATTACAGACATTTCTGCCCTGAGGAACGTTAGATTTTTATCCTACAGAGAAAAAAGAAGGGAACGTCCTCTCTGTGCTAGGTCTTGAAACTGAAGATGGAGAATTTCAGGTTTTTCTCTAATTCATAACTATGCCATTTTTAACTTGTATTTCTGAGATCACATTTTTGGGCACACACATTATGCTGCCCACTGCACTCATCCACTGGGTCAGGGTTTTTGTTCAGTGGTGCTATATTTCACTAAAAGTTTCTCTGCAAGAACTTGATATTTATTTTAATATATCGGATTTTAATATATCGGATGCTACTATGTGACAGATTCATGCTTCTATATTTTTATTCTTCAAAAACAGTTAAGGTTTCCATCTAGTGTTTGTTGAAGACACTCGGTGTCATGACTGACAAATCCAAGACTGCGGGTCACCCTAAGAGATTTGGGCATTTTCCATTAAAAAAGTTTTGCATCTCTTCCTTCCCCCCTTGGTCCCCTCCACTCCGTCCCCTCCTTTTTCTGACGTTAACTGATTCCTCTCAGCCACTACTATACCACTACCTACCCAAACTGATTGCAGGGGTTGGGTTTTTTATATATGCACTTCAAAATTAACTGTTTTCTGCTACTCTCTGAATGCACTGTAACCTCTCCAACCTTTTATTATTTTCAGTTTTGAAGACGAAGCTTATAAGGAAAATTCCTAGGCTCATTTAAAGCAGAAAAAAGAAATTTTTCTGTTCACTAGCAGACTTTATATTCTTCCATAAGCTCCACTACCTAACTTGCCATCTTCATCAATATTACTACTATAGCGATGCCTTTCCTTTTGGTACTTCTGCATCCATTGCTGCATCCTTTGCCTTCCATGATTTCCTCTTCCTATTCTTCACTGGACATATGACATCTTCTAACTAGTTTCTTCCCTTGCCTTTTGATCAAATACTTCAGTGGATAACACAGAGAGGTATGCCCTTAATGTTCATGTAGTCTCCTTTCCTCCATCACTTCCCTAGGTTTCCATCTGTACTCTACCACTGAAGCTGAATTTTTAATTACGTATATAACATCAATGCTTCATTCCTGCATTTAGTTGTCTTTCTTTCCCTCTCTTTTCTTCAAACTGCCTTCTTATCCTAAGAGGTACAAACCATGCATAGGTACCCAATGCATATTTTCTGGATTTTTGGTTCTCATTCACTGGCTGTTTACCTTTTTGCCACCCCTTGCACAGGAGAGCTCAGCCCCTCATTTACACTCAGCTGCAATCAAAGCTGGGAGGTGCTCTTTATACTCTCAAATGAATGGTTTTTCTTCCACTGCTGGCAGACAGCCATCTGTTTCCTAAAAATCCCTCCCCGCTGTGACCAGAGCCACCAACAGTGTCCAGTCACGTCCGCTTCCTTAGCTCCATTTCACTTGCCCACTCCGAAGAGAAAGCAATCGGTGAAGAACACAGCTGAGATAACACCATCCAGACAATCGTTACTCCCAAAAAACTGGTAGAGTTTGTTATGCCAAAATGTGGGAGAGCATGAGTATTTCTTAGAAGTCATGAGTTGTGAGAATTAAAATATTTATTTGAGGGACTAAGACAAGTAAAACTCAGATTAATACCCAGATTCAACAACTTAAAACGTCACCTAAACTTCACTACAAAATTCTGCATTGCCACTTTGCTGGGTTTTGGGTTTTGGTTTTTTTTTTTAACAACTGTTGTTCTTTAATACTTCCTTAAAGTATTCATGGCATATGTAAACCGTGTTACAATCACATCCTTATTCTTTATTCTATTTAGAAGAGATACAAATCTAAACAGAAACATTATTATGTAGAAATTAAAATACAAATTATTGGATCAGATATGAAAATCTGATGAAGAAAAGATCCTACTTGCATGAGAAGGCAAATAAATGCCGGTTCCTTTAATATAGAAGGAAATTCCAAGCTTTCCTGTAATAAAAACCCAACACTTAATGATCCAGCGCATAAGTATAATTTGTACAATGAATAATAAGTGAACCTCAACTATATACATGCTTTGAAATTTGAAATTTTTCTTCACAAGTACTACTCTGTACAGATGTGAATGGAAGTTGAATTTTAAGTTCAAGGAGGATGTTACGGCACATTAATTCCAAAAATACCTGTGCCTTACTTAACACACAGTAAAATAGCACAAATGCAGAAAAATCCAATGCTTCACAGAATCTTTAAGCAGAAGATCTCCTTAATTTGTAGGATGGAAATTAATACAGAGGAGAAGCTTGAAAACTAAAGAGAAGGTCATATCATACGATACAGCGGCATAATTGGTGCGAAAACTGTGTGCCATGTTTGAACGTTAAAAGTGTGAAAACGTTTGTCTCTTTTCAGATGTCAAACAGCTTTCAAAATTACGCACAATTAGACCTAATAAACATCACACTTCTTTTTCAAGCTACTGCACTTTGACTGTAGGCTACACATATTCTAATGGTAGAAGTGTTGGAGAGACATTTTATAATGAGAGACACAAAATCACTATGAGCTAACATCTCTGCAAGTTACAGATAGTTGGAAGACACTCTTAACTGTAGATGCCATATTAATAAATTGCTTTAATCTAAAATACAGACAGACAGTCATAGCTGAAAATACTTCTACTTTCATTTACATATTGTTGGTGCTCTGAACTCTGCCATGTACACAGAGTTGATATTGGACCTCTGATAGATTGAGTTGTTCACACTCTTGACTGAAACATACGGTACGTTCATGTCTGGTTAGAGCAGTTTTGTCACTAGACATTCTGTTTTATTCACGAGATACTAATAAATCAGATTTATACTACAGACAGCACTCAACTCCTGCAAGGAAACTTCTTTCTCTCCATTTCTGAAGAACATTTGGAGAAGGAAAGATAGACCCTCCCCTCCCCAAAATCATTCCTATTCACTTAAAATTGTTAACAGAGCAAAGAAGGTGTTTTGTATCAACGTTTGAAATCAATCTACTTTCCTTTGCTGTTTAAGGTATTTTTTGAGATCAATATTTAATGATATATCAGGATCTTGAAGAAATCAAACAAAAAACCCTACTGAATGCATTTAGCAGACCTGCTCCTCCATGTGCAACAAGCGAAGCAGCAGATGCTGAACAGGTAAGTCCAGCTCTAATTCATTTCAAGGAGCAAGTGTGATTCACATGAGGTCGTGATCTGACCCCTTTCGTAGCTGACTCAGTTCAAAGGACACTATAAAAAGCAGCCAAGGTGTGGGAATTATGAGGAGAAAAGACACCATGGA
This sequence comes from Bucorvus abyssinicus, assembly GCA_009769605.1. Taxonomy (NCBI): domain Eukaryota; kingdom Metazoa; phylum Chordata; class Aves; order Bucerotiformes; family Bucorvidae; genus Bucorvus; species Bucorvus abyssinicus. The sequence continues at coordinate 7,451,348 of CM020031.1, read as the reverse complement.
AATGGAAAGATTAAGATAAAACTCCTGATAGTAACCCCTGATGTTACTACCTCCTGAGTTTTACCTGAGTGAGCTATTGCCTCACGCCAGTGTGTACGGATGCTCCAGCAAACAGGATTCACGTGGACAGACTCTCTGGGGACATGCACAACTGTCGAGCACTTGCTGCTTTCTGCCCGGTTAAGGAGAGGGTCGTATAAACAATATTTATAAACGACAATTTGTGCAACGTTCCAAGTCAGCGAAGAGTTATTAAAATGTAGGTAGATTCATCTTGATCAGTGAAAAAAATAACACGCCTTGTTTTCAGAAGACCACAGAGTAGCAGCGCATGGCACTGATCCGGTCAATACCAAATACTCATAATTCTTCATTTATGGAGTTTAATGTTTCTTTGTAAGAAATAGTTAAGCATTATTTTTCTCTGCCAAAAATGATTTCACACTTTCAAATAGGTGACAAAATAAGAACCACACTGTCAATTTACTGAAGTTGTGAATTTTGTTTTCTGCCAAAGCAGAGAAAGGGCCCTAAATCACAGGTACATTGCAAAAATAAAGCACTGTAGATCTACAAAAACAACAAAAAGTGAAGTCATCAAGCTTTCCTGCGAAAGCACAGAAGTACAAACACCCACTGTGTCTGAATTTATTGAACATTTGGTTTCTGAACTGAGGTGGGTAAAACATTTCTGGAAAACAGCATAATCAAAAATTCAGAAATTTTGCATTGGAATTTCCCCCCCCCAAAAAAAAATGGAGTGCTAATGCTAAAGAATTAAGCTCAGTTGACATGGGGTATTGTCATTAAAATCCCTGAGCTATTTTCATTCGGGAATTTGGCAAAATGTCTCAGGAACGAAGTCCCCAGCTGTACAAAACCACGTACATGCAACATCTACTAGGCTGTGTTCAGCGAAGAGTGTACTAGTGGAAAGCACGTACAGTACTTATTTTGTGATTAAGTTAGGATTGTAGAAGTATGAAAAAAAGTCACCACCTACTTTGCAAAATTTCATTTGAATTCCTTATACTACCCAGCTGGGGCTTGAGAGGACTCAAGGCATTGTGGTGGGATTGGCTACACCTTCTTCCCTCCTTCACATTCCTCCAGGTATCAGAGACCCAGAACAGGCAGGAGGCTGGGGCAGTGAGCCAGCCGATACGCAATCGAGCAAGTCACGTGTTATTGAGGCACAGAGTTAGCAGACATGGGCTGCTCTGATCGTCACAATAACAGACAACTTGGCAGGTGTCCATTTGTGCTGGAGATAAAATCTGTGGAACGGGAAAGAAGAGTTGTATCTGAGGAACCCATTTTTTTTCCCCCGAAACAAAAATTATAGAGGACATCTGTGATCCTCCAAAGACAACTTTCTCAGAGACCTCATTCTATCAAGGAAGCTGGTACAGAATGGATATATGTGTAGCGTACAGAGTCCTAGCTGCAGTTGCTATGGCTTAGACTGACTTCTTCTGAAAAGAAGATTACTACCAAGCCACGTGCTACATATATACATTTCCTTTCTAGTTTATTACGTTCTACTTCAGAAGAAGCTATTAGCACTAGTTTGCTATGGAAGGAAAATGAGTGTGTATCAGAAAAGTGCATCAGTCCAAATGTTTATTTTAATATCCAGGTCTCAGCCAACACTGCTGTTACAAGGCAATAGCAACTAGATGTGCATTCTGGGTGTGGACATGCAAAAAGCATAGCAAATGATCTCAGATCGCTTCAGATTGTTATACCTGGGTCTGCCACGAGAAGTAGCTTTTGAACTAGAAAATATGCAACCATGGGAGTACGTATTTTATACTCTTTGGAGGCTCATTAGCACATTTCAACAACCTTCCTGGGAAAACAAGGCTTGCTACAGAGAATAATAGTAAAGCCAAGCATGGGAGATACTTCCACAATTCTGGCTTGCAAAAGAGATGGGAACAATCCATGTCATCCACATGCATGCCCAAACCTGTTTGTTCTCAGAGCTGAGACAGCAGCACTGCTCATAAACAGCTGTGAGAAGAGTAATGACATGCAAATGCTGAGCAGGTTAGATTTCTTTACACAGCACAGGAAATATTCACTGTATAATAGATACTGCCTCCACGTCTTAGGGTATCACAGCCTCAGTGAAGCAGTGACCCTGTGAAAAAGCATTCTAGAGGGCAAGTTTTATGAAATTTATGCTCATACACAGAGCTGATTGGTGAACATTTGGTGAAGCACCACATTTACGGCAGTGCCTCCAACTCATAAAAGATACACTCTCTTTCAGAAATTCTCAAAGTACTGCTGGGAAAATGGCAATTTCTGAGTCACTCAATCACTCCTCTTTGAAACATTTGATAATAACTGAGACACTTCATGTTTTAAAAGAGGGGTTCTTTAAGCAGAGAACGATAGGAAATCTTTTCTAAAGTCCTGCAATATTTCATCAGTCTCAGTGACTAACAAGCCAGGATAGCATAACTGGGCATGCCTCTTCGCTGCTCAGAAAATATTCTCCTGTTTTATCCTAAGGGGGAAAAAGGAAGAAAAGAGAACTTCTGTCTGTGCTTTACAGTAAGATTGCAATAATGTATTCTGAATCCTGATACTCGTGCTTTCGACTTCTACTCATGCTACAGCCCCAAAGAGGGGAGAAGCCAACATGAGGGAAGATCTCCATGACTTTAATATATGCAAGCCATGATGGTGACACATATATAACACCTACCTCTTTACACAAGGGGTTGCACCATGTGGTAACATAAACTACGCTTTGGAAATTTTGTCCACATCATGGCAGAACTTGGCCATATCTGCCAAATAAGAGAAATAAGATAAACCACTGGTTTTTAAAAGAATTTTTTTCCAGTTCAGTGAAGTGGGAAAGCAGAAATTACAGGACCTTCCCCACAGTTTAGATAAAACCTGAGTTGTATTTTGTTGAGTTGGAGATAGGTGGTGCAGAGTTCCTCTTTCTTTCAGCGAGTCAGATGGGACCCTGTTGAGTTCCATCCCTTGTGCACGAGCCACGTTCAGAGGTAAGTCCAACATGCTGTACACTGGCACCAAATACTTTGGAGGCAGCAAACCAGAGGGGTCTCATCAAACAAGCTAGGTCAAGGTATCACACATCAGAGAACCTTCCTAAAATTCTTTTCATGCAAAATTCTTTTGCATAAGCAGGTACATACACTTTGCAGAAAAAATCCCACATCATGCCTTTACTGAACATGCTTGGTGGTCTGAGTAACTCGCAGCTACTAGCAAGGTGTTCTTGTCTTGACCATATAGAAGATCCTTTGTTATGTTTTAATCTAGGAAGACATGCAATTATAAAATTAACACAGGCAAAATGTTTTTTTGATATAAGTTCACGCCTTTGATGACTTTAGACAGCCAAATAGATTACAAAGGCAGCTGCTCAGCTGCTCAACGGGTGTCTCCTCTGTAAAGGATCTCATGATTGCATCTCAAAGAAAACGTGTGGGTAGTCTTCAAGGAAAAGAGTCCCATGTGATATCCGTTCAATTAGAAAGGATCTGACGCTGCAGCTAAACTCCTTTGTAATGCTATCTGATGTAGGTGACATGAGGTGCATATAACTTCAAGGCCATCCCCATTCAACTGCAGCATAAGACCTATTTGTGGAACATACCTCCTTTGCCCTCTACCCCAAAAATACCACAAGAGGGCATGTCATTGGGTAGGAACTGAAATATTTTGCAGTATCCATACTTGGCACAGAGTTGAAAGAAAAAGTAGTAAAATGAAGATAATCATACCCAGTCATAAGTCATATGCAGTCTGCAATACCCCAAAGAAATGTGATGACTATGACCCAGTCTGAAAATAGGTAACATGATCTGAAGAGACCAGAATGAATCAGCACTCAGAAGACAATAAACCTCTGGGCAAGCTGGAACAGACTAGTTCTGACCTATGAAAAGAGGACATTATCTTTTGGACGAGACTGGTCCTGAAGTGTGGAAGAAGTGTATACAAAACACCAGAGATGCACAGTGGAGGCTGGGGAAGAAAGGTGACACCCACTGGCTTTCCTCATCAAAGAGCTCTCATGCTGAACCAGCTCGACCTCAGGGATGAAGAGCCGTCACGGGTTGCAGCCAGCAGAGCCAAAAATACAGCATCAGATGTATGGTACTGTGCAAGTAAGGCTTGACTAATATTGTTTGATTAATGCCTGAGTTTTAGTTGTTCAGTGATAAATGGCACTGTAGTTTTGGATAAACAAATGCTTCTTTGTGCTTGCTGAAATTTGCCAAAATATTCCCATCACAGTGGTCCCCAATTTCCCAAGCAAAGTAGCTGCTACACTTCCTAAATCACCCATATCTGAGCCACCGGTTTTCATACTAGCTCTTACAAATTACAAAACTTGTATTGGATTATTTCCAAAGTTGAGCCCAATGTACCGTTTCAGAAATCCCAAATTCTTTGTTGCTGAAAAGAAGTGAAAAGCAATTGATTTTCTTTGGGGACAGGCAGGATCAGCTAACTATCTCTGGCAAACATGCTTGAATGGTGGATACAGACTCCATCTACAAACCTCCTATCTCATCCAGGCAATCAGACAAACACATCCTCCAAGAACACAGACATACCTGCTAGTCTGGATTGTGCTAAAGGACAAGCTTTCCAACTCTTGCACTCCCTTAGAGCAACTATGTGCACAGATAAAGACTATGGATCAATGCCCACGGGATCTCATGAGTGCAAAGAATCCCTTTCATGTGGTAAGATCACAAAACCGAAGCAAGCACAGAAAAGCTTTCTATTTAATGCAGGAATTAAACACCCAAGACACAGAGGTCGTTCCTGCAGATGGCTGTGATTTCCAACAGCACAACCTACAAGCTGCAGTCAACCTCGCTGCTTAAGCAAAAGTTCACTGCTGTCTGCGATAAGGAGCGCAAACACTTCTTTTCTCAAGAGGCTGGAAGCAACCCCAGGGGACAGCAAGGCAAAGCAAGCTGTGTCACAAAGCCATGGTTAGGGCTACAGAATGCTAAGCTGTGCAGAAGCACATAGAAAAAGAGACTACAGAGAGAACAAAGAAGCAACAATATGCAAAAGACAGCTAAACCTGAGATCTTGGTGTCCTGAAAACACAAAGGTTCCTTCTCCATGCAGGTGGCATCGCGTTTCTCTCAGTACTGGAATGCCATCGCCAAAGGCAGTGGTGTGACAAGCCCTCAGGTGTGTGTGTGGGGGCTGTGTGTCTCTTTTTCTATTAATGCCACATATTAAGGGTGAAAAAACAAACTAGAAAAACTGAGAAAAACTGTATTGGCTTGTGTTGCATCTTTCCAAGTGAAGACTAAGTGATGGAGTTGCTTGACTACAGGAAGCAAGATGTTATGCAGCACATGTTCTTTGATAATGCCCTACTTTAGAACCAAAGAGCAGGTTGATTATGTTTTGAAAGCTATATGATCAAAGGAATTCGGAAAAAGCCTTTTGAATCATTTTAGTAGATGCTTCTATCAAACTGTATTAGGCCAAATCCTCCCTTTCAGTTCGAACAGTTTGAGCCATAGCATTAGTCTTCTGCTCTTTAAATCTATTCATAAACAAAAAATAAAATCCTTCCCCAAAGAAATGACCACACTAACCCATTATCTTGGGTAACCCAGTGCAATCAAAGAGCCTCATTTACTTTATGTAAATGTCCTCTCCCTTTCCCAGGCCTGATGTTTTCTTATTCTCAGTTGTGTCACCTCATATCTAACCTAGATACCAAGATCGTCTGGGTGGAGACTTTGGGTAAAAAAGTCAATACAGACTAAAAAAGTTCAGCACCTTAGTAACTTAAGATAGTTTAGAAGTAAATACCCTGGCTCCTTCTGCTCTCTTTACAACATTGAAAAAGCATGCGTGCAATATATGCAAATATTTCATACTAATTGCAAACTCTTTTCTGTCAATGATTAGTTTACAATTCTTTACGGTCTAAGGTTGAGACTGATTTTCACTAGCCGAAGATGTTTAAAGCAGACATGTGTAGAGTGTGATATTATTAAATACAGAATTCCTTAATGCTTACAGACTTCCCTCTGCCAATGTTAATATGCCAGGCGTAGAAGTCAGAATTTCTTCTCCTAACAGCACCGCTCAGTCTGCCATTGTTTCCAATCACGCTTCTGATTCAAAGACCGGCAGCAGAGAGCCAGCAAATGACAGCTGCTCCATTGTCAACGCATCCTACAGTACAAAACCACGAGTCACGGCATAAAGGGGTTAAAGTGTGTGGTGGCAATGACAGGATTTTGTGGGGGATATTAAAGCTCTCTGAAGCCTTGGTGGATTATTGCCCAAGTGTAACGCATTCCCATGTTTCGTTCTGCAGCCGGTTAGGATGGGGTGAGGTATCTACCTGTATGGCCATTCTTCCACTCCTCTCCTGAAAACTACAATATAACGTTGGCAAAAATAAAGGGTGACGAAATCCTGCGGACCAAGATCTCCTCTAAGATTCAAACACTAACATTCACTAAACAAATGTGAGAGGAAATCTTGCCTTATATGCTTTGATATGATAGAGTTTGATGGAAGAGATTTTATCTCCATTTCCCCTTGTTTTCACTGAACAGGAAATCTTTATGCATTGGCAGTCAGATTTCACAGCTAAAAATATAATACCTGCCTTGAAAACTTGAGTGGCTTTCATCTATTTTCTTTTAGTGCACATCAATGAGTGTTTCATCTGAGACACATCAGGACATATGCTAAAGCTCTTAAACACATTAAACCAACTGGATCAAGTCCTTTCAATGTGTTAACTTAGTCTGCCTTGCTCTTTCTTTTTACATGACGACTTCCTTTCAGTTTAATAACTCTACATGTACCGTACTAAAGCAGAATAAACTACAGCTAATTTTTTCTCAGGCCCTTTTATATCCCTTCCACCTTCATCTCCTTGCCACTTTACGTATTTTGACTAATCATTCCCTGGATAGGCAACCAGCATCTCAAATACACGAGCAGGAAAAAATTCACTTGTTCATCTTTCGTGTTGAATCCCTTCCGGTTCCAACTATCAGTGACATTGTCACTGCTCCACTACCAACTAAAGGTCATACTTTTTTTTGTTTTTCAGTACTTTTTTCCTTCCCAATAGTCTCCTCTACAGTTTTTTCTTTATTTACCTCTTGCACAATTTTTAATAGCTATCTCTTCAACCCTTCTAATTTCTCAGTTTCCCACTCAGGTCCTAAGTATCTTTTACTAAGATGAAAGGGTCCTCCTACTCCTGAGCTTCCACGTATCTGCTACAATTCCATTCATATACATCCAGAATATTACTACTCGAGTCATTTCACCTCTCCTATCACACTGGCTATCTCCAGCTTATGCTTACCCATATTTTGCTAATAATTTTTATTTAAACAAAGTACAACTAATCATTTTAATCCTCTATCTAATATTACATTAACCCATACTATCACTATAGCTGAAAGACATCAACCTATGTCATCCACCTCAGCATCACTGTAGTATTCAAATCTTGTACTGGATGTTGGTATTATTATTATTACTGTTATTATTTCACTCGGCATCCAGAAAATATTGTGCTACAGCAGCAGCATCTGTACTGATTACAACAGGGTAGTGAAGGTCATAACCTACATCTACTCCACGGCAAAGAGCTGCTGACTTCGGGGAAATGCTTCTTTCCTGCTCTAAACTCGAGTAAAGGTGATGTAACATATGCTTCCAACAAAAAGGAAACTGTGAATCCAAACAGAAGCTGGAGGTTAAGTTCGTATTATAATTACACTGGTGGCTTCCAGAGGCTGGCAGTTTCCACAGTATGAAAGGTCGTAGATCTGGCTTTCACAGCAAGCTAGGACACAAAATCTTTATTATCTTCGTTTCACAGATGCATGCTGCACACAACCAAAATATGAAGAAAGAGGAGCCTCCACTCTGCCGTGGCACAGCCATGTGTTTCAGCAAGTTGGGAAACTACCATTTAAACAGCCAGGAGAACAAGCTGTCGCATTTCCAAAGCTGTTTCGACACCATCTCTTTTGGTAGCATTGCAGCAGAGCGCAAACAGCCGGACCAATTTTATCTAAGTGTTTCAAATAAATGTTGGTGGACCTTTTCTACCCAAAAGCACTTGAAAGAAGTAGGAGGAGGCAATTTCTTTATATACATTGATTATATAATTTTGCCCGCTTGTTGAAAGAGAGGAGGAGTTGATGACAGGGTCATCACTTGTGTGACTTTTTACATATGTAACTCATCTTAGAAGCTCTTCATCTCTTTGGCTCCCTGCTAGCTCCACCCATGCTAACAAAAAGGGAATGAGCAGAATCTTAAACCCCTCGGTACTAAACAAGAATCCTGATGAACAGAAGCGGTAAAGAAAATGCACAGATGTATGGCCAAGTTTCAGACTTGACCGCAACAGCCCTCGTGCTATTTGTGCTAACACTGCTCCACTGTGGCTCCTCCGTAACAGAGGAAGAAATCTGAATCTCAGATTCATTCCTGATTTCAGCATTAAATGCTATGCCAGTGAGATACAGGCTGCACAAGCCCACAGGATATAAAGCTTGTGCTTAGTACCTTTTAAATTTATTTGCTTCTAGGGATGACTTGTATCAATTTTTACTTCAGGTCACTATATATAACATACAAACACTTTTTTTTTTTTTTTTTTTTTAACTACACACACACTGTATTTGTATATTCACCTTTCCCTACACTCGGTTCCTCCAGACCTCCCATACTGTTGCAGTCCTAGATGTGACCAGGGACAAATCACTGGATTTTCCATTCCCAAGGCCATACTCAAAATAAGGAAGAGAGGAGAAACTGAATTTGAAACCTCTGTTTCTGCTATAATTAGCTTTCCTAGAAATGCTGTTAGAAACTTAACGTATAGCAAAAACCTAAACCACAGCTTTTTCTACGTGTTCCAACCCAGTGCATTCTAGGGTGAGCAGTACCAGGTGAGTTTGGGGCTCGAAAAGCCCCCTCTGCCCCACAGAAAGCCACTGGTGTGTCGAAGCTGTACAAATGACGGCGTGTATATGAGTTACTCAAACAGGAACATGTAATATGAATGCAAATTGCACCTGGTGAAAAACGCTAAAAAAGACAGGGGAAGACGAGTAAATCTCTAAAAGGGAAATACATTATTGAAAGGTATCTTTGTAATATATGCAAAGCTGTCTTTTTGACTAAGCTATTGACCAGGGAAAAAGGACTACAGGTCTTCGCTATTATAGTGTGCTTCCAGCTTTCAGCTTTATATACTCACTTCTCCGATGAGATTTGAATATCCTAGTCCTTTGCCATTTTTACCCTCTCTCCCCAGCATTTGACTGAATTTTAAATGTCTAACACATTGAAATTCAGTGAATGAGATGGAATAACAGTGTGCAGTGAATAATCAGCAGTGAATAACATCCGCAAAGCACTTGTGTATTTCTTTCCTACTGAGAAAAATGTCCTAAAGAACATTTGATTTATTTACCCCGATGTTCTCCTTTCAGGGGCTGACATTGCTGTTGACTGGGCATTTATTTATGATCAGCTGGTACCAGGCTCTGTGGGTTTCATAGCAGGAAATGTGAAATTCATTACTCTTATCACACTACACCGTCCATCTTTCATGTATTATATAGTGTACCGATTTACTGCAGGTGTAGACTTGAAAACCTGAAAAATGAATATTTAATGATTAAAACATTATATATGCCTGTGTTTTGTTGTAAGAAAAATGTCTAAGTGTGTTTTGCTGCATATGTTCCACTATGTACTTCTAACAGGTCGGTATTTGCAGTGGTATTGTCCAGCTGTTGGTACCAGACATTGATTTCTGCTTTAGCTGCCATCACGTCTACCAAATTCTAGTAGCAGAGGTTCTACTAAAAACAGGAAGAACGAGATGATATCTCATTGATGAGCAGAATTATCGAATCTGGCAAAACAAAAGCAACTTCCCCTCGGTCAGAATTAGTCTGTTTTCATATCTGTGCCTGGGAACCAAGCTGTTGTCTATCTTAAATTAAATAACCAGCGGATTCAGAATATGGATTTAGCAGATGAGTTCTGAAATAAATCTTTTCCAATAAGAAGCGTTCAAACAGAAGCATGTTTTTAAAAAATGTTTCTCACTAAATTTTCTTTCATAATGTACTTAACATCTCCTTGGAATATTGTGGCTCTTGACCTCAAACACAGCTTGCACATATTTCTATTTATAAGCTAAATACCTGACACACAAATAAAGTAAATACTTCAGCTTATACCCTAAACCTTGAAAGTACACAGTCCGTCATATTAACTCGGCTTAATTCAGTTGCTTGTGTGTAATCACACGTTATTAAGACACATACAACTTCTGTAACAAAAGTGAGCAGACTAACACTTCACATACCAGACTGGATGTCAAGCATATAATGGCTCAGCCAACCCAGCATTCTTAATTTGCTGATCTATAGCGATGAAATGAAGCATAAAGGGAAAAAAGGGGGAAAGGGGAATAACACATAAAACCACAAAAGAAAATAGCAATCCAGTTGCAAGATTTTCTACAAAACTATGAATATTTATGAAAAAGCAAGGAGGGTTTTTTTTTTTTCACTTAGCTTCAAATTTCTCCTTTAAAAATTCTTCTCAAATATTAAGACATGTATTTTAAAAAATAAACTGTGCATATAAAAAAAGGCCAGAATGAAAGACATGCAGCTTTTAAGATAAGCATGCTTTCAGTGCAAGCATCTGCACTCAGAAGAGCATTTACACAAATTAACATATTTTATCCACTGTAAGGACCATAAAGCATTTCCAATTCAGCATATAATTTTTATTTGAATTGGTATGACAAAATCTTTAAGTGTAGCACTAGTAGAAGATATAAGAAGCTGCAATGACCAAAGGCAACAGTGGATTTCCCTGCATAAAGAAATGAACGACAATCAAAAAACATGAAGGTTTGGCTATTTGCAGCAGAGGGAGGGTGGTATTCTCAAATATACAGAATCGGCTTCTTGTTACCATATCGTTTTAAAGCAAATATAATCTCTTTCTGAGTGAAGACAGAGAAAAAGATTACATGATACAGTTCAATCCCGTCTCTAGCAACATGGCAATTTTGTCATCAATACACGGGTGAGAGATGTCATTACTCTTGGAAAATAGAATAATTAGAAAGCTGCTACGCAGCTCTCAGGCACGGTGCTATGCCTAGCAAACAAGGTCACTCCACATGCAAAGCTCTATTTCGTTTGCAGATTAAGGTCTGCTAATACTGTAGCGAGTTCCTTCATCTACCAAAATTCAAATTGCAGTGCTTTGGTACGTGCCACAGATAGGGTTGCTATGGTACAGCGCTCACAAAGGCAATGACTGCTTCCAGCACTTTATTTCATGGCTGCAAGGACTTGTCTTCCTTGATTAATTTTAAGTTAGTGATGAAAATACTAATAAGACTGAAGTAGGAAGAGCAAATTTAGGGAACTACGTTGGCTCTTGGACTGTGCCATGACGTACTTCTCTGCAGTGAAACTTTCAAAAGAGATCATTACTTCTCAGGTATATGTAGGAAAAATCTAAACTCCCTTCTAAACATCCAGATGTTTAGTTGCATGTATAAAGCATTAATATAGTGGATAAGAAGTTACTTGTAAATTAGTTTTTTTACCAATTTACTCGCACTTTGATGCACCCAAGGCGTCTTTCCAAGTTGGGTTCTGTATCAGAAAAGATATTTTATTCTACATTAATGATTACAGAAAACAGACTTGGTTGAACACAGAATGTCCAACATGTGGTGCTGTCCTTTAAAAAGACTTTTCCAATAACGAATTGTCTTTTGCCCATGATTATGGGTGCCCTGTACCACACCCTACCATTACACACTTAATGAATATGCCTAAATTACCAGCTGTCCCTCTTGGGGCAGGAGGGCGGGCGGGCTGGAGAAGTGTACCTCCTGCAGTCAGATCTGCAGATACCGAAGCTCAGATCCCTCAGATAAGCACACAAAGACAGGTAGCACGAACCTGGCCCTTACCAGGCCACAGTCTCCGCAGTAGACTCCATGTCCTCACCTGAATATTTTTAGGGAATCAAGAATTTTTTTTTTTGCCTGAGGCAGACTATGGCAGTATTCCCTTTCGCAACCCTGTTTTTCAAAGGACTCTTAGTCAATTAGATTCTTTTTTTTTAATAACACAGGTGCATATCATATGGCATATGCAGGGTAATCTGTCTAAAATCTACTGCAAATTACTCTAAGGTATATGACTTCTAGCTTACTTCATTGCTTCATGAGCACCACAGTCTAACAGATTTAGAAATCGTTATTTTAGTTTACAAACCGAGAGTCAAGATCCGAAGTAAAAGTAAGATCTGCCCCCAAGTAGGTGAAGATTCTGTGAAGAAGCTGCATCACTATTACATTTGAACCCTCAAAACTAGAACCTCCAACTTGAACCTAAAGTCAGAAATCCACAGCTTGGACCTACGCAAGAAATCTTGGCAGCTGCATTGTCAAATAAAAATCTCACTGAAATATGTCTGAAATGATACCAGTAATTTGTTACCCCTGCTTAAACAATGTGTAGGAGAGAGAAGACTCCCAGTGACTCAACATGCCGGCGGACTGGCACTGTATTTACTCGTTGTCGCTATCTGGAACTCCAGAGTAATAAATGGATGAAATGCAGCTCATAAAAATATTCATATGATGAAATTTATGGCTTACATTAAGCATGTTTAACTTGAAAAATGACTTTGTAAAGCTCAACTGATCTGTTCCCTGTGTATATTCACAGTCATATCTATTTACTTTGGAGCTGCATGTTTAAATTTATTTCCACTTGTGCATATTCAAACGGTGTGCACGTCCCAAACAGCTCAAACTTTTTTTTTTTTTTTTAAATTACATGCAGGTACTATATTTAAAACAGAGCCTGGTACAATTTCATCTTCTGGATGACAGACATAGCCAAACCCTGCGAGGGATAGTGCAAAGCTCCTGTCCCCTTCCCTCTGCAAAGCCAAGGCAGAAAGGGTGGGCGAGCTTTGCTGCCTGCAGTGGAAGTAACCAGCCCTGCAAAGCCCACCGTGCCGCGAGGAGGACTGAAGCCAGAGCGCAGGTTCCCCCTTCTTTTAACACCTTGTTCGCATGGGAAGAGACAGCGATCCTTCGTCCACAACACAGCTGGCTGGGACCATGGAGAAGAAGACATCTAGCATCAAGCCATCTTTGCCCACCTCAAAGGCTGCTGGGGGAGGAGGCAGCGGGAGGAGGCTGGCCACATGAATCGACCTGCACGGGCAGAGCCAGCTGCCTGCCGGTTAGGCAACCCAGCCTAGAGCTTCGACCAGAAAGCTGCTGCGCAGATGCCAGTATAGATTACACAGGTCTTCTAATTTACACTTCTATTAGCATAACTAACAAGCAGTAAGCAGGATTCTCGTCCAGCCCATACGTAAAACAAGTATCTCCTTCAAGTGCTTTTCACTGTAGATAAAAAGGGAAGAAAATCTTTCACATGCTCTTAAGCTTCTCAATTTTCCTGTAGCAACAGCACACTTGTTTCTTTCTTGGGGGGCAGCAGAAATGTAATACCAGTACTTCTCAGTTTAACATTGCCTACAGTTTTATCCAGTGATCTTTACCATGGTATGTAAATTTGTAACATACTGGGGGAAAATAAATACGATGCAATCTGCCTGTTCTTCAGACAACACACCACGTTCACAATGTGACCGAGTACCATCAGGCAGCCGACCCAAATTCCTCACCAACATAGCAATAAAAGCAGCTAGTAAGGCAACACCTATGGACAGTGCTACTCTTTGGACATCTTATAATGTACGTGGGAAAACGAAAAATTATCATTCTAAAAATACAGATGGGCTGGTAACAGGATGAGGTGTTTCGCAAGTGGACTTGCACTGAGAAGGACAGCACTGAGCCAGAATGTTTTCAGTACGGAGTTGTTTTCCCTTTGTTTCATTCAGGAATACAGGTCAGCCTCATGGAAGTTAATACTTGAAAGACAGAAGTACAACTTCCAGTACGTACAGATCGATTCTTGCTACAGTGCAATTCACGCTGCTCATGTACTGAACTTATTGTAGTTGATCTGGTTTGTGTAAAGAACTGCTTGTTCTTCTGCCTCAAAAATAACCTCTCTCTCCCCGCAAATACTTATCTATAAAAACCTGAGTGCAGTTTCTTTACCTTGTCCCTTTTTTGAGACAAAAAGGAATCCGACAAATTGAAAACCAAACCAGCAAGTGCAAAGAAAGACAATTGGCCAGGGAGACTTGGGAGCAACCAGGTAATTTCACAAAACTGTTGTGCACTTAGACGTGAATATTTGCAATTAAATGCTATGATAAGTGAATAGCATATACAACCTTTTCAAAACCAGCATCTACTCCCAAAACCATTACATCCAGTTTGCTGAAGAACAGTCTGAGCGACCTGTCATTTACACAATGAGTATTCCTCAGGGACAGAAACATTTAGTTGGGGTGGTGGGGGGACATAATTCAGAGGAGACCTGTGAATTGAGAACCAAACTCTTTGTAAATCTTTTGTGAACTGTCTTTTATCGCTCAGTAGAAAGGAATTTGCAGTGCAAAATGATAAGAAATACAAACCAGCTTCTTAATACATATGCCAAAACATTTACTTTTTTTTATAATGCCACTTTAATTTCTGGTAAAATTCCAAGCAAAGGGTTTATATTTCATGATATTGTCAACTTTGCATAAAACTACTGGTACTACTCATGACTTATATAGCCTCAGGGAGACTATTGATTTTTTCCCCTTCATAAATCTGAAAATGCTCTGTCTTTTCCCAGTGGACCCATTATATTTATTGGTATCTATCCCAAAACAACTGCTCAAGGTTATAGCTATGAAAACATTTGGGGGTTTAATTCACTACAGAGAGTCCAGAGAAGCCCACAGATTTTGGCTCAGAACCCAAAATTTGCCCTGACTGCAAAAGATTTTTTTTTTTAATTGTGCGCCAGGACCACAGGGTAAAACTTCTTCTCTGGACAGGGCTTATACCTTCTCTAACGGATAATTAAGCAGATTTTAAAGGAAGGTGAAAAGTGAAATAAGCCCTTCTTTAGAGGCAGTCAGGGTCAGAGAATGACAGTTACCAATAAATACCGGTATAAATAAAGATTGCACAGATATTTATTGCATAAATATTTCTCCTAAAACTCAAATTTTCTGATAGGATAGCTACAATAAAGTAATCATCCTGGTCGTCAAGAATAAGTCACCCACTTTTGAAAACTATTTGAATGTCTGATGTCTCAGATGGAAATAAAATATGTGGAGGTGTGGTCAAAGATGAAAAAGAAGATTTAAGCTCTGCAGGTCATTACAATACAGTATGCCGTAATGATTATGTTGCTATTGCTTTAACTGGCGTTTGAATCTTCAAAGATAACTTTGCATCAACTTTTAAGCTAATTTATGAAGGAATGAGGGCTGGCATCATGCAATAAACTGGTACTCCCTCTACATGTACTGAATCCAGATGGAAGATTTGCATGTGATTTTTTAAAAACTTTACTAAGCCACGTCTCCTATGCTATAATGATCATCCAAGAGAGTATCTGCCTGTGGCATGTGCCTCTCAACACATGAAAACTGCTGCCAAAATACACCAAGACTTTATACCATACTTTAATCTCAGTCATGGGACTACTTGTGAACTCATCCATGGCCACTCCTGGAGCAGGTTCTAGAAAGACATAGAGGAGTGTTAGAGTAACGATTCTGGATTCTTTCCCTATGTTATTCGTATGGACTTGAAACCATCACCCTTCACACGTTATCTGTGTCACAAAGCTGCAAGGAAGAGAACGCTGCCTCCAAAACCAGCAGCTACAGCAGCACCATTTACTTTTAAGACATGCAAAAATATAGTCATCACAATAAAAACTGCAGCTTTTGCCAACAGATTTCACTAAGTGGTATCTGAGATACCATAATTTTGATTACATTTAGAACAAAAGCATATGCCTACTGTGCAGTTAAAGTACGCAGATGCTGACTATATATTGCTTTGCACTGTACTTTAATAAATTAAACACAGAAATTGCAGTATGTTTTCCATATTCTACATGAAAATACCTACAGCGTAACTTATAACTGGCAGCTGACCAGTTGGCAAGGCGGGCGAAGACTTTGCATCTCACAGGAATGCCTAGTCTTTCATTTGTAATCTAGCTTTCATAAAATGAGCAGTAGCAAATTGTCAAGTCTGTAAGTTTTACGCTGAACCAACACGCTCAACTATAAAATCTTGTGTCCCAAGAGCATGACCTGTTCCAGAAAAAAACTGGTTTGACTTTAGATCATTTTACAGTGTCAGCCTTTATAAACGTATTTGGTAAACATATATCACGGCACATACTTCTGTTTTGCTACAAACCTTTGAAAGAAAACAGCTTACAAGAACCACCCAGTAGTGAGGGGTATTTCCAGTAACCCGGGACTGTCAAACGCTAACGGCACACCTTTACTTGCTTTTATGATGTGCCGGTTATTTGTTCAACGGCAATAAGTCATAATGTTGCTCTTTTCCTTTACTCTTCACAATATTAAAGTTATTATCACCCAATTATTGTAGCAAGAGAATTATCATAAATCTTTCCTGCTTTGCTCAAGTTACATTTAAGAAAATCAAAATGGGAAAAATGCTCCATCTGTACGTACCACTAACTACATGGAGTTTGTTATGGACACATAGTAACGACAGAAATGGTACCTTTCAGAAATTATTTGCTGATAGATTATCATTAAAATGTCATATCTACAACTTAAGAAAATGATTGTCATAGCAGGAGACACTCTTAGCCTACAATCACAGGAAAACTCTACTTCCTTAAAGCTATTGAGCAAGGTATACACTGGATTTTGACCCACTCACGTGTAGAATTAGCGTTTCTATGACAATTTGTGAGAGGAAACTGTGGAACTTAAATTGACAGATAATTAAAATCTGTGGATATTTAACAATAAGATCTTTGCACACATTACTGATACTATGGGTAGGGACGAAACACAGTCAGAATCCAGGCTTGTTTCAGGATTCAAGCAAGTGACTTCAAAGTAAATAAAAACACCTTTGACAAGCACAAAACATGATAAAATGCAGCTTTTTTCTTTTGTAAATGGGACTCATTATCAAGTAAAACCTCGTTTTCCAGGGGAAAACAACCATGCTGCTGTTAAAAAAAGCACGGCGTTTGGGCTGAAGGCCATGAACACTGGGCTGCAGCTTTTCTCCTTGGCCATTAGAACCAATGACATCGTTACTCAAAGCACTGAGCTGGTATGGTGTCCAGGGCAGGTTTCAGTGCCAGCCTTTTGCACCGTCTTTAGGGAGCATGGGGTGTGACTTGGGACTGGAGCTACAACTGGAACCTGCTGTGATGTCCAAGAGATCACCACACAAATACAAAAAGTCACAAGGTTAGAAAAGATGAAACACGTTTGGTGCTATCTTGGTATCAACATGCCAGTGAATACGGCATGATTCACTTGGTCCTTGCAACCTGGGTTCTCCCAGAACAACTGGGATTCCTCGCTGCTCAGATTCCTTGCTGCTTCCTCTTTTTCCTTCTGAGCACCGAAAGAAAAAGGTTGCCTATCATTTCCCATGATTTCGCATCTTTCCCAGCCAACCTTCTGCTGATCCCAACACAAAAAGTCATTGAGGAGACTGTGCAAAATTCCACGTCAAGATTTTTCACATATATCTGTACGGCAAAATGAACGTGTGATTCAGCATTTGCTAGACTTACTTTCCGTGTTAGATAAGTTACACTATTCTTTCCTCTGCTAAGCAATGAAACAGTGAGCAGTGGGTCTGACCATGACAGCAGCTGCCTTTTGAAATGACCCTCACTGAAATAAATATGACATTCCCAGTTAGAAATAGCTAAAATTTCAAATAGAATTGACTACACAAGTTGTGCTCGCTTCACATTCACTATGTTTTCTTTTCATCTGCAGAGACAGAGGTTCTCTCACCCCTCTCTTTAAGTGACTATTACAGCTCTGAGCAACAAGAAGGGAGCCCAGTACCCACTTTGGGACGAAACACCACTACGCACTTCACCCTTCTTTCAGTGAATACCAGCCTGTGTAGTAGTGTTAGGAGAAAAGATGCAGCTGCGTCATGTTTACATCACTAAGAAGTTGTTGAGGTTGTAAGAAAATGCCCCAAGAGGCCAAGAAGCAAGTCATGATTTTGCACTGCTTTTATTTTATAGAGAGGATGTCCGAATACTGCAATGGTGAGTGATCTGTTCGTATCCTCAAGCCCACGAGACAGGACAGAAATGAGTTAGCTGGTGAAAGTAATTAACTGTAAAAAGAGAATTTGAAAATGGAATTTAAAAACAAAAGATTTTTATGAATTATGAAACGCCTCGAATGGTACCTGTAAAGATATCTCACTTTCACCTACACAGAGGTTACCTTTCCAGAAGTATTTCACCGAATTACATTCCCAGCTCTTCTGCCTCTGTGTTTACTGCAGTTTCAAAAGAATGTGTACGAGTACCACATGAACAGCAGCAGGAAATAAAATCTATTTTTAATGGGAACTACTTAAATAAGGTTTAAAAATAAAGTACTTATTTTCAAAACTAGATTGCTTAATTTTTTAAGGGCTTTGGCTCTGCAGTGTACAAGGGTGCTCTAAGATGCATATACCCAAAACCCCGATTCACTTTAAAATTAGTGCTCTCTTAGAAGTATGAATTGCTCCATCTGGAAGTGATTAGGGTTCCAAGGATGTGCAGCATTAAGTAATTTAACTTACTGAAGTACTTCTTTTTTAATAAGCTCTTCAATTTAAAAATAAGAATAGTTTAACAAAAAGCCCTTCCTGGTACAGCTGTTCAAGTCACATGAACCACTTTATTCATTTAACATACTGAAAGAGGTGGGGGAAGGGACTTCTTGAAGTCAACAGTAGCAATTGTAATAGCAACAACCCAGACGTACAACTGCACAGGGAAAAAAAGTCAAATACTTGACCTAAAGTGTTTGTCTGTGATAGTCACCAGGCTATCCCTCTGCACGCCCACCACCTTCATGCTGCTTATTTTCATTGGAAAACTTTGCTGGACAAAAGTAGGGACAGCATAACACCCACCATGGGTGTTTGATCAACCAACAATGCGGATAGACCTGACACACAATAAATATTAATAAATGTCATTGTTGCAAGTATAATTTTTTCCAGAGATCAAGACTTCCTCCGTCAGAAATGCATGGTCTATTTTCATGAGTTTTGCCACAGTTAGTTTCCTGAAAATATCACTACAGAAATGATTCTCTGCAACACCTGAAAACTCTTTTGGGAATATGTCCAAACTGGCGTTTTAAAGTTCAATATCTCAGGGCACAGATCAAAACAAAATCAGTCATTTTTGTCTTCTGGAAGGAACTTCTTCCTCGTTTGTCTTTGAAATTTTTTTACTAATATTTCTTAGATGTTTTTAGGGGGGGTTAACTGAAGGGAAGATAAAAGTTGGTATTTGAAAATGGTAATTTTGTCTTTTTTCAGGTTAAAATCTCTTTGTAATTTTGAAGGGTTGAAATGTTAAAGAGATGACAATTTCTCTGGGGAACATGAAAATTAAAATATATTTCTAACTTGAATGAACTGACATGCATCATCAGTTGTATTTTCAATTAAGGTTCTGCAATGTTGATTAATTCACTCATTTGAAAACAATTTACATACAAGATGGTCATGGAAGTGGAATGTTGCCCTGGGGGAACTCAAGAGGAGAGTCAGGGATCAAAGTCTGAAAGTAAATTGACATATTTGGGGAGCTTTCAATAGCATGATAGCAGTGGTTGAAGATCACAGCAGTCAGATGAATCACTTTTGCTTAGAAGATGGTTACTGCCATCACTGAAGATATAAGCCTTCAGATTTTGCATAAACACACAGCCTTGTACTTCAAACTATCAAGAAAATGCCAGCCATCAGTCTAGGGAAATATTTGAATACTGAGATGGAAATTAGCTTTAAAATTTGCATTTAGGAATGTGTAAGCGTGCGGATGAGCGTTTACATTATAAAATTATTTCCTTGTTTAAAAAACTGTGCAACCTTTGCCAGCTGACTCCAGAAAAACCCTGACTTTCCCTCTATACTCAGTTGTTACAATTAACCAGAAAATTAATGAGAAATGGACCTATTTGTAAAGAAGCTTATAGAGAAAGATTACCGATAGCGGCCACAGCATTTCAATGGGATGCCCCAAGTTAGATTTCAATTTGCTATGCCTAAAGAGCAAAAACCATTCCAGCTGCAATCAACTGCATGGTCTCTTTTAATTGTTCAGAAAAATCAGAGAGGCAGCATCTGAGGAAATTAACGTAGCTAACATTTTAAAAGCACTTCAACCAACTATAAAATTTACTCACAATGCCGAAATCCTGTGCCAAGACTGTTGGTTTCACACTTCCCACGTACGGAAATGTTTAGTAAAGTAAAAAGCACATATTACATATAAGCTAAATCAACATCAAGCGAAACAAAAAATTCAGTAAATATTAGTTTGAACTTCGAGACAAGCTATGAAATATGAAACCATGTGCTTTTTTTAAAATCCATTTCATCATGAACAGCTAAAAGTGCCCTTCACCAGCTGTTGTTGGAAAGCTGTCAGATCACTTTTAAATAGAGATGTCAAAGGTCTGCAAACCTGTTATTGAACAGGACTCAAAAGCATATGACTATGAACAATTGAAAAGGACTGGGGTGATGGGGTTAGGTGCAGGGACACATGATTTTAGGCAACCTTTTGGCTTGCCATGTTCTTTGAAACTCAGTCCTCTGGAGCTTTCAAGGCTCCACTGTTACCCCAGTGATACATAAATTCAGGAGCACAAAGCATAACTCAGCCTCTCTGCTCTGGGGGCTCCTAAGGAGTTAAAAATGAGAATGTCAGCACAAATGAACTTTCAGAAGTGAAAACTCATGCTATACGTCTCTAGAGGTAAAAAGTAAGCCTAAGCCTAAACTCAAATGCAACACACTTCTGCTCAAGTAATACATTCTGCAAACAGAAAGCATCCACATAAAATGCCATTCCGTTAGTGCCAGATACATAAAAGACATTTAAAACTCTTAGCCATTACAATGAAAAATACCATCCTTTATTGGTTAAGTATTTTTTCCTATGACAATGTGAAGGCACATTATTTTCACTGACGTAATTCTGTAATCTCACTCTGATGGGGATATTTTAAGCAGAAAGCTGCATTCATGTAAAAGTTCTACCTGTGCCAGTATACGACACAGGAATGAAAACGTCTCTGCTTCAAACATCTAGTGCCACAAAAGTGACTGTGCTTGGGCAAAATTGAACACCAGCCTGAAGGGAAAAAAAAATACTAATATATCATCAGGTCCTCTTTAAAGGAGAAATGAATAATACTGCGTGTAATCATTAACTGAAATCAAGGATAAGCTGTCCCCACTTGCTGCATTTAGCAATGGCATCAAAGGCTCCCTTTTACAATGGGGGAAAAAAAAGTACAAAGGACACAAATGCATGAAATGCAGAAACAAATTGTTACACCTCATGCCACTGGTATCACGCAGATAAACCAATAAAGAAAAACCACAGAGCGGTGTGGCTGAGCAGGGTGTCAGCCAGGGGTCCTTCTGCATGGTCCTTGGATTAGTGCCGTGTTCTTCACACAGCGTTCGCATGTGGACCAATACACGGGGCGTGTGGAAGGCGACATCATGTTTTTAAAGATAAACCCAGACTACGGCCAGACACAATGCACAGTGTTTCAAGCAAGTAACACCATTCAATATGTTTCTTTAAACGATGAAAACTCCACCACTTAATGTGCGCACAGAGACCAACGGATTATCCGACAGAATAACTGGACAGTCATGAGGAGTGCACACGTTAGGAAAGACACCTTCTGGAGATGGAAGGTAAAAGTAATAAACTCTACTGGTGTTATCAGTATCTCACATTCTGGGCATCGGCAAAGGCACGGCAGAGACCTTCCGGTGAAGAGTGATGGATGGCTACAAGTAAACCGTGCAGAAGGGATGCTGTTACAGAGGCTGTCATGAGGACCTTGGTTGCTGAGCATAAGCTGCAGGAACTCAGGACATTAGCTCTTGACCCGCCTCGTTCAAATCAGAGCATGCCAGCTGAAAAGGTGGACATCACGCATTGTAAAACCCACTTCTCTCTGTGGGCCACTCTTATCTGGTCTCCCGTGCAAGCGAAGGGTGAGATGAGCTGACAAAGCCAATTCAGCAGAAACCCAAAAGCAAAAGGTTTTTCTCATTTAAAAAAAAATAGGAGTTGACGTGGTGTCCATCCACCGGCAGCTCTGACTCTTGGAACCTGGGCATGCTTCAATTTTAATGCTGTTTACTTCAAGTATTTGACAGCACCAGCAATAATCATCGCTGCTGTCTTTCTACAGACAGCTTTGCAGAATTGGGGTCTCTGCTAGTCATGCCCCCCGGCACGGATCTTTGCTGTAGCAAGAATTTAAAGGGAAACAAACAACAAACAGGAAAATACAATCTTTAGAAAGTTTCAGGAGAAAAATGTGGAGGACGCATTACAACTGAAGATATTTTAACCATTCTTATTAAATGAAGGCAAGATGACTCTGAAAGACAGAAACAAAAGACAGCAGACTGAAAATTTATACGTAAATAAAAAGGAGAGAGCAGTTATATACCTAGATATAAACCTTAATTAAGGCAATGAAACAGCTACATTTTCAATTTTGCTAATGCTCTTGTCAGATTACTTATTTTCAGGGTAACATAAAAAGAGTTAAAGCCTATTTAACAAAAAAATCCTGTGTCACTGCCTGACTGCAAGTATTCTGCTGCGAAAATATCAGAAACATCCAACTACTTGAAGAGCGCACGTTTTTACAAGTCGTGTTAGGCAATGAAAAGAATATGTCCTTTTCCCTTCAGCGGGCCTATTTATATGCCTAAAATTAAACACATGCCTAATAATTAAGAGTGATTAGGTTCCAATTATTTCGTTTGTTCTTCTTTCATTTCATTCTAGCTGCATCAAGAAGTGAAAACCGGAGATATGAATGGTGGAGATTGACTGCCATCGGCTTCAGACACTTTTCAGCCCACCCTGAAAAATATAAGCTTCCTGTCATACGCTGTCAGGAAAACTCACGTCTTCCAAACAAAGGTTCGGAGAACAGAGCTTACATGGCACCTTTAGATTTTACATTTTGTTTGACATCTACAATTTGTGAGAAAAGGCATTTTATAACCACTTTCCATCCTGTCTGTCCCCATCACCACCACCCCCACCAAACATAATTGCTTTTACTATAAATATCTGACAGTGCCAGTGAAAGTAATAGAGAGTACGATTTAGAAAGCTCTTTTTGACTGCCTAATAGGTTTGTTATATAACTGCAAATCTCCTAATGTTAGTGTTAAGTATTTTCTTTTCTACCAAAAAAACAAAAAGAAAAAAAAAGAAGAAATAGTCTTTCACAAGTGGATAACAGTCTGACCAGGAAAAAATCAATTCCTGTACTTAAAGCGCATTTGAAAAGTTAGCTTATCATCAGGCAGCTCACTACATACCTGCAAGTTTCATCTCAGAGATTCAATATTAATCTCCTTTTTATCAGTTTCTTATTTCAGCATATCCTAAGTTTGGTAGGTACAGTACATTTACTAAGCAAGAGGAAAACAAATCGGGTTTGCCCAGGTAAATCCCATTATTTTCTGGCTCAAATACTCATTAAAGTAGGAAATAACTGATATGATGCACTGAATCAGCTGCTATAGAAAAATACCCTCAATGAATGTTCATTTTACTGAGTGGATCTTGAAAATGTTACAGAGCTGCCAATAATAACTGAGTGGCAAGTCTTGACGACAAAAAAGCAAATCAATCGATCTAAAATGACTTACACAGAAATCAATCTCGTATTAAAAAGAAACTTGGGCAAATCAAACAGATGTTCACTTTAAAAGATAAACATTCCCACAGTTATAATTTACAGGTATAATTTAGATTATATATGTTATTCTGAGCAGCGAAGAACTTCAAAATTAAAATTGCAGGAATGTCTCCCTACACGTTAACGTCTCTGGGCACGTTAAAAAAGGAGATGAGGATCTAAGTAATTTCTTGCACTTCTCTTTACCACTCAAGTAATTCTGTAAACTGAGAGAGCCAATCTAGGGAAGAGCTATTGTGAAGACACAACCTTACATACTAAAACCAGAAGACTTTTCGGAAAGTCTTCTTCATATGTTTCTTTCATGGAGCAAAAGGCCTGGGTTTTAGAACGGCTGGTCACGAACAGCCAACACTTGCTCCTTTGTGCTTGAGCAAAACTTCACCTATGTAAAACGTATTTTACTAAACTCAGTGAAGAACAGGATCTCAGGCAGAAGGTCCCACCTTATCCCCAAGATCTTGGGAAATTCTGAAGTCCTGAAGTAGCACTAGGGCTGATGCGTATCTAATGATTTCTCACAGGATTTCGCAAAAACTTAAGGAGGAGGAAATGCCATTGCGTAATTGGCATCAAAGTTCAGGAACAGACTAGAGCAAGCACAGCTCATGGAAAAACAGCCTTCCAGCAGCACCCCTAAGTGGATGTGACCCCCCACCCAGGCCTTGTTCCCTCCCTGGTATTGACTCCCTGCCCCAAGCAGCATCCTCCAATAACGTCAAATGTTCTCGGATCATCCAACACGGCAAGTTACAGGAGGAACTGGCCTGAACGTGATGGTAATTTGCCTCTGAAGCACATGGGACAGCTTGTACCTCTCAGAGCTGCTGTTTCTTAACATCAAAAAGTAATTAATCTAAGTTGACTTCCAACATGGAGCAAACAGTTTGCCAACAGTTACCACATAATATCATGTTAGAAATTATGCATGTTCACTGCACTGGAGGAGTGCCTAAGGCAGCAAGTGTAGACGATATTTTCAGCAGGGATGTGTACGTGGGCATGCGCACTGCAGTAACAAAAGCCATGGCAGGCATGGATTGCACAACGGTTTCCATAAACAGAATCTTCTGTTGAAAGCTTCTCCCCCTGCTGTACTAACGTTTTTCACGTTCAGCCTTGGGAAAAAGCAGAATTGCTTTAAAAACTTTGGGAGTGACAGAACTGCTCCCACCTCAAATCCGGCACTGGGGAGAGAAACACGAGTCTGATTTCACTGTGTTTGTTCTCTCCCAAGACTGGAGAAAGAAATGGTACTTTCTCCATTTTCCTCTTCAACTTTTGGTTCTTCCATTCAGAAAATATTAACTGAGGCAAGGTTTACTCAGATGGCTAAACGTGTCTGAGCAGGGAGAAGCCCTCTCGGTGCTTTAAATCAGTTGGGATGTTGAGGGATGGAGGGCTCATCAACCAAGCCCTTGCAAAGTGTGGCCCTGGTAGGAAAGGCTGGACAGCAGCTTATGCCCTGCTCTCCGTGTTTTGCAGCACGGAAGGGTACTGAAAAGCTGTAGTAGGCCTTAAACTACACAGTGTGTAGGTCTGTTAGGGAGAACAGAAGGGTGGCACTGGCAAAATTCAATCATAACTATGTAAAGATCACGACAAACAGTCTTTAGACTGTTTAGCATTATTAGCTAAATTCGGTGCGATGGATGAAACTCACGCGTGGAACCAATTCCTGCCCGATGTATCATTTAAGCTGTTATTTCCTCAGGTACTGCATAAAACCTATGATGGCATTTTAAGCAAGGTGATTTCACACTGAACCATTTCCAGAAGTCCTGTGAGATACGAGGATCTACTGGGTTGTTTACATTTGTTACGTTCTCTCCAGAAAGACTCGCAACATCAGGTAGATAAGCCGCAAGCAAAGGAAGGTATCAGTCACACACACCTCATAAAGTTTTCCCTTTACAATCTGACATTATCTACCTAGGCTGAAATATAATCGGTGTTTTCTTCTCAACATTAGGAAAACAAAACTAAAGCCCAAGCATACGCATTGAATTGCTATCAAGAGGAAAATCCGTACCAGGCAGGTGACAGGTTCCTCCAACGACGCATTCAAAAAATCAAACTACGGGAAATACCACTGCCTGCCTTCAACTAGCCAGAGAAAAGGTTAAGGAAGACAAAAGGCAAAAGAGGAAGAAATACTAGCACACAACAGCATAAGCTAAGAGTGCGAAGTGTGCTAATTAGTGTATTATAATGACTTCTGACAGCTTCACATAATGCCTTCTTGTCGTCATACTGTTTCAGTTACGCACCCTCCACTTCCCGCATTACAACCAGCTTCACCATTACTTTTCACCTGCTGCTTCAGTATTTGGTTTAAGCACTAATGTCTTTCAAGAAAATAATTTTATTTTCCGGAAGTTAATCACTGATTCCCTCAATAAACACTAGGGAAAAAATTCCTCTGCTCTGCGTAAGCATGAAAGGAAAAGAATGGGAAATGTTATACTGTGCTGTGCTTTGTTATCTCCAGAACACCATGATCCTCCACGCTTCACAAAGCTCTTGGTTAGAAGCCAATCATGCAGCTCGGAGTTGGAGCACGTTGGTGCGGAAACCTTCAAGCTGGACTAACCTTCCCCTCATACTGAAAGAATGATGAAGCAGCCCATTTTTTTTTAATCTTCAGCTCAGCTGTTAAACATGGAAACAAGCATTAAGACAAATGTCTGGAAGTCTGATCTACTAGCAATATAAATTAAAAGATAAAGTTTGCTATTTCATTACTAATGACCTGCTGGGGAAATATGTACCTTCCAATTTACTTTGCTTTAACCTCGCACCTTGAAGAATCACCGATAAGGAAATCCAAAATGAATGCATAAATGGGCCTAAATCCTTTCCAATATTTAAAATATTGGCTTATTTCATTATTCCCACTGAATGGGGCATAACGAAGACTGGAAATCTACCTTGCTCCTCTCCCTGAAAGACCAAGCAGTTCATTATGGAGTCAAGCTCAAAGGATGCGTACCGCGGGGCAGAGCGTGAACACATTAAAGGAGCGTAACTCCCCGGCAGATCCCCACAGCCACTCACAGAAGCAGGCTCTGACAACAGACCCGAGACAGAACGAATGGCTCTCCTCCTACGCACGCCTCTGAGCTCACTCTGGGGAGAGGCAGCAGCAGGAGGACGATGATTGCCTGCGGGAGACAATCTTTCCTATCCCAAACTTTATGGGGCACACCCTATCTCCAGGCAAGGTATGGGTGGAAGAATTTTTTCCATGCGCTCATAGCCCGCTCTGTTCCAACAAGTTTGGTACATTCTTCCTCCATCCACTCCTGAAAGGTGCCAAGAACCTGTAAGGCAAGTTGAGATTTTCAGCAGCTCTCTAGAGGTACCCAGAGCCTTACAGAATTTGGTGTCCAGAGAAGTGTTCACAGGCAGAGAAGTGTTAAACGATCTTGACCATTTAATGATAGTTTCCTGTAGCAAGCTTCAATATACCCACATTTTCAATCTTCTCCACTCATTTTATGAAACAATCACTGAGAAAACTCTTGACACAGAGCCACAAAACAGAAACTCCTCCTTGACATTTTCATGTAGCAACTCATCACCCAATTATTCCTCTTCCTTTTACATCTCAGTGAATTTTAACACTGAAATTGGCATGGAGCTAAGAGGCAACGTTTTGGCCTAAATTCTATATTTGGTCAAAGTTCTCAATTTTTCTTCTTCTCTGCCCCCTCTTCCCCTGCAGCACAGTGCTTTAAGCCCTTAATTAAAGTTTGTACAGCAAGGGTGACACTCCCAGGCAATGAAAATGTATACTTGGAGGTTTGACAGCAGTATCTCCCATCAAGCAATGCACCAGCTGCAACCTTTTCTTAAGGCATTTGGATGCTTGTAGCAATCATGGATTGCTGGACTGAATTTTCAACCCTAGGCACCTTTTAAACAAGACTCTTCAGGCTCCACAGTGCCTTCTTTTTTTCTTTCTTTTTAATCTAAAGAATTATTTAGTGGCCAGATTTTCCCATGTGCCTAGTACTCACACACTCATTCTGCAATCTCTCTGAAAAGGCATCTAGAAAGATTTTAAATCAGCACTGGAGTGCTTAGAATTCGTATGTTGTAACAGATTTAGGCAATAAAATTTTAAGCTACTGAAGCTTATTATTTTATCCTTAAAATCTATTCATGTAAGTGCAGGCACCTTCTAATTCAGAGCAGAAGATTTGAGATTTAAACGTAGGTTCACTTGAAGTGAATTTAACACACAAAAAGTGACAGGAGTTGGAATATGGCTCTTTTGTGAACTGAAGAAAAAGAAACGAAAGAATAGAAGCAGCAAACAAATTACAAGACCTGTCAACTTCGTGAGATATTGAGTTGAGAGCAGCCGGGATGAATGGGGACTTCCCACTTCTATGCCTATCACAAACAAATGAAAATATATGCGTGGTTTTGAATAAGGTATTTAGGAAATGACAGATAAG
The DNA here is from genome assembly GCA_009769605.1 of Bucorvus abyssinicus. Lineage (NCBI taxonomy): Eukaryota > Metazoa > Chordata > Aves > Bucerotiformes > Bucorvidae > Bucorvus > Bucorvus abyssinicus. The sequence continues at coordinate 7,422,837 of CM020031.1, read as the reverse complement.
TCTTGGGAAGGCAAGTTTGCTTTCCCTGCTGAGAAAATAACATATCTCAATTACACTACTTTCTTTCAAATTCCTCAGGACGAGGATTCACATAGGGCAATTTCAATTTATTTTGACTCTTTACTCTGTGTTGACAATCTGAATTGGTAACTTCCGATATGCTGCTGTAGGAAGCAGTCTTTAACGTGACAGCTCAAGCTGTAAAGAATTAATACCTCCAAATTTATACATCTCTTAACAAGCTGTCTTTCTTCCCAGCTATTCCAGCCTTATTTCCAGCATTCCACCTTTGTGTTTGTTTTGTCCAGAAGGAGGGTATTTTGTTCCAGCATGTTATTCTTTCCATTATTTTGGAATTATACACATCAACCACGTCTGGGTAAGCCCAGAAAAAATGAGATTAAAAAATAGTGGAAAATTATCTGAATGGCAGAAATTGCTATCCTCCTGAAAGATCTGTGCTTATTTATGTACCAGGAAAGAAACCCTTCTCTTAGAAGATTTCCCTTATTTGAAGAGCACGACCATATGCTATAGGAACGTACAGAATTACAGTGCTATCTACAGTATCGAAATAGATTGATGCAGACAGCATATTTAACTCTACTGTAACCATCTTAACATGAATGACACAAAGAAGAGGAAGAAAACCAATCAATCTATGCTTGTATAACTAAGGATTGTGTCACTGCCACAATCTAACAAATTGCTTTTAAATATCACAAGAAAACCCACAAACTACATTAAGGTCCTGAAAGGCCTTCCAAGCAAAAATTTTCCACCACCACTTTGTTGAGGTTGCTGAAATGACATCTTTAACAGAGGGCAAACTGTGGTCGTGGTAGTCTCAAACAACAAGCACCATTCCTCTCAAGCAAGACGCTATTTTTATATTTTAAATTGTTCCATTCCTTTCTCCAGGTAGAAAAAGCACACCCTACTATTTGCGCCCTATTGTTGAGTAATGGGAAAAGTGCAGGAACGTAAAATTAAAGCTCTAACAAAACTGACACAAGATTAAGAAAATCATTCCACATCATTTGACGACTCCTGCTTCACTAAGTTTTATTGTTCTCCCATTTAGTTAATCTCCCGATATGCAAAGGTCATTGTTCCATGTATTCTGAAGGTTTATGCTTTTGCTGGACTGTAGGCATGGTTGTGTAGGTAACACCGAAAACAATCCCACTAGGGCAGAAAAAGGAGTAGATGCCAAAACTCCTCTCTAACAAAGATAAAACGTAAATGCTCTACAGAAAGTGAAAACAGCTCCTCAGGGAATTGTTAGGAACTGGGCAAAAGAGCAACACAAACGTTTCATTAGTCAAGCAGAAACTTGAATAAAGAGAACTGGGACTGCGCGTAAGAACGGACCAGCACTGCCAGCATGGTGCAGTGGTAGAGAAAGCCCATGCCTACTTCACCGTCCTTGCAGGCTGATGTAATGTCAATAAAGGAAGAGGAAATAGATAAAAATCTCTACATATAAAGTATATCCCACTTATTCCTTAAAGGATTTAGTAAATTCCACAAGCCCCCAGAAACACAAAGCTGAGCTAGCTACACACGAAGGGCAAAGTGCTGTCAGTTTTCAAGCCAACTTCACTGAGTTTAGCAAGGACTTCATGGGGAAACAGCATTTAACAATATCTCTCACTGGTCTTAAAAACCTGAGCAACCCAAATGGGACACATCATTTAACCTTCTTCTTCCCTTTGGAAAACTGTTCTCAAGAAAACACTTCAAAATGAAGAAGGAAAACTGATTTACTTGTCTCTTTCTCAGCTTGTTAGTCAAGATTGAATTCTCCATAGGTCACAATTATGTTCTGAATGCACTAAGTATGACTGATATTCAGGAAAAAAAAAACCCAGTGCAATGTATTAATGATCCACCTCAATTTCTTACACATTTAACTTTTAATATAATTCAACAAAATACGAAAATGTTAGGGGTGTTCAGCTGGAAGAGGAAAATAGAATGATAAATATATCTCAGTCCCTTTAATCCACATGTTTTCTTTAAAATAAATTCCACTTTCAAGCTTCATTTACAATGTCATTTGCACAGAGTTGCCAATCCTGATTAGTCCAAATGAACTCCCTAAACATGAAGGTGAAATCTCCCAGACAGTGACAGAACGTAAGATTAGAACACCTGCAGACATCCACTGCGCCACCAGAGACTTTCTTTTTACTCGGAATTACCCTCAAACGAATACCTTCAAACATAAATGTACAAAAGAAAAGATCTCACAGCCCTTGGTTACAGAGAAACCTCGCGTTTTAGAGACCAAAGAAACGCATGCTGCTTCAGACTAAAAGCTACGAGACAAAGAAGTCTCTCTAGCTTTCAAAAACAGTGATCACTTTAAAAGGGAGAAAGGGTGGTTTTTACCAGTCTCAAGCCACTTTCAATAGGATAGCTAGTCCTGAGTGATGTTACAGCAGGCGAGGTAAAGAAATACTTGTTCAGCCCACCAGCTGAAAGCCTAATTCTCTATGAAGACCCAAAACACAACCACCTGGAAAGCTACAGTTTCTCTGAAAAAAAAAAAATAAAGAAAACCAAAAAAACAAAGACCCCATATTATGAGACTGCTCACAGATGAAACTCGATGTCATGAAAGTAAGCAACAAATGCCTTAATAAAGGAGGATTTGCACACCCAGCAAATCATCGCATGCCATCTAACCCTGTTGATTATGGCATTTATTTGGTCAAGTATTCACAAGTTAAAACTCTGTGCGTTTAATCATAGAGTCTGGCCTGTTCTAAAGCATCGTGTCTTATGATGAGAAGAGAAGGCAAGCTTCGACTAGTTCTTGCAACTTTGAGAAATTGCAATCAGCCATTTCTCAACATCTGATAGGAAGGAGGCAGAAGGAGGAATGCATTTTCAAATGTGTATGGTTTGATCAATGATACACAAGCGATGTTTCAACAGCTGTGATTGTTAAAAATGAAGGGGTATTCCCTGTACGTATTGAGAAGAGCATTGCATGTACCACACCTCACGCAGGAAAAAGAAATGTCAATCATCTTTTTAATGCATATATTAAAACAAGATGCATATCCGAGATGAAAAATAAAATATCTTCAGTCATTGAACTTGAATTGTGAATTAACTACGGCCTGAATTAACATATTGGTTTAGATGAGAAAATAGTATTTCCAGATCAACTGGAAATGCCTGAGCCTAGGTACACAGACCCCTGATAAAAGAGCACTGGTTTGCTTCTGGGATGAGAGCATTTCCATCTCCCTACAGCCCAAATGCAGACGCTTCTCCTACGTTTAGTACAGATGAACCCTAAACCTTAATTCAAAGTACTCTGACTATGATGAAACCCAAGACTTAGACCCACCTTTGTACTACGAGGAACTGTTCCCTTCATTAGGTGGCAGGAAGAAATAGAAGTAAACACTGAAATAAAAGAATTCACATCAGACAGAAGCAAGCTAGACAATGAATGGAGAGGGAAAGACAGCTGAGAAAGGGGGCGAGGTGGTTGTGAAAACACTGAGCTGATGGAGGATGCTCTGCCAGTCTATGAGAAGACACAATAACAATACGGAGAGATGACCACTACAAGTGACTGCCCCAGGAAGTGGTGGAAAGCAGGAGGGAAAGTTTGAAGATGAAGAAAAATGTGGGTGTAGTAGGGGGTCATAATACACTTGCCAGGCACAGGATTTAGGTAAGAGACGCTGTAGTTAAATCTGTCAACGGTACGCCTGCCATTTTATCCATTTGGAGGCTAAAGGTGCAAGACACAATGGATGCTGGGCTTGGAGCCAAATCACGGCTCCTGCTGCTGAGCATCCCGCTACCGTAAGCCAATAAGGGTGCTTTTATTTATGAAAACACGGGTAGGTAAATACCTCATTTTCCAAACATCAACACCTCCCCGTTACTATTTCTCCAATGGAACACACTCCAATCCCAAGGAGCGTTAGCGCTGGCTCGCTGGAGGGACAGCCTGCAGCTGACGGGTAAATGCAGGGCCCACTATCAAAGAAACACACGGGATTCCTCCAGCACGGGCTGGCAGGTATGCTTGGCTGGTTGGATAACATGGAAAAGTGAGGGAAGCGTGGGAGGAGAAGCAGCACGGGTACCGCACACGTGGCCAAAAACAGCACCGCCCAGAGGGAACTGCCTTGGGGCCACTTGTTTCAGAGCAGGGCTCAGCGCTACGGACCTGCCCAAAGCTTTCCCAGTTTTAAAGCCACGGAATCCTCCGAACAGACTGGGCAGATTAGGAAACAATCCATTCGCTTTACAGTGATCCACAGAAATCTCAGGCTGCTCACACTGGCGGGTTGCTGGAAAAACACAAGCCAGGGACTTAGCACACCTGTCTAATATGAATTGCCATTTATTTAATAAAATAGGATTCTTACGAGGAACCGGATTAGACACCGGGTTACAGAGCCCTTTGAGTATACGCTTCCTCTTCAAATCCAGCACCGAGTAGCGGTGACAGACAATTACTGCCAACTGATGCCGGTTCCGTGGGTTCCCTGAAATGCACCGATACCCTCAGAGTGTTCTCAGTGAGCAAGTTATTCTGACACAAAAGTCACGTCCACTGTTGGAACTAATTCAAAGAGTATTTTTTAAGCACAAAATACTCCAAAACCTGAAAAAAATTCTGTTCCTCTCCTATTAAAAGACAGCCAGCCGAATTCAGACCTGGAACCTCTCCCCGCTGCTGTCCCGCTGACCCACCTGTCTCACGTGGGTTACCCACAGCAGGGGCGGGGGTGGTATTTTTTATTTTTAAACCGACGCTTAAAGTCTGCATCCCTGCAGGCATGAGCACAGCTCTGAGCTGTCTGGGAGAAGAGCAACAGCAGAGGAAGGAGCTCCACAGCTACAATTTCTTCATACGCCACAGGAGCACATGACACCAAACAGCATCACGACGCGTGTGGAAAAGGCCAGAGTCCCCCAAGCTCTTTGGTATATGAGGTGAGGACTTGCTCCACCGTAGAGGATTTCCTTCCAGAACATGCTCTGTCTGCCACACAGGAGATTTGACTCATCTGTGCTGCCCTGATTTCTTGTTCATAGTCATTGGGACCCTAAAATATTGGACTAAAGAAAGAAAAGGACCCAAAAAGTCCCCTCCCATTTTGAGCCTCACCCTCTACGTGGGATCACAAGAGATTCTCTGACCCATGAACTAACTGCTCTTTTTGATAAAATCACCTGGTAGAAAAGCTAAATAAAGCATTGTCTAAAATCAAGAAAAAAAAAAAAGACAGGGAAAAAATAGGATGAAAACTTACTGCATTTTCAGAGATCTTGAAGTGTTACAAAATACAGTAATTTGCCAAAAAGTGCCTGGGGAACTTAGATAGTTGCATATTTAATTTTTTTTTTAAAAAAAAAAGAAGAAAAATCCAGATACAGCAACCGCATAATTAGAGTTCCATAAAGAAAGAGGACTCGTGGATCTGTAGCTGCAATAGGACTGCTCCAAGCATCTATAAGACTCACAGAGCTCCAACACGGATCTTCTCCCTCTTCTCTGACACCTTTGATGGGAGGAAACCTGGGTACAAGTTTTCCTTACTTTTACCCTAACTATTCCCATGCTAACACAGTGGCATTCCAGTTGATCAAACAGAATTTAGATTTTCTCTCACATCCCAGCCTGGGGAGGCAGAGAGGTCCCTTCCCTTGGCAAAAGCAGCAAATCCAACAAAGGCCAACGTGGTGGCTGTGCCATGCAAGAGCTAATTTAACTCAGGAGCTCGAGCTAGTGAGGAAGGCAAGGACAATACTGGAAGCATTTTTTTTGAAATCTGGAGGGAAATATCCATCTTGGCTTAAACGAATTTTTATGTCAAGGGCAGTCTCCATTTATACAGTCCCTAAGCAAGACAGGTAAAAACCATTCTTTAACAGTAAATCACAAGAGGGGAGTTTTTTATGCCCTTTAAAAACCATGCAATAGGTGGGGATCCTGGCAGTGGAGGGGAGGCAGTTTTATTCTTAAATTGTGGCCAATCGTTCAAAGCCGAAACCCATTTTCTGAAGTTGGCTTTCATTGCCAAGTGTAAGACTCTGATTTAAAACAACTTGTTTTGCATCTTTGTTTATGTGCAACTCTAAACTGAAAGAAATCCAACAATATTCATGGCTACCCAGTCAATTTTGCGTTAACTTCGCTTTCAGCTTCTCATGAATAGGGCTGTATTACAACAAATTAAATTTAAACGAACAGACTTTCCTGGAAACATTTCTGCTCCATTTTGCAGGGGGGAAAAAAAAGAAAAAAAAAAGTTGTTTTAAACAAGATTACACCTCTGACAGGATTACACCTGACACAAATGCAATCTTTTACTTGAATGAACTGTGATTTTCAAAACTGCGGGCTTTCAGGGCGTATTATATGACATTATTTTGCTATCCGTGACACCTCTCAAAGTCTCGAGGTTTTTTTCCTCTCTCTGTTTCACATTTAACATGTGCAGATTTTACCCAGTTCTACTAGCGAATGAAACATTAATAATGTGGCTGTTAAAACAAAAAGCTTCAAGGAGAAACTGTTTCCTCTTTTGAGTTCATGGGTACTTTAAACAGTTTACAGTCTTGATGACCTGCTGTTTATAGCCCGTGCAGGCTACGAGATATTAAACAACATTCTTACTGTATTCTCACTTTCTCAAAACTGACCCACGTGTTTTAATTCTAATGCAAACGCTGTATAAAATTATACAGAAAGACTGATCCAGACAGACGTACATATAATTAGATATCAAAGGGGTTATTTTTAGTGTTGCAAAGCATTTCTCATTTATGTCTTTATTTATAAGCCTGGAAAAGCCTTGGAAAGCTACCAACTGTTTTTATTGAAAACTAAATAGGAAGCATATTTAGAAGGGTGCAGTGATGTATCGAACACATTCTTTTTTGCCACGTTGAAACATTAAAACGGTTGGACATTTCTCTATCTCTGATACACCACTAGAAAATAAAAGAATTCAGACCACTGTGGCTGAGGTTAAAGGGGATCAGTATATCCCACTTTCCTGAGGAGCCAGAAGAGAGACTAGTAGCATGACAAATAGCTAAGAAAGCGTACGTAGGAAGACGTAATTCAAAGTTGGTGACAGCTGTTTAATTAACACTTTCTTCTAGCTTCTTACTGCATAAATTATATTGTACAAATTATACTCACCTACAAACCAGCATGTGGGCAGAAACGGCTATAAAAAACTTTACACTGAAAGTACTATATCATGCATGAACACATTTTTCTCCTAAACCTGGTCCTAGAACTATTACCAGTCACTTGGTGTACTGCTGGGTCTTTTTCGTTCCTTTTTTTCTTTCTGATAATACTCAAAGACATCCAGAAAGGTGTAAAGCCCAGATCAGAGGGACCGCTGTGCCCTGCAGATGATGCATTTCAAAGTTCCTCTGTATTCTCAACTGTGAAACTTCAGTCCTAATCCAGCAAGCTAAGAGCTGCAACCACTAAAAACTAACATTTCTTCTCCAAGTATTCTGAAAATGGCCAAAAATTAATGACATCCAGAACCTATTTTTTTAATCAGCTAATTAACCTAAGAGATACTGTCATCTATCCAGAAGAGAACAACAGGTAGAACTTTTGCAAGTCATGCAATAGTGTAGATTAATTGCAATCTGCGACATTGACTAGCATGCACAGAGAAAATATAAACACACATACACATAAACACAAGTAGATGTACAGCTACAGATAGAGAGTAATAGAAATGTCTCCCCTCCATCATTTGGTTTCCTCTTCTTTTTTGTGAAAAGGTACAAAACTCCCGATGATAACTCTAGAATCTTCACAAACATCATCAAAAGCTCACAAACACCAAAAAGGGAAAGACCCTGAGAAGTCTAAGAAAAAATGAAAAAAAAAAAAAAAACCAAACCCCTAATGTATCCTCTTCAACTTATGAAACTAAACTAAAAAAACTAAATTTGATTAATGATTAAAAACATACAAATAGCAAAATATCTGTCCCAGGAAGCATAAGTTCTTGCAACTACTCAGCAGTTTCTACTCAAAAAAAAAAAGGAAAATCTGAGCATGAAGACAATGTTAAGAAAAAGGGGATGCTATCAGAAGTCAAAATGGAGAATCAACTCCTCATAAATTTCTAGTGCTGCCCAGCAACAAAAAAAATTCCAAGTATTTTGATCCCTGTACTTGAAAGCAAAACGTCCTGCATGATGGTGTCTTTTCACCAGAAGTGAATAGCATCTTCAGTATGAAAAATAATAGCAATTTTATTTTTTTTACTATCTGGTTAATCAGAATTTAGGTTCTTTCCTACAGCAATTAAAACATTCTTTATGCCCTGCGGTCTTACACCTGATGCCTTCTTCCTGAAGAGAGATATTTCAAATGTTTGACCTCAGTTTTCACCAAAAAAACATGTTTTGGTCTGTGTTCTTAGTTTATGTGAAACAGCCTCAAGGTTCCTCTGTACAGTGAAAGAAAGGTCTTTTTAAAACCATTTCACATAACCTTCTCATCCCATCCACTTTAGACTGCTCTGAAGGAATTAAGATTACAGGTAAAGAACTCCTCTTGCAACAGTCCCACTTCTCATCTGTAAGACTCTTTCAAAACACATTCGGGAAAAATAAAAATAAAGTTAGGAGTTTAAACCTCAACTAAACAGTGAGGTTTGAGGGCGAGTGAAGGATAACTCAAAAAAAAAAGCACCGCACCTTTGACATCCGTATTATTCCTTTTGCTTTACTTCCAAATAGGAGAATGAAAATAGTTATATCCCTGTTTATTACCTACGATCCGATTATTTCCATTTGCAAATAATTTGTCATATTTTTGGCTTAGGAATATGCAGATTCAGCACAAAAAGGAATCCTGCACTTGGCTTGCAAAAAAGAAAATTAGGCTGCACTGTTTTTAAAACATTCCAGCTACAATAACATAATTATTATTAATCTGAAGAAATGATATGAAGTTAATGACCTCTGAGAGGCTACAATTTTAAACTTTTTTCCTACCCCAGGGAGATGAAGGATCAGCAGTTAGTGTTCCAATTCAAGCCCCAAGGCGGTGCCAACATATTTTATAAGCTAAATCCAGGTTTGGGAGACAGGCTGCATATTTTTCAGAGACTAAACGAGAATAAATCACAAAATGCCAAGACACTATGAGGTTAATGTTGTGTTTTACTACAGTAAGCAATTTCTATCACCATTTAAAATGAGACGGGCAAAATTCAGGCAGACAAAATCTCATGCATCAAAGATTAATTTTTCAAGTACCGAGCAAAGGTTTTGGCTACTGAGGGAACGTATTAGAGTGGGAGCAGCAGCAACCGCTGCAGTTAAAGGAGCATAAACATCTCCATTATAACCCATTATAACCCCTTCTCCTTGTCAGCTGACTGTAGCCATCAGAATTTTGTTTATTTTTCTGCTACGCATTAGACTTTTTATTTTTTTTATTATTATTTGAGTAAAAAGGACCAACTTTTCCTGGTAGTTTTACTGAAGTATGGAGGAAATAAAATGTGTTAGCCTTAAGGGGCACAACGCCCTGCTCCAGTGCCAACATGCCTGAGGAATGACTATGCGCCACTAGTGTGGAAAGGCATATTACAGTGCAAGTTATTTTTCACTGAATTAGGAGACGTTTTAAATAGCACCTTACACATAAATAAAGCATTAGGAAAGTGTTTATGCCTTGTAACTCACTCTCTGTTTCATCAAGAGGGTATCTAGAGGGTGAAGCCCAGCATCTCGGATGCCAACGCCAGGGAACTGCGGTACCAAACAGCGTGGGCTCCCATCACCACCACACTGCACTGCAAAATCACTTCTGCAACTGCTTTCAGTAACACCAAGAGTTAGACCTTTCCAGACACTGTAGATGTCCAGAATTCCAGAAATAAGGACAGGGTGGGAGATTCACCCATCAAGATTTTACTGCCTGCCATTACGTTGTATTAACACACACGTTATAAGCCAGTGGCGGACGCAGTTACTGCGCAAATGTTTCACTCCTCTTAATTCTGTCTGAGCCCACTCCTGTCCTGGAGTTCAGTGTTCAAGTGGTGAGCACAAGTGATGCCTAGAAGAGTAGGATTTAGATTTAGCGGTGAGGGTCAGTAGTAAAACATTTCCTTTAGCCACAATCCATACATCAGAACAACCTGATGTGAAACGAGGGTTGCCAGCAGCACTTGCCGTAAAGTCAACCACAGCAGGACACTACACAGAGCACTGACAAATGCACACTCTGGTCCATTCATGAACTAAATTTTAAAGAATCTATCCATTAAAAATTGTGCATGAGCTAGGCTCAAATCCAAGGACAAAGACCATATACTCTCGTGATGGAAGACTCTTGCTGATTCATAACCACACATTTCAACTGGTAGCTACAGCACCTGTCCCTTCTCTATCCGAAGTGGTAACACATTCTGAACAGTCTTGGAAGAAAAGGAGATGTTTGAACATGTGCAGCTGAGGTTGATCATTCTCCATGAGTCCCAACTCTTCCCTTTGAGTGTGTATTGGGGTGTGGGGGAGGTGGGGTGTACAGGAGGGAGAGACGAGCCATACAGCTTTACAATACATCACAAAATCTCTCTCAAATCTAAGCAGGTCTTAGGACGAAAGAAGTATCCATTAGTATTTCCCTCCCAACACATTCACAGCATAAGCAATGTATGCTATTGTTAATAGTGAATAGAGCAGGTCATTAAGATGACTGGAGCCAATTAGACCAAATTAAAAGACAATAAAGACATCACGGCACTTTTTTTCAAAATGGTCATAAAATACGTACGTGTGGCAGGTTGAGAAAAAAACCTGCCCGAAGGCTTTTGGTGTAAACTGATTAATTGAATTATTCCCTTCCATGTTACGGTTTGCCCATCTTATGGAATAGAAAGTTTCTCTCGCGGGTGCTGCCCCTTTAAGAAGCTGCGGGCTCGGGACTTCCTGGCTGCCTTCCGGAGGGCTTCGGGGCATTCGGCTACTCGAGACTTCCGGGGCTAGTTCGGGACTTGCAGGGCTGCTTCTCCGGACGGCTTCGGGGGTTTTTCTCGGGTCGTTCGCGGTTTCTCAGCTTCTCCGGACACCCTCGGCTCCGCTCTGCAGGAGTCACTGCGGGACTTCAGCTTCGTTCCGGGAAAGAGGCTTTTTCTCCAAATCCTGCGGCGTCGCTCCGGGGACCTTACAGGCTGCCGGAGTGGACCGTGCACCGGGGCAGCCCCCGCCACGCCGCCTGGGACAGACGGCTCGCCTGGAGGTTTTTCTGCTGCTTTGATATTTTTTCTGCCTGCCAGCGACACGGTTTCCTGCTTCTCTGCTCCTAGTCACTGCACAACGAGAAAGCGGTAGGGACAGCGTTTCCTGCATATTACAGCCCGGCATTCATAACAGCCGCGGTTTCTTTGTTCGCTCCACGGAAGCGCACACGTGGCCGGTGCCATTTTTCTGGACTGCACGTGGCCCCGTCCCCCTTTGTCTTTGTTCTTGTGTTTAAAACCCTCACCTTTCCATCCTGCACAGATTCTCAGATTTTGCATTGGTTTTTCCCTGCATGTTATATATATTGTTCTAGTTTTAATAAAGTTTTGTTTCAGTTTTCCAAACGTTCAGAGGTCTCACAAATCTTTTATTTTTTTTTTCCTTCCGTATCTCTGCTTTTGAACCCTTTTCTCTCCCGGAGGAGAGGGGTTCGGGGATAGGGAAGGACTCGTCCCCGTGCTCGGCTTGCCTCAGCCGACCGGCGACATAATTGGCGTCCCTGGGTGGGCTTCTGAATAATTTAATAATTCATATTTTTATTAAAGTTTGGAAACTGAAACAAACGAGGTTTTTTCCAGGATGGTGCTAAGCGAGCTTTTGTTTGAAGCTCTTAAGCAGTACGGTTTAAAAATGCTCTATGATCTGGTGCCTGGCACACCAACCGTGATGTCAAATTACCTGTTTCTAATTGGTACTGGTTTATGGTTTGCTGGTCTGGGGCACTTAGCAAAGAAGGTGTTCACCCTGGCGTGTGTAATTTCGGTGTTTTGGTCTGTACTCAGTCAGTTTATAATGCTCCCAGTGTATTTTGCACAGTACATGATAGTGGCTGCTTATGATTCGTCTAGCAAATGGATGATGGGAAATAACACTTCTCCATTTGGTACTGGATCAATGGCAATTGAAACTGGATATTCGGCAAATGGTATTATTTTCCTGTATTTGATAACTTTGTTATCAGTTATCTGTAACATGGTCCAGGGGTGGATAATTATCAAGAATAAGTATCACATGGGCACTACATCCACTAAATCAGCTGATGCCACCTCTCCACCCAAACAAGCACAGGTTGCCCCTGTGAAAAAGAAAAATAAGCCCTCTGGTGCTAAACACCAGAAAAAGACTAATTATGCAACAGATAGCTCTGATGACGATGCAGGACCAAGCACCTCTCAAAAGCGTCCAGGAAAGCCTTCAGGGAATACTGCCTCAGCGACTCCACCAGCACAGCCCTCCCAAGGATCCTCCTCACGGGATGAGTCATCAGATCAAGAGGTAAACACCCAGCCTCAGTCCAGGAAGGACCTGAGAAGCATTAGGAAGGAATTTAGCAGGCATGATGGTGAGTCACTAATGGTATGGTTGCTTCGCTGCTGGGACAATGGGGCTGATAACATCGATTTAACTAGCAAAGAAGCCAGGCAGTTAGGAAATGTGGCCCGGGAAGGTGCTATTGATAGGGCAATTGGCAAAAAGGCAAAACAGTGCAGTCTCTGGAAACGGCTTCTGACTGCTGTGAAGAGCAGATACCCTTTCAGAGATGACATAGAATGCCGCCCTACTAAATGGACTGTCCTGAGCAAAGGTACTAACTACCTGAGAGAGCTGGCTATGAAAGAGGTCATCTATGGTGACTGGAATGTTAATGTCAACCCGGACCAGGTGCACAGTAACGAGCCCTTGCTGCGCAAATTTGTGCAGAGTGCACCCCAGTCATATGCCCATACATTGGCCACAATGCTGTGGGAAAGAGAGGGTGAAAATCGGCCACTCACCATAGAACAGGTGTCTAACAGGATTCGCCAGTATGAGGACAGTCTTTCCCATACCTCTGCCTTCATTGCAGCAGTGGAGAAAGTGACAGACAAAATGACAGAGAAAATATTGGACTCTATTAATAGGTTAGAGCAAAGAACTGTTTCCTCTCCTGTGTATAACCACGTGTCAGCTGTTAGGAGAAATCGTCCTCCCAGAGCAAGGCGCAACAGACAGGACAGGCCACGATGTGACCGCCAGTGCTGCTCGAGAGGTCGTGAAGACACGAGGAGATGGGAACAACGACCTGCCGCTAACCACGGGGTACCAGCACATGAGCTGCAGAGCAGACCACACCAACATGACGACTGCAATCGAAGAGTTGTCGCTCCAGTCTTTGGTGAACAGTGCTGCAGCCCAAGGAGCAACTCCTATGAACAAGGTACCACAAGCCGGATAGACCCTTCCACTGACTGTGGACCACACCCTAGGCATTAGAGGGGCCCTGCCTCTAGCCAGGTGGAGGAAAGGGATAACAGAGTATACTGGACTGTGTGGATTCGATGGCCTGGCACATTAGAACCACAGAGGTACAAGGCCCTGGTAGACACAGGCGCCCAGTGTACCTTGCTACCATCGGATCATCAAGGAACTGAGACTATCACTATCTCGGGTGTGACAGGAGGATCACAAGAGCTTACCTTGGTAGAAGCTGAGGGCAGCCTCACTGGGCATAACTGGGAAATTCACCGAATTGTGACTGGCCCAGATGCTCCATGCATTTTAGGCATAGACTTCCTCCGGAAAGGGTATTTTAAGGACCCGAAAGGTTATAAATGGGCCTTTGGGATAGCAACCGTGGGAGCCGATGGCATTATCCGGTTGTCCACATCGGTCGAACTTTCGGATGACCCTTTTGTTGTTAGCAGAATGAAGGTGGAAGATCAAAAGTTGCCTACTGCATCCTCCACAGTTCACCGCCGGCAATACCGCACCAACCGAGACTCTCTGCGCCCCTTAGAGAAAATGATTCGAGAGTTGGAGAGACGAGATGTCATCAGCAGAGCTCGCTCACCTTTCAACAGTCCTATATGGCCTGTGCAAAAGACCAACGGAGAGTGGAGACTGACAGTGGACTATCGTGGGCTGAATGAAGTGACACCACCGATGAGTGCTGCTGTTCCTGATATCTTGGAGCTTCAGTACGAACTGGAGTCCAAGGCAGCCAAGTGGTATGCCACGATAGACATTGCTAACGCTTTCTTTTCCATTCCCATAGCACCAGAGTGTAGGCCACAGTTTGCCTTCACCTGGAGGGGTATCCAGTATACCTGGAATCGATTGCCCCAGGGGTGGAAGCACAGCCCGACCATCTGCCATGGACTGATCCAGGCTACCCTGGAGAAAGGTGGTGCTCCTGAACATCTTCAGTACATCGATGACATCATTGTATGGGGTGATACCGCAGAAGAAGTCTATGAGAAAGGTAGGAAGATAATCCGCATTTTGGTGGATGCTGGTTTCTCCATTAAGAGAAGTAAGGTCAAGGGACCTGCCCGAGAGATTCAGTTCCTGGGGGTTAAGTGGCAGGATGGACGCCGCCACATCCCCACAGATGTGATCAACAAGATCACAGCTATGTCTCCGCCTACCAACAAGAAAGAGACCCAGTCTTTCTTGGGAGTCATAGGCTTCTGGAGAATGCACATTCCTGGGTATAGTCAGATTGTTAAACCTCTCTATACTGTTACCCGGAAGAAAAATGACTTCACATGGGGCTCTGATCAGCAGCATGCCTTTGACTTAATCAAAAGGGAAATAGCACATGCTATGGCCCTGGGACCTGTGCGAACAGGACCAGAGATTAAGAACATTCTGTACACTTCAGCTGGGGACTGTGGTCCTACCTGGAGCCTTTGGCAGAAGGCACCAGGAGAAACCCGTGGTCGTCCCCTAGGATTTTGGAGTCGTGGATATAAAGGCTCAGAGGCCAATTATACTCCCACTGAGCAGGAGATATTGGCTGCCTATGAGGGAGTTCGAGCTGCCTCAGAAGTAATTGGCACTGAAGCACAGCTCCTCCTAGTCCCTCGACTGCCAGTCCTAGGCTGGATGTTCAAAGGGAAGATAGCATCTACCCACCATGTCACAGATGCTACCTGGAGTAAGTGGACCGCCCTGATTGTACAGAGAGCTAGGATAGGTAACTCTGGTCGCCCAGGAATTGTGGAAGCCATTACAGACTGGCCTGCAGGAAAAGATTTTGGGATGCCACCGAACGAGATAGTCACTCGTACCGATGAAGCACCCCCATATAAAGACCTCTCAGACCAGGAGAAGAAATATGCTCTCTTCACCGATGGATCCTGCCGCCTCATAGGAAACCAACGGAAGTGGAAAGCTGCCGTATGGAGTCCTATGCGCCAAGTTGCAGAAGCAGCAGAAGGAGAAGGTGAATCGAGTCAATTTGCAGAGGTCAAAGCCATCCAGCTGGCCATGGACATTGCTGAAAGGGAGAACTGGCCACGGCTGTATCTGTATACAGATTCCTGGATGGTGGCAAATGCCTTGTGGGGTTGGCTGGAGAGGTGGCAGAAAGATAATTGGCAGCGTAAAGGTAAGCCTATTTGGGCTGCCACTTTGTGGCAAGATATTGCTGCCCGCCTGAAAAGGTTAGCTGTAAAGGTAAGGCATGTAGATGCCCATGTCCCAAAAAGCAGAGCCACTGAGGAGCATAGAAATAACCACCAAGTTGACAAAGCAGCCAGAGTGTTCCAGATAGATCTGGACTGGGAACACAAAGGTGAACTATTCCTTGCTCGGTGGGCCCATGACTCTTCCGGTCACCAGGGAAGAGATGCAACCTATCGATGGGCTCGTGACCGAGGGGTGGATTTAACCATGGATGCAATTACCCAGGTTATCCATGACTGTAAGATTTGTGCTGCAATTAAACAGGCCAAAAGGTTAAAACCTTTATGGTACAGTGGACGGTGGTCGAAGTACAAGTACGGAGAGGCCTGGCAGATTGATTACATCACTCTCCCTCGAACTCGCCAGGGTAAGTGCTATGTTCTGACAATGGTGGAAGCAAGCACCGGATGGCTTGAAACCTATTCCGTGCCTCATGCCACTGCCCGTAATACTATTCTGGGCCTTGAAAGGCAGATTTTGTGGCGGCACGGGACTCCAGGAAGAATTGAGTCTGATAATGGGACTCATTTCAAAAACAATCTGGTGGCCAATTGGGCCAAAGAACATGGTATCGAATGGATTTATCACATTCCATACCATGCACCAGCCTCCGGTAAAATAGAACGCTATAATGGCTTGCTGAAAACCACCCTGAAAGCATTGGGTGGTGGAACTTTCAGAAACTGGGATAAACATCTGGCAGAAGCCACCTGGCAAGTGAACACGAGGGGATCAATCAATCGAGCCGGCCCTGCCCAATCAGACCTTTTACATATCATAGAGGGGGATAGAGTTCCTGTGGTATGTGAAAGTAATCTGCTGGGAAAAGCTGTCTGGGTTTCCCCTGCTGCAACCCCAGACAGACCCATCCGTGGTGTTGTCTCAGCCCAAGGCCCTGGACACACCTGGTGGGTAATGCAAGAGGATGGTGAAGTCCACTGTGTACCACAGGGGAAGTTAACCCTGGCTGAAACACCCTGAACCAGAGTCTCATGCTGTTAATTTCTGTATAATACAATGTAAATGAGATGCGCATAACGTACATGGTATGGAATAAAGGGGTGGAATGTGGCAGGTTGAGAAAAAAACCTGCCCGAAGGCTTTTGGTGTAAACTGATTAATTGAATTATTCCCTTCCATGTTACGGTTTGCCCATCTTATGGAATAGAAAGTTTCTCTCGCGGGTGCTGCCCCTTTAAGAAGCTGCGGGCTCGGGACTTCCTGGCTGCCTTCCGGAGGGCTTCGGGGCATTCGGCTACTCGAGACTTCCGGGGCTAGTTCGGGACTTGCAGGGCTGCTTCTCCGGACGGCTTCGGGGGTTTTTCTCGGGTCGTTCGCGGTTTCTCAGCTTCTCCGGACACCCTCGGCTCCGCTCTGCAGGAGTCACTGCGGGACTTCAGCTTCGTTCCGGGAAAGAGGCTTTTTCTCCAAATCCTGCGGCGTCGCTCCGGGGACCTTACAGGCTGCCGGAGTGGACCGTGCACCGGGGCAGCCCCCGCCACGCCGCCTGGGACAGACGGCTCGCCTGGAGGTTTTTCTGCTGCTTTGATATTTTTTCTGCCTGCCAGCGACACGGTTTCCTGCTTCTCTGCTCCTAGTCACTGCACAACGAGAAAGCGGTAGGGACAGCGTTTCCTGCATATTACAGCCCGGCATTCATAACAGCCGCGGTTTCTTTGTTCGCTCCACGGAAGCGCACACGTGGCCGGTGCCATTTTTCTGGACTGCACGTGGCCCCGTCCCCCTTTGTCTTTGTTCTTGTGTTTAAAACCCTCACCTTTCCATCCTGCACAGATTCTCAGATTTTGCATTGGTTTTTTCCCTGCATGTTATATATATTGTTCTAGTTTTAATAAAGTTTGTTTCAGTTTTCCAAACGTTCAGAGGTCTCACAAATCTTTTATTTTTTTTTTCCTTCCGTATCTCTGCTTTTGAACCCTTTTCTCTCCCGGAGGAGAGGGGTTCGGGGATAGGGAAGGACTCGTCCCCGTGCTCGGCTTGCCTCAGCCGACCGGCGACAGTACGTTGAGCTTATAAAAAACCCCTTTGAAATCTAGACACAACTCAGAAGAAAAACACAGAAATACGTAGTAAGTAGTTTTGTTAACCATAAAAAACTGCTTACCCAAAGAAATCTAAACAAGAAAATTATTGCTCAAGAACAAGGGGTCTGGAACTTTGATTACTATTAATTTCCTTTGCTTCATTTTAAATTTAGTTTTAAAGATTTAAGCACTGATAAAGATTGAAGAACTACAAAAATAGGATAGCAAACAGCTGCTGCAGCTCAGCGCTGTTTCAGGAAATACCTGTCTAGAGCTTTTTCCGGCTCTCTCTTTTTTCCAGAAGGCGTCACGCAGTTTGGGCACAAAGCTGACGATAATGCAATGCTACTCAGCTACGACAAAGAGCGTAAAGGCATCCCTCCCAGAAAACTATCGTAACATTCAGGAAGCTTCAATTTTATTAAGGACTGTGGCACCCTACGCTCATCAGCAGCCTTTTTCAACTGAAATTTCATCAAACCGCCGTCTAGTTATGCATCTGGCCGCACACTTGTTTTCACTTAAATATTTAAAAGCAATCATGGGAGAAGATTAAGTTAAACGCTGACCAAGGGGGATTTAGTAGCCAAGTTAGTTCTCTACGCAATTCTCTATTGTCCACGTATTGCTCACTTTTAACGCCTTCCTTCTCAATTCTCAGATATTTTCCAATTCCCAGACCAAACAGGAAGGCAGCAAACGGAGCAGTCCTGCAAAGGTAACATTCCTCTGCACATCAGAGTCACGCAGAACAAAGTGTCTCTCTCTGACTCTCGCATATCAGAAATTTAGAATAGTTTGAAAAAAAATTCACATATTATTATATCAATCAAGGTTTTAAAAGTAAGTAAACAAACAAAGTTCTTTGTGGAATCCTGGAAATTTGGATAATGCACTTTAATATTATGCCTCAGTTTTCCAAATGATCAGTTTTGGAGTACTGGAGTAGAGTTTTGAGTCCTGTTTCTGCAAGATCGACCTTTTCATTACAGCTCTGTAAGCAATCTTCAAGGAAATATGGAAAGATTTAAAATCATTACCTTTACAACCTTACTTTAAAATAATACCCTCCAAATATTCACCTTTTAAACACAGAAAATTATGTCTATGTAATAGAAGCACACTTTTTAATCTCTACCTTTTAATCTCCACTTTTTAATCTGATTAAACAAATTTAAAGGCTGATTCCTCCTACTGTGTTTAATACTAGCACTCCTTCTAACTACTTATGTCACAGCAGGAACTGTCTTTGAGAGCACATTCACATTATCACACCAGATTGATCTGCACAGTGACTCCGGACCAGAAGACTACGCTATATATGGTACTTCCTGAAGAACACCGCTTAAAGTACTAAAAATATCAAGCAAACCAAAAAATTTATTCTAAATATTATAGCTTTATTAACAACATAAACCAATGTATTAGAAACTGCCTAACATTTCCAGCAAGGTACCTCCTCTGAAGGTCCACCTTTCAGACTTAATTTACTGATGGTTGGCTCTATACCGTATTAGAGGCTGTAAGATTTTATTTTTCTGTGTTTAGGGGGTTTATTACCAAACATTTTTCAGAGGAAAAAAAGGAAAGATATTATTACTAGACATATTAACAATAGAAAAAAATTAGCTTGGGAGTCCCTTCCGGCCAAGGTCAGAGCACCTGGGTTGGGTGTTGTCACCACATCTTCAATTGGTTTCAAGCCCGTTAAATACCTTGCAGCACGGGACTGTATTTTCTAATGTGTTCTGACAGGGTCTTTTTTTATAGTGAACCTCTGCAAGCAGATAACAAGCCACAAGGCTGTTATGGGCCCTTGGTTCCAGACATAAATACAATTTACATTCAAACCATTTTCTGCCAGTAGAGCCAACTGAGACTATTAATCAAATGAGAAAGAAAACAAGCATTGGTAGAGCTTTAAACAGATACTGTTCATCTGTTATTTAAAGCGTGACGGTATCGCAGTACTGCTCAATGTTTGAAGACCAGTTGTACAACATTCACAATGAACTTTTCCTTAAAAGGAACAACAATACGAAGTGCAGAAGTTAAGTAATTGATGATCAGTCTGGGAGAGCATTAAAGGCAAATGTCTCGGAGCAAAAAGCGCTGCCTTTTTCAGCTGTGAAGACTCGGGTGCCCGCAGAGGTGTTTGCAGAAACGCAACAATAGATGACATCAACCACATCATGTATTCAGCAAATAACTCGGTTGGCGTTGGAGGGGGGGGGCTTTGTGTAGGCTTTTGCAGCACAGAAGGCAGATGATGATTACATCGACTTCTGTAAAACCGTACTGAACGTTACATTAACTGGTAACTGGAAAAGCCAAATCCATTCCACTTCTATTTTCATACAGACTGGGTTTTGGCGTTCAAGAATATATACCTTGGGAAATTCGTAAAGCAACATCTCTAGGCTGTAGACGTATTCATCTTGGTCTGGTCACACTTTTAGGATAAAAAGATGAGGAAAAAATGAACTATTTTACGTATTCTCTCCCTGAACACTTCCTGTTACTTGTGTATTTCACAAACGGATCTCTGTCTCAGATGCAACAAGAACAGACGACAGAAAGCTGGCCCATACCCTAAATCTTTGCATTTTTCAGTCAGACATTATCTTTCAATTTTGGTTTGTGAAGAAATTATTTATCAGACCTGTTCTTATTTAACCTAAGTAAATACAGCAAAGTATTCAATAAAAATACAATAGATCATAAAGGAGATTGCCCGTGTTTTTTATTTACCAGCTCCCAGCTTCCTAGCAGTGCGTACCTTCCCTTCAGACACTAAATTTAATTCCAACTTCCTCCAAGTTGTCTGTAAAACAAAGCAATATGCTGCATGATCTTTGAATACTAAATCTTCTTTAACGTGGAGTCCTCAGCTTAAGCCCAAGTCCTGCATCATACAGCACACAGGCAGGCTGCTCCATCCCAGAGCAGCTCTGCTGATTTCGGCAAACTGGTTCCAAGCAAAGCATTTCAGGACCAAGAACTAGAGCTGGGAAAATCCCAGGGGTAGGAAACACAATTGTAACATTTTAAGGTTCTGTTAAACAAAAAAAAAAAAAAAACCAAAACAAAAAAACCCAATTCATCATGCTAGGAAATACATTTCACATTTACTATCATTATTCATCCAATTACAATCACGAGACGAGCAGAGACAACAAAATAATCATTGCACTACTCCAACTGTTAATGGATTACTGTAGTTGGTCTCCTGTATCCAAATGCAGAAGCGAAAAGCGAACTCCCTGTGAAAGCTGGCCGTCAGCCATTCACCTATAACCTTCCACAACTTGCTGACACAAAACTGCATCGCAGCGCATGTGGATGGGGAAGCCCGGACCTCCCATCGTGTTGCTGCTCTCCTCACAAAAATCAGATGTAAGTTAATTTCCACGGATAAATTGTTGTATTATGCCAAAGTGACACAGAGTGACAAAAGATACCCAGCAGCTCGACAGTTCTTTAAAATATGAAAAAAGAGTCTTGATTGATCGATCACTTTCAGATAAATAGTCTAAAAGGTACAATAATTTAATGAGTCTACAACCAAAAGCATCTAAAGGCAAAAGTAAAATAAAGCAACAGCTGGTGAACACAAATATGTTATAAGGAAAAAATCTAAGAAATCAAGAGTATCTAATTCCCATCCTCTGCATGCAGAGTGGACATCTCCCTCCCTGTGCTTGTTTGTCACTTACTGTATTCTTTCCCCCTCTCACGTTGATGCATGATCAAATACAAACAGATGTGTCTTTGACGCAATTTCAATTTGTAAGATTATTGATTAAGCAGAATATTGACTTTTCTCTATGTCTGGTTACAGGTTTTATTTCCAGCTTCAAGTGATAATGAGATTTCTCATTGATTTGTTTATTATTCCTACATAAAGAAAAAACCAAAAAATTTTCTCATAGTATTCAAGCAGGATCCCATTCTACAAACCTGACTTTCTAGACCCATTAAACTGCCATAAAATATAAAGGGAGGCCATGCCTCAGACATGACCCTTTCACTTTCTAACATGGTTCAGTGCTCATTGCTTTGGTACCTTGTATTTAATTTCTCTCATTAAAGTATATGAGAGGAATTACGCACCTATGGATGAGCAGCTTCTCTGTCCCTCCCAAGGTATTTTTTGTTTTTAAAGGGGAAGAATTAAACATCAAAAATCTCCAGTAAAGGAAATTACGATGTACTATCTAACAATCCTATTCATTTTATAGGAATCTGGTGAAGATTTTGGCCATATAAAAACCCAATATAACTACCACATTGGATCTTGCTCAAAAATTTCCCTGACCTCTAGTCAAAATAACTTTTCATAAATAATCATTAACATGTGGTAAAACTGTATAAAATACAGCTAAGTCTTCCCAAATATAGCAATTATCGCTGTCAAGGACATAACTGGTAGTTATCATCATCATCGTCGTCATAGAAGATGTCAACGAATGACTGGGAACACCAATTTCTTCTTTACCTAAGGCATTATGGGCCACAGGCACCCAAAAAGATACCTGCTACTGCAGTAAGCATTTGACTTTAGATGGAAAAAGTGTAGAACAAATTAAGTGAGCATATCTAAAGATTTTTGAATGAGCCATGGTCCTACTGCAGACTGCACATAGAATAAAGCAAGCTTTAATACTAGTTACATGCTATTTGTAATGCTTTCTTGGGATTTGTATCATCATACCTTAATATACTGTTCTGCAAGCTCCTAACTGGCAGAGATTTTCTACTTTTTCTTCTTAGATAATAGACTGGCCGACCAACATGCTGTCAACATGTTATTTCTTTCCAAGACAAGCCCAACATCTACGCAACAGGGTCAAACAGTCGTCTTCCTATTTTAAAGAGGATGGGAATTTTGACAATTCCAATTTCAAAGTGCAAAACCACTCCAGCACAGAGCTGAACTCTGTCGAAAGCTAAAGTGTGACAGATGCCTTCACAGTAATTGCCAATCAGCCGCTACATTGCCGCTGAAAACACAATACATCACTTTGATCTCCTCGGCTCTCAAAGTACTCACAATCAAGGAATCTGCATGAAGAATACGAAATATGCAACATTTCCCAAAACTGTCTCCATGGAACTTAAATATGATAA
This sequence comes from Bucorvus abyssinicus, assembly GCA_009769605.1. NCBI lineage: Eukaryota > Metazoa > Chordata > Aves > Bucerotiformes > Bucorvidae > Bucorvus > Bucorvus abyssinicus. Next base: position 7,399,924 of record CM020031.1, on the reverse strand, counting down.
TGCATATTTTGTTCATACTTCATAAAGCATTTCCAAGCCTTTATTATGCATATGAAACGATATGTTTTAGCTTGCAAAAAATAAACATGAAAGATGCTTTATATTTTAGAGACATGTAGGTTTTCATCGGATAACATAGGTGAAATAATCATTTAGAAAAGCCTGAATTGCTTTGAGGGGAAGACATTATTACAGAACATGCTTAATTAAGTCCCACTGCTAATTTTGTAAAATGAATACCTTGTTGAATTAGACTACAGGGAAATAAAGCATGTGTACCGCTCCACGTGCTTCAAACAAAAAGAAAATGCTGAGAAAGGGCTGACTTACATTTTGCAGGTAGGTCATATCCACACGTGATCTTCGCTTGCCCAGTCTCACAGCCGCTCAGGTTGCGACACTCAGCCACTAAGCAGGGTCCAGCAGCTCTGTGTATACAGCCATCCACTACAAAAGCAAACCCAGAAAGTTTTCGTTAGTAAAAGCCAGTCTTTATGTTGCCTTCACACAAATACACAGTCACAAACAGTTACTGCTCATCGTTACATCCACAGCACAGACCCACTCATCTAGAAGGAGATATCCAAATATATAGAAACATTTTTTCCCAACAGAATTCTATTTAAAAAAAAAAAAAAAAAAAAAAATTAGTCAACTACTGCTAATTGAAAACACCCAGAAAATGTAAAGCAGAATTAAAATGTCAATATTAGAAATGAGTCTGATTCAAGATTCTTTAAGAAATTTTCCCTACAAACTGTGAAAACAAATTTGATCCCCGGCTAAATGGCAAACTCTCTTTTACTACATACCTCTGCTACTTCTAAATTATGCAGACCACTTAATGTCACCGTCCTCTTAACGCCTTATATAAAAATTCCAAGACGTAATGCTTATGGATTTGAAATACAGAAACCACCTTGTTTTGACCTTTTTTCTTTTTCCCATTTTTTTAATTTAGCATTATTCATGCAATACTTTGGAGTTAATTAAGTAATAATTACTAAAGGTTGCAACTGCAAGAAAAATATGCAAGAAAATTAGTGGAGTTTAGAGGGTAGATCTGATTACCCTCAGGAGCCAGCAAAAGAATAGTAGCAGCAGCAAAGAATAAAAAAAGGCTGCTGGCACAGCCTTTCTACCCTCTCAACTTGCAATCAAAGAAATCATTTACTGTAATTATGGGAAAAAGTTTAAGAAAAAGGAAATGAAAAAAAATAAGGGAAATACTGTGTGCATGAACACGTTAACTACAGTAAGGTCCTAAGTCAGCAGCAAAGATGAAGTTCAACCACAAAAAATAATCATCATGTAAACTACAATAGCGATTCAAAAAGGGTAAAATAAACTCCGGTATAAAGGCTAAACAAGTACTTATGGGGACAAGAAAGGAGGATTCTGTATGCGCATCCTTCAGTGTGTAGTTCAGAATTTATTTCAGATTTAACCAGTTCAAAGTTACGGCACTACCCAACAGCACGTTTGAAGCAATTAAACCAGAAAAAGTTTGAAAAGTCCCGTGTAGATGGGTTTTCAAGAGATACACGTAATCCGTTCATGGCATAAACCATGTAGCTTTCCTCGGGCTGGCACAGCAAGACTTGGGCAATACGAGGCTTGGGCGCTCAGCACACCTCGCAAACATTCACTGCCCACCAGGGTGCAGGGAGATCACCAAACTCCCTCACCCTGAGATGTTTTTTGAAGCTGGAATGGAAACAACACCTGGCCTTTCTGCATTAAGGGCATGGGTGGTTTTGCAAGGTGTGAAGCATCTCTCTGAAGCCACCTGTCCCCAGGTGGAGGAGCAGATAACATCTGTATCTGAATGAAGCCACCTTCTACTAATTTTTTTCTAAAGTTCTTCTTTACTGAAAAGAATGTGGATGCCAAGCCACCAGCTGTAAGCCTGTTGTGCCCTCTCTGTGCCAAGACGGCAAGTCTTCTTACTCCACCTTAGCTGAACTTCTGCTTTTAACTTAGCCAAAATCTCTGCTCAACAGACTCAAAGACGCTAATGCAAGAATAATATTTTGTAACCTCGAGGGGATAAAAGAATGCTTGAAATGTATCCTGTGCTCATAATATCCGATTTAATTATTTTAACTTAATTACTAAATGCTTTTCCAAACCAAGCAGGATAAGTAAATCAGTATGCGTAGAAACCTCAAGTATATTTTTATAGGCACCACCACCACAATCTCTACCAACATTAACATTTCCCGAGACATTAACATAAAAAGAGCACTGATGCTTAGGACTAGCACTTTCTGCCCAATTATTTACAGGGGAAGAAATCCTTCACCTCAGGAGTACTGGACAAGGGTGCAAGTCCATGCAACAATTCCCTTGGCAGTGGATTAATCGTTCCCACCACTGAGCTCCCTCTTGTCCCTCACAAGTAGGCACCCTTTCTTGAGCAGCGCCTGTACAATGGTTTGTTCAGCCATCCTCTCAACCAACTCATCTGGATAAATCAATTTTTTTCCCTCCCAAACTCCAATGAGTTTAAGCCAAGTCCAGCTCAGAGCACAGCCATCTGTGCAACAGAACCTGCAAAGAGAAACCACTGCCTCTGGCAGGGCAGTGGAATCACAGATTTGTCACTTCTAAATCTGCAATGGATTAACATCCCCAATAGGTTAACGTATCACATGCCAGATAGCTGTGACGGCCAACTCATAGGCGGTCCCTGCGCCCCATCTATAAACCATCTCACGATGGAATAAGCTGTTAATGCACACACAGCTACAATACAGATGGTCTATCACTGGTTTCCTGGAGCTCGTTTCACATAGGTCCGTGTCCAGTCTCTACAATCAAAGCAGCCTCCAGAAAGATGAAAACATAATTGAAAAAAAATTAAATTCATAATGGAGGAAAATCAATCCTATCATAACCAATTTTGACACATGACAAGGAAAATGGAAGACACCTGCCAAAACCAAACAAGTAGACATGCATACATCCCTTATAAAGGTGGCATAACGGAATATGATTTAATACCCCAGACAGGAAGAGTTGGAAACATAGACATTAGCATTTGGTGGGACAACCACCACCAAGAAAAATAAAAAACCAAAACCCCTAACATCAAACCACCTGCAATTTTTTTGAATAATGTCTTTTTTCTACCACGTTTTATTAAATACTTGAGCAGAGATGACCTCTGAGCTCTATATGCATTTTCCTTTTAATGTGACAATTCAATAAATCATGCTAGAAATATTCTGTTTCCAATAATATATATAATCTATAACACAAGTTTGATAATTCTTAGAGCAAAAGCTCCAGCAGTGAAATATAGTGCCAAATATGAGCACTCTGTATAACGTAAAGAAAAAAACTGGCAAAGGTAGAGTAGATTAGCAAATCTAAATGTGATACTTCAGCCTCTGCTAAAACATGTCTTAGCTGTATTGATTCAGAAAACCGCAGAACGGGCACGCACGCAACATTTATGTGAGATATTTTCTTTTCCAGAAGGGTGCACCGACTAGTAATGTAAGTGTATGGAGAAGTAAGCGTTGTTAACATGGAAACTTTACGGAAATTACAGATTACAGCAACAACCTCAGGAGGGAAAAATTATGGACAAAGATATATTGTTATTGTATAGTAAGGAGGAAGAGATTTACTTGGTAATAATGGCATGCTGCCAAATTACTTTTATAGGAAAGTGAAGAAACTTTGATATACTGCGTTCAGATACTTCATGCGTATCATCAGCTTGATATATAGACACTCATCTACATTTCTCTGAACAGATTTAGAAAACATTAAACCACATCCCACTGTTCCTGCCCTGGGAATTTCCTTGTGCCACTGGCTGAAAAACCCATGCGCTTGTGGTCAAATCGGACTTGTGTCATGTGACAGCGATAACGAATTTTGCATTATCCCTGTTGTCTGCAACCAATGAAAAATGTCATTTTACCTCGAAGCTATTGCTCTGCTGCACAACCTGCCTTTTTTCTACAGGCTGCCCTTCCTGTCCAGGTTTATGGAAATCACATATATACTTGGGGTCATTTGTATACTCGAGTGACCTGCTGTTTCACAGCCATGGGAAAGACGTGGAAAAATCCCACAGACAAAACTATCAGTCACGACTGACAAGAAATCCCATCCCCAGCCTGCAGGCCAATTAAACGGCATTTCTAAGCACTGGTAACACGTGAAGGGGCTAAAGACAGGGCTGCTAATCATTCGCATTGATACTGGCCTTTTGGATACGAGGTTCCTGCTTCTAAACCAAGCTATTTCTAAACATTTTTGAAAGTGTTAATGAGTCCTGCCTGGGGCCACCAGCGAGGTGACAAACATGCACAGGATGATCCCTCTTCTCTTCTTCGTTCTTCTCTCAACAAGATTGCTCCCCACAACCTACCTTCGGGTAAAAGCTTTCAGATGACTGCAAAGACTTAAGCAGGTCGTCTTTTGCAATGTGATCCCATCATTGACTGCATTGTCACAAGTGGAGACCCCACACAAATGAGGTTTCTGTATTTGCTGTTTCACCATGGCTTGGCTGGACGAGCACCTGGATGGAGTTTCTTAGTTATGAAGACCTACATACATGAACTGTATTTTGAGGGCTGAAGAACACCTCAAGGAGCTTGGGATTTAGCTCTATAGCTGAAGATGTTCATGCTCGCGTAAAGCTATTAAAAGTACTACTCCAACATTTTTTAATTAAAAATAATATTAGCAATCTCCCTGCATGCATCCATACGTTTTAGGAGCCACCAGGGACAGCGTTTCATTCTCCCAACAATTCAGCAGAAGCCATTAGTGAAGAAAAAACTCTCTTCAGAGCTACTACAGTCAATGGTCTTGGTTGCACAAAGAAATCACCTGAAAATAATTCCTTAAAAAACATGGACAAAATCAAGTATCAAAATAAAACTCCTAGGCAAAATGACAGGGTACTAAAACAATGTGTTAAACAAAAACATGTAATCTTTGGCAACATCTTTCTCACTGCGCCCTACGGATGCTAAAAGCTTAAATCCTTTCTTATATGATTTATTATAAAACAACTGCGTTTCTTCTCCAGAATTAAAGGGTTAAAGTTACACAGGACAAACTACTGATGTACAATACAGAATAAATGTATTTCTTACAGAAAATCTCTTAAAATTGCAAATGAAGCAAAAGCACAGGAAACACAGAATTAAGGGTATCATGGGATGCTGCCTAAAAAAAAAAAAAAATAACCTCAGCAAAACTAGCCTTGCGGTGCAGATGGTAATAAAAAGGGTAAGGTAATCAAACACCACAGCAAAAAAATACAAACTCCCCCAGGAATAATAAGGCCCAAACTTCTTCTGTGACCTTGTGTGCAAGTCTGGATTAATTGAAGTTACGATGTAAACAACACATGCAGATTTATCATGTTACATTTCAATAATCCTCATCTTCTGTTTTTCACAGTAATTCCTATTCTTTGGTGCTTTTCCAGACTTTCAGTTCTTGTTTTCACTAGGAAATTCAGGAGATTTACTCATTTAAGGAAGTTAATTGTGCATGATTTATCTACGAAGCGGTACTGTTCCTCCACATGGCAAATGCCAGCAGTGCATAAAACCAGAAAAATGTCATTATATCAGATATATTGCTCGAGACACACAAGAGGAAGCTGTTTTGCCGGGCTGTAGCACGCCTCTGGTATACATGACCTCAGTCCTTGTGGACCTTTCAAAAATGCCCATAGCAAGGACATTTATGGAAACTAGGAAAAAAAAAAAAACCCATAGAACAAACACACACCCCTCCAAAACCTCAACCAAAACCCCCAAAACACAACCCAAAAACCACCTCACAACCCAAAGCAACCTCATTCTGCCAAACTGGAAAAGTACCTCCAGGAAGTTCATTGGAATCAAGTGCTGCCAAAGGTGACTGCACCTCTGAGTCCGATGTCAAGGGGAAATAAATCCTGCCCAGCAAGAGACAACAGCTGCTGCTCTAATGAGCAAAGGTGGGGATCTTAGAAAGATTACAACACAGATGCCAGTCGGCCGCCGCCGCTAGAAGCAGCAGTTTATCTTACGAAGATGGCCTCTGCCATTGGGAAGTTTAATGAACTGAAGATTTTTAATCAATGCACTGGTTTATAGGCCTCCAACATAATTAATTTTAAATACTTAGCATTTATACAGTACTTTCTGGCCAAGATCTCAGACAGTTTAAAAGCATGATCTACTTTAGCCTTAAAATCCTCCATCCTAAAAACCAAAAAGTACCGATGAACCATTTATTTTGAGACGGCTCTTCCACTGCATTAGGTTCACGTTTCATCGCAGACAATCTAAATTTACAGTTCCTTAAATATTCTTATTTTCAGGAACTCTTAGCACCTACACCTGAGTTAAAACAAGACAAATGTGAGAGTTGGAAGTCTCAATGCTTAAGCTACTGATTACCTAATGTGTCAATTTTAGTACGGTGCCTATCTTTAGTTACGAATCAACATTCTGAGGCTGCACAAGGAGCCTCACTGCAGCCAGAGTTAAAATTCCGGGTCCTCCCAGCTCCAACCACTAACCCGTGCTGCGGAGTGAGTTTAATGAAAAGTAATAATAAGATGCAATAAAACCATTATCCCAGCACAAACTGCAAGGAACAAAACTACTCGTAACAGTGGCACAAGTAAGTCTTATTGTTAAGTCATACACAGGAAACTTGTATTTTAGAACATCATTTAGCTGAATTCCTTCAAATTTAGCATCAATCACCACCAGTTATTGCCTGCCGTGGTGGAAAGTGCTTGGACTTAAATTGTAAAACCTACTGGTTGTTTTAAGAGAGGGCTTAGAACAATCTGAATGCAGTTCACACTCAAGCGTAACAAAAGCAGCTGAAAGATCCAACATAATCGATGTCCGTGCTATAAACTGGCAAAAACACATGGAAATAAAGAAGTCAACAATGACTCAAAGTAAAGCTCACTTACCCATGGACCTGTTAAATTTTAAGTGTTCTACATTTATTGCACGCAACCAATCATCCTTCCTTTGACAAAACCACAAAACAATAGTAAACTCACAAATTTTGGCAGATTTTTTATTTTAGTCAAATACCTTGGGATAGCAGAAACCATATTAAAAATCTATGAAAAGCCAAGTAAAAGCTGTTCCATCACGTTAGCAATGATGATTGGTAAATTCTTTCCATAAACAAATAAGCAATAAAGAAAGTGTTTGGTTTATCTCACACTTAGGACGTCATCTTTCTCAGTCTCCAAGTGCTCCACTCCCATTTTGTAGACAGAGTTATAATGTCAATAGGATTCACACTTTTGTCAGCCCACTCAAGCGGCATAAGGGCTCAGAGAAACATGGGTCTGATAAACCTGTCTGAATGTCACACTTTTGGCAGGAAAAAAAAAAAAAAAGCACTAGGAAAGGCTCCAACAGTGTTTTTCCAGTTTTTCCCAGTCCAAAATGCTGACATTAAGGCATGTGTGAAGGCACCGATCGCTTCCTTTTAATTGTGTTAGTGCTGAGACACCTGACATACCACACTCTCCTACAGATGGAAATGAGACAGCTAAGCCTTAAATACCTCACTGCAGCAAGCAGATAAATCGCATGTTGTTGTTTATCGAGAAGTGAAGTGATAAGCGAAGACTGGTAATTTCAGGCTATTCTACGCCATTAGACCAAACTCAGCTCATGCTCATCTCAACTGGCTCCCCCAGCTTCCAAAAATGACTGTGAAGAAGCTGCAATATTTTTTGTAATGTGGTATCCCCCTGAAGAAATGGGTTTGGTAACTCCAAAATCCTCTTCTCCTCAGCCTCCTGGGCTGACACAGGACTCCACTTCCAGCTGGATACCGCACAGCTTGGAAGGACAACAAGGCTCATCTAGATTCATTGCTAGGACGACTACTTTGTCCTGGATTTCCGCTCATGTTATTATTGCGGAGCTCTCATTCTTCATCAAGAAAACAACTCTGAAGTTCCACTTCAGTTCTTCTTATGCCCACTAAAACAATTGAAAGTGTGTGGAACAGATGAAGACCCTGTGAAAAGATTTATGGCTTTGCCCCTTTGAAAAGGCAGCAAATCGGGAAGGTCAGTTACACCCTTTGCACCACCCAGTTTAGGGATACAAATAACATTCTATTAGTTAATCTTTAACCTACCATTTAGGGTTTTGCATCATCTTGAACTTAAACGATGTAAATGTTTAGGGACATGACATCAGAACTTTGTTTTTCCCCCCACTTTCACAGCCCTTTGTAAATTAGGCTCAGCTTAACACTTATTTCTAACTGCACACAGAGAAGTCAGTGTCCACCTCCGCCTGGACCAAGATGCCAGCCACCTTCAGCCCATCACTTGCTTCTTCCTTTCAACAAGCACCTTCATGCTTCCTCCCTCAAGGACAGGAGAAACTCACAGTGAATGTCTGCATTCTTGTTTTAAAAACCTCCCTGAAACTCTCTTTTGCCATGATGGCTGTTAAGCTATTGATGACATTATGCTACTACTGTTGTATCAATCTCTGCTTAGCGCATAGAACTACAGAGTCTGTTCTTCCTCCTGTACTGTTTGGAAACATGAAATTAAACTCTGAGAAACAGTAAAGAAACAAGCATCTAAAAAGATAAAAAATGTGCCAGAAAGGTCAAAACTCAGACGTTATTTTAAAAAGTGACTTACTAATGTTCTGATGCTGGATGTACATGAAATAAAGAACACAGAAATGGACTAACCGGTAACACTTACTGTCCACCTGTCTCAGAAATCTCTCCCACATGATGGCCAAAGGAAATGCTTAAAAGAAGAGACAGAGGTTACCAGTGCTTCCACAGAATATTCTTCCAACCTTTCAGTAGTGGCAACTCAGAAAGCTGAGCAAATTGTCTTTTCTGCATCACTCCGGACATCCTTTTTTCTTGGGTTTTTTTGGGGAGCATTTTGTGAGCATCTCAGGCTCATACAAGCACTTAGATTTGTACCTTCCAATTTTTTGTAGTCCTTTGTGTAATGCGGACAGCACCATTAGCAAGGAAATAAATATTGCAGATTATTCTGAGTAAAAGCATGCTGCTAATCTAGAAAAAGAGAATGACAATAGAAAAACTACTGCAACATCTTTAAGGAAGTTTTCTCTTCGTTTTTTCCCCCATTTACAACACACACAGACAAGCACTTCCTCTCTGCTGTTTGATAACTATTTTTCTCTAGGTTTTTTGCAGTACATCCTTTCTTTCTCCATAGTTTTCAGCATTTTAGGGCTCTGCATGAACAGACAGGAGCCTGCAATGGTGTGCTCTGTTACGTGGCCCAGTCAAGGCAGATGAAGCGAATCAAGCCAGAACAGGACTTTGCACATTTGGAGTAGAGTTATTAAGCAGTCATCGCACAGAGATTATCTCACAGGGATTACACAATCTTAGGCACTATGATTGGCTAGCAGATGTCAGGCCCAGGCGAAGGCTTTAGCGAGAACAGGCGACCAAGTAATAACGGTAAAATGGCTGTGGACAAGGAAGCCTTATAACCATGGTGCCTCCATCCGCACCGCTCAACAGCCTGCTGGCATGTTGTTCCTAAGACTTTCAAAGGTATATTGAATTTTTTTTTAAATGTTGAAAGTTAACCATTTTTTCCCTCCTGAAATGCAAGGCAATACGATCTAAGACCTTCTCTCTACAGAGAACATGGAAGCAAAGGCATTCCCATGTAGGTCTTTGCCTGAGGGTTTCTGTAGTGAAATACAACTTCTAACTGAATATCTCTAAACCGGACACGGGAGAATGTGGCGTTTCTGGTTAGCTGTAGGGTGCAGCAAGCACCAGAACACTGTTCATCGCTGCTAGAATAAAAGAATACATTAAAGCTTTTGAGAAAACCTGGGAGAAGACACTGAACCTCAGCTAGACAAAGGAGATACGTGATGCGAGGTGAATAGCTCCACTTCCCTTAAAAATCTTGCAAAAGAAAGACAGGCAGGTCTGCCAAAAAAGAGTTCTTGTCACTTCTGATTTCAAGCATTACTTACTAAACTCTTTTATGAGCAATTGGTTTGTTTTCAAGAGCCATCTCTTCCCCTCTAACCCATACGGGGCCAGCTGGACTATGCAACAGCCCTGAATCTTCATGTGGGTTTAAGTGACGCATTATCTATGAGAGAGAGAAGATGAAGAAAGTACAGAGGATGGTTACAGAAGCGAAATACATCCAGTTGTGGGTACACCTTGAAAAGAACTTAAACTACCACAGGGATTGTAGGAACTCTGAATTAGGGCAGCAGCTGGAATGTACAAAGGAGAAAGACGAAGTATCAACAAGAAGGTATTCTCTTGCTTGTCATAAGGCTTAACAGGCCACAAGAATACTACAAATTATTTACTGAATAGCATTTGGGTTGTTTTTTTTATTTCCTGGACCATTTTCACTTGTGCTAATTTACTTTTATCGTGAACCACTGAAGGGAGAAAACTTGCTTGAGATACTTCCCAGGCTGCAATCACTGAAACATCCTCTCAATTTGGAGTGCTGTTTCAAGCCAGATTAATTAACAGTATTAATTATACAAAAATTGCCTTGCAATAGGTAAATCCAATTGAACACACTACAATGTATTCAAATGGAATAAATACAAGGGAAGAAAAAGGTAAACACTAGATTAACCGGAAAACAATGTATGAACAAGGTTCTTCCAGACAGTGTTGTAACAGAAGCCTGAGAGCTAATTAACCATAAAAAGTCTCAAATATTCCTCCTTTTGTTGAAGGGCTATGACAAATAGGATGTGCGACATGTCTAAGACAAAAATAACTTAAAAAAATCTAAGACACAATCAATATTCAGCAACGTTGAAATATCGGATGTTTTCCAGCAACATGCAAAAATATCACACAAGCTAAGTACGATTTCCCTTATAAAAACGGGATCATATCTTGATACAGACTCATACCACAAATCAGATGCAGAGGAAGAACTACTTACTCTCACTAATATGTCAGACTGTATTGCAGAATCTGACAAATCTATAAAAATATTAGAGGCATCAGCACAACCTTCACACGTAATTAACTGTGTATGGAGTAAAGGGGGCAAGCTGCCCTCATCAGACCCTACTGCCATTTCTACTCTTGGACGGATTGTCCCTGACAGGAAAGTTCTGCTTCCAAGGTACACGGAAAAGCAGAATACTAACCTAAGATTGTCTAAGGTATTCGTAACGAACAAATGGAATTTAAGTGACTGCGTAACCATGGATAAAAAGAATAAAAACGCTTGGGCGTTTGTTTGTTTATTTATTTAATGTCAGAAATAAAAACAAGGTAATGGAAATAGCGTTAGATTTAAGAAATGCTCTCCACATTGCCTACTGTATTTGGGGGGTTTTGCAGTGTAATCACTTTGGACAAAAATAATTTGAAATGGAGAAGGACACAAAGCCTGATAATAGCAAGTGACCTTTAGAGTTAATGGAAGAGTCTAGACCCAAAAGTTGCACAGGAACTTCTCTGAGCCCTCCTTCACCCAGCCCTCCACAGGGCCGTACCCAAAAGCTTGTTTAATCAAGGCCCACACAAGCTTTTTGAACCTACAAGAAAGGCAAGCCTGTAATTAATGGACTTATTACTTATCTGAGCTGGCGGCAACCCTCCTTATGCTCCACGAGTTGTGGGAAGGGATATTAAAGTACTAAGCACAGCTTAAAATTACAATCTAATAGTTTTGTAGTAAGAAACAAGGCATCCCACTCAGAGGGCTATATTTACCAGTTTGGTAATTCCCTCCCAAATAACTTTATGTTTGTCCTAAAACACTATTAAGAGAGAGATAAGGCACAGAACTAAAGAGCTGGTTAATCTGTGCAGTATCATTATGTATTATTTAGTTTAATATCTTCTTGTAGTAAATACAAAATCATTATGTGCCATTTTCTTCAAGAGAACATTGTAGTAAATTTGGTGTTGCAACAGAACCATTAAAGTATAATAGTGTACACAGAAAAATTCGACTGATTAGCAAGCAAAAATATGTAATTATAGCCACAGTGTGGGACTCAGTTGGCTGGTGTTTTAGTGTACACTGCTTTGTAAGACTACTTTGCTGCCAAGACTAATGAGGAAAATACTGAGTTGTTACTTCCAGTTGTACTAGAGGTTTTTGTCTTGATTTTATTGACATTTATGAAGTGATCATCACATGTAACAAACAAGCCACAGTGCCAACACTGTGAGCTGCAGTCTACAGTAATTAACAAGTAAACATCATCAATTCCATAGCAATGTTCCACAGATACAGAATGTATTAACGGAATTTTTAAGAGGTAATTATGAACAACCATTTACCCAAAGCATCTCAAGTTCTCTGAAGTTTGAGTAATATTAGCAAAATAATACAAGAGCCCCAAGACATCGCTTTAAAAGGAAAAAGCAGCTCAACATCAGCCCATAAAAGTTGTAGTAAACATATTCAAATGTGCATCTGTACAATATAAAAAGATACAGTTTTAACAAAAACACATACGATCAGAAGTAGAAAGACTGAACAAGATATATCCTATGATATTTGGTATTATACTTAAGCCTCCAGGTTTTCCTTTCCAGCTTTCATTAAAAGCAGAGGGGAGGTTTGAGGTGTATTTCTGGCATTGTACAAAAAAGATGGAAAGTTCCAGTTTAAAAAGCTTGCAGAGAAATAAAAATAACAGTTAATCTGTTTCTGAAAAGTTGTGTTGGAACCTTTAAGCCAGACTCATTAAATTTACTGGGTTTTTAACCATACATGGTTCATATCTAAAATGCAGCCTGATACCATTAGAAAGAAGTAATACTTCTAATATGCTAAAGAATAAAGTGAGAGGACATGTAATGCTGGCTGAAGATACCCAAGCTCCCAAGACTCTATCTGTGATAGACCCTGGGCATAAATTTCACTTCCAGATCACCCTCCTTCCTGGAAGCATTTATGGAAAAGAATCTTTACCTATATTTAAAACAAACAAACAACTCCAGTAGTTTATGTCATTGATGTCAAATCCAAAACAAATTTCAAGATAATTCACAATAGTACTGTACCCGCTGTCAGGAAGTACACTTTTAAACATAGCTTTGCCTAATTGTTCCATAGCAGTCAAACGCTGCAAATACGAAGCTGTACGTGGGATTATGAAGAGTCTACGGTGAATTTGGCAAGGAAGCTTGGAGAGGCATTGGAACTGCCAGCTATACAAAGCGCATATTAAGCCCCATCTACATTTTTCTACTAAAATTTTGCACTTTGGATTCATCTTTATTAGCCAATACAGAGGACCAGTAAGAGCATACCTGTGGGGCAAAACAACTGGTGTGGAGAACCTGTTTTAAAGATAATATACATATTTCAGGTGTTTTTTGGTGGTAGGGAAGGAGGTTTTTGTCCATTATTTATTTTTATTTTGGGTTACTTCCAGTCTGGTCCTAGGACAGAATGCCAGTTTTCCAGTGGAATGCATTAGGGACGCATCCCACAATCTGCTTTCACCAAAAAGAATCCTAGCCCATGTGCTCAGAGATACTTGATGATGCTAAATACCGAAGCAGTCAGGAGGGTCAGGGGATTTCCTTCAAAAGCACGTTTTAGGCCCCACCAACAAGGTAAATGCACCCTTTAAGTATTGTTTTCAGTTGAAATTTATTTGAATTTTTCAGGATATTTAGCAAATCTGAGTTAGTACATCTGCAAATAAAGGGGAAAATCCCCCATTCTCCCACCTAGGTAAAACAAATCTCTGCACTGTAAGAGGGCGGCTGTTTTGTTACTGCACCCTAACAACCTGTATGAATCAAAGGGCAAGAGATCAAAGCAACTATTCACATCAAACTCAAACTCTGCACCAGCCACACACAGAAGTCAGCACGATAGGATATTCATCCCTAAAGGTTTTAGTTGTAAACAGGCACTAACAAACAACTGAGCAATGGCAGAACAAAAACATTCAGCAGTCACCCTAGGGTACAAGACAAGTCTTGTCTTAGAATGACTAATACGTTCTGCTTGCAGTGGCTGATGTTAAGGATGAAGCATCGGGAAGCAGCAAGACTGAGGGAATGATGGAGAACCTCTTTCAAGACGACTTACACAAATAATCTAATGCCATAGTTCTCCTTACTTCTGATGGGAAGATGATCGAGAAAAGTAATCCACAATATTATACGTAAAACCTTGCACAGCTAAGGACTCGTAAAACACACATCTCAGTTCAAACCAAACACACAAAATGCGTGAATATGCTGGTGATACATTTTATAAGAGAGTCTCTAGAAGAACTATGGTTAACTTACAATCCCACACCATAAATATTTCACATTTCAGTATTACCAGCATCACACTGTAAAGACAACGTCGTCACGGTCCTATAGAAAGATGACGTCTTTCACTCCAATAAATGGACACTTTAGATTTACTAGCTTTAATAGTAAAATAGGTTTTATTTTCAACATATATCTTTTCACAGAATCAGAAAATAACTTAGGTTGGATTGGACCCTGGAGGTTATGCAGTCTCACCCCCTGCTCAACTTTCCTTTACAAAACCAAAGCATGGTTGGAATAGATCTGCCTTCCACCCTTCTGAGGTGATGAAAAAGTTGAGAAGCTCTTCTACCATCTAAAATCTTTTTATTGTTATTACTTTTACTAATTATGTTTATGCTCCAGGGTAAAGCAACACCCCACACCTACGTGTTATTGAAAAGAAATGCTTTTCAATTATTAAGATGGAAGAACGAAAGCCAAACGATAATTGGCACAAAAGGCTCACTCGAAAACAGTCCCAAGATGACACCTATTCTGTTTGGCCAGCACCTATTTGTGGTGATAGCAAGAACCACAAAAAATAGGTGGAGCTAAAGCATTAAGGAGGATGAAAGGTCTAAGCTGACACCAAACACAAACCAGATCTGAACACTGCTGTCAGACCTCCACTTGCGGGGGCCAGACCATGATTTGTTATCTGAGCACTGAGGTATGCACACCACGGCAGGCACCGCAGGCAGAGGGATGTGCGCAAAGATCCCTAATGAGGGACAACCTAACGCGCAAATCTCTCCACACAGAACCTGGTGGGATTCAAAGAAGAAAGGCTTGACTTTTAACACAGCTTTCAGCAGTGAACTGGCGTTCTGATTTCCTCCCATCTAGAATTTTTTTTTTTTTTTTTGCTCTTCCTTTTCAACAAGAACAAGTTTTTTTTATAACTAGCTCTTCTAATTAGAAGGCCAGCTTCCTGATCTATTGACCTATTGCACAATATGATTTTAATTAGTTCGCATTGGCATGCAATGCCTGCAGTCTAAGTACTGTTTTGCCTGAACAAATCTATTAGCCTATTGAAAACGTTTACATAAACAACCCAACAAGAGCATTTGTAAAAATATTATTGTATAAAATCCAGTGGGATATAGTTGATTACTAACCTGACTGTCCTAAAAGGGTGAGTGACATACATGACCTTCTACAAGGCAGTTTTCTCTACTGAACTACACTTGTTACTTGATTTTTTCTTTGAAATTAATACATTTTTTTTGTCAAGTACCAATATATTGTTCCTTCTCCGTTAACGCCTTATGTGCATATCAGCACAGATACAGAATACCTGATTTGAGTAGAAATCTCATTGAACAATGTTTTACAGACCAGACACAATGTGAAAGCAAGAGTTTTTATCGCATCACAACAACTCCTCGAGGCTTTATGCAGTTTTTTTATTATAGGATTTTATGTACTTAACAAAGGAGACGGACACCAAACAGGAAAACACAGAGAGGGAAACTGAGGTTAAAATGACGCGTGGTATTTTCAATACCTTCCAGACCCTCCCTATTATCTCCAGAAAGCCCCACATCTCCCATCTCACTTCACTTATCTACGGGCAGTTCTTCCACGCCTGCAACCGGGACCTCTTCGGTTTGCTGGCAAGGTAAAAGCCACACATGCTTTGCTGAATCTGAAGTACTGGCCAGCCACACGATGCTGACAAAATATATGTAATGGCTGAGTATCCCTGGATTTCCCCACCTTAAGAGAGGCTTTAGCTTCTCTCTGGACATCAGTTTTCAGAAATGTTCAGAAAGTTTGGAAACTTGCAACCCTCTGTCAAAAACATCTGGAAATAACCATTAGATTAAATACCGTGTTGGGAATTAATAGTAGGCAGCATGAGGAAACCAGAATAGAAGCGTTTCAAAACCTGCAGACTGATCATATAGGATGTGGCATAAACAAAGCCCAAAGTGGATGTGATCACATATTTCTTTTCCAGTTTGACAAGAACTCCCTGACAAAACTGTCTTGGGCTTCAAGGAGCCCCAGGTTTCACTACCACCATCTGCCCATCTGTGACTGAGTAAGCAAAGCGTGTGCACCTGCGGTCACGACACTTATGAAACTCAGCAAAGATCATGGACATGACTGACAAGATGACTCAGTGAACACCAGGGTTTGAACTTCCACCTCCAGCATTTATTGGTGGAATATTGACCAAGAAGTCATTCAGTCTGAAGATTTTCTCATGTTCAGCAGATTCCCTATCAAAGATGAGATGAGTTAGTGTCGCAAGCCTAACTACTTGAAGCAACGAAACAGCTCCACGAGACAGCATTTGCACTTTTCTTAGATGCCATAGAGTTAGTCACTGTGAAACTAATAATGGTCTCTTGATACTTCAAATAGATTCCCCAGGTGTCTGTTGTGAAAGGTGCAAAGAAAAAAAGTTTAGATGGCCACATTCAATCTTTCCCTTCTATTATTCATAAAGCTGTGGGTTTTAAAGGAGAATGCGATTATTAGGGGTTCTCAGAGAAACCTGGCCTAATTAAGTTTTAATTCCAACAGATCGGCAGGTATACTTCTTCCCCGCAAACACAGAGCCACACTGTAGCGACATTTCCCAAAAAGACTATGTTCTTCAGTCATGCCACAACAGATTTAGTCCAAAATTTGGCACCATCTGTATCATAACAGGCCTTTGTGATCCAGGAGCCCAACCAGCCTCCACGCCTACAGGACTCCAGATAGTCCCCCTGGCCACAGATGCCTCCAGAATCCTGCGAGGAATTAAAAATAATTACAGAATAGCTCCAAAATAGCTTGCTCCTTCCTCTTAACACCTCCTTCTACTTACTGGCCTCAGGATATGCTTAAACTCAAACTGCTGTAGAAGTACTTTAACAGTAAAGTTATACTACCCAGGGATTGATCCCTTCAAAAACAACAACAAAAGATCAAAACAAGTCAGAGAGACTGCAGTAGGGGGAAGGAAGAAGGGTACAGATTTGCACGTAAAGCTCTTTTTGAGAGTATAAATGCTACGACGAGCAGGAAGACCCAACAGTCAGTGTCACTATTCTCATTTCTATCAATACTTTCCCAAATTAATCTCAAGGACAAAATAAACTGGTACCACGATGCAGGACACATTAAGGAGAGCAACTTCTTGCAATACGCAAGACTCCTCGACTCAGACGAAAACTTCACCCACGTTGCCAGAGTCCAGCATTAATTAATGGCAATTTCTAAAGATATTCTAGTCTTGAGTTTTGCAAAAGAGTTAAAATTAAAGCCTTGCTAAAACACACTCAAAAATGTGTGTATGGGGCAGAGCCATCACCACAGGCCATTAGGTATTCATGGCTCTGCTCCCATTTCTGCCGCAGAAGGTATGACTGTTGTACTTAACTGTTTTCCCCAGTTCTTGCGCTCCATTTAGTTACACTGGTCCAGATACCGCTTCACTACACAGCAAAACAAAACCCGCTCCAAAGCGAAGCAGGAACAGATTTACCATGTACAAAACAGGGCATAATTTTTCAAAAGCCCCAATACTGGCGGCATTACCACATGCTACACCGCAGAGGGTAAATGTAGATATCTGGAAGGTCTCTTAAAAAATGAGGATGTTATGAGCATTCTCTCCTGGATGCTGAGACACTGCACAACAGCACCATGCCAACTGCAGCACGTACTTTTCCTTGGCACAGGTATGGGAAAACAACAATTAAGCTTTTGTCAAACATGCCCTTTTTCCAACAAACAGACTCCTCCTAAATACCTGTGCTGCCAATGTCTCTCTCACATATATAGTCACAGAGCCTTTCGTAAAAGTCTATAGTCAAATGGTATTGTTAAACCACCAAATGTGTTTTCTCTACCTTACTTTCGATTATTCAACATTAGCACATAAATTGACAGTTATTAAGCAAATTATAAATGTTATCTGTTCATACAAAGAGTGCTTGAGTGAATCAAAACCATTAACAGTTCCCAAGAGCATAAATGTAGTTCTTTTATAATACTGAAAATAAGAAAGGTATGGTGAAAAAAAAAAAAAAAAGTGTAGCTGTTATTACACTCAGGAACATATGCAAAGATTCCCCAGCAGAGGCAAGGAACATAGCCGACCTAACACAGTACAGCTTAAAAATCATTGTAAAAGGAATTTAATGCGTGTAAGATTAGGAAACATGAAATTTGATTTCTTTTCCTTATGCCTCAGAGCTCCTGTTATGCTTCTAGTCGATTTTACCAAGCTGAAGAAATACTACAAATTTTATGCATAAACTTTCCCTTGAACGATTTTTTGGTTACGCAATAAAATAAGAATCCTCTGTCAAGCACAATGACGACATTAAAGAATGGGCACTTAACAGAAAGTTCTATCTTTCCACTACCCTTACTTCAACTCAGAGGATTCAGAAACGCTGCAGAAACTGGAGGGACAGATTTTGGAAACTCCTCCAAGACAGGTAACGGTGACAAATAATCGAAGTTACAATCGAAAAGATGTCCCAGGCCCTTCTGCCTTTTCAAACGTGGTATTACGGTGTTACTCTGACGTCTCTCGGAAAGAAATCAGAAATATGCTGTGAAAGAATCAGCATTGTTGTTCTGCTTGCAGAAAAGCATGTCTCCTCATAGCTGTAAGATATCCCCTGCTCTTTGGATGACTTCTTGACCTGCCAACATCAAAGTTTACAAAACGCCCATCAACAAAAATCAGCAAAGCCAAAGAGAAAACCTTTTCCGTTGGTTTTGCGCTATGGCATCTTTGATGCAAATGAGTGATACGAGGTCTCAGACCGCCAAGTGAATATCCTACAAGAGTTAGAATATGGTTTTCACTAAGAAAAGGAACAGAGGTACTTCTGGATAATGAGACAGGAAATGTGTAAATCCCATCCCACTTTCTCGTTTAGAGAGTTTAATAAAGCAGCGCTGTACTGCGGCACACCAATATATTTTGGCAGCATTTGGAAAGATAGCACCTCCTGTGAGCTGTGAGTACCGTGTTTTACTGCACCCTGTCAGGTCAGATAAAAGCTGTCTGCAACTTTCATATTTTTCCTAGACAGAGGAGTTACACAATATTGCCAAGAAGCGTTCGAGCCATACACGCTAGCCTATCCCTGCTGCCGAACAATTTTTTAAAATTTCATTTCCCCCTCTGCCTAAAAGGCGCTCTGGCAACACTACAAACGTTCAAGAAAGCACCATATTCTCCAGCTACTCTGCAACACGCACTGAGACAGGGCCTTAGAGAGCCTGGCTTTGGAGACTAAAGACTTAGAAATTCTTAAACTATTTATAAAATAACCTTCCTATAAAATGATTTTTATTTAGGGAATAAACATTGTTTAAAAATTAAGTTCCTTCTTCCAAAACTAGCCGTGAAGGAGTAAGGCACAGAGTAAAAGGAAAAAAAGGGAAAAGGGAAAATAAGGAAATAAGAGCATTCAGAAAATACATCAATTATTTTAGCATGTTAAGTATGAATGGAGAGGAGAGAAACTGCAGTTAATAGCAGCCTGATTATTCCAGTAGGGCCACTTAGTCGTAGTGATGGACAGATAACACGGGCTTAACTAATGTTTGTAAAGTACTTTACATTCCTCAGATAGAAGAACTATAGATACACAAGGTATCATCATCATCACACTGGCTGCTACTATGACTTCTGTAAATAATTAAAGGCTGTGACATTACTCCTGGTGAGTCTATCGTCATATAACATCTGGGGGGTGGGAGGAACAGACATGACCAATTCCTCCGTCCCATATTTTATGCATGAGGAGCGATACTTCATCGTGTGGTCAGAGCGTGACGGCCAAGAGGGATAGCTCGGAGCTGGTAATGTCTGCTGGAGAGACGGCGGAGTTCCTTTCGTTAAGACAATAAGCGATCAATAAGCTGCAATAATACGGGTCGAATTTCAAAGCAGTCTTTCTTTTAAAGAAATTTGTTTTGTTTACTTTGTTGGAAGCTTTTAAAAAACATCTTCCAGTCCAGTGCTCGATACCTTCAGGGGACAATTACTGCTTTACCAGAAGCATTAATTAATTTTAATTACTCTTTCTGACAAATATTTTGTACAGAGTGCAACGTAGGTATGTTTTATTAACGATCCAGGAATTTCAGTATTTTACATTAGGAAAAAAACCTGGTTTATTATTATAAAGACAATAAAGTAGGAAAGATACAAAACATGCAACACAAAATGCATAAAATTCTGACTTCCAAACTAGGAAGGCCACCTTGCGAAACTCCTTTTTCAGACCATTTACAATAAATACAGTTTAGATTTGACTTGTTTCTGCCCAAATGATTCTTTGCTACTCATCTATCAGATACCGGGCACCAGTCGCATACAGCAGCAATAGATAATGCTGCAGGGAAGATGAAAAGGCATGAAGTAAGAATAAGCCTATTCTAGCACAGAGAAGGAACACGGAGAAGCTAGGAGACACTTAAGTTATGAGATATTGCCATTATTTTCAATGGTGAGGTGATTCATTAAATTATCTTGGGCAGACACGTCTGTCAATACTGGAACAAAGCTACATACAAAAGCGTCATTTTAATTAAGGTCTCAGAGGATGTCCAGTGAGTTAACTGGTCTTAAATCACATATGAAGAATGCTCTTATTTCATCTGATGTGTGCGAGTTTTCTTCCAGACATTCACTTCACAGGAGGAACGCTAAATGCAATGATAAAAGGTTTTCTTCCTGTGTAGGAAAAGATTATCAGCAAGCTTGGAATTAACTTCCACTGCACAGTAGCTGATTTTATACGGCACACATTCCAATTAAATACATACTTAATTTATGTAGAAATTCTAATATCAAGTTGCTCCTTTAAAACATCTAAAAACACGCACACTATGAAAGCAGGAAAGCATTGGCGACACTCAGTGTGTCGAAAAGCATCTCTTTGTGCCTATAGTGACCTTAAGCCATGGCTGGAGATTGAAGAATTACTAACAGGAAAAGAGAATGATCTCCACTGCATGCCATGATGCTGCAGAAAAGTGCGTTTATTCCACAGCCCAAGAGCGAGATGAGAAACAAATTGAAATATGCTAGAGAGCAACCAGAAATATCGGTGAGAAGAAACCTCTGGAGGTCCTGTAGTCCAGCCCCTCACTCAAGGCAGGACAACCTCCAGAGACCAGACCTGGTCAATCTGTGCATACGACACTTTCAGTAGTTAAAGGGGCCTATAACAAAGATGGGGACAGTCTTCTTAGCAGGCCTGTTGTGACAGGACAAGGGGTGATGGTTTAAACTAAAAGAGGGAGATTTAGATTAGAGCTAAGAAAGACATTTTTTACAGTGAGTTTGGTGAAACACTAGCCCAGGTTGCCCAGAGAGGTGGTAGAAGCCCCATCCCTGGAAACATGCCAGGTCAGGTTGGTTGGGGCTCTGAGCAACCTGCTCTAGTTGAAGACGTCCCTGCTCACTGCAGGGTGGTTGGACCAGATAAGCTTTGAAGGTTCCTCCCAACCCAACCCATTCCATGATTTCAGAAGTCTGAAATGGAAGTGGTTAGAAACCCACTGTTTGGATTAACACAGTTCCTGTTGTCTCGTGGCTGTTTCTCTGTCTTACTTCATGTCAGAGATGTCTGCACAGTGAGCTCTCGCAGTCACCTGGGAGAGCAGGAAAGCATCTAGGAGGAGACAAGTTGGCTCCCTGAAGCCAAGGCAGGGAACATCTTACCCACTCTTCTAAGGGATGACCTCCTCCATGCCCCCCACACACACACTTAATCAGCAACGTATTTCAGGCACCGTTCTTTCCACTTAGGTAACGAGGAACATTTATCAAAACTATTGTCTTATTTTTCCAGCACACTACAGACTTTGTAAATCTGATATTCTTTCTGCAAGCGGATTTTCCTCACCTTACCATAACATTTGTGAATTATTTATTAACATGATTTTTGCAGAAAGTTTTCCTTTCAAATGAGAAAGATCTGAGCACTAGCATTGCATTAAAAATAATAGGAGAGTTTTCCACAAATCTCGGTTAGTTTTTAAATGCATGTTTCAGTGCTTTTCTGAGTCACGGCCAAACTCTTTTTTGTACACACATACTTCAACATTACTCATGAGCTAATTTAAATGCAGGTATCACCTAGTTACAATGCAAGGCTGAAATGAAAACTAATACAATAATTTAATACAAACTACTGTAATATGATGAATAGTACATTTTAGAAGAGCATGCTAGGAAAATAATTTATATTGTATACTAAATAAAAAGGATCACACTCTCAAGAGCTTTTGAAACGTTAGTTTCCCCTTGATGAATTACAATGCAATTTTCTAGCCAACTAATTTCACTAAAGAAGATAATGACTTGAGCAAAAGGCTAATCAACTGCCAATCAGGATTCCTTGAAGCACAGAATGTCAAATATTAAAGCAATTTTTTTACAAGTCATAAAAGCACTTAAGTTCCATGGTATGTCATGAAACCTGTGATGAAAATCTGAAGTTGATGAAGCGTTCTTATTTCTCCAGTGATACTCCTAAACAAACAAGTTTCAACTTTAACCAAATCTTCCATTAATATTCAGATCTATTAAAGAAGCATCATCAGTACACAATTAGCTGTGTAAATGTCAGTCAGATGACTAAACAGATTAATCATCCAGGTTGTTTTCTCTACCAAGTGTCTGAATTGTCAATGTTATTTAATTTCTTCAGGAGTGGAGGGTGAGAAGGGAAATATTTTTTTTTTTAAATCTTCACTTATTAGAGTAGATTTTTAACATGATAGGAAGCGCTAATTGATCATGACAATTTACTGTTAATTTAAATCCACTTTGGTTTTGTGTTCTGTAATACTCTACTTACACCTTGGTTTTTGTAATTCAGTAGAAAATGCTTCAGAACTAAAGCTTTGTAGAAAAACATTAATTGCCATTGTCTCTGCTTCACGAGATACACAGGTCACTACTCTTTTATGTGTGGATAAATAATATTCTCTGAAGGCTGGACTTAATTATTTCTATGTAGTTTGACTCTTCCTTTCCATTTTTTCAAGTCAATAATTAATTATTTGTCTAGGCTTCTATTTCACCATCTTGTGTATTTTTCTGGGAAGAAAGCAAGGCAGTTTGAACCTCTATTACCCACTTGATCTTGTTATGATGTTCTCAATTGGATACGTATTGCACGAGCAGAATGTTAACACTGATGAATACCGGAGGATGGAAAGGAACATCACGAAGTAAACTAAATCAACAATCTTTTAAAACTCCAAAACTTTTGGACACGAGGAGGGACCAAAACAGACAATCCAGACTCATATCCTAAAAATCTATTTCTGGAAATTGAATACCCTGCATAATTCCACAAGACACTGGAAAAAAAGGGTTATAGATTACAGATTAAATCGAACACTTTTAAACTGGACATTGTGTGCCAGCTAAAACCATTCGATTCATTTTTGGTCCTTACACAATTAAGGACCATATCTAAATATAAGAAGTTAAAGTCATCAAATGTTTTATGAGAAGACCATTTTTCACCCTGCTTCCACAATCTGCTTACAGTACAATGCCTGTATTGACTTATGCAAACAAAATTGATGCAGTCCCTGGGATGAGCTAAAAAAAGAGTGGATACGATGTACACCACGTAACTGAAGCCCACGTTAAGTACAGATAACTCCCTCAGCCACGTGTCGTGGTTTAACCCCAGCCAGCAATTAAGCACCAAACACAGTCTGGGATGGGAAACAGAATCGGGAAACAAAAAGTAAAACTCGTGGGTTGAGATAAAGGCAGTTTGATAGAACAGAAAAGGAAGGCAATAATAATAATAATAGAATACACAAAATGATGCACAATACATTTGCTCACTACCCACTGACCCATACCCAGCTGATCCCTGAGCTGCAGTGTCCCCTGGCCAGCTCCCCCCAGTTTATATGCTGGGCATGATGTCATATGATATTGAATACCCCTTTGGCACGTTTGGGTCAGCTGTCTGGGCTGTGTCCCATCCCAGCTCCTTGTGCAGCTCCACCCTCTGCTGGTAGGGCTGTATGAGAAGCCGAGAAGTCCCTGGCTTACTGTAAACACGGATCAGCAACAACTAAACCATCAGTCTGTTCTCAACACCATTCTCATCCTAAACCTAAAACACAGTGCTGGACCAGCTACTGGGAAGAAAATTAACTTTTTTCCAGCTGAAACCAGGACACCACGGCACCAGTTATTGTCATTCCCCATCCTCAGGCGGCACAGTGCTCCTCATAGAAGTCCCCCCTCCTCTGCTGGGCTTGGCAGACCTGAAGAAAACATTTTCCCCTCCTTTCTTACACTAATAACTGCTATATACAAGATTCATGTGGTCTTACTACTATTAATATTAGGTGTTCAATCCTGCTCCCTTCCCTGGATACGGATTGCATACAAATAAAGACCTACAGTAGCCTGCTCCAACAGCCTGGCTGCTTCCAGCTGCTGGCATAAATTCCTTGACAGCGCCTTGGGCAGCTATGCTTTGACGATTGCCTTACCCAAAATTCATGATCACCTCGCCACTGTGTTGGGCTTTCCAGGCCTGCTTTCTACAACCGCTTGTTGTCTCTTGTTCTCCCCTTACACAGTGAGTTCTTCAGGGGAGCGACGGTCTTTTATTGTCCCATGATAGCACCAAGAGAGAACAGCAGTTAATTAGAGACTCCTGGAGCTACAGCAATTTAAAAAAGGATTTTAAATCCGTATCAGACATCAGAGGCAGCAGAGCAGTGGGACACAAGAAATTCCCAGCAAAGCAAGGACCCCTGGCAGAACAAAGCCACGGGTACAAGCAGTCTTGCAAGAGAATCAACCACATCCCCTCCTCACCGGGCTTTTCATCGCTGACCCTCGCTTTTCTACAAATTGGGGATGAGTGCTAGAAGATGCAAAACGCTTTTCAATGGAATAAAAAAAAAGAGGAGATCTGGGCAAAGACAGGAAAATTTGGGGCTTTCTAAGGTGATGAGCCAACTCCTCAGGCAATACAGCAGGGACAGGAACACTTCATTCCCTTTTTTTCAAGAGAGAGGTTTTTTATATCTATGGATATATATAAATGTGTAAGTACACACAAAATCCAGGAAGAAAAAAACTGAAAAAAACCAGTCCTTTCCAAGACCCTAGGTCTTCCTTAGGCATCCATCTGTTCCTAAAAGATCACCTCATAGTGAAATTACTCAATGTCTCGTTATGATTTTTACTTCCTTTCTACCTATCAATCTCTTTGGAAACAATCAGTTCATTTCAGGGAGGGAGGAGGAAAAACTAAGCTTAGGTTTGCTGAACAGCCGTTCGACCTTCTGCCTGGCCTCCCCAAATCCCCCAGGCCTGCAGAAAGCTATCGGGTGATGACAGAGTCACTCAGCTAAACATCCAGCTACAGAAAAGGTATTAGTACAAATTCTCACTGGCCAGACAAGCACGGAGAGCACACAGCTGGAGAAAGCCACTTCTGAACGTTGACCTGCCCAATGTACATACTTGCACCTCAGGAATTAAGATCGCAGCCCGAGGAAAAAAAACAAGACTGAGGAAAAAAAAAAACCTCTACAGGCAGCAAAGTATAAAATGAGTATCAGCACTGTGAGCACACCAAGGCACTACGTGTTCTCCATCCTTTGGACATTAACTCCAAGAACATCCTTCTGTCTCGCCAAACACTTGTTGAATGCTTAAGTATTTTTACATATCAAGTTTATTAGATCACTGTTTGGAAGTCTTTCCAAGAAAACCGATCTGGTAAAGCAATCACTATTGCAGGGAGCGTAGCTGAGCTGCGAAAAGCCACATGTGCTAGAAAAGCTTGACTTGTTTTAAAGCAGTCATTGGAAGGGCAGGGTGGAAGAATAGGACAGAAATAACTTCCATAAAAATCCAGATTTAAGGAAATCAGGAGAGAAGTAAAAAGGTTCACGAAGGCCTACCAGACCTAATAAAATCAGATTTCATAAGACTTGAGTCATTTTCTAATCATGTACATGGACACTGTCGACAAAACCCACAGACCCAGGCTCGCCAGTGCAGTGCACTGGTTCTGGATGCTTGTACACTTTTCCAGTGTTTTGTTTTTCTGCCTCAAGTGAGACAAGCTTGTTCTTTGATGATAACATTTTTTAAAAAAATTTTATTGAAACAGCTAATCTGTGGCCACACAGAGGTAAAAAATGTGTGATTTTTACATGGTAAATTCCTGTCTCTTTCCTTAGAAACTTCTGGGTTTACATCACTTATGTAGGATTAGCCCTAACCGGTCTGCCAACCTGTTCAGGTACGTCCCTGGGTGGCAGAGGAGTTGGAGTGAAACGAAAATGCCAAGTCTGTCGTGATAGACAAAGGTGTATTGAGAAGGAGACAATGCAATACAGTTTTGCAGTTGATGGTCTGAACGTACAGAACCCCAGCTCAGAGTTTCCAACAGCACCGCTGGAAATTACTTGCACACAAACACTTTAAAAAGACTGTTATGCAGGTATTAAGGAAACACTGAGGATTTTTTTTCTTATACATACATAACTGCTCTATTGCTCGATTCCTTTATGGAAAAGTGAATCTGAAACAAAATCACACTAGGGAGTGATGAAGTGGAAAGCAGCGGCAAAGACCATAAATGGGGTGGCTGAGGCGCCAGGCTGAGGCGGGGGACAGCAAGGCAGGTACTGGGAGCTGTACTGACCGTGGGGTTCTTCACATCCATGGCATGCTGCAGAGCCACCAAGCACCATCTCCCTGAGGGGTTTGCAGTGTCAGGGTGGGGACGTGA
Organism: Bucorvus abyssinicus; assembly: GCA_009769605.1. Classification (NCBI taxonomy): domain Eukaryota; kingdom Metazoa; phylum Chordata; class Aves; order Bucerotiformes; family Bucorvidae; genus Bucorvus; species Bucorvus abyssinicus. The sequence goes on along the minus strand of CM020031.1, from coordinate 7,372,835 downwards.
CAAAGGTACTTGCTAACCTGGTGACCTGTACCTTTGTTTTCCATGATGGCAGAAAAAGTAGAACAAATGTAATTTGCGTGAGTTGACACAGCCACGTATGCTGCATCTCACTTATTAACGTGGTTTCTGACTGCTTTTCCCGTTTCTGACGAAAACGCTCCAGACTCCCTAGAAAACGAAGGGCTGACGCTGGAGCAAATTTTATGCACCAAAACGTGAGATCTTTACATGCAAGAAACTTCAGCTTTCAAGGCTAGAAAGAGAAAGAGTGACAATATTACCGCTAGAGCACTTGCCTTCAGAAAAATGAGCAAAGAAAAACTGTGCGCAATGGGGGTCTTCTGAAATCAATGGAGTACATTAACTAAGAAACAGAGCGGGGATTCTTTCTGGTTTTTTAACCCCTGTATGCCATCCTTTCCCATCTTTCCTGGTCTCCCTCGTCGTACACATTTATACTGACACTTCCTCCTTCCATTTTCCTGTCCCCACCTCAGCTTTTCTGACAGAAGAATGGCTTTTGCCATCTGTCTCGCTCTGCTTCTGCCACCAGGGAACACTGTCACTGACTAAGCTTCCTATAAAACGCCATAAAGATCTAGCGAGCCGTGGGACCTTGACGATTCGGAGACGATGGAGCGGCGTGCACCCTATTAGCATGATACCGCTGTCTGGCCTTGCAATAAAACCACCGAAAGGGCACATATGCCCCGAAGACACAGTGTTGTGTGTCCTGTGACTCTTGAAAATAACGAGCTTCCATGCCAGCGTGAAGGAGCTGTCATAAATAAATGGCATTCAAGCGAACTGGTTGGATTTTAGTCCTGCTTTCCCTTTGTTACTGATTTGCGAGGCTCTTTTCTCTTGACTGCGATGTTGCACAGAAGTTGTGGCTGTGACACAAACACAAGCCCCGTCCTGAAAAAGTTCCAGAAGTTGTCTGAGCTGACCCTCGTCAGGGCTTTCAGGGCCAAGGCCACGTGCTCCAGCTTTGCCCACGACAACATGTGGACACAGGCACGTCTTGTAAACAAATTGGAGACAGTAACGCCTCCACCAGCAAAACCAGAAGAGCCATATTCAACATCAGACAACAAAAGCCACCTAATATAATTTCTATTTATTACTTGCAGTAATTTCTTTCCTCCTGTTTTTCCTTGCTATGACTTACCAAATTCTCATATTTCAATGCGTAACTTAACCCTCTATTTAATCAATTCCTCACTACAGAGAAAGAAAACTTGTGGTAACGGCCCACTGCCAAGAATTAAATACTTAATAACTGAGCATGCATTAATTTGTGCTTAAACTGGCTTCCTCTTGACGATCAAACATCTGCGTAGATAAATTTCACCAAAAAGCTCTATAAACAAGGTGCGACGCCATACAAACCTAATATATATTTTTTTAATTTAGTTTCATAGGTATAAAAGCAAGAGATCCCCATGCCGCTGCCAAGGGCCCACGAGTGCAATTCTTTCTGTAGATAATGTTCTCTTTTCTGCTTTCTACAAAAAACATTGATCTAGTTTATGATACAAAGTCTAGATAAGTGTCTGAATATTCTGTCTCCCAACGCCACACCTCGTTTTAAAATGTAGGCAGTTTAGGAACAATGAAAATCCGTAAGTAGTCAAAACATATGGCACATAACAAATCGTAAAGCTTAGGATCGGTGACGGGTATATTAGGAGAAGCTATATAGTACCGTCTTACGACAGAGGAGGAGCAGAAGGCTCTATGAGGCTAAGCAGAGGCCAGTACATGGCAATAGTTAAGTTCTACATTTACAATAAGGAGAAATGTCAAAACTCCTCTTCCCCCCTTTCACAGCCCTTCAAAGCCCTTCCACCTTCAGCTCACTGGAAGAAATCCTTTGGTCACACTAACAGCACTTTGGGGGCAGTTGCTTCTATGGAATGTATCGGTACAGTGATGTTTTCTAATAGTCCTCGACAAGGCACAGTGCTGGAAATTTAATCTGGACATCATTCAAAAGGGGTAGCAGAAGATATAACGTCCATTAGATGCTTTGGGGCAAAACTCCTACTGACTACACATGTAATAAAGCAGCCAGACCCAGAAATTAACAGTGAAGTAATGAATTTCCATCTTCCCAGTAAAGGAAAAATCTGGTTTGGTAAGGATTAGCCTTGTACAACATATAACAAAACAGTAAAATAACCATCGGAAACTAATTTGAGATACTTTAGGGGAAATGCTTGTCTCCCCCGCAACACACACAAGCCAAGGACACAGCCTAGAAAACTCCGCCATCGCACACGGTCACTTGGCAAGTCACGAGTGCATGAGGAACAGACCTAGACGTGAAAGTTAGAATTCACAGCACGGAACTCACTCACAGTTGTGTAGGTTGGAACTACTGAAGTAGGGGCAGGCGGGCGGCGTCAGGTTTGCAGCAGGCTCTTCAGGAGGACATGTGAGAGAAAAGGGGGCTGCAAACGGGTACGTGGTAGAGTCAGGGTTGTTTTCTGAAACAACCAAGTAACACAGAGACCTGGACTTAATTTAGCAGCCAACTTGTGCCGCTGTGCCCACGCCGCAGCATTCGATCCCTGTGCTGGTGTTAAATCCCCTGTGTCAGCACAAGGCCAGGGGAACGCTAACCAGTGTGGTGTTCACCCTCCAGTGGATTTTGCAGGCTATGCTGGACCCCCGTGCCAGCAGCTCTTGTTCGTTGCTAATGCCCAGACGAGATCTGCAGTGGCTGCAGTCCACAGGTATCCTCAGAAGTAGGCAGGAGCGGCAGATTTAATGCAGGAAAAAGGGAAACCACAATGGTGTCGTGGGAAGAAACTGATTTTGCCAGAAATTTCAGTATCTAATCCAAACCTTAAAAGCAATCCTCCTGCAGAAACAATTCTGACAAACCGCTGCAATCCAAAAGCCGTTTTATATCGAAAAGAGGCATTTTCCCAATCTTTTCTTTGATTTGAAAGGAATCTCCTTTGAGAGGCAGTATTTTATTTTGTTTTACTTCTCAGTTTACAGTTACGGTGTGTTGCCGTAGGCAGCTATGAAGGGGCACGGGGAGAGGGGGAGACCAGCTCTCTGCGGGCAGGGGCTGACCCTTCCCCGCGGCAGGAGGCTCCCCCGGCAGACAGGAAAGGGGGGACCCCAGCAAGACGCGGGGAGCCCACGAGCCGCAGGGGCACGGGGCCGGCAGCCTGCTCTCGCAAACCTTCTTCCCATCACCCTGCTGCTATCCGAGGGCACCGAGCTGACTGAAAGAAAGCTTGAAAGCAGGAAGCTGCCTGCCAGGACAAAGGGGGAGATTGTCTATAAACCCTTTGTATTTTTGTTCTGTCTTGCCTAATCACTTCAAGTTTTCTCTGGGTAAGATGTGAGATATTAGAGTTCGCATTCGAACACAATGTGGCTTTTTGAGTTTAAAGGCTCTGCCGCTGGGCAGATTCCCTTCCCAGCTCTGGCCAACTCACGGTCTTGCAACAGCTTTGCCTCCTCCTTTCCCCAGTGTAATCCAATTTACATGACCACAGAATCATTTAGGGTATCTTACCACCCTTAAAAGCACTATTCTTTGGGTAAGCTTTTCCTCTGTTCCAGAAAATACTTTATACCGGTGTTTTTCTAATGGATTACTGGACAAAACATAAAAGCCAGCATGTGCCATTTGCCGTCAGTCTAGAAATTCGCGGCGGGTAGAGGAGGTGCGCTGTGTTTGTAATGTGAAGAGCAACTTCATCCTAAATGGTGAGGCTACACCTCGAATACTGTGTCCAGTTTTAGGCACCTCACTCCAAGAAGGACATTGAGGTGCTGGAGCGTGTCCAGAGAAGGGCAATGAAGCCGGTGAAGCGTCTAGAGGACAAGTCCTATGAGGAGCAGCTGATGGAACTGGGGTTGTTTAGCCTGCAGAAAAGGAGGCTGAGTGACCTCATTGCTCTCTACAACTATCTGAAGGGAGGGTGTAGCGAGATAGGGGTCGGTTTGTTCTCCCAAGTAAGAAGCAATAGGATGAGAGAAAATGGCCTCAAGTTGCACTAGGGGAGGTTTAGGCTGGATGTTAGGAAAAAATTCTTTACAGAGAGGGTTGTGAAACATTGCAAGAGTCTGCCCAGGGCAGTGGTGGAGTCAACATCCCTGGAGGTACTTAAAGGACGTGTAGATGTGCTGAGGGACACGGCTTAGTGGTGACTTGGCAGTGCTGGGTTAACAGTTGGACTAGATGATCTTAAAAGTCTCTTCCAACCAAAACGATTCTGTGATTCTGTAAGTGTTGGCCAGTGCATGAGACTTCTGGCTAACAAGAAAATGGAAGGCTGCCAGGAGCAAAGCATCTTGCCAACCCAAACAAACCTGCTTTCCACCTATACTTGGTTGTCCAAAGGACCACTGCGCCTTAGAAATTGGAAAAGAAAAGGAGACTCATCCTGTGAGGGGAAAGGGAAAGTGAGACTCTGGAGAAGGACCACAGCACTAGACATGACAAGTCTCTTTGATATCCTGTCCCTGAAAAAAAGCCCAGCTAACACTGAGAATGGGCTGGGAGTGGAAGATCAGTAGTCTGGGAAAAGAAAATACATCTTCCGTGTTTCAGAGTAAAGACATTAATAAGAAATCACATTTTTCAGGTTGAAAAAAGACACTGTAAAAAACATTAATCTCCACAAAGATTTATGTAAACCCCACTTCAAATAAATAGCAATCACCACCTACTTTGATTTTATTGTTAAGAGTAACCATGTCAGTAGTACTACAGCATAACAATATTTAAATGCCATAAAATTCGCAGAAGAATTCTGCAAATATTATATTTGTAAGTTGGAGCTAACCTCATTAACTGCCTGCAGCATTGCTTCACTTCATTACATGACACAAACAGAACAAATTTATATAACTGCATCTAAAATTACAAGAGGTACCGCTATACTTCTGTGACTCTGTCTTAGCAGTGGTATTTATGCAGCCATGAATAAAGTCTTGCCAGCATTTTGATTACAAAACTCTATTTGTAGGATTTTTTTAAGTTGTTTGCTAAAACGTGATTTGACTTCAAAGTCACTATTAAGATTTTGTCTCTAGTGATCTCCTACAACTAGTAAGTCCTTAGGATCTAGAACAATTTTACAGGGGGAAAAAAAATTAAATTTGATCTAATCACAGATTTTCCAAATCTAAAATGGTCTGCAATGAAGCTGAGCATCCTTTTTCCAAACTGCAATGGACATCTGTAAGACCGAGAATCCTTACAGAAATACTGTAACCGTCTAAATAAATGCTATTAAAATGCCAAGAGATGAAAGGCTGAGGTTAAATACACATGCAAAAATTATTCGTATCTGCAGATGTTGACAGCATATCAGTTCACAGCCGTAGCCCTTTGCTGTCTTAAAAAAAAAAAAAAAAAAAAAAAAAAGGATAATAAAAAACCCAGACCCTAAAACTACTTTTTTCTTCCATAACAATGATTTCTTTTGCCTTGGACACAGAAGCAGCAGCAGGGGTTATGGTTTAGTTAGGTTCTAATTCATCTCCACTATGAGTTATCTGACAAAAACGGCATGAACTGTCATTCTTTCCTTCATCTGGGAGCTGGTGAAAGTGTTTCTGTCTTGTTTCTTCTGTCCCTTACAATATAAGCTGTCAGGAGCTTCCAGCCTATTCCTCAGGTTTTTCTGGCATCTTCTGGCCATTTTCATCATTTGGCATTGTACCCTCCCACGAGTTTATGAATCTTTGATGAGATCATATGCCGCTATTGGAGGTCTGTATCTGGAAGGTGCCGAGGGTGCAGCACCGCGTGATGCTTGCGTGTCATGAGTTACCCAAACATGACTTAACTGTCGAGCCACTGCCACTGGCTAATTCCTTAGGGATCTGATCACAGCGTGGTGATAAAAACATCAAATCAAGTGCTATGACCACGTACCTCGGAACCTCACTGCCCCTTCCCTCTCCCCTATTTGTAACTTAAATATTTGAGGTAAATATTCAGATAAATGCCAGGTAGATTTCAAGTATTTTTTCAAAGAAAAATTTCCGCTGTCTGGAAACCACCACATCTGAAGCTAAGAGGAGAAATGGGTAACGGCCTGGTAAACCTTTTTCCTCAATGGACATGAAAATTATAAAGAAACAGAGAGCACGCTGTCCTCCCACCAGCCCCCACAACACATGGCACCGAGATACTCCTGGATATAACAAAGAAAGCAAAGCTCCACTGGTTAAAACCTGAGTCCAGAAAAGTTCAGACAGAAATAAGGTTCATAATTAACATATGCAATTAAGCAGCTGGAACAGCTTCTGACACCGGATGCGGTAAATTACCTAGGAGCATATAAAACAGATTTTTTTTTTTTTTTTGGTAAATTTGCTTTTGAAAAGTTCTAACAGAAAAGCTATTTTGACCCCAAAGAGTGAAAAAAAAAAGCTACCAATCTAAACAGGTATGGGTAAGAGGGGAATTTTTCATAAACATGTGACCGCTAGGTATTCTTTTAATTCTAATTTGAATTAAAGAGACAGAAACCTCAAAACCTTTGCAAACAAACAAATTCTGCAGTTTGAGTGTTGCAGAATGTCTGAGGGAAACTGAACATAAACAGTCTTGACTCCATTAATCTGTTCACGCCCTGGAAACTGTTCTAACAAGACCCAGAAAAACAGATTATTAAAGACGTTGGTTTGGGTTTTTTCCTTTTTTAAATTGTTATTACTCATACAGGTAAAGTTACATCTTTATTTTAAATATGAATCATAAGCTGACACAGTGCATTAAAAGAAATTGAGGCATTTATATGGCTCATCTCACAAAGTAGCTGCCACTGAGATGCATTAGACTATCGTCTGAAGTCTTGTCTCCAGGGGGATGCGGAGCACTAAACTGGACCAAAAGCTATCACCGCTTTTGTGGGACAACTCTGAATGTGCCAGGAGATGGAAGGGATGACCTAATAAGCTTCACCTTTAACGTGAGAACCTCAAGGGATTTAAAAAAAAAAAAGCGGGGGGGGGGAGCAAAATATCTTAGCTTTTACTGTTTGAAAATTTTAAAAAGTGTGTGTTTGCAGAAGGAAAAGACTAATGGGAGAAACTTGGTAGTAGTTGCTTCCAAGAAAGGTGATTAATAGATTTATCAGGAAATTATCCTTCCTTCCTGTTACCCTTCCTTGTAACAACAGGGGAGGGAGCACAGCTGCCAGAGACTGCCTGGGGCACCAGGGCTCCCAGAGCGACTCCCAGCTGAAGAGAAAGATGCGCAGTCCCCTGCTTCTGTCCACCACAGACATCACCCAGAAGAAAAATAAAGATACTCTAGAGAAGGTGTCCATTCCCACCCCGGGTAACCCTCACCTTTTCCATATTTCCACTGAAGGGAGCCCTATCTCAAATTAATTTTAAAGCTTATTTCTAATGGCAATGTGACATCAGTGGGCATCCAGCATCAAGGGAGAGCACATCTCCCAGGAAACACGTAGTATCAAGGCAAAATACCATCATGAATGAGCCAGCAAGAAGCAGAAATATTAACACCTTTTAAACATCAGCAGTTGAACACCAAACAAAGCCTAAACACTAAGTAATGCACCAACTGCAGTTAGCCTGTGTGCATATGAAGTCCTACAACCGAGCTAGTTAAGCAAGTGCCAGGGATAATTCTGACCGCATTTCTCATCTTCTTCAGGTGTTTTCAAAACACAATTGCCATTTGCCTGGAAGGAATTTTTTTCTCCATCCCAGCCTATTATTGATACCCCGAAGCTGCAACAGGGGCCTCTGACAGAGATTTCTGGTTACAGTTTCTCTTCTAAAAGCAGAGGACATTTTCATGCTGCTGTGGGCTCTGTTATCAGAAGTTCTGATTTACTGAACACAAAGTCAACAATTCTAATTTTTCCAGGCTTACACCAGAGGCAGCATTCAGCTTGATTTAACAAAGCTTTTTCAACAATGAGGCACCATTTGGCTCTACGTCTGCCAGTCAAACAGCAGCTTACCTTTGGGAATGAAGAGTACATTTCTTTCCCAGAGCCACATTTTTGTGATGATGATAAAGTTCCTGTTAAGCATTGATGCATATAACTAATTTAGACAAGTTAGGAAATGTGCTCTTTGCTCATTACCTGGAATTTACAGTATCTGTGAGAAAAATATCAGCCATGGCACAGATTCTCATAATGTCATCTATGCATCACCAGGGCTCAGCAAAGAAGTTTCTAGATAAGCCTGCTATTATCTGATAGCAGTAGGTCTTCATCAACTGTTGAACTGCATTAAGAGGCACAAAATACTCCTGAAATATTTATTTTCCTCCTGAGCAATGGCTGAAGTATTGATAAAGCAGAAAGGCTTTATATAAAGTCAGAGGGGGAATACACACCATCTGCAACATAAAGTACAGCTAAAACGTGGTCAACTCTAAGAAAACATTTGCAAACCCTTGACTTGAGGCACTTGGAGCGGAACAGGATGTTCACAAACGTGCTATAAAAGGGCAAACACCTACATATAGAATGTACGCAGAAAAAAAGGACTGAGGTTACGAAGAGGGGCAAAGCAGGTGAAGATGTGCAAGAACAGCAAATCGTTCCACACACTTTGCGATACGGATCTGCTCAGCACCGAGTTTGATAGAGGTATCACATGGAAAATGTTAAGATTATGTTTTAAGATCATTATTGTACGAAGAACCACTTGAGAGTTAGGAAATGCTCGTTTGAAACGTATGTATATAGCCTTAATTTGGTCTGTTGTATTGTCCTACACGGGTGGCTGCTTTTCCCCCGGTGACATCTGCCTGATGCAGTATGAAGAATGGACAACGCTCTAACTATTCAAAATTTTAATTCTTGCTGTTCAGCATGAGGCCAATTCTTGTTTAGTTTTCAGTTTACTTTTTGCTCAGATGCTTCTCAAGACCAGCCACGAAAACCAATTTATAACAACATCCTGGTAGGAGTCATGACATTTGACATGAAATTATCCGTGTGCATAATAATGTTCCTCAGCCTATTTTCATACTAATGAAATAGCACTATTAGTTGCATTTGTGAACTGCATGGAAACAGAGTTGCCTAAAAAGTCTCCTTCATCCCTGAAGCAGACAATATTCGACACGGATACGCTCTGTACTGAATATATTTGTTAAAATGTTAACAAGTCTGAACATTCAACTACTGTTTAAAACCTGACCAAGTAATAAAATACTATCAGAAGGGGAGGGGGAAAGCTCGTCCTGTAGCCAAATATCAAATTTGTACTCTAAAACTCAGGAGTACTAGAGCTATTTAAGGAAAAGAACGATTCTAGTCTCATTCTGGGGAACTGGAAAACCATTTCACCTGAAAAACATGAAAAATGAATAAGCTTGGCAAACACCCAGCGATGAATATTTCATTTTGAACAAATAAATGGGCACATTTACAAGCTATAAGAAGATGGTTGTATGCAAAGGATCAAGCCATCTTAGAAGCGTCTAGCTTTACTTGTAAAAATACCCACTACTGCAAACATTTTAACCATTTTTCCTTCAGTATCGTATAAGTAGGTAGGACCATTGTTCAGTAATGAGCGAATAAGTTTAAGTCCCCTCATCTTAGACCATCTTTGGCCTTGTCCTTCAGTTCCCAGTGCAAAAGAGATTAATACATCCAAGGCACTAACATGCCTCCATTTGTCTGGGATGGAACCATGGGAGTACCTAAAATAGTTACAGATGCCCTGTGCTAACAGAAAACTTCAACAAATGTATTTTTAAAATAATTCATATCACAGCAAGAAGAACTTTTTCCTCTAAAGAGAATCTGAATTATTTAACGCCCCCCAAAATCCATTACTCTCATGCACCGTAGGAAAATAAATATTTTACAAACAATGAACTTCCACCTCTCTGCCTCTGAATTCCTTTTCATCTCCAGTTCCAAACAGTTTAAGCCTGGCTTCCTCTCTCACAAAGCTGTACCGTCCTGAAATGCCAGAGAGTTGCAGCACAAATGAAGTGATCTTCTCACAGTGCGCTTCCTGTTTAAACTCCCATAACTAAATGTGTAAATCTAACGATTTCTATCACAAGGTTCTGAACGTGCGTTTCAAAAAGTCCAATACACAGCAGAAATCTGTCAAAGATCATAACGCAGAAGTCGAAACCTACATTCCCACAGAAGAGCCCACGACCAAATAAACCGACGACTAATGCAGAGGATGAGATCTGTTTAATTAGTCCACTCAAACGGCGTAGACGGTTGTGAAATCTGTGTCAATACAACCCTTTTTCTTTAATCATTCCGAACCACTTTTCAGATCTTTTCCACGAGGTATCAGCAAGTCTTTAAGATCAAGTATTGCTAGCAAATGTTCTCCTGATACAACCCATCTGTTAGGTGTTAGTGTTGATCTTTTCTCAACATGCATAAAACTGTCTCTTCTCTATTGTAGATTATGAATATCTGCAACTGTGCAGAAACAGCTTTGCTTACATCTGTCAAGACCCCCAGTCCTGCAAAATATGGAGTATAAATTTCCCATAAAACCGAATTTCAGAGGGTTTTTAATATTTTTTTTTAAAGTAGAGTGTGCTTTTTAATACCATTAAAAATATAATTGTTTGTTAGGTAAAAATTGCAATTTCTGTACATTGAGAATAAAACAAAAAAATTGGTATTTTACAGTATTAAAACTTTCTGATGATGTTTAAGTTAATCAAAAAATCTGTCAATTTACATTTCAGTCACTTGCAGTCCTTAAACCTTACAAAGAATCTACTTTGACATAAACAGCTACACATTGAAATATGAAGCTAAAATAGCCATAAAGAGGACAAAGGATGAGGAAGCACATTTTCTACATCTGAGGCTAAGCAAACAATTGCAGCAATAATTATGGCCTTTTTCTTTAAAGGAGACTTTAGACCAATTGTCCTGAGGCCACTGAAGGAAGAACAAGATTTAGTTACAGTGGCCATTTGATACTGCAATTTATTGCTGGCTGTATTTTCCTTGAAACAAGATATTTGAGAGAGCCAGTTGCTTGGTGTTAAAAGCTTAATTTTCAAAGCAAATTTGAAGAATGATTCCAGATTTTGACATGGCCAGTCTTCTTATTACTGCTCACATATTTTCCTTTGGCTATGAAAAGAATTCCAGGTTCTTTCTTCATTTTGACCATAGCAAATGAATAATGTGCCCATGCAAGTGATACAGTTAAAAAATCAAGGTCAGGCAATTCTGCCCCTACGTTCTTTACTTATATCCTATATTAACATTGCATTATTATTGAATTACATGCTGAAATAAGATTATTTTAAAGCCACTATATGCCTTAAAAAATACTGTGTTTATAATATTTTTTCATCACTAGTTCTTCAAATAATAACTTTGAATGCCCCAGAAGTATTTTTTTTTTTTTAAATATTCTGTTTATGTAATGAACAGACAAAAGAAGTTCGAGTCAGGACTATCTATAGGTACACCCACACACATTTTTAAAGACTCAGTACGTAGACATGAGACCAAGACCACCTCTGGGAGCCTCAGCTATGAAAAAATATATTTAAAACTTTACAGTTGAGATTTTTCAAACATCCCGTACCGATTAGACTTTAAACGCATTGAAATCAATTGCCACAGTGAAGTGATCTGATGGTGGCAAGTCTAACCTGCTGCCTGCCCTCACAGCAGGGATTGCTGACAGAGCTTTGAGCCTTTGGAGGAACAGCGTGGAACGGCACAGGACTGAATTTTTCAGGTGCTTGTAAGACAGAGAATTATGAATACGCAAATACCTACTGATGGGTAAAACCTTTTCTGAAACAACAGCTCCCTTCACTAATGTTTCCCGTACAGGAGTCAGTCCCGGCTCCTGGGAGCTGACAATCCAGAGAAGCTGCGCAAGCTACGCAGGTTCCTTCCCCACAGCTGGAAGGGGGCTTTGCAAAGAAACTATTAGGAAAGTAAACAATGAAGAAAGGGCGTAATCAGGAGGCCAAATTAAATGAAAACAAAATATGGAGACCAAGACAGAAAAAGAATAAAGGGAAATAGCAGTAAAGTTCCTATTAGACTAAAAAAAGTGCCTGAGAGGTGATGGATGAAAGGGAGCGTGTGGAACACACAGCTGTGGATCAGATAGGCTGGAACAGAAAATGGTGGGAATGGGGAGACCAGGAACATATCCAACATCTGAGAGCTTCACATGCAACTGGTTCTACAGGCTCCTGCCAAGTCAATCTCTCTTCCGAGCCTGTTTCATCTCAGTGATAACTCTTCTTTCCTAAACCCACATTACACAGAGCACAGCAGCAGCAAAGCCTCCTGCTCCCTCTTCTTCTCCTGCCTTATCTCTGCTCTAACTGGTCCCCTGCAGCTTCCTGCCAACTACCCATCCACACCCAATAGCCTACTCTGCTGCTAGCAACACGTGCGCTCGAGTGCTGCGGTTTTTTTCCATTCATCAATCTCTGGGGAAACAGCAAAATCCCCGTACGTGCAGCTGCTAAAGGAACAGAGGAGAAATAAGAGAACTGATGAACCAAGGGTGGCTCCCAAACATCTCACCATTAAAAACATACCAAAATTATTTTGCTCATTTTTCGTATCTGTACACTGGGATTAACATCTCCAATCTGTTTCTGCACAGTCCTTTAAGACACGATGATGAGAATTCTACATTAATGGTACCAAGTATTAGTACCATTAATGTCACAGCATGGATGAGAAGTAGAGGTATTATTTAATAAATGGTTATGAGCATTTGTCAAGTTCGCACCCCACCCAAACTTTTGAAATATTGGAATGGAAAAAGCCCTGAAAAATGCAGAGAACTGCTGATGCTGCTCATTCAGATAATATGAAGAGCTAAATATTAGTGATCTCAGCTCAGTTTCCAATAGATGGTTCCTCAGAATGTGCAGCTGCTCTTGGCTTTTCCCTATCATTACTAATAGTAAATGTCTTCAACGTATCAGATGAAGACATTAAATAAATTAAAACCTAATTTTCCCATCAAAAGTAATTAGCACATTTTTTGCATCCTTGCCAGGTACTTCTCTCATTACTGGTTATTCTCTCTGGCACGTACATGGGATAGTGAGAATTTTATATTTTCCACTGTCCAACATGACAGATTTATTCTTTAAGGACTACTAGCTAAAGCATTTCATATATTTATGAAGAAAAAAATCGGCAAAAATACATATGCAAAATCGTGTAGCTGGCCATGAGAAATTCCAGCGTAACTATTTTTTGGCAGAATCATCACTTTCTGAAGAAATTAAAATACATTGCTGACATTAATACTATCAAAAAAGAACTGGAAATAAATTTGCAAAGTGATGCTGTAATTAACACGGCCCTTGGGGTCCTGAGTTGATGTTCTGCCCAACTGCAGAGAAGAGCGGAGGAACTTAAAAGACACCCAAATGCAATTCCAGCCTGCCACAGCGCTATCTACGACAGCAATAATTTGTGTCAATGGCTTCAGAATTACTGTCACTGAGATCTGCTTTATTACGTTTCACCCCTCCTTCAGCATACTTTCAGTGCTGCAGAGCAGAAGAGGAGCTAGGTCAGAAGCAATAACTCACTACACAGTGAAGTCTTCATCTTGATAACAACAAAAAAGGCCAGTTACCATTTTCAGTCAGACGGCTGCCACTTCATACCACTTATATAACAGAAAAAATTCAAAGAATATTTTCATATATCTAGATTCAGTCATCCTATTATCCTTAAGACAGAAAGGCAAGTGATACATCATTAATATTTCCAGTATTTCCAACTCCTGAGTCATACCAGGCTTTTTGACTCAAGTAGTATTCCAGCTTTCTTCAAATTTTTTTTTTTTTCTCAGCTTCTACAGCTTGGTTGGTTTTCAAGCTTTATTCTCCCATGCATGCATCCAAACCAGCTACACCCCTGACTGATAGCAAGCTAGGTATAAACATTTGTTTACTCTTGCCTCCTTCCTCTACACTTAATTTTGTTGTATTTCAGAAGCTTTTAATTAGGGACCATCTACTGATAACAGGAAGGAAATGGTTTAAAAGTGCAAGAACAAACTCCGAGATAGGAATCAATTTAAAATAAAAAGAACACATGATTATATTTTTCATTCTAACTCACAGCTGGGAAATATAGCCGTGGCTTCTCTATACTTCTTTATCACTGACTACAATTCCTGCTTTAGAGAAATGTGCACTACCTGGAGATAAAATCTTCTATTCTATCAAAGACTTTGTTTCATATATGAGAAAATATTAATATTGCAAATAAATTCGTATGCTAAAAGGATTTTCCAAATTGCTTTAGCATTGTTCAAAACATTCGCTGAAAAGCACAGCCACCAGGTTTTGCCTCACAAGCTTTTTAAATACCATTTGAGTATGGCATATTTCACAGATGATATATGGGAGAAATAAATAAAATTAAAAAAAATTAAAAAGCCACTTGTGCACAGATCAGAGCAAAGACAGCAAATCTCTTGGGTTAGAGCAAGGCCATGAGACTTGCGCCTCGCCCGTGGTAGGCTGGGGAAGCTCCTCTCTGTAGCTCTGGATCAAGTGGCCACTCTGCTCTGAATCGATCCCAGAAAACCACTTCTTACTATTAGCGGTGGAGCTGGTTCACAGCCCAGAATAATCACTTGGAAGAGATCCCAAGCTCTTGGCTCTTTCATCTGCTTTCTAGATAGTGGTCTTGCCCTTGTTCGGATATATTTATGACCTTCGTAAATTAAAGATAAGGTTAAGAATATACTGCCCTTAATAATGGGCTTTAATAATTAATCTTTAGAATATATTATTATAAAATTGGTGTTATTTCCACAACACAGTAAATCAGACATTCTTAAAAGAGAAAATACACAAATCAGTAGAAAACTGGCCACCAGGACTTGTGAGAATATCTCTGACCTTTCCAGATGTATTTTTCTGTCCTTCTCGTCTCTCCTCCCTGCGTTATTTTCTGTTTTTGCAACATGGCTTTTATTTCTCTGAGCCTGATACGCTCCTAGGACTTCGTTTGACCTCTCAAATGAGATTCCCAGAATACAGCCATCACAAGAAATCAAAACAGTGCATCCATGACCAACTAGTTTAAAAGTTGTGCTTACCACAAGCCATTTTAATTATCTTACACAGCCTTGGCTCCTTTCCTTGGGGATACTAATTACATGAGTGTGGGGTTTTTTTCCCTTTTAATCTCATAACGTTCATTTTCCCCGCATTTTCAAGCAATATTCTGAGGGCACACTACTCTATAATGGCACAACATCCAATTCAAGCCTTAACGGTAGATTGGCTTTAATCATCGGAAACATGCTATGTCACTTCTCTCGTGTCAGGGAGAAGCCTGACTTACTGGATAACCCAAATCATATTACTTATCACTTTTGATTATTGCTCTAAAAATGTAAAATGATACAGAATGGGTTTCACATTGCAAAGTAAATGCCTGGGTGCAACAAATTTGAGGTCTCAGATTAGTTTACATAATTTGTCATTATTTTCTGCGCGGCAAATCAATGATTAACTAAATCAAACCAGCCAACAGTAAGTGTTTTACTGGAGACAGACATCCTTCCCTGTCAAAAGTTAAATTGTTATAAATATTTTTTGGTACATAGATTTTTATTTTCTTTAGGAAGTCTCAGATTTATTTACAAGAGAACAGGGAGGCTTCTGTTCAGCTCATAACCGTAAAATAAGCCAATACTAGACTGTCAAAACCAGCAGTTGCAGACAAAGTGATATAACCAGAAAGATTAAGGAGTTATCATGTATTACTCTCAAGAATATAATTTCTCCTCCAGCCTCCCTATTCTTCTTTCTTCTCTGTCTGCAAAACAACAAAAAAATCCAATACTAACAAATGTTCAAACCAAGTCTAGTAATGTTTTTCACCTTCAGCTGAAAAAAAATCCAATCCAAGCTGGAAAGCAGATACAGTATTAGCAAGCACGTAGACTGGAACATCTATTTAACCTAAACAGAGGGTGCCTTACATTAGCTAACTAACTTACATTAGCTAACTGTTTAATTTGGATACTTTGCAATGCCAGGTTTTACCCCCACAGAAATGTTTACAGTCTTGCCTGGGTAACTGAATGCCAACTCCTCCAGATACGTAAAACTGCAGAAATTACCCTTGGCTTTTCCTGATTTAATCCAGATAGAGTACACATAATTTATCTAGGCTATGGATATGAAGGATCTGCTTTTATCAAAATGAGTATTTTCACTTAGAAAATACAAACCAACTTGGCTTTATTATTCTTCTCAAACCTCTCTTCAAATGACAGGCAAATAAACACATTTGCCCAGTATTAAGCACGTAAAAAAATTCTGTTTTCTACCAAACGCACAGTGTGCCCCCAACAAATACATACACTCCATTTTCCTGTGACACGTTATATTCCCCAATCAATGAAACAGGTTGTGTAGGAACATGTATGATTTCTTGAAGAATATCTCACAAAACCATTGAAAGAAAATTAGTACCTTGGATTAAGTCATTTTCTTTTTTCTTTAATCACAATTGTAAAGGGAGAAGAGAGGAATCCCCCGCTCTGCTTATAGTTCGGTCAGCAACGACAGAAAAAAAGGCTTTAAATGCAGGAAGAAGAAGAAATTAAGTAAAGTTTGGTTCTACCTACATTCCACTGAAAACATCTGCCGGCAAGTTTAATGTTAGCTTTGACGTTAGAAGCCCTCCAACATGTAGCCACAAATGAGGGAAACACAGAAGGATTTAAAATCAGGAACGGCACCAGGCGGGAGGATGTTGAAGTGTGATATTCCAGGAAAGCTGATGAGTCGCTGATCTAGGAGGAGACTCCTATGCAGGTAGGAGTCACCTGAGACAAAACAATGTGCAGCCTCTCTGATTTTCTCTGTATTGAACAGGGAAAGAGGCAGCAGCCAAAAGCAAAGCAACCAGTTCTGAAGAGGAATTTCAAACCCCAATATTTACAGTCCAAGCATTCAGGGTTTTTTTTACGCACCTTGGTCTTTAAAAAAACTATGACTATTTTTATATTTTATCTCTTCAGGGTTCGTATGGTCAGGATTTGCTGGAAGTCGGTAAAGCCCACGCAGAGAAGGACCATGCTGTGGATGTCGTGTCCATATCCAGCGGTAGGATAAAGTTCCCTGTTACAGCCCGCTTTAAGAAAGCCACTCTCTGGCACGAGAAGCAGTAACTTTTCAAATGAAAGATGAGATTTTCATGTCATCATTTGATTCCACGTGTCGTAATTTCGAAACAGATCCTCAGTTACCATCACGCTAAGGATCCAATTGCAAATGAAAACACCGCTCACCTCAGAACCGTTTGTAAAGCTAGAGGCAAGCCACCTACTGCAATCTTGTCAAACATGAACGTGCCAGTGTCCCTAACGTTACGAATAGCAAGGGGAAGGGAGGAAGCACATTTTCAGAAATAATCAAATCTATTCCCTTGGCTTCCCGCATAAGAGACACCTCAAGCAGAAGCGCAGTGTTCCAAAGAGAATCCACTGTTCAACCCCTCAGCAGCAATGTCTTCTGAGACCTCCCCCTTTGACTGCGGAGCAAGGAATCAGAGCACAGAATTTCCATGAAAGAATTTCCTTCTCAAGAAAAAAACATGACAATAACTTTGTAAACTAAAATGGACACCGAGAACAGGAAAGGAATCAGATCTACAAGGTGCTGGATGCATCCACCTCATGCCATATTAGTAACAGTCACAGAAATCCAGTAACTTACCAAACTGGACCGGAAAGAATGGAACAGAACATCTCAAAATCACTTATTCTTCATTAAGAGTTTAAAAAACCCCACCCTGAAATCATACGATTGGACATAGAAAAGCAGAAGCAACAGAACAAACTTCCTAGCCCTCGTGCGACGTCAGAAGGCAGCAAGAGTTTAAAGCTTTACACTTCTCAGTGCAGCTGAAACACTGCCCAAAGGGAAATTTTCTCGTTGAGCAACTAAATGTAGGAACGTGGATTTCTCACATAATGTACATGGTTCATTCACCTCAGAAAATAATACATTTTCGCAGACCTTAAATGCAAACTACCTAAATGCATTGCACAGTTAGATACAATTGCCATTCCTGTTCTTTCACAAGCAACGCCATCTAAAGGGATAGAGCCAGGGTCAAGACCTTCATTTAAACTAATCAGAATGAATGTCGACATATGCATCAGCAGATAAAGGCATACCAAAAATAATAGAAAAACACTAAAGGCATAACAAGCAATAAAGCTAGTTAAAATCTCGGATACTGATTTATCCTAAGGTGCAGCACAAAATACTAGAAGGCAAAAAAAAAAAAGTTAACTCCACTTCCATTTATTTAAGGGTTCCAAATATAAACACCATTCTTGCGATTTCTGCAAATAAATCATTTTGAAGGAAGTTCTTTGCATTTCTTTTAAGGAGCTATCTGTGCTAAGCTGGGACATTTCTGGAAACAGAAGCGTGTTCAGGCAGTGTGAAATGGAGAACTGATACAACAGGACCCCACCGCCTCTTGGGCATCGAGGCGGGGTCTGTACCCACACACATTAGCTGATGGTGCTGCTGGCAAAGGCACCTACATAACAGAGGGCTGAATCTAGATGACTTGCTCACAAAAATTACAGGTAGCAAGTGCTACTTCCAACACCAGAAAGGTAGCATTCTTTAATATAATTGTTATTTGTCTTAAATGTTCAGAGCCATGAAGATGCTGTTATGACTGGCAAACTGGTAAAATTATAACTCCCCAAAATACAAGCCAAAATTCAGCAGCTGATAAGGGAAGCCTTACTCAGCTCGGACGCTCAAAACTCTGTTTGGCACCTGTAAACACTCATGTCAGGATTCTTAGGTGAAGACCCAGAGCTGGGTCCACTCACTATGTATTCTCCATGGCTCAGGTGCTGACCTTTGTTAAAGTCGTCTTATGTGTCTGGACATCAACCCAGACATTTGTCAGTAGTCCAAAGTATTATGGGCTGCACAAGATAGCTTTTCTCTCCATACAAAGCAACTGAAACACTAACAGGCAGTTATTAAAAGAAAAAAAAAAAAAAAGGATGACTCTAAGATGATTATGAAGTATGATCAACAAATGATGCTTTTTTCCCTGAAGTCTGAAGTATTGACAAACTGATGTCCTAGACGCATGACTACCTTAGCTGTCGGTAATCACTAATCAGATCTCGAACGTTGCGATGCCTTTCATCATTCCCTTTCAATGCCTAGCACTAATCATTTAACATGATGACACAAACCCGGACTGTAAAATGACCTGCTGTTGTCTCATTAGTCATGTTCCTCTTTTGCTCAAAAATGCAACCAGAATGAATCTGCACACAGACCGAGGCAGACTGCTTTTAGCTAACTGCCCAAATACACTGTGGAGTCTTTTTCTCTCTGCTTTCCCGGCTACCAGCCATCTTGCCATTCTTGAACAAAATTAACCTTGTTCTAAGGCATTTGTTGCTATTATGAGTGACTTACTGAACATCGCTATCGTATGCAAGATGTTTAGAAAACATTGCATTAGTTCTGCTAATGGTAAACTTATGCTTGCAAGACATTTTCTCTCTTTCTGTAATAACAGAATAAAGCTGAATTAAATGAAGCAAGAGACACGAAGCCTCTAACCTATTCGTGTAAAGTGTACCAAGGCATTCAGCTCTTTAAACCAAGGAGGTATTTTGTATGGACCTTGATTCCAAATCTATGACAAATTTCTGAAACAGACCACTGCCTCTGGTTGGGAAGTCCTTCTCTATGGGAATATTCAGGTCCAGGATCAATGTCTCACTCTGCAGACCTGAAAAGCCATCAGTCTTCCATCTTCTTTAGATTTATGTGTATCAGTGGTAAGACAACTGTCTTGGGAATTCTCATGACTTAGAAATAACTGTGTTCTGACCAAACAAGTAAATTTTTAGGCATACATCTATGCTCACATATCTCCTCTATTTACTACCAAGTTGATCGACTCGAAGAAGAACAGATAATATTTCCTAATTTGAAGGCCAGAGTGCACAGGATTTTAACAGCACAACAAAGGGTTAACACACATACCATCACCAAACACCGAGTATTTCCCCAAGGAGAAAAGGACCGAGCACAGCTTCAGTAAAGAGCTACAAATTATAAAATACTCATCAGGCACTTCTAAAAGTAAAGCAGAAGAAGTGAGAATAAAGGGTTTAGGGGGTCTAATGGTGATCATCCACCAACACCTCTAATGACTTTTGGCAATTACAGAGATTTCATATATGAACAAACACCTTTTTGCTAAACTGCTGAGCACATACAAATGTGAATTAACCATTTAGTGAGACAAGCAATTAAGACAAATTAGAAAACAGTTTCACGTGCTTTCTGCACCACAAATACCTTATAAATGCCTTTCGGTGACCCAAAAAGTGAACAATAAGGACTATGTTAAAGGCTACTGTCAGAGAGACAAAGAGCAAAGACATGCAAGCTTTGTCTACACCCATCCAGAGAAACTCAGCAAATTGCTCTGTCATGCATCTTGTACCCTCCCCAGCAATCATGGGAACCTTTGCCCTTTTGCCCTGACAGATTAAATCGAAGCATGAAGGAGCGGGATCCCAGCCAAAGAATATTACATTTTAAAAGCTGACCTAAGCTCTTTTTATTTGCCCTTTCATTTTGATCTCATGATGATGTTTGAGTACTTTCCACAGATATTGAGTTCATCAATCTCTAACCCTCTCCCGATGTATTTTAGCTTTCTGCGTCTCTCCCCTTTCCGGGAAGGGTAAGGCGTTTTGCACTTTACAGATCAACTTTAATAAAAGGGCCTATATGATACAAGACATCTAGAATACTAAATCATACAGGAAAATTGTAATCTGGGGGTTTTTTTTTGGTTTTTTTACCTCTCAAATTATGGATTTTTTTATGGACTTACACTTGAAATAGCAAAAGAGTTACCACTTGTTTAAATACGGATTTTGTTCTTGCATATAATTTATCACTAGTGAGAGGATCTGCACAAGCATTCCCTTCACTCCCTCACCCACCCACCCACCCACCATCACCCTTCTTGAAGAGCTGCATTAAGAACCTTGTAAGCACTTCATAATGGGTTGTTCGGCTTTTCTTAAACCTCTAAAACTGACATAAAGACTAATGACATTTGACACTGTGAGTGAATAACAGCATAAACTATCATACTATTTTATTTGAAATTAATATTCCCTAGTCTGCTACAGTTACCTTTTAAACGTGCCTCTGGCAGAAAGCCTTCAGACCTGAAAACCCAGGGTGCAATCTGCATGGCTCAGGACTTAGGTAATGGAACACTGAATCTTCTGGCTCACTGAGTCCCAAACTTCTGAAAGGCTTAAGCACCTCACAGAGGTTAAAATAAACTGGTTGCCTTCAGTTTATCTTTGAAATGGATGTAGCACTATTATTGATCGGAACAAAAGCTCATGAACAATTGAACTACCTTTATACTTTATAAAATACACTTCCAAGTTAGAAGTTCGAAACACCATTGTATGAGTTATAAAAATACTTGTTTGGGGATTTTACTTGTGGAAACATGCTCAATTCATACAAAGCAAATGAAAACACTATTACAGAGAACAGCATTATAACATTTTAAAAAAAAAATCAGTTTATGAAGCAGCACAGAAGAGGCAAAGAGAGAGTATACCAACTCTGAATTTTCCGGTAGCACACACTCCACACTACGCACACAGATTGAATTTATGTAATTCCTGATGACTAAGAAGCTAATGTCACTTCTTTGTACACAATGATCTAATATTCCACTCAGTCATTCAAGTCTTCCTGACCATATAGAAGAAGAAGCACACAAAGGATCAATATTTAGAAACTGCATAACTTTTCACCTCTTCAGAGGGGCCATCCTAGAAATTAGTCATCTTTAAAAATTGTATTCCCAGAGAAAAAGGGTTTTTTTGCAGCATGCATGTTGTTGTGACAGATACAGAACATGCAAGTCCTCTAGACACACTGTGCTTTCTCTAGTTTAATTAGAAAACTCAACTTTCTCTATTCCATTTTTCAGAGATAACAGTATAGAAAGGTGGTAAAGTCATATTCTGGATAACAGAGGAGTTAAATTTGATTCTGAGAAAAGAAGCATTCATTCAGATGGTTCAAAACGCTACTCTAGTAGTATTTTATGACCAAGTCTCTCTTAATTCAAATATTTGATGAAAGCTGCAAGACATTGCTCAGCTGTTAATGAGCCCTCACTCCTGAATTTAAAGGCTGAGAAAGTTCACAACAGAGACCTGAAACTTCCAGTAATTACAGTGAAGACAACACTTCCACTTACTAAAACTGAAGCCTAACAATTGTAAAGACAACACAAAAACAAGAGATAAAAAGGCAAAGAGGGAAGAACATTACCATAGACACAAAGCAAAACAGAGACTTTCTGAGGCCTTTGGCAGATCAATTTTCATGCATAAGAAAAATAGTTCCATAGCACTGAAATCTGCTAGTAGTTGATCGGCTTTGGAACACATCAGCCTGTTGGGGACACAACCCAAGAAACGGGGTTTTCGGGGCAGTGTTTAAATGGGCTCGATGCCGGCTGTTCCATCCATAACAAAAGCTTGCGTTTCCAAATGCAAATTCAAAATTCTTACAACGTACCAAACCCAGCAGTTTATGGCTACCAACAGTAATTTCTCTCTTATTTAAAGGTGACTGTTTACATTAAACAACCTCCCAGAAGGATTTTGCGTACAAGTGATTATCTCTTCACTGACAGTAACATTATTAGCGAAGTTATAGTCTATTATCAGAATGTCTTTCATTATTATGCACATATTAGCACTTCATACTTAGCAGAGGACTATGCAAAATGTTTCTAACATTCATTAAAATAAAACCATTTCAATTCCACAGAGAATGGATAGGTACTTAAGATAGAAACTGAAGCTGTAAATTATATGTATGCTGAGAATGATGGCCAAGACATCAGCCTCTTCTACTATACAGAGCGGACAGCTTAAGAGTCTCAAAACCCTCCTCTGGTCCTACGTACCGCTGAAGGGAGTGAGGTTGTGTGTTTGTGCCCCCACATGCCTACACTGTTTAAGGCTTTCTACCTTAACTTTATACTTTATAGATACAGAAAAATTACTGGCTGGCACTCTATGAAAACAGATCTGGAAGGACTCTAGGCACTTCATTCTCCCTCACTGGAAGAGCATACTGACAGTGTGGGTGGCTCTAGGGATGTCCCAGACAAAGCATTCTGAGAAGGCTACCCTTCAAATGGTCAATGCAGTTCTGCCAATCTCTTGATTTCCCTCCTTATCCAGCAGCAATAAAGCTCCATTATATAATCTGACACTTCCTATGCCTGGATGCCCAATTAGATGAATTGAAATAAGTGAAGGATTCCTCAAGAAACTGTGGGGTTTCTATCCAAAAAAGCAAGTCACTCTTGATATGCCGATGTAAATAAGGAGATATTTCTGCAAACAGAATTCATAGAAATTAAGAACAGACATCAAGAAGTCACAGAGTCCATCACCTCCCACTCTTAAATGCTACTTAAAGATTTGGCAGGGATGTCATAGACAATCTACCCAATGTTTAAAAAGCCTTTCTGCTTATTCAGTGTTTTTTTTATATATATATGTATAAAAAATATGACTGCTACATAGGTGAGATCTCCTCCTATCAAAATCCCCTTCCTATACCTTTAAGCTGCTAATTATTCTAATGCAGCCATCAGGCACGGAAAACAATTGATCATCATTCTCTTTCTAACAAAATGAAGCCAAGCCTGTCAACCTTTTCCCAAAGGTTTCAAATATATTTGAGTTTGATCCATTTCTCTAGGTTCTGCTCCCTAAAACTGACCATTGTGCAAACTGAGAAATACATGGTGCAAAAAAAGGTATCTTGAATCCTCTTCCAGCATGATTTCACTTTAATCACTCAGACTTCTGTACCCTTAAAAACTTGGGGCCAATTTTCACAAACTCCTTTGTAGCTCCTACACGTCTGGAGATTCTTAGATATTCCAGACTCCTGCAAAACCTTCAGAAGCCAAATAAGCTCCGTGTCTCTCTTGTGCTGGAGAGCCAGATCTGGACACAGCACTCCAGACCTATATATAATATTTACCATTCCTAAGCAAAGACATGAACTAGATAGCATAGCACTAAATCCACATTTAAAAAATCAAAGTCCGCGTGAAACTTTGACAGTATAGGTGAAATTTCTAAAACAACAAAGTATTTTACTTACTTTGCCCTAGTTTATACATTTGGCAAGGGCAGAGAAAGCTGCTTAATTGCCACTAAGAGACCAAAGGCGATTCCTGCAAAGTGGTCTCCGTCATCTAAAGATGACACACACAAAACACACTACAAATACTTCTTCTCTTAGGATTATGAAGCTAATCTGAATATGCCGCTCACTCATTAGGTCTAGACCATTTTATTAGATTTGAAACCAAAGAGAATATTTCTTCTGTTTTTCAAAATAAAATGCAAGAACTGAAAATAGGAGTCAGGCTGATAGGGATTTGGTTGAGCAAACTGGCTCTTTAGCTCTCAATCCCGAACCCACAGAACTGCCTAAAGGAAGAGGGATAAAAACATGAAACATCTACCATTTTGAAATCACAGTTTTGTATAATGATATCAACAGATAGATGGTGGTCAACAGCTGATAGTAAGGAAGTGTTCAAAGAGAAGATATATGGAACAGAGACATAAAGTTCTTTTCAGTTCTGGAACTTGGAATGCAAAGAAGGATGAAATGCATCAGTACAAAAAATAAACATTTACATCTATTACAAGGTCCAGAGTTTAGTCCATAAATTCACCGGATTTTAAAGTTTACATTTGGAATTTAAAAGGGAAAAAAAAAAAAAAAGAAGAAGAAGAAGATGATGATGATTCATCCAAGAAAATTCAATAGTTTCAAGAACATGTCTGGACTGTTTAATTTAAGGACTGAATCACAACAGCCTGGGGGCAGGGGAGGGAAACCAGACAGACACAAGAACTTGGAGAACTCCTAGATGGGTGCATGGGAAAATAAGCCGGGACAAAAGAGCTAAGAATTAAAGACAAGCTTACGTCTAGGGAGACCTGTGCACTGATTTGCAAGTTTTTGTGTTTAAGTTATTCTCAGTTTATTTTACCTACATGCAGCACATCTAATGAGAATGCACCTTCAGAAAGAAATCTGGAGTATCGAGAATTGTCCCTGTCTCCAAGTTAACAAACATCAAGAGAAGACTGAGGTGAAAATCTTTTTTTTTTATTTCCTTTTTTTTTTTAATTTCAAAAGTCAGCAGAGAATTAAAGGTCTTTGTGTTTACAATATGAGGTAGCATATTGTATGCAACCTGATGCCCGAAATAATGGAGGCAGTACAAGCTTGGCCAGAGTCAGAGCCTGAATATATGGAAGGTATAGCAATAATTAGGTTTTTTACAAAGCAAAGCATTCATTTCATTTCAGTTAAACCACAGAAATGGTGCGCGTTTACGTTATTTAGACCAAAGTCTCATTTCCTTTTCACTTGTTACACATATGAGACAGGAACTTCAAATAACAAAGCTGAGGTACATTAATGAAATGGAGAAGAACTTGCTCTTTGTTATTTACAGCACTTAGGAAAGATGCACGTGTGTGCCAAAGAAACTTGGGCGAGCATCAGTACTCTCTTTACCTTTTAAGATTTAAAATAAATTACTCCAACAGGTATTAGCATATGTATCATGATGTAAGGTAAGGGAATAGACACGCTATTCTAACGAGAAACAAAACACATAGGAACTCTGCATCTGATTTGGACATCAAAATATCTGTACAGAGTAAAGGAACAAATTACGTTCCCCACCTATGTTTCAAGGGATATTTTTGTTTTTCCAAGTGAAGACACAATTCTTTCCATTTTAAAAACAGCACGTTCCAGCCTGGCAGTGAAGGTGTGTCTGCCATCCTCTTGACACGTTATATTTGTTACACTGCACAAAGGCAGTTACCTGGTTAGCACACAGCTAATGCAGAGAAAAATCCTCCGCACGGAGGGACTGACCAGCAGACTGGTTTTGGTATGACCATGCCTGCTACTGTTTGTGAGCGTCATTAGAGAGCTACAGATTCCATAAAACGTACCACATTTCAGCCCGTTGCAGTTTGCGCTCCAGGCTTGCCTTCGCTGCGCCAGCATGCTCTTAAACGAACTGCTTGTCAACAGAACGAAATGAACACATTGATTGTTTCGACACGTCCGTTTAAAAATTACTTCCCGAAATGTATTTCCAGAGATCACTCCAGACACAAGACGATGATCTTGTGCCCAGAAAAGCTGTATTGTATCACAGCTTCCTCCCAAAAGGCCTCCCTTTCATTCCGTGATCCAGCAGCAACCGAGATAACATTCAAGCGCCGCACATACTGCCTTTCATCTTATTCATGACTTTCTTCTCATAAGAACCCCATTTCCTCTCAGACCGCGCAAACATCTCCCTGTTCCACCACTCT
This sequence comes from Bucorvus abyssinicus, assembly GCA_009769605.1. Lineage (NCBI taxonomy): Eukaryota > Metazoa > Chordata > Aves > Bucerotiformes > Bucorvidae > Bucorvus > Bucorvus abyssinicus. The sequence goes on along the minus strand of CM020031.1, from coordinate 7,346,330 downwards.
CTCCACGGAGCAGGAGAGGGAAGATACACCATCCGCCTTCGCTCTCTCTTGGGGAAATCAGAGCAACAATCTATCCCTTAGTATTTCCTGGTATTCATCCATGAATTAGCCTTGCCTCCTAAATAATGTACGGTGACATACGGACACCAGCATACCCATCTGGAAAGAATCTCGGGGGTTTATATTACCAGTGGCACGTCAAGAGGTACTGCAAGGGAGCGTTACAAAGCACACGTAGAATAGAACAGGATTCTGCTTTCTAGGGGGGTTCCACGCCAGCACTGAGAAGATAATCCACTGAGGATCAATGTAGTATTGCCCTGAGGGGAGTTTAAGGTGGTCTTTTGACCTCTCTGAGAAGCCCGGAGCTTGGCTTCTGGAGAGGGAATAAACAAACAAAAAGGTCCCATCCCAAAAGCCACATTGTTCTGAGACTTCAAACGATAAGGCTCATGCTGAGTGGCTTGTCAATCATTTTAGTGTCCATCTATCATCTCAAAAACTCCTCAAGTTTTTGTTGAGTTGTGGTTTTCGCTTCTTGCAAGTCCCAGAAGTTAGTCTTTTTAGGTACTTTTAACCAACAGTTCTCAAATATTTTTTAAACTATGTGTAACATCTTTGTGGTAAGCCAGCTTTCATGGAGGACTGTAAATACAGCAGGACTCCTTTGCAGCTACTACAGATGTTAAATAAGGGAGAGCGTGAAAACTGAACTGAAATCTGCTAAATTCATATCTTGATATCTGTATTTATTTTATATAAATATCCACAGACCCAAACACATTTATACAGACAGACAGATACGCACATATTCCCCTAACAGGAGAAAGCCAGTACCAAGGGATACCTAAGCCCCAGGCGACTACCACCAAGTGACTCACAGACAGTTGAGAGATTCAGCGTAGCAGTCGTGTTTGAGTCCTGTTAGTAATTTACACCAGTCCAACCCCCCTCTCCACTGACGTTTCTACAAATACAGGGAACAAATTCACATTCATATTTAATATTAGGGCTGTCTTCGGTTTATCAACCTGCATCATTCTCAGCTTAAGACCATGCATTCTTTGCTCCATTTACAGACCCAGAAGCTTCCATCTGGTAATATCCAATCAGGCCTCTGCCAAACAAATAACAATTAGCAATTATTTCTCAGGTTTCAGATGCCCAAACTGCAAGGGAAAGAGGTTTGGTTGAACTCACAATCAACTCAAAGCCACAACTTCAAAGGAACTCAAGGTTTTACTAGTTCTAGTATTCCTAAAATAACATGGTGGCTTGATGGCAATAAAACTTAGAAAACTATTATTTCTGTTCTGGAAAAACAATGTCCTTAATCAGAGAGTCACTTCGTCTGAATGTGTGTGATTAATGTGCAATACAAAAAAACAAAAACAAAACCAAAAAACAAAAAAAGCCAACCTTTCCCACTCTTTGCTGTCACCAAAGCAAAGAGCCACTGCTTAGAAAATGCAACCGCTATGGAAGAATTGTTTTAAATAGCCTCAGCTTCTTAATTTCTAAGAGAGACTCCAAGATTAGCCGAGAAATCACAACTTAGTATATTCACTTCACATCACACGATTACTTCTTAAGATTCTCTCACACAAAAATCCTCTCCTGATTTAAAAGAAAAAAAAAAAAAGACTCACAGTACGTTATGCCTCAGATATTGGAAACTCCTTTTCAGGAAATAGATGAACGTTAGTAAAGAGTAACAGTAGTAAACAGCACCTGGGTCCTGCCTAAAAACTGTGCAAAAGGCCATCTTCTTTTAGGTTTCAAAGCTTAAAATTGTGGAAAGTCGCCTCATATGAAAGGAGCTTACAGATCCCCCGACAGTGTAAGTTTGACTCTGTGAATAATACGTTGTGATGAGTGAAGGGCTGACAGGGGATGGCAGCACAAAATGGCCAAGCGAGAACAAACGGGGGGTAGCTGGGTCTTGAGGATATTTATTTTGAGAGAGCGAGCGAGCATTTCTGTAGAAAGACGTTCCAGGATTCATTCACGGGAGCAGCACCTTCTGTAATATAAACGTGCCAACCAACCAAAGGATTTGTTTAAAGCTCTTCTTGATGAGTTGAAACCTCTTTGTGGCTTCGGTACATATTACGGCACCTGAGTTTAGAAAGGACAGGTGTACTCTCAAAAGACAATTAACTTCAGGGCACTTCAGTATTGTTTAGCAGAAACGGGTCCTTCGGGCCAGCCCTGAAACTGCAGCATTCTGTTTTTCCAAGCGCAAGGACAGAAAATGCCCCGATAAGAAAACAAACTACGAGATACGAAGCTGAATAAGGTTCTAAAAGGCATTCAGAAAGTGATTTCTACGTATGCATTCTCCTACACTGACTACAATCTTCATTGTACTACGTGAAGCTACTCCTAGGCATTGCGGTGGTACTGAATATGAAACAAACTATACATTCCAGTGTCTCATCTGAGCATGTAATCACTTGACAAATCAATCAGCACTCACTTCACTCAAAAATACAAAGGAACGGATTCACCTCCCGATTCCAGGGGGATCTGCAATCAGAGATGGAGATGAAAAGAGCCCACGGCTTCTCCTGTTTCTCTGCTCTGCCTGTTCTGCTTCAGGCACTTCCAGCGGGAAACCAGCCCTATCAATGTCACTTGCCAATTAAAAGGAGTCACACCTTTCCCTCATCTGGCTTTTGAAAAAGCTCAAAAGCCAGCCCGGGAATGGGAGATGATCTGGGGTCAAACTTCACGCCCGGGCTCCTTGTCAGGCACCTTTCCTCCCCGCTCCCCGGCGTGCCACCCTTGCAGCCGCTGAGCCACGTCCCCCATAGGCAGCCAGGGAGGCACAGCGCTCCTTCCGAGAGAATGTCCAGGAGCTCCAGAAGAAAGACAGCAGACCACCAAAGGGAGAAATAATTTTCCCACAGGCTGTCTTGAGGGAAGAATCTGCTTTGTGAATGAACCAGACACAAGGTAAGACTTACAAAAACATGAAACGGTGCTGGAGAAGAAAGATGAGTTAAAAAATCCTCTACAGTGGAGACAGAGCTTTCGATTTGTGCTACCCAAAACTAAGGGGGCACGCTCTCAACCCAGAGGTCAGTTAAAGCTTGCTGCACGATTCACTGCAGCAGGCTGGATGTTTAAATCCTGTGAATCACAAGTGCTTAAGGAAGCAATTTAAAATTCCTTTTTTACATTGCAAGGGAAGAAACAGCATTTATATCCTTAACAATACATCTTCACAGTGAAAAATATAACAAAACCAAAGCGGGCATCACTGCCTCTGCAGAGACTGTGCCATTCTCCTGCCTATTTCAAAATCAGCGTTCGAACCCAAAGCACTCTGGTCCTCCCCAAAGGAATTTTGTAGCAGGTGGTGTTAATAAGCCCTGAAACAGGATTCTCTTTGCTGCACCAGCTAAAAGTTAGGAGAAAAGGGATTATGACAAAGACTTCACCTGACCCAGTAATGCCTCTGTCATTTGTCACCTATCATGTCAGTTGCAGAATAAGCAGGTATAACATTTCAATCATAATACTGCAGATTTACTTCTGCACTTGCCAAGGTTGAAGGCTAACGTGCTCTTAGAGAGCCATTCTCCTGCAGGAAAATATATGGAAATTAGAAAGAGCTACATTCTACAAGGAACTGTCAGTTTTCTGGAGGACTTTTACAAACCCTTCTCCTCTGTTAAAGCACATTAAAAAAAAAAAAAAAAAAAAGGAGAGAGAGAATGAATGGTGAGGTAGAGGTCAAACCAGAAAGTCTCCAGTGAAATATCTGCCTGACAGTTTTCTGAAGTCACCTTATTGAAAGAAACACTGCTTCTTGTCTTAACATGAATGCTTTCTAGTTTTCCTTTATGTTGATTGCTCATGCAGTAAAAAATGTCTGGGGCAGCGATGTCACATCACATAAGGAAGAGCTGAAAGATATGATCCCTTCCTAATATCTAATCCCAAAGTTACAGATACATCAGAGCCATTAGTTTGTCATTAAAGTCCTCTCTTTATAATAAATTAAAGAGCTCTGGACCCATATGATACACTGGAGTTATGTAAGTACATAAGCAAAGCGTTTCACTATTAAATATGTACTTTTCCAAAATGCAATAAAAATAATTTATTTCACGTGGGACATTCACCAGACATATTTTAAGTATACCATACAAATTCTTGGATGTTTTCCCATAAATATTTGAGGTGTAGATGAAAAACTATAACAGATATTAAATAACTTTAATTGGCATATTTAATTCATTTTAAACTATTCAATAGATTTCTAGACTTCTTTCATCTTTTAAATGGCAATTTAGCACTCTAAAATGCTACAAGAAAGGTATATCCACATATTTGAAAACAACTCCAAAAGGCAAAACCACTGTATTAACAGGAAATTTAGAAAAACTGTGCCTAGAGACCTAATTTGCTGACTTTTTAAAATTATTTTTTAAAGGAAAAATGGAATTTTCAGGAGCTAGGTCCTATGAGAAAGAGATTTAGTCTTTCAGTGCTACTGGCCAGGACCAGAAACATTAATCTAAAACACCCTTACTTTGATTTGTCAACGTTGATGCATTCAGATATAACTGAACAGAGCTCCTGCATGATGAGGTTTCTGAATAAAACTGTAATTTGCAAAAACGGTTATTTTTATGAAATTCTAGGCTGTAGTGGTTACAGCATCCTCAGATCTGTTGATTTTTCTATCAGCTTTTCAATTCACAGCAGACTGTCATGACCACCTTAGTCACTCAAACCAAATTTTACCCCAGAGGCAATTCTCAATCCCATTTTCAAACCATATGCTATTTTCAACTCAACTAAAGTAGGTGCTACCATAACCTTTAGAAAACCAGGGCACTGCTCTTTACATGTGCAAATTAAAGACAACCAGCATTGTTTAAATAAGACTGAAATGGCTGGGAAGACTTCAACTACACAAATTACATACAGTTGTATAAGATTTAAAAGCCTTAATGTGACAGGATTTGAGAGAGATGCGTGTTTAAAATATTAAGCTATTGGGGAAGTACCTTTTGGTGCTTTTAGCTCTTCATTTAAAAAGCATTACTGTATTTTACTACTTGTTTTAAGCAGGTAAGTGAAGATCTGGTCCTCAATGAGTAAAGCGGAGGCCACCTTACCGTAATAAGGCTACAGCTTTAATGAAAACAACAGCGTTCTAGGAGTTTTCTTTCCCCCATCCGGTTTATTCCTGCCCACGTTTCCCAGTGCTCTCAATCCCACACTCAGATGTCCTGTTCTTCCCACTCCCTTTCACACACTTGTAACCATTCTTTCCCCCTTCCTTTTCAGCCCATCTCCCTTTGTCCTTCCAGCTCCATTGCTCCTATGAATCCACCTCTCCTCCCACTTCTGCTATTTCCATATTTCTTTTAAAACAAAACAAAACAACAGGCAGAGGGGGAGAGAGAGAAGTCCCCAGATGAATTCCCCCATAAAAAAAGGAAAAATGACCCACAAACAAAAACTCAGGGAAAACAACGCATAACCCTGCAACTGTACAGAGCTCTGCTGTTCTGCAGGCAACATTAGAGTCTGCTATCCTTTGCCTTTTTATTTATTTAGACTATAAACCAAACAAGTTTAGATCAGAGATTTAATTCAGTAGGTCGCTTATTCGATTTCAGGAGGCAAAGATGGATGGCTGGTGGAGTTTAGGTGGTTAAAGCAACTACAGCAAGAAACAATAAAAATTAAGCTTCCATCAAGGAGATGCAAGATTCTTCCTAAACTCATTGTCTTAACAGCACCCTAGCTGCATCAACAGGATTACTTACATCTTGCACTACAACCAGTAGCAATCTGGAGGGCTCTGCAGTGTCTGGTTGCCATGTAACTATCACCTACATCCGATAAGACATTCATGTCTGGAATAAGAACTAAGCTTTTCCCATGTTACTGGCTTTAACCTGAGCATGGTTTCCCCTTTACCCTTTCCTCTCTGACTTCTCTCCTTCTTTTCTCCAGGCGCTGAGATTAAGTGCCTGTATAGCGAAGAATGATTGCCAAGGAAAGCAAAAGCTAGATTATAATCAACGCAGAGCTCGAGCTTCAGTCCCTAAACTCCTCATATGGCTGGTGTCAAGACAATAAGTGTCCCGTATGCCTTCAGACACATTCAGCCTCACGTACTCTTGTCCCGTCTCCAGGCATGTGTCACCAGCCCGCAATGAACGGCGCAAATGCACCTGCACACATCTGAAAATTTAACCTGAAGTTCACATTAATAATGAAGCACTCCAGGTGGTCTGCAAGCTGGGACCATAATGAGGAACCTTCAGTGACACACTAGTTATCAAATGTTGAGCCAGGTCACTACACATGAATAAAGTCATCTCCCTAGCAAGATGAAAGGGGAATTACTTTTTTCTTTTTAAAAGAGATTACATTTGCCTTCTGTAAAAAGTCTGAAGAAAGACAATGTGCTAAAACATTTCACTTGATTAAACTGGAACTGAGTAAAACACATCAAGAACTATCAAAGGAGCAGAAATTTTTTCTGAACTGTATATGCAACAGCGGCTAAACCCCGCCTGGCGCCCTCTCAGCCCCTGCCGACAGCAGAGCTCTTAGCTGTGGCTGCACCACTTGCAAACTGGTGGAGGAACGATGTCCAGGAAGAGGCAGGACAAGCAAATGAAGGAAAATTGGGTTTTCCTTCCATCTGCAAGGGACTGAGACCCCATTTGCCCTGCTCTGTCCCCTGGCAAGTAGGAGGGATATGAAAACACTCTGGGATTCTTCACAGGGAACTTGCCCAGGTCAGAGGATGAGGGACAGTCACAGTTTGTAAGGGATTGTTCCTGCTTCAAGGAGCCCAGGCAGTATAATATAGGGAAAAACACATGTAGGATACAAAACTGATGTCCTATGTTGCCCGTGCATCAGAAGGTCTTCACGCAGCCCTGGATGGCAGGCCATTATGGCAGCCAGCCACGTGGGCAGCTACGTGATAGCTCTGATCTGTTCAGTCCCACGTGCGCGCAACCCATACGGCACATCTAGTACAAACACTTTGAGTTCTTGGCTGAAACAAGGCTGTGCCCACGCTAAGGAACGGCAGGAGGAATCAAGGGCGTACAGAGGGCAGCTCATTCATACAGCCACCTCGGGCATCCCTTTTCACCCCAACAAGGAGAAAACAGAATCAGGATCCAGAGATGAGAAAGCTGAGAAGGTCTTAAGCTTTATAGCCTTTTCTCAATTCTACCCCACTGGCTTGCCGTAAGGGAAAATCACTTTCAAAGCTTTGCCTACCGAGAAAGAAATGCCAGTTGTTGTGAACAGGGAGCAAAGAAATACTGGAACGCACACTCAGCAACACGTATTGTGACTGTATAGGAGTAGCTTGATGAAACCTGGAAATGGGGAATGAACGAATGAAAGAGAGCAGGATGGTCCCCTAAAAAATGTAGCAACATAATGTCTGAAGTTCCCAAGATATTGTAATATTTCTGTGACTAAGCACTAAAACAACACGTTATAAATCAAGTTCAGACTAGAAAAGTTCTTCATAAATTTCACAGACGGTTATAGTACAAGGACACAGAAAAATACAAGGAGTGAAGCCTCTGAATTTTGTTTGTAGCTAATCCTGTAATCAAAGGCAAGCAAGCTTTTACTGTTTTCTACTCTACTTCTTCAAGAAAAAGGTATTTCAGTGAGATGCCCAAAGATATAATAAAACCTATCCCCAAGGATACAATAAATCAGTTAGCTGTTCTTCTCATGAAGATAATTAAAGGACCATACAGAAATTATGGGTAAGTCTCCTTGCCGTTATGCACAATTCAAAATCAACAGCATTCAAACCTCTTCAGAAAAATGAACACATATGCAATCACACCAGCTTGAAAAAACAAAAATAAGCCTATTCACTGCGTCACTCTGGAAACTAAATGTAGAGCCTTCCCTGAGAGAAAGCCAGCTCCAGATCTTATGAAGCTGTTTTAGCTTAATTGTTTGGAGATGTAAACGTAAACAACGCAGAGTGACATTTCTTCATTTGGGAGAAAAAAACAAAACCAAAGAATAAACACAGTTGCTGGATCTGAAGCAAGCTGCTCACTATCCTGAAATAATATAACTTAGACGTGTTTTCATGCTGAGAAGCTGGAGAGGCCGAAGTGTTGCTTAAGGGCCATTTGAGACACTTTTGCACCTAATGAGGCCAGCATATTTTTTGCAAGATAGTCTCATTTTCTTCTTTTCCGAGCATCCCTACATGGACACAGACACCAGCTTCTGAAATATCACAGCCTGTGTATTATCACCCAAACGAATCACTGTACTTCTGCGGGAAAGAAAAAAACAAAGCAACCAACACCTGGAACAGGAATAATGGGAAAATGAATTCAAAAGCAGAAAAACTCACAGGCGTTAATGACAAGTCACTATTCCCATCGGAGTGCAGTCCTCGTTGCCAGAAAGAATTAATCCTGATACTAATTTGAAGATTCTATGAACTGATAGTAAACATACCTATTTTAATCTCTTTCAAAATTCATTTTTAGTAAAACCTGACCACTACCTCTACCTAGCAAGGTGTTCTCGGAAGTCAGGCTCACTATTTTCCACATCACCTGAAACCTGCTCTTCTGTCCCTAAAGGGCTCTTTCTGAAGAAGCAGTGTGTTAGCATTCATTACCGTAACCCATTGATGTATATTTTATTTGTGGTTTTAAAGTCTCGAACCACTTTTCTTTGATGCAACGCATAATCAGTAGCAGTCAAAAGACTACCTTAAAAATGGAAGCCTCCGAACAAATTTCGTGATAAACCATCAAAGGAGCGGAGTTTGAATTAAAAGCCTGAAGGGTAAGAAACAAAGCGAACTTGAAACAACTGAGGTCTCTAAGAACAATGGCAGGAACGGGGGAAATCTCTACCATTAACATCACTGGAAAGTTTAACTCCAAACAACTATCAGACACAGCTTCTTTGCTTACCTGGACCTAGACTTCAAACAATGGATGCTGTCAGTCTTACACCAGTAAAAACATGAACCTTGATGTTTTTATACTGAAAATGGTTCAACAGTCGACTGTAAAACTGTACTTTACAGCCCAACGCAAAGTGAGCCCACAGGTCACACACACCTTAAATGTACGGTACCGTATTTCAGGTCACTGCTACTGACTTGTTCATGGAGGGCTTAAAATTCTACTTTGAAGGAATCCACGAAAGGTAACTAAGAGAAGGTGACATGCTGGCAGTGGGCTTAAACCTACGGTACACACAGGCCATACTTAGTCATTCACTAATTAGCAAAGGCTGAAAAATGCTTCTGTAGACAATTTTCATTCATTAGTAATGGGGATGTTTTACAGGTCCCTTACGCTATGGCACAAACGTGCATCAACCATTTATCTAATCTTTCTGTTATACTTAATGCCAAATTTATGTAAATATAGATTACTAATGAATGACTAGAAACTAGATAATACAAGCTTTACTTACTTTTACTTTACGAGATGAAAACAATTGCCAATCTACAAGTGGAAACGTTCACTGCAACTCCTGTTCACCTTATTTAAAAATTAACATCATAATTTCCAAACCTGTTGAAAGTCACTTGCCTCCAAGCGGTCTTTTACATCGTTTCAAAGCTCAGGTCCTTGAGGTTTAAAAATAATACTTGAGTTTATTATTCCAGGCAAAGAACTCTACTGAAAACTCTCTTTCAATGTTTGAACAAGCATTGATGAAATGGTGGCAAAAAGTTCACAGCCAGGCTGGCAGTCACAGAAGCAGTTCTACCAGTGCTCCACGAAATTCACATTCAGACAAGAGACCCCTCCGTAGTTCAGACCTTTTCAAACAGACAGGGGCAGATCTGTCGTGGAGTGTGGGAAGGCTGCCAACCCTCAGAACCAGCAGTACGGCTGGGAAAAGGAGTCTGAACTATTGCAACACCTGAAAGCAAAAATGTAGAGCTCATAAATAGTTCTAAACACATTTAAACTAAGAGTAATATAAACTTTTAGTCCTCATTAGCGTTTCCTATGTATATCAATCAGAAATGTTAATACAACTTCTTGGAACAACCAAATACCATATGCATTTTTTAACTGCAAAATTAAAGATACAGAAAAAAAGGTCTTTCATAACACAAAGATAAAAGAGTTCCTTCTGAATTCAACTACTGTTAACATTCGCACCTGGTGCTTACATAATTAAAGACAGAAAACAACAATTGTACCCTAAGAAAAACTTAATTAGATTAGGCATGTAGTAACAAATGCAAAATTACCATCATTAGTATGTCAGTGTTCTACAAATGGAAATGCTTAACTGCCAAGCCTACAGCCCTCACGTCTGATTTATTCCCACAGATGAGGAGGAGACAGCCACTTGCACCCTTTTGTAATTCCAGAGCAACTGCATCCAGGGGAGGTTTGGGCACAAAGCAGCAGGCAGGAGGACTGCCGTCACCCTGTCTCTCTCCAGAAATTCAGAAGGTATTTTTCTTCACAGACGTTTTGCGCTACAAAAGTAAAACCAGGTTGGGCAGCCTGGAACAAACTAATGAGTCTACAAATCTCCTGTGTGTCCTGATCCTTCCGCAGCAGCCTTGCAGGCTGCCTCACAGGCACCTGCTTTTCTCACAGATGAGACACTGTGAATGACATGACAGCTTCCCGCCTCCCCCCAAGCAACAGGAACCCTTTAATTTCAGGCTTAAAGCTGTAACAAAAAAAAAAAATTAAGATTCCAGGGAAAAATGTTTCCATGGTATAATGGTATAGACGGTGATGCACTGGGAAAGATTGCCTACAGAAGTGTAGAGTCACAAGCAGGAACACAAGGAAGAGTTTGACAAGTGTCCTCTAGGAATGACCTAAGCAGAAGTGATTCTTGTTTGATCCTCTGATTATATATAGAACCTTTGGAAATAGTTGGGATACCCTTAGCCAGACCTGCTGCAGATCGGCAGCTGGGAGGGCTGAGTGCAGAGTCGCACGAGGGCAAGAAATGATCCCCACAGTTATAACAAAATAAGAACTTTTCCAGTTGTCTTCTACCATCTCCGTTGGTGGGAATGGTACACGCAAATCTTTGAATCCCACCACCACGAGAGATCAGACTTGGCATGGCTAAACACAGCCCTGTACGTCACCGCCTGGAAAACCAAGATGTTCTGTTCCACGGGAAATGGGCGCACCGCTGTAAGGCCCAGACTTACTGCCAGGCGTTTGTAATGCTCTACATGCCAAGATACTTTAATTTGTCAGGAATTAATGTGAGCTTAAAATGGGTATTTAAATGCTTTGTATATTTAATCAACTTTCCTCAATTATTAAACTGTAAATATTCCCTGAGTATTAGGGCACTAATTCGCTCAAGACGCTCCTAGAGCCTACAGCAGCCACCCCGGATATTTCATGCCTGCGCACTTATTTAAACATTACCACTGACATGGTAAAGCTAAACAAGTCTTCCTCACCGTGGCTCCCCTGGCAGGGCAAATGTTTAACTAAAGCTAGCACCTAAAGCTAGATCGTATTTAAACTGCAATTCGATAGCAGTTCCAGACAATACCTGGTACAACATGTTCAATAAGAACTATATAGGTCTTAAAGAACATAAATGAAATCATAATTAAGAATTCAGGTTGTTTTTAAAAAACACACGCCCATATTCTTGATGGCAAACCTGTCGCACCCACCAGCGCAGGCTCTCTGCAATCACACCTGGCCTTGCAAAAGGAAAAAAAACTTCTCTCTACCAAGAAAACCCAGAGAAGCACGAGGCAAAATTGTGATCTGACCTTAAACTTTACCACGTGGTCAAGAAATGAAAAATAAGAAGTCTGGTTTATGAATTTTGAAGCATAATTCACATTAAGACAGTATGAGGCATAGATATGTTTCTTGAGAAAACTATAGATACATAAGGTTACCCAGCTGTGCAGCCATGAAACATATTCTTCTTGATTAAATAAGAAACTATGGCAACCAAGGGTACTATGGCCTCACATACGCGGTAATAATGAGACATAATGAAGTGTCTTCTGGGAGCTCTCCCACAACTGCTAAAATTTTATAGAATCAAATTTGGGAATTAATTTTGAAAAAGAGAGAATCCTATTTAATATTTGATGTGCATTGGTGCTTTTTTCCTTCATAATGAAACAATTTCCTCTAAATATCCACATTCTTTATGTCTAAAAAAATTCAACTGCTCCTGCTGAATCAACTCTCAAGGGAGAAGAAGATAATAATATCGCATATGAACTTTACAGTATTTGCTTTTTATATCCCATTTGCAGATACCATCTTATTTGAATAATCACATGTTTGCAATTTTCCAGCTCCTGATGAAAAAGTGACCTGTCATCAGGGCAAATTTCCTTCAAAACTCACATATGACTTGTTATCTGTACCTGATGTTATGAAGAATATTCATTTTTTTGACACTCATTCCACTAACTATCTACATAGGAACTCATAAGAGGTCCCATCTCAGTCCACGGTAGGTCGCGCGACTTTTCTATGAAAAGTGACTCCAAATCATCATCCAATAAATCTACCAATTCTTTGTCCAGCTGTCATTGCAAGGGAAAAGTTTTCTGCTGCATCTTTTGTTCTCCAGGAGGGCAGGCAGTCCTGGTTGAAACGCTAATTGCTTGTAAGCCCAGGGAAGAGGCTAAATTCCACCGCAGCTGGGTTATATCGGGATGGAACAGAGGCCCCACCCTTGCGCAAATAACCCCCTGGAGAAATTACTGCCCAGCCATCAAGGGTGAAGAAATACACAGAAGGTAGTAACTCCAGGGGGTTTATCCCTTTGCACCAACAATACTGCCTTCACTCCTAAGAGCGACGGAACTGCAGACGGGGAGACCACCGGGGCACGGCGAGGTTGAGCTAAACATTTTAAATCAAAATTGTCATTAAAAGATAAACGAAGATGACAACCGTAACTGTAGGCTTTCATAAACTTTTTCTTCACCTCTGCAACGGGCAGTTCTCTTTCATTTGCTTGAGTGAATAACTCATTTGGCTTGACAAAGCACTGCCTGTTGAGAACGCTTTTCCCTTCATCGCGGTACATACTTGGGAAAGGAAGGAGACGAGGCACTACCTGCATTTAGGGGCATGAGTCAGGATGAGGGACTGGTGACTAAAGCTGTGATTAGGATACGGGTAAGAGCAAAGCCAGCAATGAGAGGGCACCGGCAGGCGAATTCAAAGAGAATCTGGGAAATTGGCCGGGGACTAAAACTAAACCATTTCCCAGTAAAGACATCAGTGAGCCGGGAGCAGAGAGAAACCGTGACTGGCTAGACACGGAGGCTAGTTTTTAAAGTGAACATTAAGGTGAAAAATTAGACAGGGGACACTCACGCCTAGCACCCCGTTTGTGAGAGAACAGGGTCTCACGTTACAACCTGCCCAGCAGCAGAGGAAGCTATCGCTCATCTCCTCCCCTTCCCACTTGTCTCCACACCCATCACTCCTCTCTCAGTCAGCTCTCTGCTCCTTAATCACATCAAAGCAAACCTTTTTAAGGCCACAGTCCAAAACTGCGTAAGTAAAAGCCATCCCGAAAACCAATCCCTCTTCCACACGTGAATTTAGGCCAGCAGACTTTTGAATGGATGTGATTAAGGGAGCAGAGAACTGTAAAATGCAGGTAGTGGGACTGGGAACAAGAAGGTGGGAATCTCAAGGTGAGTTCCAGTTTGATGATTTATAATGTTGCATCACCTCCTGGGCTGATATACGAGTTCCAGTCTGCAGAATCGCTTGGACTTTACCAGATCTATTTTTTTAAATGTAAGGACTGCCATCTCCATATAGAAATTAGGTCCCTCTTGCATAGCTTGGGCCTTAAAATCAGAATTCTGACCTTAATCTCTGCTTTTTTCTTTTTTTTCTATTCCTTTTTTCTGAAGATCACACCACTGTTTTGGGGAAGACAAATAAATTTGTCTACGAAATCCTACAAAACCTATGAAATCTTTAATTAACTTCCGAAATCATACACCAAACTGGTAAGTACCATAAAGAATACTGGTTTGCAGACCAGAGTTTAAGTACACAAAAAGTATAACATGGGTTTGCTTTGAACAAAGAGGATGATGGAGGTGAGGTTCCAGCTGGAAAAACAGCGAACTGCAGAATTGGAGGCAGTATCATCACACATGTATGCATAGAGACGGTGAGCCTGCAGGCAACTCTAATTTTGGCACTTCCTAACTTTAACTACTTAGTTTTGCACCTTAATAACATTCTTTTAACATTGTCTGCGTATAATACACTCATAGATCACTCAGCCAAGACATAATTGATTTACTCATCCACATTTGTGAATGATTTGTGAAGCTTACATGAACTTGCGAAGTTGCAGCCCTGCCCAATAAAAATTAAATCAGATGCCTCTGAGAAGCCCAGAGAAACAAGCTGATAATGTAAAAGGAACAGACTGAACTGTAACGGGAGAAGTGTGACAAAAAATATTTTGTTCTTTGCTACTGTGTATGCAGCCAAAACTACAACACTACAGATCTGTCAGTCCAAATGCCAAAAATACGAGTTTGTATCTGAAAAAAGATAAATTAGCTTTAAAAGAAACTTGAATTATAAACCCTACACATGACAAGACATTTACATACGAACAAGGCAAAAGATGTAAATAAGGAGATTTTGTAAAGAAAAAAACCAACTATTTTACACGTAATTATAAGGTATCATTTTTAATGAGATAATCATTGAAATTACTCCGCTGTTGGAAGAGGTTAGATTTGGTCAATAATAAAATTAGGTACTTTGTTACTCCTGAAGACTCTATTTTTTAATATCAAAGATTTTAAAATCCTTTGTTATTAATACTATGCAAATTCAAATTAAAATTAAACAGCCCTTCTCGAACTTAATACAGAAAAGCCCCTCGCACAGGAATTGCTGCATATTTAGAATTATTAACGGTGGTAGCCTCAAACACATCACTTTTTTCCTATATTCACATTTTATTTCCATTAGTGTAAAACTGGTTATCTAGCAGAACCTTATTTGCAGTTGGTGGTCCTTCTGCCTTTCCTTTAGAGAATTTGCTGTATAGCCAATTAAGGTCTAATTGTCAGGAAGTTGCTCTCAGTAGAGCATGTTTTCTCTTTTTCCAAACAGCATCCTGATTCTACCCATGCAACTGCTAGTAAATTAAAATCCCTCTTCCTTCCAAATAAGAATCAAAATTCCTATTTGCAAAACTGATACAGGCATTATGAGACCCCGGTGATTTACGCTTTGCCTTCAGAGAGCTTGTTTTTGCTCTTTTCCATTTGGACCTTTTGCAAAACATACGGTTTCCTCGTCTCATTTTCCCAACTGTAACATGGAGAAAACAGTAATTCTCTGTTTACCAAGCAATGAGGATAACTGCACCAAAGGTCTGTGGAGCAGTTAGCTTCTGTGATAATAATGCTCATACGGATCAGGTCCGTTATGCGTTTTCTTTCCTATCGAAGTCATCTTCAGCAGTTCCTCTCTCTGGTTACTTCAAACCTCAGTCTACTGTTCCCCCACTACACCCAACTTCAAAAATAAAGTCGAAATTCAATGTACAAAGTCATTCAGGCTAAACCTGAAGCCCTAGAAAGGGCAGGTAGCTTTTTTTTTCTTAAATCATAGGAGCTCTCTACTTTGCAGCTTGCTGTATGGCATTAGAATGAAAATTAGCAACTGGAAGCTGCCTGTACCATGCGATATTATCGGTTAGAAAAGGTGAGCAACTGCACAGGCAGATTTATACATGCAGGTTTTCCCCTAATGTCTGTTAAAAATCAGTTCCACCTCTATAGGAGTTTGAATCCTCCGTCAGCAATCATGACATCTCACTTTTTTTAATATGCCAAAAGATCATCCAACTTCATACTGACTCTCTGATGGATGGTTCTCAAAACTGGAAGGAAGACAGGCACGCAGAAAACAAAGGAGGACAGACCTTTCCAAGACTCAACCATTTTGCCAGCTACTCCGCTGGAGATTTTCTTGGCTTGTGAAAAGCTGCATATTACAAACTGTAAGCGTTTTGCACAGAACAAAGGAACTCCGGAAAAACGTGATCGGCGAAGGGCGACTCGTAAATGAGGAGTGAAGCTCTGTGGAAAGAGCAGAAAATTTGAAATGGAAAGTGAGAGGTGAATGCAGACCTGATTTCATAATCCTTCATCCTATGCAGCCAGAAGAGAGTTGTAAACTCTTTGTAGAGTATCATCTCGATACTTGGGATTTGCCTGCCCCTGTAGTTTAGTCCTGGGGCTTAGTCAAGATTTCCTTTGAAAATACAGTGACTACGAAGTAACTGCTTTAATTAGAAACAGAAAGAAGAAACTACTGTAAATTCTTTCCATGATGGGAGGCGGGACACTCAGGATGATGAGACCCGCCAACCTCTGACCTTCGGCGAACGCGTGTTGTCATGCTGGAGTAGACCAGCAGACACAGTTAGAGCTGTCCTCTCCCTCCTCCTGGGGAGCTGCTGCTGTTACCCCACGCTCCTACCTTCCTCCTGTTGGACACGCACTCATTTTGAAAAGAATAACCAACAAGGATCAGCGAATTGCTGCCATTTTTCCGTGTCGTTTTTCCATGCCCTGCTGCTCTCACCTGTATACACACTTGAGGAAGAAATCAATGAGCTTGGGGCTTAGAGACAAGTTTAAGGAACTCTCTACTGATTAAGGTCTTTGTTACGTATTTAGGCATCCCAGCATGAAAGCTTCAGTAAATGGGTTGATTTTCAAAAGTTTGTACATCAAGTCTGTATGTCAAGTACTTCACCCACTCTGCTACTTCATTTGTTCTACTTCCTTTAATATCAGCTGTAAAAAAACAAATAAATGTGGGGGTTTTTTAATGTTTTAAATTACATTTCATGTTTTCCTCCTACTGAATGGTCAGTACTTCTGTTCCAGGCCCAGGAAAATAGCTGTAGACCTTAAGTCCAGAAAACAGAGTTAAAACTGCCAGCACCCCTGTTTGAGCCGAACAAACCACGCCTTTACCCCAGCGCTCGCCCCATTCTTACCTCAGCAAAAGGGACACTGCCGAGATTGTCAGGCGTCCAACTGAGCACCTCTGACAGGTGTCCCAATTTACAGATTCCTCTTGAAGGAAACCAACCAAATGTTTAATTTTAAAAACTGTCTTCTGTAGACGGGTACGTATATACACTCAAACGTCTGACTGAGCTGTATTCTCATTGTAGCACGCAGCCACACGTGTCACCTCCTGCACTCCCAGACTCTCTTTTCAGCCTGGGAGCTGCGCTCTTCACCTTCAACTGCAGGGGAGAGTCTCAACAGATGCATCCTACGATGCTTGAGGAGCGCCTCAGTAAACGAAAAACTAATTGTTTTTTTTATATAAAAGACATACATGCGAGACATACGCGTATTTGTCCGTATGTGGGAAAAGTGTTAAACATTTTTAGAGCCTATATTCAAGTCATGTAAGAAACATACTGTGAATTGCCTTATAAATCATGTGATATCTCTGGATTAGGGAAGGTTTGTGACCTCTCATCCTGATTTGCAGCTCTGTCCTACAACAGGAAACAAAATGGAAAAAAGAAGGAAATACATTCCTTCTATAACTGCCTGCCTTTTCGGCTTGGATGTTTATCAAGAGCACCTTAAATTTTCAATGACCATGAACTAAAGGTCTTTCCCAGTCTAACAAAATTAATGCCATAATTTTCTTTATTTATTTGCACACGCACACATACATTAAGTCTGACTTTCTGAAAAGACTGCAAGATTCAGTCACAAATATATATAACGACACACGTATATCTAAGTATGTACACACGAAAGCCATGCATATACATGGCAGAAACTGTGTATGTTCATTCTTTAGTTAGGGGTACAAACCGTTACCTCATAACGAAATAAAACAAAACGAGGAGGGTCAGTGTGACAGTCTATCTGAGAAAGAAAAAGGCCTCACTATTAAGTGGGAGCTCAGAGCATTGTGGACTCAGTAACTATGAGTGAAAAATAAAACATCGCTTTCTAATGCCTAATTAAGTCAACACAGCAGCAAAATTAAAAGGCTGAGGGCAGCAGTGAGTAAGTAGGTCTGGACACATTAAATTCTAGATTATTTTCATACCCGAAACATACAGTCATGTTCCTATACCACCGGCTGGAATTGAGGCTCCACTTTGAAGAATCACAGGCTGAATATTTCTTTTAATAAAGTCATGGTTAGAGAAAGTCATTTATGTGCATCGACAACTATAGGTACACATTTGAAACAAAACACCTGATCATGTACCTGTATCAGTTCCTGTAAAGAGCAAAACACCATTTTATTTTTTTCTAAGTAACTGCTGGGAAAGTGCAATTAACAGGATACAATTAAGCAGCAACTAAGAAATACTTAAAATCAATCCAGAGACTTCCTGTTTACAATGATTCCCCATATATATAATAATGTATAAAATGATGGGAGAAATGAGGTTAGCAGCCTGCACAGCCAAAGGGCAAAATATATATCATATTTAAACAAAAGCAATGACAAAAAAGAAACTAGAGTGGAGCACACATTTTAAATACAATCATGGGGGTTTGGGTTAAGGGCCCTTTGAAATAAACTATGCTTATTTATTTATAGAGATATCAGCATCGTCGTATCTCCAGATGCACTACAAAATGAGAAACCCACTAATATCAAAGCTGAACTAAAACTTACATGGAAATATCCACTGCAAAAAGCGCACATACTACGCAGATTGAAGAAAGAAAGAGAGAACATTTCAAGAATAACCGACCTGTAAAGAAAGACCTAGGAAGTTTGAATAAATTGTATAAAAGTGGTTAAATTACAGAGGAATCTATTTGCTTTGATCTGATCCAACAGAAAGCTCATGAATAGTAAGATTTGGGGCTGAACTAAACATCTTGAAAGGGTTACAGTCTACCTTGAGCGGCTGGCCTACCAATGGAACTAGTATTACAGCTGTAGAGAAGGAAATACATAAATGCATAAATATTAAAATTTTAATTGGCTGATGTACTGTCACAGTGGGGGAACTGGTGGATACAGCCCTCTCAAACCCACTCTATTTACAGAGATGAAAAGGAACAGCATGCAAATAGTCCAAAGAGATAAAACACTTTAACAACCCTACAGAATTGCAGCAGCAATCTTCTAGCAGAAGGGGATTAATTAGCAACAAAGGCAAACGGCCATTTGCCTTAAATTATCAGATCGTCTACATGATCATTATTCGCGAGGAAAATCTTTGTCCCTTCATAGCTATTATCTAAATACCTAAGATATGATGACGCGGCGTACAAAGCAACTGCGAGTTTTTGAAGCTGGTTGAAATCCCAGATGAAGCACATTTGTTCCATGAAGCCATTTGTTGCGAGCACACCCCAGTCTGACAGATGCATTTGACATGATACAAGAACATGCCAACAGACTGACATGAAAAAAACACAAAATAATAATGCTTATTTTCTTGATGAAAGAATCCTGTCAGCGCCCCTTTCCCAAACTCTTTCTTCTCTTCTCAAGGGGTGCATTCGTGCTACGCGCACGTCACGCACAGATTTGAACTTTGAATTTAATCCCTTGCTTCGCTTGCATTTAAATTATGTAAATAACAAGCCCAAGCCCTGTGAAATCCAAAACAGAGAGCATCTCACCCTGGTTCAGGATAAAACAGGCTTGTCCGCTTCCTGTCACACATTTTGAACAGGCGAGCGCAGGGCCAGTCCAACGTTTAAAGTATTCTCCTTTTACCCTGCTGTGGGGGTGCTTTGCATCTTGTCTCGTTCCTGCCTCCCATCTTCTCTTGTACAACTTTCACTCCTCGGTGTCATGAATATTCATTTGCTGTGGAAGTCGATGTCAAGTTACTATTCAGACAGTGTAAAACCTCCTTTTTATTGGTAGAGATTTAACTGTCGGACAGAGACTGGAAATGGTTAGTCGCATACCTAAGGCACAGCCGTGAAAATAAAAACTTCATCCCTGGCCAAGAGGAGGGATGTCAAGAAAGGACATTCATGTCAGCTGTTCCTTCCTGCCACTACTGACCGGGTAATCACCAGCTTTTTGAACTCATTAGCCGGCAATTAATTGTCAAATAGAGAGTGACTTTGCAGCAGCACCCTACCAGCAGCGTTCCTCTATTTCTACAGCAGTAGCAGCAGCCATGGTGGTTGTGCTACACATCCGCTACACCCAAGCTTGAAGACTAACAACTCCACCACTGATTTGGCCCCAAGTGGTACAACGCACATGCTCAAACACTGGTACCTAGTGGTACCAGGTTTGTCAGCTGCCCCTGACAAACTCCTATGAGGACAGGCTGAGAGAGTTGGGATTGTTCAGCCTGGAGAAGAGAGGGCTCTGGGGAGACCTTGCAGCAGCCTTCCAGTACTTAAAGGGGGCTGTAAGAAAGCTGGAGAGGGACTTTTTACAAGGGCATGTAGTGATAGGACAAGGGGTAATGGTTTTAAACTAAAAGAAAGTAAATTCAGATTAGATGTAAGGAGGAAGTTCTTCACTGTGAGGGTGATGAGGGTCTGGAACAGGTTGCCCAGAGAAGTCGTAAATGGCCCATCCTTGGAAGCGTTCAAGGCAAGGTTGAATGGGTCTTTGAGCAACATGGTTTAGCGGAAGGTGTCCTTGCCTGTGGCAGGGGGATTGGAACTAGACGATCTTTAAGGTCCCTTCCAACCCAAACCATTCATGGAAGTGCCATTCAGCTCCACACAATCCTGTGTCGTAGGTGCCAGATCCATGCCTGTATCTCAGAGAGCCCACTGCGCTGATGTGGCACTTGATGCTTGCATGTAGGCAAGCATAGCTGCCAGCATTTTGAGGTGGCATACTGGCCCTGGCACTAAGTCCATCTCTTGCATCATGTGATTTTGTGCTCAGGCTCAGCAAAAGACTCCAGCTGTTGAATAGCTCATTTCCCTCCTGATAAACCCATTTTCCAGGGTAGAAATTAGTAATTTCTTTCTAGCAGGAGAAACCACTTTTTTTGCCACTACTGTAATCTAACACAGATGTAAAGGCCAACAAAGAAGACAAGCAAATCACACGGTTAAAATGGAGTGAGTCTACCTGATCATGTACAGAGAAACCCAGTTTCCTGCTGTGATCCTGCACACAATACAAGCTCCCCGTGCCATAACAGTTGCTTAAAATGCCATGCCTACAGACCGTATCTTGGCAGGCTGGAGAGGTAGGTCTGCTCTACATTTAGGATATGCTAACACACTTATGGCTATACAGGAATTAATTCTTTCCATGCCAGCAAAAGCCCTAGAAAAGACATAGTCACACTGGCCAAAAAAGAGAGAGACAGAGATGGAGAGAAAGCAACCCACTTAAACTGGGTCCAAGCGATGCTTCCAGAAGACTGCGAATGTAACCTGTCTCCTCTCAGAGCTTTTAATGACAAAATCACCATTTTCAAGTACAGAGCTGACAAAAATTATGTTCTAACAGGACACACTAAACGATGATCACTCTTTCATCCAGCATAGGCAACGAAATCTTATAAGGAAAAAAAAAAAATCCCTAGGCTTGCTATTTTAAATATAGCCTCAATTTAAGGTCAAAGAAAACAAGGGAATCTAGAAATCAGTATGCAACAAGAACCTGATTACAGTCAGAGAAGGAAGTAAAGGAAAAATGAACCCCAAGGAAAGTAAGTGAAAATGAGGCGGGGACAATGGGGCACGAAACCCCCAAAACCCCACAGACTATCGAAAAATGTAAAGGGGAGCAGAAATCTCAGCTCTTGCTCACTTTGCTTTAACAAAGTGCATGACACCACATATTTTCATTCCTCGACACAGCTGTTAAAAAATGTAAAGAAAATAATTGCCATGCGATTCTCAACAGCCAAAACTTCGTGACACGTTTTTAAAAGGGGTCACTTTTTCTCAAAATACCCAATGTTTTTTCCTCACTACCACCAAATGCAGGTAATTTTTTTAATAATTTTCACCTTTGCACTGTTGAACATAACAGGACAAATAATACATGATGCACAAATAAGTCATAATGCTCTGTGTCAGTTAATAGGAGCAGGGAGATGCTGAATGCGTGATAAATCCAGACCTGAAAGTGAAATATGCCTCCTAATTAAAAATCAATTATTAAAACCAGTAAAGAATGAAAAAGAAAAAAGGCTCACTCACCAAACTCATAATGAAATCCTGGAAACTTCAGAGTTATTTGAAAAGCAGAAAGAAACCTTCGACATCTATATCTAACTAAAGATTCTTCTAAGACTCTATTGTGGGTTTCTCGATTTTACGATTAAACAGTTCTGTGAAAAATTGTTTCTGGTGTCTTTTGTGCTTTTATCTCTCCATTCCAAACGGTCATGAAAATGAATAGACAGCATTTAAATGGGGGATGCCAGAACAAATCATTACTCTGGCTCTGGGAAATCAAAGTACACAGTTGTTCTCATGTGGTTTCAAGGTGACACAGGGACAATAAGCATCTGCCCAAAACCACCAGCACCTGAACTTACAACCAAGTGTGCTACGTTTACCGACAACATCACCCGTTGGGTTCCTCAAGAGCTTTCCTCCAGACAATGGCTTTAACATGCATATTGAGTTACTCACAAATGTTAGATCAGGACGTTCAAATAACTATTTCCAACTAATGTGTGTTCAATTCTGGAAAGCTTTCAAACATGGAACAGCTCAAAAGCAGCTCAAAATGACAAAACCTGTTGCACGAGCTTGGACAAATGGAAACCTCTCCTTATCATTTTCTGTCAACGTAAGATATGTATTGATACCCCCAGCAGTGGCAGAGAGATTAAATTAACTAGCGTTACTGAAGAGATCTAAATCCCATTATTGGAGAAACTACACCGGTATTATGCATTATCATAAATACTCAGCATCTGCAATCAAAAGGCGGCTTTGGTGTTTACGCGTATAATAAAGTTTTAATAATTCACTTGCAATATTTCACGTGGAGTGCTGCTGCCACTTCCGTTTGGAAAAAGGAAAAAATATATCCAGAATTTAACCCAATCAACTGGAAACAAAATGATCTCTTCTACCGAGAAATGCTCGTGGCCAGCAACAAGACGTTTCTCCAAGAAGCAGGTTCTCCGCACTTGCCAGGGGTGCCTCCACTGGGTGCTCCCCTGAGCAAGCTCCAGCCGGCAGACCCTGTGCACCCTTCCCTTCTCCAAGAGGGTACAGCCAATGCGCGTACCCGAAGATGGAGCCACAGACACCCCATGGCAGCTGCCCAAACTCAGGAGAACTTTGGCAACAAAATTCTCAAGATTTATCCTCAAAAGACCTGGAAGACCTAAGCAAACACACTTTGAAGACGTGTCAGCCACCCTACCCAAGAGCAGTTCATAGCACCTCCAGAGCACAAACGCAGCTCCTTAACCATCAGCAGTCAAACTCTAAGCCATAAAATAGACAAAGTTGGTGTTTCACCTGCATCACAAGCAAGGAGGTATGTTGTTATCCTTCCACTGGAGATTAAAGGATCTGGGATTGTGTTTCTCAGTGTTTTGGCCAGAGGAGGCTGCAGGGAGACTTCCTCTGTGGGAGGGCATCGGGGCTGCCCAGTGCCACCTGCAGCCCATCACAGCCGGTTCCCCCAGGCACCCACCCTGTGCCAAAGGCCAACGTGTCACAGGAGCTTCCGGACACCACTGAGGGAACTTATTTGAGAAATGGTGGTAAAAGCCCAAAAGGACACCAGGGCAGGAGGAGGGAGGGGAGATGCGGAAGAGAAGGTGCAGCAGCACACTGCCGAGCCTTGTGTGCTGCCATCACATCAACCTGCCCTGAGGAGAGGGGGAGGCCAGGAAGAGGGGAGGAAGCAGGTATTTTAATTGCCAATAAATTAACTTGATTGAAGCTCCTCCACTTTTAACACACAGAAACCAGGAAAAATCCAGACTTGACCCACAGCACAGTCTCATCCCATCCGCCACGGAGGGAGAGCCACGGTATCTAGTGCCACACTGAACGGACATCAACTTCTGAAGTACGGTCCAGCTGAATAAATACCACAGAAAGTCAATAGTCAAATCCTTTCAGCAGCAGCGGTGCTCTGGGAACCTGATTGGAATCTGAACATTTGCATTGATTTCTCTTTTTTTTTTTTTTTTTTTGATGTTACCAGCCGGGAGCGAGGGCTGGAGAGGAGGTACACAAACGTCAATGACTCTGCAGGATCATGAGCAGCTAGAGAAGGATTACCTTTTAAAGGATTATCTTTAAAACAAAGAAAAATTTAGTGTACTGCAAACAACTAACTCGAATCAAAAGAAAGAGATTAATCTGACGGGATTACCAGTAAGGCTTCTCTGTACTTCAACATCCAGACACACAGCTGAGAAACATGAACGGTTTATTTAGATGCTGCAGTACGGCTGTCAAGCACCTTTTCGTGGTCCACAAATAAGGGCTGCCTGTTCATTAAGGTTGTTAAAACAAAAGCTTTGACTTATCCTCAAGCCTCACAAGCAACAGCGATCTTGTCTTTGTACAGAGCCCTTTCCTTTACCCTTGCATATGTAAGCTCTGATCATCAAGTCCTTTTAACTCCAGCCAGGAAGGAAGATTAGTCGCTGCCTGTACTGCTCCTGCACTGTGAAATTTCCAGAACTGAGCTCTTTTACTTTCCTCTGGGAAGCAGGGCAAGTTGCAGAAAACTGAGATCAAGCTCTTCATGGGTTTTTTTTTTCCTAAATTGTGTAAGCTTTTACAGCCATGGTACTACAGTATTACAAAAAAGCAAAATAGCATCAATCTACTAAAACAAAACAGCACCCATACAAGTGGAAACAATACAGACTACATGAACTAGAGCATCTCTGTCTTACTAGTAGACATGACGGTAGCATCTCTCATGTGCACCAAAGATTTGTGTTGAAATCTACTTTATGCTGGCAAACAGAATGTGGTAAGCAACTGAGTTTAAAAGAAAAAAAAAGTATAACAGGAAAGCCTCACTAATTTACTAAAATGACTTTTTACTGTGTTTTAATTCTTTATCATTTCTTTTAAAACTGTGTATTTAACACGCACTCAGGTTCTCTTGAAGTCAATGAAAAATCCTAAATACTTAAACACAACATAAGTGTTTGTTCAGTTTGTTCTGGCTCAGTCAGCCTCACACACAGGTCAGCCCTGGTCTAATCCAGAGGGGACGCTGGGTTCTGCAGCCGTCACAAAACGTGCCTCTTGGTGATATGAAACGTTATCAACTTTGGGGAGTTTTCCTATCTAATAATTGTACATTTCCATCCTTCGAACTTATCACACATTGTCTCACAAACAGCTAAACACTACATTGGTTCAGCACATATTTCACACTTATGTATGAAGAAATACGGCATTAAGCAAAGACTCACCTCCTCCACCTCCAAGAAGGCTGGAATTAGCTGTGGGAAGAACAAAAAGAGATTCATTAGTATTGAGCTTCGCAGATATATATGGAACCAAAACAGAAGATGTGTCACAAGAAATTTTCCATTGTTTCAGTAACTTTGCTACTCTCCACTTATTAAAAAACATTTATTGCAAAACCAATAATTTCTGTAAACTGTAATGGCAGTCTTTATCTTTGCACCATTTCACAATTTTGAACAGATAAGGTAATAAACAAAACTAATACAAGTGTTAAAGCTAACGTGTGGAAGAGCTTATGAAACTACAATCCTGATTTTGTAATTCTAGAAACCACATTCCTTTTTGATTACCAAATGAAGTAAAAGCCTTTCATTCTAGAGAAACTTAAACAGACTTTGATGCAACTTTTGATTAGCTCTCCTTGTTTTCTATGACATGGAACCCTGAGGAGGAGGATGAAGAACCTTGACCCCATTGATACCAAAGGGTGTTCTACCATTGTACACAATTAAGTTGAGATTTCACTCAGTATGCTTAATTACCTCTGAACTGTAACCATCCAGCTACCCGTGCCAGAAGTAGATAAATCACTTACGGAAAGCAATTTTCAGAGCATGGTGATACAAGATGGTCCTTCAAATTAAGTGAGCACAACTGGAGCCATGCCAAACCTTTTCCTTTCACAGCTTAGGCCAAAACCAGAAGGAAAGCCTAAGCTTCTAAATCTGCCTTGAGTAAAAGTATCCACCCTTTAGACTTGTGGGAAGCAAACCCCTGTTGTATCATAATATAGATA
Organism: Bucorvus abyssinicus; assembly: GCA_009769605.1. Lineage (NCBI taxonomy): Eukaryota > Metazoa > Chordata > Aves > Bucerotiformes > Bucorvidae > Bucorvus > Bucorvus abyssinicus. Next base: position 7,320,129 of record CM020031.1, on the reverse strand, counting down.
AAACACAGTATAAGGGATAAATAATATATATCTATATAAAAAATACAGATAAAGCAAGAGTATAAGGGATGGACACAGGTATTTTTTCCGAACTTTCTACTGTTACACGTTGTTGTTTCTGTGATTTCCCTCTGCTTCCTAAATGGAAGACTGGAAACAGCAAATTCCCTGTTGGTTTTTTCCATCACTTTCTTGAGACTTCTATGAAAAATCAAGAGTTCCCTTTGTCTTCCTCATTTCCTCTTGAGATATTCTACAAACATCTTTGACTTAACATCCACTTGCAGCTCTGCCATTAAAATCCAGCTTTCCCTGACCCTGCAGTGAAACTCTCTTCATTGAAACATGAGCTTTTCCATCTAAGTAGCATACTCAAGGTTTCTAATTTTAAAAGCACCATATACCACTAATACTATTATCTTACAGTGACTCAAGAAGTAGCTCTAGATTATTCAAAATTCAGTGCTCTATAAAGAAAAAAATACACAGCTTTATATCCAGCATAGCCAACAATATCAAATCAAAATATACTGCAAGCTACAGGAACAGATCTCCATCCTAGGACTAGCTGCTCCTGTATTAATTGAGTGAGTGAATCGTTGAGACCAAGACCTAGAGGGATATTCTTGCGCATCTTTCTGATCCAAATCCAGTTCTAATACTCTGTAAGATGAGATGAAGGAAAATGGGGCAAATAATCTTTGTTTCTAAAACAAAGCCATTTGTAGCCATTCTCAAACAAGTGCCTGCCTTCCTTTCTGCTGTCTGGATTCTTCCTTCAGATGCAACTCGGTAAACAAGCTGAAAACTATCTACTATTTCTTTTGTTTCTGATTTCTGATGCATCACTGAGGTGAGTTGGCTCATGGAATGATACACAAGTGGCTGGGAAAGAGAAGATGGAGCCACACAGTCTGGAGAACACTGTGCAAATCCTCCCTTTTAGCTGTCACATACTGTTACATTACCTCAAGATCCTTCATTTTCATGTAGCTATGTCCCATGAATCAACCGCTAGGTTGCCAGGACATCACTGTCTCAGTTACTTTGCTTTTACATAGCATAACAAGACGACTTTAGACCCTTGGCTATCCTCTATAAAGTGCTACTAGGGACAAATATTGCCATACATAAATCGCCCTTGGAAAACATACAATGATAGTAAAAGTAAATGTGTGCAGACATATTGCGAAGAGCACCACTGAACTTCAATCTTTCTATATTTACCTGCTCTTGCCCTCACTGAAAATCACTACTAAAAAAAGACACAAATTAAAAACAGCCCCACAAATTTTCACAGCAGCTTCCAAAGGCCTCCTGTAACGGGTAACATCACCTCCGCTGCAGTAAAATGGGTTTATCTGAGATTCAAATCAGCATTCTTCATATCAGAAGGAAATAAAAGCAACCAAGTGTCGTCTACTGCCACGGGTCTGCTATTCAAGGTTGTTCTTTTTTGCACTGTAAAATACAATTACCATTCTAGTTCTTGAGTGAGTCAAATTCTAGGATTTCAGTTATGTTTGAGAGACTTCAGACGCACAGCTAAGACCTGTTATACCTCACTGTAACCAAAGTTTCCACTGCTAAAAATGTTTCTTCTGATACCCGGCCAACATCCCATTGCGAACTCACGTTCGATGGCTTCTCAGAGAATTATGTTTCTCTCATTAAGTTTTCCTGACAATGTTCATCCTTCCAATACTTTATAAAACTTGTTAATAAACATATCCTGTAAGTCAGCATCGCACACTTCTCTATAGAAACAGCAGAAACAGTTCAGATAGATTTTTGGCTGCAGTGCATCTACTACAGCTATGGAAATCGCAGTAATAATTCATAGGCACTTCTTTTTTTAAAGAATTATGCTTACATACTAGATGTAAAAATCCAACAATTTTCCTATGATGCCAGGAAAGAACATGACCGAACTATATTCACAGCATCTCTTCCAGAAAGACAATGCGTCACTCAAAAAGCAAGAACTTTTGTATTCCCATTTTTCAGACTGTACCTGAAAGGTTCAAAAAACCATAACTCTCTTTCCATCTGTGGGAAAGCCTTACCATTAAAGAAGTAACTTTTCGCTTAGCACCTGACGAATACTTTTCCCCTGCCAGAGCTCGGGATTTTCACCTGGACTCAGAGAGGAGGTCAGCACAGCCCCATGGCTGTAATCACATCATGTTACGTTGCAGGAAGCACGGCCTCTCTCCTCAGCCCCTCGGTGTTAACCGACAGCTGCGTTTTGTCCATCAGTGCTCCCAAATGACCAAGTCTTGCAAAACACTTCGAAAGGGGCCCCTGCTGTAGAGGTTCAGCTATGAGTATGAACAACCAGAGGTGGGACTCTGGGACCTTTTGACCTCCAAACTGGATTTGGTCCAAATTGTCCCCCAGGTTGCACCACTACAGCGCGCATGCGCAACTCCCCCACCTAACTTGAGGCGTGCGCAGCCATAGGTAGGACACGTTACAACGTTTGTAGCCAACTAGTAAATCCATCTTGACTGACCTCCTGTCCTTGCTGCTTTACTCCAGTGCTGCCCAAGATTCTCAAGCCATAGGAGCCTTGGGGTGAAAGGAAAGAGGAAGACTGAATTGCTACCAAGTTACCAAGGCGAAGAGCAGTAAATGAAAACAAACAAGCATAAGAGGGGCTCCAAAGAAATCTGAGGTAAAGACATCTCCCACCTCATTCCATTCCCCACGTTACCCTTTCAAACTGACCTGCCCAACCTTTCTCAAATTGCATGCTTACATACTACGGTCTACAACAGACTCTTGGGCATTAATTCTGAAAACCCACTCACAGCACGAACCTAGAAATTTCAGTTATTTATTTATTTGTTACCCATTTATACTAAGAGGAGTGATGACACAGAGTGGTCAGGCAGCCAGAAGACTACATACTTCCTCATCAGACCGAAATACAACACACGTTGATAAAGCCCCATCCAAAACATTTCAGTTGGCAAAGCCCTGCAAGAGGCAGCAGAGGTGAGAGCTCCCCAATTTTAAAAATTTTTGCCTGCACCAGTAAGATAGGCTTCAATTAAAAATAATTATTATTTTACAAAAAACAACACAGCCATGTTTGGGGACCAGTTCCTGTGGCATGTTTTAAGTAGCAGCTTCGGCATGAGACAAATCACACACAACTTCAAAGGGAGTCTTGAACTCTGCATTCTGAGAGACAGACTTTACCTTCACGATCTGCCTCAGCACAGCGAACGGAAATATAACTCGAAGTAGTAACACAGCTTTCAGCCTTTTAGTTCTAGATTTTTGTTTTATTAGACACATTAGAAGCATTAGCAGTTAAGAAGTGTTTCTGCAAAGTTCAGGCTTATATCCAAGAAAAAATCCACTCCACAAAAAAACCCCACTTAAAAGAAAAAACAGTCTCTCATCTCTGAGTATAACGATGCAGCCCTTAATGAGATGTTTATGACCCCAGATTCAACCAGAAATTCAGTATTTGAAATGACGTGGTACCTCAGTGGACTAGACTTTTATGATTTTTAATGTAGTGTAGCAGCACCAGGACAGCGCTGCTAAACAAACTCCATGAACACTGGTCCGGTCTACTCAGAAAACTCCAGTCTTGCTCTAAGAAACAAAAAGCCTTCCAAAACCCTTCTGTGGGGACGGGGGCGGGGGGAAGAGAGAGAAGAGAAAAATAAAAGATCTGGAAGGAAAGAATCTAGAGTAAGCTTAGTTTCTCATTATGGAATACCCACAAGGAAATCTCAGGTTATGAAAATGTACTAATTTGAATAATGAATATACCAGAATATTTGACAAATAAGAACTGGACATGACTGTTTTAAATCCCAGCCTTAATGAGTTAAGTCAAACAGCTTTCCAACGCTTTTTTGACGGAATAAGCAGACCAGAAAGTCTGGCACAGGTCTTAACATTTTCCTCAATGTTCTCTTTACAACAGCATCCTTGCCAAGTAGGATTATTTGAAATTTTGTGGAAAGAAAATGAGTGCTGAAGAAGTTCACCTCCAATGAATCTGAAAATCCTTCTGTGCTGTAAGCCAAAAGGTATAAAAAGTGAAAGGGGACAGAGTATGGGTTGCTTAAACAGACATTTGAAGACACAGAATTATTTTCCTGCTGTCAATTCCGTGGAATTTTGAAAATAGAAAAGATGCAAATACCAGTTTTTGTGATGTCTCTGGAGATAACATGCTTTTAGCTTTGTTAACAACATAGCTGAATAACTCCGGTTACTTTTTTTTTGGCATATACTCATCTGACAACATTTTAAAAACGTAAATTCTTCTGGGAGCATGTCTTTGTCAAGTATTAATGGCACTAGTAACTTAAATTGACATCTATGTCATGCAGCCATGCATCTGTCAGTATAATAAAAATATACTTTTAAAAGATTACTTGATATTGTCTGACTTTGGCAGCAGATGTTTGAGCTTATTTTGATGTAAAAAAGATTAAATATTTTTGTCAATACTTTCTAATTGTGAAATTTATTCAAGAAGACATCTTTATAACTGGCAGTGTTGTAAGACGCAAGATATTCTATTGCCTCAGACACCATTTTTATTCATCAATAAAACATCATAACAGGCAGCTGGTGAGCAGAGTACCAGTAATTTATGGAACAGGAAGCTACATTTCTTCTACATGTTTTGTGAGACATCCTTACCTGTCAGTATGTTTTGTTTGATCTTCTCTCAGGAAAGCAGAGAGAACAAAGAAGAGTGAGCTAACAACTGCACCTTCTATGCTCAACCATTTTTCAACATGAGACATGTTTTGGTGCCTTAAAGTAAAAAGCTTTAGGCTTAAAGATCATGAAGTAATTTTGAAGTATATATAGTAAATAAAAACAGCCGTACACAACGTTCTACAGTATAGTCACCACTATAATTAACTCTACTCAAAACGTTTCCTTGCACACAAAGCGACAGCAATCAGGAGAGGTAAAATAACATTCTAATAACAGACCGGGGCAGATTTGCAAAGTTATGTAAGTGCCTAATGATGCAAAGCAGAGACTACTGGAAATGAGAAAACCACTCAGCCTACAAAATAAGATCAACTTAAAATGTTTAGGCACATCAGTAAGTACCACTATTAGCATCTTCAGACATCTATACTCCTTCTGTAAGCACAGCCTTCCGACAGTTGCTCAGTATGGAGGGTGTGACAATAACCTGTGTGCAGCTGTACACCAGAAACAGCTCCGTAACACCGGTACAGCCACAACTTACTTAACTGTTTTCGACGGTGCAGAAGATTCCGACAAACAAGCTGCTTCTCTCTGTATCTGGAAAGGGCTTTCACTCCTCTGGACTAACACCAAACAGGGAACTGGGATTGAATCCTTTGGCTCACGCACAAGCCGGCGCCTCGTGTGGATGGCTACACCCTGCGTGCAAGGGCAGTGGGCCAGTCCCCGCAGAGGACTGGCCGCTCTGCGTGCCCCGGCTTTCACACCGCAGCTCCTTGGAGCAATCCCTACATCAGCCAAAGAACTGCCCTTGACCTGCTCTGCTCCTGAAGGCTCCCAAGACGCTTCTGAGTTTAGGCCAACAGTTTTGGGGTTGGCTTGCTTTTAATGGGTGATCAACAGCACATCGTATTCTCAAAACACACTCAGGCTTGAGCTTCCATGTATTAAGAAACCTTCTCTTCTGCCCACAAAAAGGCCCTGTAAATAGAAGTGAACATCTACCCAGCCTTCCTGCATTGCTAGTAAAAAGTACCAGCTTCAATCTGTCCTTCTAGAAAGACAAGATGTCCAGCAGCATGACTGAATGAGTCCCAACAATTCTGCTTACGCAGTTTCCACCATCTCTGGTAGCAAAACAGATGACGTGGGAGACGAAAGAAAGGGACTGAATTTTCCATGCCTTACAATACTGAAAGTGTACAGTACAAATTTGTCCTGCTTTGAAGATAAATAAAATCTAATGGAAGGCTGTGTGCAATTAGAAGTACAGGTTTTGTATTTGGAACTAATCAAATGCCTTTGTGGTTTACTTGTTACACAACCTGTGCTGTTCTATTCCCTCCCTCACAAATTCTGTAGAGAGAACAAATTGTTAAAACTAAGTTTTGCCGTCTTTGCAAGTAAAGTAGTCATTATCTCTAATTTCAAGCTTGTAAAGGGTATTTCATAGGTAGATTAAGAGGAAAAAAAAACCAAATCAGCATACTAGTAAGTGCTCTGGAGTTGATCCTGTCAAGGAAATTGCCTTCACAACATTCTGAATTCAATAAGGAAACAATAACTGTCATAACTTCTATTTCTCTTCTTTTAATACATTACCAACTCAATGTATAATGTGCATTTATGCAAGAAAGCTATTTTTAAAAGTTATATATTACACCCATTAAGCTTAATCAGTTATATATGTAAAGTATCTCCGAAATCTGATCTGAAGAGTAAAAAAAAAAAAGAAAACCCCAAATCAACCACCAAACCCAGTGTAGGCACGGCAGCAGGCAGCACCAGCAGCAGTGTACAGCAAAGGCAGTTCAGAAATAAGCACACAGCTATCAGCCTGGCATTTAAAGTGTAGAGCCCATCGGAGGCACACCGTCAAAGGAGAAGGAGCAGACTGACAGGTTTTTACCTTACAGTGAACTACACTAATTGCTTCAAGGCAGAGTGAGAGAAAATGAACAGAAATTGAAGTTGACTATCACATACCGAGAAAAACACCTACAGTTGGACCCTACATGACTTCCTAAATGCCGCTGTATAAATTTCCATATGGACTGAACTTCACAGCAGCCTGAGGACTCCAAATCATCACAATTGCTTCTTGGTGGGGAAGTCAGTCAACCATAGCAAAAAGATGGACTTTAAAAGAAGATCCAAAAAACCCCAGATGGACTTCTTTTTAAGAATGGTATTCATCAGGAGACCTTCAGTCCCAAACAGAGCTCCACAAAACATTTCCAGGTGAAATCCCACAAAAACAGCAGTTCACACCTTCATACCCATGAAATTCATACCCCTCATACCCATCCACTGGTATTAGTTTCAACCAGACAGAAACACCTACTGCAAATCAAAGGAAAGAAAGTGATGCAAAAGGAAAAGGTTTCCCACCAGCAGCTCATGGAGGACTGTTAGAAGAACCTGCTGATGAGGTGATCTCATCCTTGGGAGGGAGAAGACAGTCTCGTGGAATCAGTAGCCGCAGTTTGGAGGAAAGGAGCTAGAATAGGCTTTAAATGGTCACTAAGCACAGAAACGTCCATTACCATGTTTTGCGTGAACCCCTTTGTAGAGGGCACACTCGTTTTTCACGTTCCTCTCATTTTTTCTGGCAAACATGAGAAAGTCACAAAGTAAGAATAATTTCATTCTAAAACACAGGTTGATAAATTGTCACACTCTACCAGGTGCTAAAGGGAAAGCTATGAATTAAGATTTCATCCATTTGTGTGTCAATTTGTGGTCTGCTCAACCACTTGAAGTTGCCTTCTAGATCATCAAGGTATTTTAGACTACAGCCAAGATGAAACGTAAAGAAACAGGAACTGATTTCAGGGCAGAATTATGAGGGAAAAAACTACTCAGGTCTACTGCAGTCAATTCTTCATCTCATAATTTGGGCCATTTGTGTGGTTCGTAAACACAATATTAAAGAGAATCAAAGTGCTGCAGTATGTAATTAATCCATCTAAGTAGAATCATCATCAATACTTAAAAGCCTACGCAAAGCAGAGTAAGAGGTAGTCCGAGGTTCTACCTGCGCAATTAGAAAAGCAGTTTGGGTAGTAATTATTTCAGAATAATTAGTGAAATTGATATAATTCATGCATCTTTCCAGTATCCCAAAGGTACTAGAACATGTTATCCAGAAAACAGGAACAAAAAATAGAGTTCTTTGTGCTTTCTTTGCTTTTGCCTTTTCAAAATTACAACCAGCTCCGAACCTCCCGAAGTCTGTCTGTGCACAAGAACACCACCCTGTGAGCTTTTTCTTTTTTTTTTTTTGTTTTATTTTGTTTTTAAAACATCGGTATGGTACTCTACGGCGCAGCTAATCACGAGATTTCATTTCCATTTCCTTCGCTAGGAAATAATTGCACAATATTTGATTCCAAGAAGGAAAATGTCTGATTGCAGAAAGTTTTAATAAAGCAACGATTCTGCTCTGAAAAATCAAAAAGACATCAAAAGGTGATAAAACCTAACATATTTCAACCTTGAAACATTAATATTCAACATTCAGGCTTCAAAACAATAAAAGCCCTTAACTCCTTATGAAATCAAAGGCACTGCTGGAAAGAAGCTACCCGGGGCTTTGTCCCCCCAGCAGCACCGTGCATTTTTCCGTGGGGTGGCCAGCAGAAAGAGGTACCCCGTGGTGTGGGCGTACCCCGTGGTGCGGGCGTACCCCGTGGGGTTTCTGATTTCCTCAAAGGCAGTCTCAGCAAGGTCAAGCCTGGCTGCAGCTGCAGGGCTGACCCCAGTGGGCGTATTTTGGAGTAAAAGCAGTAAGAACCCCCAGCACTGTTTATTCTTAGGGTATTAACATTCATGAACAATATTCAGTATTAAAAAGGGAAAAGAAGAAAAAAGAAAGGCTAAAAAGAAGGCACACCTCATGTTCTACCAAAACAGCCCTCCCACTTTTTTTCCAGCTACACAGACAAGACTTCACTTGCAAATTTTGCCACAAAGTTAGAGGAAGGCGAGGTGTTATTGTGCTGTTTTTGCAAGAGCAGCTTGGAAGGAACATTTTGACAATGAATTACAAGCTCCTGCAAGCAGCTAGCGCAGACATGTAGGGTTCGAACAGCCTGCCAGTAAAGCACTGAAGTAAGGTCTACTTTAAAGTGTGTCCAACTGGGTGAACGTGACACGCTCTGCATATGGACGTGGTGGATCACCTCACTAATGATCCTTTCTTTATATAGCCTGAAATGAGAAGCAGCTCCCACTGTGGTCAGCGTGAGCCACATTACAGCAGAAACTGAGAATCTGGTGATGTGCTTTACTGTACTTTTTTGCTGTTGTCCAACAGAGGCCCAAACTGTTGCTATAGGGCTAAATATTTGTATGACGACGGTCATGCTTTGCTTTGTAAGTGGAACTTAATAACCTCAGTATTTCACTCAAATGGTAAAACATGGACTGGACATCTTACACTGTGCATAAGAATATTGTCCCAAATCTTTCTGTATACCATTGTCAGACACACTGTTCATACTTTACCTTAACTGATTGTTTCAACATGTTACCATCTATAAGCTAAAAAACTAAAAATATAAAATCTGGAGAAGATCATAAAAGATATTAAGAATAAAGTCTAGCCATCGACTTACTCTGTCAGAGAAAGCAGCATTTGTCCCTGTTATAAGTCAGCTTAGTCAGAGAGAGATTGATTATCTTCTCCATTTTACTGTTCCTGGAACATACAATCCACAACATGTCTTAAAATGGAGAAACATAATCTGAAGGTTGAAAATATACAGAAAAAAAATTTATTTTTACTGTTAGCTTACCATTTCCATGCACTCTGAAAACGTAACAAACTCTGCTCAGGAACTTTAAAGAAGAGGGTGATCACAAGTAATCATGATGATGTGAAGGCCTGTAGATATGTTCAAAGGCATGACAGAGCCAAGAGTCCAGATGAAATCGCTGGCAATGACAGGATTTCAGATTGTGCGGGACAGTTCTCTGCTCCTGTCAGGTTGATGGGGGTTTATAACCTTTCCTAGCTGCAGGCTCTCACAGTTCGTGATTTATCTCAACAATCGTCAGGTTGGAGCTGTACCGCTCAGATTCTTGACTACCAAACTGCCCTGCACCTTATTTGACTGCATATCAGCCGAGTACTTGCTCTGTGGGTACCCCATGACTGCGTGAGAAGTAAAGCAAGGAGTCAGCTTTACTAGACTCTTAAGATACCTCTTTAATACTGAGATCACAGGCACTTCTTAATGATGAAGGAGATTAAAGCTATTATAAAAAAAAAAGGCAATAAATAGGCACTGTTGTTATAAGGCTGTGCATTCAAGCAGATAATACCTGACAGAAGCGGTATTAAGGCTTTGATGAAAAATTTAGTGCGGTCAGGCTGGACAAGAATCTTTCATTTTCTCTGAAGCGCAACAGGAGGGTAGGCTGGCTGCACTGCCGCACGCTGGTAACGCCACGCAGAAAGAGAAACCGTCAAGCTGCAACACCGAATCAGTAACTTCATCCTATATGCACCACGGCATCATCCCGAAAATGTCCCCTCCTTGCTTCCTGCTAATGAGATGGTCAAATTTACATGTGGAAATGTTGCCCATACCAATCCCGGGTCCTGCTCCCTTGTCATGTAGGGCTATTCCCAGTTAGACACTAGAAACTCTAGAGCAGACACGACTTTTGGATGCAGATCAGAAGGGCACACGTGTAAGAATGATTTCCCTAAACAGACGAATAGAGAGGTGGGCACTATCAGGTGAGGATGTGGGACATCTGTGCTATGTGAACGCTAGTAGCAAAGATGTTTGTGGTTCATTCACCACCATCACCCAAGCACTTCCACCACAAATCCTTTCAGCTACATTCACTACCCCAAAACACAAGAACTGCTTGTGCTTGCTATCCTTGCTAGCATTTTCTTTCTTTGCTTCTAGTAACAGTTTGCCCATTGACTCCAGAGTAGAACCATCCTGTAAAACAAAAGAGCAAACAAGTCTGACCCCTTGCCTGGGCCACAACTCAATCATGAGCTTTTTTGTACACTGTAGCACCTAATTGTTGGAGGTTTTCTCACTGAAAGCCTCAATAAAAAGGACTGTGCCTCACTAATCACAGCTTAAGACAGAGGAAACAAAGCCAAACAATAATCCTACAAACGATTTCTACAGACAATTAGAGCAAAGATAAATTTGCGAAAGCTGATTAATCACTTTAAAATATGCTGCTCCTTTTTTTTTTTTTTCCTATTACCGAGTATTTTTGAAGTGTTGATCAAATAAGCACTTTGTTTTGGGTTTACCTTTCTGTAAGGCAAAAAAGGGAGACAAACACACGTAGCACAAAACCCACGTTAAGATGAATGTGTGTGGTCCAAGTTCAGTCCTTTCTCTCCCAAACGCTGCAATGCATACAGCCCATCCAGAGCAACTTTCTGAACAGGTGTTCTCCATAAGTTGGCATTTTAATGAGTTACCATTCCCTCTATACATCAGGAATATTCAAAATCTTAAGAAGCTCCAAGCTTTCATATAGACCTTTTGCACCCAGGGTTCGTATGTAACTCACGGCCATCTATTCCCCATCTAAGAAACACGAACAGGGATACTATAATTTGTGCATAGTAAACACTTCATTTTATTATTCTACTACTAGAGAGATTTATGAGTCAGCTGAGTACTTCTGAAAAGTGTATTGAGAATAAAAAGACAGAATTAGGCAAAGTAGAAGTGTTGCTTATACGAATACTGTGACCAGTAACGTCAAAGGATATTACAGGCATCTCATGCTATATAAGCACACATCTGTAAGGCAGGTAAAGTATCCTTTTATAACTGCTCAGAAAAAAAAAAAAAGATGAATCACCTTTTAAAGCTCTCTACAAAATTACTTCTCCAGAGGCAATTAATAGAGACAGGCCCCAAAACACCAGTCACGTGCTCTAATCAGCAGAGAGAAAGAAATTAAATGGTGATTTAAAAAAAAAGAACTGTATTGAATATGGAAAATTCTGGTTTCTCTTGGTAAGCAACTGCAGCCATCTCATATTCTATAACCACATTATCAAAGAAAAGGTTCAGTGGATCGCTAGAGAAGATCTCATGTCCCTGATACAATACGAAACCCACACTACTAAATACATAGCCTAAGTTTATGGCCATGATCTGCAGGAAAAGATGTCCTGCTAATTTATAGCTAATAATGTCGTGATCTAAGAATATCATTCCTACCGATACGTATAAAACGCACAAACAATCCAAAACCTTTAACAGAATTTGTTACGGGCAGCAAAAACGTACTCCTGTGGCTGGAATAAGTGACTGCGCAGGAGCAGAGACTGCGAAGTCTTTTCTTTATACTTCAAACAAATTAAATCTCCTGCAATTAATGATTATAGGTTTTCCTTCAATCAGCCCATATTCCTCTAGGAAATTAACTTCGCTATTAAAAGCCTAAAGGCTGGAAAGGAACCTAGTTAGATGAGTTTTACCTCCCCTGTATTGCCTGTGTAATCAAATGCAGTTTCCCCACCAGTTTAATTCTAATCAGTTTAATTACTGAAAATTACAACAAAAAAAAAAAACCAAAAAACCCTCACTTCTTACACCAGAACAAAGAAGAAAAGCTACATGTGGCAGCACAAGAATACTGGGTGGCCACAGTTTGAAGCCGCACATGAGGGAGAGGAAATGACCAAAAATAAAGGCAAATCCTAATATTGCTTAGACAACAGCTCTCAGACCGAGGAGGTAGAAACAGCAAGGCACCAGCCAAAAATAAAACCCAGCGCAGACTACTTCCAAGGTGCGAAGAGTTTATTACTTCAGTAATAAGCAGGACCTGTGTTAGCTAGACCTAGCTCCACTGAGTCTTAAGCTGTATTTCCTACTCAGTCTTTCGGTTCAAAGCTCACTGCACGGAGCAACGGAAAAGCATAACGTGCACCACCTGGGATGGCTTAATTCTCTTTTTCCCACCAAAAGAAGCAAGCTAATAATTCAGTCACAGGAGAGCTGTCCATGCACAGGGAGGGAAAACTAGGCTAGGAGACACTCTTTCCTTGCCATGTCTCTAAAATGAAATTATTCTAGTAGTCCACACTAAGAAAGGAGAAACCATGGGAAAACATGGAGATAAATGTGTCAAATGCAGAAAAACACTGGTGGAAACCAAACTGAAGAATAACACTAGGACGAGCATGGACCCTAATGAAGAAGTCCGGGATCGAGACAGAAAGGAAAGAATCCCAAAACCAGAAAAGGAGTGAAAGAAAAAGTGGAAGCCGCTAATTGGAATGCTCTGTTTTATGGGACATAAAAATACTGAGATGAAAGGTCTCTTAACAAAGTCTGTTAGACACAGAGTTATACAGAAATATTTAGAGGGTAAGTATGCACATTTTCCTCCTCTCGATTTCCACCAGAAAGGTATTTCTTAGTGTTACGGAACTTCCTTTTTGAAAAGTCATTATTTCATGGTATGTTTCTCTTATCTCTCGCCACAAGGAAGCTTCTGTGCTGATTATAAAAACACAACGTAATACCATGCCTTTATTTCTTGTGAAATACAAAGAACATGAAACAATTCCATTCCTTCCTTGCATCTTCATTTCTTTTTATCATTTTTCCTCTTTGACCATAATGGCTTTACTGTCCAGTTCATAATTTTAAGGACCTCAGTCAAGGCCACTCAAAATCTTTTCCATCCAGAAGACTAATCCCAGTAATCTCATTTAAACTGCTGGTTTACTTCTACTGATAATGCAAGGCCATCTGACCTGTACAAGAAAGGGTAGGAGGAGTACGCTGGTGACTCGTACTGGAAGACATTGTGATGATTGCCAAAAGTGGAAAACCAACTGCCCTAAAGCAAGGAGTGGTGCTAGTAAGGGACATACCAGCACTTAGAAGTCTAAAACAACTGGAAATTTTTTTTTTTTTTTTTTCCCCTGAATTCACCAGTCAGCCAGCTTTGTACATAGTAACGTGTACTGCGGAAAGAGAAGTTCTGGTACACCACAGGCAGAAATTGTAATCCTCTCCAAAAAGGAAACTTGTGAAATCCAAGACAAGTTTTTAACTACTTGTGTTCTCCAGTTTTTTAATAATGGAACCTGGAGGGGAGGTGGTGAGCACCACAGCAGTACTCACCATCCTGGAGTCTGCACAGAAACAGGGAAAAGTGTTCCACAAAGCAAACCATGCGTGTTCTTAGAGAACTATGTCAGGTCTTTTAAAAAAGACCACTTTGTTGCAAGTCAACACACATGCTTTTCACAAGGTCTCCTTCTGTGCCAAGATGTCTATAGGCATGAACTCTTAAAAAATTCCCTTAGTGTGTAAAGAACTGCAGAAAGCAGTAGTATCTTGATGAGCAAATACACCAAGCCCAGATCTGAGTCTACGGTGCTCTCCTGAAGGGACTACCTAATCAAGGGTATCAAGATACAACCTCCCAGGGTGGAGAATGCTCATACTTACGTAAATGCAAGTCACCTCTCCACAAGATCCGTCCAAAAATACCTGGCTTTGAACATTTACAAGGCTGTAGTGTTAGTAGGATCAACTCTATCTAATGGAACAATACACCTCAAAGTTTTTAAAAGTCCTAGACTTAGATAAGATCTCCTCAGGTACTCTCACCCACTCCCAATTGCTTAACCAAAAAACACTTAACAAGATATTTTATACAATACTTTCCCAAGTTTTTCCTAGGCTTTTCTTCTTTTAGAAGATGGGAAAAGCTGCAGAGAAGTTCCTGAAGGTTCTGACTTTTGAAGCACTCATGAAACCTCTACTGAATACAATGGGGAAAAAAATTAAAATATTCCAGAAGCATGGATCTCTTAGCAGTAACTCCCTACTAGCTGACGGCTTTTTTTTCTCCTCCATTTGTGATAAAATTTGTTTCTCCTCTGCAAGAGCAACAATTAGAATAAAGAGGAAAAAAAAAAGAAAACCACACCAAAACCAAAGCAAGCAAATACTGAGAAACATTAATCACAAGTAAGCAAATAAAGGCAAGATTGTGACAAAGGATTTGCCAAAAAAAAGTCTTTTTTCTTCTCTCAGAAAATGCACCAATGTATCTATATTTTCAATTCACATTACAAATTTTAAGTACATCTCTTGAATTTTATCTATGAGACACTTTTAAAAAGAATTATGGTTATAAAAGCTGCAATATGTCCTAAAAGAAACAAGAGAAAGATCAGTTGTACGTGTTAGTGGGGGACACCAGTGTCACCATCAGGGGTACCTTTCCTGTAACAAATTGAAGAAAACTTCCACCGAGAACCATTTACTGCATCTCATATAGCAGGATGAAGTCAGCTGTTATTAATGCAATCAGATGATATGTTCCACCATTACAATTTCCAAATTAATCTTTCAAAGAACAAAATTATATTTGCTTGAAGGACCTAAGCCAGTTCTGTAAAATAAAGGGAAAAAACTGAACTAGAAATTAAACAGTCTGTGATAGGTTTATGACAGAGAGGATATTAATATATACTCCATCGCTGCCATCTCATTGAGGATGAGATTTGAAATGCATTATGTCCGGCACACAAAACACCCTTTCATAAAGATAAATTCAACCACTGGTGGACCCGAAGGACTCTTGAGAAGAATAAATGCACTTAATCTGTATTTCCTATTCTACAAAATCATTTATTCCAGAGCGTGTCCACTTGAAGGTTCAAGCTGCTTTTATGCTACCTATAGACCCAGCCAAAACTCAGAGCGGCATGGAAAGCTCTCATGCCACAACCACCACGAGGGTCAGTTCTGACTAAACAGCCAGGCTTAAAAAGATTAAATTCCCTAATCTGAGAAACACTGTGGAAGCAGAAGACTGGATACGTCCTAAGCATAGTTTCAGAAAACAAATCTTGCCGCTCAGCAATTTCACTCTCTACCATACGGGATGTTATGACAGCTTCACAGTGGATTCATATTTAAATATAACTTTAGTCCCCTCTTGCATCCTCCTAAACATCCATCACTGTAACTTTAGCCTTTTCATAATTTAAATGAATAATCTCCAGCTCCTAAGTACTGCTTTAGACTGTTTTGACAGAAAAAATTAATATCTCTTGCAGTTACTGCTGGAAAGGACTAGAAGCCCCAGTTATCAGCCACTTTGACCTCCCCCCTCCAACCAGTTATTCATGCTGTCAGCCAACTTCCATGGGTCTCTGTA
This sequence comes from Bucorvus abyssinicus, assembly GCA_009769605.1. Classification (NCBI taxonomy): domain Eukaryota; kingdom Metazoa; phylum Chordata; class Aves; order Bucerotiformes; family Bucorvidae; genus Bucorvus; species Bucorvus abyssinicus. The sequence goes on along the minus strand of CM020031.1, from coordinate 7,304,232 downwards.
CCCAGCACCCTCGTCTGGAGCAGCCCAGCCCAGACCAGCTCAGCTGCCCCACGGGCGCTGGGGAGGGATGAGCGACGCTGGCGAAAAGCCGCTGGGACAGCCCGGTGAGGGACCCAGCAAATGCCAATTTGTCCTCAACCGCGTTTTTAGAAACCAGGCTTCCAGTTACACTTTTGACTGCAGAGCACAAGAGGGTTTATGCTTTTGGGAATGGCATCTATCGTGAGAGGAAAGTAGGTGTTTTTACAACCTTTAGATGGAAGAATGTCCCAAAGATCCCACTGGATTCAATTTAACCTGCTGCGAGAGAGAATTGTAGAGCTACTATTGAACAGAAAAAAGTTCCATCTATCTTTCTGTCAAAGCTGGGTTATTTGGGGAATTTGCTTATTTATTTGGGGGAGTTGTTCTAGTTAATTTTAATATATGCATACTTTCTGTCTTGGGACTTCTGAACTACACTGAGACTATAGATGAAGGAAAAAAAAAAAATCCCAACAAAAATCAGTTCTTTGCTTTCACAAGTCTCTCGGAGACCCCAGTCACAAACCGCTTTTCTGGCCAGTAAAAGAAAATGAGTGCGGGAAGAGCAGTAATGTTTTGATACCGTTGCCATGGTGTAAAAGTATTATTCCATATATGAGCTTTCATTTGTCATCAAAGTCATATTCAACAGGTAAACCCTAAGCACAGGCACTGGAGGCGTAAGACCCTGATGGTCAGCAGCTTTAAGTGGGCTTGATAAAGGGCCAACGAGCTGGAACCGAATCTTGCATTAGTTCCAAGGTATAAACCAGGTTTTACTGATATGAATTAAGATGCTTGGTGAATGCATTAAGAATCCTCTACTAACATCATCTGTTTAATAGCGGACGGTGACCATTTCTGAACAGTATTGTACTCACATGCGAAAGCCTTCTGTTAAAAAAATACAGAGAGAAAGGATTACTTGCTCCACTTTAACACATCATTTAAAAAGCTCACCAGAACAAACCAGATACATGAGAAAAGATGCAGAATATTGTTTATTCATGGGACATCTTCTTAAAGTCTAGAAACTGTAAGAAAACTCTCTACATCCCAAAGGAATATTTTTAAAAGCTAAATTATCAGCTTTTGTTTTGTTAAACAAAAAAATACTTTGAGCATTTACTAAGCTGCAGTTAAAAAAAAGCTGTAACTAAAATTTCTGTATGATACCACCTACTCATTAAAGTCATTAAACTGAAAAAATATTCATTTCTTTTTTTGAAAAAGAAAACTTTTAAAACTCGTAGTGGCTTTAAAAACTGCCAGGAACTCCATAAGACTTTTTTCCAACTGATATTCCTGTCTTCCTTCTTCCATTCTATTCTCATTCTGTAAATGGCTGTGTATATATTATCTCTAGAAAATCGGGCTGAGATATTTTTATTACTATTCAACCGCTTAATGCTTTTACTTTGCCATGATTTACACTTGAGGAATGTAATACCAAATATCTGGAATGACAAAAAATGTTTGCTAAACCAGCCAACTTCAACTAACGCTGCCGAAGCCGCATGAGTGGAAAGCAAATTGGGAATTTGTAAATGACAGTGTTTGGGCTATTGTATTTCAAAGGGCGTTCACAAATAATTGTTTCAGCATAATGTACCACTCTGCTTGGTCCCCTGTGTAGTCATCAATCCCTCTAGAAAGCAAGCTGGAGTACGCAGTGGATGGGGCCACCGAGCTTCCCACTCTGCGGAGCGATCTCCCGCTTTCCACTGGCTGTATGATAGATCCGTTGGAGTTTCTGTGAATACCCTTCTTCAAGTTCAGAACCAGCATTTGACCTATAAGCTTTACAGCATTGACATCATGCATATTCAGAGCTGAGAATCTGCTCTCTGGGGGACAATAAGGGACTGCCGGCATCAGTTCTCAGTATCTCCAAGAGCAAGAGGTTACTGCAGTTTGGGAGCAGGTCGGCATTTTTGCTTTGGTACGATACAGTCAAACAACACAGTAGAAAAGTCCAGGTTTTCACCTACACTAATACTCCTAAGCAGAAATCCACAGTTCAGAACGAAGTGAGCCCTTAGAAATGCACAGCAGGTACAGCGGGAGGACACGAGCATTCCGTGGATACTGTCACAGGTAAGTGGAAACACATTCAGAGACTGACTCAGTCCACGTTGTCTTCCACAAACACAAGTTCAGTCAGCTTGTAGGAACTTACTCAGCAGCTGTACTTTCACATTACTCGTTACTTCTATCTGGCCTAAGACTCCTGCACGGGATTGTTTTCTATGACCATTTCACCCGTCTATGACTGCATGTATGTTTAAATAAAACAGTTGCGCCCAAAATACCACAATCTTAATTGAAAGCAACCCTTTGGGAACTGCTGCTCTCGAGCAAAGAAATCATCTTGTGGCCTGTCACGCTTTGAGCCAAGACTTCCTTGTTTTGGAAATGTGCCCAATAGAGTATCGGGATTATTTCATACAAGTTCCATAAACCCGGCATCACATTGGCTAAAAGTGCAGGTCAAAACATTTCTTCCGGCAGATACTCCTTAAAACCTGCAGCCAGGAGGAGTCTCTTCCTCTTTGGACACCGGGCAGCTTCGGAGAAAGAGCCACAGCGAGAGGGCTGGCTACCGTCCAGGCCGAAAGCCTGCGGCCTGCCCCCCCACCCGGGGCCTAACTCAGAACTGTTTCTGTCTATCGGCGCCCAGCTCTGCTGTGAATTGTTGTGGGACTCAGTCAGCATCTCTCTCTCGTATCGGGTAAGAGAGGAGCTATTTTTCACTCGGCGAGAATCTACCGCTGGATTCAGACGTGGGGGAAGCTCACTCCCCTTCGTGTTCCGGCCGCGAGGGCTTCTTCTTATCTGCATTTGAAGCCGCTTCGGTCAGGAGTGTCCTTGAAGTTTTTCTTTTACAGACACTGGAAAAAGGTCTCCCCGTGAACTTGTTAAAATACTTCTCTAAGCTGTTAAAAACTTTTAATCACTTGGCCCGCCGCCATTTTGGATAGACGCCATCTTCTGAGCTACCATCCTGGCGTGACGTCATCTCCTGGCCTGTGGCCAATCGGCCATTATTGTAGTTTCTTTTCCCTTTTCCTCCCTTTGCAGTGTTTTAACTCTTACTGTATTGTTTCCTGTTTTGCATTTAATATATAGTTGTGTGATATGATAGTACTTTAGAATTTTTATCATTATATTAAAAGTTTGTTTCAGTTTCCCATCCATATATTCCGAGATTTGAGTTTTGTTTCCCTTTTCCTATACCAATAAGGGATTTAAGGAGCGTTAGGGACCTTGAGTTTTGCTCGGAGGCTCAACCCCTAACATGGCCAAATGAGACGCTGTTATCAGGGTCAACAAGCACTATTTGTCTCCAATATTTTCTTTCCAAGGAAAGTCATTCCATCTCACTGCTTGTGCCTCACCAAGCCCCACTCATGGCTTCCTCCCCCGACCTAATCCCTACATTTCTCCTCTCTTTCCAAGGCTCTGTGCATGACATTTTCTCCGAACCACATCCTCTACCAGGTACTTCTTTCTTCCTCAGCTCCTCTTCCAGCTGCTTTCTTCCCCCATCCAGGTTTCTGTTGCCTACCCAGTTCACTCTTCTTACCCCTCTGCTCCAGATGCTTCTCTGCCAAGCTCCTCTCTTCCCATTTGCTATCCAGCTTTCCACAGCAATGTGACCTTTTGCCTTTCGGTTTCAGCACATACAGTTTCCAGTAACCGGATTAAAGTGGCTTATGTCAGAAAAAAGGCAAATATGTAAACAAGCAGCTATTAGACATAAATGCCTAAAGCGGGCTTCATCCAAGCAACGTTCACATTTGAGCAAATAACCCTTTTTTTTCTTCACCCCAGTGAACACTGCCTGCGACCTCCCAACTGCTTTCCATCTTTCAGTCATCCTCATGGAAGACACTTGCAACACACCCTTGGGTAGTCAAGAAAGACTCAGATTCAAATTAAATTATCAGGGCTTTCTCTTGAGAGGGAATGTAGCTGCTAACTAGAAAATCTTACCTGATAGCTTGGGAGTTAAAAGGTCACGAGAGACCGGGAAGGCTCTTGATTGAAGAATAGCCATTATCTTCTCATATGCATTATGGTAATTTTGTTCTCTCAAAAACAAAGCTCTTAAGAACCTTTTACTGGACACCATGTAGATCATTTAAAGTTTGTTCCTATAAACCTTCGCAACATAATTATGAAACTGTAAACAACTGTGTTGCAGAATCATACCATTTATTGAGAAACAGGAGTATTTAAGATATAAATGTATATATGCCCTAGTAAGATTAGGTATTAAGCCATTTTTCAACTACAACTCAGATTTATATGCAAACAGTTTCACTTACCAAGATTCATCACAAATATTGAATTATTAAACAAACAACCTAAATTGGATATTGAATACCAATCATTATCACAACATGAAAAAAACTTGCTCTCTTGAGACTAGAAAATTTAATCAGTCTACAGGAAATAAATACTGAAAAAGTTAAATTTAGTGCTCAGTGAGTACTATTTTAACCTCCCTGGTTCAGCAAAATTTAAGATGTGTCTCAGAAGAGTTATCTCTTTTCAAATTAACTTTACTCTCCCCATCCTTTCTTCCTCTTGTTTATGCGATTAACAACAAATAAAACAACAAAATCCTGTATTGTAATTGCATTTCAACTTCAGTAGGTCAAACCACCACCTTCTCCTACCATTAACTGAAAACTAACTTTTAGATTAAAGCCCCAAGTTTTTTTTACTTATGACCATTTGACTGATTTTTATCCTATATTTTCATGAAGAAATATTGATGGCCCAACAGAAGTAGAGAGTGGAAACCTGATTTAACGACTGAATTTACAACATAAATTAACCTGCCAGTGTCCTGCCACCTGCTCTACAGCAACTCCTCAGGGGTGAAGCTGGGCTCTGTAACTGTGTGCGGTTAAGATTATAAGCCATGTTTAAACCAGAAATTAACACCGTAATACATCACCTGGAAAACAGAGACTGAGCAATCATATTGGAAAAATAATTCCATCTAACAGTTCTTAAATATGAAGGTAAAGAAAATACTGAGCACTTAAGAGTGCAGATCAAACTGTGCAGAAAATGGCACGGACAGTTTATCTCCAGGTTGGCATATGGTATTGCCAGCCTCTCTACCACCAAATGCCACAGCAGGTCTGGTTTGTAGATGTCAGTAGAGCTTGAGTATCCAAGAGTCCAGAAGCTCCTCTGAAGGAAAACATGAGTTCCTCTTACTAAGAGGAGCTTATGGACTGTGATTATGGGAGAGGCAGTCTGTCTGGGATGTCCTCAGGAGGCCCAGTTAAAATGCACCGAAGTAGTTTTATTTTGAGTGGTGGACACAGATCAGCTATTTTTTCTACAACAGACAGAATAAAGATATTTTTCCCTTAAATAGACCATCCAGAAATATAATTGTTCAGATACTCTTCACAAAACACAACGCTTCCAAAATGTCACTTGCAAGAAAAATGAGACAGCATGCAAACAGCTTAGACAAACAGGGTAAACTTAGTATTTCATGACACGTGCCACGACTCCCCGCACGGCTTTCAAGTCTCTGACAGGCAAGTCACAGAACTGCGCACGCTAACTCCTGCTTTCCACCGCACTATCAACCCTCACCGATTAACTGTGACACAACGGAGAACACAGAAGTCGTGTTTACATGGCGTTTGGCACGTTCGCTCCGAGCATGATTTTGCAGCCCCAAGTAATTTTTCCACCAGAGTTTAGTCCTTCCTCAGCATTGCTCTCGAATGGTATTTTTTTCTGTCAATATGGTTTGCGTGCTGCCCGTCGGGGAGCAGGATGTGGAAAAGGTGATCAGAGCATCTCAAAATTAAAAAGACAAATTACTGGCAAAGTCACTTCTTGATTTTACTAATTTAATGAAGCAAAACATGGCAACCTCAAGCACCTCTGCCACTGAAAAACCAACCCGTTCAGAGCTATTAAGAGCCGTAATGAGGAATAAGCCATGAAGAATCATGTAAACGAAAGATCCACTCAGCCTTCAGCTCCTTCTCCTGCACCCAAAAGCAGAAGTTTAGCCACATATACAGAACAAAGAAGAATCTTGAATTATTTTCACCTGAGTGCTAAGACGGCTAGAAAAAAGCTTCACAAGTTCACCTGTAGCTGTAGCTGTAGTTGTTGTTGTTTCACAAAATAAGAAGAGGAAACCTTTGGAGGACTTAAAGCACTTCATCATTGCCCATTTAACAAACACAAAAAAGACGCCTCTTGCATCTGGCAAAGGCAATGCAACACCACCAGTCACTTGAAACAAGGGTTAAACAGCTTCGAAGCAAAAGCAAAGCACTAACTAAACATGGTACTTGCGAATAAAAGCATAAAGAATAGAAAAACATTAGCTGGGTGAATTCCTGCCTGATGTCTTGACTCTCAGAAAGCATGACTTTAAAGGCTCTGAATTTCAAAACCACTGCCTCTGAAAGGATCAGATGTTTAACGACCATTTCTCTTAATACCATGTGCTGCCTCATCCTTTCTTTTCCTTTTGTCAAAGAAAAACGTGCCCTGGCGATTGGGTCAGGCTGAGCAGAGATGCTCAGGTGCAAACCCAGCCAGACTCACTCATCAGAGTCCTTTCCAGAAGGAAAAAAAATTCTCATGGGCCAAAACCATGTAACTTTTTAATTCAGATGAGGGATTGTCCTGGTTTGAGTTAGGACAGAACTCCTTCTGTTCCGTGATTTCACTTTCCAGCTCAGCCTCTTCTCAGTGACAGCACTTCCTGAAGTTAACGGTGCATTTTTGCAGACAGTGTCTGCTCCTAGCAGTGATAACGCTTGATGTTTACAGTCACTACCAGGGATTGGGATGCAGAAAGGCTCTTGCTCACACTTACTCCTGTGCAGACCAAGGTCACTGCTACATCCTGTGTCCCACGGTGGGGTGCACTAAGTGAGAGACCACAGCTGTGGGGAGGAGCGGACAGGACAGGTGACCCTACACTGACCAACAAGGTGTTCCATCCCACAGACGTCATATTCGGGATAAAGCTGAGGGATCACAAGAGTCAAGCTCCTCATCTTCAATGGTCGGTGTCCGAGGAGGGCTCTGTCTGTTCTGCCTTCGATCCCAGTCCATGCCTTCCTGAACCCAGTTCCAGAATCCAGCTCCTGAACCCGGTTCCCATCTGCTGCTGAGTCCAGTCTGGTACTTTCCCAGTGTCTGCCCACAGCATCAGTGGTGACAGTGACATGATTGCCATCAGGAGGATGGGGATCAGTATTGGCGTATATATTTGTATATATATCACTTTGTTTATTACTTTCATTAAAACTCTTTTGATTTTCTTTTCCAATCCATAAGTCTCTCTCCCTTATTCTATTTCTCTTTCCCTTTGGGGAGGGAGAGGAGATAATAGACAGCATCTGTCATTCGTCTAGTGGCTGGCCCAGCCCTAATGCATGACAGGGATCTAGATGAAAATACAGTGAAGGACTTTTATTCCAGTTTCTTCAAGTTGCTTAACCAACTAGGATCCTATCACGAACCAGGCGATTCAGAAATCAATATAATTTCTAAGAACTGGCCAGCATCTTTATCTCAGCAGCCACAGCAGCCTGCCTAGGAAACTGCCTGCTGCAGACATGTTTGGTTTGGGTTTGGTTTGTATTTTTTTTTTTAATTTGTATCTCTTTTTTCTCCTTTGACCTGGAGAAATAAAACTTCCTGCTCCATTCCTCCTCCCTTCATCCACACCTGGGATCCTGGATGCAATGAGGGATTTATTCCAGAAGTTATGCCCATAACACTGGTGAAAAGCTATTTTAAAGCAGCACTCTGATCTTATTAACATAATGTACATACATACATAAAACTAGGCAGTGAATTCCAACTCAGGTGCCTATAGGTAATCAACTGAAGTGACTCAATATTTAAGAGTCTTTAAATGAGTTACCAACCAAGCCCTGTCACATTCAGCACAAACTTTGTTGAGGAGATCTCAGGATTGTGACAAGCGAAGTTCAGAAAACAGAAAGACAGACATTAAGTGTTACTTCTGCACGTAAACAGTTAAGATTTTTCTAAACTTCAGCATATGATATGGAAAATATGCCAGTCAATCTTAAATTCTCTCTAATTAAAATCAGTAAACACTGATTGCCAGAGAATGAAAAATCTTTACAAATAGATATTCCCCCATTCTTCCACATGCACTGAGGATGATTATTCACAGACACGATTCTGGCAAGTCTATTTCAGCATCTTTTATTATGGACTAAAAACTGAATCCACACTCTGTAACAATGGAAAAATTGTGAACAATATTGCCTCTAGGGTTGGGTTTGGGTTTGGTTTTTGTTTTAAGACCCTAATTACTTTTTTTCCATTGCACTATTTTTTGCTGTTGGCTTCAGCACTATCAGTTAAAATTAAAAACATAAAGTATTATAACCCTGCTTATAACCCACCCCTACAAACAATCATAAATTCATAAATCATTGCAACACCAGTCATTGTCCAAGCATATATATAGATATTAAATAGTAAAGTGTTATCTAGGCTTCACTGATAATCACATTTCTCCTCTGATTTTTCTTCCTGAAGTAACCCTGCCTTTCCCATCCTGAAAATAAAATACTTAATTGCCTGTGTCAGACTGAATGCTGCTGCTTCCTCTGTCACTACCTAGAGGTCTAAACAACTTAAACCTTCCTAATAGACTCCCAAAAATGGAAAAAACCTACCCAAAAACTAACGCTTACAATTAAAAGAATCACAGCCTTCTAAATGCTGGCTCCTCCACCAAGAAGAGAAAACCCTGTGACAGCATCTGCTGACAAAGCAGATGATGTTTTCATTCACGACAAGTGCCACTGGACCACTGTAGGATGCCTCCACGCCGCAGTGGACCCAGGCAGGAGGCTGACACCTTTTTCACATAAGAACAAGACCCCCATGCACGCTGCCGTCTACTTCCAACCCTCTCCCCACCCTGCTTAGCCTCACACGTCTGTCTGCTCTGATATAAGGACTGGATGACACTGTACTGTGCCTGCACAACGAACTAGCAGATTCTACATGGGTTCTGCAGAAATTCTAATTTAATATGACCTAAAAATTTTTGAAGTCATATAAACGCAATACTTCAGTGTGAAAAGTTTAGTAGGATTTTTCCTAATTGTACTATATTAATACTCCAATGGCTGGACAAATGCAAAAGACCTCTGCATGTCCAGTTCCATACAACACTCTCTGATTTATGGCCTCAGGAACTGAAAAATAAAAAGATGCAAAGGACAGCCTCTTACTGCAAGGTGACAGGAAAGGAAATCAATAACCTCTCCTGGTTCTAGAAATTCAGGTAAGGGGCCAGTATCACGAGGCCACTGAACGAAGTAAAACATGAGGCAACATGGCCATTTATTCCCGAAAGGATGATTAGGGAAGCATGCTTGATACTTCTCAGTACAGCTTATTTTGCAGTTACATGGAGGCTCACTGAGAGCCTGGCGTCCACTTCTTACTGGATTACGGTTTTTTCTGCCCCCTGCAATTGCCTTTTCCACGTCCTGCTCCCAGGAAATGAGTGCTCCTGCTGACAAGGCTCATGCCCGCGAATCTCAGCACAAAAAAAGACAGCCTGCCACTTCTTGCGGAAGCAGCAAAACAAGATCTGAAAGGTCCTGCCCTCAGGAGAAGCACCTCTTCCTCCCCTTCCCATACACCAGCCTGGGAACTGAGCAGAGAGTAACCCCAACCTCAAAGACAGAGCTAATGCTGCTCACAGAGAGCAGCGATGCACAAACTCAGGGGCTAATGACAGGTAATCAGGAGCAAGGAATGCAAGTCACTAAACAAAACCAAACACTATGATTTGACCTCCCACTCCCCTCCAGACGTTCCCACCCAGTCTTTTGCACCCTAAGCCAGAGCACGGGATAAGAAACAAACTGTGCAACTCCCTTCAGCCCTCCAGATAAGCACAAACTCCAAGGTCCTGCTCTAATCTTCCTTTGGGCATTTCTTTGCTCTCTTGTTGATAACTCAGCATTGTTCTGCAGAGCGAGGAGTACAGTGAGACAACACAATGGATACGTGACAGGTCTGCTGACCTCTCCCCGCATACCGCCACAGGGTATTTCCAATGGACTGCGTTTTCTGCCATTTGCTGGTTTATTTTTGTAACCAGCCGTCCATACGTAGCAGATGGTGTTCTGGAAGAAAAGACCACGAGAACTGCCCTACTATTTCAAAGCAAAGTTCCACCTAGCCCGAGATCCTACTTCTAACAGATGTCATGAAAAGATGACCAAGAAAAACTACAAGAACAGGATAATCAAGCACAATACTCCCAAATACGGTTATTCTTCTTAATACTACATACGGTTCAGCTCAGGGAGTTCCTCAGTTGGCTGTAGTTTCCCAACAATCCTCAGAGGCTTTCTTGTCCTTGAACTCATCCAGCCTCTCCTTAAACCATAAGCACCTGCAATACCCTTTGGCAACAAGTTTCACAAGCTTAGTACCCATTGCATAAAAAGCCTGGCTTTTGCACGCCCCAAACCTGGCGCTAACTTGTATTTATGCAGGTGTTAAAAGGTTTAGTTTTTATTACACTTCTTAATAACTTGCTCAGAACATCTGAAGCTCGCAGCTTGCAGTCCTCAGCTTTCCCAATGCTGTGTTCAAGATCATGACTACATCTGCCACCTGACACACCAAAACCGCTTTAGCCAACCATTTACACCATCAGTAATTCACCTTTTTCGTTCTTGAGCACCTTCACAACGTTTGAGAAACACCACCTCATCCTAGAAACCTGCTACTGCTGGTTTTCTCCGTTTGCTTCGCAACCTCTTTCACATTCATTTTATCTTCAGACACAGCCTCGAAGTCTCCAACAAGAAAGTTTTATGTAGCAGGAATCTCTCCAGTTTCTTACAGAGACACAGAGAAATCACTTGCCAACCCCGATGGGGCTTCCTTGTTCTCTGCTCCACCTCTCCTGGGCTGCACATTGTTTCAATCGACAGCTACGTGAGACAGCAGCAGTCACCTCTAGTCCAGGCAAAGCCATTCTGCCAAACCTCAGGTTATCAACTCTGATGGTTAGAAACAAATGGATTTTTCACAGGGGCAGGAAAAAGAAAAGCCAGGTTGTTTGTAAAGGACAAACTAATCTCCTCTGACCCTCATCTCTTTTTGTTTTGCTAAGTGAAGTCACTGAAAAACAGTTTTGTACTTTGAACAGTTTTATTTAAAGTCTCAAACTCCCCAAAGAATCCTTTAAATCTTTCACAACTGAATAATCAAATCTTTTTCTTTGCCCATGGTTCACAAACTCAATACTGATTTCAAGTGGTCAATTTTAGACCCCTTCAAAAGGTTGGAGGTGAAAAGTAAACAGAGATTTCCACAACATATTGTAATTCCCGACCAAAATAACATACAAAGGCAATAGAAAAATGACACCCGGTGGGAATTATTCACACCAATTTGTATATCCCCACCAAAATTACACAGGAATGAGCTAGTCACCTTCTGTGACTAAGACTTTTTTGCTATGTGCCATATTTATAGCAAGTACATTAAGATCTTTTTACATCCCTTCTACTTCAGCTTTGACATAAGAGTTTGCTTTTTCTTTGCTAATCTGACAAACCTTCAATGGCATGGACCTCATCCTGGAAGGCATCACATGAGAAGTGTGCAAATGGAATAACCTCCAGAAATGCTCGACTTAAATAAAGAGTGAGCCTGAGCCACCTACAGAAGCAAAAGGCACTAAATGTAATCAGCTTAAGATTCTGCTTTTGGTATTTTTAAATTCATTAGTATTTTTAGGTAGTCTTAAAAGCAATGCTGAAGGGCTCTTGGGGAACAGAGGATCTTGGGTAAAGCAAGTATTTGCTATAATTTGATTCTGATGAGAATAAAAGAGATGGAATTGTCTGGAATACATTTATAACAAAAAGACTTCACAAGTCACAGCATTTTGACCTGATCATCTTGGCACACTCGTCTCTACAAGCTCTGCTTTAACTGATGACAGAATGAAAACACGTGAATTTGAATAAGAATGTGTTCCAACAAAACGTTAATTAAGAAAACTCCTGTTATTTTCCTATTGCAGGAAACAAATTTCAGCTGATGAATATGAGGTAAGACTTTTATATACACATACTTTAAACACATTAGAGAACCTTACTTGGATAGTCGTACCAAATTTTAAACGGGAGATTTGCAGATTGACATACAAAGACAATTACTTTTCATTAGAAATTATTACTTTCTAGAGGTATCTTTTGATCTGTCCAACTCTTCTTCTTCATGCACTGCTGCTCCTATCAACATGTAATTTATTTAGATTACATTAAATATTCTGTATATTCCTCTGTAAGAAGACAAGGTTCTTTGTTTTGTCTATCAAAAAAAGACGGTGATGATTTGTCTTCCCCCAATGTCTAAGGGCTGACAATCTCTCTGGCAAAGTCAAGGTAATGAACACAACTGAAGAATCCATTTCTATTGATGGCATCTACATTCTTTTTCAAAGCAAAAATATTCCAGTCACCGATAAGAAATAGAAAGAGGTAAATTACTAAAATTAGTATTGAGTCAAACTAATACAGTCTAATCAACCAGCAAGAAGTAAAGAAGAAATACAAAAGGACTACACTAGTTTAGCATGTGCTTTTCTACTTTCATGTTAATGTTATATTCAGAAAAAAAAAAAGGAACAGTGGTCATAGCCCAGTCCTTCAGTTGTTTGCGCAATGCTGAAACACAGACAAACCCAAGATTAAGATTGCAAAGAAGCAGATTTCTCCTCCGCTGTCAACACTTTCATATTTGTGTTGGTTGGCTTGACTCCTTGATCTCCAAGGAATTGTGCCGAAGATCACAGGCAGATACAGAACGAGAAGAGCAAAGAATATTTAAGTAGTAGAAATACTCGGGGGGAATAGGCGGGTGTTTGTCTGCAAATACATTAAGATTCTGATGTTGTTTTATTTTCAAGTTCCTTTCTAGCCTAAACAGGGTAGATTTAAAAACAGGCCTTAAAACAGCACACTATTTCGACTGAACTGATTATTCAGATCAGTAAGTGAGCAACCGTTTAAAGTTTTACTTCTGGCATTTACTTGAAAGTAAACAAAGCAAAACTGATAATTTCATACTGCACTCTTTTTTTTTTTTTTTTCCCCAGTATCTGTTTCTTGAGGACAAGAGAGATGTTGATTTGATCTCAAGCCACAGAGGCAAAAAGCAAAAGTTCACTTGTATCATGTCAAGCAGACACTTCTCTCCTGAATTCCTGTTGGACCATCTCTGACCATGGAAATTGGCAGAGGAAAAGTCTCTGTTCTTTGTGGTTACCAGCATTTCAGCACAAATCCCTTCTGGTATGTGTATTACACCACAGCAATGTTATTCTTCATGCTCTACCAGAATTCTCCATGACATGCTCCTGAATTCAATAGCAGACAAGCTTCAGTAGCAGAATACTCACCTGAAAAATGGTTTTTTATAACCAGTGCAATTTATATAACATTAACTTCCTCTGTAACATTTGGAACTTAATAAACAAATATGGAAAAATAATGATTCACTTTGGAAATGATCCTAGCTCTGTGCAATGGTCTCTTTACTAGAGATGAAACATTGGGGTTTTTTTTCAATATAGCCTGGGCTGATCCTATTGCATCTCCTTTCCTGTTGCCATAAAGGATTACTGGGTCACACTGCACATTTCAGCCCATTTTCACCACCACGAAGTTTGCAGATGAGTCTCAGATGCAAATGACTATGCCAAGAAGGCCCAAGAGAGTTCATGATTATACTCATTTAATTACAGACCTGTTGAGTCTTCACTGGTAGTAGATTTAGTGTCCAGTTAAGCCAAAGGAAGTCTTCCGGGTGAAGTGGAAATCCTAGCAAGACCTGTATCAGCCTAATGAATGACATTACACACCTACAAAACCTGGACAGATGTAATCAGCAAGGTTTTTTTCCCTTCTTGATGCAGTTCCATCATTAAAAATAGCTTTGAAAGATTGACTGTTCCCTCAATTCATTCTTCAAAAGATGTATCACAATAAACAACTTGTTCACTCACCAACACCAGCTTCATGCAAACGAAAGACGCACAGCAACAGCGCAGTAGCCGTAGTTATCTTGGAGTAACTCTTACGTTGGGAAATTAGGACAGACAAAGTACTCTTGAATATGAATAGTGCTAAACCAACGTTGGTAGAATCCAGCAAACCTGTCTTATCATCTTAGAAATATATTATTTTGTTTACAATCCTAATAGTAACACCCAATCCGCAGATGCTTCTCTGGCATTTTGTAAGGTGCACCTTACAAAGTCTGAAATTAAAAAAATTGCAATCAAACTACAATAGACTAGAATTACACTCTCTGTTTTGTCAAATATTCCACATCTAAACCCCTTCCTATTCTGAAGTGGAAAAAAGCCAAAAGACAGCCACAAGCTTCTGCAACTCATTTCTGGAAAAAGAAAAAACTTTCTACTTTTTTAGTTTCAGTGTACCATTTTGTTCTAGATACACAGATACATTTTTAATACAAACTTACGATAGCAAAAAATCAGAACTAGGAAGCTGCTTCAGCTGCAAACATTTCATGCTAAGAGAGAGAGAGGGATTTTTCCCCCAGAAGCAAAAATTCCCCATCAGTTCCATTTTTTTTCCCATCAGAACTTCAAGTTTTGGATCACACAACATTTTCCTAAAGGAAAAACAGTCCTTTGGTCTTTTGAATTGCAGAAACCTGGAAAACCTGTTCATGCTACTGCTGAAGAAAATCACTTTTCCTGTCTAATGTAACCTTATTTGTTGGATTTCTATGCAAAGCATTCTGGAATTTAGTAAAATAATTTCCACACAAATGCCAGAGCTGGAACGGGTATGGCCTCAAAATTACACCTTAAATTATACTTCAGATGTTCACATTTTAAAGATACTGCAGCCTGGTCCCAATAGGATCACCCACTAAACTCCTATTGACCCACTACAGCATTTCTTTCCATCCGTAATTCAATGCATTAGGTAATGAGCTCCGGCAATTTGCAAAATGTTTTTTAAAACTTTGCTCTAAATCACATCAGAGACTACAGACAAAACTGAGTAACACGGATATTATTTTACAAAGCATTTCCATAAAATTATGAGACCAACAACCATTTCACAGCGTTGGTAAAAATAAAAAATAAAAAAATCACACAGCCACAGAATAAAACCCAAGACCATTAAATTCCTCTGCATTTTAGAATGGTTTTTCAGAGGGATTAACAAGATCCACACAATTTAAAGCTACTTAAGCACAACTATCACTGCATAAATAGTCAACATCACGGTTTCACACCGTTGACAATAATTTCTGTCACAAAAGAGATATGATACAATCTGCCAGTATTTGCTGTTCAAAGGATTTGGCACACCACTATGTTTAAAACGATCCTGAAAAGAAAAAAACAACAACAAAAAAATCTACCTTGTTGTTGTTGTGGTGTTTTTTTTTTTAAAGAAGCCAGGACAATTTCTGAGTTTACGTAGTATTTTCCAAGCAAGCCATCATACAGCGCTACTGCCGACGACACCATCTGGAGGAAACTCTTCCCCACACGAGAGAGATCTCTCTGCTGCCCTTGTCAGGGCACAGAACCTCTCCACCGCCCATTTCCAAGCAGACAACTGTTTTCACGACAGGAAGGCATCAGCAGCACATACCAGGAGACTCCCAAGGATCTGCTGCTGCTCCATGCGCGGCCCCGGGGGATCCCAACACAGAGCCAGAGGAGCGAGCAGCTCGGGCAAGGGCTTTACAGGACACCTCTGCCTGGGAAAATGGCCACGCACCCCATCTCCTCGAGGCCCTCACCTTCACTGGGGCTTTGCAGCCTTCAGAAAAGCTCCTCAACACCAAGACCCCATTGCACTCAGCTGCATACAAGCAAAGCAAATGTTGGTGAGGCATTAAGAGAGTTTAACTCTGGTCAAAACCTAGGAGGTGAAGGCGGCCTCTGAGCCAGCAATGATTCCTCCAAGCAACCGAAAACCTTCCCACTCCCGGAATTCTCCTTTTCCCCATCACTCCTCCTTGGTTTTCTTCATAATGTACAATCCAGCAGCCTTCCAGGCAACAGCCCTTCGTCACGTGTCCACACACACGTTACCTACAGGAACGCGATACACAACCTCAACAGACATTACACAGAATTTCTTCTTCCCTGACAGCAGTCAGGATTTTCAAATTGCTGAAGTTGCTTTTTGTAGCCTACTTTATCTCTGATCAACCTTCCTCCTCTCTTCCAGGGAATTCATCCAACAGTGTTGTCAGAGTATCACCGCAGGGTGAATCGGAGCTGTCACTCTCACTCCTAGTTTTAGATCTCGGTGAGACGCAATGAACGGGACACTCGCGTACAGCACACACCAGAAATTTTACATTCGTTTATGCCAGGGAACCAGGTTTTACAACCTTGTAATATTTGGAAAACCTCCTTTGTGCCAGGATACTTCACATGGAATGAACGTTCCTTTCTGTATATGCAAGAGCCCAGGTTTGTGTTTGCACAGTAGCTGTGGCTGAATTTTAATGCTTTATCGGCCTTGCTGCTTATCTGTATTGCACGTACTTTTTTTTCTCCCCTTCTTGGAAACCACTCTCTAGCTCATCTGCGGCAATGAAGAAATCCATCTGAATTTCTCACAAAAAAACTCCACCACACGGCTTTACAAGTTCCCACCTTGCATTTCTTCATTTCTGTGAGAGGTGACAGTCTCTGCAACAGCAATGCGCAAGATAAAACTCTGGATTTTCTGTAACCTTCACGAGTTCCTAAAACCTTCAAGTGATACAGACTTTTCAGACAAGTAAATACCCATATAAAACCAACTTGCAATTCAAATACTCCATCTTACAATACTTTTGTTTGCAATCTATCCTAAAGACTTGGCCATCACTTCCAACTTCAAGATCACAGCATGTAAAAGGCTTGAGGGACCTAAAATTTCTGTACAGTACTCACCACTCCTTCTGACCAGTACAGATGTAGATAAAAACACAGAAAAGGGGGGGGAAAGAACCTTAGTCTGGAGTTAACCATCTCACAGCCAACCCTTTCAACTCAACTCAACTCGTACCTAAGGCTTGGGGTAATCGTACAAGGGTCATTGCTTGCAGGTCGGCACTGTCCCTGCCAGACTGGCATGCAGAGACTTTCCATCACAAGATCTATACAATGTAAGCTGAACCTTCATCAGCTCCTTCCTTCTCTCCCCTCTGTTCTCATCAGGGCCATATCCATCCTTGCTTTGCAGAGGGGATGATTAGTCATCTCTTTTAGTTCAATGTTTTCCACTACAACTTTCCTCTAATGAGCAAAGTTTTCCAATTCTGAAGGAGCTCCCCCTTCTCGTCTTCTTCTCCCCCCAAGAAAATGGAAAAAATCTTGGTAGCTTCTGCAGCTAGAGGCACCCTTTTGAAACATCTTATTTTCCAGAACTATGTTATTTCCAACCAGCCCATTCTTATTGTTCATTAGTATACAACTAGATTTTTTATTGCAAAATAACAGCAAGAAATGGTTCTTTTGCAGATTTCATTCTTTTGCTATTATTCGCCCAGCTCGAATGTATACATACAACAAATAAGCTGTAATTTTGGTTCTAAAGCAGCTGTCATCTCTTATGAAAACTTGCTGCTCACAAGCAATGCTTGTTGCACATTCAATCCTGTAAAGATATAATACCCATAATTATGCTATTGTTATTAAGGCAATCATAACAGATACCATATGGACTTTGAAGTGGCTTTGAGTACAAGTTTTTAACGCAACATCGCTAATACATTTTGCAAGAAAAATCCGTGCCACAAGCGGCACGCTACTGGTAACGTATATAGCTTACCCTGTTTGGGGATTTTTACGCTGTATGTACCAAGAATAACAATGCAACTCCCAGCTTCTATTGATATCTCACTTTCAAAGGCTCTCCAGACTTGCTGCACATCGTGTTTTTAATACAACAGTGACTGCATGCCAGAATTCAACGCTCCTGCAAAGATGCCAACTTGTAGCTACTTTCAGAAGGAGCTGCTCACCAGGAATTAGTGCCAGGGTAAATCAATGGCACATTCAGCTAGATGTTCTAGCTCTACAAAGTGAATTATACCCTATATACAGCCCTTTTGCACATGTCTGTCTTCTTTGCATCTTTATCAACAAAGGTGAAAAGGCTAGAAATGACGTTCCAGAAGGCTGTCGATTACCCAGCCAAGGATTAGCAGAACAGGGAGCAGTTTTTTCTACCTGCACGTTAAATACTGGATTCATGTATTAGAATAAATTCTGCACTGTCTAAACCACTTCACCCCTTCTCAAGAAACACCGGTTGCTTTCGACCAGTACTGCTGTAACACACATAGACCGGGAAAACGGGGGGCCTGGGGAACAGCAAGATGGAGGTGAAGATGCTGGTTGGAGAACAGGTCCTGGAGCTCAGGCTCATACACAGAAGCAAATATCAGGGGCCACACGGGGACCTTGGCCAGTGACGCCCAAGAGCAGGTAACAGCAAGCAGGGGCACAGCACGGCTCAACCCGACTTTTGGTCTCACCTCCCGTGGCCAGCATCTTCCCTGCTGGGAAGGGAAACAGAGACCTAGCGAAGGTGACGCTAGGAGGGTGCAATGAGAGGGCGAGATCATCGAACAGGGTAAAGCCTCTTATCTTATTGGTTCTTAAAGAAGGCACAGTATACAGACCCCTGCATACTAGTAGGGTTTTTTCCCTTTTTTCAATTTTTTTAACGTTTCCCATTCATGACATAGCGTTCACTTCCCTTCCCCCCACTCCCCCTACCATCCTATCCCCTGCCCCCCCCCCCCCCCCCCCCCAAAAAAAAAGGACACTTTACCAGTGTGCAAATCTGGTAAGCCTGAGGGCTGTCCGCTCTTACAGTCACTACCCCTGACCAAAGAGCAGGTAACTTTTAGAAGTAACGGAAGCTCAAGGAGACGTGATTGTGACAGAGGAGTGGATGGCCTTCTCTACAGAGCTCAGCATGCAGTTGTAGAAGTTTCACTGGCCTGATTGTGCTCCATTTATAACACCTTCTTATTCACTATCCATTCATTCCCTTCAGACAGTCAATCAATTTTCCATTCACATCTCAAAAGTGCAACTGCCTTATGAATCGTGTGCATTTGCACCACGTGTTAATCACCTCCTCCTACAGAACCGGATGCCTTTATCTGCTACAGCCTCAGAGGCACATGTCTCATTTCACCTGACTTCACTACCCAGAGAGAGTATATCGTATTTATTTTAGTATGGATTATGCACAGTGCCCCAGGTGCTTACACTAAGGGCATTTTATAAGTGTAAACTTGATTGATTGGTCACAAAACTGGTTTGGAGAGCTGTAAAATGGATTTGGCCCCCAGCCACGGTTTGCTCAGCACAGATACACTGTAGGACAGAGATAACTTAGCATTTCAAGAATTCATAATGAATATGCTAAGAAGTATTACAAACCCGTATTTGTACGGTTGATATGATACATGCATTTCTAAACATTTCTCAATAGCGATGCACACTACACCATGTAAGAGAATTCTGGTTGGATATTTATCAGCAAAGAAGCCTTATGAAAATGCGCTTTCAATAACTGGTGTGAAGTCAGCCCACTCTCTGCTGATTAGATACAGTCGCAGTTCAGGAACAGCCCTATTCAGCATAGGAGGAAGCAATCACTTGCTGTACGGAGGTTTGAATCGAGAGCTTCATGCTTTGTGCTGAATGACTAAACGCAAAAAAAATAAAGACGACTGCATTAATTGTCATCTTCAACTTGAATGGCAAAAAGAAACCCAAAATTTAACTCAACATCTTCACCTGGATTCTCTTTACATGGCTTTTCAAAGTGTTGTTTCAAAAAGCCCACTTTGTAAGACTAACTCACTATAGTAATGTTGTTTTATCAAAGCACAAAAGCACAAATACCCTAAGAAGCTGTAGTTTTGATATGAACTATACAAGCTCAATAGCAAGATGGTTCCTCATATACAGGATAGCCTCTTCATGCCATTTCAAGCCTCCCTTTCAGGTTACTGATCCAGTCTTTGTAGTTGTACAGGAGCCCCCACGTAAGCTGATGCACCTCTTCTCAAAACCTCGTCTTTAAGAGTATTCATCTTGAGAGAAGAACTGGGGAATCTTCAAAGCGGTTAAGTCATCAGCGTAACCATTTCACACACAAGATTAAAGGAAGACAAAACACTGTTTTCCCTAAAGCTGTAACTTTCTAAGACTCTGCAGCATCCCAGTACCGAACCCATAATGGAAAAGATTGCAGCCATTACAGCCATCCACGCGATGGACCATCCACTGCTCTATTCCTGCACTACCTTCAAATAATATTCAACCCAATAAATTTCGGTTTAAAAGTGTAGTTCTCTTGTTTTTACATATTTACATACTAACATCTGTAAAATACGGCATTACAGCTATCTTCATTTCAAATATTTGAATTTTAAATTTTTTAAATTCCACACAGTTCTATTAATTTTTATGTTTATTTAAACAAGAGAAATCAGGCTGATCCCGATTGAGTACAAAAGAGGGTATGTTCCTAAAGTGTTGTGTAAAGTATGAATGGTCTGGGTTCTTAAAAACATTTATGAAGGAATTTATTTTTAAACCTTATGCTTTGAATAATCCTTTCTATATCAACTCACACATATAACTTTCTTTATTGCTAGTATAAAGCAAAAGCAGACAACTTAGGCAATACTAATAAGATATCGGTGACATTTATAAAAGAAAATTACATTAAATAATTTAACTTACTGTCCTGGTTTCAGCTGGAATTTTTAGAACGCTCTTTAATACTAGAGTTTTAACTTCATATCCACAATAAACCGAAGACTGAAGCGACACCAATACAATGAGCACCATTCTTCTTTCTCTGGTGTTTAATGAATCTGTGTATTTTATTTCAAGAACCACACTATATCCAAGAACACCGGCAAACTCTAACATATTCACACAGCAGCCAGGAAAGCAATGAGAACGGGGGATTATTTCCCCCCGACCATCTCAAGTCTAGAGAAGCAACACACAGTTTGACAGTAGAAGAGCTAGGTGACCTACCTCAACTACCCACTGCACAAACAAGTTCAGAAACACCTACACCAGCCCTTAAACAGGAGAATGCTTCCTTTTAGCAAACATCCCATGAGGAGATAGGAAATATTTTGTGTTGATTTATTAGAATATAAGAATGAAATTTGGTAACATGAGGAATACTTTTTTCTGAGGAGGACTATCCACATATTTTGGAGCGAGTCTTACTTCTCTTTACAGAAGAAGCACGGGTCCAACCACAAACAGCATGAAACTCTCTCACGGACCTCTAAGCTTTTGACATAATAATTGCAAAAACCTCAACCAAGGACAAAGCAGCATTTCTCCAAGCCAGACACAGGCAACTCTTTCTAAATTTTGAGTCAAGTCAGATTGGAATGAATCTTATCTGCAAGGAAATATGTTGGATTTTTCCCCATAACAAAACCTGAAATAATTTCCAGATGGTGTTTCCAAAAAGCTCTGCTGGACACCACCAAAGAAGCACTGCTAAGGAAAAGTCACCGTTTTCCTCATCATGACAGTCCTGACATTAACTTACAAATATCCTTGCAGACTGATTCAGTAAAGAACTAAAGCATATGTTCACCTTTAAGAACGCGTATAATCACGACTGACGTCAATGAAATGAGGTCCTTGCTTAATGGTTTGCTGGATCAGGTCCTAGCCCACAGTTGGTTACCCATAAGCAGCTCTTAATCTGTTGCTGATCATCTGTGTGCTAACATGGCCTTGGGAGATGGCATGGGAAAATAGGAAGAAAAGATACAGAGAGAAGATGGACCATTATGGCAGTTCCCTGAATCATCAAAAGAGCGGCTTACCAACCACAGACAACAGTTCAATAAAAGTAGGGTTTGGGGAACAATAAAATCGTTTTGTGGAGATCATGCTGTTAACTGGCACCTAAACGTAAACTAACATGATCCAGCTACCACAGTTCAGGTCACCATTAAAGTTAAAATTCACTCCTTGGACTGTGGAGCTTTTAGGACCATCTTCTTTTTAAATTCCTTAAATAATGTTGATTTTTAAGGTAAGCCATTAAATGTTAAGGTCAGAAAACATTTTTCTCTCCTCGACAGAGATCATCCTTTAGTGGCATGGCAATGTCAGTTCTCCAATAATTAAACAGGCATAATTTACACAGTCTTTAGTATCAGCACGTGGGACAATGAAATGCTTCAGAAAATTGTACAATTTTCTATTTTCCCTCTCAAGGGAAAACCAATGAGACATGGGCCATGGGAGTTATATTACATTTACAAAATGAAGCATGGCACTTAACAAAGGAAAGAGTATCTTCTATGTAGGGTGCTTGCTAAGTAGGTCCTGGCTCTCAGAGCATCAAAGACAATCACCTTTTCCTGCTGTCATTCAGAGTACTGACAACCTATGTATTACCATACAAAGAGAGATACTACTGAAATTTTAAAAAAAACCCAACACTGGAACCTTTTGGCTTGTGCGCTACACAAGAATCCATCAAGGGCAGCAGAAGAAGGTTAACAAACTAACATTAAGAAAACATTTTTTAAAAACTCAAATCAGATGCATTCGTTCACTGAATTCCCCAGTTAAGTAATCTTCAATGGCTTGGCAACCACCAGGCTTCAACCGGTTGAGTAATGCCTTCTTAAAACGTGTCTGTGTGTTACTGAAATGTTGTAATATTTATATACATTTTTAAATCTGTATAAAAGTCCAGTATTTATTAAACTAAACTTAGGGTGGGGAGTTTTTTCCTCCCATTATTATCACTTTGGCTTCCTCAGGTGACCTTAAACCCATCGGAATAAGTACATTTAAGAAAAGAGCGGGCACCCGTAGCACACGGGTGAACAGGCCTCTGGGTAGGACACATCTGTCGATAACTGATGCACAGATGCCAAAGAAGTGTGCTTGCCCAAAAACAATTACCTGATGATGTTTTAGAGTTCTGTGCTGGAAATCACAAGAAATGAGTGTGGGCAGGGAAGGCTTGGAGCTCCCTGAAAAGAGACAGCATGGCTTGGGCAGAGCGGCAGTGCAGCAGCAGGTGATGGAGCAGAGCTCATCCCATTCAAGTAGCAGCAAGAACAGGGGGAGAAATGTTTACAGCACACATTTACTGTATAGCCACGTACATGCTAAGGCTGGTTCACCACCCGCTGCTGGGGCACTCTCCTCTGCGGCTCTGAAGAGCTGACGGTATCTGCAGCATCCAGGGAACCTCTTTTCCCTGTTTATTCACTCAAGATACACACTAATAGCCTAAATACTCACACTTCCCACTACCACGTGTGGCTGCTGGCAAAGATTGAAACTGCAGATGACGCGGCTCCACACATACTTCTCATCCCTGTTGAACCCACCTGGCAAAATCGAGTGCTGGGGAAAAAAACAGGGTTTGAGAGTAAAGACTCACAGCGGTCTGTCCTAAAGGTATTTGGGAGGAAAGAGGGAAACACCAATCTCAAACCAGCCATGTTTTCTTCCCCAGCAAAGCTCCTGTCTTGCTCCTGCCAGACACCTCTCCTCTTTAAACTCACAGCATGTATCTTACAGGCCTTAAAATGCTCTTCCTCCTTTCGAGAAGAAATGTTCTGTAGATCTTAAAGCTCACGCTCCAATTGACCTAGCATGGTTAACGAAGTTAAATCCCGTAGCCTGGAGGGAAGCAGCTGCCCTGGAGCAGAGGAAGAGCACACTGCAGTCTCTCCTCACTCGACTCACGGTTCACTGTAGCTCCTACGTGGTTTGGCCCAATACTATCACCTTCGGTACACGTACGTCAGTCCAGGCTGGCTGCTCTGGCTTGGGCTGCGGTCACAATTCAGATTTCTTGTTTAAACTTGGGCTAAAACCTGTCATCTTTGCAAGGAGCACAGCGGCAAACGCATCAAAGTGTTCATGGTCTTCTGATAACTTTCCTGCTATTTGCCCTAAAGGACATGCCTGCTCCAAAACTGTCACGATTAACTTGGGCAAGGGGGAGAGCTGAAGACTGCACAAGCATCTTAGTAGGAAGAAACACACGGTATGTCCCAAGATGCTCTCGTGGGAGCACAGAAATAGCGCCCAAACAATAACAGGGGTGTGGCCCTGCTCCCAGCCCCGGGTTCCTCTGATCGCAGCCCCAGCTCCCCTGGGAAATACACCGGCGCCTGGTACTTCAGGCAGCCCCTGGAAGGCAAATCCCTGCCTCAGCCACAGTACAGCAGCACCAACACAGCTATTTAGCTGAAATCAGGAGCCGGTTTAGGATTCCGGTGCAGCTTTGTTAGTGAAATTGATGGACTGAGAAGAACTTCCACAAAGCCACTGTCTCCAAGCCACACCCCTGTAGGATGCAGGAAATTTTATTGACAAAATTGTTTCTTGAGCTGAGCAAACTGTGGTTCAGGTAAGCACCGCGTACCGCTGTGGTATTCTCCTCCTGGAGTATCAGAGTGAGTCATTCGCCCCCTATTTTAAGCATTTGAATGACAGTATCTGAATACTGTGGCAAAGGAAACCCATTCCCAAAAAGCCTTCCCATCTAAGACAAGAGATTAAAGATATTTATATGGAAGGTTGCTAGCTTATAATAAAAGACAAATACAGTTACAAAAGTATTTTCCAAGGCAAGTAACTGCATAGCAAAAGTGCAAGCAAAATAGAGCACCTGGGGAATACACAAAACAGAGGGTGGGAACGGAGGGCATCAGGCACTGAGTTTCAGGGACGATCCACAGGGATGTTTCTGCAGTTAAAGATTTTAAAAACAACTGGTGGGACAAACAGTAACCCAGCTAATCCTTGGTACTGGCACGCTGCCTATTTAGAGAGAGCAGCAGCTGGTGAATCTGACGTAAGTCTCTGCATCCAAAGCAGGAACTTACTGTAATGAAACCACAGCCCACATTGGAAAAAAGACTGTAAACTCGACAAAAAAAATCAGGATCGCAATACGGTATGTGCTGCATTAAATTATTTCCATCTAAATAAAATTAACCACATAATATCACAATTAAGCTGATTCCAAAAAAAAACCCCAAACCCAAAATCAAAACCATCACTTGGACTGAACCTAGTATTACAAAAAAAAAAAAAAAAAAAAAAAAAAAGGCAAGGATGAAGAAATTACAAAACTGGCATCTTCTTTGGCTTGAAAAGTATAAATCTGAGACCTTTAGTGCCATAAAAACACTGTTGCAGAAGCCCAAGGCACTAAGCATAACTACTTGGACTGGAAAAAATACGCACATTAATGAACCGCCTAGTTCAGGATCCAGTTACTCTTCCACCCCCATCAGAGCGCAGCAAGAATATCAGGCCCTCTATCTTGGGCGCCGTGAGAAAAGCACCTTCCGATAAAAACATCCACTCCCCTCTTTCCCCCTCCCTCCCTCTGTTCGGAGGAGGGCTGGCTCTGAGCATCGATGGATACTAACCCTCGGCATTTCCCTGGCCAACTGGCTTCCAGGATTATTTTCCTTTCTTTCTTTCAGAGAATATAAGCTTTAATCTTTCTCTTTGTTGTTTGCTATTAATTAGTGAGGGAAGAAATGACCTTCTGCATAACAGCAGCAGCGGCTGCACAATGCCCCTGAATCTCCTTTCAGGAATTCCAGTTGCTGCATCTGGTAAAGGTAATGCAAGGTGCTTCATAGATGAAAGCCTTTAAGGCTTTTTGGGTGAAGGGATGGGCTGAGAGGCACATGAAGGGGTGAAGAGGGTTATATTTCATTTAGGGAAGATAGAAGAGGAAGTCATCAGGTCATTATATCGTTTAATTTCTTCTATAAGCAACTGTGTGCATAAACATCAGAGTTCTGGTCGTGTTCTCTCTCATTGACCTTCAATGTCAAATATGCTCAGTTTAGAAAGAAATTGTTTTCTTTTCTTTGTCTTTAACAGCCAGCCTGGTAAAAATAGCTCTGGAGCTGAAAGCCAAGCTGTGTTCTTTTTTGTTCCTGTATCACCATAGAAATTGGTGATGGAAAACTTAATAGCAATTGCCACTGGAGTCAGCAGATACAGGCTTTCAACGAGCTTTGGCAGCGCCGTCGAGTAAGAGAGGGGACGTTTTCCAGAGCAGAACTCCTCTTGAAGCAACTACATTGCGCCTCCAGGGCTGCGCTTGAAGCAAGGGATAGGAGAGGGCCTCTGCAAGATTAGGGGGGTGACAGGACCACAGTGACTCATTTTTTTTCCCCTGACTAGCAGATCTTTAATGCAAGGTATGTATGTTGTCCCCTAACCCGCCCTCAGCCACCGTGCAGAGTTTGGTCCTGCTGCAAATAGCTGTGACTTGCTGTCTTCCTGCCAGGAGCTCCCTCCTTGCCTTCTTCCGCACCAGCACAAGTGCTGTAAATGTGGCTCCGAAAACATGAGAAGCGCTATGAAAATTTTAGCTCTTCTGATCAACCACTCCTGCTTCTTAACCCTTCGCTAATTCCCCCCCGTATCACAGGCTGTGCTGCACATTTCAGGGAGATGAGCCTCAATTTGCTGCAGGAACTTTGCTGAAAGAAGATCAGCGTAGCTCGACACAAACTCCAGACTGTCTTGACACCGAGCCCAATTTTGCTAAATGTTCAGAATCTTCACAGATTTCTCTGTGCAGCCGAGAGAACCAAGTTCAACACTGAAACTAAATCTGTTCTACTTTCTCAAGATTAAGATCTTTCATTTCCAGCACTTAATTCACAGCTTTTAAGGCATAAGAAATAACTTATCTGAATTAGCCTCTCCCTTGCTTTTACAGACCGTATCACATCGATCCAGGCTTCCCCAATGTCACTTGCTTCGGGATTGTCATCATCCAAAAGAGAGGATTTGCTGCAGGACAGCGATGGCAGAAGCAGCTCCACACCGTGTGCTGGGCAAAAAGGAGTTTCAGGAGGCTTTACAGATTCGGCCCAGACCCTTCTCCTCTCATGTAACGTGGGAGCTTGCTCAGGTCTAAGGAAAATTTATGCAGCTACAAAAGGAGACACTTTTCTCCTCTCCCCTGGAGAAAAGGCAGTTTGACTTTCGACTTCAAAAGTCTTTTCAACTTCGGGAAGCTCTTATACCACCATGGAACAATGTGATAAATAATATGTTGAAAACAAACTTCTTATATTCACCGGCTCAAAAAACGGTTGCTCGGGCAGTCCTATGCCATGGGGCCATTTGCCTCTTCATTATAGACTGCTGATGGTCTTGTTCACTTTGTCTCCCACAAGCATCATAACAGGGAAAATGGTGAGATACCAAGTATGGATTACAGTTAATGAAGTTGTTTAGCATGGATGAAATTATTTCGTATTACATTCATTACAGTAATCTTGCATAAAATAATTTCTTGGCTTAATATTCACAGAATTTCAGCATTCTTCACACAGGCTTTGCTTCAATTATCTATAATGATTAACTCTACCATTTAAATGGTAATTTGAAACATTTCTGGCACTACAAGAACAGAGGAAGCTTTACGATGATGGGATACAAATAGAACAAGACGCAAATAGGTCAATGAAACATAATAAATGTCATGTATCAACTAAAAGTTTTCATTTTATTACTCAAATATTTAAGTCCTCTTTATAGATTGATAAGAAGATGCATTGAAATAACCTTCTGTGTTGTCCCTCACACAAGGATTAGAAACCGAGTTACCTGCCCAGTTTGTAACACGAGCTGGAAGATGCTCTGGTGGCTGGACACGCCAGACACTTTAAAGTATTCTGTATTTTGGACTTCTGTGACTATCAGAGGAGTAGGATTGCTAAATATTACTGTTGATGGTAACGGATAGCCTCCTTCTGGTGCGGTTTTTTAAACCAGAGATTTCTCTTCCAAGACGTCTGCTGGGTGCGGTTTCCTGGAAGGTAGCAGAAGTGGTTTGGGATTTTATTTCTGCAGTGGGCTTTTAAGGCATTCCTTTTCGAAACAGAAATCTGGAGACAAAACTTCCATTTTAATGAAAGCTTTTGGGTGGGGGAAAAGGGACAGTCTTTTGGTTTTGAGGGTATTTAAGTGATACACCCACTTTTAAAGATGTTTTACCTCATCCTGAAAAACAAGAGCACGACTCAAAGAACCCAAGGAAGCAGAAGATGTTTAACACCAAAAAAAAGTGTACATTTATAAAAACATTGCAAAGAGGTGGCAAGAACACTCCTCCGCCGCCTTTGCAGGGCTTTCAGAGAGCCGCATGCTGGTCCTCAGGCTTCCCTGCAGCTAGAATTTCCCAGGACAGCGGCTCAGCTGCGTGCCGGCACAGAAGAGCAGAGGCTCCACGCACCATCACATCCCTCAGACTCATCCTTCCTCTGACACATCCCCCCGTCACTGCTGAGTCAGTCGGAGTCAAGCTGGGCGTCCGGCAGCACAAACTGCCTGCGCTGTGCCGCGCTGGCTACCGCACAGCTCGCGCCAGCTGACGAGGATGGGAATAGCTTTAGCGCTAGGAGATAATGCACCAAGCTGGTTTGCCACTCCTGAAGCTAATCTGTAATTTTAGAGCGTGTTATTTGATTTTTATAGGAAGGCTTCTATTGAAACAGAGAACTCTAAACTCCAGCCTGGAAGAAGCTCCTCCACACATTCTAGAGGGGAAAATCTGAGACTCAAACACACTGGGTCAACTTTTGTTCCCGGGGCGCATTTCAAAGTAGTGTAAGAAATCAGACCCAACATGTATACAGAAAAAAGTTTATAACATTTCGAACGGTATCGTATTTCACCCCAATTTCACAGTTTTCCTCTCCCTACAGTGTAATGACCTAGATTTCCAATCTTGCAGGCGGGTTTCTTTTTGTTTCGTGTAGTACAAACATGGGTTTCTTCATAACAGGCCACTCAGGATCTATAGAGTGAGAGTATTTCCAAAAGATCTGAAATTCCTTCATTAAAATAGGTTACATCCCTGGTAGACTAAACGTTAACTTGAGAAGTCCAAACAGATGCTGTACAAGAAATTTTTTGAGGCACAGGGTGAAATAAATAGCAGCACTGCTGTGACCAATTGATCCTATGACATTACAGTGAGAAGATGCTGCAGCTAAGAAAAACGTCAACTTCATTTCAGCCCCAGACAAGTTATAACAGCAGCAACGTTGGCTCAGGGCATTTTTAAGGAATTAATAACCAGCCAGGGTTAGTAGCCTGAGGCAAAGTCAAGGATTAAGCACTATGAGGATAAACACATACAGCAGCTTCAAATAATGTAGTTGACTTCAGTTTAATCATTTTGTTTCGCTTTCAAAAAAACTTATGATCTCCAGACAGAAAATATAATTCATATCTGCTAAAGAATATACACATACACACATCCCCAGGCAAGAGCTGAAGAGATTAATGGAAACCCTGTAAAAAGTAACTATTTTCCTCTTACCAACAGAAGGGCAAAGCTTCCATTGGTCACAATTGAAACAAACCAACAAAACCTCCAGAAAACAGGCAAATACTATAAAAAAATAACCAACCGGTATTAACAACTGTGTGGGAGAGAAAAGGTAACTTAGGTGACGCCACCTAAGAAGAACCGTGGAGCACTCTGCTACCACAACTTCACCGTCCAGAGCTGTTTACAAAACCAATATTCCAAACAGTACACGCTTTTAGTTTTGCAGAACCATTACATTACAAATAGTCTTTGCCAAGTGTGTCATTTAGAAGGACTACGTACTTCTTTTCTCTAACATAAATCAGCCCAATGCACTTCAGACTAATCTGGAAATGTGTAGTTGGAACTAGATTCAGGTTTCACTAATAAGTAAATCAAAAGCATCTTTAAGGCGTTGTCACGAGCTGGAAGTTTACAAGACAAACTCCAACAAGGAGACTAAACAACCAACGCAACACTTCCATTTTTAATAAAAACGCTGCCTTCCGTCGTTCCAAGTCAGGAAGGACTAACCGTAGGATAATACGCTTCAGCACCTTTTTCCTTGAGAAGGTGTAACCAGCTGTTACCCTGACCCAGAGAGCCTGCTGTTGGGAGGTTTAACACCTCCCTACCTTTGCAGACCAAGAGGAGAAAGAAGGCTGTTCTCCCTGGATGACTCTTTAACACTTAGGTCTAAATACAGGCGATGGCTTTTGCTATCCTGTGATAGGTCCTTTTTTTCTCCCTTTTTTTTTTTTGTGTTTTGAAGTAGTGAAAGGTCACTCTCTTACATCACTGCAAATGTTTAAAGGGCATCGCAAAATCCTGATGCTACTTAAAATTACTTTAGGCCTCTCCTTCCAATATTAAATACAGTATAGAAAATTTACAATGAGTCACTACAGAGACCCCGAGCTGAATCTTTCAGACAACACCTTTCATTTATTATATATAGAAAAATCTGTGGAGTCGGTTAAATATTAACATGCAATGGAAAAGCTCTTCATCTTTTTAATCTCTAATTAATATTGACATAGTGATAGAAAAGTTATTTATCATTAGCAATTTACTTTTTAAAACGTAGGAAAAGGTAGGGAATTTTAGGCAGCTTTTCAATACTTGAAACGTAATCTGACCTCAGTGAAGTCAGAGGATGCTTTGTCATCCTCACCATAAGCTTTTACTTCATCATTCTTCATTCAGAAACACAACAGTTATGTCCTTAGAGATTATTCCGATTGGAACTTCCCACATGACCAGCACTTTTTGACTCAGCCCACCAAAGCCTGCCACTGCGTAAAAAAGCATCATCCACCTCCCTGAGCATGAGCTTTAAAACAGGGGACTCAAGAGCTTTAGTCCAAGTTCTTACGGCATCTTCCTGCAGCTTCGGGGGATAATGTCCCTGTGGACTGAGACGATATTCATGCCTGAACATCACACGGGGATGTTGGAAAGGTTAACATTTTGAGAGCACAACACTTCCTTCCCAGTGAAGGAAAACACACACGAAGAAAAGAAAAAACAAACCTCCTTGTCAATTATTGAAGACAGGATGGAAAACTCCAAAACCATGTAAGCGACATAAAACTTTAAGAGGCCCCACGTTCGAATGTGGAAAAAAATCAGAGTATTTTAGTAAAAGTTACTTCCACAATTGCTGGTGATGAACTATGAATGAAGGCAATTCCGAGCACTAAGTCATGTTTTCATTGCCTCTTATAGACGGCAAACTTCTGAATATTGAGCTATATCCTTGCAATGCTTTTCTGTCTATAAATTCTGCACTTAACGTAGGGTTATCCGTTTGGTGAATTGCAAAAGCACATAATAAAATGCTTTTTATCATGTATATGTGACAGCCTCACTTGCTATTGAAGTATCTTCCAAATACTATCATGCTTTTGAAGAGCTCTAAAACAAACATCAAAACCCAACCACAAGTCAGGCTCTCTTTCCTCCTGAACAATTGAGCGTTGCCACAACTTTACCCCAATCCCAAAGCACAAGTATTCAGTTCGAGTCGAGAGTTTGCTGGGAATCATCTCACAAATTATCAGTGTCAGGTGCATCTTCTTTCCACCTCTGAGGAACAACTGGTCATCTAATTTCTTTACTCCTTAGACAAAACAGTTTCGACTCCATCAATCCACAAAGTTGACAACATTATGGAAAAAACCAACCCCAACCAATTTGTAACAGATTCAGGCTTCTACATTAAGTTTTATTTGTGCCTTTACTCCTAACTCAAAAATACTGGCCAGTCTCCATGTTTCAAAGGAGTATTTTTTGACAGCTGATGCCAGCAGTTCAGAAGGTTAGCTGCCTAAAAAAAAAAAAAAAACAAACCAAAAACCAGCAAACAAACAAAACCCCTCACATCTCTGCAGGCCATCTAGTGTCTTCCCAGACACTTGAGTGTCGGCCTCCAGTAGAAATAGCTTGTCTAGAACCAGTCTTATTACTGCCCAGACCAAGCACAATATTACACAAGCACTTATTTTCATGCCTTGTCAACATTTGCATAGTCTTTTGGTCTGGAAATTTCCGACTACCATGCATGGGCTGCCAGCTACCTTCACGCAGTGCCATCATTTGTCCTTCCTCAGAATATTTTTCCTCAGATCTCAGAAAATACTGACTTCTAGTTAGACAACGTAACTGTCACATCAAAATACACTCAATCATTTAAATCGTAACACATCACTCACCCCAAAATCACTTTCCAAAGCATATCTGTCACTGAATTTGTGACATTGAACAGACAGAACTGCTGTCTGCTAAAAGCAGCATCCATAATTAAGTAAGCAGAACATATGAAGTGCAGTACAGTCACAGGCAGGTGGGATTTCAGTCACCTGTGGCAAGGCTTCCATGAGTTAATGTGACTAACTCATACTGAACTGTCAAAGTTGCCTATAGACAATGGAAAGGAATAAATGGCTTACGACAGCAATTTCTCTAACTTACCTTCAACTCCTAATTTGATTGCAACAGAAAGCTCAGAGTCACGTAGCTCACACTTAGACATGTAAGAGGAGGTAAGACGGATCTTACCTTGAACTAAAACGTTTTATCCGAAAGCACGAGTTTGATATTAGAGGTATCCTCCATGGCAAACTCAAGCTCTTTAAGAACTGCTGAAATGCACATTCATGAAACCACACAGTGCATATAGCTGGGAAAAAAAACAGGGTCTTGCTATAAACGCATACAGTGTTCGTCTAGGTTTAAATAATGAGAGTGTGGAGAAGCAGCATCTACAGCAGGAACATGATCTGATCTGACAGCTGATGACTGTCATAAACAGTGCGAGCAGCAAATCCCTGGGACTGATGATTGATGGATCCTACCGCTCAAAATCCAGAATTGTTGCAGGCATATGCCAAGGACCTGATGCAGGATTCCCGATTCCCAGTGGGCATGCCTTCAGGAATAAAAAGGACATTACGTTCCTGGTCAGCTTAGCTGAAGTCTAACCAATCTTCTCCCCATAATAAAGAAGCCAAAAGAGCAGATGCTGAACATGGAATGTTAAACCATTTACCTCACTGCTATGACAAGAAACCTCACACGTCGCACAGAATATAACTGGACCAGTAAGAAACACCCTAGTGTGTGTTTATCCATCCTCTGCACGACGTCCTGGCACCTGTCACCTTAGATTTCCAGTAACCGGAAAGTCCAATGGGACATAAGGCAAAACTTTTCATCATTTTGCCAGGTAAGTATTAGAAAAAGTTGCCCAGAAAGGTTGTAAGATCTCCATCCTTAGAGACACTGGAATCTGGGCTAGACACAACCCTGCGCAAACTGATCTAAGCAGACCTGCTTTGAACACGAGGTTGAACTGGAGGACTCCAGAAGTACCTTTCAACCATATGGATTCTGTGCCCGTCCCTTCAGAAAACAGCACCATGTATTGTAAATCCACAGTCACGTACAGGAAAACAATCCCAGCAATACACCATGCTGGCTTTGACAATTTACATTCAGAGATTTAAACTCACTTTGCTCTCAAATAAACATGTTAGAAAATTTTGCAAAACTACCACACTTTTGGGCAAACTACCATTTCGATTATATTTTTGAAGGTGTGAACATCTTTTATTATTTACATTACAAACCTGAATTTAGCACCTCTCCTCCCCTTCATCACACCACCTCCAGGGAAAAAAAAAAAAAAAGCCACCAATACACACAGATCAACCACAAACAAAATCATTTAGAGGAAAATTCATCTTTTATCATCTGTGCCACCTAGCAACATGCAGTACCAGATCCGACCCACTTGCAAATCTCACAGAGGAGTGCATCAGAACAGGAGAGAGAAAAATCTCCTTTCCTATTTCAAAGATTCCACAGGCACAAGATTTTTCCATTAATTTTGAAATACTGTCCTGCTTACAATAGAGTACATATATTATTTTTAAATTGCATATGCAGGTTTTGAGTAAATACAGGGTGGGTTTTTTGTGTGGCTGATAATTTCATCTCCTATAAATCAGAACCAGCCCAGGTACTTCAGAGACACTGAAAATTATGTTGAACTTCAAAATTAAATGTAGGGCAACGGTGCTTTCCCTGATCTGTTGTGTGTAACAACAGAAAGGGCAGTCTGTTATCTTTAATTTGTTAGGAATAAAGAGGCAGGCTTTAAGCCCAGTTCCCCTCTTGAGGACATTCAAATTTCATCCGGGAGAGTGAGTGAAACATTACCAAAAAAAAAATCAACCTTATTACATGCACACATTAACTACTAGCATGCTACTCCTTTAATAACTAATTAAACGTCTCAAATTTCAGTCAAAAACCTAGAAACTATTGCAGCTTTTCACTTTTTAGGCATTTCTATTCATAATTCACAACTGGATACAACATCTCTAATACTGTGTCCAGTTTTGGGTCCCTCACTCCAACAAGGACATTGAGGTGCTGCAGTGTGTCCAGAGAAGGGCAATGAAGCTGGTGAAGGGTCTAGAGCACAAGTCTTATGAGGAGCGGCTGAGGGAACTGGGGTTGTTTAGCCTGGACAAAAGGAGGCTGAGGGGAGACCTTACTGTGCTCTACAACTCCCTGAAAGGAGGTTGTAGCGAGGTGGGGGTCAGCCTGTTATCCCAAGTAACAAGTGACAGGACTAGAGGAAATGGCCTCAGGTTGCACTAGGGGAGGTTTAGGCTGGATATCAGGAAAAATTTCTTTATAGAGAGGGTTGTGAAGCATTCGAACAGGCTGCCCGGGGCAGTGGTGGCGTCCCCATCCCTGGAGCTGTTTAAGAGACGTGTGGATGTGGTGTTGAGGGACATGGTTTAGGGATCCTGGTAGTGCAGGGTGAACGATTGGGGTCGATGATTTTAAAGGTCTCTTCCAAACAGATGATTCTGTGATTCTGTGAAAAGCAATACTCTATTTATAACCTGCAGAACAGGTTCTGTGATTTGTGTGTACAAACAGTGAAATTCAGGCTACATCTCTGGAAATTTCCAAAGACATCCCTCTCCTGGTTTTCTGGTGGTTTGTTTGGTTTCTTTTCATACAAAAAAATTCAGTAAAATTTAGTTTATGTGCTGGTCAAAGTGCATTTAAAAAATTGTTTGGACAGATACATACATATTCATTCTTACAATTTCATCTTGATTTTCAGCCAGCCGTTTCCCAACTGAGGTATCTTTTATATATATCTTTATCTATCTTATATTAGCCATTCTGGACAAAGGAACTTCATTATTCATCTTCAGGCCACTCTCTCAGATTTTCAAGTAGATCATCTTTCCTGCAGATTCTGTATTTTTTAAAAAAATTTGACTTTTAAAACAGCAGCCTACTTGTATCTTTGCATGTGGAGGGGACTCTAGGAAAGCGATGAAAGGTTTGCCACTCAAAAGGATGAGGCAACACAGAGACCAGAACTGAAATGAGCACAGGGGATGAAGCAAAAAAAGAATTGTAAAGAAAAGTGATGAAGATGACTGAGGCAAAACCGAGGTTCAGAAGGAAATGTCAAGATTGACAGCTGTCAAGAACCAAGTCACCTATTCAATCAACTAAGCAGCTCATCATGGGCAGAAACAAGCTCCTCCAGAACACTTCATCAGCCTCCATCAAATACGACATAACGCAGCTCGGATCTCACTGTTACAAGAATCCCCCACCTTTGCATTGTTTCTCAGAATTCTGCGCTGTGAAGCAACAATCAGTGGGGACGGGCGATCTAGCTTAATTTGAAAATCCATGAAATCCAGGCTTCATTTCACAACCTGTCGCACAGCAGCAATTACAGTTGTGAACTAGTTCTTAAATGATATACACAGCACCCTGTCATCAAAATCAGAAGGAATACTTGTTTCTGGTGAAACAGGGTGGGGAAACACAGCCAAACGTCTGTGTAAAATTGCATTCTTAGCTCTGTTACAAGCTCACATTACAACGACACAGATAAAGCTGAAAAGGGGAGCAGTCCATCAGCGTAGAAAGGCTGGGGTCGATCATGCCCAGGAGGGCTTCAAGGACCTCACAGAAAGCCCCTCCACACACAGCTTTAGAAGACAGGGACAGAATTATTCCATTTTTTAGGGCTTCTTAAAAGCAGTCTTGACTTTACTAGAACTGTAATAGGAGACACGCATAGATTAGTCAATTAAAAAATCAGTTTGCTTTTATTAAAATCAAGGAAATCCGGCCTGATAATTTTTGGTGCTTTGGGATATGCAAATAATTTCACTTCAAGTCAGAAAGGGGTGAGAACCAAGTAACTCCTGTTCAGGTTTTGCTTCCACGTATACAGCCTCACCATCTCCACTCCTGCACACTGCTAAATATCCTCACACATCAAGAGAAGGGAATCTAAAATTTAATCAGAAACATTTTTTCGCTTTAGGTCTCCGATTGCCACACAATCTACTTAACCAATATTTACTTTAGCATAGGGAAAAAAGCCTCTGTCCCTTCCTTTGTTTACAGAGCTGATCCTTAGATTTCAATTATCCACAGATCTCTGCTGGTTAAAGAACATAGAGAGGAGTTTAATACAGTGAAGCGACAACGCAAGTCATAAACCAGAAAACCCAGCACTAGGCATTAGTTCATTTCAAAGTAAACAGAGAAATTAAATTATTTCTCTGTGATGGCTTAGAACTGCAGAACAATGATAAACAGGTAACTGCCATACTAAAGTGAATGGTTTTTATGGGATACAATCAGGATACTGCATTGTTGTTTTGCCTTTTAAGCTCCTTCTCACCGTGTCTAACGTCCTTCGCCCTCTGCCCTCTACATAATAATTCACACCAGCTTACTTTTAAGTTCTTGACATAAAACTTCAGTTCTCAACTCAACGTAAATAGTCAAGAGCTGAAGCTCTTTCTGCAAGAGAGCTTCAGTTTGCAATTTTCTATTCGCGTCCTCCCTTCAGCCCACCTTCCCCTGCAGAGAGATGGGAGGAAGAGATGAGACGGTACAGCAGATCTTTGGGCTATGGTTGAATTTCCTGGTGTTTCAAGCCTGAGAGATGGGACGTTACAGAGGTTTGGGCTGTCAGGGAGGTCAGCCCCTACATGCATCTCAGCAGCCCATCTCAGCGCAGCGACTGCTACGTTTGGATAACGAGTGTCTGACTTATTTGCCACTAGGGACAAAAAAAACCAACTTTAAACTCTTCATAGAACAAGCAAGTTGTGAAGTAACTTCCATCATTCTTACTATTTACTACCTAGTCCCTTTTCACCATAACCACTTGCTGCCCTATGTTTTTTAATTCCTGGGCACTTTTTTTTCCCTTGGACACAGGAAACACTTTCCAGGAAGGAAAATAATTTCCTTTTCCTTTCTTTAACTTCACTTTATATATTGTCTTTTTTTTTGAACTCCTCAAACTAAGTATTATCTCCAAAGTAAACAAGTTTACTTATCATCCATCATTTCAGCCTGATACAGTGAAACAACATGTATACTGATAATCTCCATAAAATGCAGACGGTTAACTGATTCATCAACCGACTGCATTGTTTTGGACTGGTCTGCTTGGGATTCTTTAACCAGTCCTCAATACACTGCGGAGTGTCAAACAGTACTCAGCAGAGATTTATTTTTCAGGATGCTTATTTCATGTGACACATACAGAAGGCTTGGATTTGTTTAGACTGTCCTATGTCCTTTGTGCTAAATTTTGGTAATAATCTCAAAAAGTATTATTTTCCAGGAATGCTTGATTATTTCAGGCTCATCCCACTTACTGCTTACAGCTCAGTTATCCTCTGGCTTCTTGGTTTTTCCTTCCCAAAAGCTATTATGTTTAGTTGAAAACTAAAGACAGTTTTTACTAGGAAAAACCATTCAGGTTATTTTCTTCACTAATCATAAAATTTGAAATCCTGATCTCCTTTGTTCATTTTGCTTTCCTCCAACAGAATCAGCCTCAGATGTGGTTGTGAAGAGAACTGCCATAATTGAAAAAAAATAACTAATTTCTTAAAAAGTTGGTGATATTTTGACACCCAAACATGTCACTACACAGAATATTTTTTCCACTCAGCAAAGCCCTCTATAGATACATGGACAGGCTCTTCATCACTTTCTAATTGCCTGTGCTTCCTTCTCGCTAAGAACTGACCAAATTAAATTCTAATCTCGGCTCTACACCAAGTCTTTATGTAGCGCTGGGTAACACATCTTTGCTTCTTCAGCTGGGAAATGAGGATAAAACACACCAGGTACGCACACCCTGGGTTTGTGCATGCACACATACTGCATCAGGGCAAAGCGTCACGAAGCAATTCACACCTGCATCCCTGCCTGCGACTGTGACTGAGTTGCTCTCCTGCTTCGTTCTTGGCACTGCTTGGTTTATTTGTGTTTTGCTTCAAAACTATTTTTCTGCTCTCCTTGGGTTTTTTCCTTTGCATTAATTTGTTTTGCTTCTGAAATGGAATGTAACAGCTGGTTAGTAGTTCATAGCTCATTTATAGTTTATTCACCTTTCGTTGCTCTACATTTTACTTCTCCTTATTCAAATGAGCATTACGTGCTGGGATTTTAGCATTAAGTAAATGCTTCTCTGCACAGTTTCACCTCTAACTAGCTCCAAACCCGTCAAATATGTTATAAGCAAGGATCTACAACAGAACATCAAAAGCCGCACTTAGAAATCCAGTTTACCAGTGATGGATTAGGGATTTACATTCCCAAACTCCCAAATACAGTGGTCTCCTTGACCACCCAAATACAGTGATTTATACACAGTGACAGATGAAACAGGCTTCCTGGTTACATATCATTAGTGGAAATCAAAGTCATGTCAGATATTGATGGTAATACCTTTCAAAGGTACATTACTAGCCAAGCTTTATGAGCAGCTTCCACATGAATTATTCAGCGAACGACAATGCTTAAAATACATGTGTATATACACTCCCGATACCTTAGACTATATTCATCACTGGTGATGTTAAAAGAATGGAAAATGTACTCAAACTCAAAGCTAACCTGTACATAGAAGCAGCAAGTTCAGGCTATTCAATTTATAGATTTACTATTGTAAGCGCATTACATTAAAGTGCAACAAGATATCCCAACCACAAAAGCAAAAACTCCTAAAGAGTTCATTTCCAGCATTCAGCAAACACAACTCCTTCTTCATGTGCTGCCAATCCAGCAAAATCACTGACCAAAATAAAAAATTAAACTTTTAAACTTCCATTGAAAAACACGCAGTCATTCTGGGTTCCGTTATTGTGGATTAAAACTAATCTACTCTAGGAACAGAGTAATCCAGTGTTGATGCTTATTTTAAAATTGAGACGTGATGAAAGCAATTTTCATAGCCCATTTTAAACTTTCACTCAAAACATGTAGGTTAATGGAAGTTAATGTAAACAGCACGGAACAGAAGGCCTAAAATCTGATGAGGAACAATTAGAATAATTTCATCGACCGGCTGAAAGGATACACATGTAGAACTAAATTGAACTTTGTTTATGCATTTTGATTCTCAAGCCTTCTCCAAGATGATTACCCTATCTCCAGTTCTCTCAAGGGAAAAAATGCCTCCCTCTTTCTCACTCGGCTTCTAAATCAACTTTTTAAATATTGGGTTTCTAGTACCAGGTATGTCACACTATTTCATTTCTCCTCCAAACATCTGCAAAGAAATGTACCTACCGCAACTCCTTGCCAAACCCTGACTTCCCTACCTAAATCCGCTACTATTACTTTTATAGTTTCTGGTTTGTTTTTGCCATTCTTGGATAGAAGCAGGAGTCGGGGAAGTCCCCTTTTGTTTCTCCCCTTGTATACCTTTGAGAAATGGGACCATAATTACAGCGCCAAGCCCTTTACGCAGCTGCAAGTAGTACTCCTGGGCACTTCAAAAGGGCTCTTGACCAAAAAGAAACCTCAGATGCTTTACAAAACTGAAGATGTTCGCTATGAACGGATTTAAAATGAAACATTACCTAAGTAGTGGTGTACAGTAAATGATGAGATTTAAAACAGAAAAAAGAGAGGCCTCAGCAAGCAGCCTACATTATGCTTGTGTTTATACTAAAAAAGCTGCTGTACTTTCTACCCTTAAGCGCTCGTTTCATTTTTGTACACAAATTACATCCACTCTGCCAGACACCATTTATAATGGCAGACGATCAGATCAGACACGACACTCAAGGAGGTTTTTTTTAACTTTATATTAAAAAAGCAGCATGTCAGTATATTGAGATGCAAGTCTCCCCCATCATTTAATTCACATTTGTCTTAAACTGGTAAATAGCTTAAAAGTCATTGTACACGATCATCCGTGTACCCGCACCTCACGTGTCATGGCACATGCATCATTTTTTCAGACATCACAGAGGAAAACCTGCTTTAGTGCCACTTCCAAAGTCCAGGGCAATTACAACATGCTTCACACTGAAAAGGAAGTCTTCCTTTTGAGCTTCTCAAATAAATTTTTTAAGACACACAAATCATGAAAACTTTAGTTCAACGGGTATATTTTTCTGCAGTGATGAGGATAGCCATGGTTTGTTACATAAGAAATAGGGCTAATTGGCTTCACTGTGGCAAAAAAAGAAAAAATCACAGTACTCGATAAAATGGAGATATCAGAAGTTACTTAATTACAACACGTTCCTCAGAAGTAGACTGAAATTCACTGTAAGTTGTGCTTCAGCAGTTCCATTTTAGACAGTAAGACTAGTATAAAAGCAAATATCTTGAAAAAACAGTTCGGTGTTTTTTGAACAGTTCCCTTTCTGAATCTTCATATTGAGCCTCCTCTTATCCAAGTTTTTTTCTTCAGAAAATGGATCCATAATCTAATAATACTCTGGAGACAAGCGGCTTCACGAACTGTAAAACTTAAAAACTGGAATTATATCTCGCATAAATCAGAGCTCCTCCATTAACATCAGGAAAGGCTTGTGGAAATCAACTATTTCCTATCCCTATCAACTCTTTCCCTGAAAGAAATCGGAGCTTTGAAGGGAGTAGCATGGGCTGTCCTGGTGACCGTAAGGAAGACAACTTCTTTTGAGAGAGGGGAAGGCATGGGCCAGTACCAGCGCCTCGAGCGTCACTGCAAATGGAAGCTCAGCTACAGGGACTAAGGACAGGGCAGCGTTAGAGGGCCCAAGAAAAACAGAGGCTTCATGGAGCTATAATAAAGGTAGTTGCAAAAGGACGGACAATGATACTGTTCAAAGCAGGAGAGAGCAGATGCGAGAAAGCCGGGCCCTGGGCGCTCTGCTGCCGGCCATCTCACGGGATCTCTTAAGCCGGGCAAAGGGAGTCACTTCACCCAGAGGGTTTGCAAAGGTGCTCGCTGTCAGTTTTTATGCAGCGGCTGCACTGAAGCCAGTGTTTAATGAAGACAAAAATGCACCAGAGCATGCAGCTACAATAAAGCACATGTCAGAATACGTGACTTAAAATCTAACAAACACACTCACTACTAAGTTAGTGAATTTCCTTGCTTTTAGTGGTTATCTTGGAAGGATATGGCACACAGATTTGTAGCCAGAGATCACTGTGCTATGTTTTTTCCCCTTACAGTATTTGTTCTATCAGGTCTGTAATTTTTTTATTATACCCCAGCAGTCTGCCTTCGGCAGAGAATTGCTCTTCACCAGTTAGGGAGATGCAAACTCCTTTAATACGCTTCATCACTGGGACATGAAAACTAAGTCTTACCTTTTTCTTTCCCAGTGTTATGGAGCAACAATGTGATTTTAGACATAGTTCCTAGCAATACTAACAGGCTATCTAGTGAAGCACATATGGTAAGGCTCTAGAAATCAAGGGATTAGTTTACATTTTTAATGTCTAAATCAATCCATATACAAAAGGATGTAATGCTTACATTTTCCCACATCACAAGCACGTTACGGTAGCTGGCTGGTGCTTAAAGTTTAGGGTTGTGGTGGTTTTCGTTCTTAATTATGTGATTCTGTCAATCACATAAAATTGATTTGAAATAATGACCATAAAGAATAGTGTCATTACTGATTATCAAATGATCACAGCCAAATCAAACTCCAGAAACAGTATTTGACAACTCCCAGATGACACAAGTGCCGTGAGCTCAATGTCTGCCACGTTAAGAAATAGCTTAGCTGAGCTCTTCTATCGATAAAGCTCTGAGAAGTGCACAGAGCTGTAGGGAAACGAGTGGAACAGTTTGCAGCAGCTGCTTTGTCTTCATCTTACAAGAGGATATCTATGCATTAGGAGGTCAACACAGAAAACAATTCTCTCCGTCCCAGGACCGCACCAGTACAACGACCAGCAGTGCCTCACTCCAGTACGGCGTGCTCTATTGACAATCTACTATCGATGCAATTTGTTTTTCTGTGTTGGCAGTGCTGTCCCTGGTCTACTGTGTTTAGATGTCCTCTCCCACTCTGGCTGTATGCCACAGGCTAAGACACGGTAATTAGTCCATCCAGGTATGTCACATATATGAAACTCTGCAATTTTCCCCAGGCCAAGACAAACCGAATTACTCTTTAAGAAAAATACTCTTTACAAATATCAGTCAAACTCAGCTGAGATATGAAAACCACCATAACACTAATAAGATTGCAAGAATTTAATACAACAGAAGAATTGAGAGAATCAAACCTTACTTCAGATGAAAAAAGTAGGTGTTAAACCAGAATGCTCTCCCAGGGGAGGACGTAAGCGAAACAGCGAAATAATCTGGGCTGGGAGAGAAGGGCATTGTGAACAGAAGAAACAGGGAGAAGCACTTACCTCTCAAGTCCTACATTAATGTTCCACAGAAGAAAAAGAAACTGCTCCAGGCCATATCAGTGAGAGAGCTATAATGAAAGAGGCTGTAATATATCCTGTGGGGCTGGAAAACCAATACCGGAAAATAAGGAATTCCTTCTTTCCCCTTACAGCAACAACAAAAAAGAATTTAAACCTGACTAGAGTGATCTACTCTTCATCAGTATTAGCACAAGCACAACTTTACATTCATGGAACTGGATCGAAAGGAACCAAAGCCAGTAAATACCAAATACTAAGATAAAGATTTAGGAAAACTACCCAAAAAGGTAACAATGCACCTTTCAGAGGCAGATGTAATATCTTAATGACTCTTACCTTAAAGAACAAAAATATTTGTTTGTAATTCCCCTAATATGGCACAATAGAACAAGCCCTGACAAATGAGCTTTTATTTTGCCGATCATCAGGCTTCTAAATTCAAATTCACTGCAGTGGATTGAAAAGGAGACAGTACACGGCTCTGCCATCGCAGGAAAAGGCTGTGAAACAGCCCCAGGTGACCGAGGCCCTCCCAGGACCGACGCTACTCTTCCATCCACCAGTATCAGCACGCTCAGTTGAGGAGAGGCTCTGACCCCACTCGTCAACTAAATTAGTTTTATATCAACAGTTCCTACTTCCCTGCTGTCAACTATCCCGATGACGAGTTTCATGAAGGGTAGAATATTTTCATAATGAAAAATACTGATTTTGTTCACATGCTTCATGACGAACTTTTCTATTCCTTTCATTCATTGTGGTGACCTACACATGCCATTACTTGGATTTCCATGTTAAGAATCAATTTGCAGTTCACGCAGGTGGTGTATCAAAATCTGTGCTTTGCTGAAGATACTCAGATACAGTGATCATGAGAGTACTTCGCTAGGTTTTGGGGGGTGGTTTTTTGCTTTGTGGTTTGCTTTAAAACTAACATAGGAATGATGTAAGCTCATCCACAGCTTCTCATTTTTGTGCAACATGCGTCATTCTCTGAAAAAAAGCGCGATAGCACAGGTGTGCAAGTAATAAGATCTTATAGAGGAAAAAGCTTATGGCTTGTAAATTAAAATGATCATACAGCTGCTTAGCGTTGTTGACTTCTGATAAAAACGTGCTGCGTTAGACCAAACCACCAAGGCCTATTCCACCAGGAGCCCATACAATTCATCAGGCGAGCCAGATTTCCTGTTTTAATTTTAAAAGGCTCATGATCTAGGGGAAGAACCTAGAAATGTTTTTAATATATGTGCAACTATTACATGTATGAGGAAGGGTCTTTATTAATACCTAACAGAAAGCAGGCACATAAACCACATTACTCTTGGCTTGCGCGTCACCTCACTGCTGCGAAGGAGAGAGAACGTCTTTCATCAAGAATGCTAATATATTCTTCCAGCTTACTATTTTACATCCTCTCTGGGGCTTTTAACCACTGGACTGAATCCTGGACAAAGGAATTGGATGCCCAGAAAGAAAGGCGCAGGGGAGCGGTGGCTATTTATCCACTCTTTGCAATATTCTTCTGACAGTGTGAAGCGAAACAGCCCGCCGACGATGCCCACCGCCACTCAATATTGAACGCTGGCACGCAGCGGAAAGGACCTTTCCATCAGATGTCTCCAAAGATCCTCCTATTAGCAAGACTTAAGAAGGCCTTTGTCATATCAAATATGCTCAGCTGCTTACCGCATGGCGAAGCGGTGTAAGA
Source organism: Bucorvus abyssinicus (assembly GCA_009769605.1). Lineage (NCBI taxonomy): Eukaryota > Metazoa > Chordata > Aves > Bucerotiformes > Bucorvidae > Bucorvus > Bucorvus abyssinicus. The sequence goes on along the minus strand of CM020031.1, from coordinate 7,259,736 downwards.
ACCATTTAAAGATGTGTCTGACATCATTAATCTATTTGCCCTTTGACCCGCGGAGTTGAACTGTAGCTATGGTGACCAAAGCTTGACCTTACAATGCTGAGAAACTTTAAAGCTCAGTAGTATTTTGGGTCACATTGTTAGGCTGAACAAAGGAATAAAGACGAAATGTGACAGTTTCCTGGGAATTAAGGTCAGCAGGTCAATTGCCCTAAAGCTTTATTGTTATATGATAAGCAAGACTAGCTGAAATAATTTTTCAGCTATTAGAATAAAAAAATACTAGAGCTTTTCTTGCCTAAAGTAGAAAATTGGTCTCCGTAAAAGCAATACATAACCCATCATTGAGCGAAATTACTCGATAGCCTTCCTTGTATCATTTACAGCACAAACACAGGAAAAAATGGGTAGCAGCTATTGATTTCATATTCTCATATTGGGTTTATTGTTAATACAAGCTTTTAGGGGCGTGCAGAAAGTATCTATGAATGTGTTTCTAGGATTGCATTTGATAAAATTGTCAGTGTTTTCCATTATTCCCTTTCAAATGATTCATGAAAGTCAGTGGGAAAGAGCAGCCTGAATATACTGATTTTGAACATCTGTGTAAAAGCAGCATATGCCTTAGACTTAGAATAAATACAGTACAGGAACTTGCCCTAACAAAATGCTATGACAAATACCAATCCAAATATTTACAGTCTTCATAATTAGGCTTATTAACACTGTTTATACAATTGTGAGCTGTGAAGCCAGCAACGTGCACTTTGAGGATGTGTCAGCAAAATTCACAGGCGCCTCCATTTTCAAGTGGTTTACGATTTAGTCAAGGAAATTAATTCTAGATTAAAATTAGCTAATTTATGATGATATTTTTTAAGCCTAAAAGCTTTTCAAGTTTTAGCTATCCCAACTCATACCATGTAGGACCGTGAATGTAACCTGTAATACCAGCTAAAAAGCAGATAGATACAAAAGATAAGGTTGTCTACTGATTTATCATGGTGTTGGGGATTTTTAATTTCTCACATCATTGTGGAAAAACTACTGTAATACATATGTACAGCACAGCATGGACGTAACACACCAGTTTAGCTGAGCGTATTACCCACAAAAGTATCAAGGGAAAGTCTGTGTCTTGTTTCACAGCGGATGAATTAAAAATACATCAATATTGCCTTTTGGGGTTCTCCAAAATCAGTGTATTTTATTCAATTATCTAATAACTATCATGCCCAGTGAAGTTGCTGCTGAAACAGCAGTGCTTGTTCATTAATAAACACGCAGGAGTACCAGTTCAAGGTCCTAAGATGTTATTGTGATTATTAAAGAATAAAAAAGCAAAATTCCACACTGCCTGTAAGAGAGCCCATTTTGCTTTTTGTTTTTCAACACTTTAGCTGCGACTGAGAAACAGAATGCTACAAAACTGGTTTAAAAAGGTCCATAGACTGCCAGTCTGACAAGAGAGTATAGCAAAAATTATGCAAAAGTGGGGATGCCATCAGTAAAGAATTCCAATGGTCTCTTGGTAGAGCACTGTCTGAAGGTACCAAAGCTGCAGCTTTAGCCACCCTGGGGAATAAAAACGTTAACGGCTCTAGAAAAGCACTAGAAAAGCTCTGCATGAAGGAGGCAAAAACCTAGAAAATTTGCTTCGGTGTGGGCAAGCGGAGGAATGTAATCGATATACGCAAGTTAAGAGTGATTTACCAGCAGCCACTAAAACCTGGAATATGTGAGAACTCTTATCAATCAGGTTACTCATCTCGCAGAGGATGTCCACAGCCACCAAAACCAGACAAATCATAAACTAAAGACATCAGATTTTAATAGCGAGGGCAGTTTGGAGGGCAATCGTGCAACAGTTAACATTTAAGATATGGAGCAGATTCTTCATTTCACCTTGGAAGATTGGATGCTTTTTGAAGTTGTGCCTGCGACAGCTCTGATAGCAACAAATAACGTGGAGAGGTTATTTGTGCTCCATTATAGAGAAGGTCGCCCTAAATGTCATAGTGGCACACCAGGTTACTCATCCTCTCTGAACCTGACACAAAACATTTAAGAGTCAAAAAGCATTGGCTCTTCATAAACTACTCTTTCGAAATTACTGCATTTTAAGTTTATTTAAAAAAATAACAACTAATCTAACCCTGTGCAGGCACAGAGGGCTGTAGTTTGGCACAGAAGGGGGGCACTGTCAGGTGCTGCGCTCCTATTACACCCGTGAACAAATACCTTCTCTGGAAGTCAAAAGAGACTCTCTGAAAAACTCCAAAAACCTCAATAGTTATTACTTTCTATACAAGCGAGTCCCATCTGAAGTCATACATCCAAGTACTACTGAGTTGGCCCAGGAATGGATAAAAGCCAGGAAATCCTATGTTTAAGCTGACTCGCCATCCTTAGCACACACCATTGTCCTTTATCCCTAAAATTTAATTAAACCCCAGTCCTGACCAGTTGTAGTAAGTAGCACAGAAAACTGATTATCGGAATTGCTTTCCTCCAACAGTCCATTGTGCTACACTTCCTCTTTGCAAAATATAAAAGACTCTATGTACATTTTTCTTTCTCTGTGAAAAGAGGGCCGGGGAAAAGAAAAAACCCAGTCTGAACTTTTATTTAGTTGCCAATTGTGCTGTGGAATGAAACTAAGCATTTTCTTTTAAAAGCTGATTCAAATTCAGTACTTAATCACGCCATAGCAGAGCAAGAGCAGCAACAAATTATGTTACAATTACATTAGCAATTCTCTTACAAGATTTTGTTTTCAGTCACTTCTAATCTTTCAATAGCTGCCATTTCCAGGTTTGATATTTCCCTAACAACATTTTTGCCTGAAACTAGCTGCTCTGATCAGAAACATTTGGAATGTAAGGAAAATATGCACATGCACATGTGTGCAGAGCACAGACAGAGAAAAGCCGTCACACTCGATTATAAAAAAAAGTCTAGAAACCATAAAATATTTCCTTTATTCTTCTAAATGTTTTTTTTTTCCTTATTCTAGGAGAGTATTTATTCCTCTACTAACCAATTTGCTTTCTGTGCCGCAGACCGCTGCAATATAGGGTTACAAAGCAATTGTTTTGAAATCTTAACAGGCATATTCTATTAACTCCATTTCAAACAACAGACCCAAAGCACAAGCCTCAAGTACCTACATTAAAGCAGACGCACCCCTACGTGGATGACTAAGCCATACAGAAAGAGGTGAAGAAGCTGGCAAGGCAATGGGACACACAGATTGGCAGCACGGCTTTTAAAAGCTCTCTTTGTCTGCACAGTTCTCCCTCTTAACCCAGCAAAAGTCAGATGACTTGAAGATACCAAATAACATCTGTTTTCTAAACAACACGCTAATGCCTGTAAAATTTACAATACCCACTTCTGAAACGATCCCCAAAAGACTTAGCTCAGTCTGCAAATCCAAAAACTTTAAAAGAACCTTAAATTGCAATTTTAAAAGGATGCCAGTAATCCAAGCGGCATATTCCTGCCAGGAGATGAAATTAAAAATATGAGTAAATCTATCTATGGTATTACATGGATATCCAACAGAATTAAAAAGATTTCAGGTAAAAACTGTTAAACTTGAATAGCTTCAGAGAGGAAAGGTACAGTCCTTCGCAGGCCAGCAACAGGTCAGTGCCTGTTACAGCGGGGCCTCATCATTACCCTTGTAAATGACTTATGGTTTGGCTGCCACGGCTGTCCTTGATCTCCTCTACCTCCGCTTTTCACCGCAAACACAACAGCAGCAGCACATTTGCTAGCTGAAAGGAGAATGCAGACCATCCCATACGCTCCTGGCTCTCCAGCCCAGCACACATGACCAAACTGCTCTGGCACACCATCTTCTACAGGCTGGGGTCTCACAGCAAATGACAAACCAATGGTTCCCTCCATTGTTCCACGGCATTCCCGGGTTTACATGGTTACAGTGATGTTTTTCCAGCAGTCACTCCAAAAGTAACTCAAGGAAAATGGTAGTGACTTCTCTTCATGTATAAGAGAGGAAAAAACCCAAACCACCTTTGGATGAGAAGGCAGGTGGATTTCATAGGGGCACAGTTGCCTACCTAGGATTCATGAACTATTTGGTCTTTGGTAGCTGCCAAGCAGCAACCCCACTGCTCAGGTGACACCAGAATAAATGCTGTGCATCTCATCAATAGTTACATGAGGCTGTTTCTGCTTGAAATCTTAAGCACCACGCTGCAAGAGAGCGAAGGGTTGCCAGTGATGACAAAATGAAAAGCTGCCACACAACTTGATGGAAGTGCCAGTTTCCATGCCAGTACCACAATCTCTTCCATGAGGCATTTTGCCAACATATTAAAATACCTAAGACCGTCAGGAAAACAGCAAAGTAATTCCGCAGTTACAGCCCCAGCACATTATGGTATCTATCACTTTTAAAAATACAGTACAAGCAGCACTACAGGTTACAGAAAGAACCAAGTATTTTTTCATGTCAGAAATTAGAAAGCAAAGAAGAAAACTGTTTTTGTAGTAATATGGCAGGCGACATAAACCATAAGGAAGTTGATAGCCGCGTATGCCAAACTCGCACGTTTCCTAAGAACAAGTTTATACGAGAGCTCTAAGGCAGAAGTTCACAGATGCTGCGCTGAAGTCGGTTTTGAACGGCGATGGTGGGTGGAAGACCATAGCTAGCTAGCAGGCAGCAGGGCTTTGCAGTTGTTTTGCAGGCAGCACAGAAGAGTGAAGTAAATAAACAAATAAGTGAAACTGAGCCAGCAGCAATTTGTGACGTGCGCTGTCACTGGCTGTCATTCCGAGCTGGATCATCTGCTCTTGCAGCTGATGTATTCTACTTGAAACCACGCATACATAAAGAGAGAACTTCCACTAAACCTGTGGATACTAAATAGAGCCCCTAGCGAGGCTTAAAACCGGACTTTTCATCTTTCTGAAAAGCGAACCCCTAGTCCTGTTACAGTCGACCACAAAAGCCAACTTCAGCTCCCCAGTGCGGCATGCCTGACCTACCTACCAAACAGCAGTGGGAGAGGACGGTCCCGCTCCCTTCTTGCAGTGGCGCAGGCACCAGCGCTTGCCTGGCTCCCTCATGAGCTGGATGGAAAAGCGGCACCGGCAGAACATATTTGATTTTGGGAGGAAGTCTGATTTTCTGGCAGCTGAGCTAAGGGGGTGGCCAAGCACAAGCGCTGATGCAGAAGTGGAGACGGAACTGCCCTCCACAGGAGCAGCCAGCCACTGTAACAGCCCAGCTGCATTGTTAAAACCCGTTTTTAGATGCTCTTGCCAGGAGTATCAGGGAACTGAACTCAATAACCCGAATCCCTTCTGTTACACACTTTTAGGCTCCACTGTGCGCACATAGCACAGACCTGACCCTGCACAGGACTGAAATGATTGTGGGTGAACAATCCGTTGCAATCATGATTTGTTCGCTAAAGAATTCACAACTGCAATCAGAGCCCCTCTACATCCCCTGGAAAAAATGATCACGAAGAAATGAAATGGGCTTTATTATATCCACAAAGAGTAATGTAAAATCACATAAAATAGAAATAAAGATAAATGCTAGGCGAGCAAACAACAAATAAGAGTTTTCATTCCTCATTGGGGTTATTTTTGGAAGTGTTCATATTGAAATGCAAAGGTAATTTCCCAGTGCAGCTGTTAACGGCTCTGCCTGAGCTGCTCTTGGAGTTGGGGTGTTGCATCTGCTGGCATTTGCAAGGCAAACTTCTGGGTTTAGTGCTTTAAAACTACAAAAGCAAGCGTTTCAAGCGTTACTTCCAAAAATCATACTTTGTATCTCAGGAGATATGACGATCATTTTATTTGTAAAAGGTTTGAGGTTTTATGTATAAAACTACATTGCTATTCTAACAAGCATCTGGCAAGGCTTTCACTCTATCAAAAGAGATGCTGAGATACGTATCAGGTGACCAACAACTTTAAATAAAGGGCTAGTTCAGGCACTGCTGGTGGTTGTAGAAATATGTGATTTTAAAGAACAACTGTTAAGGTCAAGATCGACTCCAGTCTATTTAGGGGACTTGATCTCTTTCTCTCATTCAAATGAAGATGTTTTTGTCAATAAGTGGATATTAAATACTTCTCAGGTGTGTTACTGTACCTGAAAGCCCGCTTATCTGGAAATAGCTAAATTAACCCTTTAATCAGGACCAAAGATATACCATATCTGATTCAGATCATAGGTCCAGCTAGCCCTGTGACACCACCAAGGAGGTTTTGCTTTCACAGCCATGTGCAAAACTGATTTTTGCACCTACGAGTTTTGTCATAATCCCTGAAAATTAGAAATTAATTTATATACAGGTTTTATAACCCATCTAGACTACCAAGCAAAGAAATGAAAAGTCAAACCACCTAAGAGCGTACATCACTGACCTCTATTCCACGACATTACTCACACTGTAAGAACTTTCGCTTTCCCTGCGGGGCTGACAGACCTAGGCCTGCCTTTGAGCTCCCTCCAACTCCTCTGCATTGATTTCACAAACCTTCAGTGGAGAGTTGTGGGGTTTAGGGTGGAGGAGCAGGTGGGAGAGTGACTGTGAAGCAGCTTTGAAAATCTTTTTCCCCCATGATGAATTTAATACAAAGCTACTACAGCCTTAGACCACTCTTAGGGGAGAAAAACATGCTCAGATACACATGTGAAAGGTAGAAGTTTGTTTTTCTTACTTTTAAGGTGAGAAGAAAACCGAGGAAGTCAAAGAAAATACAAGACCTTGATGAAAGTGTTCATCTAATGCAGACCTGCTGTACCTCAAAATTTCCATCCTGCCTTCTGCCGTCTCCTACTTCTCTGAATCATCCAGAGTCAGAAGGACTCTGTTCTTCAGTAACAAAGCCACTGTTGTCACTTCCTCAGAGAAGATGTCTCTCTTGTATGCTGCACATCATGCATGACCACATCCATCATGAGCACAGCCAAATACCTTTGGTTTCCTGAAGGTCTCTTATGGGTTTCTAGAGGTTGCTCCTCTTCAGGATTTCCAACATTTCCCTCAAGGCCTTGGGACTGGCAGCAGCAATCAGCGTGTACACACGATAGGCCAAATAACAAAAAACTTTGAGGAAAGAGGTTGAAGATGGATTAAGAAAGAAAAAAACTTGTAGAATACTGCTTCAGGCACTAGATTTGAAATGACTTTCAGATCCTGTTTCCCATGAAACTTCAGTCTCTCACCACTTCAAGGAACATCATCCTCCGTAGCGGTGAACCAGACCAACTAAATAATGCGTGCCCATCACTTCTTCAGAGTAATTCCCAGGTCTCAGGCCTTCTCCTTACTTCCCTGCTCACCAGCACAGTCTGGGCAGACACTTACCAGGGTAGAGCTTCTCTCCACTCGTCAGTGTTCCTGGTCGTTCTCCAGGTGTTGCAACTGGGATACGGGTGAAAACTGAGGAGGGATCACTCTAGGAATACTCAGGAAACCCGCCAACATGAATGTGACTCAACGGAAACAGTACGCCTCCGCCAAGCACTCCAGTGCTTCAGAAATGAGATCTCCTCTAATTTGAGGTAAATTCGAGACCAAATTTCACTGGTAAAAAGTAAAATCAATATTAATAACATATAACTAGAAAAAGCAAATCAGAAAGAATACACATATGCCTTACAACTACTTTTTTTTTTTCTGTTTAGCTTCAAGGAGCTTTCCACAGTACATTCCGCCAGCAGATGCTGACGACAAGCCAGCTTCCACACTGATTCACACAGATGGTGCTGGTGGAGTTGACTCTCCTACAAGAGTGGCTTGTCTTCTCAACTGAGACAAAGTTCCTGCAGTTGTATCCTTTTTCTGAGTCAGAATCTCCTCAAACGTAACCACACTCCTCGTGGCCAGGGAAATTTCAAAATTCCTGTTTTAACTCATTTTTAATCACCATACCAACTTGTAACTTGCTGCTAACAGCATTAACTGCTGTCGCACAAAGCCCCCTCTGGAACGCCCTCTCTTGCTGAAGAGACAAAGACAGAGTAATCACCCCTACTTAGGACTAAACAAATCTGTGCAGACAATGTAAACTTAGTCCTTCCTGAGAATAAACACTTTCGAGTTATTCAAATTTCAAGGCTGGCACGCATGCTTTCATCATTTCAAACCCAGGTATTACACAAGCAAATCAGCAAACGCGCAGACTCCAGCTCATTGCTAGATGTTAACACCAAGTAGATGCAAACAACGCGAGCAACTGGGTTGGTGCATTTCGCCAAACCAGAATGCTAATGCTTTGGTTTGATTTGCAGGCAAAGCAGGGGGTGTACATTTTTTCAGAGATAACAGATCACCACCTAAAGCCTTCAGCAGCACTATATCCACGCAGTCACTTTAAGTTTAGAATGGTAAATATTCAAATTGGGTAACTAATATGTTATGGATCTGTGCAGATTCACCCACTGTAATTTTACAAGATTAGACCCCTGTGAAACTGCTCACCTAATTTGGAATCAATTGGGGGAAAGAAAAGAGGGAACTCTTTAACATATAAAAAGGGGCCTGAGGAGAAGGAGAATGAGGGAGAGAAGAGAGTTCAGCAGAAGCAGCTTCTCATGGCAGAAGATCAATGCACAAAGAGCTGGAACGTAAACGCTCCTGTGTGGGTTTGACGTGTGGGAGAACAGCTACCGGGCACTGCAGGAGGAGGCGAGGAGCCGGGCAACAGGCAGGGCATATGCAGAGAGCCTGGCAGAGGGAGCCTGACGATGGTGAGAAGAAAGAGAGAGGCAGCAAAAACTGTGGGGCTATCGGGAAGTGAAACAAAACAAAGAGAAAGGAGAAGAAGAACCATTTTCGAGGCCTGAAAATACACTTGGGAGAAAAAAATGTGACTTTGAAGCTTTCAGTATCTAGCTATGAAGAAGGAAGATTTATGAAAACTGGATATGGAAATGCAACGAAACCCATGAATTTTCACCAAATGTCTGCTTAGTATCTAAACAGCCAGAAGCAGCAAAGAGTTCAAACACCAACTGGCAAAACAGGAACACAGACAGGAAGGAGTCATCCATCCCAAAGCCCTTCTTAGCAAGCCACAAATCACCACCGCCCTGCATTGCTTGAAGGCCGGCTTTGGGCAGCTGCCACATCAGCAGCGATTAAACCTCCAAGACAGAGTCCAAGATCAAAACCACACTAGATTTTTTTTTTTCCCCATGCCATTTCAGAAGATTTTACTTCATTTTTTTTTTAAGGTATCTCTCTACTACTGGGACCCTTTATACAGAGGCAGGCGTAAAAATGCATTTACCGCTTTGTTCGGCTCAGCACAGGCTGAGTCCGTAGAAATGTGAATTTGCTAATATAAGAAATATTCTCAAGGAAGACCAGCAGTTTTGTCCTCTGTCAGATTGCTCCTCACACATACTAGACGTTACTAACAACCTCAGCTGAAGTTTGGGGGGAACGCTTTTCCTTCCTTTAACACGCTGTCAAAGCCAAGTCCCACGTACAGAAAGTCTGTTCTGCTCTGACAGCATCGCTTCCTTGGTCAAGTTTGCAAGCACAAACTCCATGTTCTTCACAGTTGTGAAGGACTTAGCTCTGTTCCTCCTAAAAAATTTTTCATGGCGGCTTCATGGTTTGACATCTAACAAACAGAGGAAATTGCCTTCCAAATACAAAAACCAATCGGCCTTAAGCATTAGGAGCAAGCTTTCTCAATCAGATTTCTTTATCCATTTCTGTATGTTCTGAAAATGAAAAAAAAATAAATACCTTATTCATAGGCTTTGCAATTTCAAGTACCCCATTAAGTTACTTAACTTTTCTATCAATAGCACATGATCTCGTAAGAAAAATGGTTTATTTGCCTTAGGAAAAACAGAGATGTGGTTGCATCGATGGGTGTTTCTGAGCTGACAGGGCTTTTCCCTGGGGCTCTTGAGAAGATTTAGAAAGAAGAGCACAGAGAGAGAATGGAGAGGAATGGCAGAAAACACAGGTGCAGTGGTCTAATCTCCTGGCCTTTACAGACAGACAAAAGAATAACCACAATTACAACTATTGCCTCTCAAACATTCCTCTGTCGAGGGAAAAAGAAAAGAAGCACTCTTGAGTCCACCTAATTTTAAACAAGTATTTAGTTTTAGACTCTTCATACCTTTTCAGCTCTACTGTGAACTGTCCCGCTTGATTACATTCTCATTTTTGTTGCATTTGATACAGAGCTGCTGCACCAATTTCAATAAGGTACTCTACGTACATACACAATGCTGAAAGCTCGCTTTGACGTTTATCGTTGAAGGAATGTATCCAAAATTGGATTCAAATTTTGAAATGGTTCTGATAATTTAAAAATTAAACTCTTAATACAAACTACAATAAGTATTTACTGAGAAACTGTACTTAGCCAACATTGGAAAACCTTACAGGACACGTATCATACAAAATCTCATTTACTACAGGCTTTTCTTTTCTTAGATGTCTCTACAAATCAGCCAATGCCTACCTCGGATTTGGGACAGTCTGCTTTGAAAAATCAATATAACCTGTTAAAAGCCTAAAGCTAAAAGCCACTAAGGTTCATTTCAGGGTATTTCATTGAATATCAAACTATTACTCTCAGCTTTATCTAAAAGAAATCTGTCCTTGGGAAGCTCAAAGAAGCAATGGTTCAGTTTCAACGCTTGAAGACAGCTCGTTCTCCTCTGCACTGAGGCTGAGTGATCTCAAATTTAATTTCACTTCCTGGTCAATGTGTTTGGTTTCTAACATTTCATAAATGTCCTGCCCAGAAACATGTATGACTGGAACCTGATTTACAGCAGGACAAAGTAGAACCAAAAAACCTGTCCAGTCATAGCAAGAGTCATTCAGGTCAACCTTGGCTGAGGGAGTTCCCAGAACTTCGATTCTTATCATGACCATAAGGGTGCTCAGGAAAAAAACCAAACAAGCATCATCATTATCACAATGACCTAATTGCACCTTACAAGTATGTATTATAGACTATTATAGACTTGCATTAAAATGCACACACATAAAATGCGTGATGTAGTGTAAGTACTCCGAATTTCTCATCTACCTCTTTTAAACCCTCCCAGCCCATTAAAAGTTAACAAGATTGCCATGTCTTCGAGAGGTAATTTCCCTATCGGCTTGACAAGAACTTTAATCTCCATCTCATGAGCATTAATTCATTTTGTAAACAAAATACAGGTAAAAGACTATTTTAACTTAGAAATTAAAATAAAACATGTCACTATATTCCTAGGGTTTAATACATCTGTGTTACATATTTGTACTTTTATTGTCCACGTATGAGTAACTCCATCGGTATTAACAGTGTTCTTCCATTCTCCTGGAATTCAAGAGGCCTTGAAGAAAAGGGAGAGCGTGATCAAGCTCTCCATGTACAACAAGGTTTTTGTGAAGAGTATTTTAAAGGCTACCCATGTTCTTAAGAAGTATATTTACAGAGTTTACATAAAAGAATGCAATCAAAAATCTGCTTGCAACAGCACATTAAAGACCTTTCGGTACTCCAGAGCAGCTGTGACCTGGTAAAATCTAATTATTTCTCACAAGCCCTTTAGAATTCTCCAGGAATATTTACTGTAATTTCTAACTGGTGCCACAAGCACTGGGCCAGCCTTGGAATAAACCTGAAAGATAGAAGAACATGTAGCACATGCATCTTTTATGAATACCCCACAGATATATGTTAAGGCTTAGCAACGTGGCACAGCAACATACCGCTGGAATCAGTTAACTAATACAAGTCAGGCATGAGAAATACCAAATACGCCATGGTTTTGAAAAATGCTACTATAATCTTAACAGGAGCTTGGTTTGAAAAAGAACCTACAGGATATTCGCAGCAGCTCAAAATGCTTTCTGCATTACCAGAGCCCAATGTTCTGTCCCGCACGAACCTCCACGACCCCAGGAGTACCTATGTTTTTTAGTACATATACATATGTGTCCATACAGGAATGCATGTAACACCTTAAGTACACATTAAGATGTGTATGTAACACAGCTGTATATTTTGAGCTGATGAGGGCACAGCTCTGCTGGCCAGAACTACCAACACAGACAATTGTACCTTAACCTGAAGTCAATTTATTGTTACTTTTTACTCTCCACAGTGAAAAGTTAGAACTGAAGCGACAGAAAAATCCTTTTTTCTCATTGTCAAGGAAAATCAATCTAGGATTTCTTTTGTAATTAGTTGTATAACTATAGCACATATATAACATTTCAAACATCTCAATATCAATTACATCAAGAAGCAGTGGAACATTTATTAAAATTCCTCTCCAGAAAGGATGAGGTTTGACACTTTAGAGTTGGTCTGCATTTGTTTTTGCCAAAAAGTGAAGTATTCAAACTTTATATGGAAACTATCTAGAGTTTCCACAGGCCTTAAAGAAATCAAGCTCTCTTTAAACGTAACAGAGCTTGGCCTTGCTGTCTTCTGATATCAGCAAAAAGTACAACTGCAGGACAACTAGCCTCGCCCCGGATATCAGCTCCTTGTGCTGGCAAACGCGCCTGGTCAAAATGCTGCAGGAGATGGCCAAGAACACCTATCCACTGCTAATGAAGAGAACAGGATACTCGTGAAGGCAGCGGCTGTCAGCTTTGAAAGAAACCCGTGTTTTGACGGAAAATCTGAAAAACTAAACAACAGGAGAAACATCAAGTGCATCTGCCAAACCCAATGCTACTAGCGTATGAATAAAGAGAAACTAAGTTTTATGGGAAAACATCTAGAAAACACATTTTCCAGCTTGTCCTGTGACCACCGTAAATTCTGGGGTTTGCGAGGAGAGTACAAAGTTTGTTTTCCAACAAAAAATCCCTGAAGGTTGCAGACTGGCCTGGCCTCCCTGGTCCTCAATCCCGGTCTCGCCAGGCACGATAAGGTATCTCCAAGGGAGCGCCGACCTGGGTGGAGCACAAGAACCAGCCGACTCTTATCCACTTGCTGATTTTAAACAGCGTTCAGCACTAACACCTCGAGAAAACCCTTAACCTCCCGAAGTCGCTGCCGCTGCCACTGCCCGTGACGCCCCAGCGAGGCTCTACGGCTCGGCCGTTGTGTTTGGAGGACCAGGCCAGAGGAGCGACGGCTACTCGTTTACAGGGGCTGAGGAAAGCGACAGTCACTTACCAACATTTATTTTTTAAAAGCACTTATGCAACTCTTAGCCACCTCTGATCTCTGGACAAAAACCAAGGGGAAGGCGGCGGCCGGGGTGCACTTCCAGCATCGCCCGCCCGGTCGGGAGCCCAACCAACATCGCGGAACGGGAAACCCGGCGTTTAACTCGTAGCGCTGAAGGGACAAGAGGGCGCCAGCTCCCTCCCGGCGCAGCCAGCCACGGGAAAAGGGGGGGGAAAAATTAACAAACGCCCGAGAAACGCCGCCCGGCGCGGCGCGGGTCCCCCCCTGCCCGCTCGCCACAGCGGCTGAGGCGCCACCGCCCCTCCCCCGCCGCGGGCGGCCCATGGCGCCGCCTGCTGCTCCCCCTAGCGACCAGCGCCGCGCGCCCCGCCCCGCCCGCCGGCCCCGCCCCCGGTGACGTTTGGCCCCGCCCCCGCGGCTCGCCGCTGCCGCCGCGACTTGAGGGCGCGCGCCGAGCTCCGCAGCTGCCCCGCGCCAGCGCAGCGCCCGGCGCTCCGCACCGCGTACCGCTCCGCGCCCGGCCCGGGCCGCCTATCGCCAGCCACGAGTGGAATTACCGCCGCGGCCGCGCTGTAGACGGGATCGCCCCTTCCCGCGTCCTGCAGGTAAGTGCGGGATAAGCGCTTTATTTCTCCGCGGGGAGTTGCGCGGGTCGGGGGTATGGGGATCGCGGAGCTACAGGAGGAGGAGGAGGATGCGGCGGCAAGTTTGGGCACCCTCCGTCCATCCCAGCCCCAGGGTGCGGGCACAGTGCTGCGGCGGGGAGCTCCCCGCTGGCTGCACGGCAGGGCGCGCAGGAACGCGGAGCCGGGCGGCCACCCCTGCGGGCACAGCGGCGGCTGCAGCCGGCCTTTGCCCACCCACCCGCCCAGCCGCCGTATTCTTGGGGCGCAAGCCGGCTGCTCCCGCAGCTGGCAGTGCGGTGCCAGCCTTGCATCAGCCCCAGCAGAAGGAGCGCAAAACCGCCTTCGCGGGGGCGGAGGGAAGCCCGGAGGGACCCTCAGCTCAATACCGCCGGGCCGGCTCCCCCCGCGCCGCGGGCGCCGGGACCCCAGCCCCTCGTTTTAACGGCGCGGGAGGGCGGAATCTCCCTGCCAGCACCCTGCATTTCTGCCCTGGCTGGAAAACTTGCCCCCTCCTCTCTGCTGCACGTAGTGACACGGATGGGGGCGAGCGCGGCCGTGCCCCCTCCCCGCGCTGCCGCTCCTCACGCACAAAGTCTGCGGGCGAGGAGAAGGGGAACAAAATGGTTGCACAGACGGTCAGAAAGAATGCAACAGGCCCCAATTTTCCTCAAAACCGCCCCACTTTCGCCGGGAAGAAGAGCTGGCTGATAAGCCCCCCGGCCTTCGGAAGGTCCTTGCCTAGTTTTAGTCAACTTTTGTGCTGTTTTCCCTTTGTGAAGCGATTGTCTGCCCTCGTACAAGCGCAGCAAATGCGCTCAGAGATGGCTCGCAAATAAACGTTTCGCCCGCTTGGTCCTTTGCACACCTCAGCTCCACGCTCTTCTCACCCCAAAACCGTTCCAGCACTGCGAGGTGTGCCAGAACCTTTCGCTTTTACCAATTTCCTCGAACGCAATTAACACCTGCAACTTTGGTCGGCGAGGCGAGGCGCGGGCGTCCATCCCCGCAGCGCCCAGCGCAGCCCCGCTCCGGGCAGCAGCCCCGCTTCCCGGCAGCTGCCGTGGCTCACAGCAGCTCGGCACAGCTCTCCGAGTTTTGGGGGGGTTGTTTTGATTCCTGCTTAGCTTCCAAGATCAGGCCCTTGGCGAATCAAAGCTCTGCTCTTGCACCGCCCGCTGCCTCGCTGGCTTTCTGAGGTAGCCTAAATTTTCATCTCTCTGACCGCAGCGAGGTTTGAGCGCAACCCTGGTGCATCCAGTCAAAGTTGCAAGGAGTGTTGCAAACCCGACAACGAGTGCATGTAATTAACTAATCCGTGGAGCACTGTGAGCCGGGGGTTACTAATTTGGATCGAAGGCAAGTCGCTTCCCTTCTTCTAGGGGTCAATTCTGGTCACTTACCGGGGTGCAGCAGAGGATTTTGTACACCACATTCACAGTGAAACGCAGAACTGCTGCACAGTTAAATCGTATTCCTGCGAAAGAGCACGTCAGCTGGATGCATTTTCTTATTGCCGCTTACAAAAAGAAGATTCATGTTTTGTATTGCCATGTAAAGCCTCTATACAAAGTATAGAGAGAAGAAGCTGAAAATGGTCAGACTTTAAAAAAACAATTCATTATCGTGACCCCAATTTCCTTGCCTAAAATATACTGCCTAAATAGATAGAAGCATCAATTATGCTCACCATCTATTGCCTGGGGATACGGCATCTTAATGAACATTTCTTGGAATTAGAGTGAAAAATGCATTTGTCAATTCAAGTGTACAAAGAAAAGAATTATTTGCTCTAACACAGAAAGATCAAGATGTGATTTCCTTGTCGATATATGCCACACATTAGGATACACTTACAGAGGTTCCAGTGCCCTTCCCTCCCTCCAAAAAACCCAACCCCACCCTCAAGTTTCTTTAATTTATTCCAAACCCCTACAATACAGCCCTGTTTAAGATCGGTTTTCAAATAGTTCATAAACAAAAGGTATACCTGGGTTTATAGGAAGCCTATTATCCTAAAATATACTGAGGTTATTCTAATCCTTCTATTCATGCTGCTATCAAGCTTTTCTCTTTTTCCATCCACATTGAATCACTTCTAAAAGCTGAATTTTTTCCTGCTTGCTGTGTGCTCCTCTATACCAGAAGCAGTGACAAGCCTTGGCATATATTTAAAATGCTAATTCCTTTTTTGATACATTCATACAATTTCATTTTAACTAGAAAAAAAACTGAGACAAATACCACAGTTAATACAATCAGCAAGGGAAATAAGATTCTGTAAACTCTCCAAAAGACTGGTTTTTTTTTTATTATTATTATGATTTTTTTTTATTCCCTCCTTTGGAAGCTGCCTCTTTTTTTCAACAGGAGACTTTGTTGTAATTAAAGCAGAGAAAACTGGACAGCAGCAAAAAACATCTGACTTGTCGCTCTTAAAAGCCGCGTTTTTGTAGCGTGTACCACCCCCCAGTGGGCAAAAAACTCTGTTGTAAACTCACTGCAAGCTTTAATCTCCAGAAACAAAGTGTGTACCTTTTACAAAAAGAACTAAATAAAGATGCGTTTCTGGGTTTGGGGGGGTTTATTTTCCTTTATTTTTCACTTCTCCTTTGTAACCAGTAGCTAAAAGTTGACAGATCCTGCACAAGGCCATGGTGACTAATCAAAGCAAGGCTGGAGTTTGCAAACTTTGCATTGCCATTATTTGAAGTGGCTTTGGTTGGTAGATGGCCACCTTTGTCTCCTTCTAGCAGGAAGCACGGATGCTAATGGCTAGTTATGCCTGGAGTTCTTTTCCTTAATCACTTCAAAGCACAGCAATGCACAGAAGAATTAATATGTGATTGCTTGCATTTATTATTAATAAGTGACTAAATACCACTCAGGGCAGGCATCCCGAAAAGTGTTCAGTATATGTATTTATACCAGCACCGGCTCTGTCCTGTCTTCCAGGAGCTGTAAGAATTCAAGTAATCTCGCAGCTTCACATTGTTTAAAGTCTTATTTTTTGAGGAGCAAATTTAGTGATGGGGAAGTGAGCAAAGAATTGTTTTAAAATGGCAAGAAACAGAACTACTGAAACTTTATCCAGCGTTTAAGTAATGTTTTTCCATGCCTAACATTTTGTGCCAGGAACTCTCTATCAGGTATAATTCCACCTAAACTTGTCAAGAGGGGAAAAAAACAGATTTTACCTTGAAACAATGGCAGCATTTGTTCTCTCTTCTTTTATTTTAAGCACTGGCAAGTTACCTCAGCAGCAGCTCTCAGAAGAAAACCTAGAAACCATAATTGGTTAAACTCAAAGAGCACTAAACCCCCAAACAAAAAGCCACTGCAAAACACTCCCCCTCAAAGGGCTTTTTTTTTTTTTTTTTTTTTTTTCAGTGCAACCTTCGCTGGAGCAGAGTAGTCAAAACAAGAGAGAGAGTAGGAATAGCATAATCCTCTGAATCTTTTCAACCCAGCAGCTTCAAAACCAGGAAGGGTTTTAAAAGTAAACTTCAGAAGAGAACAACTCTTAGTGCATTTCCACCTTCTAACAGCAAATTCTGGTTTGGCTCATCTTAGGCGTGGAGTCAAGCTTTTACTCAGAATCCATGTCTAAGTCAGATTCACTTGCATTTAAGGGAAGATCACAATAAAAATTTGCATTTTTTAAGACAGATGAGTTAGAACTAGGAAGACAAAAGCAATATTCTGTTCAAGTACTACACAAGGAGGGGAGCAAAATTTCTACAAGTAAATAAAACCTTCTCCAACAGAACAAAAAAACCCCAAATTTCACCAAAACCCAGAGATACAACCTGACTGATGGGCTCCCTCTCACTTTAACAAACTCCTTTGCCTTCTTCACCCCTTGGAAAGACAGCTAGAATACCTTCTGCTTGCCCAGCACCAAACAGAAGACTGGGGCACCTTCCTGAAATACGATGATCGTGGAAATGGCAGCTCCTAGACAGGGTGCTTAGAAAGCATTTTGCCGTCACGATCAACTAACCCTGAGTAATACACTTAAAGAAAACAAAGTATGGGCATTGTTTTAAGTTTAGATTAGCCCTGTGGAACTTTAAAAACAACCAAAAAAAAGTTGGTGAAGGTATTTAAGAGCCAGCGTGACCTTTGTAAACTCAACTGGCAGTATCTGCAGTAGACAGACTTCACAAGGACTTTAAAAGATGATAAGCACGTTTTTTGCTGCTGATACATTTCAGATTATAAACAAATACAGAGGTAATTCTGGAATGTAAGTGCACTGATTAGGCAAAATTGTTAGGCTTATCAAAGAGCTATATTCTAATGTTAACTTTAAATGATACTCCTGTCATTTATCACCTAAAAATACCGAGCTCTTTCCCTTCCCCTGTTCCTTTGATGGTTAGAAAGAAGCCACTGAACTACCAGAGTTCCTGCCGGGGAACACAGAGGTGGATTAGAAATTCAAATCAGCATTGTGTAACCTCCAGTGAGGCAGGTCTTGATTTTATTCATGTTTTATCACAGCTTGGAAAGAAAAGATCTTTTTGGCACCTTTTGTTTAAAAACTCCCAACTTTTCAAATAGACCCAAACTATTTTTTTTCCCCATTGCCTACGGAACAGGGAGTGCAGCTGGGCTCCACACCCTGCCCAAAATACAGCATTCTTCTTCAGTACATTTTTCTTGTGTAGCACAAATTACTTTGAACTTTTTAAAATAAAATGTCCCCCTGCTTAGCTGCACCGCAGCGATAAGTACATGCGCGAGGCTCACGCATTACCGCTATCTGTAGTAATACGCTTCCTTACACAATGTCCCAGGAAAAGTAATTTAACCATGGAGTTCAGCAAAGTTCATGAAAACATTCAACTCAGAATAAAGATAAGCAAAAAGCTGCTGTTCAGTTGCTCCAACATTACTTTTGTTACCAAAAAAAAGTCCTTTTTGCATTTAAAAAATGAATTTTAGCACACGCTTTCTAAAATCTGCTCTGTTCAAAAGTAATGGCTTCTTTCAAAACCATGTGTCCATGAAGTCTCCCAGTCTGGTATGGCAGAAACCTGGACACAGTGTCTGTACCAGTGGGGGTCACTTTTCTTTTCATCCTGCCGGATCAGCTATAATGACTTGATGTCAGGGAATATTTAGAGACAGCTCAAGGAGGGGAAGGTTGGAGCATGGCAGCAGGATTCCCTTCTTCTCAGTAGACAGATCACTGGAGCCTTTGATATGCAAAAACATTGTTTTCAGCTATTACCTAGATATAAAAGGGAAGTGCGAGATATCAAACAATCAAAACCTGAAGAAAACTATTCTAAGTTTAGAAAACGGAGTGGGGGGTATAGTCTTAATCCACATTTTTGAAACAGTGTCATCTTCTTCAAAGAGACCTGCTTTTATTTTTCCTCTCTCTTGTTTTCATGTAATTTTGAGAGGAGGGATAAAAAAAATTCCAAGAACTTAATGAGCTTTAGTGCTTTCACTTAATCCTACACATTACTGCTATTATAATAGCAGCAATAAATGAAGGGTTGACTCTCAGATGGAGGAAGGAGGAAACAGTTTATATGCTACAAAGGTAAAATGAATGAACTTGCTTTCACGTGTGGGTATGTATATACGTAATGTATGTATACTAGAACCTCTGTTTTGCTTAGTGCTGACGTGGTTTTTACAGCTCTCAAAGTTGTAAATAAAATTATGATTTTTTTTTTAAGTACTTAAAAGTTATTGTAGCCTTCAAAGGCCTATTTAAAACAATATACTTGCAGACAATACCCTCCATCACAACTTCACATCAGTTCCTAAGAGATACCGTTTTTTCTACAGCTATGAAGCAACTGTTTATTCCAGAGTTTCAGGAACAGAGCCTGGATTTCTTTCCCCAGACACTTCAGAAATACAGACCAAGAAAACTGGACACTGCAAAATATGGAGCCTTTGGTTCTATTTTATAACGATTGCATAATTTACCCAAATTACATAAGTTACCAAAAAAGCATGCATTCCCTTATACTCTGAAATGTGGCCATGCAGATTGAGATTTCACCTTAAATAAAGCGTATGTTGAAATATTTCTGCCACAGTGGGGGTCTCATTTTAAACTCCTATTTTCATTACACAACTGCTGAAAACAAGGTGCAAAAACAAAGCTCGGATGAGCCTGAAAGCAGCATCAGGAGAGAAGAGGCTTTACCAGTCCCTTGCTAGGCATCCCCACCATCTCTGAAGTGCAGGGGTTAGTTTTTTTTTTTTAATGGTCAACATTCCTCTGTGGAAAGAGCAGCATAATTCATAGGTGTCAGTAATTGTGTATCTGTGCAAATGCCCTGTTGCTACAGGAGTGTTCCTGCTGTACTTCATGATGGACTCGCTTCACATGGCAAAGCCCAGAGTTCTAAACCAAAACCAGTTTCTGTTTACATCTAATATTTTACGAAGGACCAGCAGCTACTCTGGTGAAGCTTATAGGAAGGCAGCTAAGCAAGCACTCCTCAGCATGCTGTTTCCTCCTCGCGTTTCAGTTCTGAGGACTGTGCTCAGTTCTCTGGACAACATGAAGTCTCCAAAATGGATTTATTTGTTTGTTTGTTTCAGATTTAACCACTGTATTTCAGACATCCTGCCTACATGCTGTCAGGAAATGCAGACTTGGTATCTCACTGGATACTTTCTGCAATAGTGGTAATTACTAGCCCAAGTTAAAAATACCATTCAAAAAGAACCAAATAATTAGAGTTCTTCAAGAAACAGGATCAGCCAAGACTGAAAATATATTTCTTTTTAATGAGAAAAATCAGATAAAATGCTAATCTAAACACTAATTCCACTGTGCAAAGTAACAAGTACAATAACTTGAAAGTTCAGATAACAAACAAGCCCATTTCATGGACAAAACACACGTACGCACCTCTGTTGGCCAGGGGTTGATGCAGATCCCTAGCTAGTCCCCAGTTCAGCATCAGCACATTGCAAATGTGAAATATTAATACAGTGTTTTAGCAAAACCATTTCCCCATTCATCCAGTAACTACTGAATGGTAATTAGCTCCCTTTACATATAAAACCAAGGAGAGGATCGCCATCTGCCTCAGTTTACCAAGGACAAAGCAGGCAACCATCCTGGCCTCTGAGGAGGCGGCAGGACTGGCATTTGTCATCAGGTGGGAAACACTCACAAATACTCTGGTGCTTTCAGGATCACTTTCTTTTCTACTGAAAGAAAGGAAAATACAGTTCCAGCAAAAGCACAGCAACGTGAGACTGAACAGTAAAGTGTTTTCTTAAAGAGCTCTGTATTTTGCTGAAATACCAGTATTTTGGGAAAACAAGATGTGCTGGTCACGTAGACAATAAGCATAGCATTGTTTATAAAGGGGATGAATACTAGTGTCCGCCAGTGGTTATTAACTCCAATTTTTTTGTTTTTACTTTCACAGGAAATTTAAGGTTCAAGGGAAGCTTTAAAAGGGGAGTTTTTCTGTGAAGGAAATAATATTTTTGTGGGTTTTTTGTATGGAAGAATCTGAATTGCCTGACTTTTCTACGCTAGAGTAACCTGCGCTCTTGCAGCACAGGGGGAATTCTTTCTTGCATTACAAATTTGGAAGAAGCGTTAAAAAGTGAGAGTCGGCAGATGGTTCCGTCAAAGAGGCCTGGATGTATCAGGATGTAGCTACTGTACAGAGTTTATACTTGGATAATCCTGGACAGGAAAAAGCAGCCCCGTTCCTGACCTCCCGAAGAGGCTGCCGTCCGTCAAGCCTCAGCATAATGAATAGTTTCCATCACGCGGTGCTGAAGTTACCACCTCCGACTACTACACTGCACAGCAGAGTTTGTAAGAGTTACAAAGAAAGTAATTCCTGCTAAAGGCATTAAACCGAACAAAAGAGGCTCTTCATTCACAGACTTTACACGAGGACAAAAATAGAGGGAAGCTGAAGCTTTTCTACCCCCTGGCCTGGTGTGCTTATGTACCATGATAAATCTTGGTTGGAATGCTCATTGAGTACTGTGCCAGGAGCCAGGAAACACACACCACCGAGAAGGACCATCTAAGTAAACACAGTGGGGAAAAAAACAGCTCCATGGAGTAAACCATAAGAGTGACTCACGAGAAAGTGACTGGATATCCTCAAGCACAACATTTACTCATACCTTTAAATACGGTAGGATCAATATTAATTTATTTTCCCTTTTGTGCCTCAGAGAATAAAGTTCAATTAATACATGAACCCACAAGAGAAAAGGTCATGACACCGCTTAATGCATAGGTCATCTTGCAGAAGTTCTCACAACCCTAATTACAATGGTAATTGAATTATGTTGTCTTAAAAGCTATAAAAATGCTAATTACCTGAGCTCAGTGTACAAACACACTACTAATGCAAAGAACAATTTCAGTCTCAAGAGTTAATTTATATTATCCTGCACAGGGTGAACTAATAAGATGGCAAAATGTGGTTAAACCTGCCAAATGGTCTCTTATTATTGTACTGTTTAGTAAGAAGACTTTTGGAGAATGACAAATATTTAAACATGAAATTAAGCATGTAATGATACATTCCGTCCAGTCAACTAGAAAGCCACAGCTCTGCCAGCTACAGCAGGTTGTGAGCTACCTACTAGTTGTAGCATTGACCTTTCTAAACGTTCTAGCTCGAAACCCAAGAAAAGTAGGCTGCAGTATTTGTAAGATACACAACGTCACATTGAGCACTCTGAAAACCTTGGAAAAAAAGCTGGTGCTTGGTCTATTGTCGGCATTTTATGCTTTGCCATTAGGACTTTGTTGAACCTCCAGAACAGCGTTACCACTAAATTTCTGGGTTTGCTGAGGGTTTTATAGTTCACTTAAGGGCTCCTGGGGTAGTTAGCTGGCTTAGGAATTACTTCTTATCTTTCAGATAGAGAATGATTTACTTGAACTCTGGTGTGACTTCAGCTCTGTACTCAGCTGGTGTCTGCGAACAAAGATTGTCTTTACACATGAAATGTGATGGAATCCTTAGAGAGAGCCTTCTTGCTTAAGCAAAACAATTCACAGATCAGACATACTTGATTGTATTATTTTCAACTCCTGTGCAGAATAACCTATTGATTTAATTGAATTAGTACAAGAAGTAGTGCAATTACTGATGTAAGGAAAAGAAAGTAGAACGTGTCTAGCAGCTTGAATTTTAGTTTAATACGCATGTTTCAGATGTCTTCTGTAATGTTGAATTTTCATTGCAGTTTCTTCACTGATGATCTGGATAATTTTGTTTGTTTGGTTTTTTTAGATTGTTGAAGATCAGAACTGTATACAAATCTCATCATTCCTGACCATGATTAGTGTAACCTGGAGCATCTTCCTAGTTTGGACTAAACTAGGGCTGTTACTTGACATGGCACCTTTTTCTGTTAGTGCCAAACCATGCCCTTCAGTATGTCGCTGTGATGTGGGTTTCATATATTGTAATGATCGCGATTTGACGTCTATTCCTACAGGAATCCCAGAGGATGCTACTACCCTCTTCCTTCAGAACAATCAAATAAATAATGCTGGGATTCCTTCAGAACTGAAGAACTTGCTTAGGGTGGAAAGAATATATTTATACCACAACAGCCTAGATGAATTCCCCACTAACCTCCCTAAGTACGTTAAGGAACTGCATTTGCAGGAGAATAATATAAGGACCATTACTTATGATTCACTTTCACAAATTCCTTATCTGGAAGAACTGCATTTGGATGATAATTCTGTTTCCGCTGTTAGCATAGAGGATGGAGCTTTCCGGGACAACATCTATCTCAGACTTCTTTTTCTCTCTCGAAATCACCTTAGCACCATTCCCTGGGGTTTGCCTAAAACGATAGAAGAGCTACGCTTGGATGATAATCGCATTTCCACGATTTCAGAGCTGTCCCTTCAAGACCTTACAAATCTAAAACGCCTTGTTTTAGATGGAAATCTTCTAAATAATCATGGGTTAGGAGACAAAGTCTTCACGAATCTAGTCAATCTGACAGAACTGTCATTGGTCCGCAATTCGCTCACAGCTGCACCGGTAAATTTGCCAGGAACGAACCTAAGAAAGCTTTATCTTCAAGAAAACCACATCAACCGTGTGCCACCCAATGCTTTCTCGTACTTAAGGCAGTTGTATCGACTAGATATGTCCAATAACAATATTAGCAATTTACCTCAGGGTGTCTTTGATGATCTGGACAACATAACTCAACTTTTTCTCCGCAACAACCCTTGGCACTGCGGGTGCAAAATGAAATGGGTACGCGACTGGTTACAGTCATTGCCTTTAAAAGTTAACGTGCGTGGACTGATGTGTCAGGCACCGGAAAAAGTACGTGGAATGGCTATCAAAGACCTCAACGCGGAACTATTTGATTGTAAGGACGATGGCATGATAAGCACCATTCAAATCACTACTGCGGTGCCAAACACGTTATACCCGGCCCAGGGGCGCTGGCCCGTTTCTGTGACCAAACAACCAGACATCAAGACTCCCAACCTAAATAAAAACTACAGAACCACAGCAAGCCCGGTACGCAAAATCATTACAATATTTGTGAAATCCGTGAGCACGGAGACTATTCACATCTCCTGGAAAGTTGCACTACCAATGACTGCTTTAAGACTGAGCTGGCTCAAGATGGGTCACAGCCCTGCCTTTGGATCTATAACTGAAACGATAGTTACGGGCGACAGAAACGACTATTTGCTGACAGCTCTTGAACCAGAATCGCCGTACCGTGTATGCATGGTTCCCATGGAAACCAGCAACATCTATCTCTCCGACGAAACGCCCGAATGCATCGAGACCGAGACGGCACCTCTTAAGATGTACAACCCTACCACGACCCTCAATCGGGAGCAGGAAAAAGAGCCTTACAAAAACCCCAGCTTGCCCTTGGCCGCCATCATTGGCGGCGCGGTGGCGCTGGTGGCCATAGCGCTGCTGGCCCTGGTCTGCTGGTACGTCCACAGAAACGGGTCCCTGTTCTCCCGGAACTGCACCTACAGCAAGGGACGCCGGAGAAAAGACGACTACGCCGAAGCAGGAACCAAGAAGGATAACTCCATCCTAGAAATCAGGGAGACTTCTTTCCAGATGATACCAATAACCAATGACCAAGTATCCAAGGAGGAGTTTGTAATACACACCATTTTCCCACCTAACGGCATGAATCTGTACAAGAACAGCCACAGTGAAAGCAGTAGTAACAGGAGCTACAGAGACAGTGGTATTCCAGATTCAGATCATTCGCACTCATGATACTGAAGGACACAAAAGACCGGTTTGGATTTTGTTGGTTTTTTTGGTTTTGTTTTGTTTTTTAAAGAAAACGAGAAGAGACTGACTTAACGGTTGCTGTTCTACTGCAAAACACTGGATTAAAAGACTGACAAAGCAATGTACTGTACATTTGCCATATAATTTATATTTAAGAACTTTTTATTAAAAGTTTCAAATTTCAGGCTACTGCTGCGATTAATGTAGTGGGAATACCTGACCACAATTCTATATTTTAGTATTTTTTAGTAATTTGTACTGTATTTTCCTTGCTAATATTGAAGTTACAGACCATTTAACTTTTGTGTTCTACTGAGTAAGATGACTTGTTGACTGTGAAAGTGAATTTTCTTGCCGTGTTGAGCAGTCAGAACATTCATCTGAGATCCTTGTAAGTGTAAGCACAGGCCATTTTTCACTTTGGTATCAATAAAATAACGTTGAACCTGGCAAATCAGGAAGACCAAGAAGTGGTTGCAAAAACTCAAAGAACTTGCAGTGTTGGGTCTTATCAAATCTGTAAACCACAACGATATTCAATAAACAAAAATACGTGTAGTAATGGGCAATATCAGCTGTCTGGATATATCCATTCAACAATGGTGACATCCAATTTAAAAGAAAATAATCAAATCAATGACATGCATGAGACTGAAGCTTTTGACATGTGTAAAAACAAAAGAAAATTGATTGGTAGAAGAAAGCATAATCAAATTCCTAACAAGAGATTTAAAAAAAAATGTGCTAAGCTCTACAAAGCGAAGGGGTAGATACGGTTTAAGGATGTATTTCTGGGTATCAAAGCCAGTGGTCTGTTTAATACAGAGAAAACAGTGATGGATGGTCAAAGGCATGTGGGAGGCAAGGACAGGAGGACAGAGACAACACTTAGAAACTGCTTGGAACAGAAAAAGGACTGAAAGTGCAGTTTCGTAAGAAAAAAGAGCAGGATGAAAAAACCAGGGAATGTAAGTGAGGTCTCAAAAACTTTAGTCAGGAAGGTAAGCGGAGAATTGGGGAATACAGGTGTGTGTTCAGTGCTCTGCCGTCACGGTCAGGAATACTGCCCATTACTGTCACAGCGTTCCAGAAACTCCTTGATAAAGGTCTGTAAGGTACCATGTTTCTTTCTGCCTTCCTACTATGAGCTATTTCATGTTTAAACCCCAAGCCACTCTTTTGTTGCCATAATCATTTGTTTCTTCAACTAAAAACCAAAGTGCTTTGTACGCCCTTTGGCCAGTCTTGTGTGTGCCTTGATCCAACGCTACATGTATCAAGCTTTTAAAAACTTTAAAAAAGAAAAGGAAAAAATAAAATACCCACTTTTTCATATGTAACTTAATATGAAAAATATTGGTCTTATTGATGAATAAAGTTGGAAAAGTAGTTCGAAATCATGCTGCACCTCTGCAGTGCACTGGTAGGAAGTCCACTCAGAAGCTACTAGGTTTCAGGTCATGAGCTTCACTTTTTTCTTTGTTCAACTTGACAGTGTTACACTTGCAGGGTTTCTTTAATGTTAATTACTTGGAA
Organism: Bucorvus abyssinicus; assembly: GCA_009769605.1. NCBI lineage: Eukaryota > Metazoa > Chordata > Aves > Bucerotiformes > Bucorvidae > Bucorvus > Bucorvus abyssinicus. The sequence continues at coordinate 7,233,125 of CM020031.1, read as the reverse complement.
AAGGCTTTCACAACTTCCAAGTGAGTGAGGAATGAAAGGGAGGAAAGGAATAGATTACAGCCCTCTGAGATATGATTTTTTACCAACAGAAACAGCACGTAAAAAGAAAGATACTTAGTATTTTGGACAATATCATAGACGAGAAGGAATGTATGACAAATGTGATTCAATTTAAAGAGAATTATAGCAGTGCTTGGCCTGTCTGTTTGCCTAACAGTGGTAAAGGATGGAAGATGACAAGAAAAAAGTGTCAAACACCACATCTGATGGTTTCAGCAGTCAGCCTGCAAACAGTTCTCCTGCCAGGGATCCATCTAACTGCGCAGACCCAAAACTTCCAGTAACACATAGCTCTCTTCATCCTCATGTTCCAGATGTGCCCAGGGAAGTTCCTCTCCAAACCCTCTGTGCCATGGTGCCGTTTCCTCGACCTCGCGTCCAAAATTGCCTCCCACAGCTCCTGAGCAGTAGAGGAGTCCCAGCTGGAGGAGCAGGACTCTGCTTCCTGACTGACCTTACACAAATCATGTCTTCTCCTCCACATGGAGCACTGGTTGGATCCGCAATGCCAAGAGTAACAGAAAGGGGCACATTGTGCTAAACAGCTATGTGCTCAGCTCAGTATAATGCACTAAACGACTATTTTGGTCTGTTTTCCCATAAGGTGCAAATCTAGGGAAGAGTGAGAAAGCCAAGACTAAGCACATGGAGCCTCATTACATTCTTGTGCAAAAGGCTTCCTAAGCGCTAAGTGGGAAAGGAAAGCCAACACAGATGGAGAAGACAGACCTGTTTTTCGTCGTAAGAGAGCATATAGGGAGCCCTTATATCAGAGATACATTTAATGGCAGGGTCACTGGCAACAGATGACTAGTGCTTTGCCATCAGCTCTCCCATAACAAAATCAAGTTGATTTAGCTGGATTTTTCAAGCCTTTTGCATGAAAACCTGTATCCCAGTTGACTCCATATTTGTGTTGTGCAAAGGGTAAAATAACACTGAAGGAGCAACCTCCCATACCTCTGAGGCACCGCAGCCGGAGGTAGGCTGGTAAGGGTACGTAACATCTACTACGCATCTCAGGTGATGACCACACAAAGGTCATATGGGCTATAAAAAGGTTGCCATTTGAGGAGGAGATACATGCATACGAATCTCAAAGTAAGAGGACTTTTCAGGTGAAGTTTGTGTGCTGTGAGGCAGTAAGAGATTTTGCAAATCGAAAGCAACTTCAATGAGTTGGCCCAGTTGGTCCTGGGTCACCTCCACCAGAAAGAGTGGAAACCTGAATGAGTGGTTCTGTTCTCTGCGGAGGACCAGGCCAGGTTGGCAGAGAAAGCTGGTGTCCTCCTACCGCAATTGGTGACAATGGAAAAACTGGCACATCCATGCATAAAGAAATCTTCCCTAGGTTCCACAGCAACTTTTATGCAGCAAGTATAATATTAATTTGGAAAGAGAAAGATTGATTTCAAAGTGAACTCTTGTATTTTTTTCCTCGGATATTTATACAAATTTCTATTCCGTTCCATGTCACGCCCATCTCTTCGAGACTCTTCTACTTATTGTAGTGCTGCAGTTACAGCACGCAGTGCTCTCTCGCACCACCCGTTCCATTAGACAGTTACATATGCAGGCAAATCGGATTACTCCACTGAGCAGTTTACTCAACACATTTATCAAAATAACATTAATCCACATTAAATTTATCTCAAATAATTTTCTAATTCCATGTTATTTCAATGTGCTGTTCAATATTTAATTGCAGAGCAAGGAGTGGATTTTTTTCAGCGCTGCCAAACCTGTGTGCAGTTATTTTAATCAGCATCTTCCATAGTAAAATACTATGCCAAGTATCTTTTACAATTCCTTATTATCATCCCTTTTTTTTAGATTTATTTATATTGCTATCCTGAATTGCTCACAGTTCTGTTTTAACCTGAAAGCTGACTCCAAAAAATACCCTGGTACTTTGGAAACCATACAAATTTTGTCTCATCTCAGCACCTTCCACAACTACATTTGCTTCATTTATAAGCTAATATTTTCTAGCTTTGTACAACAGCCTGAAATGCAACAACTGTTGGGGATTTTTGTTGGTTTGGGGGTTTTTTTGTGATTTTTTTTTTCTTTTCTCCTGGCTTTAACAGGCACCAAATTCAAAGTATTATGGTCTTGGAACACAGTTACCATTTCTTTGCTGATGCACTAGCTAGCATGCAAGCTATATTGTGCCAATGCTGTACAGATTGAATGTAGAGCAGCAAATGCAATAAAGCAAAAGCAAACGTAATAAAGCCTTATTTGCCATTAAAATACTTTACTGGTGACATAACACGCTAAAGCATGTCTATAGACTTCTCTGCTAAGTCAGAGGATGCAATTTTGCATATTCACCTGCAGCTGAAGCTGGATGAGATCTTTAAATGTGAGCTGGCAGATGCCCCATCTGCCTGGATTTATCCAAACCCTTTGTTTTGGATGGATCCATAATTAGCACAGATACCCTCGGCTTTTGGAACACCTTAACCTTGCTTCCAAATCCATCGGCATCATCTTGGGACTGATCATTGTTTAATTAACTGTTTATTCACCAATACCAGAAAAAGAGCTTCAAGCCACAAGCCAGCACTTAACCACTACTGAAGTTATTTAAAGCAAAAATTACTCCATAACTGGGGAGTTTCTTATTCCAAACTGGCCCAGAGTGGTTTAGCCTGGAAGAAAAAACCCATTGCCCGAATTCAGACATGAAAATTTATCTTCGCAAATTAATTTAATTTTTGGCAGAGTAGGAATCCCACCCTTGTGATGAAATTAGAGCCCTTTCAAACACTCTGAGGGTAGAACCATGACACAGGAATCAGATTCTGGACACAGCTGCTATAGAAGTTCTCCTTTGGTAAACACGCATGTCTGATTTAATTTTAATAGTTATTTCATCACATCATTTCCTGCTCCTCTAAAAAATCTAGATAAAACTCACACAAAGTACGTGGATCTCACTAAAACGGTGACAGAGCATCTAGTCAAAACAAGCATCGCCTGCGTTTTACCAGCAATGGACATCAAGCAAGACTCTCATTTTATGGTAGTCTTTGAAGGATGGCTGGGGGACATTCCTGCCCTTGGGGGAAACCAGAACGCGTCACCAAAATGGGTGTTAGAAGAAATAACCATCCCCTGGATTATCGGTGGTCTAAGGCACATTTTGGCAACTGCGCAGATGTCCAATGCGCATGGACATCCTAAACGTCCTACACGCGAAACCCACAGGCCAGGACTGCAGAAGTGTGTCACCCGACTTCAACCACTTTTCTGAGCCCCTTTGTGTTTTCCTAGGATGAAAATGTTCTGGAGTCATGGTATAAAACCCCTCAAGACTAACAACTACATGAGCTGAAAACTCTTGAAATCTGAAGCTGGACCTTCTAAGCCTAGCAAGAGCACTCAGAAATAAGTTATAAAAATAGAAGCATCGTAATAAGGCTAATTAAATAATCAGGCTTGTTAAGCTGGTTGATAGTATTCATATAGGCTGACACCCTGTCCTGAACAGCCCTCTTAAGTGATCAAAAAAAAGGGAGCAGACCAGAGCCAAGTGCTCCTGCCCCCTTGCTGGGCTTAAGGAATATCTATCTATAGACGCAGCTGGGAAGGTTTAATTGTTCAAAATCAAGGGACTGTGCAATGTTCTTTAACTCTAGGAACATCATTTACAAAAGGATGGAATTATGCACATATTATGCATAATTTAACTTCTTTAATTTATGCAAAATATTTAGAAAGTTAGATCAGAAATGCTCATCCCATTTACGTAATACTGATTTCCTCCAGCGGTCTTAGTACCGGATAAATGCCTACTAGGCAATGGGCTTTCTACATGAAAATAGATGTTTTCCGGGGATGTGGGGATTGATTTTGTTTAGTTTGGGGAGGGATTTTTGGTTTTTTTATAATTAAGAGGCATAAATTATTTCACACCCAATCTTTCAGATTTCATTGGATACCACAGCAAATTGGTTGACAATTTTAATTGAACACCTATCCCACATCAACACATTTCATAAGGCAGGTGCTGGTGGGGTAAAAGAGCTCCCCGCAAACCTTCCTTTCCCATCTCTCCTCACAATAACACTTTACAGGGTTTTTACTTCAAGTCTTGCTTTTACTGCAAGAATTGCACTAGGGCAGCAAGAGCATTTTCACCACTGTAAGATCCTATTCGAAATGGGGGACTTTCTATTTCTGAGATGCACATGAGCAGTTGTATTTCCATCTGCAGTTAGGGAGTAGAAGCAGAAGTTTTCAGGCTGGCTTATACCCAGGAGGCCATGACAAATCTAAGCCTTTGTCCAACTCTGAGCCTGCTCTATTAACATCATTCCTAAATTACCAGAACAAGCATTAACAGCTCAGACAGAGTAGGAGAAAGCGTCCTTACCTTACACATCACCTTAGGGTACCGCTCTGTATGCGCGAAGTGGACTTAATCTGGCTTCCTTGAACTTAAGCGATGTTTTTTCATGGATTCAATGGTAAAGTCAATAAATATTTTTTTTTTTAAAAGGTAAACCCTTCTAGCCAGGAATGCTGATGTTCTGACAAAGCAGAGCATGTAGGAAGTCACGTTATAACTCTTACTCCAGAAGTACATGCAAAAATCGAGCCTGTATAAAGCCCACACACCTTTTGAGAGCATGTACTGTATTAAAATTATTATACTTAAACTACATTAATTGGAAACCAAAGTTATTTGCATTGCACTCCACTGACAGGAAATAAACTATAAACTCAGTCTTATTTTCACTTTCTACACAGTTTGAACACCTCCACAAGAACATGGACAATTACAGAACCTCTCTTTTGTTTGTTTACCTGGTTTCAATAACCTTCACAAGAAGATGCTTATTTCTGAGGCCTGGCTGAATACTGACCATAAGGAACATGAGCTCCTGGGCAGATAAAGCCATACACGAAGAAAGTGCTAACCCAGCGAGTAAACATAATTTTAGGCCGTTAGATGATAATGTGGAACCTTTGTACCTAACGTCTTCAAAGCAATTCTTTTCCTCTTTACGAACTCCTCATGGCATGTTACCTACTTCATTCACTAAAAACCTTTTCATTTCTCCCTGATACAGAAATGACATACCAAAATAATAATTAAGACAAAACCCCACAGTACTCCCAGATCTTGACACTTAGCGACCAAATGAAGTGAAAAGCCAGGTACAGAGAATTCTGCCGGGGAGCTAAACTGCTGACCTCATGCCATTTCCTTAGGTAAAAGGCACCGATGGCAGCAGTGGAACTGCATGTGGGACATAAACAGCTCAACTACGGCTGTCTCAGACCCCTCAGCTCTCGAGTTATGCATCTTGTTGCTTTTGACTCCAGGAAAATTGTTGTCAATACCTTGAAGGGTCAGGAAGGTTGAGCACTAGCAGCACCATAACTGCCTCCTAGCTCTTCTTTCTATTCTTAACTTTGTAAAATAAAGCTCACAGGAAAAGTTTGTTTGCTAAACCTGACTGATTTGCACGTAAAAACCTCTTCATTGCTAATTGTACTTGTTGATACATTCTGGAATAGTGCTGAACCCTCCTTCAAAGAGTCTGCAATTAAATCCAAGGTAGGCACATGGCAAAATATTTACCCTGGAAATCTCCACCATGACCCGAGCTTACAATACGTGATGTTAAGGGGGGAAAAAAAAAAAAAAAGAATCATATATGCCTAAGAAGATGCTCTTAACACTGCTACTTTCCCTCTGGCCCATGTTTGAACTTAGGAAGTCCAAATAAACAAGACCAATTAAAGAGAACATTGGGAAAGGGATGCAACACAACAAAATAACATTTCTACTACTGAAAATTGAATTACACTGAAAATAAGAGTAACTACTGGGTTTATCATGGCTTATCTGTGTAAGTGTTCAGGTCTTTCTTGTTATCTGCTGGCCTGGAGACACAACAGATGAAGGAGCTGCACTGAACAGTGCGTTCCTTGAGTGCAGAGACATTAAAAGGAGCCAAATGCACCCAAACAATAGTCACAGGGACTGGTTTTGTCCAAAAAAGTTTATCACAGTCACCAAAACCTATTACTGTCCTATGCTGCTCTTCAGGAAAAAAAAAAAAAATCCAAGGACAAATGGCATAGCTTTTAAGCTTGGATGTTTTGATGTAATATCCAGTTTTATCTGTAAAACAAGTTCTAAAGGTTTGGTCTATCTGAATTCACACCCAATGCTAGCTATCATGCGCACATTTTAATTAAGGCCTCCGCCCCCACTCCCAATGTTTTCAATACATTTTCTGCATAGAAGTAACTGGAAGTTTGTGCAGCATCTTCCCATCCTCCCTATGCCATCACCTGACTTTAACAGCTGTAGCATTTTAGACACTGAATATTAAAAGCACAAAAAGCATTCTGTCAATTTAATTTTTCAGATATTAGAGACAGGAAAGGAAGGGGAGCATTACACCAGGATGCTAATTAGGGAAAGCAGCGGGCTGGAATATGCTGCAGGTAGATTCCTGGTTTGACTGGGAGGAAATAACCTGGCTATAGAGACAGGGAGACCTACAGAACTGCTCATGCAAGAAATATATCTAGTTCCCAAAGCAAATGCATCATGCTGGGAAGGGAGGGGAAAGGAGGAGAAGGCAGTCTCTCTCTCTTCAGCATTGATTTGAAGGTGATATTCTGCATCCCGTGAAGAAGCACCCCACTGACACGCTAAGCATAGGCTGGATTGTCATTACAGGCTTGATTATCTTAATGTCCACTTTAAACGCAATACTAAACGCGACGCAAAATGAGAGGGCAAGTAACCCAGCGTATAGTCCGAGACTTCAAAAAGAACCCCAAACAAATCAAAAAACAACCAACCCTGCAAAATCCTCAAAAAGCACCTATCAAAGTGATTTCAATCCAGTGATCCAGTACAAAGTCAGAGGATGTAAGCTCTTCTAATCCCATGCTTTCAGCTCCTCCAGGCTCCAGCCACCATTGCCAAGGCCCGGCTGACACCACCTCCAAAGGACAGGAGCCCCGCGGCTCAGCGGTGCCTCACCACACAGCTCTTCAGCCATTTGTGACCCGACAGCTGTTGGCCTCGGGTTTACACGCTGCAAAAACAACTCAGGAGACGAACAGCATCAAGAGCACCCCGTTCTGGTCCAGGAGGTTTTATTACAATGGCTTTAGCTCTGGGCAAGCTGCCCTAATCAGCACATTTTTGACAGGTAGTTTACTTTCCCTCCACAGAATACCTAACACTACTGAAAGCACTCACTGCCACACTAAATGCTGCTGGTTTATTTACCAAAAAGAAAAAAAAAATTTAAAATCACCTATTGTTCTCCCACTGCTACTACAAACTAACTTTATCCTTCAGTATAATCCCTCCAAATCAATTAAAATGCATTCAGCGGGTTGAAAAGATACTAGCAAAGTATTAACAAAAGCCTGTTTTGGATTATGCAAAACTTCTGCAGCAATTGGCTGGTGTGAAGATTTCAGTGGCAAAACACTTCCAAGGGAAGCAGAGTAAATCTAGCTCTTAAAAATATTTCTTATTCTGTTTTGCTCACTAGTTCTAGAAGCCATGAAGTCAAATCCTCACGTCACTGACCTCCTCCTAAGGTTTGCAAGTCAGTCCGTGAATAAAATGCAGAGTCATGCATAGACATCTCTACAGCGCTGCCATAAACTGGTGCTTAAAGACAATAAATAGGAAAATGTCTTAAAACAGAAGCAGCTCATGTCTGGATATGCTCAGGTCAATCACCATCACCTGATGAACCCATCTAGGATGTGCTCAAGCCTTCCCCAGAATGAAGCGGCGTTCCTGAAGGTCAGGAAATAACCATGCCAAGAGTCAACAGGAGTTGGAGACCTGACAAGGTATTTGTTCACATCTCACATCCTGCTAAAATGCTGGTAGGGAGGGGGAAAAGATTTTTTCCCCTGCCCAGAAGCTCCAGCAGGTGTTGTTAGCTGTGCTAGGTCTGGTCAAGGGACACTCAATCTTCCTGCTGCTTCTGCAAACAATAAAAATTAGGATGAACTTTCATCTGATGAACAAACCAGGGATCATGTTTTCTACTGCTTTTGCATTTGTAGGAAGCTGCCTTCGACATTTCACCCTGGGGCTTGATCAGACAAGAAAAGAAAAAGCAGAGAATTTTAAAGACACTGACAAGCGTCTGGTCTTTCCAAACATCATCGCTAATCTTCTCATCACCCAGCCTGCTCAGTAATCAAGATAGAAGAACTGTGCAAGTGCAAATTAGTGTCACTTATGTCCTGAAAACAAGAAAGAAAGAGGATATGAAATAAGTCTGCCCAAAAGCAACATCAAATTTATTCTCCATGAGCAGATGAAGGATTACTCAAGTTTGCTTCACCTCACACACAAAAAACCCCAACAAACATGAAGATATCCCCATGACATTTACCATTTGGCTGAGCAGGTTAGTGCTGTATCAGAAGGACCACAGACTCCACAGCAGTGACAACAGGAAGGCAAGGGCTCAAGGGGTGGCCCTCAGCTCCTCCAGCGATTTTCAAGCACTACCAAGATAGAAAACCCAACTCCTGCAAGACTTAGTTTCTTTTTTATTTTTCCTTTTGGGTCTGTTAACAGTAAAGTTGAGAGGAGCACCAAGGTTGTTTTAGAACATTACACATCCCAGTGACCTAATATGAGTAAACGGTGTAAATTTACAGTGCGTCACCCGTTCAGGTGCAGGACAGACATCTAAAGAGCAGCCCCATCACCAGTCCCAAGACACCCCACACCAACCTGCAGCATCTCTCTCTTTCGAAAGAGGACAGCAGCACTGTGAGCCGGCAGTGAGCAGCCACAGACAACACATGAAAAACTGCCAGCACTTCCCTGAACTGCTGAAGCACAACAGGGAGGCGGCTGATTGATAACGTGGGTACTAGGAAGTTGTCCAAGACCTTTAAACTCTTACTCTCCTGGGGGCTAGCCCAGATTTGCCTACTTCTCTAATGGTAAAAGAATCACTTGCTAATTAAAACCTGTGATACATGATTATATGCTGATGATGCAGGTTCCTTGAACACTGGAAAGTGCTGGGGGGGTTGTTGTTAAATCGACAGTTTTGCAGAAGTAATCATTGTAGCTGCCTAGAAAAAGACATGCCCTATATGATGAAAGACAACGATAATTGTGAGGTGTTTCCTATTACAATAAAAAAAAAAAACTACCACACTCCCACCCACTGTAGTGACCACCTGCCATATTCCAACCTGATTTTTAAAAACCTGGAATTATTCTGTGTCCAGAAAAGCCTTTATTAAAAAACATGCTTTATAAGGCATTTTTGTAATATTCTTTCTTCACTAATGGTTTTTAAAAGTTCTTGTAATCAGCTTGAATGACACCTTACAACTTGACAGTAATTCTGAGCTCAACTGTAGCAGCAACAGAAGGATCAGCATAATAAACCAGAGGAATGCAAAATGTACTAACCAGATATGAAAAAAAAAAGCTATAAAATACTGAAATCTATGCAAGTGCATATCAGATCATCTGTTTAACATTGCAAATTTTGTGATATTTACTCTTCCATTCAAGAATGCTCTTCAGATGACCCTTGCCCTGACCTCTCAAAAGCATTTATTATGCACAGCCACAGTGCAAAGGAGATAATTAGGGCTCTAAATTCATCTATTCTCCATTTTCTTCAAAAGTATAATGTATAATAGTAAGTTATTTTTTCCTTTAAATTAAATGTCATCAGTCATTGTCCTTTAAAAAAAAGATACAAACATATGGTCAGATATTTTTCTGTATATAGCATCATCATTCTTACAGTAAAATTAATAGCTCTTCCAAGCATTTTTTGCTCAGTAGCCAAAATCCAGAAGTAAAGACTGAGCAAATTACAATACTAATTTATTAAGCTACTTTCAAACCTGTTCAGCTTCCCCTTTTCTTTGTTTCCAGCATTATAGGACCATTTGATACAGCAAAATTGCAGATGTTCCACCCTTTGTTTACTAAGATAACGGTGGCTGGAAACGAAATGGAAGTGACAGCACTAGGGGCTACCTCGTCTTACCAGGAATAACGCTGGGCTGGAGCGGTTGCTGCTGGAGGAAGTAAAACAGTGGAAATTCTGACATTACTGGGGTGCTCTGCAATCCAGACACTCCAGAAGGCAGAAGCCAGGGCCTTGGAGAGCCACTACCACCTCCCTTCTACAACCCACTTGCGTACCTTGCCAACTACTTTGTTTTCTGGGCTATGCAATACCTGCCACCCTTACGGAGGCTCGGACGCGTTACACTGAGTCAAACCTACTGGCCACTCTCGGTACAAGCCAAGCCTGCCACATTTATACCCCTACCAGCACTAATTCCACTGCCTTTTGAGGCGGTGATAAAAGTGACATTGCTCTGCTGCAAGCGGAGGTTCGTCGCAGTTGAGCACTTCTGAACATACCGTGGATTCACGAGACAAATAAAAGCTCTCAACTTTTTCTTGCATGTCATCCTCTAAAAGTCTCTCGTTAGGGGTACACCTACCTCACAGGAACTTCGGGTTTTTAAAGTTTTCCTAAAGAGGTGCTTTTGAAGGCAGGCACCACGTTTGGTCTTTGAGATTGCGTTTTAAATGACAAGAGCTAAAAGGCTCTGATTAATCAAAGCATTTGGTTTTTTTCCCCCCCATCAGAAGATCAACTGTTTCACAAATCTACTGTTGGAAAGAAAAAAATCCAGGCAATATTTTCTATTCCCCACTCTTACTCTAAGAAACGTCTGTGACATTTATAACCATGGCATAAACACTCATTAATACTATACTCTGACCGATATAAAAAGGGTTGTTGGCTTAACACAATAGGAGACACTCTCAAGGAAAACAGGCAAAGGAAGGAGAGAATGGCTCAAGATAAGCCACCTCTCCACAAACACTGGCTCAAAGGATGAGATCATTAAATGACAGTATTAAAAGTTGTCACCTTCTCTCTGCTCATTTAAAAACTAGTTTAAAACTGAAGAATAAAAGCCCAGCGAACGCCCCAGCACATTTTAAAAGGTAATTCTCTCTCAAAGGGCCTGATAGCAGGCAGGCAGTGGGAGAAAGGTTTATTTTAGTTGAGCTAATCTGACAGACTGGCACCTACTCAGAGGTGTCGGAAGAAGTCTGGCACATCCACGCAACCACCAAGAGCAGCAGTAAATCCTTAAGGAAGACAGGGCTGCCTATGCGTTATGTTCACTTTTTAAATATTTTTCCTCTAGAAGCTTTATTCTTTCTTTTCAAAGAAATCATTGAAAGCAAACTCCCCAATCAACGTGCTCTGAAGAGAGCTACTTCCAGCGCGTGACCTTGGGGTTTGCCAAGAGTAGTTCATTCTTAAGGCACCATGCCCACGGGGAAGAACCAAATGGGGTAAGAAATAACCTGCCTGCCAGCCTAAGCAGATTCCACATTTACCCCCAATGCCTCCTCCCAAAACTATCCTTTAGCTTAAGTATCTGTGCCTTTTTTTCTCCCCCTTTCATATACATATGGAGAGCAATCCTATCTCCTCTCAGGTTTTGTTCTTCTTCTAGGCTGAAGCCAAGCTCTTCCAAGCTACTCGTAAAAAGTTTGGCCAATCCTTCCACCATCATCCTAATTACCCTTCCTCGACCTGTGGCAGTTGAAATTCATCTTCCTACACACAAGTAGGACACCTTCATTCTTTGCTGCTCCCAAACGATGAGGCCAAGCTTATAGAGAAATTAATATAATCCGTCCTTACGCACATGACATTCTCCTGAAACCAAACCAATTAACAGCAGAGGAAAGCGGTTGTTCTCACATAATAATCCAGTCCTCCCCTGTCTTGCCAACATCTCCCTGCTTTAGAGTTGGCAAATTTATTTAGCATGCTTCTAATTCTTCTGTAAAGGCTGCTAATGAAAATATTAAATAAGGAATGATTTGATCCTTGAGGAACTCCAGCAGTAACTTCGTATGTTCAGCAGAATGAAGAAAATAAACTCGCAGCAATACAAGGTTATCGAGAATGACAGTGCTGAAAGACTTCAGATTTTAAGGGTTATTTTAACCACCTTAAAAACTCTTCTTGCAGGATACAGGATTACCATGATGCAATCAAATTATGCCCAATTATCTCAAGTATTTTGAACATTCGTGCCAGCCACCCACCCTAAAGAAAAACAGAAACTGAACTAAGACTGACACACACACATGCAGCAAGACCAGCGACTACTTTTATTCAAGCTAAATCGAAAAGGCAGCCACCATCATCTCCTGGTTCTCCCAAGAGGTCCCGATCATCCACACAAAGACACATTTTAGCATCACGAAACAGCTTGCAAAGCACAGATCCCCTATGATACCGCAATTAACTCATTTCCTATACTGTAATCTTAGACTGTGAACAGCATTTTAATTAATTCTTTAAATATATATTCCTCCAATAGGTTAAACCTTAATTAAAATCACAAGTGCCTGACAGCATCTTCTCATCTGGTTACAGATGCATTTTTTAAAAATTTGCGGTGATGATATAGCAACCACATTAAAGGGATACATATTTGATATTACTTTTTTTTCCTCAGTTCAGCATAACACTAAGAGAATTTCAATCTGTATTTACACTCAGAGGTTCTGTCTCCTGTTTCTCTAGTAACTCTTTTTGCTTTGTTTCAAACAGAAATTTTACAAAACTGTTTTGGACTTTGCCTTGGGCACGTCTCAGAGATTTGCTGATACTTAATCTCATATTTCATTGGTTATTGCTTAATTAGAAACCCATTTGAAAGAAGTTGAATAAAAATAGACCATTTAATTACCGTAAGACATGAAAGAGGCAAAAAGTTCTTTGTAATCCAAGCTGCTCCTCAGCAAGTTTTTATCACAGACATCATACGTGACTTTACCTTCTATCTCTATTTCAGCTCTTCATCTCCTGATGCAGCTTCTCAGTCAGCACATCTGCCACTACTCCTACAGTCATCTTCACACAACCTTCCTGGCATTGGGGAACACCACAATCCCGCTGTCAGGAGACGTGTTCATGCAGTCCATGAACACCATCACCAGGCACTTCCCAGGCCCCACCTCACGCTTTATCTTACTTTTTAACCAAAAGACCAGCACAGCAACCACAGGAAAAGCTCCAGCAGTATCTTTTAGTTGTGTAGAGTATGCACAGGACTCCTTTTCAAACCTACCAAAGTTCCTGACAGCGATAAAGCAAGCAGGGCTTCTCCAGTATGAGGACTACCCTTAAATATTGATCAAAAAAACTACCCAAGGTTTATCTTGATTCTCTCTTCTTAACTGCAGTCTTTTCTCTTTATAGCCATCCAATTAACAAGACTGGTGAGTTTACAATGTGAGCACAGAAAAAACAAGTTGACCTATTACATGCATAACTAAATATACAGAATTACTTCAGTACTTTCCCACCATCCTTGTTCAGGAACCGTTACATTCTGTTTTTCTGTTTTGGTTCAGGAACCAAATTACATTCTGTTCTCAGGCTTGGGCATCTGAGTATCATTTTGACATCCCGATAAATAACAAAAAATGCTCAAAACCAGCAATTTGCTTGAGAGGCATGCACAAATTTCAGTTGTTTGTGAAAGGTTTATTCAGGAATTGCGAATTGAAGTGCTACTGCTCTGTATTATGCAAATAACCAAATTGTAGCATTGCAATAGAAGCAACGAGCTTGTTATCCTGTCGGTCCTGCAAGCGGACAGACACCTTCTTAGTGCGATGTCCAAAAGTACTTGTGTGTTGCCTTAATCGTTCCTAGTTTTGATCCTAATGAAGGATTTACCACCGACTTAAATGACAGGGGATTCATCCAACACTGAGCACTTCCGAAAAGCCAACCATTTATCTGTAACTTGGTATGCAAACAATATTTTCATTGTTAATAAATATTCCCGTAAGAGCATTTATATTAAGAAATGCAAGATTTCCAATGAAATTGAGTAATAGAGAAGTAAGACACCAGGTATCAGGACCTTCACTTAAAAAGCATCTCATAAGGTTTTCTCAAAATGCAACAAATAGCCTTGTTTGGGTGTTCAACAATTAGCTTTGGTTAGATAAACTAATAGCTAGACAGTTGTATGTGAAAAACAAGAGTATGTACAACTGTCTTAAATTCAGATCATATACATCCCAACAGTCATCCTTTGTTGAAAAATTATGCATATGGTGCATGTGGGTGGACTGAGATCATGAAGGGATGAGCGTTACCTCACTGCATCTCCACAAAGCAGGCCAAGGTGGAGGGTTCAAAGGAGGCTGGGTGCTTGTCATATACATCAGCACATAAATCAGTGTATCGGTATCAGCAAGTGGAGTCACACAGATCCCCTTAAAGCCTACTAAGTTACCTCATCCCTGCACTACTCAAGAAGGCATCTTCAGGCAGACGCTGCCTCCCACCCGCTCCCATTGAGGTAACTGCTGTGCAGACGGACAGGCTGTGCCGGGGCATGCCCACCAGCACACCACACCACCCCGCATGCTGGGACACGAGAGATCCCCACCTGCTGCAGAGCAGAGAGCACCGAACGGCAAGTCTGACACTTGCTCCATTTAAGGCACAGCCCTAAAGACAGTACAGATGTGCCTTCTGCAACAGACAATGGGATTACGGAGGTACCACATCACCAGCGACAAGGGCGCAGTGAGAACTGCTCTGCTGCTACTGCCTGGAGTCTCCTGGCCTGGCTGGAGAGCAAGGCACAAATAAATGCACAAACAGTTTTGGAGGCAAACAGGATTCTGAAAGCAGGAACACGTCTGAGCCCACAGCCCATCCTATTTCATCCCAAAGCAATTAGCACTGTGTTTGCTCACATTCAATCCCCTTCTTTCTCCCTCATTTAAACTGATTACATTTTACAACAAAGCACTCCATTTTAATGTTATTTCTTCTCTAATCTTTCCCTCTGCATTACGCTACTTTCTTTATAACTTGCGTAACAGAGCAGCTTGCAACATCCGTGCGCTTTTGTTCAGAACAGAGGTTTCAAATGTATCTGTCATGTCGAATCGAACAGGAAAGAGCTAAGCTCTGGTGTCTTGGGACACGAAAACACCGACAGTATTTGCCCACTACAGCTGAAAACATCACACTGGTGAAGCATCACGCTGATGGAACCAGTTCCATCAGCAGCCTGGAGGAGCAGAAATAAGGCTCGGACACAAGGAACTGGTCTGAACTTGATAAACCGCTTTGTTTCCCCTCATTTTTCACAGCTATAAATTAGATATTCATCTACATAACCGGGCTTTGGGGTTGTTTTCAAAGCAGCTAACAGGGTTTGCACGGCTTGGAGGCTCTCGCACATTACGCATGAACAAAGTGGCCCCCACCATCATTAGAACCACAGCAACATCAGAGGTACCATCAGAAATGGTGTTGAAAAAGGGGGATATATTTGCGTGCATTTTGTTTCCTGAAATATCAACACATGCAGAGCTCCAGCCCACAATCTAAACGACACCAGGGGAATGCTTCCTCTTAAAATGCATCGATGCTGCTCAAGTGAGAAGTTTTCTGCTGATGGGTTTTATATGCATCTGAGCTAAGCCAAGTGAGCTCAAGACAATCTAGCAATTCTACCATTCACCATGTTACAGTAAAATATGGCTTTTAGCTTGTTCTTAATTATATTCACAGACTGCACAACAGACTTATCTATTCCCAGTACCCTATAATTGACAATGCTGCTGTTATATTTAGTAATGTATAACCAAACCTTAAAAAAAATACAGACAAGGAACAGCACACACAGTGAGAGGATACTGTCCACGCTTGCACAGACACTTGAGCCGAGTGTACACACCAGCATAAATCAAATGGGCACAATCCAATTTAAATCCGAGTCCTGCAAGGCTTTTTCATTAGTGCATTGTTTATGCTTTTGTCATCTTTTGACTAATTTTATTACATAAAACTGAGAGATTTACTATATTACATTACAGCTCAGCTAGTTGTAACAGAATTAAAAAAGTTAATTTTGCTTCTGTTTCAGAAGGCTGAGAGTATATTACATCTCGCTGGTTTTCCATCACTGCGCTTTTCCGAAATTCCTCTTTTATTCCTTCTTCCCATTTTACATTAAGAAATGCACATCCTACGTACCATCAGTACTTTAAAAAGCACACCTCAGAATGCTTCCATTCTTGTGTGTGCTGCCTCTCAAAAAAACCATATCGTTTTTCACTTTTTAGCTGCTTCTCTCTTTTGCCCCAACCTATTTTTTCAGGGTCTCTGGTCAAGCAGTAATAGCTCAGCAGTTAGCACTGACCCCACAGAAAAAAAGATATAGGGCCACCACCTTCGTATTTCCTTTACCTGAAACAGCACAAATAACTGCACTTAAATTGGTGGGATACATTTATGGCCCATTTTTGAAGATGGGGACATAATTCAGGTGAGCTCTTACTAGCTTTTTGTCCTTTTTTTACTGTCTTCCTTAAGCAGCTGCTACTGAACGCTGTCAGAGGCAGGATGATGCTCTGCCCTGAGACCGCTTGTGCTTGGGGATTAATCACTACATGCCCCATCACAGAGAGGAGCACCACAAGGAATAAACCTGCTGTTGAACATTATGTACGCATTTATTTCCATTTCACCATTTAACTGCCTTTTTTCTTTGTTTTATTCATGAGCGTTTTGTTCATATTTCTTAGTTTCTTAGCAGCGATACACAAAAAGGCCCAGCTAGGGTTCAGAAAATTGTCCAGAGCAAAGCAAATTCTCCTGCGCCCATATCCCCAAACTAGAGTCTTGCTTAGAAATTCAAGTCTGGAGTCCCATATATTAATGTAAAATGGAGTTTTGGCCCAGGAGACTGAGTAATGTGAAGAACAGAATAAAACAGGATGATAGGAAGACAACCATCATTGTACGTGTTGCACACACAGCTTGATGCACAGAAAAAAGCACATTATGTACCAAGCTGCTGATAAAAACACCTTCTGCAACACATGATGGATGATATACCTTGTATTAAGGATTTTCTAGCCTTTTTATTTGCAACTCATTTTAAAAGGACAGCTCGGGGGGCTGGTGGTTCCAGACTAATTACTTCCAGATTGTGTTAGATTTTCCCACAACAGAAACAAGCGGCATGTTGAATGTGGTCAGATCACTGAGTTTGCACCAGCTGCTTCACAAGCACTTAGAGAAACTCATCTGGATGCAATTATGACTTTACTGCAAAGTCTTTGGTGGGTTTTTTTTTTTTTAAACACTGGACCACAGAAATCACGTTCCTCATTCAATTCCCATTGAAGTAAATAGGGTGGTTTCCATAGACTTTGATGACTCTTGGATAAGGCCCCATAAAAAGACAATAGGAACTCTGTCTAGCAGGGAAAGAGATTAATCTCTTATCCTTAAAGGCTGCACATCAAAGAACTCCAAAGTTGCACCGGATTGCTGTACACAAAGTCCAACATATGGCCATATCAGCAGGTAGATTTATAAAACCCAGTATTTCCACCAGCATTTTTTTCTAGGTGGCATATTACAATGTCCCAGTCATTGTTTAAAATGAAAAATATATCTATATAAAAAACATCTTCAAGACAAAGGACTTGGATTCCGAAAGACTAAGCTCTTCTCAGTGAGACAGCAAGTTGTCAGTTCAAAGAGATTAGCCTTTAAGTTAGAAAAAATACAAAACCCACTAGTTTCATTCATGGATTTTTCTTTTCATTTCCCTACAACTAAGATACAGCAAACCCTTACCTGTGTAGGGTTTAATTTTATACATTCAATTTGTCACAAAGCACAGTAAGACATATTCATATATATTTCATATCCAGTTGACATAGTTAAGGGCAAAGCTGTTTAAACGCTCTTAGGGATGGGGGTATCCATTAAACCCTTTTCCCAAGGTGAGAGTTACAGCTGCCGCACAGGTTTTCAGCACAGTCTTCTTCAGGAGATACTAATCCCAAGAGGCACTTTGAAAGAAAATACTTGTTTGCCTGAAAGACCTCCAGAGAAACCTCACTTCCAAATCCAGATGCCAGTTGTGTCACCTGTGGTAAGGCTGTCTTTGTAAGGGCTTTAACAGACACCATAGCTTGTAAGTCACCTGCGTAACGACCACAGATGCATACTAAAAAAAAACCCAACATATTGCTGCTTTGCTCAAGCATCTACAACCAACAAAATAATTAAGGAAAGTGAGAAAGTTGTGGGTTTACAGTAGCTGCTTGCTATGGGTGTCGATGATCTACAGACTTCACAGCTCTGCTTCTGCCCAGATACATTTGAAGCTGCTTCTGGTTTTCTACATAGCTGTGATTATAGGAAAGCAGCTGCCTTGATGAGCCATACAAAGCCCACTGGCAAAAGAGGCTGGGGATGAGACCTTGTTCTGCCTACTAAGAAGTTTCTCTGCCACTATTTTTCCTCTTTGTCTCATACTCAGTCTCTGGAGTAAAGAAACATTTCACCTCTTAAACATAAAGATATAACACCCCTATATTCTACCTTTTGTTAGAACTGTGTTGATTTATGTTAAAAATAAAGACTGAGGAGGTTCAAACAAATATTATTAGCAAACCGGTTTTTCTTCAAAGTTTAAAAGCCCTCAAGGGAAACAAGATTTTCTTAGCATCTTTTAATAAAACTAGAATCCTGCCCTATTCTTTCATCAGCAGTGGACCAATTCTAAACATACCATCACTCTGACACACAAATGGCCAGCATTCTTCTCTGGCATGTCAGCAATGATGACACGGCTGTTCCACTCTGAATATGACAGCTGATGTTTTGCATATCCTGAATAAACCTGTATGGAATTGTTCACTTTTATGTGGCTTGTTCCAATCAGGCCATAGTCAGCAGTAACTGAAAATTATCAAGACTACAAGAGATTAGATGACAGTTTCATTCCTTGGCAACAATTAACATCTTCCTTTTCACTCTAAAAACTTGGGAGACCAGTAGCTGCAAACATCTCCTCTCTCCCTGTTCTTCCAGCTCTGTGAGAAATAAAAAGTACTTTTGCATAGAAACAGACAGAAAGACCAGTTGGACTTGCACAGACTGCAGTGCAGGCTAGGAGGAGAGCAGGGAAGGAAAGTATGGGGTTTATTTTTATGTTCCTATAAGCAGCTGAACGTGTATACTAAAGCAAAGCTCCACCTTTCACCACCAGCAATTTTTAAACCATCTTCAGCAGCCATTCATTCGATACGCCTTAATTTGGGGAACCCAAACCTATTGTTCATCACGTCATATTCTGGAAATACTCGTACAGACATTAGAATATGTTAGAATGTATTAAATTCTCTTCTGATCGTTGGTAAGAAATCTGATAATGTACTGAGAGTATTAAGGAATTTACTACATGTGTTTCCTGAAAAAATATTTCAGTAGTAGTTTTCTATTTTTCAGTGAGAAAAAGACAGCACCACACAAGTGCAACCATGTTGTGTATGCAAGCACCATGGGCAAATTTGACAGAGAGCAAGTGTTTTAAAATGTAACAAGTGGAAGAAAACATCATTAAAACCACAGATTATAAGAAATGGAAATGAGAAAATGCAAAATTGTTCAATAACCCAGAAGAGCATCAGTTTATGGAAAGCCTTAATACATGCAGCCACGTGTTTCATGTGCTTCTTTCTCTGCTGGTAGCATCATAATAACATCGATGATGTTCAGTATTTTATAATTTTTTGACCTGTGCATCATATCTAAAAAAAACCACAAGAAACTGCGGAGGATGAAACCACATTCCACCGGAACCAAGAGAAGTTTACCTTTGATTTAATGAAAACAGTATTTCACCACGAGTTGAAGTGATTTGCCCCAAGTGGCACTAGCCAGAAGTAGAGCTGCTGACTGCAACCCAAGTCCCTCGACTCCTCTTAACTTACTCTACCAATCACTTGCCTGCCTGGTTTTGTACGGAACAAGCCACGTGTTACAGTACGGATTAGCTCTGCTGTCGATCATCCGCCGCCCTCTGAATTTAGCCAAATACTCCATGTAACTAAGAAAGGACCAGAGATTTCATGTTTTGGGTGGCGAGCAGGAAATCAATGCACACTGCAGAGTGCAGAAAATCCTTTGGCCTGACCACGCTCAACTCGAATGAAGACTTTTCACAGATTTCTCAAGAATTCAAGTCTTCTGTTTTCTCCCAGGCATCACTGTAACCTATCGGAGCATCGCCAAAGCTTCAGCAGAGGAAGAATCAGCTCATCCCAAATGCCCTGAAGGAAAAGCATTGATGATTTCACACAAATACCATCTCTTTCCCACCCAAATCTGCACCCAACAGTTTTCACTGCACTTGTCCGCAGAGCACACGCGTTTTGCTAAGAACCTGTCATTCCACTTGTTAGTGGGTACCCACAACAGACCAAGTTCCACCTGCATTCTCCAGGTAGCAGCTGCAGTCACCGCAAGGAATTACTGATGGTAGAAAGCAAGCAGAACTTGCCCCAGGTTCCTTAACTGGCTAGATGGAAAACCTGTCCAGTTGACTCTCTTTAAAAAAAAAGTCTACTGACGCACAGAACACTGTAGCTCTACTGCATGCAGCACTGACAGCCTCCCAGCCAGAGACTGCGAAAGAGCCTTTAAAGAATAGCACTGGGGGTTGGGTTTCACCATTTACTCTCAGGCACTGTGGGGAGGCCTTTACTCATTGGGATGGAGTTTGGGGAATAAAGTATTGTGATTAGTCAGTGCCAAACCACAATAACTATCATCTCAAATCCCTTTCCTGCGTGGGATGGGGCCTGGTGTCCCAGCATTCTTCCTGACATGTCTTGGGTACAGAAGATCTTGTTTTCTGTCAGCATGCAGAAGCTACAGAACAATTATCCTCTGTTCCCTGTAGCATCTACCTTATCCACATTCTCTGATGTCAGGGGACTGGTTTCCACTAGATTCATAAAGGGTGATTGAGTTTTGCCTCTTTAAAAAAAGGCAAACTGGTAAATTGGTAAGAAAATCTGAAACAGAGAATGCAAGAAACCCTGCATGTTGTTGAAGATCAATCAAGCCGAACAAAACCAATAAGAAGAGACTGTCAAGGAGATAATAAAAGCTGGCAAGTTCTTCTCGACTTCAGCTGCCCCTTGGTGACGTGAGAGGGTTTTTGTCTTTTCTCTAGACAGTGCCAGTTGCGCATCACTGCTTTTGAGTGCCAGCCTCATTAAAGGTGGTACCAGCTCCTATACCTGGCACAAAATTAATATTCAAAGTTCTACTGAGAAGACTGTCAGAGTCGCTTCGCCACAGTTTGCATACAAGGAAAACAAGTGTTACAGAACAGGAAAATTACATTAACTGTGTGCTCAAATTGCTGCTCTGAGCATTGCATACTAATGTATTAATATTTGTTTTTAAAATAAGCATCTGCTACTGGAAGAGAACATAAAAACGGATGCTCCCCAAAGCACCACGATAGTTAGGAAGACTGCAGGTCAACAGCATCTGTGCGTCCACTGCAAAATAACAAGGACCTTAAAACCAAACCTAGTCAGGGCAAGACTAAAGGAAAGACTTTCACAAGTGACCGGAAAGAAACAAAGTTTGGAAATTGTTTTGGAGCCAGACTGGTAGGCAACTATTTAAAACACAGATTGAAGCCAACTCTCGATTTCAGAGCAGCCAACAGATTGAGTGTACAGGGAGAAAAGAGATTTTCCTTCTTAACATCAACCAAAAGACATTTGGCCACCTGAATTCAGGCGGCAGCTAATACTGGAACTGGAGACAGATGAGAATTAATTGATATTTTGGGGGCCTCCCATTCTCCCTCCTCCATCCTTCACAACCTCCTGGGGCTTACCATGCCTCCAGTCCAGTAGTGAAAGCAGCAAACATGCACAGAGGGTGCCTGACTAAGCTGATAAAAAGCTGCTGAGCTAATTGATGGCAAATCTGACCTTGCTAAACCACTTGATAGGAAATTAAGAAGATAAATATTATTATTTCAAGGAGCAGGATTCCCATGGATACTCCATTAAACAGTAGGAACAGAAAACCACAACAGGGTGCAGCCTGAACGCAGAGAGCAGGAGAGTGATGTACATCTGTAACACCAATGACAGAATTATTCAGGGGGAACAGGTACATACAAAATAAACCATCTTCATTTTTTAATAACATGCTGAATGCTCACAATTTCTGAGTAGCACACGCTTCAGGACCATCATGCTCCGCTCCTCCTAATGTTTCCCTTAACCACGTTATCACTTTTTGTGCCAAGACACATCCCAGTACCGCTCCCATACGTGACACCACCTCCATCAAACTTAAAGTTCAGAGCCAATATAAGGAGGCAAAAAGAACCTTATTTCCACATGAGAAGATTCTATTCTACGCTGTATTTATTTTAGGAGCCTCATTTTTAAATAAGTGAAATTACATAAGCAAGAAAATAGTCTACAAAGAGCAGTGTTAAATTCTTGAGCACCACCTTTCGTAGCTTCAGGACAGCACTGTAATTCAGCCATGGTCCAAGCAAAAATGACCTGATTCAGTTCTACTCTAACTCTAAGCATTAAAACCGCTTTTTGTGTGTGTGTGTGATGTATGACAAAGAGGAACAAGAGACTGTTAATCTGAATGATTCACATAGACTTAGATGTACTATTCAAAATAGTAATATTTTATCTAAAAATAGATAAAAAACTATTCCAGAATTCTAAGCTAAATACTGAAATTCGCTCGATTTCCCCCTTGTAAGAAATACGATTCAGTTGCTCTTTCAATTTTATTTTAAAGTTATAATCAATACTTCACAAGCCCCAGAGCAATTTATCACTTAAAGCAGCAGGACTGAGAATTTATCTCTCATTCCAAAAAGAATTGTTCCAACATACTAAATTCTTTTATTGCTAAAGCGTGAAAGAGCTTTTTTTAATGACAAGCGGTCAGTAAACCGCTACCACCGATACCACTATTGACTCCTAACGCCACTGGAGAGACAGAGAACAGCAATGCAGGTTCTAACTCTGTGGCCGTACTCCAGGGAATTTACAGTAGCACAAGGAAGCTATTTTACATTATTCTGAAGCAGTTTTCTTTTTCTTAGGGACAATTTTGTACAAAAATTCAGCAACAGAAAAACCAGACCCATAATTACGCTCTCCAAGGGAATGAGTGCTTTGTAACGCAGAGACAGATGGCTTCGTTTCATATGCTGCACTCCCCCTTTTTTAAAAGTTCTGCTGCGATCTTATTGTATCGGCTTTTTAACTTGCTTTTTTGCATCTGCCATCATATTTTGCGAGCTGTGTGGCTGCTGAATAGAAAAAAAAAAACGTTTAGTTTTTGAGATGGGAGCACATTTTGCCCATTTATCATAATAATCCTCCCAACTGGGATACAGCTATTTTCTCATTAAGAAAAATTCAAAGTGTAACATGATTTTATCGCTCTGCAGTCAACAAAAGCAAAATGATGCACTTTTTAAAAACAGAATAATGCCTCTGGATCAATAAGGGTCACAGCTACACGGGTAAACTACCTCTAAAACATGTTCAGTGGCCTTTTGCCTCTGAATAAACCTGTCCATGTTCACAGCTAATTGGAATAACCTGGTCTCAGCCAAATAAAACAACCTTTTACCACTGTGTGAGAGCTGCAAGACCCAAGCTGAACATCAGATCAGTATTTCCTGTAAAGGTCTTGTCACGTATCTCACCTTTATTTGCTTTAAAATAATCACATACAGTTTATTTTGCACATACTCTGTTTATGTTATTGGTCTCCAAGCCTTTGAAGACTTCTACAAGATACAAAAATTTAAATAAAAAAACAGAAATGAAATACCAGGAAGAATTTTACTATAAGTTTCAAGGCAGAGCACTTCCTTTGAAAGAAACCGTAACAGTGCGGTCTCTGCAAACCTCTTTCCTCCTCTTGCATCCATCTGTCCAGCCATGGCAATCCTGGAGGCTCCCTCAGCTAAGTGCCGCCACACCGTTTTCAAGCAATTTCGTACCCTTTGACTACCAGAATCGCAGCTCACTGCGGTTTATTTTTGGGGCTAAAATTCTACTTCTTCCCTTGACCTACACTACCACCCCAGAACACTGATTTCCCTCCCCAGCAGCTCATGCTGATGTGGCCCCCAGACACTTTCCAGTCTGCTGGGATGCATACGATAGAATCATTTACACAATTTCTCCTTCTTCCCCCTTGGCTGCCCCCAAATCACAGAAAAAACAGCACCTTCTGGCTTTGCAGCACAAAGTGCCTCCCGGAGTTACCAGCAGTGATTTACGTGGGAGCAAACACCAAATCTATATTCTGTGAGTGCACGCGTGGGCACAAGCCTCTCACCGTCAACGAGGAGGAAAGGTTCCACACACAGAAAACACCCATTTGCTTTGAACCAACATTTGCATTAACAACTGCAGAGCGTCTTTTCCCTTTACCCACATTTACGTGCTTGTTTTTATGATGTTAAAACACACAGAGTTATTTTGAAATACTGCTAGATCCCATAATCTCCACCCCCATTGTGGCTCAAGATAACCTCCACTATTAGCTTTCATTTTGACAAAGATAAATATTGACAAAGATAAACATTTTGGAGCCACAAGAGGTGGATAAAACCCACTAGGTGTAATCCAAAGCAAGAACTCACATGGTGCAAGGAGTAACCTACACAAGCTGCAGCAGGATCTCACCTTCTCAAACCAAGTGTAGCAACTGGGAGAGTCTGACAACCTGACACAGTTTGTAAATGGAGATGTTACTCAGATATATGAAGTGAATAATGTAAAAAACCTCACTGCATATCATGCAAGGGAAGTATTTCCTTCGTAACTGCAAAAGTAAAAAGTTTGTTACACAGAAAGAGAAAAACTTTGATTTTACAGCAAGTCCTGCAGCAACTAGGTACTAAGCCTATGCAGAGCACACCATAATATTCAGGTTTTGTAGTCAGGATTCCAGCTAGTACGACAAAAAGCAGTTGAAGGGTTGCTAAATCACACGTGTGTCTTCCTTTCGCCACAAATATATCCATCGATACCAAAATTTTGTGTGTAATATGAAGTTTCCAGTCATGATGAAGCCCCATTTAACAATTTTATTTTTAATCTCTTTCCACCTTACTCTCTCAAATCCAATAGAGGACATGTCAGCTATCAGGCTTAATTTCTGTTCTCATTAGCAACCACATTATGCAGATGTCAGGTCAGGAAGAACTGTATCAGATAATCAAAAATTAGTAATAATTAACCAATAGCAGTGCAGATTGCCCAAAGAGACCTATTCCTTCCAAGTGGTAAATTATTTTTTAATTATCCCATCGAGATGAAGACTTCTAATTGCAAATATTTTAAGCAAGCAAAAAATATACACGGGGGAAATCCCAGATGATTAGCAACTGTGCAACTTTTACATAGGTTTTGCAAGTAATAATAGATCTTTTTCAGTTAAAAAAAAAATCCTGGAATCCTACTTCATCAATGCAGATAAGCCTGAAATTGAAGTGCACAAGGAAGATAATGGAATTGACAATTCAATTTTTCATGTCCAAACAAGCAATATTTTTTTAAAGTCAACAAAATAAATCTAAGCCAGACCTATTTAGAAGGTGCAGATATAAGAAAATGAAATGGGTTTTGAGCAGCACACGTACTTTATTAGCCTAACGGCTGATGACGTCAATATATAACTATTTATTTTGTACTTGAGAGGCACTTCATTTGTTCCAATACAATTTTACAGATCCAGACTCACTCCTGAGCCCCTTACCCCACCTTTCCATTACAGGGAGAAAAGGAGGGGTGTTATTTAGTACCTGGGAACTTCAAGCATTTTCCAGTATCCATAACCATCAGATTAACAGCTCCTCACACACTAAAAGAAGGGAGCTAAAGAAGTTCCAAAATTACCAGCAGATCTCCACCAGCACCACAGCAATCAACATTTTGGAAACCACCTTTGTGATCGCTACTGAGTGAGGCAGCTTTAAATATCCACAGAGTTTGTCTTTCAGTGGTCAGCAAAGCACAGAACAGCCATCTACTGCTGTCCCCTAACCTCACCCAGCCCACAGGATGAAACAGAGGGGAAAAAGCAGCTCTGATATGTTTTTTCTGGTTCAACCACAGAACTGGTGCTTGACATCCTTATGTCATGCCTTGATCTCGCAGGGAAAGATAAGAGGACCCACCTCTGTCTCCTGAACAAACCCAGTCGCCTCTTCTGGGGACAGGCTGTAACTGTCCCTCAAGTTGAGCAAAATTAGAAGTATATTCTGATATCCCAAGCATCACATTTAAGACATTGCATCTAATGAGATGATCACTGATTTTTTTTCCTCCCCGCCCCAAAGAATGACATTCTCAGGTGGCCACAGACAGCAGTTACATTATACCCGTTTCTGAGGCCAAAAAGCCCCATGACAAGCATTTAATAAAAACGCCGTCTATAAAATCCTAACGGCTAAATTATCACTGCAGCATTTCATAAAAAGCATTACCAACCTCTCCCAGGATCACAACAAGCGAGGTTAGTACTAATGTGGTTCAGCCACAAACATTGCTATTAATATGGCCCACGCTCACATTTTCTACCTAATCAGCCATCTGGCACCGACCAGAGACTTTCCTCAAAGTTTGAAGGGTAGAGGAGTGCATTATGCACTAAAGTTCGAAAAAATCATTATCCTGTTTCACGGCTGCGTTGTTTTAAACCAATGCCTTTGCTGCTGGAAGTTGGAAACACTCCCTAGGTGCAGAAGGTGCACAGATTTCAGCTCTGTGGGTGCAAAATATAGTTTATAGGCCAAGTGAAAACTATAGTCAGCATCCAGTGAACTGCTGGCCTTGCAAACAACCGTACCGGAAGAAGAAAAAACACATCAACTGTGTCTCCTAAGACAGAGCCTCCTAGTGAGGCAGGGTGTACAAGAGAGACTGACAGCCTGTATTTCGGGCTCCCAGTCAGTTTGGGAGGACGATGGTTTCTGAAAGAACGCCTGTAAGACGCAGAAAGTGTTTTGAATATTCAGCCTGCTTTCTTACCACCTTCATCATCTAATTTTAAATTTCACATCAAACCCAGGCTGACATGGCTGACAGTAAACCCCATATCTCCAAAAGAAATTGGGAGTCTTCTCTGAAGCTGTAGGCGATGTTATCAAAGCTCGGCTGGTTTTGAGGCTGCAATTCCCAACAAGCAGTAACGCTGCTACATCCATTCAGCAACTCTTTCACCCAAAAGTTTATTAGAATAAAAAAAAGCTCAAAACTATAAAGTTTTCAATGAAGAGAAATACTGAGCAATTACCCTTTGCAGTACTTTCTAAATAACACTTTAATATGCAGATTCTCCCCTATCCCAATTCCCTCAGCGCTACCCTTGCGTTTCAAACCTTTGTCCAGACAGAAACAAGGTCATTGCAAAGTCACCATACGGCAAAAACCTTCCCATACACAACAGCCCAATTCTCCAAGTGTGACATTTAGATCCAGGCCATCTTGCTAAGTTACCCCACCCTTGCTGCAGTGCTTATTTTCTCATTAGACTGTTAGAGGAGAAAAATCTACCAAGAGGCAGGAGTCCCATCTATGATCTGACCTAAAACCACACAAGCTGCAACATCTGTAATTAATTGGCTATTCAGTGTATTGTCCAACACATGAGCAGAAGATAATTGGAGAGGTCCTTTCAACTCTAATTTGTCCAGCTCCTGTCGTTAGAAAAGACCCCTGAAGTCAGAGCAATTTTTTTGATTGTCATTACTGTTATTCCAGTTCAAAAGTAGCCCCCAGAAAGCCAAAAATGAAAAGAAAATTTTATTTTATCCGCATCAGATTTTTCCTCTTTTATATTAGCTTTAATGTAGCTCATAATTAGGCATCGCTATTCAAGGGAAAATTAATGAAATAAGAACAGGCCTCTAGATGATGATTTTTAAAGCGTGTGTCAGTGACGCCAAGTTTTTTTGTCATGTTAATACATTTAATTGAGAGAAGAGTGGCAGAAACTGGCTAGAAACACAGATGACCTCTTATTCTGCTTCAGTGCATCTGGTATTTTGCAATCAGATATACTGATACATTGAAGATACCAGTGTGCTTTTTCTCCCCTTTCCCAATTACGAATCAAATAAAAAATGCCTGAAGATTGGGGGGGTTGTTATTTCTTTTAAAAGGGAAAATAAGATGTTATCTGATGCCCTTTTAAAATGTATCATTGTACTTGAAAACACAAACGTTCCTCTATAAAACATGCACTTCCAGTGTCAAAGCCAGTGAGCCCATTTCAGACTAGGAAAGGCTGTATTTATATTTACACAGAATACAATGTCTTTGCCATGCAAAAAAGAAAGTTATTTCCTCCAAAAATATTAACAAATAAACAGAAATTTAACCAGAGAAAGACATTTTTTTCCTAGCATTTTAAGACTCAAATATTCACTAGAACACTTTTGATAGTGTTTAAAATTCTGTTCATTTACTAAATTCTTTACTCAGCACTACAGTTATCCCTTGAATACACCAATTACAAGATTAAGCACTCCTCAGGCTGCTTTGGACAAAAAAGACACCTTACAGTATTGTCGCTCCAGTAAATGCAAGAAAATACATATTCTCCCTGAATACGGTCACTGCTGATCTGTAATTGCAAAGCTGCCGCTCACCTGGAAATTTGCTAAACACGATTATTTTAACAAGAATAAAATACTCCCATGCAAATATATACAGCAGCCTGCATTTGACAGAGAAGTGATCAAGTCCCCCAGAGAAGGCTCATAATTTCCTATTAGGTTGGTGCCATTTGCATCGCCGCTGCGACACCAGATGCCTTTCCCATTCAGAATTGTACTTTGACACAGTTATTTACAAATATAAACACTCATTTTCACCAATTAGTTTTCCTGCTTTCTAGTGCTGCTGCCCTGTTTTTACGTTGTTATTGCAATTTACTACTCAAGTCAAAAGCTGAGTCAAGGAGGAGAAGAAATAGGTTTCATTCTCCTTCCTTTCTCTCTCAGTGGAACAGGTTTTCTCAATTTTCAGTCCTCTTAAAATGGCTGCATTGCCTGATTAACTCACATCAAAACCAAAGTGCCTCTCAAAAGCTGAAGAACCAAGCAAATAAAGATCTACCAGAAGAAAATAAACTGATGCCCCAAAACAAATAAAATCAGAGCAGTCTACTAATATTTACTTTTTTCTCAGCTGATCAGTAAAAATGGGTACAAAGCAAGAATTTTGTTTCTGGATACCAGGGTATATTGTTCTATTAACTGAATTCAAAGAGGTGACTGTGGCATACAAAGGTTCTCACACGCATGGCAGTGTAGTTAAAAAGATGGACTGCAGACAGAATTATGGAGCATGTGGCCAGTTAAGGCCAAAGAAGGATCATCAGTGAAACCCCACAGGCGAGAGAGCTAACGCCTATGTTCTTCACCCTTCAAGGTGACCCGGGGAGGAGGTAAAACAGGGACATGATGAAGTTCACTGACTCTTTTCATACATACAGGACTAGAAATCTTACAGCTGCAAAGGTGCAGATCTCAGAGGTGAGACCAGCAGAGAGGAGGCTGCTAGGAACAGCTCTTCCCCATCTTTTCCAATGCAATGATTAGGCAAAACTCAATGAAATCAGCAAGGAGCAAGTTCAAAAGAAACTACTGAGTAGATAGTTATGTTATAGCACAGTTTGAACAGGCTCAAAAAGTGACTGGGTAAATTCATAGCAGAAAGATGACAAATAATAAAACCAGAGAGACCACCTACACTCAAACAGTCTGTGAGCTACCTGTCAGAGGCAGCGGAAAGAGTACTCTGGGAAAATAGATTACTGCATGCTCACTCTGCTCAGCATCCCACTGCAGTCAATCACAGATAGACCAGTATAACCCTTCTCACATCCTTATTAAACACTAGCAGACTAAACCAAGTGAAGACCATATCTCAAGGTAAGGGCTTGCCACCACAACATTGGTGAGCAATTGAACTCAAGGCTAGGAGAATGAATCCTCTCTCCAAGACAGAACGGTCAAGGAAGGAGCTGTATGTGAACCTCTTAATTTCTTTTACACCTTCCCATATCATTTGACTTCTGCCTGAACAGTCAATTATTCTAGTTTACAGTATAATAAAACCTGCCTTCTTCCTCCTGTTTCAAAGCCTTCCAACATTCATGGGAGTCAGTGCAGACCCATCTTGAAGCTCTGCCCAGCAGCAGGACCCTAAAACAGACTTCTAAAACCAACAAGCCTACAGCTTCTTCAGTCAAAATAAAAACCAAAACCAAAAAAACCCAACAACAAAAAATCATAAATAACAAAACCAACAAAAATCAAACACTAATGATAAGTTTTAAATACATCTCAACCTCCTTTTAATAGGTTTTCCAGAAGAAGAAAATTCATGTTAGTTATACAGTTTCTGCTGAGTGCCATCCAGTCCGTCCCTCAGTATCACTGCCTCCAAAAATCCAGAGGGTTGGTTTTCACAAACAAAAATTTATGATGGAACACCTTAAAGAAAATGAGAGGAACAGGAAACAACTTTAAAATTTGATTACTTCACAATGAAGACATAAAAAGTATCTAGATCTGTGAGTACTTTCTACCCTACCTTAAAACAAGGGATGATAAAAGTTCGGAGATTTCTTCTTCTCAAGTGTTTGTTTTACTTCTATGTAAATCACCTAGAACCTACCTTCACATCCCTTTATGTAAAGTAAGTTTTAATGGAAAAGCATATCACATTTTGCCACATCAAGCCTGTTTGGACAAGCGTCACCTGACAGATCAAATTAGGTAAAGGCAAGGATCTCCATTTGGGGAATCAGCCACAACTTCATAACCAGTCCTGAAGCTGAGCTGGTTTTCCACGGTTGCAGAGGTTCCTGGAGAGGCTGGACTCAGTTTCCGCTCTTCCCCACTTCTCCTTGGAAGAAATCAGAGAAAGGAGCTTGCATGGAAAGCCAGTCTAACATTGCTCCTCTGTAAGATTAGAGACAAGTGGAGCACTGGAGCAGGGAACCAGAGCGAAACAGAGTATTTGGAGCTAGAAAATCAAAAGCACTACTGTTATACATGAGAGGATGTAAGCGTGATCAAGCCTGATGAACAGTGAAAGAAGCACAGGCAACAGTAAGAGGTTAGCAAACATATTTTGGGAAACATTTAGAATATATGAAGTATAAGTCGCCAGATTATAAAGAAATAGAGAATGAAAAGTTTGACTAAAATCACTTGGAAGGCAGAAAAATGGAAGCAGTCACTGACAAAGAAAGACTGTGAAGAGGTTGTCTAAGTACACAGCAAGAAAAGAGTGGAAGTAAATAGAAGATGGTTTAAGATAGAGTACAAAAATCAAGGCATGGATACAAAAAGTTACAAGTATGCCTGTTAGTCTACTCAGATTCTTGCACTACAAAGGTAACCCCTAAGGCCAGAGTCACAGCTTCAGAACTCTGCTAGACCTCGAGGAGATACTGACTTGGATGACACACAAGCTTCACCTAAAACAGCCAAACTCCCTGTCCCAGTCAGCTGCTAAGTCTCTTCATGCAGCTTACCCAGTTACAGTTATTGGCCACCTGGTTATGGGGATATATTAGAGATAAATTTAAAAAAACTAAAAATGAAGCCTTTTTACTTCAGAGAGAAGGAGGACAAAAAATAAAATTCTAAAAAAAGCTAGGTGTAAGAATGGATATAAAACTGTCCAAAAGACAGGCTTGTTTCAGACTGGAACAAAACTAATCATTTAAACCCCAGCTGCACAACTGGTTGTGATTCAGAGACACACTTGCCCGGGCTGTCCACCTTCAGCACACTGTGGGAAAACGGCCATAAAGGCTTCCTAGCTTTTCCTGTGCACATAATACTGCAGTGTCTGGTAACTGCGGGCTGGAATGCTTGTATGGTAAAACTGGAGAAGTGATAGAGATGCCAGATGGTTTAATGTCAAACCCAACCACGTCCATGAATTTGAGTGCTTGGTTGGGTTGTTTTTTCCCCTCCAACAATACTACTGCCACAGAAGATTTTTGGAGAATAACTCAAGAAACACACACACAGTGGCTTAGACTTAGACACTCTTACATTACATTTTCATCATCTGAAATCTCCTGAGAATTTTCATTAAAAGCATTTTTTAGTTCTTTACAAGTCTCTAAAGTATAGTTCTATGAGGATGTTTATTCTCCTAGGTGAAAAGGTTTAGTCTGACTGCAGCTTATCTCCCAGCAAACACTGACGGTAAATGCTGCTGCAGTCCCCTGCGTTACAGAGCAAGCTATAATTTAAAAACTACGTGGCTGACAACATACACTTATGCAGCTGCATTAGGAGGAGAGACTGGGAAAGCTGGGACTCTCCAGACTGGAAAAGGTGGAGGTGAGACACAATCCAGGTTTACAAAGCAGCGCTGGTTGCCGAGAGGCTGAAAAAACACAACACAAAACTAAAGGGAATTAGAACTAGGAAAGAGTCCCTTTAAAACAGGTAAAATAATTCTTCACCCAGTGGGCACAGGACCCCTAGAGCTTGCTGCCATAGGGGTAGAGGAGGCAGCCTGCCACATCAGGTCAGAGAAGCCACAGCTACCTTTGTTCAATCTGCTCTCTTAACTTGCCAAAAAAAAAAAGAAAGAAGAGCAACTGAGGAATTTAAGTTGAAGAGTTCCCCATGGCGGTGTGGGGAAAGAAAATGCCATCAGAGGTGTGGTTTGCACCTCCCCATTGCACATCCAGAGCTTGTCACCTATCACTAGATAACACCCAGGCATGGAGTCCTGCGAGAGCCATATGTCCCACCATATGTCCAGAGAAACACTGACTTGAGGGAGGAATTGACCCATCTTCACTACAACACGCTACTGCTGCTGCAGTCGAGGCTCCTGGATAAATGTATTTGCACTGATCAGTCAGGAATAGCAGGATTTAAGCTTTGATTTCCTGTGCAGTGATAGGATTAGGTTACTTTGATTTGATTTAGACTAAGATTTCTACCACCTTGCTAGCTTCTTAGATTTGTATTTCCTAGA
The DNA here is from genome assembly GCA_009769605.1 of Bucorvus abyssinicus. Taxonomy (NCBI): domain Eukaryota; kingdom Metazoa; phylum Chordata; class Aves; order Bucerotiformes; family Bucorvidae; genus Bucorvus; species Bucorvus abyssinicus. The sequence goes on along the minus strand of CM020031.1, from coordinate 7,200,064 downwards.
CATAGCATGGTAAACAAAGAAGCCAGGTTAACAGATGGGAGAGAATAAAGTTGATGATCTTGGATCCGTTTCTGCTAAATTACCAAGCTCATTTCTACATGCTAGGTATTATATACATCATACAGCCAACAAATGTAAGTATTTTTGTCCCTGAGCTACCTAACAGACATAGCTACCAAGAGAAATTGGACATAGCACTACCTTTGAATGCCTTAGGAAAAAAAGGTAAATTCATAAGCTTATTCATAACCACCTATTTTACAACATCACAGATACAAGACTTCAGATTGTTACAGTCTCAGTCAGTACTTCTCATAGGTAATAAATTAGCTTCAACAGTTTGATAAAGGAGTTAATTCATAAAGCCAAGAGTTCCCACAACACATGAACATGTTGCAGCTGTTTTATATTGAGGGGTTTGTGTAATATTATCAGTTTTCCTCAGCTTTGTTTCTTCCACTTTTTCCCCTCAGAAGACCTCTGAGTGAAAAAAATAAATCATTCCTTAACTACCTTCAGAAATACATTGGCGTGACTACGAGAGCCAAGCAAGCTTGAGGGATCCAAGGTCTTGAGATAAACAAATTGACAGTTATTGAAAAAACCCCAGAGATTCTCCTCAGAAACATCTGACGAGAGAAGATTCCATGAAATTCGATGATATCGGAGAAAACAGTCTGGTGTACTAAGTATCAGAAATTTTCCTAAATGAATACAGACAATGTCTGATAAACTCTGCCCTCAGAAAAGGAAATGAAAATGTTTATGCATGAACAGGAATGAGACCCAGGGCTACAGCCAGTGCCGTATCCCCTATTCCCTTAGGAATTGCTGAACATTAGAGAGAAATGAGAGATTTTGATGAATGACAAAATGTATGAGTAGAAGAGCCTGGAAACCAAGAGAACAGATCGTGAACTCTACAGCATTAAGCTTCTTAAAATCTCATCTTCCTGCAAAACACACACGCTCAATCACGTATTCAATAGATTTTTAATAATACACATTTTGTTACACATTTTCAACTGTGATGACTTTTTCCTCCAGAAATTATTCTACAAACGGCAACTGTCATCTTAAATGTATAACTAACAACTACTAGTGATTTTTGCTTTTAAGAAGGAAAGTCTGAAATCTGTATTTTTTGCATTTTCTAGAACTCTACCTCTTTGGGAGCCTCATCCGCTAAAGTCCAGGGTAAAGCTCCAGGGTAAGAAGGGGAAGGTATTGGCCAAGGCAGCTCAAGAGCTAAGAGCAGCTGTTTTCATCATGGTCTCAAAAATGGTTGTATCAGGAGACAAAAGCCAGGCTTAAGAAACAACCTTCTTTATTTTACTGGGTTTGGAAGCAAGCACACCACACAAGAGCAGTAGCATTCAGTATTAGTCCAACCTGAAACAAGCCTTCACATTTAGTTCAGCTCCAATGAGGGTCAAAAAGAGCAGAAAAAGAGCATTTCAATAGCACAGTGATGCACGAAACTAAAATCAAGGTGGTAAATAACACCTGTGCCTGAGTGAGCTGTAATACGGTTACGCTACTGGCTGATAGAAAAGTGTTAGATCATCGAACAGGCAAAACTGTTGCCAGTGTATAATCTTTTCTTTTAAGAAAAGGGACTTTTGTGATCATTCCTCCCTGTACTAACTTACAAGCTTGTTAAGCAACTTCAGAGGCGTAGAGATTAAAGGTATTTAGTTGTATGTTTGGCAACAAATCAGTGAGTCAGTGTGGATTACAGAGACCTGGGTTAACATCTCACCAGTCTTACAAAGCAGCGTACATGCACCAGCATCAGCCGGAGAGCCCTGAGACCTCCGGTCCAAGCAGCAGCCAGGGGAGGGAGGGGGGGAAGAAAGGTGTAAAGGTGGCATCTGGGGACACAGGGTGGGAAAGGTACACTCTGACATCTGGGTATATTTACCTTAAGGCACATCTATATGGATACTCCAGAGAGAAATTCCTGGATATTTTACACTGTTAAGAATCAAAAAATGGTTTTCACTCTTCCAGCAATGCATGGACTAAATTTGCCAGGTCAAGACAAAGTTCTACTGAGTTCATTAAAGGATGATGTTAGATTTATTCCTCTTGGTCAGTGTCCACTGAAAAGGATGAAAAGCAGTCAGAAAAAAAAAGACCTGGTGATCCTCTTATGCTATATAAAGCATGAAATACACAGGTTTCTTCTTGGTTTGCGGCACAGTGAAACTAGAAAAAAAACACTAATCTTCTTGCTTCAGGGATTTCTCCCTTAAGTGAATAGTAAAACAGAAGCTTTAAACAGGTTCAAACAATTTAGCCAACATCATTGTTGAAATTTTTTTCATCTAATCAAGATCCAGTTTTTATTAAGTTTTGACCAAGTTTTCATCGAGTACCATGAGAACTGACCCATTTCAAGTTTGGCCATCTAAAGCTCAATTCAATCTTAGTGACTACAGGAGCAACAGGAAAAAAGCCCAAACAATCTTCCTCTATTTCTTCTCTTTCCTTTCTCTCAGGAAAGAACCACTTTATATCACCCATTATACCTTCATTTTACCATCCTTTTACATACTGCAAACTGCTGACTGACCAATTTTAATGTTCATAGAACAAGCCGACTTTATATACACAAACCTCAAAACATTTGAAGATTAAAAACTTACACACAATCAACATCTCTCTCATGTGTAAGAGTCCAGGATACATCAAACGAGCATAAACTGCAGGTGCTACTGCCTAGGATGCTGTAAGACTAGAATAAGCAAACTTATTCTAGTGTTTTCACGAGACCTCGCTTAATTGAGATCATCAGCATGTGCTCTTGCAGAGGGGAAGCATGGCAGAGAGCTGCTGGTAATTTTGGTACCCTATGGATATAACAGGCAACACTTCTGGCTAGCCAACCGATCACTCTTTACCCAATTAATAACCTCTAAATAAAACCTGGCGCTGTCTGTAATTCATTACACAGCCTAGAAAAATTTTAATATGTTTATCAGAGGAAATTATTTGCATTTTTTTCAAAAGATACTATCACATTTGTAAAAAAAAGCTGATACACACCTACTGATACTGCTAATTAGGTGTGCAACTGCAGTTACACATGGTAGAAAAGGGTACTGCTCTTGAAATGGTGCAAGCACATGCAGTACCTTGGCTTAACGAGAAAATAGCAATTACAGATTTATGTCAGTGTTCATGTTTAAGGTAGTACCATCATATAAACAACCCTCTGCAAGTCTGCTATTCAAGTTAGCACTTGTGCACTTCGAGTGAAAACGAACGTTCCAGTGACTGCTTAAAACACTTTACATTTATAAATTTATATTGCAAGAGTAATAATATCAATCAACTGAGATTCACACCCACCATGCCATTTCTGGTTATTATAACAATCAGGTTATACATTTCACAGATGCACACACATACATATGAATAATTAATTCTAAGATGAACACTTCATTAGCTGACAGTTGTGTGTCGCTGATTTAGCTTACTTGTCCTCTAGGAGTTTCATTTTATTCTCCTCATCTGTTTTATACAATTATTTCCTGCTAAATTCAGTATTTAAGCACTCACACTGCAACGGTAACATCACGTATTGCACAATGCATTGGTGGTTTTTTCCTAAATCAATTTCTTTCAGAGACTCACTTTCCCTCATGTATTTTTCAATTCTAGTACAGTAGTAATTTCATTATTGTCAAAGTATTCTTTATTGACTGACGCTTTATGTGAAATTGTACACTCTTAGGCTGCACTTGAAACTCTGCTTCAAGGACTGTTTCGTAAGGGAGAAGAGTTACAGCCTGATACTGCACATCCTGGCCTGCTTGCTCCAGCCACGTAATTTCTTTTCTTGTTTTGAAACAGAGCACCCTACATTTCAATATACTTTTGAAGCAGCTTGTTGCTTTTAATGATCATGACTATTTAGAAATTAAGCTCGGGGTGCCTTCAGGGCACCGTTATTAAGGGAGGAGAAATTCACTGATCCAGCCATGAGCACATGCTGCTTCTCAGGCTCTATTTTTACAGACCATTAGAAAACCGCCACGTTTTGTCACATTCCCCAGACGTGGCACTTGAGGGCTTTGCAAACACCTACCCTATGTGGGATTATTCTGTCAAATCTTATGAATACGTACCTAAGACTTCAGGGATTTTGATAAAATTCAATTCCATCTTCAGTACCCTCCCTGCCCACCCCCATAAAGACACCCACTACCTTCAACCTTCCTGGTACCTGTCTGTAAAAACTCTAAAACTCTGAGTTAAAGCAATGTGGTTTTTAACAGACAACATCAAGTCCATATACCTATAATGGCATTTGGCATCACCACGTGTAAACTGTGCTCCTAAAGCTCAATCGGTTTGGCCAGGGAATTTTTAATAGTATGTAGTCTTAGCCCCTCCAAAGACAAATACTGCACCCACCTATGCAGGGGCATTAAATGGGTTCCCTGTGGGTTCCCAACAAACACTGAACACTAGTAAGGTATTTCAAGGGGGACAGCATCTCTGTACCACTCGGAATGTCCCTGACATGTCCTCACTCAAGTTCAGGAGAGGAAATTGCTACTGTCACCTCTTCATTGCTATGAATCATCCTTTCTCTCCCCTAACATTTTTGTTCAATACGATTTGCTGGAACTTCTCTTGGCACCAAGCTCTGGCACCAAGCACTACCAGCTGCTTTTATACAAAAACATAACTACTTTTCCTATTTCTACTAATATTCTAATCATTCTATATTTCTACTACTATAACTACTATTTCTATCAATATACAAAACATTTTCGTAAGATGATTTAGTCACCAATACTTCAAATTTCTTAAATCCCCCTTGTTATTTCTTTAAAGAAAAAGAAAAAACACTGATATTTTTTTGAAGTTTTGAAGTCACCACTGAGAAGCTCTAGCAGCTCCTGATGACGGCTTCTGCTCATGCTCACCAATAGAAAAGCTGTCTGCTCCAAAAATTAAGTACTAACTTCTATGCTTACTTGGCAACATAATGCAATACATAAGAGAACTTGGTTTCATCATAGCTCTAGGAAACAAAATATTCAAACAACCCTAAACTCAATCTCTGAAAATTACCACAACTGAGTAAAATACCATTAAAAGCACCAAAATACAAAAGAGATAGCTAACAAATTCCTATTTCACACTCAATACCAAATCTACGTAAATTAGCAGTGGGTACAGACATGTGTCAAAGTGCTTCCACAACCACCCTGAGGCCCTGAGTTCTGGTGTCCTCCAAGTTCTGCCTTTTGCTTTGTAACACCATGTTTGGTGGCTGTTGGAAACAAGCAGAAGTTAGGGAGAAGGAACAGGGGAAAAAAATTACTCAGATGGTTTCAGAATACGTGGAACAAATGCCTACTTGTGTATGAATCTATTTAAAGCTTATACAAGCTTTCTTTACCAGATTTTATTACAAGCCCGAAGCCTTGGCCACGACAAGGTATGGAAAAGCTTACAAATATCAGACCTGCCAATGTACATATATACACTGGCAGAAACAAGTGGGACTACGACCACTGGGTTCCAGAGAAGAAAAAATTTAAACAACTGGAGAGAGGGGAAGCAGAGACAGGGAAGCCTGTCCACCTCCTCCATCCTCTTGGATTTCTAACCACCACCATCCCCACTCTAAACCCTCAACAAGCAAACAAACACTCAGTTACATTTTGCCAGAGAAATGCACTCACTGAAACAAGATTCTCATTTCTTTAGATAACCTTTTCCAGTTCCAGGGTTTGGGGATTTTTGGTTCTTTAAACAATTGCTGCTTACACTTAATGCAATATACAGTGAGCACACGGTAGGAGAGAAAAATAAAAACCACACCAGAAACCTCACACTCTTTTGCAACACTGCAGTAAGGTATAAGTTACATGGAGAATTTATTCATCTTATTTAAATTTTCAAGTGCAGGCAATTGTTTAACAGAGGTAACTGAATACTTAGGAATTTTTTTTTTCTGCCTGGTAACTAGCAGCTCCAATTTAATCCCAACTATTGTAACTAAGAATTACAGGTGGATTTTAGCACTTAATAATCTGCAAATTGCAACTGAGTCACAGCTGACAGTTACCACCATACATACATCTGGCTAAACCACAATCTGCACAGCAAGAGAACTGACTTTGGTGCCAGTATCTGCACACGAAGACACATTTCAAATCATCCTGAAAACACATTTGCTTTCCAAGCTGCTTTAAGGGACGCGAGAAGCCACAGTGGGTCAAAACTTCTGTCTCACAGCAGGACTTTTAACATGAAACCATTACTCGCTCACGGGCATTCTTAGCAGGATGCCACTGCACAATGGTGCAGCAAAGCAGAGCCAACAGCAAGTATCACAGGTTCAGAGGAAAACTAAGATGATCCACATTACATAAGGTGCTCACAGCAAAGGGGAGCAGCACTAGAAACCCAAAATGCTGCCTGAGCCTACAACAGGCACAGAACCGGGGACCTGCCCAGCCAAGGGAGACGGACCCGAAGCGCAGCACCGTGGCTGCACGGCAAGAGGAAGCAAGGAGCAATCCCTGACCAGTGGCAAATCTGGAGGCAGATCCAACCAGCCTGCCAGTCAGACTGCTGTGAGCTTTGACTGCGAGCTGCCAGTGAAGCCCGACATTTAAGAGAAGATTTTTATGGTGATAAAAGTTCTAAAAGGTCTCCTAATATTAGAAATAACAGTAAAAAAAAACAACAGCTGAAGAATCAGAAGAATGGAAGGAAAACTTACAGAAGAAAAACAAGGTCCTATTTTTTCCAGTGTTTTAACCTTTCTAGAAAAAAAAATCTACTTTAACTATGTCAAAACAAGTTTTAGCTTCCTGTCTAGAAAAAGGAAAACATTAATTACCCTGATGTAAGTGTTTTCCTGTACTGAACAATTACTTACCCAGATAAGGGTTATAAAAGCAGATACAGAAGGTTTTATTGCCCTTTCAGAAGTCATTGCAACCCAATCTTTCACTCTCTAATATATCAGAGACACATCACTGCTCTACTGGGTTTTTTTTCCCCTCCCATTAAAAAAAGTTACATGCAAGACATGTCTCTTGCATCATTTAATTTGCATGGTAATGCTACACATGAAGCATTTTAGTGGAAGGGAAAAACTTTATAAGCAACCATTCACAGCACCAATACATATAGGAATTAACTCAACTCAATGGCAGAAAATCGGTAAAAGCACCCCCGGCACTGATTACTGCTGAGGGCTTCAGAGAGACACTATTGTCCATTTCAGAAGAGCAGCTCAAATAACCAACTCTCAGTTTAGAGGGAAGCAAAGTTAAAATACCAGAACATATTTCTGGCCAGGAAAAAAGAAAGGAATAGACCTAAAGAGAGACACGTCACAAATTCGAGTTACTGGAAGCTAAATGAAGAACTAAAGCATTTTTAACTACCTGTAGTGTTTATAACCCAGGATTTTTAAAAGGCAATGTATTTGTTATTGAGGCATTACATTACAGAAATAAAATCCATTTAGCAATAATCTCGCAAAAGAGAATTTGTTTACTTAAGAAGCACAATGTTCATTACCAAGTGAAAATACGCCGCAGATGACACAGGCCATGCTGAGCATCCTCAACTGCTGCTCTACAGCTTTAAAGAATAGGAATTACTGCAATGCAAGTACAATAAATTACAGCAGAGACTTGCCCATAAGCTAAGCTGAAGGAGCTGTTGCTGCCCCCATTAGTTGTGGATATGCACCGTTTTGCTCAAGTGTGCATGTCTGCTGTACCTGGCCTCAGGACTTCGCACCTCTGGAGCAACACAAACTCCTACAGAACTCCTCAGGGCAGAAACAACAGCACAGAGGTATCTGGTTGTCCAACCATTCCCTTTCTTCACTACTTTCTCATCTGACTATGGAAAAAAAGACAAATTTGTGGGAAAAACCCCAACTATCGACATAGGTCAGAGAAGAGATTAAGTGTAATTATCTTTTGAAGTACCAGATAATAATTGGAACTGTAAGGAGCTTCTAAGTAAAGTCTGCATGTCACTAATTTCACATTAATTCAAAGACAGGATTTTAGCAAAAAAAAAAAATCTATACTAGCATATTTGTTACCACACACCGTTCAGCCATGTTTCAAAGTGAGAGACTGACATTTATTTCTGTCACAGAGGTGTAGTTTACAATGCCATAGTTAAAAGCTGAAAATGTTTTCACTTAGCCATAAACCCAACATTTACTACAGTCGTAGAATTAAGATTATACCCAGCTTTTGATCGCTGCATCAAGGAGGAGTTTCAACGCTTCCGCAAGATGAGAAGGTCATTGTCTGCTTCCCAGCATTACCATACTGACTCCACAGGCTCAGAAAGAATCAGATTCAGAGCTGTAGAGCCTGTGAGTTTTGCACACCAGGAACCAAACAGCGTAGACACCAAGAGTCACAATCAGTCAGAGCAGATTCATGCTACGTGTGCACACTGTCTAGCAAACCAAGGCAAAAATGCAAGTTCGGCTGCAATTACAGACAAGCATTCGCCGTTAAGAGACAGGTGTTGCAAATGCTGGCACTCTTTTGACAGCAAACAAGTTGTAATTTTGACTAGCAACTGGACAAAACCACCAAACCCAAGCAGATGGCAGACTGTAAATCAACATCTGGAGTTTGGTCCCAGGAAAACAGATGCACTGAAGGCTTTTTCTTGTAACATTATGGCAACAGCAGCATTAGCTCTAATGATGTGAAATACCAGGTACCTATTTGCAGAGTATCTGTCATTTATATTCTGCCGACTCTTCAAGTAAGTGGAAAAAAAATTATACTGCTGGTAAAATTAATCCTTCTTGGGCTGATTAAAAACACAAGTATAATGGCCAACTGGCCCTTCAGCCTAACAGTTTCATTTCACTCAGGAAGGAATAGAGTGGGTTCAAAAATGTAAACCTAAATCACTTCACAAAATATGAAAGAGGAAGCAATTTTTGCTTTGTTTTACACTTCAAATTTGTATTAATTGGTCAACTTTCAAAAGGAACCCACTGCTGGTCAAATTGTGGTTCTATAATCCAGATATTTGGTGGCTTTTCTCCCTGTGTGATGTATTCTACAACATATTTTAAATAGCCTTGGCTGCTCCATGAACCTCTTTTATATAAAAAGAAATAAAGAAGGATGTTATTTTACAGGGTATTGGGTTTTTTTTTTTACTCCCTGCTTAAAGGAAGGTAACAGAAAAGATGACAAAAACATTAAGCTTAATCTAAGCTACAGAAAAAAGGCTTTTATGTTAGCAATCACAACATTGGCTCACACAGAGCCAACAGTAAAACTACCCCAGAACAGCACATTACCAGCACTGAGCATCACGTGTTTGTCCCGAACGCAACAGCACAAGGCACATCAGCTAACAAGGACTTCCAGATTAAAAACAAAAAAAACCCCACAAGACTCATGATCCCACAGGACTCAAGCTCTCCCAAATCCTGCTGTGTTTGACAGCATTCCTGGTTACCAACAATGACATCTTTGGCTGAGTCCGTTTGTGACCCTTCCATATCCGTTCAGCCACATCTGCCTGACTTATCTGGGGACATAACCATTACCTCCCGATACTCCAAGAATACACTGGGAGGCACCCTGTTAAGGTGACCCAGTTCAAAGACTTGCCCATGTTCGTGAACAAGAAGCCAATTATCTCGATGTAAACCAGCAGTCGCATCCACTAAAGCCCAGTTCAACTAAATGGAAATAACAGTCTGAAACAGACAGTTGTTGCAAACGTCCATTAAGGGTGAAGTAGTAGTGAAGGGAGCTACGTTTAATGTATTTAGACCATGACAACAGTCTAAATTAGGTATTTTGCTAAGGTTAAACACTTCAATATCTGTCTACAGGGAATGGAGAGAGATCAGTAACTCCAAAAGAGGATCTACCTCAGCTGTGAGGCAGCAATCTTAGGAAAGGCTGGGTTGCCTTTTGGAGATGGGCTCTTGCCCCACTGCCTATAGAAGAAGCAGAGGGCCAGCTTAGACAGTTGAAATCAAGGAAAATTCCATCCACACTATTTTGTCTACAGAAGAAATACAATTATAACAGAAACATCATGCCTTTGGCTCATTTAAGTAAAAGAAATGAAAATGTGGAATTGAAAAATGTTTCTTTCCTACATGCAGACAACTGAAATACAGCAACTCTGTTTAAGACAACAAGGTTTTTCCTCAGAAGTCAAAGTACAGACTTGTAAGTGTGGACAAAGTGGACAAGACATTGCACGCTCTCACAACACAACTTACAACCCAAACACTCTAATGACTTGCTGGACTACAACATTGTGTAATTACATGGGTATATTAAATCTGAGAACTACAAGCCCAGAACATCTTGCAGAAGAAAAAGAAAAATCAATCTTGTTATTACTTGGTTAGTTATGGCAGGGTATAATTAGCCTAGCTCATTAAACCTAAGACAATGAGTACAGAGCATCTTATATAAACTTCATTGGTAATATTGCAAATAATTTGCATCTTGCTGAAAGGAGTAATAACTGCATCAATTTTCTTTTTTAGAAGAATAAGCTTCATATTGCTTAATGCTAAAAGGAATTAAGATTTCTACAGAAACTAATGTTTCTACTCATTATTCCCTGAAACAGATGTCATACCAAAAACGAGCTTTCACAGCTTTGGTTGGAGTAACCCCATCCTGAAGAATCAGGTAACCTTCATCAGTGTCTGTTCTTCTTTAAAGCTCCACCAACATTCACCTTTTATCTGGCCCCTTCAGTTCTGCTCCCTCCCCGCTTAGCCATTTTGCCTGATCCTGCCCACCACCACCCCACCACTGTCTGTGGGTTGGAGGTGCTTCTTCCTTTTCACTTACATCTTCTCAACAAATCTACCTTCTCCTTACCAAGAGAAAAAGTAGTAAAAAATTACTCTGCTCTCATCATACTATTCTCCCTTTATTTCAAAATTTCTCTGTAAGGGTTCCTTCTCTCTACTGTTTAAATTATGCTTTTGAGAAAGGAGCTGCCTCCTACCTGCAGCTCTGTGTGGAGAGTATTTCTAAGCACTTCCCCCAGTACTTCTTCCCCACTGTCATTTTTCATTTTTAAATAAACTCTTCCTGACAGTGAAAAAAAAAAAAAATCAAGCATAAAAAGAATGGTAAGTAACTGCCTTAAGTCCCATGTCACATTATACGTGAGACAGAAAGATTTGGTTTACAACTACACCGCGATACTCTGCATGGAAGAGGCCTTCCTTCACTACTGAAGATTTACTAATTACTGGCTGTAAATTCTTTTTTTCCAGGAATTGCAGCAGAGAAGGTCCTGGCTATTGAGGGACAACATCAGTCTCAGGTTTCCAGGGTGGGGAGTTCAACCAGTGATTTAAGGTGTCCCTGAAAGAACTGTGAACTAACTAGTATGACTTCTGAAAAAAATAACACACAAGCAGCATTCAGAAGAGTGGTTCAAGTTGCAAATGGGAATTGTTAGTTTATTAAAAATAAATTGCATCTTAGACATTAACAGTCTGTGTGTCCTACCATGCATAAAATTTCAATCCTGTTTTATTTGTCTCACAGTTGTATGAATTGTTTACAATATTCACTGATTACAGTTATATTAGAAAACAATAAAACAAGGAGTATGAAAAACAAGTCCATTATTTAAACCTAATGTTTAATTTTGCTTGCATCGATATTCAGCACTATCAATTGGAAGCAAATAGGTTTTGTGCCTAAGAACAAAGAAACTTGATCAGCAACTGGAAAGGCATATGGAAACAAAAAAAATGAAGTGACTACATTAAAAGTCATAAAGCATTTTTAAAAGCATCATTAGACTTAGAAATGTATCAAAAATTACCTCTTCTGGAAAAATCTATAAAATTACTCAATTGAAATTACAAACCACGAGATGGCTTATAACAGGGGAGAAGAATGGAAGCTGAAACATCTCTTTACAGTTCAAAAAACCTGACCCTCCTGGAAGCGCACAGCTGCGGCCAAGTGAAAGAGATAGGCAGCTCAACGGCTTGGATCAGTAACATATGGCTCAAGGCAGGTACAAAGAGAATGACTTCCCATGTGACCCATTAAAATCTCCAGATACATCTAAAGCTCACGCTGTGGAATTAGAGTAATGGAACCGTCCTGGGACCTCAGAGCTCTGGACCACAAGTGTCTTTTGTTAAGAAAGCCGCCAAGGCTTGAATTTCCATTTAATATCAGTTTTCTACAAAAATACAGATAGCCTATCTAAAACATATGGACAAATATGCTATTTAACATAAACCTTTTCCAATTTTTTTTTATTAACCCTTTAAACATATCTCAAAGTGTTTTGCTCATCCCATTCAGGAGAGCACGTCCTACTGCTTTTCGGGATTTACGAGTCCTAATCCCTACTCTCCTGGAACATGAAATATTTACAAATAAAATCATTTTGCCATGCAAACTAAAGAAGGAGCAGCTAGATCATCTGAAGCAGATAATCAATACTGCAAGGGATTTCTTTTTTGAGTATTTGCATGTGGATAGAAAATGCAGGTATCAGTGTACTATGAAAGCAAAAGCTTGCTGAGGTATTGACATGAAGTATCTGCTTTTCAATCTTCTGTCAGAACAGTCACCACAATGAAAAATTCTCCTAAATTGACTGGTAAAGATGCAGGCCAAGTGTCCTCCAATCGCACCAACTGCCCCGACTGCCTGCTCTCATCCAGTGGCTCACGTACCTGCAACACAGGAACCTCCAAAGCACATAGAAGTAAACACTTTCAGAAAAGAAGACTCAACAGCTCTTGTTTTCATCTGCATCCTGTGTGCAGTGTTTCAGAAAAGCTCTCCTGCTCTACAGGCCAAGTCTCCCCATTACCCAGCAGCAACCTCCGCTGTGTTTTGGCCACGGTGACAGTTTGATAGTTGACCTCTGTGCACGTCACTTGTAACAACCACTGCGCTTTGGCCCAAGACCACAAAAATGTTCCCAGTATAAACTGCAATTACCACTTGCAGGTATTTGTTTTAATGTGTTGATTTTTAAAACAAAAGAAAAAAAGTCAGAGGTTTCTATTCTTTTATATATATGTGTGTATATAAATGCAAGAATATGTATAAGCAGTCTAAATCTCAGGACTGCCTGTGCTGACACGGAAGGTAACGACTGAGGGAGTCCTGCTTTACTTCCATACAAGCTTTTCCTAAATGTTCTCCCCAGATGTTACCTTCCTCATGAGTCTCTAAAGAGACTTTCATTAAAACTAAACATCTGGAAAAAATTAAATTGGAGACAAGTAGTTAAGATGCTACATTAATTAGATTATTAGTTGATTATAAACCCATCCCATTCTTCCCATACTGCCCTGTTTCAAGACTCATTTCAGAACCTAGTGACGCACAAGAAGTCTGTAAGTCTTGCATTTGAATTTCCTTCCTTAGAACAGCAGCACTTGACTGCAAATTTCACTCCATGAAATAGTTTTGACTCCATTACTATGAAGCACTCCAAAATTATAAATGTGTATGTTGAATAACTTGCTATTCAAGGCAGAAAATGCAAAAGCCGTCAGCCTGCTGGGCTGTACGAGGTCCGGCTGTGTCTCAGCTCGGAGCTGGCACAAGCAGCGTGTTGCATTTTCTTCCACATTACTGAGCTCAACTGCTACAACCATTTTGCTCAGGAGAAAGCTCCAAAGTCTTCCCTATGATCCAGCTGACATTTTTGCTCTCTCAAATAGATTCCATTTTCCATACCGCAACTTCTTGCGGTCACGCTCCTTGGAAATGAGTGGGTGTGCACCCTGGCTTCGTTACATTCACAGCACACCTTCACCCTCCTCCTCTCATCTAGGGGATGTCTGGGTGATGGCCTGGAGAGACAACTGCATATTTTTGGAATAAAACTACCCCGGTGATTTCCAAACACTTGGCATTCAAAACGCAGGTATTTCTAAAGTCTTCGGTCACTGTATAAAAATAGTTAAGATAGAAAGAGGTAAATAAAACCTGACAGAGGAAATTTGTCGCCCTCAAGGCAGGCAACAGAGAACTTCATCCTGAGGCTTACTACTGACATAGATCACCAAGCACCGAGTCTCAGCTAACAGCCTGCTAACACACACCTGAAAGCCCCAGCTTTGCTGTTATCAGCCAGCCAAACATTAACAAAAGCTTTCCAGGAGCCCAGTAGGAGATTGAGGAGAATCAAGGAGCACCTTTAGCTTCATTTTAATCAAGCTAAAATGTTTAAACTCAAAGCAGCTACAAGAAAAATTAATGTCATTAAAAAAGACCAACTTCTACCACTATTCCCATCCCTCTTCATTTCACTACAATCTCAAATCTAAATTCAGTCTTAAAGGAATTTTTCCCTTTGCATTTATGTTCCAATGCAATGTTGGCCATATATAAATGCATGGCTTCAACATTTCTGCACCAACGAAAAGAGACCAAGAAGAAAACTCGAGAGCTATGAATGAAGAAGGAAACCTGGTCTGTACGCAGCTGTCAAACGAGTTCAATAAACTGCCACTATACAAAGGTATTTATGTTGAAATGCCAACAGATACTTTCCTTAGTATTTTAAGATTAAATAAACTATTGAATTTTTTTCCTAACTCCAAGAGAGAAATCTCCAGGGTTGCCCAAGCCAGCACCTAGGTCCCCTGGGCTTTCAACGGAATGTAACCTCACCCCAACTTATTTCTTCAGCAAAACCTTTTCTTTTTTCCCTTCACCTGGGTTTTAATATCTTAAGAGAAGTGAAAATAAATACATTAAAGTAAAAAACAAGTGTTCTTGTTTACAGCCAGGCTTTCCAGTAGACTCACAAAAGAAAACCAAAGATGCCCGTATGGCCAAAAGCGCAGAGAACACCAGAATAGACTCAGTGTGACCTGAATCCCATACGTCTGGATTTGGATCAAGTGAAATGCTTAAAAGGGCTGGGGAAAAAAGAGTTACAGGGAATTAAAAGCAATTAAGAAGAGCCTGATAGACAGATAAGGTTCAAGAAGTAGTTTTTGTAGCAGAAGTAGGTTTTAAATAATTCTTCAATTAAATAATGAGTTTAATGCATAAAAATGCATGCCATTTGTTTTCTTGCCTGTCAACTTCATTAGCAATCCAAGGGAAATTATTTATGCATATTCCAATTTCTTACTTGTACATCTGGCATAACTGAATACACTCAAATTTGTTGATAAATTTTTCATTCTCAAGGAAAACAATTTATTCAAAATATCTGGCAATGATATTCTAATGACTGGTTAAGCATTACTACTGTAGAGGCAAGGAAAAAGAGGAGTTTCCATTAGAGAGAACAGGAAATAGTCAGGTAGTTTTTAATAGTGTTACAACAAAAGCACTGTCTGGTGCTACCTGTCTGTTAGTGTAGGCTGTAGATGACATCTTGATACCCTGCTGAACTTCTGCGTTCCAGTTCTAAGAGAATGATCTTGCCTTGCTACAGAAATTTTGAAAAGGAAATTGTCGTAACACATATTGCTTTAAAGATGATTTTAAATTATTCAGACCTTTCTGTTGTTGGTTTCTTGCAAAAGCACCCAGAAGTCTGAGTTTGAAAAGATTTGACTAAGAGAAGCTCAAGCATGTGTATTCACAAAACCTGTTCTCATTTTCAGATGTTAAATTCTTTGAGTCATATGAAACTTTAAGAAAAAAATTTCTTCAAAATTATCATTCCACTGAAATATCTCTGGTTTGATGAAACTGCATTGCTAGGACAGAAAACAAATTTTGGCAGTGCCTCTCCAGAATAAGTGACCAGTTCCAGCTCCCTGTTTCCCTAAGACAGGGTAGAAACACAAGGGAGGATGAGGTTTAAACCATATATTTCCTTCGAGTGCAGCAGCCTGCGACGGAAGGGAAGCAGAGAGCAGCTCCAGCACAAAGAAAACTGCTAAGAACTACAGCAGATGCTTCTGCTACTACATTTCTCCTTGTCTCCGTCTCATTAACTTCTCCCCTACAAAGGGTTTCTGCTTCCAAAACCCTGGCTCCCTGTCTCACTTCCAGAGATATCCCATTAATTATGACATTCAACAACACCAATGAATCATTCCTAGAAATTCTGCTGAGCTAAAGTCACCACCACCAAGAAAAAAAAAAAAACTCCAAAGTTATAAGGGCCTTCAGGAAAACCTACACTGCTACTTTAAGCAATTTGTTTGGGTTTTTTGTTACCTGAAGTGATTGAAAAGAGGAAAGACAGGAGAGAAAGTTAATGCTCACACGCATACAAATAGATTCACACATGGCTAGATACAACCCTTCCCTTTCCTCTTCCCCTTCTTTCCCCCATGCTGAAAGTTATATACATAAAAATGAGCACAGCATCTGTCGAGAAGATTGGCACAGGACTGATCGAGAACACCACACAGCCTGACATGGATACCCAAAGAAGTCTGTGAAGCTGCAAAGAAAGGGGACTTGGGGGGACAAGGGGGTGGGTTGAGCAAATGCTTTCTTCTCATAGAGTAAGTAAATAAGCTATGGAGATAACTAAGTAGGTAATACCCTATTAAACCATTTCTCTTTAAAAAAAAAAAATCAATTACACTTGTATTATCTCAGGTGTCCTTGTTACCATGACAATATACATACACTGATAATGGCTCTAATACCTTTAAACTGTTTATTCTATAGTTTAAACTGAAGAATTAGAAACAAACTCTGTTTCTCCTACTTGCAAGTACACGTACAGCACAGTTCTGTTCGCACGTTCATCGCTGGCGAGGCAGGGAGCAGTTATTATACCATACGTGCTGTCATGGCAATCGATTAATCAACCAGATACCGCTGCTGGAAGCAGGCCCTCCGTTTAACCAGTCTTGGGAAGAACAGAAATATGAAGAACATCTTTCAGCTGGTAATGCTACTGTGAAAAGTCCAAAAGTAAAATAAACCCTAAAATAACACACACAAGCAGCTGAAACTGAGCTGCATTGCCTTCTCCTGTCAAAATTAGGAACAGTTCAGTCCACAAACCTGTAAGATCACAGGTGCTCTAACCAGGTGGGCATAAAGGCAGCAAATAAAGCCTCAGCCTAAAGCCACCTTAGAGTTCACTCTGTCAATCCTGCAAGTCTGAATTTCACCAGTTAAAAAGCAAATGATGGGGATGATGTTAAAACAAAGTCCGCACTCCAAAATATACATGAACACTTTCTCAGCCACACTCACTCCAAAGGCTCCTAAATAATGCTTCCTCTCTTCACAAAGCAACAAATATGATTTGAGCTTTGACCATATTTACTGAAATTCACATGCCAAATCTACTTTCATTTTATTTTTTAAAATACCAATAGGTGAGAGGTGCCAACTTCTTCCTTCAGCCCATGTAACAAGTTTTCAGAACACCAGCCTGAAGAACAAATCCAAGTGAATGGGAGGAGAGAAGATGAGATCAAACCTAAAAACTCACTAAAACTCACTAAGCTAATAACTTGTACATTTTTCTAATAGTCTCTAAAACTGTATTTCAGCTCTTGCCGTCACTAAAACAATGCTGGTAGGAACCGCAGTATGGCCTGCCACATCGGTACATTAGCTGTTAGAGTTATGTATTTAAAGAGTTATTGGTTTAATTCAACCACTTGCTTGCCATCTGCTACTTACTCGTGGTTTATGCATTTTAATTATTCTGGAGACATTCAAGATCTCTACTTTTTAATAACCTTCTGTCACATTTGCAGTTATCAAAACACTCAGAAAAGAGCTTAGGTTTTGGGCAAGCGTTACATAAGATACGGATAACAAAGGTAACACGCGAGGTTACTGTCCGTTTTCAGCATGAAGACACCGCTGGTTACAGCCAAGGAAACATTGCTCGGGTGGTGGAAACTGTTCCCTGTCTCCTCTCTTCCAACCTTTTAAATCAGTGATAAAAATATTGCCATACTTCTGCCCTTATGTTCAGTATTTTTCCAGAAGCACCCAAAACCAGTTTCTTCTGACTTCTGCTTTCATAATCTGTTCTTAAAAATGACAAAAAGTTTATATAATGAGAAGATGTTTCAAAAAAAATAAAGTTACATAACTCTAAAGATGCAGACAGAACAGCTGAAGGGTGTATTATTAATAGCCGAAATCAGAGACCTCAGCTTAGTTTTCCAGTAGTAACTGTTCAGGTTATAAAAATATACGCTAACCTTTAGGAAGAGTCACCACCGATGTAGATTGCTTTACCATGTTAGAGAAGTATGTGAGCTGCTTGTGGTACTGAGTTTCCCGATATGGTACGGTAAAGTAAAACCCATTTACAATGCACACATGGAGGTAAGCAGATGCATTTGCCAGAGCACCATTTCTCTACAGACAACCCATCCAAGAGAGCTGCTTCGGCAACTATCAGTTCAGGCAAGATGCAGGTATTTGTGAAACCCAGCTCAAGGCAAACAACGAGCCTACATCACTTCCAATACTCCTCAACACTGTGTTGGCGGTTTTATAAGGTGATCATTCATCATTTCACATAGGCATAATAAAGATAATTGGATCGTGGAAGAAAGCCACAAGCAAAAAGGTGGACAACAGTCTAGTCATCATCAGAAATATAGATTGTACACTCATATATAGCATGATGAGGCAAGAGAAAACTTTTTGAAAAGCGCTTTGTATCTCACTTCATCCATAATGCAGCCAAAGGCCTTTTTCAGAAGCAACAAGGTCTGTGCACAGATGCATCTCCTCCTCAGCTCCTAAAATAATGCAGAAGTACCTCTGGGTACTTGCTGCAGACTGCCCATAGCTAAATTAGTTTCATGTAGTTTCGTGTTTTAAAACCAAACATTGCACTTAAAGCCACAATAAACACAAAGATCTTCAAACACAAAAGGAGGAATCAAGAATTTCATCAGAAGTAACTACAGATCGATTTAAGGCCTGAATTCCCAGATTACGGCACGCAATACACAACACAGTCAGAGGCAGAGAGAGAGGAACCAGCCAACAATCAGGAGAACACAAACACCAAGATTTAAAACTGGGTTTAATTCTATGCTGTACCCAGGAATACTTATAGTCCCAAAAGAAATCAGTCTCTGCATTTCCTGTATATATTCTCCCAAGCAACACTTAATAACCTCCCCATCCTTTCACACGTGGAGGCTGTGACCCTACTCTGTGAGTACCAGAGGGGCAGTTGAAAGCTGCCTCCTGGGCATTTTGCAATGAATTATGCAAGCCTGTACACTAACCAGTCCTTGACATGGGAGTAGCTTCCAGTCAGCACAGGGAAAGCACACCTGGAGAAGAAAATCCAAACATTTTCAACAATAAAAAGGATGCTGCTGTATGCTAGCAACATTTTTCCCAACCTTGTCACTGGCAATATTATAAAAGGTATAAATTATGACAGTATCTTCACATACTATCAAAGAAAAATTAGGGAGGTGACTTTTTCAGTCATTCAAGTAACGAAGGAAGTATTTTAAACTTACTAAATGGCCTTTCCTATAAGCGCAGTCATACGCAGGTACGTGGAAGGTATTCCCAGCATTGCCTGAAGGAGGCCTTTGCAACATCTTTTGCAGGTCACCATATAAAAGTTTCTCCCATACAACAGAACAACACAATACCTTCAGAAAAATCTTAACTCTATTTTCTCATGGTACTCAGTGCTCCAACATAAAGCAACCAAGCAGCAGGCTCTCCGTGCTTTTATCTTTCCAGGCTTTACTACAGAGAGACATGGCTCTGCAGCAGGTAGAGGAGAGGGATGCAGATGTGTGTGTGATTACAGAATCACACAATCACTTTGTTTGGAAGAGGCCTTTAAGATCATTAAGTCTATGCACTAACCCAGCACTATCAGGTCACCACTAAACCACATCTCTCAGCACATCATCTGTAGGAGTTTTAAATATCTTCAGAAATGGGGACCCCACCACCTCCCTGGGCAGCCTGTTCCAATGTTTCACAACCCTCTCTGTAAAGAAATTTTTCCTAATATCCAGCCTAAACCTGCCCTGGAGCAACTTGAGACCATTTCCTCTCATCCTACCGTTTGTTATTTGGGAGCACAGACTGACCCCCACCTCACAACAATCTCCTTTCAGGTAGTTGTAGAGAGTAAGTCACCTCTTCTATAGGCTAAAGAACTCCAGTTCCCTCAGCCACCCCTCATCAGACTCATGCTCTAGGCCACTGCTCTTCCTGGAACCAAGTAAAACGGATCTGTGTTTCGTCTCAGGCAAGATAGCCAACAACATAACAAGACAACTTTTTTTCCTAAAGGAGTACAGACAGTAGCACAGGCACACCTCACCCACCATCAGCAACTTGGAGAGTTGAGAAAGAGGAGGGAAGTTTCTCTTCTCCCATGTTACAAATGACAAGAGGGAATGGCCTTAAGTTGCATCAGGGGAAATTTAGGTTGGATACTGGGAAAAATTTCTGTACACAGAGGGTCATTAAGCATTGGAACAGGCTGTCCAGGGAGGTGGTGGAGTCCCCTTCCCTGGAAGCATTTAAAAGACATGTGGATGTGGTGCTGAGGGACATGGATAAGGGACCCTGGTAGTGCAGGGTGAACAGTTGGACTTGATGATCTTAAAGGTTTCTTCCAGCCAGATGATTCTGTGATATACAATGAAAGCACCTACCCCAACCAGCATTAAAAGTCAATGGGATTTCAGCTCCTGATTCTCATCACAGCTTTTGAAAGTCTCTTCTGTCCTTCCCCTGCAGTCCACAGATGAAAGCAAAAGCATTTCTGTTTAAGACAGGCAGCAGCTACTTCGGTTAAGGCTGACCAGGAGAAGTGTGAGTTCCACTTCTGCCTTAACCTGGGGTTTTTCTATTTGCGTAGTATTGATCAGCCGATGGGTAGTAACCGAATCACAGCAGAGCCGGCAGTCACGATCAATCTGTTCTCAGACACAAACACGACCTCTCTCACCAGCTGCAACCCAGAAGCTTTGGGGTTTTCCATCAAAAGCAGCAGACATTTATTCAAGTGGAGGTATGAAACATGAAGAGTGTATTTAACTATTTACCCATGGTAAACAAAAACCTCCACTTTATTTCTCAGTGCGAAATACTCAATACTCACACTGAAGTGCTTGGTAGTAAAAACCATCACGTTTGTGTACACACTATCACTCAAAAATTGTCTTTTGACATACAAGTACTGAAAGTTTAGGAATTTTATTGATGAAACATGATGTGATTTAAATACTACAGTTACTGTTCTGACAACGTTTGAAGGCCTCTCCTTTACAGTAATAATTTAATCCTAAAATTCCAAGAAAAAAAATTACAAAATCCCAGCGTGCAGTTTCTGCTTCAAAAGTCTTTCATTTCCTACCTGGTATTGGCAGCCCTCAGAAACCCTAAACAAACCCAAAAGCAAACAAGAAAGTTGTTACAAGCTTTAGTACCTTCATAAACAAGATAGCCACGTTCACTCTAATCACTCCATGATTAACAATAAATAAAGACCTTCTGTTTTAGAAAAGGAGATTTAGTAGCTTTTCCCACCAAATTTCCACATTAAAAAAACTGTATTAAATAACTGGTGGGCAGTAGAAGCCAACCCCCATGAGCAGACTGAAAAACAAGTCATCCAGGACAGCAGAACAAGCTAATCCATGACTCCTTGGATTTGTTTGCTTGTTCAGGGGCTTGTGGGTTTTATTGATTAACGTAAGGTTTCTAGATATCATTAGCAAGTCAGACCAGCAGGTGCAGTTTGTCATGGAGTAGTTTTGAAAGCAAATTAGAGGAAAAAAAAAAATCTAGCAATCCACCATGAACTTTGCAAGAAATACTCTTAACTGTGCCATGCACACAGACACAACATACTTTCTCCTATGTACTCCAATTAAAATGCTGTGGTAAAAAAGCACGTGTCTATGTGGCTGCACATCGCTATTTTAATGCTTGTTGCTTGTTAATGCACCCAACAGCAAATCCCTACCAGCCACCACGTGAGTTATGGCCACTTCGCTGTTCCTCTGTGTAGAAACACAGCGCACCGCTTCACGTCATTGCCTTGGTTGGCTTTAGCACATACATATGTTTATACGTGCCACTCCACGACACCCCGAACAGCTACATGGTGGTGGAATAATTGAACTCTCAGTCAGTGCAAGGCAACTCATAAGCTTAAGAGAAAAAAAAAAATATTTAGAAACAATGGAGTTAGGTTACAACATTTACTCCTATAAGGGAAGAATGGCTCCAGCTGTCAGTGCTATTGGAAATAAATGCAGTAGCATTTCCTCTGTATTTTAAGCAAATTTAAACTTACTCCTGATGACAGGGGCAGCAAGGGAAATGAGTCCATCCTGAGAAGCCTGAGCAGTTTAGTTTTTAAGGGTGAGAGGTACCTACTCCATAGTACTATTAAGAGGATGACATGCCTCACCAGGTAAGGCTAATGGTCTGTCTAGCCCAGGAGTTTCTCCCTGATGGGAGCAACAGGGGACAATGCTCAGGGAGAGCATGACAGCCTGGCAACTGCCTGAGGTCCCTTCCCCTTGCACTCCCCCTGCATCCGTAACTGCTCCATTAAGGATGTTAGAGCATACATTTATGTCCCGTCCTTTTACTATCCATTTACGACCCGTTGACTATGAAGCTGTCTAATTACTTTTACAATAAGAAGATTTAGAGGTTGAAAAGTTTAACAGTGAAGCTACCTCTGTTCTTCCAAAAGGCTGAGGGCAGCCAGCTCTCCCTCCCACTGGGAGCAAGATGGCCAAAACAGAGCAGTTTGGTAAAAAGGTGGTTCAGGAATTTTACAGCAATAGCAGCAAACCATTAAGAAACTTGGCATCTAGAGGCTGCTGTTTGATTCTAGAGCTCAAGCTCCCCACACCCATAAACACAGGACAGCACACTATGGTCAAACAGTGCTTGCCTCCTGCAAAGGGTGTCAAAAGGATGGGACCAGCCTCTTTTCAGTGGTGCCCAACAACAGGACAATGGGCAATGAGCACAAACGGGAACACAGCAAGTTTTACTTGAACATAAGGAAAAACTCCTTTCCTGTGAGAGGGTGACAGAGCACTGGAACAGGCTGTCCAGAGAGGTTGTGGAGTCTCCTCCTCTGGAGATATTCAAAACCCGCCTGGATGCAGGTCCTGTGCAACCTGCTCTGGGTGAACCTGCTCTGGCAGAGGAGTTGGACTGAATGATCTCCAGAAGTCCCTCCCTACCCTCACCATTCTATGATTCTGTGAAAGACAAGGGGAGCACAGAGGAACTGCCAGAGCCAAGCAGTGGGTAACTCTCAGTACGATAACACGTAAAGACAGCAACCAGTTCAATATGTTTAACTTTTTTATGCTTTATTTTACTGAAAAATGAAGTACACTTCCTCCCTTTTCTCAGTGCACTCAGCACATGTACACTTCCCCTTTATTAAAAAGTTTTGCTAGTTTTTAACATTATACATTGACCACTCTGGAGTTGTCTCCACAGAAGTTTCATGAACTGACATTCTGGTCAGACAGGCTGCCTTCCTCACAGTTTGAGGCAACAGATTGCTAAACACCAGCTTAGTGAGCACCTGCTACAACTAAGAGTTATCCCAATCCCACGGGGTTCATTAGCGTCACTTTAGACTGCCATTCCAGTCTGGTTAAGTAAGACTCCTCTGTAGTTGGTGTTGAAAGCTTGTTGCGAACAGTTACACATATATCAGCTCGCTATGAGGGTAAGCTTTAAAACAACAAAAATTCTCAGGAAAGGAAACAGTATTTCATAATTGTGCTTAAACATTATTACTAAAATTACACGTAGACACTATAAAGTCAAAGCAAGTCTTACACAACCTGTTTGATCTCATGTGTACAATTTTAATGTATGAAAAATATCTTGGCAACATAGCTAATAGCCCTAAAAGAGCCTCTTTGCAGCCTGCAATATCCACTAAGCTTTTTTTTTTTTTTACTTCCTAAGACTAATACTGAAAGTCAATTTAACTCAATACCTTCCACAAAGTATCACAGTTGAGACATCCCAACATACAGAAAGTCACCCAATATCCAACCCCAATTCATGCTTTCAAGCTCATCTCCTCATTACTCCTCGCTATACTCACACACAATGGATATCACATAGTCAGATATACATACATACACACTCGGAGTA
Organism: Bucorvus abyssinicus; assembly: GCA_009769605.1. Lineage (NCBI taxonomy): Eukaryota > Metazoa > Chordata > Aves > Bucerotiformes > Bucorvidae > Bucorvus > Bucorvus abyssinicus. The sequence goes on along the minus strand of CM020031.1, from coordinate 7,175,948 downwards.
TACCTAGATGTACCACTTCAAAGCTGCTCAGGGAAGAAAAAAAAAGAGGAATACAAAACCTGAAATGAATTTTCTAGAACAAATTATTAATTATCCCAGTTGGAATTTTGCCAGTCAAGCCTGACATCTAAATTTCATGGTAAGTCTACAGTAGAGTTAGGTGAAACTTTAGAGTTAAAAGTTTAATAGAAGTGGTATGTAAAAGTGAAATGCATCCAGTGTTTCAGCAAGTAGCTCCGGCTGATATCAGCATCTTTTCCCCACATCATCTCAAATCTTTTTCCTCCCCAACTAAACCTAATAAAGCTTTAAATGAGATTTTTAAAAAATTATCAACTCTATTTTTGGAGGGAAAACATTTGGACTAATAAGTTATGCAAGTAAATTTATTTCTAGATAGCTCTTCAGGCAGAAATATCAATTTCACCCAGATATTGGCCCAGTGCCATTCCTGAGCCCTACCATGATAAAAGAAGTGCCTAAATTTTACGTCTCATCCGTAAGAAAAGCATGAAAGCATGACCTGCTTGGCCATGTTTCTCAACACATGCGTGCAGGGGTGCATCAGTGAAGTGGCTTCCAAAGGTTTGAGCTGTCTTGTGCTGCAGAAGGCCAGAATTGGGTATGTAAGCGCAGTGAGTTGGACACTGAAGAACATATTTTCAAACTTTCCATGTCCAAATTACAAAACGCAAGATTGCAAAATTCTTTTAGAACATGCTGAGATCAAACCCTTAGTACATACGCCTACCTCCACATGGATGCACATGTGATCACCAAAAACCCAATAATCTGAATTCCATTCTTTTTAACCATTTCAGATTTTTAGGAATGTACACATAAGTATCCTCATTATATATATATATATCATTATCCTCTGTACATATTCTCATGAAAACCTACTACTGACAATCAGTATAGGCTCTCTTGAAAGTGCCATAAGCCTATTTGGAATTATTATATATCAATATTTGCATGAGGGAGGAACATATTTAGCATGATAAAAAAAATATACAGAGTTTCTGCATGGTTACACCACTTAAAACCAGCACACTCATTACTATCTTCATGACCAGCACTTCATTCAACCAGGGTCTGGGGTTAATTCTATTGAATTCTGGGGTCAATTATATGTGGCATATGACATTTTAGAATATTAAATTTTCTAAAATATTCCTAGACTTTACATTCTAGGAATCTCTATTTCTTTTCCTGTATCTTGTAGAGCTGTTTTAAATATATAAATGACCCACAGCAGCTTCTCCAAAACAGAAAAAGTCTTAAAGCAGCCTCTTGAAGAGGTTTCTTCATTAGAATTCCTCCCCACAAATGAAAGAAAATACCAAAGGAAAAGGCAGGCATAGACAAAAATACTAATGGGTAGAGCTGGCAAGACAGGTAACTCCATACTATGACCAGAATATACCACCTGACATGCTAAAATAGACAATACACAAACTGAACATACATACAAGAATGAGACAGTTCTTGGACCTCTTTTTATTATGAAGACAGCCACAAATGTAGCTGTTAGTGTTACCAACCAAGAAAAAGATCCATTTATTTCAACTAGCAGCTAAGCAACCTTTGACCACTGAAAGACCTGACAACTTTAATTAGTTTTAGCTTAAAATGGAACCAAACTTGGCTTTGGCATCTCTCCAAATAATTTTATCCCAGACTGCTCTCTGTTGCTAGTGGAGCATTGCAGTATAATTACTTTAATCTCTTCATAGGCATGTTCCATTTGCTGGCTTTCCAAGGAAATTTACAATCTTAACATATAGCTCAAAAATAATAAAAAAAAAATTTCTCACATTAGTGAAGTAAATCCCTCACTGGACTGAAGAGAGAATTTTTACTTTAGAAATTGGTGTGCCAAACCTGTGTTCACCACGATCAGTTAAAGACACTGGACAAAACAGGTCCACTCATTGTCTGAACAGTGAAGCTGCTAGACCTGTTTGTAGGGCTGGTGGTTTTTTTTTCCAGATTCAGCTTCTATCATTCTAGACAAGAAAACGACCATCTGGCACAAATTCCAGACATATTAGCAGCCATAACTACTTCCAGATTAAACAATGTTATCATGCTGCCATAAAACACTAACCCTACTTACAGATTCTGCCAGTCTGATCTGGCCACTTCATCCACATGTTCAACGGAGGCAGAAAATAGCCAGACAACCCGTTTTTACATCAAGTCAAAATTAGTGGAGGGGACAGGAAAAGGGACCCTTTGGCAGAACATTTTTTTCCCCAACCGTCCTAATCGTATTTCCCCCAGTTTTCTGTTCAATTGCACAAGGTGTCTTGCCCGCCCCGCAGAACGAGGGATGACATGAATTCTAGAGCACCCACAGCTGGGAGGAAAACCAAAGAGGCAGCATGGGGCTACTGTCAGGGCAAGTAACTGCTGGCGATCCTGTTGTGCGTACAGCAGTGTTCAGATGCTTTGCCCTTGTATTAGATCGCCTTCCAGTAGAGCTCTAGGCAACAAGTTTGTCATCTTCCTCCTTGGCAGAACGTACAGGTATAGAAATGGATAAATAACGGCGCTGCTGCCTAGCAGGCCTTTGGGTTTGCAAAGTTACGACTTAAAATACACCCGTACTTACATGGAAGACAGGTTAATCTCCCATTTCAGATGGAAGGCAACTGTCCTTGCTTTCTGTGTGAAGCCCCGTCCCTATGAAAACTGCTCCCCGCACAGCTGAGCTTTCATGCTCATAGCAGAAACTCATGGTCTGCCCGCAGAGGAGAATTGTCAACCACTATCTTCATCCAAGAATAAGAGAAGACATTATGGATATCCCGCTATATTTCAGAGTGCAATTTTCATCAGAGGATGAACTTAATTAAAATATGACAGGACAGAAGTAATACAAAATCTTTTAATTACATTTCTACAGTTCTGGATTTATCCTCAAGCTAGGCATCCAGACTGCCTCAGCCTTCACCAAAAATATGAAAAGAATTCAGCTACACAAAGTTTTCCTGACCAAGCAGAAAAGCACTGAATGCCAAAAAAATTACTACTTTCAATTTATGCCTCTATCAAAAAAAATAACTTGCAGGAACATGAAAAACAGACCACATTTATTCTGAGGCGGCAGAACTAAGACTTTTTGATAAAGAAAATAAGTTTCCAAGCACTGTATACACACAGCGTGCTTTCTTCCATGCACAGCCCTGGACTGCCTTTTCTTCCCCACATTCACCACCACAAAGGCTCAAAAGCCCAACTCTGCAAACATTACTCCAGAGCACCTATAAAGGGCTTAATTAAATGTTGTTGATACCAACTCTTCATAAGCCATCAGCGTGGCAACCTCATACGGGCTCCTTCTGCAGCAAAATAAAGGTGGCCGTAGGGACTTTATAATGCTTAACGACACGATGCTCTCCCGGGGCACCCAGGTACCAGGCTAACAAGCCACCAGGTCATTCATTGTCAGGGAAGCAGGGTATAACAAAGAAAATAGCAGGGGAATTCACTCAAGTTGCCCAGGCGACAGCAAAGCAACATGATGAAAAATGCCGGGTCGCCCAGCAGCAGGGAAAGCACTGGGGCAAGCTTGCAGTCAGCCCAGGCCACACAGCAGCCCTTGCTTGCAGCACACTCTAGCGACCCAAAGCCTCCTCAATAAAAACTAAATAAATTCAGTGCTGCTCTCGCCAAAAAAAACCTGAAGAGCAGTGATTTGTACTCTGCCTCCATTTATAAGACACTTGATGCTGGTTAGGAGGCAAAGGATAGACCAGCGTTGGTCTGGGATCACTGACCTTTCACTCTCAATAGAACACGAAGGCAATTGTGGTGATTACTCAGCTTGCCATGTCTTCAGATCAGATTTAAACACTGATAGTTAATCATTTGCGAGCTGTGGCTTTGCACCTTGTCTTACTGGCTGAGAACCAGTGCACAGTAGACAACGGTGTTGTACCTGCATGCAGAAGCCACAGCAGCACATGAGTTCCAGCAGTGCTGCCCCAAGACTCCCCCAGACCCTCCAGATTCAAGAGATCTTTGCACATTGTGGCATCTTCTCATACAGTTTCTAGGTTACAAGCACTGTCTGCACAAAACAAAAAATCCTGCTGATTTCAGTTACAGGTGGTTCAGTTTCATAGATGGAAAATAATTAACAGTTTGCAATACCAAAAATACCTAAAACCGCAGGCTACTTCTCCCCCTCCCCATGTAAGCATTTCACAATCACCTTGCACACGCTATTAACAAGAACTAGTTACATATAGAACTGCATCACTAAAAAGTGAAAGAAATTTCACTGACTGTTTGACTTCCACATTTTTATACACTTGCCCAGGACAGTCTTGGGTTGGCAGTTACCAGGGGAGGAGTTCAAGCACACAGACAGACCTCTCTCATTCAGAGTAAAGCGTTAATGGTCTTCGCTGCTGAGAAGCTTCCAAACTGCTGTACAATTACAGCCCCAACCCACAACACCCTGGTCAAGTGACCTGCCCCCTCCCCCTCACATCTTTAGCACATCTAAACACTCCCTCACCTCATAAATAAGAAGCATCCGTTTCCTCTCATTGATCAAACTTCACAATCTGTAGGTGTTGTCCTAATCATTAAGTGTTGGGTTCATAGAGCTGCAAGATCAGCTTCAATAACTCAAACCCATCAAATTACTGACAATGTCTTCTCCGTGTACCCACCTGTATTTGAGTGCCAACTTCCTTCTCCCACTAATTTGCAGCACTTCAGTTTTTTCTCCCTTTCCCCTGTTTTCTTCAGCATCCACTGGGCCTTTGTTTCTCTTCCTCTTACTCCCGTATTTTCAAATGGGTTTTATTTAAAAAAACTTCTCCAATCATTCTACCATGCCTACCATTGTTGCTCTTAGTGCAAGCATGCATTATTGACAAATTCAAAGCCCCACACGCATGCATGCACACATTACGCACACAATTTCAGATATTCTTCCTGTAATGGCTCTGCAGAACAGCTACCATGACACCAAAGCACATGGAACTGCATTTGGTACACCTGGTAGTACCACTTCAGTCAGGAAAATGTATGTAAAGAAAAAACATCATTCTGGAGGATAAGTTTCAGACTGTTAAGAACACCATGACTACAGCAAGTACTTACAATGGATCATTGTACTTACTAATGAACAAAGCCTGTTGAAACACCAAACTACATGATTATTGCTTAATTTCTAGATGTGGATACACCTCATTGCCTCTCTGTACAGACACCACTTTGAAGCTGAAATAATGAACTACAGTGATTAGAGAGCAGCTTTTAAAGAGAACAAAAATTACTGCCTTTTATTAAATACTGGGTAAAAACTTCAATGAGAAATAGCCCTTTAACACATCATTTTTCAAGACTTGTATATGTCCTTAAATTATGTGTGAACAATCCTTCAAAAGTGAACACAACTTTGCCTACACTGGAATTTAAGAACTTGTGCAGCTTTACCAGGTTCGAGATTTCCACTTAAATCTATCTGGACACAACTGCCTTATTTCAAAGCAGCGTTTTCATAAAACTTGCAAGCTATTACATATGATGCAGGTATTAAGCTTCAGAAGAATAACGTGTTAGTAACAAGAGAGTCACACCCCTGCATTCTGAAAAACAAACATTTTAGACAAAGCAGAAAAAAAGTTGCTTTGGAAGTACCAGATTCAGATTTCCCATTCTGAAGCTGAAATAGTTCACATAACTTCAGAATGGAAATCCTACATCCATTAACACACTGGCTTCTCCCAGTAGTGTTTTCAAAAGAGAAGTGGACTATCAGTTGCATCAGTACTAAAAATAATAATAATCCATAAACAATATTTTCAAACAACTTCTTTCTTCTCATTCCCTTCTCCCATCAGCTATCTTCACACCTGCATGTTACATGGCAGGAAATTCAATTGTGATATTCTATATAAGGAAAAAAGCCTTTAAAATATGATATAATTGACAAACTTCTTTAATAAAAACAATACTGTCACGTGGGCACCACTGAAGTTGTATTAATACATTTACCTCAATCTCGTTAAGAATTACCACACTGTGGAATAACTGGACCAGTTTGTACAAAAGTTGAATTAAAAGCTTAGGGCTGTTCAGCAACTTTATTCTATTTATTTCCCGCTTATATGCATATTTTCTTATCTAGTGAATAGCTTCATTATATGGACTCACAGAAGGTATATTGCAAGGGAACAGAATTCAGGATACCTTAAAACAGTTTAACAAAAAAAGCCAAAGCAATATTTCTAGCAAGAGGAATGTTCCCCCTTGGCCAGGGAATTTAAAAAATAATCCCTTGATCCAGTTAGAGACCATGCTGGGTAAGAGAGAGACTTAGTTTGCACAGATCAAAAGGGCGTGTTCCCTCTTCTTAAAGCCCTGGCTCTCGAGGCCATGTCCTTCCCCACTCCCACAAGCAGGTCCCTAGCTAGAGCTCCAGGCTCCCCAGCTCACAGCTGGATCCTTTGTTGCTGAGGAGTGATGCTTTACCACCTTCTGCACCAAATTCAGTGCATGCTTGCCTTGATTTCTCCTCCCCTTAAACAAAGAGAGGAAAATAAACCCATGAGTAAGTCCAGCAAGGGTGGCAGTGTCACTGATAAACCCGATCCATGTTCCAGGCCAGAGACAGGTAAGGATATGCTTCAGTTTTCCATTTGATCAAAGCAGATGAGTAAGCTTTTTGCTCCATATCCTGACAAAAAAAGGAACATGTCCTAGCTTAGCTCCATCACGCCTGCACCAGCAAATTGACTTAATTGTCAGCAAGGGATTATGAAATATGAAGTGACTCCAACAGCACTCGGGGGAACCTCCTGAGGCACAGTGTCTATAGCAAAGACACCAAGGAGCCATCCATCTCCCTCTCACCCCCAGGCAAAGCAGAACTGCCTTGGATCTCTGAAAGCGGCCGACAAGAAATAAGACAAGTTTTTTGTTATTTCCTGGATGATTAACACTGGCCCAAGTAAGAAAGAGTGGTTTTAAATACAGCAGCTCAGCTTCCCTGACTGCTGGTGCCCAGGGCTGCTGAAACCAAAGGTTGAAGGTCATGATTTGAAACACCAGTTTGCAGTTATGAGGCTACCTGACAACAGCTCAAAGGGGCCTTTCTGGGGAGAAAAGGGAACGTTGTGTATGCTTCCTCTCTCACATCCTTCTCTCCAAGGAGGGTAAGGGTGGAAAGGGTAGAAAAGGAGGCTGCAGACAACACAGGCTGCTCTGCTCCATGTTAGAACTAGAGAATGGGAGAGAAGAGGAAGGCAGCAGAGATACCACTAAGCTATACCTTCTGGCTCAAATCCTGTTTTGAGTCTGACATTGCCAGCATGAAGGGAGAGAAGGCAGGTGTAACTCAACCCCTGGGACATGGGCACTAAGACGGAAGTAGCGAACCAAAACCTTACATACTCTTACCAAAGACACAGTGTAATAGAGAGAAACACTCATAGCTAAAACATGCCTTGTGCTGTCTGTCTTTGAATTCAAGAAACAGTTTTTATTTCAAATCTAACCTATTACTGGTGTTGGGGACTAGTCTGAACTAGAGTTGCAGTCTCTGAAGCTGTAAACTCCTGGAAAAAAAAAAAAGCCTTACCAAACGCACCAGATTTGGGCCTCCTAAACAGATTCATTCTTGCCAGAAAGGAGGTACAAGGTAGAGACATCACTCTTTGTAGGGAATGAGCCCTAATGCTGATCACTCAGCTCTCTGAAAAGCTGAGTTTTGTCATCTAGTAGTGGGGGAGAAGAAACTATAATTAGCTGGGTCATGGCCAAGGTTAGAACTGCTGGTAGGCAAAGCTCCGCTGTTACACAAGGCAAAAATCATCCAGCCTCCAGCATTTGGAGATGCCTTCATGCAAGGAATCAAAGGAACACTAAGAACTACTGTATTTGCCCTAGTCCACCTACCCCTCAGGGTAGATTCAGTTGTTTTACATTTTAAGGTAATGACCAATCTAAATGAAAATTGTTGCAGAACCTCAGCAATAAAAAGTCATGCATAAGTTCTGGATTTCTGTTACTTTTCCCCAATATACTTTAGTGAACCCTGCAGGGAAAACCCACCAGTTTTCACTGGCTGATGGGTCATTATAAATCTGATTTTAATTTCAGAAAGCTAGTATCAGGACTCAGAATTGCAGAAATTCAGAACTAGTTAGGTAGATACCTAGACCACACTGCTCAAAGTAATCACTTCAAAGGGGACTGAAACCAACAGGAGGAAGACCCAGAGTTTCTGTGATACCAGCTATACACCACAAATTCTTAGAAATGTAAAGGAAATGGGTTGCCAGGTAATATTACCTCGCATATCAAGTCACCAGGAAGACTTACATTGCTCTATAAGCTGGTTTGATAGAGTTGAAAGCACTGCCATCTCTTTCTTAAATAAAAAGTTATTTCACATGACACAAGAGTACAGTTCTCTTGAAAAAGCAATATGGTTCACACTTTAAATTTAAAAGCATTTCTAACGTGGATTTGCAATGCAAAACATTCTATATACAAATCAAATACAGCTGACAGAACCATCTTTTTGAGGCAGCCTGTAACTAGGCATAGCAGATATTGACTATTTCCATTTATTACTCTACAGGAACTGACTTTAAAGTGCAAAATGAAGGTGCTACAGAGACATACTTAAGTGATTCATGTTGTACACCAGGTTAAAGTCACTGCAGCATAGACATGCAAGTGACAAAAGGAAGATGGAGCGGCAACCCTAAAAAATTTCCACAAGTTTCAGCTATTCAAATACAACAGGCAATAAAAGCCCCAGGCTTCAAGGCATCTCTGCTGAAATCATCTGAGAACAAGGGCCATTACAACACAGCTCCCACAACAGCAAAGTAACCTCTTCTTTATGAGACTGCCTGCCCTACAGCACAGCTCAGGGGAGAAGTCGCAAAGCTCCAAATAGCTCCTGTGCAGCTAGGAGAACAGAATTCAGGACAAGGTACCCCAAAGGAGGAAGGAACAGTACCATCCATGTCCGGTCTTGGCCATTTGAGCACGCTGTGCAAGTGACAATCCAGGCTGGAGATACTAACATGAACCTTGAATGTTCTTGTTAGCTCTGAGCAAATTAAGAGATGTAGGGGAGAAGCAGTAGCTCATCACCCCACTGTTGTGAAGAACACAGAGCTTTGCAGCATCTTCAATATTGTAATTAAAACAATTCCCACATACATCCAACACAGCATGTTTCAGAAACGGCTCTGCACAGTGGCACATAAACATACAAGCGTCTATTACTTGCACATGATACAAATACCACTGACCATTGTGCTTGGATTAACAAGCAAATACCACTTTTGCAAGCCTCTGCTGTGCTTTGATGTATATTTAGCTGCCATTACTAATTTTTATGACTGTGACAGGTCATGCAAAGGGGTTTGGAGTCCAGATTTTTAAAGCTCAGCCATGCCCTTAATACTCATTTTTTAAGCGAGAGACATTCTGAATTCCTAAAGAAAGCAACTTCTGGTTTTGCAACAAATGTTTTCCCTTTGTCAGAAAAGTCAGGTTCTAACAGCCATAGGTCAAAACAAAGCCTAAACTGCATTTCACAGTCCATAATTATGTAACAAGTAACTGAAACCGTATTTCAAGCGACTAACATTTCTGAAAAGCACCCCCAAAATCTGCAGCAAATGGCAAAATGAGACAAATCTGAAATTGTAGCCAAGGGTGAAAGACCCAGCACCCATCTCCCTCTCAGCAGCGAACAGAATTAAGCAAAAGCAATGCTTCCCACCAAAGGAGGAGGAAGAGGCAGCAGCCAAGGTTAGCCAGATTGCTACACAACAGCATTTTTGACCATCAACTCTCATGACCATTTGGAGAGGTAGGGTGAGCAGGTACCTCATTTTCTGCATCTAGTAAGTTATGAGATGAACCTAAAGCTTCCTTGTTCCAATCACAGTGGACCTTCCCCGATTCAATACTTATCTGCATATACTTGAGACTGTTACACACAAATACTAATTCCCATGCTACCCTTACTGTATTACTTACACTGACTGAGATCATGTTGAGCTACTATCCCTACAAACCCAGTACAACCTAGTCCATCCAAATGTGTTTATACTTACAAAGATAGGAAATCCCAAACACCTGAGAAGTATGAGGGGGCAATCCTAACACCACATCGATCATCTCAGCCTACCCGCTGACCACCCACTACCAAGATTTTGTAGGTATTGCAGAGAGATGAGACTTGAAAGAAGTCTCCTCTTGTGTCCTAACACTTTGCAATTACTGGAAGCTCGACTGGTTTGGGTTTTTTTAAAATCCAAAAGCTTGAAAAAGCACCACATTGCATACCTGTCTTGACTGAGACCACACTGTTGCACCTATTGGCTTAAAAAAAACCCACAATCCTTTGGATAATCCCCCCAAGTCCTGATTAAAAGTGGATTTAATATTATGAAACGAAGCATAATTGTTCAAGACGACCTTGAGTAGTTTATTCCAGCACACTGCTCCATCAGCACACAGTTGTGCTGTCAAACATAAGATAAGACAGGCTGATAGCAAGGTCCTTCCTAAATATTTTCCTCTATGAGGTAAAACAGATGCTTGCAGTTCTTCCGAAACACGTCTCTCTCCTATTTCAAACACATTAATACACGTAATGATATCGAGTAGACATTTAATAAGTACGAGCCGTATTGATGACCTATCCAACAAGCAGTCCTAGAATACATGCACTTTGTTTCCTCTACTTAAATCATTACTGATTTTATGTCCAGGAAAATTAAGGTATACAGGCAAAAGGTGCTTTCTCAATAACAGGGGCACTATTGCCACCTGCTGTCAGAACATACTCATGACATCCCGCACCACCTCACAACTGCAGAACCTTAAAGACTTTTAAGAAATCCAGCTTTGCAGGTGTTTTGCCTGTATGTTACTAGTTTTGTCTAGATAGGGCGCACACACACACACAAAAGAGGTTCAAGGTAACCACGGAGTGAATCATCAATAATCACGTTGGTCTGATGGTTGGTGAAGTCCACATTGCAGTCCTGGAACACAGAGCAAGGATTTTAAGTTACCACCCCCTCAAACCACAAAGTATAAAACAAAGCAGGGTCAGAGGACAGAAAAGCTAAAAGAGAAGAAGATACAGAGAAAGGCCTGACATTCCACAGCCTGTTACTGTTCCTCTTAATCACTGAATACTGCCAGAAACCTGGATCTCCAGCAGCGCCCACACGGCTCTGACTGCCCTGCTGGTAACACTTACAGTCCCCAGTTTTACGGGGATAAAACATACGAAGTTTGAGTGGCCAGGCACAAACTGAGAAGCCAAGAGATCAAGTGAAAGCACAAACACCACAATGAGTTACTTCTAAACCTGACAAGTCACAAAAATGTTTTATTTGTGTTCATAAAGCTCCTAAGCAGTTTGTATTTGGGGCTTTTTATGAAACAAAAATATCAGCAACACATGGGTTTTCCAGACAATAGTTGCCCCAGGGAGCCTAGAAATAATCAGAGACAGTAAATGGGTTCAACAATGGATGCACAAAGAAATAAGGAAAACATCTTGGTCTAGGTAAGACAGACAGTGGCCTGAAAGCATCAACATGATGAAGAGCAGATTGTTCAATAAATCCAAGTACCATAGACCACCAGGTTAGACCAGGCTACTAAAATGTCTACCTTGCCCATTTCATGTTAGATTCTCAGAAGACTAACAGACTGAATCCAGTCAGAGGACACAGCTGGCCATCTAACTTTCCATCAGGATATTTCATAGAATCACAGAATGGTTTGGATTGGAAGTGACCTCCAAAGACCATCTAGTTCCACTCCACTGCCATGGTCAGGAACATCTTTCAGTACATGATGTTGCTCTAAGTCTCATCCAACCTGACCTTGAACAATTCAAGTGATGAGGCATCCACACCTTCTCTGGGCAACCTGTTCTAGATATTTAGATATTAGATACTTAAATATCCTGTATCCTCATCTCATTCCACTCAGACTTCCATGCCAGCATGGAAAGTCAAATAGCAATGGAAAGTCAACATGGAAAGTCAAATAGCACTGCTCTGAACCTCAGCTTGCTGAGTGCCTGGTGCCTCAGTCCACAATCTGTTTAAGGAGCCTTTGGAGCGCATTGTTCCAATGGAAAGTGTATTTTCTTCTATACGGCTTTTTTATGGCTTCTTTATAAGTCACTGAACAGTCACATCCCACTGCTTGTCAACATGAAGGGCTTATCTGTTTGTAGCATCTGGCCATATGGCAAGGCTGACCAGCAAAGTTTTCCTCATGCCTATGGAAGGTTTACATCTTCCTTCCACCACCTGAGACACTCAGCTCACAGACACATGATTTGGCAGGATAAGACTCAGGCCTGTGCCCGAGCCACAGACCCACCCAGAAGCCACCTCTGTTTGCTAAGTGACACATCTGTAAGCACAGCAGTGGAATGTACTGGCACACTGAAAACATTCCACCACAATTAATTTCCCCTTCCCAAAGCACCCCAGAACAAGGGAAAAGGTTCATTCCTGCCATGTGTCTGCAGCACTGCCAATCCTTTCTCTTTTTTGTTTTTGAGTTACACTACTTATACCTGGGATGTTTTCAATTTACCTGGGATATTGGGACAATCCTTGCTGCAGCAGCATTCTGAGCCTCCTCAAGCCTTTGCCACATCCTTATACGAACTGTATTTGACTGCGACAGCACCTGAAGTGATCCACCTACATTAAACTGCACCTCTAGGGGTGCTTTGCTTTGATTCTCTTGATCACTGCCACTTGACACAGATTTTTAGTTTTCAGCCAAATGAGTATTAGACTAAAGGAAGAACTGCACTGAAATCAGGTTAGAGCCAAAGCAGAGGGCAAGTTAAACCAGGTCTACTACTCACCAGCTGCACTTCAAGTATTTTCTGCAGTAAGTAGTAATAAACCCACTCACAGACATCATGATAGAGAATGACCAATTCCCTCAACTATTAACATTGACTTTTCTGATGAATAAGTGGGGACTACATATAAATTAGTCTGGGGCTTTACACACACGTGTAATTGCGCCAACTGTAAATTAACTTGAGAAACCTTTGATTAACACCACAGTCTGCTCACAGTAAAGATGAAAACCAAATTAACAACAATTTGTTAGCATTGTTTGTTCTATTCCTAGAGGAAATTATGACAGCCCAAGTTACACTGGCAGGTGCCAGATGACTCCATGCAAGAGATTCCAATCCAAAGTTCTCCATTTCCCCTGTCTAAACTGGAGATATAGGGTTTAATACATGCTACTAGACAAACTCATTAAGAAGCTCCCAGCATAAGAAACCATTTGTTTAGCTCAGCTGGAGAAAGCAAACAACAAAAAACCCCACAAAATTCATGTTAATAAATGCAAACATCCCATGCAAAGCTCCTATAAGCAACTTAAGGGCAGGTTTTATGTTTCGTTGATTCCACTTTCAATAGCAGAAACATTTGAGTTAAGGGACTTATTTTTATAATGAATGAAGAGCTGAAGAATAATTTCAAGTAAGCTTCAGAGCAAGAACTACTGGTCACCATAAAACAGAGGAGAGTAAGAATATACACAACACTAGTTCAGGCCCAGCAACTGACTCACATACCTTCGTAATATTCAGACAGGCCACTTCTGAAGTAATTTCTACTTCAGAAGCTACAAGATGAAAATTTTGTGTGATAAATTAAGTTGCCAAATGAAATGGATTAGCAATCAGTGAAATTGCCTGATGTCAGATCTGTTCCAGATTAGAATCCATCCTTTTTCCCCACCTGTTCATTAAGCACCAAGTTCAAGGCAACCGCAGTGACTGATTGCGCATTAACAAGCTGTTTATGTGGAAAGGCATAGTTCAGCCACTATCTATACTTACACACTCATTTAAGCATAATTCACAGATAATATATTCCGTTCACAGTTTCAATTCATAGCACTTCTACCTTGATGTGTAATTTTGGACTTGAGAAAAATGAAATGCCTCATAAAATTAAACAGATTATACTTCAAGGTGAAGGTCAGGAAAAGAAGAGTCCAGAAGAAAATCTGTTGCTATCTCCAGTTAAGAAAACTGGAGAAAGATACTGCTGTTATTCTAAAACAGGGTTGTGAAGTCAGAAGCCTGAGAGAGAAAACGCATTTTTCATTAGGGAAAGTTGAAACTCAATACAAAAATGGATCTTTTGTCCTCTAAGTTGAGACGTGCAGAGGCTCCAGTCAAAACCAGTCCTAGCAACAAGCAAAAACACATCGTATTCGAAACCAAACACTTTCCAGTTCCACACGCCTCCAGCACTGGGACAGGGGGGTACAGCAGGGCAAGCATTTCAAACTCTTAAAAGTTGTTAAAAAGACTCAGATGTAAGTCACTCCCTGAACGCATCCTTGCCTCTTCCAGCAACCAAGAGATCCTCCGCTCTGCGTGCCCTGGCTGGGCTGGCCCTGCACAGTGCGCCAAGGAAGCTGAGACCTGTGCAGCACGTCCATCAAACCAGCATCCCCAGCCGAAGTGATGCACTGCAGGTATGTAGATGGCCTCCCCACAGGAAACCTCTTCCTGAACAATATGAGGTTCAGCAACTAAATTCCAACAAAGGTTAGTAAAAAGGGACATCAAAAGTTATTTACTTATCTAACTCTTTTCACCGTTTATCAGAGTAATATTTTACTTCCCATTTGATTTCTTACAGGGTAAAAATATTGCCTATAAAAAGTGACTGTCTCTCCCCAAATTTGGGAGGATTAGAGATTATTCCAGCACTCAAGTAGTTTCAGGGGAGCCACCTAGTTGCTATAACTGAAGGAACCATCTAATTGTTAGTTTAGAAGCAACACTATTAGAGTTATTACCAGGAATGTCTACTTGAACAGAACTGATCACCTTCCTTTGTCATGTACATTAAAGGCTTCTGTTCTCCATACCATCATTTTGTACAGATATCCAAAAGTATTCTTCAAAGCTAGGAAGAAATAACATTTCTTCTAGTGTTCTGCAAGTCATCCTCTTCTCCCAAATCAAATAAGGATAACCTTCTTTCCCCAATCTTTTTTCCCCTTGACCTTGCTTCTAGTAAACACTTACTCAACAAGCACATTAGTACATGCCTTATCACAGGACTAGGTCAGTAAGATTTATTGACAGGTGAGAAGTAAATGAATAGCTAAGATCAGTAGTGACGAACTGCAGCCTAAGGTGTACCAGGTACATAGACAAATATATCTCACCCACTCTGAAAATGTAAGTCCCTTATCTACTTCAGATTTTAAAGTTACCACATATGCTATAAATAGTAAGATGCTTTCCCTATATTTATTGAAAGTGCAGAGGAAATTTGCTATTCACTGCTTCATTGATACTGTAAGTATTGCACAATATTTTTCAAACCTTACTGAGGCTTTCACTGCTTGTTTCTGTATTTTTATAGAGCAGCCAATCCCAAATAATGTACTTGAAAAAGCATAAAAGTGAGCAGAATAAGCTCCATGAGCAGTGGACTAACCCTTTTTCTTTTCCCAACAGGCCCTGAAAACTCCAGTTCGGACAAGTGTTACTACATCAGACCCACCTAAGCCATGACACCATCATGTCATTCCATCCCAAACTCAATTTTTTTTTTTTTTTTTTTTTGAGAGTCAACTCAGGACATACACCACTTATTTTGTACTGCTGCTAAATTAACCACAGCAGAAAGACTTGCTCCCTAAATCTGTATCATACCTTGGGGAAAGCAGCTCAAAAACATTAAGGTAGAGGGAGCTGACAAGGCAGCAGGGATGGTATTACACATTTCACGGCCTTAGTATTCCAATATTATCTGAAACTAATTTTCTCACATAGCCCATTTGGTCCTCACAAATGCCTTCTATTAGGAAATGTCTGCAGTATGAATAAAATGTGTGCTAAGAGAGCTGAGAGGAGGAGAGGGACTTAAATGACCCTCTCCCCTAAATACACATACCCTGAGCTCAGTTCCCACGAGTTATTTGGAAGTTGACTAATTACAGTTATCTGGCTTCCAAGTGCTTGAAGCACTTTTGGCATCAGGAGAAGCAACATCCAAGCATATTTAATTTGTTAAAAAGGCCGGTTATCAAGGATTCATGCAGTACATGCTCTCCTTGGGGCATGTACTTTCACATTCTTAAAGCATAGTACTGAAAGAGTAGAAAAGGATATAGGAATAAAAATAAGATTTTCATACAAATTTTACCTGAATCCATAAAAAAAAAAGAGGGAGAGGAAATCAAAAAAATAGGACACCTTAGGCAACACACGAAGTTAAGCTAATACCTGAAATGCAATCAGTAGCAAAGAAGTTTCAAGGAACCATTCAGGAAGGTTAAAACATTTTCAGAGGGTAGGTAATTGACATCGATTTTAGCAAAACAGCACATCAGCTCCTTTCTTCTGCTACCTTCTCTGTCACACTGCATCTCACATTAACTTTCTTCAGAAGCCAGAAAATAGATCCTCACTCTGATCACAAACGATTTCAGCAGCTGTTTTGATATGGTTGTTTTGACAACAAGCAAAGACACAAACTTTTACTTCTGCTGTTTCCATAGCTGTCCTCTTTCAGCATAAAATATTTGTAAAACATTTTTGGAAAGTAAATACCATTCAGTTTGTCAGTTAAAGGCTAAGAGAAAAGGAGATCCTTTTGTAGTAGCACTCATCCATGATATCTTGGTATTTAGCTCTGTAGGATCACCATTAATACCTTTGATAACCTAACAAAGTTCAGTTATCACTGTCTCATTTAGATACGAGAAATGCAAAGGCGAACTAGAATTCAGAGCATAAGGTAAGCTACTAAATTTAACAGAAGTGTCTGTGTAGCATAGCTCAGAAATAAACCTGGCCATACTGCGGAGTCACGCTGTCACCTGGATGCCCAAAGGAAGACAGCACAGTATAAAGTCAGTGCTACAGGCAAGTTACCACACATTCTCATACTCCTGTTCATCAAGTAAATCCATTTCTGTCTCACTCACCCCTCGCAGGCAGGTATTAGAAAATATAATCTTTTTTGCTAATGTTTGTATCCAAATCTGGAGACAACATGAACTAAGGAAACCTTCCACAGCCCCAGAATCTGCCATACTATTCCCTTTGGCTTAAGCAAACTACAAAATATGCCTTAAGCAACGTAAATGAAAAAGTTCAAACTCCAAGTATCTTCCTGTGGCTTTAATTTGGATTATCTTAAACATTTTATTACTGGAGACAGTTAATGGAATTCCTAAATTCAGAAAAATCTCAAGAGGATCTCTTCCTTCTTGCCTCCTGCCAGTTGCAGGCCCTGGGTTAGACAGTGTCAGTCATCAACACTCAGGGTACCCAAAAGGCTTTAAGCACAAGAACTTTCACAGATTTGCCTCTAAAACATCTGTCTCCTGTTCCATGTTCCACAGGCTGCATTTTATTCAACAAACACACAGAAGCTGGTACTGTGACTACTTTTTGCTTTCTCTCTTTGAGGCTTGGATAATTTTAATTGCAGAAGGAAAAACAATTAAGTTCTTTGCAAAAGCATCAGAGAGCAGAAACATGCTTTTAGATATTACATTTTCTCTGAAACTTTGATTTAAAAAACTCAGTGCAACTGGATTTTTTGCATAAATATGGATCTTGAACCAAAGCATCCTCCTCTTCATTTAACTTTCTAGCTATCCTCCACAATAAAAGGTTTAACTTCAAAAGAAAAAAGTAACACTGAAAGCCTGATCAAATCAAAGGCTTACACTTAAAGTTTAATTACTGCATTGACATATAGAGAATGTTATTTTTCAATGTAACTACAAGTTAGTATTTTAATCTAAGCATATTAACAACTCGTAGTTAACACATTATGCACTTTAGGAACTGTAAAAGATTACTGAAGAAAAGGGCTAGAAGAATCAAAAAAAAATCCACCTGTACCAAAGCCCTGACCCAGGACTGCTGCTACATATCAGCCCAATACAGTGAAGCATCACTGCCCCTTTCAACAAGCAGCTTTGCCAACAACTAACCTGAATCTCTCATTAAGACCAAATCCAACTCCTCTAACTTACAGAAGACACCAGTAGAAACAACGACTTTTTGTCAAAAGCCTTCTAGATATTTGGAGTCTTATGTCCCTCTCTAGGTCTTCCCATCTCAGTTTTACTGTGTTTTGAGCATTCTCTAATCCTTCCCTAAAACTTACTACTTAATGTGTTGATTTTAATTGGGTTCCATTTTTCACTTCTACTTATACAGATGCATTCCCTATCAGGATGGCAGCAAGTTTACAGGCAGATAATGTCATCGGCAGTCTGGGATATAGGTTTTAAGACATTGCAAGAAAAAGGGAGAAAACCTCTTTAAATTAAGAAAAAGCATTCCTATTCCAAAGCTAATCTGCATCTAGTTCCAGCCTGTAATTCAAGGGAGGCCTATGAACAAAGAGAATCTAAATATAAATCGAGAGGTATGCTAATACTGACTCACTGCAGAGTAGGGAAGTCAGCAAGAGCACTACTGGAAATGTCATCTTGAAAGACTAAGGAGGAAAAAAAAAAAAAGATTAAAGCTTCAGAGGCTTTGCCAACACAGTGAGAACTGGATGGTGTTACATGGATGCTACTGCATTGTTTGTCTGTAATTGCGAAAGGTTTTTGTGCATCAGTAAACTAGAAGATTAATTAAAAGCTTTTGCAAGAAAATACCATCCTGATTACTTCTTGGAGTGCAAAAAAAAAAAAAAAACCACACACATTTTGAGATAGGTAAGGCTTC
The DNA here is from genome assembly GCA_009769605.1 of Bucorvus abyssinicus. NCBI lineage: Eukaryota > Metazoa > Chordata > Aves > Bucerotiformes > Bucorvidae > Bucorvus > Bucorvus abyssinicus. Next base: position 7,157,155 of record CM020031.1, on the reverse strand, counting down.
TACCTGTACTTCACAAAACCCACTAGCATCTCCCCACTGTGAAGTGGGGAGTCATGCAAAGAGAAACAACATCAAACAATCTAAGTTTACTGACTTCTACACTACTATTTCCAGACATGAGCCAGTATCTCTACACAGCTTTTTACTGTGGTAAGCAAAACACACCAATTTTGGCCAATACAACCTTGCAAGTCCCTGCACTTTATTCCATCACAGATAAGATAGTGCAGTATGTTTCCTTCCAACAAATGAATACCACCAATAATTAGTTCTTGAAAATGAACCAATACTCCTGACAACTAAGGACAATACCAGTCAAATAGCGGGGGGGGGGGGCCTAATTCCAGTTTCAGGACACACAGACCATATTCTTTTAGGCGTGGGAAGAGCAGGCAAGATTTGGCTGTGGTGTGTGCAGAGGGAAATCTTCCTATAGTCTTTCCTAATCAGCCAAAGTAGCTTATTATAACCTAACGTGCAAATAAATTAATTGCATAGGCATTTTCCCCACACTTTTGTACCAAGAAGATGCTAGCTAGCTCTTCGCATCAGCTGCACACATGGAGACACGGCCACTGAGAGAAGAGGTACTAAAAATGTTTAGAACTCTGCAGGTCATGAACAAAAATTAGAAAAATACAACCTCCCTGCAAGAAAGCAAATATTCAGACCACATAAAACAAATTCAGTTTTCCTACCACCTTAGTGCTATGGTTTTCACTTTACCTAGCTGACAAAAGGCTTGATTTATAAAAACAGACTGCAAGGTACTGCAGTAGCCTACTATCAAAATTCAGCCTCCTCCAATATCAAGTGCAAACTCTCAGCTACTCAAGGCAAGTCAAAAGACGGATACAAGATCATTATTTTTTTCTTGGTGACCATGCTATTAAAGTTGCACAATAATCCCTGTCACAGTAAAGACACACAGGATGAACACATGCAATGGAGAAATTGGGGAAAAATACAGAGTTTCCAAAAGATTTCCACAGGACACACCAATTTTATGTTTGAACTTTGAAGAGTTCAAGCTTGTAACATGGAGCTATAAAGGATTTTCAAGACATAACAGGGTAAAATATTTAACCACCTACCAGCATTAACGATGGCATCAACCTCAAGCAGTGTAATGTCACCTCTATAGAGAGAAACTTTCTCACTCAGACTTTTCTTCCCTTGCAGCTCTTCTTTAGCGTTTTCACCTACAAACCAAGAAAACAGTAAAACTAGATTACAAACGTGGGTCACTCTTTACAAGTCCAGAGCAGGTATCAGCAGTTCCAGTTACACTACTGCTGTCAGACTGCAGCATCTTTCAGTGTCGCCTCGAGAGGGCACCAGTAATCCACAACAATACCAGCATTTCCCCACGATCACATCACTTGCTTTTTATTTGGTTTCAAATACAGCTATTACGAAGCACTGATTCCTTGCCCACTTACCATGTTATTAAAAAACTGCATAAATACACACGTTTTCTGGAGCTAGATCCATCAAATAATTTTCTTTGGTAACCACAGGGTGCAAATTACAAAAATGAAGAATTAATATAATCCTCCTACTGAAGCAATAAGTCATCCCACCCAGAATTATTCCAAATGCATACAACAATACACGAGCACAATGTTTGCTAATGGCCCCAAAATTCAGAACTAGCTCTGGCAGCAGGAAGAAAAACCTGCATGAAAACACCAGCAAGTTGTAAACTTGGAGCTTTGCCACCTTAAATTGCTCAGCTAGCAGGAGGGGTAAAGATACAACATACATTAGCTTTCAAAAGATTTATTACCAAACAATGTTATAATAGGTGCTTTATTCTGGTGAACTCTTAATTTTTGCATCACCAATTCACTTAGTTTGCATCATAATCTATATAACAGTTCAGTTACTTCAAAAACTTCTACAAACACATAATGGACAAAAGCTTAACCTAGTCTTGCACTGTTAGATATCCTCCTCTTTAGCAAAGAGCTAAGGAGAGGAGGAAAAAATGCTTAATCGATTTTTATTATTATTTTTTAAAATTAATTCTCCCTGTCAAAAGTCAAGTGTCTCAAGAGGCCTGAGTTCATATATTGGCCAGAAACAGGACTGAATTGCTAAAGTCATAGTGTAAGTGGGAAACAGTTCCCAGTCTTCAGAACAAGTGAAATCTATTTGTAAGTAAAAAAGCCTCCAGAGAAGATTTAGTGAGAAGGTAGCAGCAGTCCAAACAATTTGGCCCTTTAGTTTTTACATCAACCTTCTTTTTAATCAATTTCCACCAATTCAAGCATACCTGCTTAAATCTGTAAGTACTACAAGCAACCGTAGGTAGATATAAGAAAGCTGCATTTATTTTAGACCTAGTTCTTTTAACTTCAGCACAAATGACTGGTATCAGAAATCACTGTTTACCTCAACCACTCCAAAATAATGTCTGTCTACTCCACTTTAGATCAGCTATCACACGCCTAGTGCAAAGCCCATGCCACCTTCAGCAAAAGGTGTGTTGCCTCTACGACACACATTAGCATAAAGGTAGTCTTGTACTCAAGTGTGTGTATTCAGGAGTTTAATTTCTGTATGTGGCTCCTAAAGCAACTATTCCATTGCCACCAGGTCACCCTCAGTGTCTTAACCAAAGCATAGTGTCTCTCCGGAAAGGAATCACATTTTCATTATTGTAGTAAGAACCTTGTATCCCCCTCTAACCTCAGTTATACTGTTCATCCATTTTTCCACAGAAGATAGTCGTTGCAGTTAGCTGTTGAGCTGTATTAAAGTAAAAATCAGCCTCTGTGACTGTCCTACAGAGTCTGATTCATTATCTACGTTCATGTTAAATGTGTTCTGCCAGCAAGTAGGACAGTTGTTTTCCCCATCCCTCCCCAGTGAGCATCCTACTGGAGCTCTGCCAAATTTAAAACAAGTCAACATCATCCCCCTCCACCTTCTGCCTGAGTTATTGCAGCACTACTTAACATCAAAACATGTTGAATTCTCCAAACTAAAACCATTTAAATTTCAATAGAAAGTATAGTTTGGATACTACAGTATTTGTATCAACAGGACACAAGAACAAATAACAAAAAACCCACCGAAAAGAGCCATGAAGACAACAGATCCCACACAAAAACAGTTAATTCTCACTATCATTAACTTCTGAGGCAGGGGGAAAGAAGAGATGTCTCTTAGTCAATTCACCAGCAAACTCATCTAACTCTTTCTGTAGGGTGCTGTCAAGGGTTAGGCCTGGGCTGGCCACTAGACAAAGGACAGATGCTCTCTATTACCCAGCCCCTCTTCCCAAAGGGGAAAGAAAAAGGGAGAGACATAGATTGGAAAACTAAAACTGCTTTAATGAAAATAATAATAATATTAAATATATATACAAATCCAATACATAACCCAACCCCCCGATAGCAAACACCACTGATGCTGTGGGCACTAGGGAAGGCCCAGGCTGGGCTCAGCAGTAGATGGGAACTGGATGCAGGAGCTGGATTCCAGAACTGGATTCAGGAAGGCATGGATTGGGATCAACGGCAGAACAGACAGAGTTCTCCTTGGACACTGACCACTGCAGAAGAGAGCTTGACCCTTGTGACCCCTCAGCTTTATCCTGAATATGACATCTATGGGATGGAACACCTTGTTGGTCAGCGTAGGGTCATCTCTCCTGTCTGCTCCTCCCGACAGGTGCAGCCTCTCACTTACTGCACCCCACTGTGGGACACAGGATGCCGCAGTGACCTTGGTCTGCACAGAAGCAAGCGTGAGCAAGAGCCTTTCTGCATTCCAGTCCCTGGTAGTAACTGTAAACATCAAGCGTTATCACTGCTAGAAGCAGACACTGCTAAAATACGCTGTTACCTTCAGAAAGTGCCACCACTGAGAAGAGACTGAGCTGAAAAGTAAAATCACTGAAGAGAATGGGTTCTGTCCTAACTCAAACCAGGACAGGAGCCATGCCACACAACCTTGCACACACAGGCACTGCTTCCCAATTTTCTACCTTCCACAGCCTTCACAAGTTCACCTCTAGTTCTTACTCTGCACAACTACTGAATGTGAATGTGGTTCTTCAAGACTTCCTCCCACTAAAATTCACTGCCTCATGAAGTAAAAAAGCAAAACAAAAACACTCCTATATGATCTACTGTGTTCTCGTCAGCAAGTCCTTTATCTGCCCAACAGCTCCTGGAAGAACCCTGGCAACTGCTGTCTTTAATACAGTTCAGCAGGAAAAGCATATGCTACCTTGTACATCTTTGATGGATTACTATCGTTTCTTTCAATAAAAGCCTCATTTCACAGTGGATTTGAGCTTGCACTGTATTTCATTCTGCTTGTTACAGAAAGATGCTCAACACTGATGGAAGCCATGGAGAGCCAAGTCTTGTTCACACTCAGGGCTACTAATATGCTGCTGATTACGAGAGTAATTCCAACATCACACAAATAGTTGTAGGAGAAACAACTGTTGTTCTTTCGCCATCTGTTAGATCTCTGGGGCTGGCAGACAACATTTCCTAACAAAGTCAAAACTGGCTTCTGATCTGGGGTATTTTCTTCTCCTGCAATCAATTTAGTCATCTTGACAAGGGCAGTGAAGTCATTCCTGACCATCACAAATAACTCACTTCCCACCTTTGTCTCCCATCTCTTTCTTCACCACAGACATTTTTGTCTGCTTCTCAGATTAAAAAAAACTGCACTGATTTACTTCAAAATCTCTTCCCAAGGTAATGATAAATCTCAGATCTGTGATTAAGTGTGGCAAGTCCTCAAATATGCCAAAGAAACTCAAATGCTCTGGGTGTTATCCTGTAATTGCTGGTACCGTAACTCTGCAAGAACAAGCCAGCAATTCCAGGGCATTGCACACTTCAGAGGACACACACCATGTGTACCCACCAGCACATTAATAAAAATCTGAGCAGTGACAGATTCTCCTTGTACTTGTAGCATAAAGAGAATATTTCTTGCTCTCATTATTGAAACAGCTTTACAAACATCCTCAAGAAATAAATCCTCTGAAGTGGTTGCTGTGTAACCTAGTCTAACACAAGATACACAACAGAAGTGGAGTCCCTAGACTCAAAGGCCTATGTTTTTAGAGATAAGAATCCCTGCTTACCCAGCAAACCAAACTTCCAAGTTTGTCTCCACATTGGTTGTACAGAATGCACCTTAAAGGCAAAACAGGGGGAATCTCAGGAAAATTCAGATATATTCCAGTTCTTAAAAAAAAAACCCAAAACAAAGAAAGAAATCACTACCGACTAAACCCACACTACATCAAGGCTATGACAAAGTCCATCTCAGTTTTAGATGAAGGCATCACGGACTCCAAAACAAGAAAAATCTCTTTAGTCTATGAATGAGAATTTTTCAGGACAAAGCAGCAAGCTGAATAAAAGAGGCTGGATTTTCTGAAGTACCTTCGCTGTTCCCATCCCCTTCATCCCATCAGCTCTCCTGGCCCACCAGCCAAACCGAACAAAGAGCAAGCACCTGGGCACCTTCAGAGCACTGGCTGTAATCAAGCTGTGGGTAGCAAAACACTGAAATAGCTGTTGAAGTAGGATTGGGGCAGTGTTAAGTAGGAGCAATAGCTTCTGCTTTATGTAGGGTTTTATCCTTGTACACCCTGGGGAGACTTTCTGGGGCTTTCCTTTGCTCCAGTCTAAGACTGCCTCCAGCCTTTACCCACATCCATCTCCACTGGAAAAGTAAAAATAAAGGCTTGGCAGACGCTCCTTAAAAACCCACAGTGAGCTCTCAAAGCAGTGATAAACAGCATTAGTTTGGCCATTTGACTCCCTTCCAACTCTCGCACAGTGAATTTTATTATTCCTTTTTCTTCATTAATCTCAGTGTTGTGCAAACAGTTATGTGCATTGTGTCAACAGCGAGGATCATGAAGGGACTCAAACAGCAGTTTAAGTACATTAACATTTCACATATTTCATTACAATTATGTGTGCACATCAAAAGCAAATCAACTCTGGTGTTGTTTAATGTGAATTTTACAAGGTATGTTCACATAAGGTCTGGCTAGTTGAGTCCTGAGACAGTGCAACCTCAGAATGTTCTTCTCTGACACTTTCTCAAGGCCAGTTAATGCCAGCCCTGCCTCTGGGATAAAGGGCCCTAATTAATTCAAGACCTCGGACTAAAAGCATCAGCAAAGTCATTATCTCCCATACAGGTAGATTTCACAACCAGAGTTTTCAGGTTCAGATGAATTCAAAGAATTGACACAAATGAAACTATGAAGGAGGGGGGGTAAATGAAACGTTCAAAGATTTGGAATGCCTTTCTAAATTCTACTCACAGCACAACACAAACTATGTAAAATGACTGTAGGCAAAACCACAAACAGTTACATCTGGTCATTGAAGAGACATTAAGGAAACATCTAACACAAAAGCAATTCATATGTCTCAAGTTTTGCATTTTTTCCCAAGTCCCTGCTCAGCCTCTCTGCCACTTTTCTGTCCTAAATAATTCTCAAACATTTCTCTTCTGCCTACCTAGCCCTAATCCAGGTCTTATCCATCCTTTCTCTGGGAGGATTTGGTCAGAAAGAAAAAAAAAAGAAACAACATCTGCTAGAGAAACACAGCAATATAGTAAAAAATATCGACTACAGAAATAAAGGAAAGTACAGCTTTTTTTTTCCCCCCTTTACTGTTGCTGACAAGTTTTCTGTAGCTCCTATTAGAAAGTGAAGTCAATGGTCACTAAATCATCTTTGCACCCATATATACGAAGGATAGAGTTGATCCTGTTACATCCTTGTCAAAAAACTGTTTTATTTACACCGTTTTTAAAGACTCACAACAGCAAAGACACCACAAACATTCCAGGTCCTCCTCTTTTCTCCTCTGCCCCAGCCTCGGGAACATATTAGAGTTGAAAACCTTCACCATAAACCACTGAAAATTTATGTCCCACCACCATTTTTTCCTCTCCCGATCCACCCCATCACCATCTCTCCCCATGTCTACACAACCCAGCTTCCCTTAGCTTTTCCTTCTAGGTCTCACCCTTCGGGCCTTTAATCATGCTCCCAATACCTATGAGTCCACAGAGCCAGATTCTGAAGTATGAAGTTGACCAGCTGAAGTCTGAACATCAAATACAGCAAACAGGCAGTCCTATCCCTCAGCTTTACTTACAGTTCCTTCCAGCTCACACCAAAGGAAAGGACTTGTACAGCTTACACAGGTGCAGAAAAACATATTAGATTTAGTGAACAAAAACTGCACTTGGGAAGAAAACTCAAAAGTTCTTCAGAAAAGGAAAAAGGACTTTCAGAATAGCTCACTAGAGGGAGCCCCCATAAAGTGCATGAATATGCTCAGCTGGTACAAGAAAAAAGGATGGCACAAGCCTAACATCACTGAAAAAAATCAAGTCTGAAATTCAGTCACTGATAAAATATCCAGGATTTTGAAGTCTAGAACACTTTGAAAGTATATTCATTTTTGAAACAGGTCTCAGACATCCAATTACAGAAATCCCTACAGCAATACCAAAGAGCTTACAACCAATGGGCGAAGAAAATACTACAGCTGGAAGAGCTGCTAAAAAAAAAAAAAAATCTTCATTTTAAGACTATTTGATAATGAAAGAGTAGAGCACACACAAAATAGTAAAAATAAAGCTGCATAGTATAAAGCAATACCTACAGCAAAGAAAAAAGCTCTTGGCACTCCATGAGCTAAAGCAGATAAGAAAAGACATCAAAGAATGAACAAGTGAAAAGGATTTATGGCAGCCAGGCTCACAGGCCTGCAATATTAACATGAAATTTTGTTAAACAAGTCAGACAACTTAACAGTTTTTTCATCCTGTTCACAAAAGCAAGAGTAACAGACTGAATAGAAAGAGACAAAGTTGAAAATGGGAGTTTCATCATTTATAGTCAGCTTTTGAATTCACAGCTGAAGACAGTAAATTAACTCCAAGTTAAAAATAAATATTAAGTCTGGCTGCTATCTCATCCCTGCTACAACAACTACTAGTAGCAACATGCATTCCCACCAGGAAGGCTTCTCCAGCAGCAGTCTACAATCTGGGAACAGCACTAGGAAAAGAACCTGAGCAAGGGACAAAAGTCCCAACATCGACCCCAGGCAAAAGTCAGCCCTTCCACTCCTAGGAAAATCCTCAGCAAAGGCTGGACTGAGACGCTGCACCACTTTTCTTGGGCTGCTGAACAGCAAAGGAGTCGAACAAGCTCTAGGAGTACATCTGATGACAGGAAAACACACAGCAACCGTTCTGCCACCTACTCTGTGCACTCTTCCCTTCAGTGCTTTTTTTTAATGCTTTGTTTTTACAAGTGCCTTATACAGATTAAAAATGACAAACTATCAGCAATCGCTAACCTCACGTACAACACAGCTTTCCATCCCATTTGTTTCTGCATAGGCTCAGGGAGCATTAGAAAAGACAGATTGTAAGATCTACTACACTACATGCCTGCTTCTACTCCTACAAACCGTGGATGATCGTACAGGAAAGGCAATTGCTTATCTAAATCAAGATAAGCATCATTTCCATATGTTCCATCACCGGGGGAAAGCATTCACAGATTCACTCAAGAGCTTCAGATTTGTAGTACAGATTTGCTCTATCACTTCTTGGACTTTAACGAGATCAGAACCTGAGCACAAGGAAGAAACATCTGTTGCAGACAAATCACTTTCTCCCTAGCCAAAAATGCAGCACAACATGCATATCAAAGGCACTTGATGATGAACACCAACACCTTCTCCCTGTCTGCGCACTCTGCCAATATGCTCTGTTTCAGCTAATTACAAAGCAGCATAATTGGATTAGCTGAGGACTATAGCCAAGTGCGAAGCTTGAGGCATACAGACACCACAGTTCACAGAATGCATGAGTTGGGTGGGACCTCTAGAGACAGTCAAGTCCAACCTCCCTGCACAGAGCAGGGTCACCCAGAGCAAGCTGCCCAGGACCCTGTCCCAGTTGGATTTTGAGTATCTCCAAAGACAGAGACTCCACAACATCTCTGAGCAACCTCAGTGTTCAGCCACTTACCCTCACAGTAAGTGCATGGTTTTCACAGACTGATCTGGCTGGAAGAGACCTAAACTATGTCCCTCAGTGCCACATCTACACATCTTTTAAACACTTCAAGGGATGGAGTTTCCACTGCTTCCCTGAGCAGCCTATTCCATTTCATGGTATCTTCCATTTAGGAGGTATGAAATATCCCCATTTAAGAATGTGAGCATCACTTGATGTTCACTGGCTAACTGTGAAGCCACACCATAACTGAGTTGAACAGCACTATAATACACCTCTCTGCTGGGCTACTGCAAAAAGCCCTGAGGTAATTCACTCGGTCCAAGCTAAATGCAGTGCTTCAGCTATCAGCAGCCCAAAACCTGGGTTGTAAATACAAGCCTCTCCTTTTCAGTCACAACTGAGCTTGAGCCACTGAAGACTATGTTACACACTAAAGAGAGAAAGGGTGGTGTACCATGAGCATTGATGAAAAAACAACCACTCAGTCCTAACAGCCCACACAATGCTCTATGCAAAACACAATTGTTCTTGTCTTACAAAGGTCTTGCATAGTCCTTACAGTGTTATGTTACAACTTTTCCCCACAGTCAATTCTATACAGCTCTGTATGGCTCCTGCAGCCCCAAAAAACTGAGAAGCAAATAAACCTTTAAGTCTGGGAAAAGAAGAAGGGTAAGCAAATGGAGAAGCTTGACCTTTTTGTGCAATTCTTGTAAAATGAAGGAAGATTTGGTATGGAGTGCAAAAGTATCAAAGATAGAAGTTTGAGAAAGCAGTAAAAAAAACAAGGAGAACAAAGAATATATTCTTGATTCTTATTTGTGATGCAACCTGGTCTGCAGGGACACACAATTGTCAATTCATAAATCAGTCGTCACACTCCAGCAGCATGCACAGTGACAGCAAAGACACGACATAAGTAGGCTGGGGCCCTAGGGTATTCCTGTGTTTGCTTGGAGAGTCAGCATCCAGCTGCTATGGTTGCTGTGCTTGCTTCTGCTGGCTTGGTATTTCATGATTTAGGGTCCATAGGAACGGTTGCTGGTTTAGCTGTGACCCAGAAGGAGCTGTGCTTTGTGTTTTTGAAGAAACTCAATCACTGTCTTGTTTGGTTGGGTTGGTTTTGTTTAATATGAGCCTTCAGAGGGATTCAAGACTTTGTGACAATATATTGGAACAAAAATGCTGTTGGATAGAACGAAGTTCCTGCCCAAGCCTGATTATCAGTACCTCATTCTGAGGGACACCAAGAATTTCAATACACAGATCTTTCTTCCAGAATGGCAGTGTTAATTGTATTGAAGTACGTTAAATGGTCAGCCAAGGTCACATGGAGACAAGAACGACCCTGCATCAACTTTAACTCAATTCCTACTTCACAGCCTCCCTCTACTACAGAGAGTTTAATGTCAGTAACAAAGGATGTTAAAAAACTGAGAAGAAAAAAACAAAAAAACCCACACACATTAGACTCTTTTAGGCCATTGTTCATTGCCTCAGAGAAACATGTTGATACTTTCCTCTAAAGCTAGAAGTCTGCAGGTGACACTACTTTGCTAGATTCCTTCAAAGACAAAACAGATCACCTTCCCTGCAAGAGTTGTGTCTTGGTAATGTCACAGCATTCATACAACTGTTCCTGTTATGCTCAAATCAATTCGGCACCTCCTGGGATAACTATGAGCCTTCATCCAGAATTTACACTACCAGCAACCCAGAACTGCATCGCTCAGCTTTAGAAACTGGCTGGAAAAGTGCCTTTTCACAGGCAACCAGGTGTTCAGTCTTCAGCAGCATCTATTTTATTTACCAAGAAGTGAAACCCATTTTTAATAGGTGGGAATAACATATACAGCATCAAGCAAAATTGAAACAAGTTTATAGTGGGAAACCACAAATTCATTAGCTTTCACTCATTAGCCTACTAAGTAGCCAGATGATTTTTACTCTACATTCCCTGCTTTTTTGAATTCCCTACACCATTGCTAAGCAACAGCTTCTCTAGTTGAGTATTACAGCCTTCTGTAGGACTTAACTGTGGAGTTTGGAAACAAAAAGTTACCAAACTATGAGACTTCTGCAAAACTGTCAGCAAATATTTCATGGCATTGTCATTGAAGGACCTCTGCATGAGGTACAGTGACAACTGCTTACCAGATAGGAGTAGGAACATTAGTTTTCTAGTACAAGGGAAGAGAAAGGCAAGTTTTTACACAAGTATAAAAGACATAAATGTTTTCCACAATAAGGCATTAGGTTTGGTGGGTAGCACTTACCTTGCAGCATTTTCCCTCCCCTACCCTGAGATATCACATGTGATTTGCTACCCTAAGAAAGAACAGGGCTTCAATTGAAAGAGCAAGGTACAGAAGAAAATCTTCAGTATCTGAAGAGGACTCTACCAAGATGCTCTAGCATTGTGAGTCATGCTTGCTTTATGGACTTGAGAAACAGAAAGGGATACAAATTCATTAGCAGTTACGGGAAAGATTTAGCTCTTTCTTCTTCTGCATGTCTACCTAGAAAAAAAGTCACAGCAAACCTCAAAGCCCTTAAGTCAATGTAGACATACGTTGGTGAACACCACCTGTTCCATCTGGATTTAGTTATTTGCAACATACTTACAAACCTTATCCTGTAAGAGCTCTTGTAGCAACGCAGAAATTGGAAAAAATAGAATTCTACTTTTTCTTTACACACAACAGATCCATACCCTCAGTGAGAGTTACATGAAGTCTGGGATTTGCTTTCAGTTGATGTAGATTTGTTAAGTCTCCCCACAAAAGGGCAGCACCGCAACACACAGTATGTTTTAAAAAGATGCTGCTCTTGTACAGAGTACCTTATTCATACAGAAAAGATGACATTAAGCATACAGGAATAATCCAACACAAGCTGAACTTCAACTATCAGTCATTTGTGCAGCAAATGAAAGAGAAGTATCTCACAATACCTTTACAGGATAACCATCAGTACCAAACAGACAATCAAAAAGGCCTTTGTTTACATAAACAAGCCTCTGTGAAAAAGCAAAGGGCAGGATAAGGCAGGTAAATGTTTTAAAGCAAGACAGATGTACAGCCAAGTTCTACACTCTCTTCACATCTACATTATAGATGGACCAAGGCTTTTGGACAGCATCTTCTTGGTAAACTATGCAACAGTCCTTTCTAACTCAAGGTTTGACCATGAACTCCTAGGTGCTGTTAGTGCAAAGGCGTCTGTAGAGAACCACTTTCAGAAATTAACATATTGGTTATACCAGCACAAGCTTAAGAGATTTAATTTTGCAAGATATACATTCTATAGCATCTGCCCACAAAAAAATATCCACAAACTTTGGTAAAGGCCTTTGTGACACACACTTCTGCAAACACGCCAAGCCAACGTACAACAGCAGCAAGTCTCGGTAACTTTTCTGTGCACAATCATCCTACACCCCCTTCCCCCATTTAAATAAGAAATGCTGCTTAGTGAAACTGAGCCACACGATTGTCATTTCAATCGTTTTTAAAGCTGTGCACAATGGAAGTTTCTATTTAAACTGGATTGTTAAGCCTTTTCTCCAGCACAGAAGAGCATTTTCTGTGCATCATAACAGCATCTGTATGCAGCACTCCCTACAGGGCTGAGGAATTCTCTGTCAACTGGATTTTCCAAAGGCACATCAGCTAGGTGCCCTCTCGGAGAAAGCCACATATCACTTCACAAAGTGCTACAACAACATATTCAGCCATTAGTTGGTTTGTTTGAGACACTTCTACATGGCAAGCAGTTCAGCTCTAGTGAACCAAAAGAGGGAAACCAAGCTTATCTTGTTTCCAATGATTGGGTTTTTAACACATGTATAATTGAGTGTTTAATTGTGCATGAAGCAAAAGCAGCTACGCATGAAAGCTGGTTAATATGATCCAGAGAGCTCAGTGAGCTTAAACTGCATCAATGATCTCCCTACCTTATCAAGGGAGTTAAACCAGCACCCTTACATGGTGGTTAACTTGCAGACTTGATGCAAGCCCCCCACATGGAGAGCAGCAGTTGACAGGCCTACCCCGTGTGATCACTAATTGTTACTAGCCCCAGGCAGCAAATCCTAGTTGAAGCAACAGTTCCATACTATCATAAACATCTGTCACTTCTAAGCTACAGTGAATTAAGACAAGCCATACTAGTCTCTCACTGTCTTACCAAAGAGACTCCCAGTCTTCGGTAGGAGGCCATCAGCTTCTTCCACCCACACTTGAACTGAAGACATCCAATAGTCATACAGGCGGTCAACAGGGCAATATATCTACATTAGTAAACGATGACAAGCATACAGTTTAACAGCTCGATCTTGGCCTCAGCCTAATTGCAGACACGTGACTCCTAGTCAGGCCAGCACACTGGCTCACTTTTGCCTGCTAAAGCCTGTGAGGACATATGCCACAATCCATCACACATTATAGATTAGAGTTTTAGCCAAGTTAACATACTGAACAAAACCAGGTGACTTACTGAAACTGACTTTGTAGAGCAAGAAATTAATTTGGGGATTTGATCTTGCAATCCCCCATGCTCAAAAGGAGCTCATCCTATACACAAAAAAGAGAAGGGAGGGGAAAAAAAAAAATCAAAGAGAAGATATCAGACATATATAAAAAACAATTACTGGAAACTAAGAGGGAGAAAAGTACTAGTTTCATATACTTGGTACAACCTCTCACTCAAAAAATTACTATTCTTCTTCTTCTTTCCCTTATCAGTCTTGAATAAGAGACAAGTCACCAAGTCAGCCACTGAAAAATCCAGGCTGGAACATGAGAATTTCTGAGGAACAGCCCATACCAACTGACACGCAGCATCGCTGCTGCTAAAGCCATCCTTCCTTGCACTCCAAACAAGCTCACCAGTTGACAGCACACTGCATCACCTGGACTTTCTAACTCTGGTTAGTACTTCCTGAGGGATCTCTGCACAAAACTTCAGTGCACAGTGATGTTCCATAGCTACAAGAAAAGGACTGTTTCTCACAATGCACGGGGCGGAAGTTTTCGGAGTTAATAATTTGGTCAAGACTCAGGTCACCAGCATTTAAACATCAGAAATATTCTTTCTGGCAAAGACACACTTAACTTTCCTCTACATCTCCCCCATTATTACTCTCTAAAACACACTGAGAACTTGCAGAGCCTCAATAAGGGTAGTAATTTATTGTTGAGAGCAGCATCCTTTTCTACGGTTAACTCTAGCCCCTCAAGGAGCTGGCTGCCATCGGAGATAGGAGGGTTCTCTCAGCCGCAGGCAAAAGGGCCACAGAATGATAACTGTATTGAGGACCTGTATAAGCTTACTGCTGTGTGGAAGTCAACATTTTAAAAAAGCATGAAACAGCAGCTTAGAAGTCATCGTCTTAATTACAAAGACAAATTATTTACTTTCTTGGAGCGAGGATTAGCTGCACTGGATTATATGTTCTTAATCTATATAAACAGAGCTGATTTTTTGCTCTTTAATAATCATCTCCTACACTTGATGAAAGCAAGATTTCTCAGTTTATCCCAAAACACTTTAAATAAAACCGTAAGGCAAGCATCATTTCTTTGACAGCTAATCCAACCCATAAAGGTTATACGCTTGCAGCTCACCAGAGAACTACAAGGTCAATTGAATACATACTGGTTCTTTGTTTACTGTAGGTTTTCCCCCCCACACCATACAAAACACATATCACTAACTAGATGGGAATACTTGCCTCTAAAAACAAACCAACACCCCACCCCCACTCCATTATTTCTCAGTTTACACTCAAGTAAAACTTGCAGCCAAAGGGTTTTTCCCCATCTCTGTGCCGTGCAAAGCTATCTTCGAAAAGAATAGCTGAAGTATCTGTTTAGGCCGACAGAAAAGTGTGTGGGGTCAGTAGATCACATGGTCAGGTTTGTACCACTCTGCAGCTTTGCATCTGTTCTGGACAGATCCCTAAAAGGCAGCCAAGAGCCTGGGAGAAGCAGAGCACACAGGGCTCCGGTTACTCCCTATTGCTCTGGCAGCCATTGATATCTGTTGCAGCCAAACATAAACCACCTCAGCCTTAAAGTCACTTTGCATTACGCCACGGGCACACGCAGACTCCTGGACACCTTCAGAACAGCTGAAGCTGCAAACATGGTTTGCTGCTGTTACCGCTCCAATTCCTTTGCTGGTTCCCTAATTTATGCATAACATGGACAGACAGCAGAAGCCTCTTGCACAAAAAGCATGTCATTTCAAGTATTGAAAGTATTTAAAATACTTCATCACACAACTCAGATACCACAGATGTTAATTGTTTAGTGGAGCTCCCCTAGCTATTACACACAGAAATTAATAAGCAATGATCTCCACATGCATCTACATGACACAGCTTCCTAACCTTAAGCCAAACACTTTATCATAAGGTCTCTTGAAGACTAATGTGTTTAAGTAACAGAGTGATATGCCAATATATGAAAAGTAAGGACGAAACTATACACAGCATGAGCTGGAACTCACATTTGAAGTCACAGCTAACAACAGGAGATTCTGAGCTGTGGCATACAAGTTACTGCAGTTCTCTATGTGAATATGACAGAAAAACTGCTGTTATGTGAACTTAACCGAAGTTTCAGTAGCAAAAGCACCATTTTCTTTGGCTGACAGATAACAAGCATCACACTGAGCTAAAATGTCTCGATTTATGTTCATCCTTGTCACTCAGCTAGAAATCCATTCTAAAGCCAGTTGTTAAATTCACTATAAGAAAAAAGATAATGCAAGCTGATGGACTTGGGGTTTTGGGGGGAATGGCCTTGAAGCATACTGGTTTCACATAGCTATTACAGACAGAACTCACTGATTGCTGGGCAACTTTTGACAATCTTTGTGTTCTAGTAGAACATAGGTTTTCTTCTGTATAACTCACTGAAAATAAGTGGTTTAGAGAGATGCTATTTCTTACTTGCAGATACCTGGCTGAATTTCACTACAGCTTAGTAGTGGGTTACTTTCTAAAGGCTGTTTGATGATCATCACCTTGATTCCTACTTCCTGCAGAACAGAGTCACATCGAACAGGGCCACCTGGAGATGCTCCAAAGACTCCAGCATCACCTGTGCTTAACTAATCACCTCAAGAAATGCTGGCCAACAGAGCACAGTATTGCCACAGGTTTTCTTTTCTGCGTGAAGTATTTTGAGAGGCTCATCTAGATGCTTTGTCTCCATAATCTTGTGTCAACTCACTGTTAATATTTAGAAATATAAAAATTCATAGTACAAAGTTTTTATCAAATCCAAACCTTACTATTATACACAAAACCCTCAGTGTTCCAGTAGATTAATTTGAATACAGTTTGAATCATATCATTGTCTACAAATATTACAGATTAAGAAAATCCAGAGGATGTCAAAACATCTAAACACCCTTCAGGATGTGCTTAAAAAAGGGAAAAAGGACTGCAGAACTTTCATGCCATTTAATCTTAAACAAAACCAAAAAACCTCAGGTGAATGTGTCCTTTTTTAACTTTATCTAGTCAAAACTAGTTCTTACCATTAGTAAAGATCTTTAAATCATCACCTGAATTTGCTGTTTTCTTGGCACTGCTGCTATACCAGTGAATCCCACAGGCCATGAGAGTCAGCAGGACTGTCAGCTGCCTGGAGTTAAACTATATGATTTATTCCATTTTCTGAATTTTCCCATTAATGAAAGAAAATGTTTTTCTACCAGCAACACACAAAACTCAGTGACAATAGAAATCCCAAGACCCCGATTTTTCAAAAAGCTTTCAAGAAGTTTTCTGAAGTCATAACTGTGTGCCCAGGAAAATACTAATATATGTATTTAACTTCAAAACCCCCTCTAGTTATCCATCTACATAGTGGCACTTTATTAACCAAGTATCACACACACAACAGGAATGTCTAGCATGAAGTGAGATATAATAAACAGCACTGAAATACAGGTATACAAATTCCAGAGCTTCAGAAAACAAGTCCATTATTTGTATGTTGTCTGGAAGGAACTCTCCTTCAACACAGAGAACAGAACAGATGAGACATGTCTGCCTTTGGTGTACCTGAAGGATAAGGAGTGGAAAGAACAAGGGATTATAGCACATACATACTACCCAGCTCTGTGTGACAAGCTCATTCTTCATTTCCAAAGTGGACAATTCCTTATTTTCTTAAACGCAGTTGAAACAAAGAAAGCCTATGTTTACAGAAACTGTTTTCAAGAAAAAGGGGTTTTTCTTCTTTTCCTACCATCCCATTAAAGAGGGCCACTTGTCAATAGCAGCAGTGGAAGGAAAAGGGACAGCATTACAATACTTGAGCCCCCAGGTCCCCATGTGCAGCCTAGCAAGCCGTATGCCAAAAGCCACGGGTGCTGACAACACTGCCCTTCTGGAAGTGCATGTACCCCCATCAGCTTACTACCAAAAAGCTTTTGGATTGTTCACACCATTTTTCCTAACAGTCAGTACAAAAATTTGTGTTGTACTGAACCCCCTCAATCTCCAGCTGAGTATCTACAGGAACTATTGCCAGCCCAGATGCTCTCTCCTTCTCCTACAGCTTCTGACTCCAGTGGCTGACTGATTGCACCTCCTCCACTTTATTCGTTCTTGGTCCTTTCTTGATTTCTCCTCATCACTCTTCCTGAACAGCCACTCCACCTTTACTAATCAATCTGTCATTTTTTCACTGTATACCATGTTGGAAGTAAATGGTAAAGGACTTTTTCCACATTCCCCATCAGTTGATGGTTTGGCTTGTCAAGCACACAGAGGATTGATGCCCCCTGCCCCCACCCCAGACCTCTTTAGTTTGTCACTGCAAGAAGTAGCCTTTCGCTTAAAGAAAATATAAAAACTGGGGCATGGCATTGTTAAGTCATCACCAATTTCATCATACCTCATTTAGGTTGTACCAAGTGCCCTCCATAAGTCCCAGTACACAGAGCAGAGACTCTCATCAGCAGGACAACTTAAATTCTAATTTTTTTTTTTCACTCAAAGACAGTTCTTATACACTTGATACATTCAGAGTAGGGTCAACATTAAAGGGAAACAAAGTCTGAAACAGATGCAGTAAGTCACATTAATATACACATTTCTTCTAATTGTACTGATCCATTGAAACATGGAAGCATTTCAGCAGTCTAACCTAGAAGTTCACTATTCCACATGGGTTATTTACAACAAATACATCAAAGGAAACAAGTGTCTGCAGATATTTTCTCCTGAATGTACAGTATAACAAAAGCTTCAAGTGGCAGAGAAGTGTTTCAGCACCACTTTTGCCTTCCAGCAATTTTTTTGCAGCGTACTGGGTACTAACAGAAAGAATGCACGAGCAGCTACAAGAAAATAAATTCACCACTGCCATGATTCAGTACTTGCATATTAGACACTGACATTTTACTTATGTGAAGTGTAACAGCAATCGCAACGTAAATCCCCACCTTGTCACCTTCAGCAGCCCAAGTAATATAAGATCTGCGCTTTTTAGCACATTATACAAAATCTTGGAGTAACTGGAATAAAAACACAGTTCAGGCTAGAACGGATGGTCTCCCCATTAAACCACATGATACACCACATATCCCCATGAACTGCAGGCCTCCAGAATGAGCTCTGGAGAAGCCAGGTCATCTTTGTTATTTATATGCAGCCTTTGTTTTCGAGATGGACAGGCTTCCTGCTGTGTTAACCTATGAAAGACCTACTCTAATGGGAGAAAGAGGTCTAGGGGTACTGTGGCAATACAGCTACTCATCAGCATTGAAGAGCTCAGCAACCTCAGACATATTTTCACTTCAAAAGTCATTAAAGATGCTTTTAGGAGTAAATGATAGCATTAGTTGTTTATGACAATGGCATCTGCAAAACTGTCAGATACTCCTCCTTTAGCACACTGTGCTAAAATTAGTGCTACAGCTTCCCCATTTCATTAAAAACAGCCAATTACTTACAGGCCTCACCTCACCTGAAGTATTATCATAAAGCCCATATTCACCTGCAGCCATGAGATGACTCTACACACCTGTTCACACAGGCCACTGTTTGCTCTCTAAAGATAACAAAAGGGTCAGAAAACTAGTCCTGTTATCTGCAGAAGCAGGAAACACTTTAGATCTCAGTCAGACCCACAAGCTTCAGCCAAGTAGGATAACAAGACAGAGTAAAAAAAAGGAGGAGAAAACCAACTCAGAAGTTGTCCCTCTTCTTCCACACCCTTGTGTGGATGAAAGATCTAGATGAAGAATGAGGCACTGTTACAGAATTACATACAGAATTCTCTAAGTGAATCAGATTCTCATTTTTGGTCAGCCTCACTGCAGGATTTTGACAGATCTACTGGTGATCCTAACTGATAACACTGCACAAAGAGAAGGGGAGTTAATCGAGGCCATGCTTGTGCTCTCAGCCCAAGAAAGTGGGTGGGACCACAAGTCACAGAGGCTTCAAATCCAATCTCCCATTTCTGGATTCTCAGAAGACAACACAACTCATGCACTTCGCCTCCACTTTTCAGCCATCTATAAGAACACCACTCTTTTGCCCAGATTCCCCATATCATCATGCTCACTAAGTTTCAAAACCGAAGTTCATTAGGCACAGCTGACTTGAGTATCTGGAAAGTAAGACTCATACAGAGAAGAGCTACTTCACACACTTAAGGGTTTCAGTGTTACAATGGCTCTGAAGATACTTGCAGAATTAGTCAACACCAGTGAGGCTTTAAAAAATTTTGCTGGGGTTTTTCCTCTCTGCCCCCAAAGTGCTTGTCTCCACATTAGGCTGCCACTGTTAGTAGCAAAATGGGTTGTAAGTGTTGGCCCTCCTAAAGTAACTTCAGACTGAGAAAAAAGAATTCTGTAGTCTTTAAAAAGATTCCCCTGTTGTACTTACCATCACCTTCACTCTTACTTTTTAAGTCTTCCATCCATGTTGGAATATTTTTCAATGCCACATAATCCCTTAAGTACTCTTTGCGTCTTTCTTCCAAGGTCATCTTCAGCAAACGCTCTGTTTAGTGGAAAGAGAAATAAAAAAAACTTTTGCAAGCTTTCATATATTTTTTGCACATTAGCCAAGTAGTGACCAAGTCAGTGTCCTTGATGCAATTAAATCCCATTTGAGAGAACCAAGCATGGGTGATTCAATTAGTTACAAGTAATAGGAACTGAACATGGTGCAGCTAAACAACTGCACGTGCCTGTTTCCGGTTACTCCAGTTCAGCAAGAAGAAATGCCTCTTTACCACACTCACGGCTGCCCAGACTTTGTCTCCACATCACCAATGTGCCTCTTTTTCCTGTCACTGCAATCCAAGGATTGGGGAACTAACAGCAAGTTTATTAAGTAGGGAATTGTGGTTTTATAGAGAGTTTTCAGGTATTAAACTCTATTCTTCAAGATCTGCGTTCATAAACCAAAACATTAAAAAAACTAGTAAGATCAAAATTGAAATATTTTTACCTAAATGAGCTTACCAATGCCAACAAATGAAGGCAGGGAGCATGGCACAAAATTAACACAGTGCTGCTACATTACAACAGCAATCAGACCTACAGCACATGTTATGTCACCTCCTAGATGGCTGGGGTGATAAGAAAGGCTTTTTTGTTTGGCAAACAATGTAATTTTCAGCATGAGAAAGCCTCTGTCATTTGCTTTAGAGTTCATCCAGTGGCATTTAATCCCATTCTCGGCCAAAAATCAGTAGCTGTAGAAAACCCTAGGATACCCGTTAGATACCCAAGAGTAAGTAATACAAGTATGTAAGTCTGACAGACTTGGGATACCCAAGAGTAAGTAATACAAGTATGTAAGTCTGACAGACTTGGGTTGAACATAATCCCCCAGCCACCAGCTAAATGTCTTTCTAAAAAGCAGACCAGGACCACCATGAGCCGCACCAGCTGGATTTGAAGTGCTGCAAAACAGAACCTGGGTTTAAAGTGGTTAAGCTTTAGAGATTTATTTCAGCATTTATATGACACACTTGGTTACCACACCAAAACACATGTGGATGGTTGTTTTCTCCTGAGAAAATCATCATATCTTTTTTCAGGCATCTAGTGAAAAGTAAAGCCTCGAAGACTGTACAATTATGACGGCTACTGCCAACTTCACTCTTCTTCAGACCTTACTAAAAATGGACTAAGAAAAAACATCCCAATGACCCAACACTGCAAACAACCCCAGCACTTCAGCAAGACTCTGATTTTTGCAGCCACCTTCTCTTCTCCCTCCCCTCCTCATCACTGCTTAGTATTAGCTCAGCACAAGATGCAGAGCTTTCCCCCTTCCAAGAAGTAGGGGGGAACTGTAGAGCATATCACAACACCCAGACACTGATCAAATTTCTGGGCCTGGTTTTACCAGTGGCAGTATACTACTATTACCATACTAGAAGTTTTTATTGACTCAATCAGTAATAAATGCTCTTTGATGATTGAAGAGTTTTTAGGGGTGTAGGGAAGGCTGGACCTGTATTATTTGCCTTTGGCATAAAAGGACTAGATGGACATGAAAAGAATATTTTCATGTCAAGTTGAAGGAACAGTGAGCAAGATGAGCAGTAAAACTGCTTCAGAGATCAAACATTTAAAAGAGAACAAAAATCACTTTCACTGGGTTTTGTTGGTTTTTTTGCAAACTAGAGTTTCCTATTTGCGCAGGCTGCTATCAGGCCAGTCTAATAACCAACGGAAGGTTTTGAGCACAGAATCCCTTATCAAAATAAGTTTATTTTGGTATTTCTAACAGTACTGCCAATTTCTTCAGTAGACAAAAACGTTTCCCATTATTCTGGCTTGGTATCTTAACTGGGTATTTATAAATGCAAAAGTAAAACCAAGGTCATGTTGTGCCATTACGCGTAACAGATACACACTTAACTCCATTACTTGATCTGCAAGCATATAAACCACCAAGTATTTAATGTGCACATTAGAAGTGCCACAGAAGAGCAAACCTGAGAGCACGTGTGTCTGCGTGTGTCAGGTCTTAGGAAGTCTGACTGCCTTTTGCTGAAGAGCCAGCTCTGTGCCTTCAAAACACAAGCTCCCCTCTATAGGATGGTTTTATAAAACTTCACTCTTGCAAGTCAGCAGCAAGAACTTAAGCCGAGCTTTAATCATACACAAACTCCCCAGAAGATGCTTCCAACAGCCTGAGCTGCAAGTACAGCTTTCTGCCTGTAGCTTTATGACATGCCTTTAAAAGTTTGTAGGCAGAGCAATCGTGTGCCTTAAACTCTGATACCAACTCCAGTCCCGCTCCTACTCTGTTTCAGCTGTCCTCAAGCAACATCCACCCAGGGAGCACACAACCCAACCCTTAATTACCAAAAAAGTAATTAAGAAAAGCAAGCGTATTGTCAGTGGGTTTGAACTCAATATTTAGCTTTTTCTTTTTAAGAAGTTCTTCAGAATATAAAAGGCTGAGAACAATTGCACTCAGCGCTTCATGGGAAGAGCAAAACCAGCGAGCACAGCCAGCTTTACAGGCATGCAGGAGTACCTGGGAAGGGCAAAGGCAGACATAACAAAAGATGTGATTTCAAAAGTACCATCTAGGTAGGAAGGAAAGTTGGGCATCTATATCCTCTCTAGTACAGAAGGTACTTGGTAAGAACACAAGGCTACAAGCTGAGGAGCAACACCAACAAGGAACACTGAAGTTTTTTCTGCGCTCCTCACTCAAATGACACAGGGCCAGCATCAGCAGCATGGTGCTGGAAAGCAATTACTGGAGCAGAACACCAGCAAACACTGTTCACTCTCACTAGGCAGAGACACTGAGTTCTGGCCAGCCAGCAATCACAAACATGCTTGCCTGGGTAGAAAAATCTCACCAGCAGTTGTGAGCTCTAGTTTGCAGTCAGTAACATCACCATACTGATGGAGACCACTATCCTCACAGCTAAGGCAAGGGAAGCATGCCTGCAGCTCAGGTTTCCAGCTTACCCTCCAGCCTGTCCACTTAACCCTCCTCACAGAGGGTTCAAGTTCACAGGCCAGGCTGTGAATGCACACAGACAGCAGCAGAGCTGGAAGAGATAAGGGGGAGTAACAGGAACACTCAACAGAACCTACCAGAAACCTTTCCCCATCTGCCCTCAGCATAAACCCAGCATTTTTTGAAGGTAATGATACAGAGCATTAAGGACTTGCTCAGGGGAAGTAAGCTGTAGTTGATCACACATCAGCAATGGCTGAGAAGATTAACTATACCCTCTCTGTTAAAAACAAAAACTTAAAACACCTGGTAGGAATCTGTTGTCTCACTTTAACAACAGAAACATGCTTTGTGAGACAGTCTGGAAAAGAAAAAAAGCATGCCACAAAACTCATTTTGTTTGAAAGGAGTTTCACAGGGGCAGCTAACCAACAGAGAAATCAGTTTATTTGTGTTTTAGCAATTTTTCCTTACAAACGTGACTCGATTTCTGCCACAGACAAAAAGGATGAATCCAAGCCTTCAAACTGGTCTTCTGCCTTCTTGGCTTGAAACACACACAGCCATAGGGGTGATGGAAGAAAAGAAAGAAAAAGAAAACTTCAAATATGACCCACTGGTGTGGTTCTGGTTTTTCCTCTCCTCTATTTCTAGATTATTTGTAAACACACCAGGCACCAAATGTTTCCTCCCAGACAATGTAAGGATTACACTTCGCTGGGGGAATTCCTCTTAATTGCTCCCCACGTGATCAATATAAAGTACCAAAACGCCAAGGTCTGTATAAAATGCTTGTCCCACGGTTTCCACGGGCTGGAGTTTGACATGGGGGTTTATAAACCGAGACTACACAGGGTCGGCGTCCTTAAAAAAATATTTCTTATAAGGGGTGCGTACGCTTTGAGAGCCTCACAGCCCGAACCCTTCACCCTGGCTGATCAACGCTAGAAGCTAAACTCCAGCGCATTACACCAGCGATACCAATAAACCGTATTTTTCCTGAAAAACATGCGCATCGCAATGAGAACAGGCACGTTTTGGCGGCATGTGCCTAACTTTTCGGCCTGAAATATTTCCACAAGGTGACTTGGGGGCGGGAAGCCCTCAGGAGAGGGGCTGTAGTTCCGCCCCCCCACACCTCGCCGCTCCCCGCAGCCCCAGGGCCCCTCTCCTCACAGGCAAAGTTCATCAGCGACAACCGAGGTGGGGGGAAACACCCGAAATCCCGCACGCCCGCGGTCCCCCCGCCTCTCAGCAACCGGGGAAGCGGGGGGGGGACCCCGGGTGCGCGGGACTTCGGGGTGCTTCAGGTGGGAGACCCCAGGAGCAACGGCGGAGAGCACGGAGCAGCCCCCGCCCTCCCCCGTCACCCCCGCCCCGGCAGGCGGGAAGCGCCGCCGGGCACCCCCCGGCGAGGCGGCAGCGCCTTTGAGAGGACGGGACACCCCCCACACAGCGCGCGCCCCACGCCCTCCTCACGGGCCAGCGTGAGGTGAGGGCGGGAGAAGCGGGCCCGGGCCCGGCACCGGGCGGCGGGAAGGGCGGCAATACCTTTCTCCTCCCGCCAGAGCTTTTTCCGCTTGTTGCCGGGGTACATGGTGGTGTGGCTGGCGGCGGCTTTGAGCTGCAGGTTCCCCAGGCTCACGAGGGGGTGGACGAGACGCCGCGCCAGAGCCGACCGCTACCGACGCCGTGCGCCGCTGTTTGCTCCTGCTGCTACTGCTCCTCTCCGCCGGCTCCAGCTCCGCGCCCGCCGCCCGGCTCCGCACGGCGCCCGTCAGCTGGGTCACGCCTCGCTCTAACCCGACACCCCCGCAGCGCCCGCCCCCCTCCCCGCCACCCGTTGGCTCCGGCACACGCCGCTCAGCAGCCCCCTCCTCCGCCCGCCGCCGCTGCCGCCGCCACCGGACCGGGCCCGGCAGACGCACCGGCCAGGAGGGGCCTGAGCGCAGTGGCGGGGCGGACGGCGGCGCTGGGTTATGGTGGGGGGGGAGGTTGTGGGGGACCGCCGGGCCAGGCAGGTGTGGTAGGTGCTTGACTGCGACAGCGGCCGCTCTGCGCGGCGATAGCGCCAGCAGCGCCGCGCTCGGAGTCCCCACGGGCAAGGAGCGGGCGGGCACAGACGCACCCCCCCACCTCCGCCCCGTCCCGCCCGCCGCCTCCGCCCCGCCTCCTCCGCGGGGGCGGGGCGGAGTCCTCTCTGCTTCCGGGTTGCCGGCCGTTACCGAGCGCGCCGCCGATTGGCCGGGAGGGGGGGAGCCGTTGCTAAGCGACGGCGTCGGAGACCTGGTGGGGCCGCGGCCTGCGGGCCGGGGCCGGGCGCGGCGGGACCCGGGGGGCGGCCGAACCTCGGCAGAACCTGGCGGCTCCCTCCCGCCATCGTCTCCCGGGGTTCCCCTGACCGCAGCCGGACGGGAAGCGCAGCCGGTCCTGGGGCCCCGGGACTTGGGGGAAACAGCCGCCCCGGCCGGTTTAGACACAGAGGTTATGGGGAGCGGGGGAGCTCAGCGCGTCCGTACGCGTTTTGATCTCCCCGGCCCGCTGCAGACCCACACCTCGGGGAGGGCAATGTCCGCCCGGGGACCGAAGGTCAGGGGCGGCGCAGCTCGGCACCTCCGTCACTCTCCGTTTTCCTTACTGAGATTAATTTATCGTCTGAATAAACACGCAAGCTTCCGTAGGCTAAAAAAAGGCTTCCCTGCAGCCGTTCGGATGCTCTTCGCTTCACTTGGGTCCACGCGGAGGTAAGGGCCCTTCCTCATGCGGGTGAAGGGGTTTGGCCCTGGAACGCAGCAGGTGCTTAAATCGGAGCTTCACAGGAGCTAGGAGGGGTTGGGGTGAAAAGGACATCCTCACAGCCTCCATCTGCCGCACGACGCTTGTGAACCAACACGGCTTTACCTGTAAGTCCGCAGTGGGACATAGATGTCTGGCTGAAGTCAAGCGTATGGAGGTGTCCCCATCTGTTCACGTAAAACTGTACCATTTCAGTGAAATCATACGGTGTTATCTTCTGTACACCTGGTCAGGAACAGGCTTTTCTTTGGTGATACACTCTTCTGCTTGACCTGTAACAAAGAAAGGTGAGGCACAAAGTAGCAACATCTCACCTTTTTTCTCAGTTTCTGATAAACAAGCACATTAGCACCTCTAATATCAACTTACTCTTAGGTCACAGTACAATTCCTTACACCAAACCCCTTAGTCTTATCACACTTGCTGACAGGAGGGAGCACTCAAGGTTTCCCTTTTAACAGCTAAAAATCAGACTAAGACTCCTCTTTACAAAGTGTATTTAAATACTGGTGCTAGATCACCTCCTAAGGGGATGTTACTACCTTCAACCTTCACTTGATTTCCTCACCTCGCCCGGGTGATGTGCTTTGGTAGCCCAAGCACAGCCTTCTCCTCTTGAGAATAAAAATGAGAGAAGCCAACAGGTATACAGGCATTAAAAAAAAAAAGAGAACTTAGTTTAAATCATGCTTGGTTGCATGATGTGAAGCAAATATTTGAACCCATCTCTTAGATCACTGCGTATTTACCAAGCTACTGAATATTCGAGCATCTCGTGGGATCTGTTCCACATTTTATAAATCAATGTTTATTAGACCAGAATGGGAGAGAGGGGAAAATTAACTCTCTTCTTGTAAAGAAGAATGCATGCATTCTTCAGTTTCATTTGTAAAAGCGGCTACAATAGCCATAATTTGGGAAAATAAAGAAAATATTAATATATATAAAAGGAAAAAATTAGGAAACCTGGTGTTTACATCAGCATGAAAATGGAAAACCAGATAAAAGATGGGAATAAAACTTGCTTCAACTTAAAAATATAAATGTTCAAATGTTCCAAATCCAGTAAGAAAATTATTATCACATTTTACATCTTTTTTTCCTTTGGTTGCTGGTGGTACAATTGATTCCACTGGAGCAGTAAGAAATTATGTTATTCATTTCAACAGGAGCATGACCTGTCCTTCGCTTCTTACTGTGTCTGAAGGCCTCAAACCAAAGAAGCGATCGAAGTATCATGTGTGGTGGGAAAATTCATCTACAAAGCAGTTTTTCAGTCCTTGGATGAAAACCAATCAGGCTGCAGAGTAGGAGCTGTTTTTTTCTGAGAAAACTGGGGTGAGCTGTATGGTGGTAGGCTAAAGCCATGCCCAGAAGGTGTAAAAAGGTTGTGTTGGCAGAGTGAACATGAAAATGAGACGTAGGAGACTGGTAATTTTCTGATGACCTGGGCTGTGTTTAGTCCATCCTAGTGACATTCTACAGAGGAAGGAAAACTGGGAAAGGTCCCAGTATTAGTGTTTAAGAGATATATAGCCTAGGCAGAATATAGGTTTCTTCTCATAGCTGTAAAATGAACACTTAACATACAGATAAAGTAATGAGCAGTTAGAGAGCTCCTGTTCGAGGTGTAATATGAAACGTAAATTAATACCTCGGTGAATACTGCACTATATATGTGAATAAATGTCCCAAAGGAGAGCCAGAGCTTCAATTCCAACTGCTGGACCATCCAACCGAACTAGTATTAAGGCACCTACATACAGCATTACAATTGCCATCAATGATCTTGACCGAAGTGAAGGCTGAGCCCACACTGAGCCCGTAGCAGAGTAAAGCTGAGCAGATTTAGCTCCCCGGAGGAGGCAGGTTGTGGCTGCTGGAGGAGCAGTGGCTCCACAGGTTCAGTTGTGGTGTGGGATACATGGGACACCAGAGGAGAGGCAGGAGAGGGTTGGTCTGAGATCTTAAAGGAAGGATAAAAATACCAGTTGCTGAAGGAATAGAGAGGATGGGAATAGAAGTCGGCTGTTCCAGATCTTGACAGTATTAAAAACATCTGATAATTTCTGTGCGAAAGAGGGAAGGGCTCTCAGACATGGCAAACCGATGCCACCTTCATGAACACAACAGAGGGTACAGCCAGGGCCTGTGCTTGTGGACGTTAAACTGAGGGCAGTGGAACTGAGCCGTTTTGTGAGAAAAGCCTGTGTTTAACCAGAAGAAAACTTGTACCTTCTTCATCACAGAAGCAACTGTCAGGAGCTGCTGCCCCACAAACCAGTTTAAAATATTCCTCTGAACTACACATAACCTGTAAAGATTGTACGTTCGTTTCAAAGGTCATGTAACATGAGTTACCTGGAATAAACCCTTTCTTCCTTATACTTCAGTGCAAAAAGCATGTTTATACAGATAATAAAACTCTTCACTTTGCAGTAAATGTTATTAAAAAAAAAAAAATTGTTTCTGGGGTAGGGTTTGGATTTTGGGTTGGTTGTTTGGCTTCTTAATAACGTCCAGTAATGATTGTACAGCCGAGTTTACCTCATTCTTCAGATTTTATATTTTTATTTTCTTCCTTATTTTATAAATACCTAAACCAGCAAAATAGTACACAAACTACAAACAGCATCCGTAGATAAACTACTCCTTCAACCCTTTTACTTAAGATTTTTTTATCTCATCTAACAGAAAATACTTAAGTTTTTCTTCTCCCTCTCTTTTTTTTTAACTAGAAGCTGTCTTGGTTATGAACTCATTTCAAGAGCTTCTTGTATTGCCTCGAAGTTAAATGCTGGGGCATGAAGCAAAATAAATCAAGAGAAATGCAAATGCCAGTAAGCAGTCCTTGTCACTGGGTACAAGGGGAAGCAGTGCTTTACTTTATCAGTATTTATGCTGTTTATTCTACTTTTCATTGAACACCGTGAAAAAGGTAAAGGGTGAAACTAAGATGCCTTTATAAATCTCAAATATTTTTGAATTTTCATAATATGAATATCATTTTAATTAATTGATAAAAAATTTAAATGCAAATTTAAACTGAGATTATTTCCTCAATTTCTACCTCACTAAAAAAAAAAAAAAAAGGCAACTGAAAGTTATGGACAGTTTCACATGTTGAGAGAAAGCTCCTTCCTCATGTACATGAAGGAACATTTTCAAATGTTTCATTTCAGGAGCTATTAAACAAAATGAATTTATTACATCAATAACAGAGCAGTATAAAAATCTAAAATGGGTTTATAAATGATTTATATTTAATAAAAATACATTTCAGCTGTCATTATTCTTCCTTATCAAAGCTGGCTTGTGTAGCAAACCGTGTGTTATGCACGGGCTTCTGGATTTTGATTCAGCCCCGTGCCGATGCACACTTCCACCGCAGGAAATTCCGATGCAAACTTGCAGCCCTTGTACATTAACCATGAAGTCTTTCCTTCTGTCCATTCACATCACATGGTCAAACTGCTCCGAGTTCTTTTCACAAGGCTTCCACAGTATCGTTGATAAAATGTCACCTTTTATTAGCACGTTCACTCTCAGATACACCAGCGTGCGTTTAAAACAGAAAATGTGCATCATCCACCTTTTATTTGATAGTTGCATCCTACCTTCTGAACTTCCGAGCTACGAGCACACCTTGGTCAAGGATCTGTGAATAAAATGGTGCCTAGTGACAGGTAGAGAGGGAGTTAACTGACTTGTTACCTGTAATTTCTTTGGTTTGTTGCCTTGGGCAAATGAGCTAAAGAGGAGGCAAGTCACTACAAGTTCCATTTGTCCAACTGGGTGAGTGGAGAGGAAGATGAAAGGCGATATACTCGTGTGTTTCATACAGTTTTATGATTTTAATCCATTTTGTCAGGGAAATACATTTTGGTCCATCAGATAATGTGATAACTAAACTATTCAAAGAGAAAAGAATGTTTCTGTACTGTTGATCCCTTTGTTTAAATGATTTACTATGGGTATTATTTGATGAGTACTTGGGTGCATAGTATTTCAGTTGAACATCTTCTATTCACTAAGGTTGTACTTGTACCTAGAAAAGGTAATTTTTTATAGTAAAGAAATAAAACATTAAAGGCTTAAAGCAATTAATTTGAGATAATTATTCAAATAATCTAATATAAACACATTATTAAGGGACTCTTATTTTCTAGTATTTCAATATACACTTAGAGCATCACAAACACTTTTGGAAGAGAAATCTGTAGAACCTTTGAAGTCAGACCTATTTTAAGTCAACTGTTCTGAAAAACTTTGTTCCAACACAGCAGTATCCTAACACAGCTCAGTCTTATAATATAAACAAGCGGAGGATGTTCCCAAGCTTTGCAGAAGTCCCAAGACTTAACTCCAGTTCCAAAGTATCAGGTGTGATCACACATCGCACCACGCGTGAGTGACACATGCTTCAGTTACTGCAATGGCTGCTATGTCGTAGCCGAATGCTGCAGTATGGTGAACGTCGGTGTTCACACCAGACATACCCTATGATCGAAATCCACATTTGCAAAGGCAAAGGAGAAGAAGCTTTTCAGAGTTACCAAAAGAACGTCACTGAACTGAATTTTTATGTGCAGCAGAAGACCCAGAAAAAAAGACAGGAATGTTCAATCCTCTCTGGGATCAGCATCATATGGAAGAGATAAAAATATGAGGTAAAAAAAACCCAGCAGTTGATCTAGACTGAAACTGCCTTCTACTGCTGGAACTGCTCCTGTCTCGGAGAGGAAAAAAGGAAGAAAAGAGAAGTATCTCACCTTGGAGCTGACTCGGCGGAGTGGGGAACGGAATGCCACACAGACCTGCTACTGGGGAGCTCGCCACAGTTCAGATGTTTGTACAGATCTGCTGGCAGGGCTCGCACAAGCCTTTTCAGGCCTCTGCCAGTGGCTGCTGGAAACAGCACTACTTTTTAGTCTCAGTCATTCTGTACCAGAACAAACTGAGGTGTATTCCAAACAGTACTTAATAAAGAGGGAAACTTTTAAGCAGGAAATCAATTTTCAGTATGCCACTTGAAAAGTGTGGAATTCCTGCTCAGCCTACAAAGTCCTCGGTAAAAAATGGAGATTGAAAGCACAAATAGAACAAAACAGTCAAAGTGACCTCAATATTCAGGAACAAAGGGGGAAAAAAAAAAAAAAGAGCAGGGCTTAATCATGTGCTCAAACTTAAAGTACATTGAAATAATTCTCTTGACTTCAACCGACACCACTGACATACTACGCAGCCGTTGGCAACTTGACCTCTGCTGGCCGTGTACAACCTTTGTATGATCAAGAGAGTCACATCATCAAGTAGCTTTGCAAGGACACGAGATAATTAAACGCTATCAGATCCAGCAGAGGAAAGCACAGTATTAATCTGCAGTAGTAGCAGAAATATTTCCTAATTATAAAATTCCTTAAATGATTGCTGCTTCTCTTTCCAGACAAACAACATCCTGGCATCAGAAAGGTTTACGTGGGGTGACTATAAAAAGAAGTAAACTGACGCATTTTGTTGGTCTGGTTCTTCCATTGTCATGGTGCACAGCTTCACCTTTGTTTTGATTTGTATTTTAGGACTGCAAAGGGCAGAAGGCGAGTGGTTTATTCCAAATCCCCAGTACACAGCTGAGCAACTGGGAACTAATTGGTTGCTAAAAACAATAAAAGATGGAAGTACTTTTAAAAGACATCTGACATGCTGATGTATAAAATTAGGCTGAAATGACATTATTCAAGCAAGCTATCAAGTGTCAAAAAAGGAAGAAGGCCCATTGAGGAAATCACCAGCAGGGACCTCCACTTTCATTATTCTTTTACAACAACTCTGTAGCCAGACAGGAAAAAAAAAAGCTCAGAGACATGGTTGAGACTTGAAAGAATGAGCACAGAGAGTAGATAAAAGAGGTAAGAACTGGAAAGACAAGCCAAAATTTTAGAATTATGTATAGTGCAAAGCTAGTAAAAAAAATTGTTGATGAAAAGCCAGGCTATCTTGAATGTAAACGTTACACATCTTACTATTTTTGTTTCAAAGGATATCATGCATCATCAACGCTATACCACTATAAATAGATATTCAGTTCATATATAGAGCATATAGAAATATATATGCAACAAGAAATAACTGATTCAATTTTTCAGCTCTGCTTCTCCATCTCTCCTTTGTTTGGTTCTTGTGTTTGGTTTGACTTTTTCCCCTCCAGACGAAGCCATCTCTTCACGGCTATCTTTTCACACCACTTCTGATGGATTCTGCTTTAAATCCATCGATTCCCATCTGCCTTTTGTAGATTGGTGCAAATCTCTTCTCAAGGCGCATTTCAGCTGCAAAAGTACATCTGCTAATGAACGTCAAGGAGATAGCGCTTGGGATACCCACAGCACACTGAACTACATTAAGGAA
Source organism: Bucorvus abyssinicus (assembly GCA_009769605.1). Taxonomy (NCBI): domain Eukaryota; kingdom Metazoa; phylum Chordata; class Aves; order Bucerotiformes; family Bucorvidae; genus Bucorvus; species Bucorvus abyssinicus. The sequence continues at coordinate 7,124,922 of CM020031.1, read as the reverse complement.
TCACAAACTCCCTGGGGCAGGAGGGCCCGTAGGAGGTCTCCAGTTCAAATTTTTGCCTAAAGCAAGTTTGCACTGAATTCACATCGGGGCGCTCAGGGCTCTTGCAAGTTGGGTACTGAAACATTGTGGAGACAGCGGATCCACAGCCTCTCTGAGCAACCTGTCCCAACCTCAGCTGGAGTTGCTGAAGTTTGTCACCACCCTTCTTACATTTCCATCTAGAGTCAAGTTTTAAATAACTAGTCTAAAGAATTTCAGTTCAATCGACTGCTGTCCCACAACAGATGAAACCATGAGCGTTATCACCCCTGCTCTGTACCTCTCTTGTACTACATTCCTTCTGTCTGTTGCCTTGGACTTCATGCTGGACTATACAGCTTTTAGACAAAGAACTGTATTTTGTACTGGTATGGAGTCCAACATGAAAAAAGAAGGTTGGGGTGTCTTTCAACTTTGTTGAAGCAAACCATTGTTATTTTCCAAGTTTGGCGGGTTTTTTTTCTAGTTTTACCTTACTCTTGTTCTTCTCTTGCATTTTGTTTGCTTTGCCTAACCTTTCATGTTGTTTATTGCTCACCTTTCCATTAGCGGTACACTCTATTTTTAGCCCCCATAAATCCAACACATACTCCTGCTCCTTTTCTTATAATGCTTCCAGCACTGCTAAAGCATATCTACATTTACCTTATATTTTTCTTTCATCTTAATGCAATATACTCCATATCCCCTCCACTACTTTCCTCTCAACTAAATTGTTCTGAATTATTTGGTGTGAGGGGAGAACAGGAATGTAATATAAAAAACTGCTTTACCTTTGATCACCTGGGTATCATAACAGTTTGTGTGCGCTGTTTTTAGTTTAATTACGTTATATCACTTGGCAAAGATTAGTTGTAATTTGGGAGTACAGGTTTTATGGGAGATCCACAATAATACTCAGCCTGAATGCTGGTAATTAACATGTCCTCCCTATCAACTGTATTTTATTGCCTTGTGGTACTAAATAGCAGGTTACGGTATCATTGACAGTATAGGGGATGATATACTAGGAAAGCAAGATATTTGCATCACAATTCTTAGAAGATGGTTTAATTCCGACTTTCATTTTATATAGTACTCATAACTGTTAGCTTTAATGCATGTTTTACCTCATTTTTTGTCGCCAGTTTATTAATGGCGTTTCCTAACTTGCCCAGATCAGTGCTAATCTTTTTAGTAGTAAACCAAATCCCACAAGTATTTCCTGATCTGTAGGGAACAGGTTTGGTTTTATTTCCTCCCTCTAGCTGGTCAAGAACTGTATTATGAGCTCTATCCTGCTTGTATTAACTTAGCAGGAAAAAACCTTTTTATTTTGACTGAGAGTGAATTATTTACTGTGGATACAGAATTGCATCGACTGCAGTGAATCCGAATTGTAAGTGCTAACGGTATGAGACAAAGCAGGGAGTATAAAACCTTTCACTCCTGCCATGAGCTGACTATAATGATGCTCACAGCCCATTCTCCTCTGAGTCTCTCCGTGATCTTGTCACATTATCGCCTGGCTCTGCAGTGCTGTCTTCCTCCCACCAGGTCATTCTCTGGCCGTACAGGAATGCCGAAGGTGTTTGCATCGTGTATCTTCTTCCATGGGTTATCTACCAGCTTGACAAAGGCCCTGATAGCTGTGGTGGTGTAAATCCATCAGTACTTACACACAACAAGTAGTACAGTTAAGGGTGATATATAGCAAAGTCTCCAAATCATCCATTCTGGGAAAAGTGCAGACTTTCTGCCTGCTCACGCATCGCAGTCTAGGGTGTAAATGGCTGCCTAACCAGGGAGACACTACTGAATTTATGGTTATTCATGTAGGTGGTTACAGCTATGTACTAGATTCCGCCTTTTGTTATCAGTTGGAAAATGAACTTAATCTTTTTTTCTTACAGCGATCCCTTCCTGGAAACCCTTTCAAGAAGAGTTCTGTCATGTGCTCATTAGAATTTAATATCCTATATTTTAATAAGTATCCTGCAGGGTTATTAAGGTGCTAGAATTATCTCTAAAGAAAAAGAATTACATCATTAGTTAGCAAATTAAGAAAATTTGTCTCCCAAATACATTCCATTTGAATAGAAACGAAACAGCTTTATAATAAAATGTACCCTCTTACTGATAACTTGTTTATTTTTAGAAGCAGGAAATATTTTTTTGAAAAACCACAGAGAAATAATGTTTCAAAACAAGTAAATGCATCTCTAAGTATAATTTATGAGGATGAAGGTTTGGTCCTTCCAACACAGCCACAAACTGTGTTACATAGTTGTTATAAATGGGGACCTTATCTCTCAATAAATTTGAAAAATTGTCTTAAATACTGTTATTTCTTACAGACTGCATCCACCCAGTTATTTAAAGGTAGCATGGAATGGCAGCAGCCCCACACGTTCACTGCTAAGGGAACTTTTGCATCTGGGCATTTAGTGCCTACCTGGGAAGCAGCATGGCAGAGGCTCAAGGCAGGCTGAGGTGGTATCCGGACCAACCCAACGCCATGCTGTGGAGGACAGCAGGAGCTGAGAACCTGCTTTAATTGTCCCCTGGGTTTCACGGTAAAGACGTTGGCCAAGCTTGGCAGAAAGGAGGACATGCCATTCACAGCCATGTGTCTGAGCAATAGCGGGAAGGGTCAGTCACTGCATGGACCCTGAGTTTCCTGGATGCAGGCATCCTTCAGCAAACAGCGCGGTCAATATTTGATTCGGTGAACAACTTGCAGAGCCTGCTGCAGCTCGGAGATTAACAATCAATGACAGTCATTCTAGTTGCTCTCTGGGGCATCTGTAGGGGACTCATGTTTCTCGCTGAGCCCTGACTTAGAGGGTTACCGTTCCATCTGGACCCCGAGCTAATAATTGGGTAAATAGCAGACAGGAACAAGAGATCAGTTGATAGCCTCAGAGACACCCATAGCTCGTATAAATGACCGGAGTCGTGGAAGGGAATTGAAACAAGTCTCCAGAGGGCAGGTTCCACAGAGAAGATTACCTGTGCAGAAGGTGCTAAAGACATAACCCAATGCACTTAAGAGCACAGCCACCTGTGTTCACAATTTGTCTGTCCAACCCTGGCCACCACAGATGTCGAGGGCCACACGTGCCCAAGTGACTTGTTGCCAGAAGTAGCAGGAGATGTCAGGTCTGCACTTGGCAGCAGCAAAGTCCAGCCACTGTCTCATGTACTCAGGGAGGAGCACAACCATCCGTGGGATACATTGCCTGGCATTTGTCCCCAGGACCTTACAGAAATTATGCTCCCTCTCACAGCTGCACGTCTTACTACAGATGGATTTACCAGTAATTAGTTGAGCCACAAACATCTCTCCTGTCCATCTTTCTGGTAGCTGGTCACCAGTACATAAGTAGTAGGTGAAATATAGTTGAACACAGAGCATCTGAAATGGGCAGAACAAATGAGAGCTAATTTTTATGTCCTGAGTCTTAAGAAGTGTTTCTTACAGAAAGCGTTCTCTCATGAGATGGTTGAAAATTGCAATTTTCAATAAAATCCATAAAGTTACGCTATAATATTATTATTGTGGTGAAACATATCATTATTATTGGAAAAATTAAATAGCAATAAGCTGCTGTTATATCTAATAGTATATAATGTCAGTGTCTTGTATCTCGCTACTGATAGGGAAAGAAACTGAAAAGTACTTCCAAGACTGATAAATCACTCCAGGTTTTTAAACTAGGAATCAAGTGGAGATGGAAATTCACCCACTACAGCCAGAGTTACCCCATAATATTTGAGCATAACTACATTTTGCAAAGTGGTTGTTATTTTTGCCGCTGCTCATTTGTAGTACCCAGATCAGTATCCCATAGATGTGATTTGTGAAGATCATAGAACCATAGAATGCTTTGGGTTGGAAGGGACCTTCAAAGGTCATCCAGTCCAAACACCCCTGCAGTGAGCAGGGACATCTTCAACTAGATCAAGTTGCCCAGAGCCCCAACCAACATGAGCTGGAATGTTTCCAGGGATGGGGCATCTACAAGATGCAACTTGCTAAATGAGTTCAATTTCAAGGGTTAACCTGTAGCTGTGATGTGTGCTAGAAGCGCTTATCGAATATTTGCTTCCAGATGTAATTTCTTTAGTAGTGGATTTTTGAGATATTATCTCATTTTATGCCTACATCCAGTTGCATTTCAATGTTTTTATTTGAAATAAGAAGCTATATCAAAGAAGATTCTTATCTGTGAAGAGTATTTTCACAGGCTGCTCTCCATAAGCTTTTTATTGCTAGTCTTTCTGCAGGAGACTTGCACATATTTTAGGCCAAACCTTTTTTTGCTGATGCTTTGCACGTGGAGTAATAAACAGGTTTATCAACAGACAACCCACCTGGAACCGGTGTGTACTTATTAAATAATTCAGTTTGTTCTTTGGACATTGCTTAAGTTGCATTTGAAAACAATAAAATAGCATCGTACACAGAAAGAAAAACACCATGTTCATCATGAGGGACTTCTGCAGTTCATGAAATAGTAACAGATTTCTGTGTATGGAATATATATTGTAGTTTTTTTAAAATACTACCATTAGAGATTGCCTCCATGAAGGCACAAACTAATCTTAATGATGATTTCTGGTTTTGACACTTACCTTATTTGTTGATCACTTCCCATATTTAACTTCACCCTAAAAATTAAATAACATGAAATGTTACCAAAAAAAGATTGTCTTATCATAACGGATTTAAAACCACAAAAGAAACACCTCGAACATGCCTTCTCAGACCTTAACAGTGAAATGCTCCTTCTGACAATCTAGTTGACTGCTTAGTGAGTTTCTTGTACAAGGAAACCCAGTCACCTAGGCAAAAAAAAAAAAAAAATTCAAAAAAAAAGAGATAAATTAGCAGTTTATGACATAGATTCAAGTCTCTGCGAAACTTAAGTCTCTTCATGTTGCTCTAGTTGTACAAAATGGGGTAGAAATAGCCTCCGGGAAGAATCCAGGAGTAACGAGGTTAGTTCAAGCAGAGCTGACAGAACAACTCCCTGTCAGGCCCCCAACACTAAGCCATGGATCTGGATGCAGCAGGTCATGTTTTCCTTAAACAAGATCGGCCACGATTTACCTGTAAATAAAGTGGGGTTCCTACTCCTGTTTTTCCAGTTAAACACACAGCTGAAGGTGGCATCCGAAGGTATGCACCATAACACGAGAAGCTGAAATGCCAGATTAACAGCGGGCTTAGAAATACAGGAGTACACCTGCCTTGGCAGAGTTTCACAGCAGGTTTTCACGATTTTCCCCTTTCTATAATTACAATATCTGCTTAACTTTAAAATAGTTTCTGTATGAAGATGCACTAACAGAATGCATTTTACTTCACCCCGGCCATTTGATGGCAATATACACACTAGATATACAATGTCATAAGGATAATTAATTGTGACATTGCCAAAGGGCCACAACACTTTTTCTGATGAATTCTTTACGTCTTTCCAAAGGGGCACAGTCGGTATTTCAGCTTTAGGCTGGTTTATTGCCTAGAGCAAATTTGATTTTAATAGACTTATACAAGCTATGGAAAAGGTGATCTAGAAGGGTTGCACGTTTAAAATGAGAAAAGCATTCCAGGGAAAATAGAAAAGCTGCTACACTTGAACTGCTTCATGCAAATAAAGTCTTACCTGAATATAAATGATGTACATTCTTGAACAAGACTGCCAAGCTGAAAACAACAAAGTGTATTAATATTATAATACCAAGATGAGAGAGTTTGATCTTAGTTTGATAGGAATGATTTAATGACTAGACTAAGGAGGCCAGTAGAATGCAAATCACGAATAGGAGGAGGAAATGAAAGCCCAGAAAACAGAAATCCTAGCAGTAGTTTTCTAGTGAAAAATCAGTTTAAACCCACTCTAAAAAAAGTTCCAACTTAGAAACGCTAGTGAATTTTTAATTTTTTAAAATTAATTCTGCACTATCCTTCCAGTATAGACACAATAAGGCTGATATCAAAGTGCTTTTGTTAGTACAACTGACTTTGCTTGATGAACCAGGATCAACAAACCTTGCCAAAATGTTCATTTACTGATATAACTCTGCCAGCAGACTTTTTCATATGTATTATCCAGCCTCATAGAAGATCTGTTTCTACCTTTCTTTCTATGTTTAATTGGCCATCACCTTCTACATGCAGTTGAACATTATGCCAGTCAAATGAAATATAGCAGTGATATCTACAGCTTTATAATGTTTGCATCAACCTGACTTCTTTTGTTTGTGTGCTAGCCTGATATAAGTCAACTGTATAAAAGTGTCCAAACCAGCCTGATGTCAGAGTCTGGTCAGATTCTCACAGTATATTGCTGCATCCAAGCAGGGTTAGAGAGAAGTCTGAAGAGGTTTTTAGCCCCGAAGTGTAGCTGCTGCAAACAAAAGTGCCCACTGGCCTTAATGATGGTTGAACAACGTCCATGGTCATAAATGCCTTTTCAAAAGTGACGTCTAGTTCCAATTGAAAAAGTAATACCTTGAAAGGGAAAACTAAAATGGGATAAGGGATTACCTGAACACGAGAAGTTGTGCCCCAAATTCTGGTGAAATGATAATGAGGAAGCTAAAATCTTATTTCTTTGAAGAATCACAAGATTATCGCTTTATAGAAAAGATTTTTATGAGAGTTTCCTTCTGGAAGAAAAAGTAGATCAAGAATAGCTCCAAAACATGAAGCAACAATGAGGGGCATGAACAAGATTTATATCAGTAGTCACAGACAGTATTTGGAGGGGGTGGAGGAGGGTGGGGGTGGGAAACTGTGTGTTTGTTTTTAAAAAAGGAAACAGCAGTTTGCTTTTCCGAAACCACAGAAGTATTTCAGTAGTCAGCTCGTATATAAGAGAGAAAAGAACTATAGGGAAATACAGAATTTGGGTTCTTCGGCTTAAGAAACAGCTTCTGCAGGATAAGACCTGAAGGTTTCTTATAGGTCAAATTCCAGCAAGAATATAAAACAAGGCCTATAGCTATTTTCTACTAGATCTTTATATAGCCCCAGGCTGTCAGCAGAGGCTATACCGACTTACAGTGAATGAAACCTGGCACGACCTTTCAGATGTGGGTGAGTTCAGTCGGGCTACTGTGAAATACAGTCAGGCAAACATTTGGAAAAACTGTTTAAGTGCTTGTGAAGCCCTTAGCACTGACACTAAATGAAACAAGAGTTGGAGAGAACTTCAGTGGATTCGTGTGTGCTTTAATCAGGAACGTAAGGCTCTTCAAAGTACGTAACGAAGGATGTCACCAAATGCGGGCAACGTTAGCATAAGACGGAACAATCATCCCTAAGAAACAAGAGCTTTCACACCCTGCCTGTCGTGCTTGTAAGGACTGATAAAAGTCCATATCAATAGACTACACATCAGTTATTCTGTCTTTAAAAATTGCCCATGAAGAAATTTTAATTCACAGACATATGGGGGCTCCAAATAAGATCTCTTCAGCTTTGAGTAGGAGACTTTGACAGTACTGAAAAGAAGATACATAGTGTTTTTAAGGAGAAGAAAACAGTTCATAACAAAAGTGATCTTTACTTTTAGACGCACTGTTTTGATACTGTGTTTACCAAAATTGATAGTTGCCAAAGAAGTCCTGGACACTACTCCAAAACAAACTCTTGCTCTGAAGTGAGGACATTTGACATCATGCGTTTAGCTGAGTGGTCAGCAGCAAAGTCCTCTAGATCTGCAAACATTAACCATAAGTGCCTGGGCTAGAACTCTGGTTTGCTGCGAGTGGCCAGGGCTATGAAGCTCCACAAAGGCCCAGCTATGATGAGATGGGGAACAGCTTCACCCAGGGCTTAGGATTTAGGCAGAGAGACGGTAACATTTCGTAACACACTCCTAATTAGTAAAATCTGACCAGCCACATCCTCAGAGAAAGGCCCCCTGAAATAATGGTATTCACATCACATTTGCCAGATCCTATACCTGGAAAGAGTCTTACTCTTACTTACGTACTGAGACACATGCTTTGGTTCCAGGTCTGCAAACTATAGAAACACGTCCACTGGGTGACACGATGGTGGGGCATAAATGTAAGCAAATACATCAGTCTGGAAAAAAGGAGAGAATTCTCTTAGAATGAGAACAATTCAAGAAAATGAACAAAAAGAAGCAGAGATGCAAAATTATTAACAGCAACAAATGGAAGACATAAATGTTTACTACACAACTGTTCCTTCTTTTGTTTGTTGTTTTCTGAGAAATCTAACAAACATTAAATATCATTAAGTATGATTTTTCATAGGTATCACTGGAGTTCTCACAGATGTGGTTACAAAGCTCCTAATGCTAATAAAGCAGGATCTTGAAATACTTATTGAAGTGTCTTCTGCTAAACATGGGCCATTACCCCTGTTTATTAAAAGTCAATACACGCAGTAGACACTTTCTTGATGATCACACTGTTTGCTGCTACCAATTATAAAGTGTTTTTCTTCAATCTAAGAAGCTCAGATTCCTTCCGCTCATACAACATGTGAACATATTTGTGCCATCTCAAAAGTAGATAAGCTGAATTCTTCTATGTTTTATTTATGGGATTTCAGTCTTAACAAATGTTGCAAATACAGCTCAGTAGCTCACACCGCAGCATAGGAAGACTGTTTAATTTATACCCTATATATTACGAATAAGAGTAGGGAATTGAGTGACATTTTATTTCAGTTATTGCTAATGTGAATGATGTATGATATCTAGAAATACCCACAAAGCTACATATACCTCAAAAATAAAAGTGGTTTTGAAAGAAACGGTGCATAATTTCTTTTCTTCTCATATCCAGGACACACTGAATGAAAAGGGAAGATTAAGAATGTAAGACATAACCTCTCTGCCAGTTAACAGCCTTGGCTGTAAGTACTTGTTTTCCCCACATGCTGTTTGCCTTGTGTAAATCACGCTGACAGTGTACGACAATGGGATTGCAAAGCTTCTCGAAAACAGATGTCTCCAAAAAATTTAAAGCTTAATCTTTAACAAAGTTTTACTTTCCTCTACTTTTATATCATTTCCACTCCAGATGTCCCTTGTACTTAATTCAATATTAATTAACAGTTTAATGACACCAAATGATGATTGTCACCATGGAAATGGGAGAAAAAGGTCATTTCTGCTTCTCATTTCACACATATGGTATAAAAAAATTTTCATGCATGCGTCAGAAAACTACAAGTGAAGTGTATGACTAGATGGGAACACCTCTTTGCCTGCGGATCAAGGGTGGAGGACTGCACTCCCCAGCCTCACCTTCCTTGCGATCGCTATAAAAGCGGACAATGAATCAGTCAGTCAGTAAATAGAAGTGTTTCACTTGACTTCTGCGTGCTCACATTTTTCTCCTACAAACTTGACCTGCTTTCCCAGCTCAGCACATTAATCCCGTAGAGGGTTAATTTTGAATTCATGCTTAAAGGTACTTCCATATGGTAAAATGTTTGAGCATTTGCTTAAACTTCTAATTGAGTGGGATTTTTTGTGAATGTGGGCCCAATTCATCATTGTTTACTTGATTTGCATTTGAGAGTAGATTATGTATTTTACAGAAAGGTTTTCAAAAAAGAAAATTATAGTTTGTTTCATGATGTAAATGACTCTGCGTGGGATGGGGGGAGGAAATGCGCAGTCAGCACACTGAAATGAAGAAATAGTCACTGTTACGGGTAAAACATGAAGAGTTCCTAAACATTCCATGTATTTTAACTGTGAAATACACAGACTTTAGATCTATATTGTGGTCAATAGTAATTTTCAATGCTGTAGTATGTGTCAGAGGGATTTGTGAGGCAAAGGAACTTTCTGACCTAGAGCTTTTAGAGCACTGAACCATCTATACCAAATATTTTTTTACTGCCTACTCAGAAATCAATCAAATGTTTATAATTAGCAAAGTTTATATTAATTACAGGCTAATTCTAACAAACCACCCATTTTACACAAGCTCCAGCTAAGCTGAGTGACAATGACATTTTGTCTCCTCGGGAAGCATTAAGCAATCTTTTAAGGGCAAGTTATAGAGAAGGGCAAAAACTGGAGGCAGACAGTTTGAACAATATAAAAAGGTACTTCAGTTTTCATACGGCTCATCCCATTTCTAAGTGTTTTGTGAGTTATACCAGGTCCAGGAGAGTCCCATTTGCTTTGCTGGCAAAAATTGATTTGAAAATAAATAGATTTACTACATTTCAGGAAATTGAGGTCCAAAGCAACAATTGTGTTGGTTTGGGAATTGCATTTTCACTTTTCTTAAACTCCTGGTAAGTAGCAGCTGTAAAACTCAGTCTTGAAACCACTGCTAGAGCCAGACTAATTTGCAAGAGGCTCTGGAATTAGCTAAATCTCTCTAAAATCACCCATTGCAGTTAAACTGAGGCCTGTCTGGTTGAATCTGTTCAAGGATGTGAAATGCAAAAAGATGGGCTTCTACCAGCAGGTTGGCAGCAAAAAGTAGACCAGGAAAAATGTGGGCCTGCTGCTGAATGGGACAGAGAACCCGATGACAACGGACACAGAAAAGACCAAAGTACTCAATGCCTTCTCCACTTCAGTCTTTCCTGTTACAGCTGACCTTCAGTAACGAAAACTGCCACACAGCGGTACCTAGACAGGACAAGAGGCATATTAAAATATAGGAATCTCTGGCTGAATGTAAGAAAATGCTTATTTATATGAAGGTGTTTGAACACTAGAACAGGTTGCCTGGAGAGGTTGTGGAAGCTCCATCCTTGAAGATATTCAAAACCTGATGGGATGGGGTCCTGGGCAACCTGCTCTGGGTGACTGTGTCTGAGAACTGCCACTGGACTCAATGGTCTCCAGAGGTCCCACCCAACCTCATCCACTCTGTGACTCTACGATAAAACTAAGCAAAGAAAGCCAATTGCCTCTATGACAAAAGACAAAAGCCAGAATCACAGTATTTTTCCCTTTATGTCACCTAATCTATACTGAAGTACCCAGAAAGAATAATCATCTTTTATTTAAATGAACTGTTGGAGTTTTCCAAGTAGTGCATTGCCAGTGCAATTCTTTTGATTATTTCAAGTTGATGGTGCCTGTTTGATTGTTTCTACTTTACTGTCACATGCTGAGATTGTACATTCTTTCCAAGTTTGGCAAAGAGTCATATTTTGTGTCTACAAGATTCAATGAACATGTCATTTTCTGAACGGTAACTACAGGTAGCAGATAGAATGATATCACTTCCATTGTGATTGACAGTTCCTTTTTAAATACATTGAAAAGTCTGTTTCTGTTCTTCATTACTAAAGCTGTTCCAGTAAGGTATCAGATAGGGAAGAAGAAAACATCTCTTACCTATTACTGGTGCTGTAATTTATTGGAGTGGTTCTGTTTGCGCTGGCAGACCGCAGTGAACCTCACTATGGTAAGGTTTACTACCATGCAAGGAAAGGGACAGTCCCCTGCTAGTGATGATAAGGGCAAATCAAACATAAAAGCAGATAGCTCAACCGTCTATTAATCATGGAGCAAAGCAGAATACTGCCCATCATTCTGCAGAATGGATGGTGTCTTTCACAAGCAGCAGTGTTTTCTCAAAGTCTTAAAAGCGTTTGTATAAGCTTTTTTTTCCTTAAACTTGTCAAATACATACTTATCTGTAGTCTGAAAAAGTATTGACTAAAAAGAGGTATGGTGAAGATCTGCAAAATCATGAGTGATAGAGAGAGGTTGGATAAAGACCAAGTATTCATTTCCTCTTCCAAACTAAAAACTGTGGGGGATCAAATTAAGCTATAGGAACTACGCTGGAAACAAACGAAAGAGTTTTCTTTGTGCAGCAGAGAGCAGATTTAAGGAACTACTTGCCAAAAAGTACTGTGAGTGCCAAAAGCTTACAGCAGCGCTGGGAGAGACTGGACAACCTCATAGAAAATAAAACCACTGAGGGTTATTAAATACTCAGGCACTATATCTAAGTCAAGAAGTCTCTGAGCTACTCAGCAGATGGAGGCTAGAAAGTATCCTACATACCTACCCCATCTGTAACCTTTCAGAAACATGCTCATTTGGCCACATCCCTTTGAGTCTCCTCTTAAGGAAAAGCAGGAGTTTGCTCTCAAGGCTGAAGTGTCCTCCCTAAACAACACAGGAAGAAACAAACAATGACAGAAAACAGGAAACAGAGAAGGTGGAGGGGAAAATCAAAAAGTAAGGAAAAAAAACAGTAAAAAACCAGGAGCTGGAAGAGATCCAGACCACCCTTGACAGCACTCACTGCTCTCTTCAAGTATACTTGAGCTGGTGAACACTGGACAGTGGTCTGGGACCACAGGATCTGTGGTTTGACCAGTATGACCATTGTCAAATGTCAAACATTGTATAAGCTGCATGGTAAATATGATAAGATGTATCATTTTACAATATTACTGCAATAAGATAACGTTACTGTATGCAGTTATATTAATGCGATTGCCCAAATGATAAATACTGCTATTAATTTGTATCACAGCCGCGCATTACTATTACGAGTTAAATAGCTCTATAAAAATATTATATACGTCACAGACGTTATGTATTGAAATGCAGCTTTTAAAAAAACAGCAACATTACATTAGAATGCGGCTTAGCTAAAAACAAGCACAGCAATACCTGAATAAAGTACCACATTTAGCTTTAACAGATTTTATAAGTACTAATCTTTGATACAAGCATCTCCTCAAAGTAGTTGTAGGTTTTAACATAAAAAAAACAAAGGAAGAAATATGTAAGATAATGTTAACTTTTAATCCTTGAAAATGCACAGAAAAACAGCTGAAAATCTCATTTAGAACTTGAAGATGAGGGCAGGCAGATTGAGAAGGGAGTGTGTTCTTCATAATAAGGCAGCAATTTGTACTTCTCTACCAGCCATTCACAACACAAACGTCTGCTGAACAATTCAAGAAAAAACTTGTGTTGGCATGCCCTCACTCTTCTTGACTACAGAAAAATAAGCATCCAGCTCAATGTGAGACACGTGTATTGAAAGAGGTTTTAGTACCTAAGGCCCCTTAGGTACTCTCCAGAGAGAGCACTCGTGGCTCTAGCACCCTACAAGAGGAAGAGCACTCCTCCACTTAAACTTCTGCAGTACTGTTGCCTAATGTCACCTTTATCGAATAACAACAACACCAAACAGTTTTATTTTAGCTAGCGATGAACATTTGAAACCACCAGTTTCAGGGAATGTATTTTTCCTTTTTAAGGAAGTTTTATTCCCCAGAAGGGCCCGACTGACTACCAAGGTGCACAGCACTTGTGTAGCACACACATGGATGCACACAAACACACTTGTACATATTCTGTCCCTCTTCTTTCTCCTCAAAGAATAACTCTGTGGGGCTGGTAAAACAAGATCTCCAAACCCACATACTTTCTAACCAGAAATCAGGCTTTAGAACAGTATATCTCCAAATAGAGGAATTACTGGTGATCACTTTAAGTAGAATGGAGATAAATGGTTTTTTCTCTTCTGCTTAATTCTCAAGCAGAATTCTCTTTACACCAAAACCAACTATCTTATAGTTCCACACAAAGTTTAAGTTGTCAGTGCATTGGTGACAAAAAAGAATCATCTCTGCCTCGGTCCCGTGTTCTTACCCCATGCCATCCTCTCCTTGCACTGGCACAAGGGCTGATCTGGGTGAAGACACCAACCTGGGTTATCAGTAACCTGATGGTATTTCACTGGCCCTTCCTCTGGTGGCTTCCTTTAGGTTTCTGCAGCTTCCAGTGTAAATCCAACTCCAGCCATAATAAATGCAAAGGGCTTTAGGAGTCTTCTCTCTCACCAGAGGATTTATGTAAGCCTGAACTAAGCATTTTCTCTCTCAAAGGTAGCTTCCCATTCATCTTTTTTATTCCTTTAATGTTATTAACCCTAACCTGATGATAGTATCAATGTCACCAAGTAATAGTCACATTAAGTTGAAATTGCTGCTCTGAGAGTGGGAGGAGAAACAGAACTTGAAGGATCTCTGTTGCCAGGAAAGTGTGTTGTAGTGAGCTCGCAGACAGTGGAGTAACAGCTATTGGTGTTCAGACCAGTGCTCTACGCTCTCTGTAACGACTCTTAAAGGCCTTGGGAAATATTCCAATTAAATAATTAAATTTGAACCTCAGAATTCTGAATTAGACTCTACCAATGCCAGCAAAACAAGTCATGGGAAATTTCAATGCCATGGAAATAGTAGCTCCTGATGGACTCTGGTTACGATGGCCTTCTGCACATAATGCCACTGCAGCTGTGCTGCTGTGTGACATCACACTGAAAAAAAAAAAGGGTTTTATAAAAGCCAAGCTAAAAGTACCATTTAAAATTTTCTTTTTAAGTCTATAAAGCTTTAATTAGCACTACTCAGCTGGAAGGCTTATACATATTTGAAGAGCAGTAAGATGTAGTTTACTTTTACATGTATCTGAGCACAAATTGGGGTCACGTGTAATTATCAAAATGCCAGGATCCTCTTTGAGATTGTTTTAAGAGGATCACATTTCCTGATCAGTGTTGGGAAGAACTAATTTTCATGAGAGCCACTGAACCTTTAATGTTCTTCCTTTTTATTCTTTAAAAGGATGACTTATGTTCAGAGCTTCATTCACTCTGGAATGGGCTGTTCCCTATCACACTTTGTGACAAGTACTAGGTCCTGTTTCGTTCTGTGGTTCCAAAGATAATCGTCAATGTTTAACCAAAGATTAAATATGATTCCCCATGAAAGTTTTAAACTTGAATTTTGAGTGAGCGTGTAATATGAGAGAGGTTTTGAGTCTTTTACTTCACTACCACTGAAAGCATTAGTTAGCTGTTAAGTTACAGGTTTGTCTTTAAATGATACCAAGGTCGAAATGTTTCCCTGTGCAACAACATTAGATATAATTAAGAAATAGAAAATATTTTAACTTATCTCAATGCAGTCTTTCTGATTTGCTCAAGTTTCTTAAATACCAGATGTCATTTAGAAGAGTTTTGAGCTGAGTAAAACTCCTTTGTGTCTCCATATGCACTAACTGCACGGGTCATAGGAAATCCCTTTAAAACACCGCGTTATTCCCAGTTGCTGTTTTGTGATGATTCATATGGGATTCACCCCCCATTACAACTGGCTATCCTTCGGTGTACCTTCAACCCCAGAGCCAGCCAAGTTACCGCTGGGAACTCCCCATTGGGGATCTCATCACGAAAAGAAATCAAGTGCTCCAGATCCTACTAATTTCACTCATAATTATCAGTGGAAGAGATCTTCAGCCTTGTATGTCTGTTAACAGCTTTCTGGAGGTTTCTCATTCTTGTTTTGTACAGACTAATAATTAGCCTAGCTAAAATAAAGCATTTTAACTGATGCCTGATTTCAAGTAAAGGGGGATCTTCAGATGACAGAGATTTACTTGTATAAGCATGCTTATTTGGTGTAAGATACAGAGTAAAATAATCGTGAACTAAATTTATCAGAATTCCCTCTCACTCAAGAGGGTGTTTTAATTGACCTTACTGTATTCCCGTTATGCCTTGGCATTGCTCTTGTCAAGGGTCTGCATTTTGGTTGCATGAATTTCCTTGTGTAGATTAATTTTTGAACTTGATTCAGATCCCATGGCAACAGGATGAGCAGACAGGGCTTCCAGTTCAAACTAAAGCACCAAACACAATCGCGAATTTGTTACACATCTGGAAGGTAGACATTTGAAACAAATGCTTCATGCAGAGGGAATATATTCTACACGGGACAACTTCCAAGTTCCGTTGAGGTAACCCATCTGGGTTTTAAAGTATTCTTCAGAAAAAATATTCAAGAAATACCAGACTGATCCAGCAGGAATTCACTGCACAAATGCTGAGATTTCACATCATCGGTCTAAAGAAACTACCGGAACAATAAGTTTGCTATAGACATTAACATAATTGCATATCACCTCCTGCTTTCGGTAACATCCTCACATACCCGACACTGCACTGAAAGTCAGACAAGTTCAGTAACTAAAAACCTACTCCAAATGCTTGGTTAGATCAGAATTTCTGCTTTTCTATGATAATTGATGAAATAAACAGTTAGGAACTCTAAACAACTTGATAGATTAGAAGCCCTTCAAAATGGGAGGTAAATGCCATAGTACAGGAGTTGTGCACATCTCTTGGAGTAAGACAGTCGAATTTAGAATGAAAGGAATACTGAAGCACAAAGACAAGCCATTTACCTGTTTTGGTAGCTGGTGCCTTGCTTTTGACTCCAGTAGCTCCATAAGCCTTAGCTAAGCTTGCTATTCATTGTCTGGTTTTCCTTTTTTTGTGTGTGTTTGAAATGTATGTTTTCCCGGTGGGGGAAATGAAAAGGACGGGCATATGTGATGTGCTGCACCTTGTTGTCATCCTCCTGGGTTTAGGATGACGGGTCTTGCTCTGAGGAAGCATCTGTGCTGTGCTCTTATCAGAGATTTAAACACCATATTCTTCAATGTTACTGCTGGGTGCAGCGTCCTGAGAGTGCAATACAAGTCCCAGCCTTGTACCGCTTCCTTTGCTGTAACTTCTGTTGCAGTCACATATACGTATTTCCATTTATCGTGCATCCATACTGGTATTAGTACTTCGGCTACAAATCTCTGCACCGTGAAGTATCGTTGATTTAATTCCAGTCTATTGGAAGTAGACAGTTTACATCAGTCGCTCCTACCTAGGCCACCACTTCCTACAGTCTGGTAAGCCATTTATGACAGAGAAACCAAATCCCAGGATAGAACCCCTCCTTCCAGCAGGCATGGGTTACGTTATTAGAGAAAAAGCTGTCACTCTTCAATGTGGCTCCCAGTGCTTCACTGAGGCTCCAGATTCCATTGGAATTGTATTCAGGATGGATTAATTTAAAATTTTTCCTGTTTGTTTAATTTCCTGTCATGGTAACCATGGTGATAAGCTGTGCAAGAATTAACAGAGTCATTTGAAATGCATTAAATAGTGTCACCCAATATCCAGTTCAGTGTGTGCTATCCCTCAGATATTAGCTCAGAACACTGTGAGTGTCGAGGTCCAACGGACTTCCGTAAATACTATTAAACTAATTGATCCATCTACTAACAGTATCGAGAGATTTGCTACCACTTAAAGTATAGTATTTCACTTCCTGGACCAGTTCCAACGTATAGCATCGCATATGGGCAAGTCCCATCGCTTTCTATTTATTTATATAAGAGAAGAATTAGATCATAGAACTGGAGCATTATCCACGGTTATTAGCAATGCACTTCAGCGGAAGAGGTTTTAAGGATTTATTCAGCGGTATCAGTGGTAGTTCTATAGACTGCTTCTCCATTTTATGTTCTTTGCATTACTGTACGGAGTGGGTTTTTTTCATAATACTATTGTGCTATTTGCATTCACTCGAGTAGGTGACTGTGGTGAATTTTAAATATAAAATTATCCAAGGAATGTATAAATACCTTGCTATATTTGGAATGAAAAATGAGGAACAGAGTTTGCAAACAAGAAAATAAGCAAGCTAGATAAATCATAAACAGAATACAGAAAAAAACATTATTTAATCACAGGCAGCAAGACATCATTATCTTGGAGTTAAGGTTGCTAAGCAACTTAGCTGGTACAAAACCTACACAGCAAAACGCTGCCGTTAATGAACTGTAAGTATGGTAATGTCCAAAGTAACATAGATTAAGCTGATAACATTATATTTCATATACTCCCTTATCTGTACAAAGCAGACAAGTCATAGTGAAAGTATATAATTTCACTCCCATTTTTCATTACATTAATTTTCAATTCTGTTGCACCATTTATCACTGTGCAGTAATACAGTATAGAAAATATAGTCTAGAAGACAACGCATAATGCATACAAGAATAAATATCAAGGGAGGGCAGAATTTTCAAGACATATTTTCACTTATTACACAAACTATGGCAAGTGTCTTACCTGAAGACCTCTTGTGTGCTGCTCCTTCCTTCATTCATAAAAATCCCATAGCTGCAAAATTTGAAGACCTTTCAGGAATTTTGGTCTTCAGGTCTAAACCCTAGTTTTCATTCCAGGTTCATCAGTTAATTTGTCTTAGAGACATAAAAATTACTCTGGAAATTATTAGCAGAAAGATAAAACAAGTAGATTATAATAAATCCCCTTAAAACACTCTGTGGACATATTGAATTTGTCCCAGTTAATTACAAATTGTGCTCCAGGTGTTTACTAAATAAGCACTTGATGTGGCTGAACACACCAAAATGATGACTAGAGAAGTTTATTTACAAGACAGTAAGTCAGGATATGTGAATCACGGGAGTGGAGAGAAAGGAGACTACATTTTGTTTTTCCCAGGACAGGCGAAAACTGAGACCCTCCTCCTTCCCATGAAAACAAAATCCAGCAATATCAGGAACTACCTCCCTGGCTTCCTCCAGAATTGGCCACAGCCTTGCACCTTAAGTTTGTAGGGAGTTAACTCTGGTGTCCCCAGAGCTTGAGTCTGACCTCTCACGCTATGGCACTGAGCACTTCTCCGCGAGCAAGCTGCTAAGACAACCTTTACTTGTCCTAGAGTGGAGGCTGCAGCTGGACACAGCCTTTCTTGTCCCCCGTGCTCCTGCTGCTTCTGTTCCTTACCCACAGTCTGTATTCTAGGTTATCATCATCAGTCTTTGTGGGAAAACAAGGCAAATTCAGGACAGTGTTATCTGATGAAGGTTATGTCTCAAGCAAAGGATTCCAGAAGTTCAAGCAATGGCACTTACAACTTCAAAATGCAATTGCTTCACCTGATGAAAGACGAAGATTTATCGGGTCAGTGTTCAGCATCTTGGGCCCTCTATTCTGCAGTTCAGACTATGGGGAGGAGTGTAATAAAAGTAAGAATAAACGCATTTAAGTTTGATTTAGAACTTAACCTTATTTCCCTTACACATTTGAACCATCATGGCTGCAACAGTACTTACACCGCCACTGTCTCTGCACTGTAGAGCTATGATCACTTTTAAACTATGAACTATGAAACCCTTCAGATTCATTTTTCTGGATCCTTGTTGCCTCAATACTCATCTCAAAGGCTTTTACTCATGAGCACTTTTCCTCCGCTGATCCACTGTACATAAAGCATCATAGCAAGACAGGGAGGGGAAGACATTAAACATCCAGTGAAAGATTTCTGCTGACTTCAGTAAACATTAGATCAAGCAAACCACCATGCATCAAACTACGTTTAGATTAATGGGTTTCAGTGAGAACATATTTCATAAGCAAAGCTCACAGATAGAAAACATCCATTTTTGCTTCTCTGACTTATCATTTAGTGGATGGAACATGGAGGTGGAGCACTTTGGCAGTGATCTTCTCTGTTGGTTAACAGCTCACGACCAGGAACAAGAGAACTATTACACCGATTTCTCATATAGGAACCACAGAAGAACTAACTGTCCAGGGAGCACGGGCTGTCTTTATAAAACCCGAAACTGAATGCAAGTCTTCCGCATCCCAGCTGAACATCTAAGCGAAGAGATTAGTCTTATCAACAGAGGAACAGCTCTCTCTTTAATGAGTATCAATTATCTGGCCTTTGTAACGCATCCTCTTTAACCACACAGCTTTGAATAACTTGTTTTGACTGCTGGGCCACGCTGTGTGTCAGGCAGTTTGAACTTCCAGATTTCTTTGCCATGAGTCTACCCTTCATTGGATGACATTGATTTGAATGTCCATCTTTCCTGATTTACTCAAAAGGAGAGAATATCAATCTCTTGTGACATTACTCACTCAAATGTAGGAAGTTAGGTTAATTTGGACTAAGAATTTTCCAAATCCATGAGTGGAAATCATTTGTGGTAATAGCTGTAGACTGTCCTCCATGGACTTTTTTTCTTCTTCAGTACCATTTATAAACACTACTTATAACCAAGCTCATTGTTCCACCTTATTTAAGTGCTATTTAATATAATGGCTTTCCTTTTTTGCTCTCTGTATGCTCAGGGAAGGGAAGGAAGCCCATGAAAAGAAGTAAAAAGAGAACCATCATCCTGATAGCTCTGCAGTAATGAATAGTTATTGCTACCTCTAGAGTACTTAGGTAAATGACCCATCTAGTGATTACCACATCTCTGGAGGGCATTGAACCTGTGATCTCTGTGTGGTCTCCCCTCAAGGGCACCTGCTTAACCTTCAGGTAGAAGCATTATCTTTCTCAGATCAGAACTTGTTTCTTCTCTTCCTCAGCAAGGCATTGACCTGAAGCCTCCTCGTAAATCACGGTGATCGTTCTCCACTCTTCTGAGTGCAAGTCAGTACCTGCAGAGCTCCCCCCTCAGAGGGTAACAGAAAAGCAGCTGATCACTGACTCACTTTTGAAGAGCAAAATAACAAGTTTAGGACAAAAGCACTGGGCAAAGAGCAGAAAAATGACTGTAAATGACTCATATACGTGCTAATCAAACCAAGATTTTTATCAACTTTGCCCACCCCTGGACTGAGCAAGAATTTCTTTTACAAAGCGAGGGCTCTCTTTCTGCTCTTTTTGCTTTTTTTAATTCCTGCTTAAGGTGGAAGAAACAAGTATTTGAGGCTGAACTGAATCCACCCAGGACCCTGGCAGGATCTCTGTTTGCTCTTCCCCTTGAAGCTTGCATTTCAAAGGACTGGGATACCGCAGCTGGCACAGTTTGGTACCTACCCCATAACTGCATCCTGCTGCAGAGGAGTTGATGCAAACTGCCTTGAATAGCATCAAGTGGAGAGAAGAAAAGGCGTGTGTTGGCCCAGCACCTTTCACCTCTTTCCCTTGACCCTCCCAGTCAGATCTGCTCAATCCACTTTCTCTGCACCATTTTTTTTCATCACTAAAACAATTTCACTCACCTATATTTCACTAGATGCCCCCCACAAACAGACACCTGGGGCAGCTGCCCTCCTTGGGTTCATCCTGCCAGAGCTCTGGCAGTGGATGCCTTTTCCCACTTCGCTGTAACGCTTCTTTGTCACACCTATTAGGGGTTTGCATCAGCTCCTAACTTCACTTTCTACAAGAAATCTGTCTGGTTCAGCCAGGAACTAGAAGGCTTGTATAATGGTAATTCTCTGTTCCTCAGCGGCTCCACACTCCCATCACATCTCACATAGCAAGGCTGCTTTTGAAACTTCTGCCTGGCAGCCTGCTCCAGCCTCCCGCAGAGAACCTGGAAAACGTTTCTTTTCCTGTAATTCCTTTGCGATGTTTCCTGTAGTTTTACAGTAGACAAGATTAAAAAAGAAACAAAAATGCCACGACCAGCAAGGACTTCTGTACTAGGTAACAATTTAAGCTGCAATTGTATGATGAAAGGTTGTTAGAACAGCAGTTTGCTAGAGATTTGCAAGAAAGAGCGTGCCACGTTGCAGTCACATTTAGATATTGTCACTCTTAACTATGGAGCTTCCACTGCCTTGGTCAAAACTCTCTCAAGTGCTTCAACATGTTTTTCCTTTATACTTACCTAACATGTCAGAGTTCAGACTGTGGAAGAGATGTTCTATTTCTTCTTCATTTAACATCCCAGCACCTTCTTTTAAACTGTACAGGTGTTTGGGTATACTCCTCTGAACCTCCCCTCTTGTGCAGGATGGTGGGCTG
This sequence comes from Bucorvus abyssinicus, assembly GCA_009769605.1. NCBI lineage: Eukaryota > Metazoa > Chordata > Aves > Bucerotiformes > Bucorvidae > Bucorvus > Bucorvus abyssinicus. Next base: position 7,103,252 of record CM020031.1, on the reverse strand, counting down.
CAAAGGGCACATGAATTATGCACTCCTCTTTCCTCTTCATCCACTTTAAAGGCACTGAAGAACTGTTTCTTCCTTACAAAAAACACATTATATACATAAAATGAAAATCAATTAAATGAAAATTAAAAAATCGTTTATCTCCAAGAATATTTTACATGTGGTACGGGGCTATTTCCTTGGGTGCATGGAGGGAACTCTGCTGTAGTATCTACAGGAGCTGCTGTAGATTTTTATCCTTCTAATCTCATAATCATCACTAATGATTTTAATTCCAGATGGTAGCTACCCAAAAAATTGGAATACACGGCAAAAATTACATGCTCCAGATTCCGTATCAGTTTCCATTACAAGCTTGATTCGTGGGTTCCCAACCTTTATGACTGTGATACTGTGTATATGTGAGCCATTGCCACCAGTTTACTGGACTATGTCCAGTTCTCAGTAGCCTACGCTGGAAATAATGATGTTTTTGAGATACCGAAACTATTTTTATTCTAGACTTAATCCAAAACTTCAGATTTTGAGGTGGGGTGGGTTTTTTGTTTGTTTTGGGGTGGTTTTTTTAAATGAAAAACATGACTTACACAGAGAGGGAACTTGGATTTCACCACCAGCCAGTTAACTCTTTTCCCATTCCTCATCAGAATTCCCAAAGACTGCCCACGAAATCTTTCCTAAATCAAACGGGTGTACTTCTTCCTGAAAAATATTTCTGGTTTGAGTAGCTGACATGTTCTATAAAAAAAAATTGCAGAGCTTCCACCAGATACAGTTTGATGCATCTTGTGCCGCTGTAGACTTGCATCTCAAATTTCAACCATGCACTAGTGCTTTATGCCAAGAAATGAATTCGACAGTAGGACTTTGCAGCTTTAATGGCTTCGCATTTGATTATGCTTATACCCTATTTAGTCTTGCAAAGCACGAGAGAACTACGTTTAAGATTTCGGAGAAATCAAGCTCAGCCAGCAGAGGCATAGCTCATGAGACCTGTACTGCTTCACTGACATTATAAGCAAAATCTTCTCAGCCATTTGAGTTACGAGTTCCCCAAATACCTTTTCTTTTTACAAATTACTGTACCCTACATTAACTGCAAGATGAGGTGTTAAGTTTTATCACACAATTCAAAACCATACTATTGTAATTTATTTAACAGAGCTGACTAAGCTTCCTGTGGGAACTGCTGACGAGCTCCATTCTGCAAGTGGCTGCTGGGTAGAGATAGGAGCAATGTTGACCCTGATACTAAAGTGTTAACTAGAAGCTTCCCTAATTCACAAGATTATACTGTACTTAAAAAAAAAAAGTAGCCATGTTGTACCTTAAGTCATATATTTTTACTTTTTCTTTTACTTGTTTCTAAAGTATGGTGAGCTTCATAAAAAATCGTATTTGTAATGGCTGAAAACGTATTTTACCATTTGAGGTCAACACAATCTAGTTTTGCAGAAGATAGTTTTATCCTTAATGTATCATCAGTCCAACGTCAAGTTTACATGAGTGATGGTAAAATGAAAGTATCTTATTCTGTGAACCAATAGTCTTGAAATAGTTCCATTAGTGTAGCAACAGCAAACACAGAGCTCACAGAAACACCCTCCATTTTGGTAAATATGATCCTTACTTCTCACTTCTTCCTGGCCATGTATTTGCAACCAGACGAAGGGTAAACTGATGATAATTTCCAGCGCAAGCCCTGGCGCTGACTCTTTTCCCAAATGTCAATTCTTACCTTTTGCCTCACAGAAGGCGAAACTGTGGAGGGTCTTTCTGCTGCTCTCATTCTTCGATCTGGCTCCTGTTGTATCATTGCCAAGACAATCAGTACGATGATCTGTTAGAGGCTTTTTCTGACATTTCACCACTATACTGGGGTATGTAGGACGAGGAGACAGGCCAGCGATCCTGCATCATACTCAACAATAATACTAAAGCCAAGGCATTATTTCTTTACAAAGACACCTATCTATGTATCTCCCTTCTTCCCCCCAAAACAATCCCCTGTACTGATTTGTTCAGGAATTTTGCCATTGGTAAGAAGTGATTTTACACAAAGATACTGCTCTTGTTCTTCTGAACTGTCCAATAATTACTAAAAGGGGAAATGAAGAGCATTGGAAATATTTTCTTGTGCATGTTTATTCTAGCTACCTAACAAAGTTTATGCACAGTTCCATTACGTTTAATTTAAGCTGGCTGGTTTGATATCTTTGGTTTACTATATACTGCTATTTCATTTCAACTTTAGGTCTGAATAGTTTATTAACAACTGCTGCTAGTTTAAAAAGATTGAAGATATACCAGTTTTAAAAGTTGAGCCTTTAACCACGAAGCTATGCATTGGGTAACGCATGGTTCAGGTGACATTCTCAAATATTTTGTTAAAATTGTTTGGGGTATGAGGCAAAAAGGGAGCAGTACAAAAGGAAACATTTGCTTGGGTGTTTATGTGGATGTGTTTCAGCCCTCTGCTCTAACAGGGCTTCCTGAGTTTTGCTCAAGATAGTTGCTGTCCTACACAAAGAACCTCTGAACATTATTTTCTAAGTCATTAGGGCCTGTGGTTTGGGCACAGAAAATACTAGAACCCAAGGATTCATTGGAAGGTATTAAGTCACTGGTTTCAAGTGGAGTCCACTCGGATACATGGATTCATTAGGAACTCAGGATATGAACTTCTTGGACCCAGATAATGAGTTTGCCCTACTACAACAGCATGTTTTACATGGAAGGTCATGGGTGTGCAAATTTCACTTAAGAATGTACTTCCAAAGTAAATCTCCTGATTGCCCCACTTACCGGCTGTGGTTCACACTGTGGACCATTTTTGGTGTGCACTAACTAGACTTGTTCAAGGTGAAACTAAACTGGAAGTGCACATCAACCATTAATGGGCATTTAGTTCACAGAATGAGATCTTAACTAGTCTGATGTAAGCCCCACCCCTACAAAACACAGACACTGAGCCTGCAACACCACGTTTGTTTCTGCAGATCCACATCTGCTGCTCCGCACTATTTGCTAACGCAGACACAGCCCAGAGAACTGAAATACTCACAGAAGAGCAGATTCTATTTTAAGACTTCTTGGGGTGGAATCTAGTTCTTGTTTTTGCTGTGCCCAGAATAATGATACTCCAATCTACAGCCCAAGAATTTCTGATACTGCACTAGTTAGAAAACCTAGAAGTATGACAAAAAGATAATAAACTGCAAATCGGGAATGAAAGTAGGTTCTGGATCTCCAACTAAACAGGGTCTGAGGCTGCCAGACAGAATGAAACTAGCAGAGACTTCCTTCCCACGTCAGTGCTGTAAGAAAAGCAATTACATCAGAAGGTGAGTCTCTTCTTTTTCTATTCCTTCTGTCAGGAGAGAAGATGGAACCACTTCTGACTTACTAGGTCGCACAGTCCGCAAGGCTTTGCAAAATAAGAAAAGATGCAAGTACTTTCTTACGTCTAAGGCTTGCCCTCTGAAAAAGACATACATGTAAATCATACACCCATAAATATATATATATTGATTACATTTTATTTTTTGCTGAACGCTTTTGGAGATATTGTCATCAGCTGGACAGAGGAGGGACCATATTGTAAGTGATACTACGGGGTGTTTTCACAAAGAGTAATCCAGCTTCCATACCTGCCAATTCACTGCAATGAGTATTTCAGATTGCTGGTTTGTAGGGCTCTACTGGAGTTGACCTGGCCTTGTTCTTCAGAGACAAGTCTTTTCAGCTGAAATATGTAACTGGTCTCATATGACCTCAAATTCAGCCACTTTCCACCTCCCACACTAAATCATGGCTGTTTTGTCATCATCAGTCTCTGCTGAGTGGGACTGCACATGCAATATTCCTTTCTGTGAGAAATTGAAGGTTGAGAAACTCATCAGGGAAACCAATTTTTGCATTTTGATATATAAAACAAAGTGAAAATATACATTATACCAAGATTCTTTCTTTTGGGGGTGGGTGGAAAGGCTGTCTCATTTTGAAGCAAGCTTTCTACTGTTTGATAAAGACGGCCAAAACAGGGCATGCGAATGACACGGCATTTGGGAAAAGGTCTGTATTTTAAGGCTAATTCGATAAATTGCCATAATTAAAGGACTTTATAATGGCTGGGTCTAATGCAGCTGCTCAGGTAAGTAAGAGTAGTATGATGCCCACCTTTTGCTCTTTTTGAGAGAACACTATAGCTTGACTCAAGCACTGGGGACTGACTGGGCTGATTACTACTACACCTCAACCATGTAGAGCAGGAAAAGGTACAAAAGAGGAGTTGAGCAGAACAGAGCCAGCACATATGTAAAATGGGAATTGTTTACTTATACGTGCAGTAGTGAACTAGCCTTCTTCTCACCTCTACTTACCCTCAGAGCTGGGAAAAATAATTTAGCTCTTGGAAATCATGTAATTAGTGACTCGGTTTGAAATCAGATAAATTAGAATTAGGGACAGTATTATCTAACTAGAATCTCTTTAGGGTACAGACTGAGACAAGAAATAATATACACTTAGTTTATACCTAAATCATATCTGAACCAAACTTGAGATAACAAATAACATACACTTAGTTTATACCTAAATCATACCTGACCAAACTTGGAGAAATGCTCTATATTTGCCTGCTAAACTCCAAAGATACAGGACCAAGTAACACCAAGTATTTTGGTTACACCGACCTCAGTGGAGACCACCGTGCTTATGTCCCCCAACTTGAGGCATTAACAGGGGCACCTAGTCCAGGAGTGTGGCTGCCTTGCATGGCCTTACGGTCAATAAAGGGAGGGAGGTGCTTTCAAGGGCAATGCAAGTCCTAGGTGGGGATCAAACCTCTAGAACAACTAATCCCTCTCTTATTTCTATAGAGTCTTAACAGAGGAACCTGAGTTATGTGATTGATGATAAATGGCTTGAATTTAGATTTGGAACTCTTCAAGTTCATATGAAGAAAGGTTTGTGTCCACAATGCTTGTCTTGGTAGAATTTTCAATCATGTAAGAGAATTTTTACAAGTAATTCGCATAGACTGATTTGACCCTAAGTAGTTTGTGGAAATAGAATTGTTGTTTTGTTATCAAATAAAACAAATACTTACTGAATTAATACAGAAGTCCCTACTAGATTAATATTTTTTTTTCTCTGTTCCTTGAGCTCTCTAACATTTAAGTTTATTGGTGTCCAGATAACCCATATCCAACAGAAATCTTTGAAGGAATTCATTATTACCTGAAGAGTCTGAAAGGATAAAGCAGGCAAAGGAAGAATGCTCTTTAAATGGAATTCCAGTGGAAAAGAGCAGAGCACATTTCATCTGTGATATTTCTGATTTTACTGTCACACCTGTAAGGAGAAGATAGAGCTTTTATATTGACCATGTTTCTGGAAAAAAACATCAGAGTCGCTCTTCTGCCTTTAAGAATTTCAGAATGGCAGCTGAAAAGTGTCATTTCTTACGGCTTTAATATAATATTGCAATATAAAATGTTATCTGCACTTAATTATGAGAGGAAACCATGTAATCCACTTAATGAGATGGAGTTAAATATAGCAGAAAGAGGTAGTATAATATATAATGAATTTTGGCAGCTGCTTATATTTAGGGAAATAATAAATTCTATTCAATAAGTTGAAGAATTGAAAGAGGAAGCAAATTCTCATTGTGTGCCTGAAGTTTGAAGGGCTGTTCACCAGGACACTAACAATCTTCTGAGCCAATAGCTCCAGATCTCATTAAACCATAGAATAGATTATGCTTATTAAACCAGTAAGGTCTGGCTGATTGCTCAGATGTGCAGCGGAAGTGTAAAAGCTCACTTAGTTCTACTGCTAGTTTTCTGTCCAGCTTTACCAAAGTGGTTTTGAGCCGGAAAGCTGCTCTAAGAACTTCCGTACCGCATATTTTTTCCCCCAAATTGGTGAAATCAATCCACATTTGGTTTGGTACTGCAAGCTGCATTTATTCTATCATGAAAGGATTTATTCTTGCATCAGTCCATAAGTAAGATATACTATAATGCCTTAAGCATATTAAAAATGATGGACAGATAGTAGGTTTTCACATGCTCAGGTTGTAAGACCATAGTACTCATTTACATAATCTTCATACCTGAATAGTCTTTGCTATTATCTACCATGTGCAGTCTGTATACCTACAATCAGTAAAACTATATATATATATAAAAATTGTCTTTAGCTAAACTAATATCTTCCAGAAAAAAAACTGTCATCTTGTTCTCTCAAAAAATTGAAGGAAATTAAGCATAAAGCTTGAGGGAAACGGGTAAAAAAGATGGTCATTGTTAAATATACCATACCTAGTTCAATTAAATGCTATTTCAAGAATAAGCAGTTCTAAGAACAGTTACTTGATTCTTCATCCAAGTGTGTTAAAATATAATTCGATCACCATCCACTCTTGGGTAAGTTTTGACTATGAAGAGCTACAGCCTTCTGTAGCAATCCATAACCAGTTCAACAGCTGGAAGCGCGAGATTGAAGTCTGAAGGCAAGATTCACATTTTTAAAAGGCGAAAATAATTAACCATTGTAAATGGATTCTGTGGTAGGTTCTCTGGCATTTCAGCTCTCAGATCAGGATTAAATGTCTTTGGGTCCCTTACTGAAGTAATTCAGGCTTCTTTGATATCATGAATGACACCCCTATGAGGTGGTGGCATGAAGACAGATATCAAGCCCCTGAAGTAGTCAAGACCTGAGGCACAAAAAGCTTTACTAATCAACAAGAAAAACTCCAACATATTTTCAAGCAAATTGGACTCCACTGGAGCCTTCGAAAACTAATGGACTGTATCATATGAAGCTGCCAACATGAATCAGACATATCCTGAAGTACTTCCTCACCTTAAATCAATCCATAATCACTCCCACTGCTGGACTTAACTTGTCCTTCTAGATAATATTTACTCATAAAACAGAAACATGCCGTCTCACCTGCCCATTAAAAACAGCCAATTTTGCTGTTGATGCCTTCTCAAGTAATTTAATCCTGTCTGTGATATTACCTTTTTCTAACAATTTGTATTACCTCTTTCCTCAATTTTATTCACTTGTTAGCAAAGCAAGCAATTACTGGGGAGTGGTGGTGGGGGGCATAAAAGCAAATAACCTTTCAGAACAATGAGATGGAAGAAGCATAACATAGGAAGGCAAGGAGAGACAGACTTGCTAGATCTCAGAGCAGTTGCCACGGCACCGTGCCTGAATTCTTGTCTACAGTGGCTGCAGATTTACTCCCTCTCAGGCAAGCAGAAGCAGCCACAGAAGTCACTTTACATCCTCTCGGGGGGGGGGGGGGGGGGGGGGGGGGGGGGCCAGAATTTATTCCCCTCCCACCTCTTGGGCGTCAAAACTCAACCTTGTTTACAGGGCAGAGAAATACTGAGCCTTCCCTGGATTTCACATACAGCAGTCAGCCTGACTCTTCTCTCATTTTCAGCCTCTCGTCTTCACGACCGAACCTGTCCCAGTGAACCTCTCTTCAAAACTTTTTCAGCATCTTTATAGCAAAGTAATTCCTGTTGCTTGACTAGTTCTAAACCTTTTGAATCTACAGCATGCTTTTCCCTTTCCTTCACTGAAATTTGACTTATCCCACGTGTCCAGGAAGATAGTGACAAAGCCAAAATCTTATTTTCATAATATTCTTTTAATCTTTTCGATGATTGCACCTATTGATCTGTATAATGTCAAAGTAGAAAGGAAAAGTAATCACTCCTCCTCCTATAACTTAATCTCAGCAAATAAGCTGATAAAAGACAAATTTCCTTTTCCTGCAGCCTCAAGGGCAGCTCTTTTGGTGCACTTTGTCTCCTTCACCTAAATGACATCACCCATTCTCAGTACTTCCAAAAGCCATTTTTGCCTCTGAGGGATCTCAATCTCTGCTGGCTGTACTCCCAGCTGCCATTTTTAGCAGTACAATCGAAGGTGTGCCTTGTCACCTCCAGCTCACTAACAAAAAAACTGTTTCAAGTTTGTTAGATCCCCCGCCTTTCTGTCAAACTTTTTTTTCTTCCATCATCTGAACACTCAGACCTATTTCTCCTTTAGCTAAGCTACTGCTCAATCCTATCTGCTTTCCTTTCCCATTGTTCTTTAAATCCCTTTTCCTCTCTCTGATCATGAAACCATAGTAGACGCTTTTGACATCTCCTCTTTTCCTGCCTGTCACCCTGCATTCTCTGGTTTATCAGGAGTACAGCTGCTAACCACCCCTTGCCCTTGGCACCTGGGTTTGTCATTCCTTTATCTTTCACATCACACTCAGGCTTTTCATTTGCAGCTTCAGAATTCTCTGACTCTTACCTAAACTGACATCTCGGGCTTTAGTTCAGCCTATGGTGCCATCTGAGTTCTGCTCTCCAAATGCCCTGTCTCTGAGTCCTTTTCACGGTGCTCTCTGCCAGTACTTTGACCATTTATCCATTCTTCTGTTTGGAATAACCTCTATAGATTCTAGGCTAAGACTTTTTTTTCCTTCATCTCTCTCCCATTGATTATAAATCAGAGGATTCTTATCACAGAAAGTATAATTCTTCATGGATCTTCATTTTAACACCAGTTAAAAGAAAGAAAACTTTGGTAAGGTCTGCAGAAAAAGTAGTTTAAAACTTCTCCTCAGAAATACTTTCTAAACTTTAAATCAGCAATTACCACTCCTACATTTGCAGAACCAACTGTATGACAGCTAATCACAAGAGCACTCAGCCCACGTTTAGTTTGCTATGTATCAATGAACAGTTTAGGGCCTTCCAGGAGTAACGCAGGACCATGGGGAAGCTGAACATATATATAATTAACATGGAAAAAGCAGTAATTCAAATTTTTACAGCTGATTTATTCTTATGATTTAAGAGGCTTGGCGAGGCACAATCTCCCATACAAGGGAAAATTAAAAAGGGAGGATGATGTGGCTATGGCAGACAGGTACATACTGAAATATATGTCATAAGGAAAGTCAGGTGTGTCAAAGTGTTTTGGCCCTTTGGTTCTCTGCTATTCCAGGGACTATCTTCTCCCTTTTACAATTCTCACTTAGGAAATTAGGTAACTGCTGTAGAGACACTGTTAAATAAATTGAGCCAAAAGGGGCTTGGATGGTTTCAGAGCAACCTCTGTACCATCCACGAAGTAAAATCTAGCAGAGTTGCCTTCCTCTGGGGAACATGCAGAAAATGGACATATCTTCAGTGTGTTCAATCATCCGTCCCCTCACACTCTTATATTAGTCCACTTCCAAGACCTATTTGCAAGGGCAGAGAAGTCACTTGAAAACAGAACTGTAATGGCAGAAAATTTGAATTCACAGTTGTGCTCTGGATACATTTACAGCCCTCCGGCTCTACCGACCATTCAGTGATGAAAGGGGATTTTCTGACTCCCCACTCCAGTTAGCCTTGTGCTGCTAATGTAACTGTGAGAAATGGAGTGGGACTCCATCCACTGCTAGGTTTTTCCCCTGAGTCTGAAATAGTTACACATGTGCACTCCCATGAAAGCAATACAGGTTCCCTGCACAGCTGCACACATCACTAGTTTAATAGTATTTCATTTTTGGTAACAGAAGAGGAAGCAAAAATGCTTTCTTGAGTCACGTCCCAAAACAAAGGCTTTGACCTTGGAATTCCCTCTGCTCGCAAGCTCAATTCACAACTATAACAAATGTAGACCCATAGAATCATAGAACCATTTAAGTTGGAAAAGACCTTTAAGATCACTGAGTCCAACCGTTAACCCAGCACTGCCTGTGCTAGGCAAAAGATATGCTGCTGTGGACAGCTTTCATTCCACTTGGGAAAAAAAAAAAATTAAAAAAAGGTAACAGAAACTTTCAAGCCACTTTGCAAGTTTTGCTCTTCAGGGCCTCAGCAACAAGGGACAAGCAGAAACCCTAAGATTCATTGTCCAATTCTTTGTGCCTCCTGCTCTTTGCAAAGACACACTCATCAGGAGCCTGCTGCCTTAAACTGGCACTTCCAGCCCTGTCACTATCTAGGACCCCTCTGAACACTGACAATTGTTTATATGCTGGCCGTAAATGCCAGCTTCACTGTTTGTAGCTATACCCTTTATTGCTCTTTCAGAGGAACATACAGTAATAACCACCAGCTTTAAGAAACAGTAACAAATTTGTGCCCTAAAGGAAAACACAGATTGCAATAACTGGGTAATCCAGAGGTCAAAGTTCCAGACCCGTTCCAGCCAGGCTTGTGCGTGACCTACGGTCAGATTATACCTGCAGCTGTGCAACTCATTTCTGCATAGGTAATGAAAATACCTGAGCTCAAGCCGGCTACAAGGCTTATGTCCACATCTAACCACATTCCAGTTCTGTAGCCACACATCTTCACTTTTTACCTTTTTTCTTCTTACATTGGATATTAGGAAAAATTTCTCTGGAGGAAGGGTTGTAAAGCCCTGGCCCAGGCTGCCCAGGGCAGTGGTGGAGTCCCCATCCCTGGAGGGATTTAAAAGACCTACAGGCGTGGTGCTGAGGGACATGGCTTACTGGTGACCTGGCAGCACTGGGTTAATGGTTGGACTTGATGATCTTAAAAGTTCTTTTCCAACCAAAACAATTCTGTGATTTTTCAGTGAATCTGCTTTAGTCATGCTGGGGCACTTCTTGCATTTATTTTCCATGAGTGCTCAAACAATCGAGTTTTCTTGACACAAATGCCTGTGGAGAGGGAACGAATGTCAAGGTCTTAAGCCAAAGCATTTGTGGCAACCTAACTTATCATTCAATGCAGAGATGATGTGTACTTTTTCATGTAGCAAATTGAAAGAAACACACCATTGTGATTTATGATTGAGCACCTCTAAGCAACACAGCTTGAAAATTAAAAACTAGCAGAGGGTTTTCTAGAGTATAAAAAGGGGCATGGAAAGGTGGAATGGAAAAATGTATATGGAAATCTAAATTATTAAATAACGTTAAAGAAAAATCTGACTTTTTACTTTTTTTACTCTTGAGCTGCTAATACCTATAAGTCTTTGTCATTGGTTTTGAATGTGAACTTCAATATACCAGTTGTGAGTCACCTTTCTTAGTTTCCTTCTCTTATTATTACTGTTCTCGTTCTTGGTGAAAGAGGCAGCTCCTCATGGTTATCACACACGTTCACTGACGACAGCTGTACCTGTCAAGTTTCATTTCCCTTCCATCACAAAGTTCATTCTCTGTGCTCAATTTATACTGCATTGTTGAGTAAAATTCACCAGAACGGGGATTTTCATCCTCGTTTTGCCTTTGGAGAAAAAAAGTTAAATAGTCAGCAACATGACGGAGGTCACGGTAGGTCCTTCTTCTGAATGCTGTCTGTTGCACTGCGTACACAAGGACTGCATACCCGTACAGCAGTGTGCTGGGGTTCACGCTGCGAATCTCCAGCCATAACTCATAAGCAGCCCAAAAACTGTGGGAATGACTCTACGGAAAAACTCTGTCCTAAGAAAATTATGCAAACACAGATTATTTTACTGATAACATTGCAACACTGAAGTGTCTTTCCCAGACAGAAACTCCTTAACATCACCTTCTCATTTTCGCTTGGAAGTTGTGGAGTAACCTTCCCCCTTTTTGTTGTAGTTTCTCTGCTATGTAAGAGAAGGCAAGTAGAAGACAGTACTGACACAGCACAGACTTATGACATGCATTTCAACAGGTATTTACTCATGGCAGAGCACAAGTGTTCTGCTTCCCACAGATGGTGAAAACCTGTGCCAAAAAAAAAAAATCACAGAAGAGAAAAATCAAGTATTGGATTGCAACACAAATATTTTTACAAACACTAATGTTCATTTACCTACCTGGCCTTGTAGCCAGTTTCCAAACTTACCCATGTGTCCATTTCTTACACCTAAAACTTCTTGGGAAGCAGCTTTCCTTTGTGCTTACATCTACTTCTCTTTTGTCAGTCCAAAAGCATTTTACAGGAGGAATACATGTTTCTAATTTCCACCTTATTACGATCTTTACTCTTGAGCTATTAGTGATGAGAGATGCACCGATTTACTGGATATGATATGAATACACTCTCTAAAGTGATTTATTTAAAACTTTGACCTACCTTTGCAGGGACCCTTTCTGAACAAAAGGCCTGAGTACACTTCTCCTGTGTAAGAATTTCTATTTTAGAAGAGGTCAGCTCAGTTTGAAGGAGACCAGCAATGGACTGCTCCGTGCTTTTCTCGTCCCCTTGCTGAGGGGTTCACATGGAGTTCAGGAACTTAAAAAAAAAAATTTTCAGATAAACTAAAGTTAGAAGCCCCACAGGATTAAAATTCTTTGGATCTAACCTGGAACATGATTGTTAATCTGAGACCAACATCAAGATCCAACATTACGTACTTAGAAAACTGGAAGGTCATATTTCTTTCTTTAATGTAGACAAACAATGCATTTTAATATACTAGTTTACATTGCCCTGAGTTAAATCCTAAAAATGTAAACATCCATCTTTTAATGGACCTACAAACAAGTACATGGAACACACTACCCGTTTCGTGGCTAGTGGCCTGCTAGCCACAGAGTACATAGCGGCCTAGGACCGGCCACACTATTCCATTTGCTTGGCATTGTAAGGCTGAAGAGGAAGGCGGGCAAGTGGGTTGCACAAAATTATCAGGTAGGAAAAAGTGTTGCAAGGGCATAAATCCCTGGGAAAGTTGGTGCCACCAAGTCAGTGTTCTACTGCACAAGAAATAATTTGCTGCTACTTTCACAGTTGCAGTTAGAATTTTATTCATTGAACAGAATGATGTAATAAAAGTACTTTTAAAATGGATGCACTGTTGAGGTAATTAAAGCGTTTTCATGATCAAGAAGTCCACGACAGGGAGAAGTCTCTTTCACTCATCACTCTTTCCAGCCACGCCTGCACGCATAGGAGAGGTAAAATCAACACTCCATCAGGAAAACATACTTTGAAAAACTTGGTTCTATTCTTCAAGCCTCAGGTTTTTTTGTTTGTTTATTCACTCTCTAGGGAACAGGCAAAATAGTAGAATCTTCACGTTTTATTAAGTATGTGTTCTCACAGCCCATAATTTTCACCACATCAGTCTTGGCAGGTCACTGCAACTTAGCTATGTCTTTCTCAGTTTACTGTACTATATGAAAATACGGTCACAAAGAGATTTTTTCATCATAAACAAGTCAGTTCTACAAGAGAGGGAAAAGTGTCCTTTGGATTCCATCAGCTAGAAATTCCAAAGTGCCCCAACACATGGTTACATCCAACAAAATGCACACTGGGGCACCAGCGTGCAGCAGCAGTTGCCCGAATCGTGGGTTGAGAATCTCTGTCAGCTGCAGGACTCCAGCACTCACCCCCCTTTCAGCACAGTATTAACAGGGATTTTATCTTTATCATCCATGTGTATATTCTATGAAGAACTGACCCAACTAGTCTTATGAGGCTGCACATTCAGAACTGGCCTGACACTAGGTACAGCCTGACACATATTACAAGCTTGAATATTTAGTTGTAAGACCATGTAAAAAGGGAAAAAACCTACTGCTAATCCAGATAACAAAAGGTTTTTTTCTTGAAGGCACTTTCAACTCTACTGCCTCTCTTGTTTGAGCCAATACTTTAAAACCTCCTTGTACTGAATAGATTAGTTTGGTATTTTACTGTAATGCATTTTGTCAAGGAAGCATCCAATGGGAGCAAGTTACTGTGTAGATTCTAACAGAGCTTGCCACATTTTTGTTAGTGTATTCAACGTCCACACAACAAGAAATTGCCCATTAAATTTATAGACCAATTTTATGCTAACTGTACTCATTACAGTCTGTGAGAAAACTAAATAATTGGGTTGTTATACTTTTCTCTTTAGAAATAAATTACTATTACTGCTTAGTTAGAATAATTTAAAATGCCTGACTGTGCCTGTTCTAAGCACCCATTAACAAATGCTGGCTTCTCCTCGACTTCCCACTGCATTAAGCAGGCCATTTCTGTACACAAGACAAAGCAGCTAATCAGCTGGAGGTTGAAAATAAATATGCAGGGAGCAGGCACAGAAACCGCGGTGTTAAAATACATGTGTCTCATGCTAAGATTCATTTGTAAATTCATCAAGTGTTATACTTACTAAGTCTTGTTGATGTGTTTTCAAGATGGTTAAGGCTAGAAAACAAGAAATATTTACAGTACAGTTGAATGGAGCAAGTCACTGAGCAATGCTGTGACGCACTCTGCAAAGGTAGGTGTACAGAAGCATTTGTGTGCTGCAGAACCCAGCTCTGTAATGTCTAACCCTTAGATCCCATTACAGCTAAGGGACTCGGACTTCCATGCGCAAGATTCCTAAAGTTATGCACAGTCTCTGTGTGACTGTTGAGAGGTCTAGGAAAGCTGGTATGACAAAGCTGAGCTGTCCAGTAGAAAATACGAGCAAGGAATGCAGAGACAGAGTTGGTTTATATTTGTGAAGATACAATAACTCTCTGCAAGGAAACACTTCCCTGCACTTATGAAGGCTTTGGGTCCATAAACCTGAATCCTTTCCCATAGCAGAACAAGTAAGCCTACTCCAAATATATCTCAGAGACTGATAAATAATCATAATATTATCTTTTAATTCCATATCTTTCAGATAACTAACCACAGAGATACAGAAGCTATAAATTAAATTCTGTCTTCCAAATAAGGGATAATTAACTACCAGCTACCAAAAAGTACGAGACATCATGCTGTGAACCATCACGAGTAGAGCAACCACCTAATCCACCTAGGGTTGAGTTTCACTCCCCATACAATAAAGATTCACTGAGCCAGGAGAAAAGAAAACAAACCCACAAAAAACTAAACCAAAACTATAAGCTACCATTTGGAAAGCTCACATATAAATAAAACAGCAGATGTTTTGAGTTTGTTCTGTGAAAGGTGGTAATGGAAGATCAGTCATTCATGCATCAAACAAGCCTCAAAATCTGTTGACTGAGCAGTGCTGTGACAGCACCACAGCTCCTCCTGAGAATGTCATCTTACACAACTCTTGGAGGCAAAATCATCTCAGGATCACTTTGAGATGTGACTAACAAACCTCTTGGCAATAGCTACCCCTCTGCTAGTTTTTTTTTTTTGGAATTCCAGAAATAACTAAAGGTAATGAAAGAAATCCACAGGCATGGGTGGGATGTTACGCAAATACATATTATGTGGATACTAAGCCATGACTTTGGTTTATATTTTGAATTTGGCTACCTATGAAGTTCAGCATTAGTTCAACTAAATCTTGCTACAGCTGGCTGCCTTAGAACAGCGATATTACTCCTGTGAGATTGGGCATTCTGCTGTGGAGTCAGTAAATATACGGACTGGGAATGCAATCATCAAATCTGAAGTGGGTCAGTATAGGAATTACATTGTTAATTACAAAAGTGAAAGCAACAGCAGAAGTCCTGTATCAAATGTCAGGAAGTTCCACATCAAATTAAAGTGGTGAATAATTCTAGAACTTGAATTAACAGATGTTCACAAAAAGATAAATAGAATACACAGTAGAAAAGTAGGAGACTTCACAACATCTCCTAAAGTAGCTTTTGGTAAGAATGGATGCCCCTGCCACCTGGACACGAAAGCAGCATACACTTTGTGGAAATGAGATGATGGAGGAGCTAAAAAAGGGGCATTACATACATCCATCAGTGGCTCAGTTCAGGGAGAACACAGAGTACAGCAGTTCCAGTATTAACAGAAGTTTGAAGTTCCTACCTATTCGACATACAACAGATGTAATTACCTCTTACCCATTAGATTCCTTTAGTAAATTGTGTGTTTTGGATAGTATTTCTGCAGAATAAGTAATTTCTTTCAGGGCACTTCACCTTGGAAGTAAAAAGTTTAAGATTAGAGCTTCAAATGATTTAAATTGATGTGTGCACTAAGAGCCACTTTTTTTTAGGTTGTTCATTTGGCTAAAAAGGTGGTATTACAAACAGCATAAATGCATCCAATGCATTTATGTCCCTGACAGTTTGTCATCCATGAAACCAGAAACTGTATTTGATCAGGAGTACAGAAATTTTCATGGTAAATACATTTGTTCACAATAGTAGTTTGAGTCTTCATTTTCTTGGTGTACTCACACAAACTCTGGGTGCAGTACTAAAAGAGGTGGTCAAGGATCAGAAGTCACACATAACGTGCAGATCCCAACTTCGAGTTGTACTTTTACTTGTACAAAACAGAAAAACAACAGAAAAACAAATGCATGAATGAAGACTCTTTATTTTACATGTTATCATTAGAAAACTGCTATATTGTGACACATTCTGGCCTACCATGAACACTTTGAGGCCAGATAAGATTTCCCAGTATTCATCATCACTGCTCCAACATCAAGTTCCAAACAGAAACATTTTTTCCAAGGACTTTGTCCTACTTCAGCGATGTACCTTGTACCCCAAGAACCAGCTCCAAATCGTGGGGAAAATCCACATAGCCTCCCCTTGGCAAAAAAGCCTGGACAACATCAGCTGCTAAGACAGAAATACAAGTATAGTGTGTGAACAGAATATCCAAAATTGAGAGGCTGTTTGCTCAAAATCTGCTAAGGTTGAAAATGAAGACAACCATTGGCCACATTAAATATTGACCAGGCAGTTACCAAAAGACCTCACGTGAGGAAAAAAAAGACAGTCAGCTTAAGATCAAGTATAAAAAGCACTAAAATTCCTAACACTGAGAAGTGCAGAGCAGTCAAAATCTGGTCTGACCCAGCAAAGATGCCCTCCTGCCACTTCAAGATCTGTTGAGGCCAGAAGGACCACCCTCACCAGCAAGCGGTACCCTGCATTCTGGTATAGAGTGCAACAAGCACTGACTGCTCCTGGGGGGTCCACACATCACCTTGACGGGTGCTGTCCCAGCAGGTGGGTGGAATTGTGGAGTGCAGGGAAGAACACAGGTACGCACACGGCTACATGTCTCCAAAGAAAGATGGATGTAAGTAAGGTAAAATACTCCTAGAAGGGTGGGCTCTTCTAACCCAAAGCTCCTGTCGAAGGAATAGAGGTAAACATGTGACTGCAAAGTTATGGGGGAATTGCTGTAGAAGGGTGTTTAGATATCTGAAGGTGTTTACTAAGGGTCTGGTAGAGTCATTTATCTGTTATATTGCCGCTATTAATCCTACATGTATAGCTCACAGACTAACAGTTATAGCTCGAGCTATTAATAAATCAACAAACCACTTCAATTCTGACTTGATTTAAGCCAAGAGCCGTTTTCCCCTACAAGAAGGGCATGCACTTCCTTTAGTGTTTTCTACCTCACACTGATAGGCAGCCTTCAGCTAAAACTTAACAGTCTCAGATTATTCTTTCTCACTCCCTTTTTCCTTTTCCTTCACCTGAGGGCAACTAAGATACTCAGGAAATCAACCAACTAGCTATACAGGTCACATTTGCTTCAAGTGAGGTCCAAAACCTGGACCAAAACAGATCATGTCTTTGAAAAGTGGGTATTAAGTTCTTGGGTTAGACAAACGAAAATGTAAGAGGTTTAACATACATGCTACCCTTCTTAATGTGGCTTCTTCAACAAGACGCTCTAATGAATTTAACCTGCTAGATCAGATCTATCAGGATGTTCCAATTAACCACCTATGAAAGGCTGGTGCATCTCTCCTCCCTACAACTGACAAAGTTTAGTTTTAGCTCTCTTTTCTAGAAAACACTAAAAAAACCCCTGTAATTCATATTTCTTTTTTAAGTAAAAAAATTAGTTTAATTTTGTATGGCTCACTTCTGAACTTCTGCTGATGACATTTTTTTATAAATTAGAGTTAATCAAGAATCCTTTCCCACATTTTAACTTCACAAATTCTCAGAATCTTTTGAAAGCACAGGATCTGCCAAATCTAATGCTTGTGTAACAAAGCACAGGGCCTCATTATCTAATCCCTACATGCTAAGCAGACTTGCATAAAAACATACATTGACAGATCTTGTCATCAAAAGACACTGAAAAGGTTGACTCAGATCCTCAGAACCTTTTGGAGGCTCAAAAATACTAATGTTCATTAAGTGTACGTATTCTTTTTCTAAAATTTGGGTTTTGTTACTTATGGCCTTCTAACTTTTGATTAGTCAAAACAATTATCTCCCAGAATTCTTTTTCCTTTCTTCTGCAATCAAGATTAAAGCATTCTGTATTATGCATCAGGATTTTTAAAACTAACTGAGCTTACAGCAGACGTTATGTCACCTTAGCAACTACCTTCTAGAAGTCACTTACTCTGCAAAAGCTGATTTTAACATGCACTCAGTTTAAAATAATTTCTAGACTAGCAACCGGCAACCATTCTTCTTCATTACAATTTCAGAAAGCCATAAAGACTTAAATCTGAAAAAGCGAATCAAAATATAAGAGTCTTAAGTGACAAAAACATCTGTTCATAGTAAACTGTTTGCAAAGCTATTCATTCAAGTGCCATACAAAGGAAGTGGTTAGTGGAAACCAGAGTAACCTAGAATTCCAGGAATACTACAGAAAACCAAACCAAAACTGCAAGTAAAAACATACATAAAAGGCAGTTATTCAAATCCAGGTAGCCAGGGAAATGAATACCTTACCTGTCAGCTGCATGTCCCATTCCAGTGCCATATTTGTTACTCCCCACTTCTAATACTCCCTAGCCCTTCTCCAAGTTGACTGAATATCTACTTTTTTCTTCCAAGTGTAGGTAGAAAACTACTCTTCCATTTCTCCCTGTCCAGAAGGTACGTTTCCCCCCAACAACCAAATTCTTACCTACTTTGCTGTTTCTATATTCCACCCGTGGAATAGGGAATGAAAGAACTGGAAATCCTTCCTTTTGTCCGTAACTTAACCGAGTGCTTGAAAGCAGCACAGTAGGAGCACTTCTCCAATTAACATTTACCCAGCACATTCCACCTCCTCATTCCCTTAACGCATCTGAGTCACAACCACCAGCTCAAGTGACTGGAAATGAACCTACTACAGCAAAAATGCCGAAGTTACACAGTTGACATAACTTCATAGAAACCTTATTTGGAACAATAAAGGTTCCCCTTGAAATAAGTGAATAATAATAAGACAGAGGAGGTGTAGACAGATGCACTGTCTTGTATTAAGCCCATTGATGTACTATTAAAAAAATTACAGCTTTCAGAGAAACAAGCTCTTCTTTAAGATTTAGTCTTAACATTAACAGCTATAAAGGTTATCAGACCACTTACAGCCTCTCTTTTTCCAGAAGGGTTACTCTTCTAAGGAAAACTAAAGATGAACTTATTTCTCATGAATAATTACGGATTAGTCTTGTAAGCGCCAAGCAGGACAGCAGAATCCTCCCCTCCTCCTTATCAGGATGTTTTGTGCCTTCTCTGCCCATTTCTCATTTAAAATCAAAGTCTGGTAGATAAAATAAACCCTCAGATTAGGCCCTTAAATTGATCTTCTAGTCAGCCGAGTACTGCATGAGCAGTTTCTTTTTAAACAGCACTTCTGTTATTTTGAAAATTGAGTATTAGTTAAGCAGTAGGAGGTAACTTTAATATCTGTAATAGTCTTTGACTCACAATTCAATAATCCCTGACAGAATATGAAGACTCCTGTCTACCTTGCCTGTTTGGTCTGTGCCACACCACACTGTCAAGCTCCACCTGCTGGATAATCTCACAAGAAGCCTGGCAAAGCTTTCGCCTCACTGGTATTGATACAACACCTGGGTACAAAGATAAGACTGACTGTTTACCTTGTTATATATTCTTCATGCTTTTCCTTCCTACCATTCTCTATCAGTACCATAATCAAGTGAAATCTCTGGGTGGGTATTTTTTCTAAACACCTCAGGGTAATGGGCCATATTTGTAACTAATACCCATTTCTGGTAATGCTGTAATACCCATGAACAGTCATAGCTCACAGCCAATGAGAAAAAAAAGGATACTTCATGCTTTTTAGCCTCTGATAGTAGAAATGCAGAAACTAATGTGTCATTTTTTACTCATCTTTATATAAGTATCACCTTTAATTTTTCAAATGCTACGAAATAAAAGAACAGGTAAAAAAGCCACAAACTCCAGAAGGGTACCAACTCCAGAGAATGCCACCTCCAAGCTAATTGACTAATCTGAAACGTACACATCCATCTGAGCACTAGGTGACTCATCCTCTCAGAAAGTTAAGCCAAATCACGATACATATGTTTTTCTAGAGCTACAACGAAACATCCAACTTTCTTCATGGCTGAGCTCTACAACTCATGTTCAGAAACATTTCAAGCTTTGAGGGTGGAAGGAAATGTCATTGAATTGAGGGCTGTAGATTAAGGGTAGGACCTGACATATTCTTATAACACAGAACTTACTTAACCACTTCCTTATATAAGTCAGATATTCAGATTCCAAACAATAACTGACAGTAACTTTTTACCCATAATTTCCAATCCACAAACCCCATAATAATTTAGATACATGTATTTGCTGGTATTTTCTCTCATAGAATGTCTTATAAATACACTTGCCACCAAGTACTACTCTTCATTATGATCTACCATCCTTTAGGAATAATTAAAAAATAATAATGCAGGGCAATAGACACTCAAGACTTGCAAATCATCCCTGGAGCAGTCTGTGATTCCGAAATGCTGGAAGATGCATTACATTTGAGAAGAGTAATTTAATTACAAGTCTGGAGAGGATGTATTCACTTGGAATACTACTTAAATATTTCTCTAGAATCACAAAGCCAACAGCATTTTACACAGCTGAAGTTGCAGCATAGGCAGTAAAGAACCAAAAAGCCCTGCTGGGTGCAGATCATTATCATTTCAGAATGTCGTCGCAAAATAAACGCAAGCGAAGACTATCTGCAATGAGAAGCTTCAACACAACTATTACTGCTGAAGAACTACTTTTTCCCTTCAGAAAGAAGTTCATCTATTTTTGCCAAATCACCAAACGAAACTGTTGCAGAACCTCTCTGGGCTGGTCTTGCCTAAGGAAAAAATAAAAGAAGCAAAAATTATATAGGGCTAATTTTAAGTTAAAATATTTTGTAAAAAGCTTTTACAGCATCAGCCATTTAAAAAGTACCTCCAAACAAAAAAATAGCTCAGCTTCACTTTACCTGTGATTCATGGAATTTCCAGCCAATCATGTAGTAGATCTGAAATGTGGCAGGTACTGAGCCATCGCTATTTCCATACATTTCTTAGGGCAGGAAGGGAGGTAGAAAATGGTACACAGAACGTCAGTTCTAAATAATACTTAGTTCTCAAAACATTAGAATTGTGACATAGTCATCATAACGACTCTTACTGAAAGATTTGGGACATCTCATACTGGAGCATCAACATAGTTCAAATCCTGCCATTATAATTCAAGTTAAAAATATCTGTGCAATAATGGCATTTTGTTCTGTTCCAAAACATTTTGGGTTTGTTTGGGTTTTTTTTTTCCACAGAGGTCAGAAAAAGACATAGAAATATGTGCTTAAAGTCATTTCAGATTAACTCTGTCTCAAATACCTACCTCGGTATATTGCAGCAGCTGCCAACATTGTGTCCCTGTGTAGCAGCGGTTTTCTATTCCAAGAGCAATTACTCTCCCCCATACCTAAAAATATGGTTTAGCTTTAAGAAAAAGAAGATACAGCATATGCCATGAGTTAAGAGTCATGCACTAATGACAGACTTTTACTAAACCAGAATAAGTATAGAATCCTCTGAATCTCACTGTAAGAGAGAACAACATAGGGCAAATAATTAGGTGAGTTTCTTATCTATAAGAATCCAAGCCTTTTAATGCCCAGGCTTTGCAATTCAGAGTTTGTATTGCTAGGAACGATTTCAAATTATTATTTTTTCAGCCTGAGTCTTCAAACATCCAGGTTTTCTAGTGTAATTTATTTTAAGCACAAGTACAAAGTGTTTATTCAGACAGTCTCCTCGGGGTTTGGTTTTTTTTTTTTTTGACAGATAAGCATAAAAATTACTGTCCCAAGAGATTTTTAATAAGAAACAAAATAACCACAATTCTAATCTCTCTAATCACTGTATCTGAATGTTTCTGCAGTGAATGAAATTTAGGAAGGCTCATAGGAAAAGTTAGTATGTGGGTTATATGCTTCTGCCTCCCTTTCAGAGTTTTTCAGCAGTTTACACTGAACAGGCTCACAAAGAATGGGAATACAAGGGAAGCAGAAAATTCATAGCAGACCACACAGTAACAAATCTTTGTCTTCTGCTTCCCAACACAAATCTACTACCAGGCATGATCTCCTGAAGCACTAGAGATCAGGAAAAAAGTAACAATTCCACCATTATGATAAGCTTTATATAATATTTATTTGTATTTTTTTGAAGAAATTTTTTACAATGGAGATGATGAAACACTCACCCAGGTTGCCCAGAGAGGTGGTAGAAGCCCCACTCCTGGAAACATTCCAGGTCAGGTTGGACAGGGCTCTGGGCAACCTGGTCTGGTTGAAGATGTCCCTGCTCACTGCAGGGAGTTTGGACTAGATGACCTTTGAAGGTCCCTGCCAACTCAAACTCTTCTACAGTTCTATGATTTGGAATTAGGAAACACACAGTAAAGCTTTTTGGTGTCTGCACCACTGATTTAGAAAAAAATATGTGTTTCCACAAAGTATATACTTGCCTTGCAAGTCTTCCATAACCTCAAACAACCCCGGGTAGTTGACTTGAATTTCATCAGTATCCTAAAAGAATTGAGAAGTTTAGTTTCAGAGCATATCCAGCTAAAACAGCCTTCAGTGCTGCTAATGGACTATTCATCTGCCACTTCTGTTCAAACTGCGTATTTCTCAGAAGAATATACTGCCTAACTCTTCTAAAAAGTTTTGTTTAGCAGCCCAAATGCAATCAAATTTTAATTGAAATACCATTATTTTCTTCTTCATTTTAGAAGCAGCAGCAAGAGCATCTAAAGTTTTTTCAAGCAGGTGTAACATTCCCTGACAGTTCGCCAAAGAGACCATCCAAATTCTACTGGGCCACTGGCCAGAGATACACTTCAGTTGGTTTCATTACTCACAGTGAAGCAGAGAACAGAGGCAGTCCAGGTGGTTTCAGAAACTTACTCAGCAAGGCACTTGACATGCAGAAGGAAGCACTACATCACTAATATATTACTAAACAGTATTTTTTTATACAGCAACAGCTTTGATGTTCTGGACTGCTCTATCTGATTATTCTCTTATTTCTAATTACCACGGTCAGGGTGTTAAAGCCAGCTCTTGACAGCAGATGTCCCAGATCAGAGACAGCAGTGAATGGCGACACATGAGGAGAGAATCCCCCTTCTCTCTCCAACTCTGCAAGCTGCAAAGAGCAGCGGAGCTCATACAGAGTGTCTCCCCCAAACATTGCTCCAATGAATACTCCATCTGGCTTCAGAACCTGGTGAATCTACAACACAGAAAAACCCAAACAACCTTTTTTGTTATTAAGCCTACGTAACTAAGAAGTTATTTTGAAATGAACTTAAACCAACCATTACAATAGTTATAACAGATTTTTATTATTGACCGTATTCCACAAGGCAAGCTGTGACAAAGCCTTTGGTAACACTGCAAGGTAAATCATTACAGGAGGACTCGATGACTTAAAGGTCTCTTCCAACCAGATGATTCTGTGATCTGTTTGAGAAGAGACTATTTGTTCTTAAAAGTGAATCCCCAGAAATTAAGCTTACAGGCAGGAAACACAAAAGGCACTGTGGAAATCTAGGCTAAAAGTATTTTCAGTAGGATATTCCTCAAACAATATCCAGAATTAATTTATTTCTGAAGATAAGGCAGATTAAGATAGCTTCTGCTTACTTTTACTTTCTCAGATGAGGGAAGCAAAGATACTTTTTAATGGCTTGATTTTAGAGAAATGGAGGCCTTGATTTTCAGTAGTGATCTTTGCACTTCTGAACACAATGGAGTACTACAATTCTTACTATGTCCACCCCTACTTATCTTTCACTAGCCAGAATAGCAATAGCATGACTGCAATGTAAGCTGCTTTCTTGTCTAGTAAATCCTACCCCCTCTCCTACTGAGAAGGCCAATAAATTCATGTGTTCTTTTTTCCTGAAGAATTGGCAATGACCTCTGGTTTCAATATCTGCCAAGAGCCACATTGTACATACAGACTAACAAGACAGCAAAAGCTTCCAAAAGTTCACCTTATCGATTTGAAATAAAAATCTTTTAAACTGCTTTTTAATTATTAATCAAGCTCCTTTTTCTATGCTAGTAAAGAAGCCTTCAATTGAAATTCAAGCAGTTGAAGGCAGTTTCCATTAGTTAAAGCCAGTGGTCCCAAAGTAGGAAATGAGCACTCATGATGAAAGCTGGCCAAGAACCCCAGTTCACTCTCCTTTGTGGGACATTATAAGGTGTCAGTTATTTTTACCTGTGGGTGTAAAAATATTCGACATTCCATAGAACACTGAAATTCCAGAAAAGATCATGTATTTCTTTCCAAGTCTTTTTTGTTTAAGTCCAATTTCTATTTTTATTATTTCCATAACAGCAGGGTACTCCTATTTGTACCAACAGGTGACAGAACAGCACTGTAATGACTGTCCAATTTGAAATAAATCAAAAAACAGCCAGCTGGGTAAAATACTCCTTTCTCTCTCTCCAAAGTTAGCTAATTTGAAAAAAGTTTTCACCTGCAGGAAGGAGTTGAAATAATCCAAAATCTGATTTTTTCAGTAACAGTTTCAGTTTTCTGTCCAAGCATTTGCTTAATTTAAAAAAAAAAAAAGCTTTTATCTGATTAAAATTGTATTTCAAAATAGCTGAGACATAAAAATAACACAAGTTTCATAAACCAGTTCTGGAGTAGTTAGATATAGAGAACTCTTGTACTACAAGAAGTAAGAACTGATACACAGTAAGAACCAGTAGCATTGCCTCAGTTTACATTAGTTACCTTGATCTCAGCTGTTGAGGCGATACATTATACAAACATGTTGTTTCACAGTTATTTATTCCAAACTGAGACAGTAAATTAGCAGAAATATCAACTGATGCTCCTCAAACTGTCAAAAATACTGCATTTACTTGTGTGCAACAGGAGCTATTGCTATGCCTCTTATTAAGACCAGGAAAACCAGAGTGCTCTGAATGCAAGTAATGGCAAGTGTTGATTTTCAGTATAAAAACTCAGGTTCTTACCTCTCTAAAAGCTTTAGGAAGGTCATTCACCCAATGTAAACTGAAATAACAGAAGCGTACATTTTATAATTGCATATGAAATAAAATTTAGAGAGTGCAAGTATTTGTTACGTTATCTAAGTATGTTTCAGAAGCCAAAGCAACAAACCAGTTTCTCAAGCTGCAGAAGTTCCAAAGTGCCTGCCTGACAGTGATACTAAATTAAAATGAAAGTTCATACAAAGAGGTTTTGTTTTGTTTTTTTCTTTAAGTTCAAGTTGAGAAAATGCAAGTCCTGGAGACTAGTTTGTCAAAATGGAGGAAAGAGAAGCTGCATGTGTTTTGAAAGAGAAGCTGCATGTGTTTTGAAAGAAAACAAACAAAGCAGTAGGAACCCCTAGGCCAGCAGTTTTTCCTAATATATACTAATTAACTATGCAAGTACATTTCTTATTGCTGTTTAATGGAGGATTAATCTTTCTCCTTTTTTTTCTTAAAGTTACTCTGAGAAGAACATTATTTAACATCTTTAACCAAAAAAATTCAAAGTAAATAAATGATTAACGCATACCTTAAGCTGCTAACAACAAGATCAAATGTATCTTCTTTGAAAGGAAGGAATTCCTCATCAGCTACAATACTGACCGTAGGGATTTCAGATTCTACAGCATTTTTCTGAGGTTAGAAGAAAAACAACATCAGAAACTCATTTCTTTTGCTTTCGTGCTCTATGGAACTGAAGCACATTAGCATTCAGAAAGCTACTTACTAAAGCGTTCTCTGCAATATCAACTTGAATAAGTTTTTCAACTGTTTCCTGAAATAAAAATGTAAAAGTCTGTAAACTCCATCTCAATATTTGATAATTAGTCTTTTTTTAAATGCTTACAGATATTTAAAATAAGTTCAAACAAATCTCTTCAACATTTGATAAAAACTTTATATAAAGCAGAAACTGCTTTTTACCCATCATAGTACTTAGTAACTGCTCCCAGGGAGAATGGCTGAGGCAGAACGAGTAAGAGAAAACATATTCTGCATTTTTATGTGTAAGTTCAGTCAAATATAAACCATGGATTAACAGCCAGTGACTTCAGTACCTCCACCTATAGTGCAGTTCATGAAGTTCAATACTTAAGTCTCCATACTGATACTCCTCATTAACAACTAAGCACATCCAACACAGTCTGATTGAAAAACATGCATCTTATTACTCAAGACTAAAGGTTAACTGTATACAACAGACAGCGCCCCCTTCACTGCTCTCTGTCTAGTCTTCAGTGTCAATAGAGTAACAGCCTGCACAACTCATGTCTTTGGACTGTAGCTACAGATACATGAGGAAAAAAACCCAAGAGTTACCTCATCGAGGTTCAGAGCATTGTTTTAAGTTATAAGAGAACACAGAGGGATAAAAACGTACTTATTTGAAACATTTTAAAGCATGAAGAGCCAGTACCTTGGTTAAATGTTGAGCTATGTAACCTCTTCCAGAACCAACATCCAAAGCAAGAGGAAATGTTCTAAAGGATAAGTTTAGCAACACAAAACATAATCAAGACTTAAAGTTACTTTAAGTTTTAGACTATATTAAGTTTTCTCTACCAATTTCCAAACGACTTGTCGAACTAAACCCATCCCGCATCCCTCTGGGGTCACCGCTCCAAGATGCTCACAAGCCAGCGTTTCGTGGCCCGAGGGTCACGTCCCCTGACTGTGCTCCTGCAGCTGCCGGGGAGTGTGAGACACGGCTCCCACGGCGAGGCCTACCTGGTGATGTCAAACACCCTGTCCGCTATCCTGCCGCCGACCTGGAGGGGAAAGCCGGCCGGTCAGAGATGCGGGATATCACTCCCGCCCCCGGCAGCTCCCTCCCGCCTCCGCACCTTGCCGAGGGGGCCGCCCCGGGCCGCCGGCCGCCCGCACCTCCTCCCGCAGGTAGTCGCACTTGGCGGGCTCGGCCTGCAGCGCCGCCCAGTTCTTCTGCTTCCGCTTCAGCCGCCGGTCGAAGGGGCTTAGCGCGCCCGAGCCCGACGAAGCGCCGGCGGGAGGAGAAGCGGCGGCCGCGGATAGTCCGGACAGCACCCAGAGCCGCCGACAGCCGCCACTGCCCCAGCCTACCCGCAGGACCGGGCGGCCGGGACCTCCCAGGGCTCGCACACCAAGGGCCGCAGCACCCATGCCCTCAGAAGAGCGCCCCGGGCATGCGCGGGAAAAAAAAAAAAGTGCCTCGTGTCCGCCCACCTCCTTCCCCCGCCTCCGCGCATGCGCGCTGCCGCCCCGCCACCAACCTTCCGCCGGTCGCGCCCTGTAACTGGTTGGAGGAAGTTTGTCCTGCTGTGGCTGCCGTAAGTTACCGGAAGTGGCCGGGGCGGCGCGTGGTGGATTGTGGTTCTCAGCGTGAGAGAGTCAGGCCGGACCGTGAGGAGGTGGCAGCTCTTAACGGTGAGTGGGCCTGGCCGGCCGGGCAGTCCAGTGGGACTTTTCTTGTGGGAGCCTCCGCGGGGGCTTGTCCACTGGTGGGCTCGGGGAGGGAGCGGACAGCTGCAACCGGCGCCTCGGGGAAGGCTCTGGTGTTGCTGTGCTGCTGCTGGGCCGTGTTAAGCCTCTGCGTGCACCAGAGCTGCTCGTGTCACTGGCCTGAGCTCGCCAAAACGCTCGCCGTCTTGCTGGCTTCCTTCTTAACTGGCGCTTTAAATATCCTAGTCCTGTGGGAAGTGAGGTCTGGCTTACAATGAAACTGTTTGAGGTCCTGTTCGCGATTGATAGGGAGTCAGTTAAGGCTGCGTCTGCAGCCGGTGTGGTCTTTTTAGTTGCATATTCATTATCCGAGGAAGGTAAAATTTGTGGTAAAGACTGTGGGTGCTACAGGATTATTTGTGACTCATTTAAATTGCTTCGTTTGCTTTTGGAGAAAACATTTAGGTATAGGTTAGACAAGTTTGCTTAATTATTTTTTTCAATTACATATCTAAATCTGCATTAATTAGGTTTACTAATCAGAATGTGGATTTTTTTTTTCCCCATACTGTAGATGGCTAAGTCTTCAACAGCATCAAAAATGTCATCCCAAGAGGAAATCCTGAGCGATGGACGATTTAGCCGTGTTACCAGGGATCCCAGATTTTGGGAGATGCCTGAAAAAGAACGTAAAGTCAAGATTGATAAACGATTTCGAGCTATGTTCCATGACAAGAAGTTTAAGCTAAAATATACAGTGGATAAAAGAGGTCGCCCTGTTAACTATACTTCTACAGAGAACCTCAGGAAATTTTATGCCTTGTCAGAATCTGACTCTGATCTTTCAGAAGATGATGGTAAAGAACATACAAAAAAGAAAACAAAGAAAAAAAAAGCTAAACCTAAAGGAGAAGCAGAGTCTGCAAAACTGCTTGCTGATGACCTCCCTAGGGAGAAGAGGAAAATAAACAAACAAGGGGTGGACCAAATATGTAAAGCGGTGACAGAACTAGATGACCTTAAAAATGAAGGACAAAAAATTACATCTAAATTCAGCTTGAAAGAGGATTCTAAGAGAACTGTAACAGAAATTGATCACTCTCAGGGAGACAAGGACCTTTTACACCAAGTGCAAAACAAGCAAGGAGATGCATCAGGAGGAAAATCAGTTTCAATTCAAAACAAGCAAAAGTCTTCACAACCAAGTGGTACTAAATCCGTTAAAGCTCCCAGGAGGGACCATTCCCAAGGAGGAAAAACAAAAGAATCAGGTTAGTTGTTCAAATGACAAGTGGAATTTGACCATGGTTACTTGAGTATTGTTGCTTTTTGTTTTATCCATCAAAGACTTTTGGCAAGATCAGTAGTAGAAGAGGTGGCTAAAGATTTGGAGTTGGTCAGCTCTTTATAGAATCAGTAAGATTGTGAACATCCATGTCCTTTTAATTGCTGGGGCTGAAATTGTTGCTTAGTTGGAAAAGTAAAATATATAGTGGTGTCTACACTACTGTATCAAACTGACCGACGAATATAAGGTCTGATACCATGAAGGGCTTCAGTATATCAACACTTGACTGAAAGCGTAAGGATGGCAGCATCAAGCCATTATTATTAGAAGGCATTGGAGAGGACAGGTCACTTGAAGAAAAACTTGCTTTATATTGTTTGTGGATGCGTATAGCCTACATTATTGAGAGCTAATTTCTACCTGTTGATTCTGTACATACAAATAGAGTAAAAGACTAGTAGTTCATTAGCGTTTGAGATTGATAATACAGTTGTGGGCCTGATGAGGCATTAGATTACAGAAGCTGAAGAGACAGCACTGACGATTTTATGTTGTTTGCACTTTCCTGATTTAGCTTGTTCTTGCATTTTGTCACATTTCAGGGCTTCTGTAAATCTGTATCAAGAAAAGCTGAGGTTTTTTTTGACTTTGTAAAGACGATGTGTAATTCCAATGTAAAAATATTTGTCTAATGTTTGTCTTTCAGTGACTGTATGCACGGACACCTGTGATCAAAGTGACATTAGTAAAAGCCAATTAGAGGAAGAAATTTCTGCAAGTGATGCTTCTGAGTATGCGGAATCGGAAGAAGAGGAGCCAGAAGGTGTTGGGGAAACAGATGAGGAAGAAGAGCCAGAGGATGATGGGGAAACGGGCGAGGAAGATAGTGATTCAGAAGATGAAGAAAGTGATAGTGGGCCTGATCTAGCTAGAGGCATAGGGAACATTGAAACGAGCTCAGATGATGATGAGGATTTAAACGATGTATTTCCAAAGGAGCCAGAGATAGAGCATTCGTGGCGCGAGCTGGATAAAGATGCCCCTCGGGCAGATGAGGTAACAATACTTTGCATGTGACAAGTCACTACGTGACAGGAGTTTGTTATAGACCTTCATACAGGAAACAGCTTGTGAAAGAATTTTTTGTTAACGCTTTTCAGTTACAGAATGCAAGTGATGATGAAATTGACTGACAATGAGAGGCTTAGAATTTTCCCTGGCTTCTCCCCTTCCCTTTAAGCAGAGGCTTAGCTATCACTAGATAAGCTATCTGTAAGAGAAAGAGCAGACAGAGAGGAGCCTTTTAGAGATCCCAGAATTTAAATAGCACTGCTTTTGTTCACTACTGGGGTTTTTCACCTATTTTAATATGATTTTAACTCATGCTTTAAGAAAATACTGAATTATTAGACAATGCAGTAGGACTCTAAATCTGAGCACAATTAATGTATAAGAAATCACAGTACTCTAGTGCCGTTCTAATGCTGTGATATGAGTTGCTGCTGTGACTAACTACATGATGGTAGTAAAATCTGAAGTGCTGATGTTGTAACTACGGTCCTAAATCCGTGATTGGTGCATTTATATGTTCTTTTATCTGCTCTGGTGATCGGTGCTTCTGACCATTGCTAGTTGAAGCGAACCAAAGTCTTGAGGAAAATGTTTCTTTTGTTTTTTCAGCAGTTTGTTGCTGAATTTGATTTTAACCACGGATAGCTGCTAGAGAATTGTGTATTCCCCGTAGCAGTCAGCAATTAAACCTATGAACTTTATGTCTGTATTTTTCCCCTCTCTGTTCAGACTACAAGTAGATTGGCAGTGTGTAATATGGATTGGGACAGGCTGAAGGCTAAGGATTTGCTGGCTCTGTTTAATTCTTTTACTCCCAAAGGAGGAATGGTGTATTCTGTGAAGGTAAGGCCTGATTTCTAAATGGAGCACTGGCTTTTTCTTTAAAAAAAACCCCCAAAACTAGATAATAAGAACAAACTAAGACAGTTCTGTGGAGAGCTAAGAGACATGTTAACATGATAGATGAGAAACTGTTTCAATTTAACTTGCTGTGTAGCACTAAAGTTGTGCTGCTTTTCAGCAGCAGGCATGTATTTGGTAGAGTTAGAGCCCGAAGCCATTAACTTCTCGTGCTTATGAGGTTGGCTTAGTGCTGGTTTTCCGAGACTAATAGTGAAGTTCTCAAAGTGTAGTAGGGTGAGACTACATTTCCTTGGCTAGTTTAATTTTCATTGGTCTTTATGGTAGGTAACCCAACCTGAAATCTAGCTGTTTCTAAATGCTTTCCAAGCCCTTTTATTGTTGCATCACACTTCTCATTTTTAACCATTTTTGAGTTATTAATAAATCAGTTAAATTCTGATTGGTTAAGTTATTTTTTGATTTTTAGTGTCTGTTACCAGCTTTCTGAGGAGTGTTAATCAAATACCCCTTTCTGAATAGGACCACAGTGAAATGAATTAAGCCAGTACTTTATCTGTACTCCTGTACTTTATCTGTCCCAAAATATTCTCATTCCTAACAGGCAGTTTGTTTATTCTACTGTCTTTTCTGTAAATAAATATTAAGAGAGTGTTAAAGTTTATGGAATTGATCCCTTCACTGATTTTAGAGAAAAGGCATGAAGCCTAAAAGGCTTGTTGAGATATTTTTTCTTAGTTGGTGTGCATTTTGCTGCTACAGTTAAAAATTTACTTTTGTGTTGTTGCATTTGTAGATTTATCCTTCAGAGTTTGGAAAAGAGAGATTGAAAGAGGAGGAACAAAAAGGACCCGTGGAACTATTTGATCTTCCAGAGAACACAACAGAGAATGATGGGTATTAACTTCATTTTCAAATGAGAGATATGTCTAATTCTCTGTGACAGTCATGATCAGCTCCTATTTCCAAAATATCATGTGTGGAAGTCTCCTAGTTTTATAGTTTTTCAAGGGATATGTTACAACTGGCCCTGGTTCATTGTCAGTGCTTCGAATAAATGCCTTATAATGAAACTTGAGAAAATTTGCTTGTTGATAATTGAGTTTAAAATTTTTATTACATAGCTCATTGGAATAATAAATGGAACAAATGCGTAGAGAGCTTAACATAGCATTTCTTCTCTGCGAATTCCCGTTCCTGTAGGAAACTCCCTTTGTTACTTACTGTCAAAATTTTTATCTGCGTGATCAACAGGAACCTTAACTTAGGCCAAGAATTCCCAGATTGAGGTTTTTTGAATGATGCCAGCAGCAGCCCTGGCTTACTAGGCTGAACTCATCAGGCCTCCCATTGTCCAGGCTTCTTCAGGCATGTCTTTTTTTTTTCGCCGCTTTTGTTCTGCTTGCAAGGCTTGTCTGCATGGAACTTGAGAGGTTTTGCTTTTATATTTTTCCAGAATTTCCAGATGTTTGGCAGCCTGACTGGGGCCACTTCTGTATCATACATCCTCCTACACTGCCCTGTATTTGGAAAATCTGGATGCTTCTAAAATAAGTGCAGATCCCTTTGAAGACAGTCTCTAGTGCATTGGAGAAGTGTATGGTGAACTTACAGGGCATTCTGAAGTCAGGTTCACTGTGTGCATCAAGGTGCATCCTGAAGCATTAGATTTACTGCACAGTGGGCTCTAGAGCATCTGGAATGGAACAAACAGAAATCCAGATTTCCCAGAGATTCCTCAGTGATACCTGTGCATGTATCCTTCAGATTCATGGGGCAGGACCTCAACCCTGCAATCTCTCTCCTTTCTCCAATTCATCCACTTCTCAATCTCTTCTGCTTTTCTTTGTCTCTTGTCGTCTTGTATGACACCACCACCAGCTGTGCTGGCCAAGTTAGTACCCTGATTCCTTTCTTCACCCGTGCCACTTTCTCACTCATCACTCCTACGCTGCCTCTAGCATGAGCATCTGCAATCCTGTCCTTACAGTCTCCCAGTTTCTCTACGTTCCTATATATGAACATGCTTTTCATCTACCTTGTTAGGAGCCAGGATAATTGCAAACA
The DNA here is from genome assembly GCA_009769605.1 of Bucorvus abyssinicus. Classification (NCBI taxonomy): domain Eukaryota; kingdom Metazoa; phylum Chordata; class Aves; order Bucerotiformes; family Bucorvidae; genus Bucorvus; species Bucorvus abyssinicus. The sequence continues at coordinate 7,070,309 of CM020031.1, read as the reverse complement.
ACGTGATAGGAGTTATTAAATATTGCTTTCTGTGGCCTGCACATACAAACATGCTATTCTATGCCCTGTTCTAAGCTTACAATGCCCGTGGGAAGCAGAAAGTGTACACTTAATAAAACTGTGTGAATTAGGCTTTTGACTTGAATAAAACTGCATACATACTGGTGGAACTTCATGCTATTTAAAATCTAATCTTATTATAAGATTAGAAGAGTGTTTAATGGAGCATATTTTTAGTGAGTTGAATTAAAACACTTGCAAATGAAAAGTTGTTAAAGGCAGCTCCCTTGATTGTGGTGTTTTCTGCTTTTCAGGCTTTATAGGGAAAAACTGCGAGAGTATCAGTTCAAGCGACTGAAATACTTCTATGCAGTTGTAGAATGTGATTCTCCTGAAACAGCCAATAAAATTTACGAGGAATGCGATGGACTGGAATTTGAAAGTAGCTGTTCTTTTATAGACCTGAGGTAACGCCAGTGGTGACTTTTTTACATGTTGGACCTGAGAGGGGAGGGAGAATTGAAGCCAATTTATAGTAATTTGGAGTAAACTATATATTGTCTTTATTCTGTAACCAAAATGAGATATGTAAATAAATTAGGCACTCAGTGAGTTGTTAGGTTTCCCTTTGATTCTTTTTTTCCTCTTTTTGAGCATTTTTACTGGATTAGGAAAGTTTGAGAGGATGTCTGCATAGAGAGATTGTTCGCAGAGAAGTTGGGTAATATGTTCTAGTTGCATCTTCAACCTTTTGGTACAATTAAATAAAGTGATAGGATTTAGAAATCAAAACCACATACTGCTGCTTTTTTTTTTTTTATCTTTCCTTAAGGGTCCAGAAGTGGCTCTTTTTCAGGATTGCTTACCACAGGAGAAGACTATTGCTGCTGTTGCCATGAAGCTGCAATAGATTACTGTGCTAGCCCCTGTGAAGGAGCTGCAAGCTCCAATATTTCAAAAGTCACGTTTGGGAAGGAAAGGATTTTAAATTATAGTTGTGCTTTATTGTTAGTATTTCCTTTTGTTACAAAACAGCCTTTTGGTCCGAGCAGGAGAAAAGTTACTAAATCATAAGTTTTGACAAAGCTGGCTTTGTCTTCTGTGGCCTGTGTAATGGGCACTCTTGGAAGTCAGTGAAAGGTAAGTAAGCTTTTTGCTTTGAATTATTTTCTAGAGAAGCTCAAGTCATTTGCTTTGAACCATTCTGGAGAAGATGATCTCTGCCAAATGAACGTGTAACTTTTCCCTAATCTACTTCATTGAATTTTCACAGTATTTGGATAGTATTCATCAGATTACATTTGCAATGATTAAAAAAAAAAAAAGAGCAAGTAATTTCTTATTCTTTGTACAAGGGGTTGCGGTTTTTTTTTTGGTCTAACTTCTTCTGTTGTTACATGTTTCTTTGGTCTTTGTAACATTTTTTTTTCTTATTAATTGTAATGTTAAAGATGAACCAGGCTTTCCTAAAATGTTTTGAATTTTTTTATTTATCTCTTTCCAAATTCTATTTTATTCACTTTTTTCTTTTGAATTTTTAAGATTAAGCTTCCTGTAAACACCCAAAAAACCTGCCTCTGACCCTGCTAATACCAGACTGAAAGCTGTTTAGTTTACTTCCCCAACATGGTGCTGTTGCACATCGAAAACCTATGGAATAGCTGTGCAGAAGCCAGATAGTTAATCTTACGTGCGTGGAGTACTTGTCCATTTTTTTGCGTTTCCTTTTCTGGCATAACAACTTTTTATTTTAGCAGATTCTTTTGTGCTGATGAAAAGCATGGAAAGCATATGCATGAAAAGCTTAGACTGTTTATACTATGAAATTTCCCAGTGTATTTGAATAATAACATCTTTTTTTTTTGTCTTTAAGATTTATCCCAGATAACGTTACATTTGATGATAAGCCAAAAGATGTAGCCTCAGAAGTGAACATAGCTGCATATAAGCCAAAGTACTTCACATCTGCTGCTATGGGAACATCAAAGGTATCTTTACAACGTTTTTTGTAATGTTTTTCTTCTCTAATTTGTTTAGTTTTATTGTCAGCTTATAAATTAACTAAGTAGTGGGGAAAAGATTCCTGAGTATCTTCACCATTTCAAAATAAAGACATGAAATGTAAAAAGACGTAGGTGTCTTATGGAGCCGCAAGTTGCAACCCCATAAATAAGCTCTCATTTTGGATTTTAGACGAGATTTGGCTTCTTTGTTACAAATTAAATACCATGTTTTGACCACATTATACCTGTGTTACAAGTTGCACATGGAATTACTTTGTTATTCATAGTTAAATCTTCTAATTTGCTAAAATGGGTATTTATGTGTAGCTCAACAAGAGCCTTTTTTGGTGGTAGCGCCAGCCTCAAACAGCTGCTTCCTCTCCTTGTAGCTATTCATTCCTACTCTGTCTTATGTGACAGCCAAAACTTCCATCTGGCCATGAAGTGAACCGGGCTGGAGAATTGATTAGTTGAGAAATAAGTGATTTCTGCAGGATCATTTTTCAGTCAGATCAGTGCGCAGTTGTGCAAGCACTTTCATCGTCCCCATTGTGATCCATGCATGATTCCAGGAATGAGTTGCTGCTGGAAAAAGCGAGTCGGTGGCTGCTTCAACACCAGTATCTGCTGCCACAAAGGAAATTTGGCTTACAGAGCTTCTGTGTTGTGTGACCTGCTGTTACAGAACCCTTCAGTGCAGGAGGAGACTTCTCCATTCTTTCATGTAGTTGAAACTCCTTGAAACTCATCGTAGAACAAATTCCAAGCAGCTGTAATTGAATTTATTTTAATAAACGGTTATTATAGCTAATTGTTGTAGAGAACGTTAGTAACAGGTTTACATTTGCTTTTTAAATGGAAGGTATCAAATAATTTTCCCTAAAAAGACAGAGTTACCATGCTTAATTTTAGTGTTTCAGTTTCTACAAGTGGCATTCTTATTTTTAAGGTAGATATCACATGGGATGAGACAGATCATGAACGAGTAATGTCTCTTAGCAGAACTTTTAAAAAAGAGGAACTTCTTGACATGGATTTTCAAGCTTATTTGGCTTCGTCTAGTGAAGAAGAGGAAGAACCGCAGCAAGGTACCTACCTTAATAAATGTTGCACACAAAGTATTAGCTGCAGTTTTGGACACAGGTTATTTAAATATGTACATTCCCTATCCATTTCCATAGAAAAGGCTTTGAATATCATCTTTTACAGGGGCAATATTACACTTGTTGAACAACAGCTGTAGTTAGGTTCTACTATGAAAATAACCTACCTTTCCTCCAGAGCTAAACATCTCTGAAAGTGGCATATACCTAAAGGTGAAGGGAAATTGGTGGAGAGCATGTTGGTAGTTTTGTTTGCTCTGTTCAATTAGGAAATAAACGGATTGATGACAGAACACTGACAGATTGACAGATGCTAAAAATATTTTTGAGAAGATTCCCAAGTCTTTGAGTTAGGCATGTTAGCATGGAAGCTGTAGAGGTTTTTAAAGTTTACTAGAACTTAACATTCCTTCTCCTCTTTCCTTTTTTGTTTGTTTGAGTTAAATACACTTGCTAGTGTTCTTTATGCATGATAAGAAAGCACATGCAAAAATTTTTAAATTGGTATCTCTGGAGTCATATTTGGGATTCATTATGCAAACCTGATTCTGAATCTCCAGATAAATAATATCACTAGTATGACCCCAAAATTACTACATTCTTGTCGAAGACAAGAATTTGGAGTTATGGCTTACTTGGAAGATTTGTTAGTGAAAGTTTGACTTACGTGTTCTCGCCCAAGCTTTAAAAAAGCTTTCTGGTTTCCATTTCTGTACCGCAAAATCTCTTTACCTTAGTGTAATTAATGTTTGATAAAGCCAAGTATGATTATAATTCCAGTGATTTCAAGTAGCAAGGTGATCTAAGATAATCATGACATTTTTTTCTTTATTACTGATATGCTGAATCTGTGAAAGCAAAGTTGCTTTTGAATGATTTATGTAGAGAATGTGGTAGCTATTCTGTTCATTGAGTGCCCAGTGAAGATCTGCTGCCTTTCTGTGAAGTTTGGATTACCAAATGGTCAGTGATTAGGAGTTATCCTAATGATTGAGCCCCATATTAGCTGCTTTCTGAATAGAAGCTTGCACCTCTGAGTGTAAAATTATTTTCTTACCTGTTTTTTCCCCTCTTACTGCTCTCTTCTTTTCAGGGTTCCTTAGCATTTCTTGGTCAGGTTGGCAATACCTACTTTAATCTCTTCTGAGATAAAATTACTTTCAGTAGAACTGGAGGTTCTTCCTTTTCAGAGGGAAAGTCCTAGTTTGAAATGTGAAAATATTAATGACTAAATGAATTGGGTACAAAGCTCACTGTGGAATAGGTTGATATAGTGTTTTGTCCTCTTCATGGTCCTCCGTACTCATACTAAGTCTCTGCAGGGCAAGGAGATACTGAAGAAGCTGCCCTAAGACTGTGCTTGTTGAGGTGGCCTTAACAGGACATTGAATGCATTCCACACTTTAGAAGGTCCTGAGAGAGATGAGGATTGTAGAGAGCTTCTTCAGTCCAGCTGTAGTCTCCTAGGGTGCTCAACAGGGGAGTGCGAATGGCAGTGGAGAGAAGCTGCACTACGGGCCTTCTGGTGCTCAGGAGCTATAGGACTTTTATAGAGAGGGGGAAGGTAAGCAGCAGAACATATTTAAGGGAACTTTCAAGTGTAGTAGTAATATCTTTCAAATGCTTTTTGATTCATGCACTTCTTAAGAATATAAAGGGAATGTCATCTAACTTCATAAGGCACATTATTCTTCTGCGTATGGTGCACCAACATGTAACTTCCTGAGTTGCTGTGCTTGTTTTCACTCTAAAATCCAGTCTGCTCTTAATTAATAATATATATAGCCTAAATTACAAGGCAAAGAAAATTTCATTAAGCCTTAATCAGGGCTTTCAAACAGATGTTAAAATTGATTTATGCTGCAGGATGTTGCAATCAGAGATGAATTTGGAGCGTGCAAAAGAACGTTACAGATTTTTCTGGTTACAGAGTTGGGAAATCTTCTGGCAGCAAACTCAGCTTGGCAATATCTTGGCAGGATTAATGTCCATTTGTTTCTCATCTTACATAAAAACGCACTTAGAAACTGCACCTCTGTGAGCTTTGGTTTCTCTAGTAATGCTTAGTAAAGCATCTGAATGGGAGCAGCAGGTGCAGAGGAGCGCAGTTCCATCTGCTGTTATGTACAAGACTAATGCTGTGTTGAAGAATATCATCTGTAATAGGTGGTTATGAAAGCAAACATCTGTAAGTGAGCAACACTTCAGAAACTTTAAAAAGTTAACTTCCATCGCTGGGAAAGAAAAGCAATTGACCTTAAGTAATCTCACCGCACTGATTTTATACCTGGAAATGTCTAGATGCTAATGAGGTTTTGGAAAGTAAGTTTATTAACAGAGGGGTTATGTTGCCATGTCTTTAATGTGTTCCTGACCTTTTATCCATTCAGTATGTGATACCAAAGAGGATTCCATCTGACAGGCTTCCATCCAGCAGAATTATGTGGCACTGTGCACAAATGGGAAAAATCAATGTCAGCTGCTTGAATGGAAATATAGGAGTGTGATAAGAAGGAAAAAAATGTCCTGGACCTTTATTCTTTTTTTTTTTTTTATAACTTACTAAAATGTTTTATTTATAAACAGGATTTTCTTGGCCTGTTCTAATCTGGTTTTTTTCTGGAATTTTTCGACTTAAAATATGTGTGTCATGAATGTTAGCATTACTATTAAACAACAGTTTTTGTAGTATGAAGTATTTCAGTGACTTGGTATGTTGTGGTTCACAGCAGAAAGTATCTCCTTTACATTGCTTCTGAATTTTCTGCTACTTAGATGCATCTGTTCCAGTTAGGAAGTGTTTGTGGTGTGCAGCAAATGCAGCCCATAACTGCGATTTCACCCAGGAGCACCAGTGACTTTAAGTATGGCATTTTAAATGATGCTTTGAACTAAGCATTATGGGGTTTATGCCTAAGTTTTTGTTCTGTTGTTTTTTTTCTCTTGTCTTTGCAAGAGCAGCCTCTTTTCTGCAGTTCTGCTTTGCACAGCCACACAGTGTGCCTGAATAGACTAAATGGCAACATACTTTTATCAGTGTATTTTTAATTAGCTGTTCCTGGTGAAAGGTTACAGAATATTCTGGGTTGGGAGGGAGCCAGAAGGATCATTGAGTCCAAGTCTTGATTCCACACAGGGCAACCTAAAGGTTAAACCATATATCAAAGAGTTGTTCAAACTCTTCTTGAACACCAAGAGGCTTATAGGGAACCGTACACAGAGCCCCGCGCTCCACAGTCGGAGTTTGAGCAGGGAGCACAGTCTCTTGTGGTATTGGGCTTCCAGGTCAAGACTCTACAGAGACAGTAGATCTTTTGTTTTGTGCTGCTGCACCAATGCCAGAGGTGCACAAGTGCAGAGAAACGAAATGGAGTTGTTGGGAAGGAGGAGTTACTGGGTGGAGTTTTTTTTAATAATGCTGCTAATCTTATTTTTAGTTATTAACGTTGAATAAAATCTGACCATTTATTAAATCTTTTTACAATTTTGAAACTATTTGGTGCAATAACTCTGATTACATATATAAACGTAAATGCATCTTTAACATTTTAGCATGACAGTACAGCCTTCCTGGCTGCCTTAACAGTTCATACGTGTTTATGTTTGCTAGAACTATTACAGAAGGCTGAGAAGTGGAAGGACAGAAGTAAAACATGCAATTATTTAATATCGTTGCTGAATCCCATGGGTGTTTCTAGAATGCATTGAATAGGATGTTATTTGGGTTACCTTCTGTCCTTTAATCCTGTGTAGCTGCTTTGGACACTCTTGGGCATTACTGCTGCTCCAAAAGTAACAAGGATCTGACTTTTTAGAATATTTCTGTTGGGTTACTTTTGGCACATTGCTAAATTATTTCCTAAGGAAACAAGCTAGCAAGAAGAGTTAGCAGTTTATGATTTAGCCAAGCTTGGGATGAAATAGAAATACCACGACCTGGTTCTTTTCTTTCTATGAAGCGCCAGAAGCTTGATGTAACTGATGCAGGGGTTGGATACTTTTCCAAAAGCATGTTTGCAGGAGCTTTTCTGTTGGGTTTGTTTTTCAATAATAATAATTTAAAAAGGTGCTTGGAAGGCCAGGAACAAGGGTCCTCTCAGCTTTCCTTCTAAGAAGTTCATAGAAGCTGTTGGAGGTGTCCAGGAACTTAGGATTGAAGAACACATCTGTGTGTGCTTTTGCAGGCCAGTGTTGTTCTTACTCAGAAGCGACCAGACAGGAGCCAGCTGTGACTGCAAGCAGTTCATCGTGGTGGACATCGGGCTCGCTCAGAGGCCTGGTTCTAGGAATGCACAGGCACCTTTCATGTGCAGGCAGGTGCTTAAAGACTGCAGCAGCTACAGTCCCTTGCTTGGCAAAGGGAGTTTTCACACCTGCAGCCAGCCACAGCACTCAAGGGGTTAAGACCACCTGACCCGAAGGAAAAAGCAGAAAACGAAAACAGCCAGAATGTAACACATTTGCTGTTACCTGTCTGTTCGCATTCTCTTCTTTCAGAATCTGTCTTCTCCCTGAAAAAAATCTTACAAGTCGAGGTATACTGTGATATGCTTAGAATAAGTTTATTCTAATTATGTTGAAGTCCAAATTTTTCCTTTTTTTTATCATCCTTTGGATGAACTAATGGGATTTGCACACCTTCTTGTGCAGGTAGTGCTGAGAGCATGGGAAAATAGGATTAAACCCCAGAGGTTTTTTGTCGCTATTTTCTGGCTTAAAACTGAGGTCAATGCATTTAATTTCATTAGTACTGTGCAGTAGCCTCTACCTCAGACTTGCTTTTTGAATGCTGAACTGTAGGGCTTTTTATTTTTCATTCTGTGTTGTAGGGATTTTTGTATCTGTCTGAATGCAAGTAACTACCCTGAATAGAACTGAGACATTTTTATGGTATGGCCAACAGCATCCAGATCAGTAGCTGAATATTCTGGTGTGCCATTACATCATGAGGGGAAATTTTATCTTTCCACCTTTAAAAGAAACTCAGCTTTGCAGCAGACCTCTTGTCAAATGTTTGTGTCCACTATAATTTTTCTACTCCTTTAGTTTGTACAGCTGAGTTTAAAAAAAACCAAACCAGGAATCATCTACTCAGCCACCACAAGATAATCTTAGACTAAAAATATGATCTCTTCAAACCCTGCGATTACAGGAACGTGATATCACCTAACACAGCTGCCAATCAGCAAGTTAATATATTGAGCCTCTGCATTTGTTTATATTTCTGATGAATTACAGCTTTTAAAAACAACCAACCAACTCCCTTACAAATTATTGTATGGGAATGTTTCTGACCTGCCTCAGGATTTTAACTTCTTTATTTTAGCATTTCTGTTACTACTCTCCTTTGGAAACAATAAGAATATACTTGTATTTTATACTCTAAATTTCATCAGCTTTTGTAGTTTTCTCCTTCACAGGTTAATTGTCTTTCTCTTGCAGTGCAGCTGTTAATTCATGAGAACTTCTTCTTTTGTTCGTGTGTTTTGTTCAAAAAGTCTTTGAACTGCTCTTGGCAGAAAGCATTAGTGCCTTAATATCCATCAGAAAGTGGTTCCTCATGTTGTGCAATACAGCGTGATACTTGAAAGCTAGTGACAAGGTTATTTGAACTCCGAACAAACTTTGAGAACATACTCAGCTCACTTTCCTTTCATGCAGCTATTGTCAAGTGTTCTTTATTTGCTTGCAGAATCAAAAGGCTCTTAAGGTTTTTTTGAAGGAGATGTTGAACATTTGTTTTAAAACTGCAACAGAAGTATGTTTTATCTAAATGAGAAAGTATGACAATATGCATTGCCACTTAAATTTCTCCTATCAAACCCAGTCATAAATACAAACTGGTAGCCCCCTACTTATCCATTTTCAAGGGATCCTTTCTTAGCTTACGGATTTCTTCAGTTCCCATCCAGGATAGCTTCACTCCTCATTTCACATGACAGCAGGAAGAAGAAACAACAAAATGGCTTATTTTTCTTCTCGGTCTTCAAAACAGAATGCCTCTTGCTTTCTGTGTGAGCAGATGCTTTCCTCTTAGATCTCAGCTTCTGATGAGGAAAGTGGAAAAGCAGCTGCAGTTAACTGTCCCCATGTGCCGAGAGACAAGCCGGCAGGAAAGACAACCAGGCTGACTGAACAGAGAGCCTTGGCTGGAACTCAGGAAAAAAAAGGAGTGTTTATGGCCTTTGGAAGATGGCACAGATGACTCAGGAGGACTACAAGGATGTCATGAGGTTACGCAGGTCAAAAATCAGAAGGGCGAAAGCCCAACTAGAAATTAATCTGGCCACCATCATAAAAGACAATAAAAAATTTTTCTATAAATACCTTAACAACAAAAGGAGAGGTAAGGAGAATCTCCATCCTCTGTTGGATGCGGGGGAAAGCATAGAGACAAAGGCTGAGGTACTAAATGCCTTCTTTGGCTCAGTCTTTAATGGTGAGATCAGTTCTCTGGGTACCCAGTCCCTGTGCTGGAAGACAGAGGCAGGGAGCAGATGAAGCCCCCAATCCAAGGAAGAAATGGTTAGCAACCTGCTACATGACGTAGACACAGACAAGTCTGTGGGGCTGGAGGGGATCCACCTGAGGGTACTGAGGGAGCTAGTGGAAGTGCTCACCAAGCCACTCTCCATCATTTATCAGCAGTCCTGGCTAACTGGGGAGGTACCAGTCGAATAGAGATGGGTAGCTGTGCTTGCTTAGTGACATGGTTTGGTGGTGGCTTGGCAGTGCTAGGTTTACTGTTTGACTTGATGATCTTAAAGGTCTTTTCCAAACTAAATGATTCTGTGGTTCTATGATCAGTAAAGATTTCTGTTCCCAGCCAGCAACCAGCTTCTTGCAGTGACAGGATGTGGAAGAGAACAGTGACATACCTAAGTTCTAGCCAAAGGCCAGAGGTCAAGCTGTGTGAACTTGCAACTGCGCTCTGTCTTTCTAGACACCAGTTATGCTCTCCATGCACACTGTAGGAAGCACAGCTTTGCCATTAAACCAGAGGAAAAGAAATAAGGAGCCTGCCCCTAACCTAGTTCTCTGCTGTTGAAGGAGCTGCAGCATCTATAAAGCCTTAAAAACCTGGTCTCTCTGAAACATTGGTTTAAAAGCTCGTTGTAAGTCACATCGTAATTGTGTTTTTCTAAAAGGAAGGAAAAACCCCTCTTTCCATCTTGCTTCATTTGTCAATTCAGCAAGTCGCTGCAGATTAAGTCATTGAATAATAACCTCTGTTACAGAATCTTGCAAGATTTATTTCTTAAAATGTAGCATTCTATTTTCAAAATGCTTTGGACAACTATTTTGTGAGATTTAGGTACTACTCTGCAGTGTGGTGCTCTGAAACTAGTGCTTTTAAAATGCAGTAGAGGAGGCTATGTCTGATCAGTGATTTCCTTTGCTGGACAAATTTTTTTTGTCTTTTCAGGTACTATTTTTATTTCAGTTAAGTAGGGAAATTATTAAACTGGTTGCTTTCTGAGGGAATAACAGATGAAAATATTTAGCTTGTTTTTTAGAAACAATGTATGTGCTTTAGGTGTGTTTCTTCAACACTAAATTCAATCAATCACTTCCTTGAGTCTGTCTGTGATCGCTTCACTCTCTCTAGATGGTGATGTAGCTCATGAAATGGAAGATGACAAACCCAGGAAAAGCCATAAAGATGATGAAGAGCAAATTGGCAAGTACAGAGAACTTCTGCAAAGTATCCGAGAAAAAGAGAAAAAACAGGAAGAGAAGGACATAGGAATGGAGGTTAAATGGGTTCCAGGTAAGCTTTGTTATTTTTGTTTACTAACTTGGAGGATATGCAGTATTGGCCTGCTACTAGGGATAGAGCGTAAGCTGTTGGTTTTATAGTAGTAGAAACTGGCCTTTTTTTCTATAAATTTAAATCCAGATGGATTGCAATGAGGGAAACAGAAGAAATAATAGGACTGAACTCAGTTCCTCAGCTGTAAGCTTCTTTTTGTAGCTTATTTTTTTGCCTTTTTTTTTTGTGCTTGCTTTTTCAATCATCTCTTCACAGATTTTCTTGAATAGAATTCACATGTTTGCCGTAGAGTCATAAGACGTACCTACACTTTTAAAAACAAAAACCAGTATGATTTGGAAACAAAATAAAATTAGAGGAGAATTGTTTGAAAGTCTCACTTGCATAGTGCTGAAGATTTGGGGGAACAGGGAAGGGAGAAGTCTGACTTTCCAGTGAGACTGCTCTGTGGGAAAGCAAGCTCCGAGGAAGAAACGTTGGGGGATAGTGCCATCCGGATTTTCATCTGGAGATTAAAAAAAGATAATGTCACTATACAGCATCCCAGCAGAACTCATCCTGAGATCTGAAAAACAATGTCTATGGTTTTTTTTCCTTTATCATAAAAGACATCTAGGCTGATTTTTGTATTTTGATTATGGGTGTGAGCTTTCCGTGAGGCGTAATGAGCCAGTTTAACAATTCGCTACATCCACAAAGGAGAAGGTTTCCACTTGGCCTTTCATCCTTGGTCATGAGTGCTCAAGTGAGCCCAGAGCTCATTCTGACTGCCTGTACCAGTCCTGGCACTTGTTAAATCTTGTTGCAAGCTTAATTTTGTTAGCTAAAATGACAGAACATCTCTGGAAAAGAAGAAAAAAATCTGGATCTTTTGCACTGAGTCAGTAACTCAGTCAGGCAAATGGAAGCATTTGGGGAATGCTCAGAGGGTTGAATTATGTAGTCCAAAGACTAGGGAAATGTGACATTACCTTTTGGGGGTGTACTGGCTCAGTAGGTGTAGGGCTGCAGGCCATGGAAGGACACAGCCCAATCTGTTATTGTAAATACTGAGACTGGAGACATACTGGAATGCAGCCCCTTCACTGCTGAGGTGTTCATTCTAGCTAGGAAACTGATTAACTGCTTTACACTAATATTCTGAACTCACTCAGGTAACTTCTGTTGAAGAAAAGTGCTTACTTCTTAAATCCTGTTCTGGTCTGTACGGATTCACCGAAACTGACTGAACTGAACAGAACAGTTTTATTCGTAGTTATTGCTAAGACCTGTATTTGAAGTACACACTGGCATTAAAAATTGTTGCATGTTTTCAGTCGTGCTTACATAATTTCTGGCAGGAATTCTCCCAAAACCTTTTAGAGAAAGGGTGTATCACCTGCGATAGGACGACCGCTTGCTAACCCAGCTCTGTCTCCTGTTTTCCTGCCTCTGTCCACAGCGTGTCAGCATTGGCGTTCCTGATGTTGCTCACTTAGTAGCTTTAATTCCCTGAGCGTTCAAGGCTAAGGAATGTTCATACATAAGTACCTGCTACCAGATTTCTACAAAGATTTGTTGCTGCCACCTTTCAGACTAAGGGAGGAAACCACAGTAGAAACAATTGCTGCTAGAAATGTGTTTTGTATGTATACAGGCCAGGCATCATTTAAACAGTTAAAGCTGCTATCGTTTGTGTGTGTTTGGAAAACACATTAGGGGTTTTTGTTTATACAGTCTGTCTTCCAAAGAGTCTTGCAAATTGTATGAATGAAGTTCTGTAAATTAAAAAAGTCTAAGCAATCTAATGTGGTGACATAGTTCAGAATCTAGAGCAAGCCATTCATTGGAGGAGATGGAAAATTGTTCTAATAGAGACTAAAGGAAACTCTTTAGTCTCTTTTGCACAGGGAGAGCAAGAAGTTTTCTGAAAGGCTCTGCCTCTTAAAACTGTGCTTTGCTTGTTAGAAGTAAATTATATTAACCTTAAGGAACTGTAGTGGAGATGGAATCAAGTTCCCTAGTACATGGGCTCCCTGTTTCTTTGCAACAGAACTTTACTTTAGAAAATGAGATTTGTTCCATATCACATCTAGTCCAGCCTCTCACTGCACCTTCTTCTGTCGCTCTGAGGACTTTTGCTATAGCCTCATCTCTTTTGAGAGAGGGACGGAAAAAAACTCAATGAAACAAAAAACCTCTATCCTGATCCATATGGCTGTCTAGAGTCAGTTGGATGGCTGTGCGCCGGGTCAGATTAGTTCGTATAATGATGGGTTGAATGTGCACATGAGGACAGTGTTTACATTGGTAGTTTATAGCATTTGATGTCAGTTTAGCACTGTGTTTTTGCAGTACATGTTAGGGTTTTTTCATTTCTTACCCTGAAAAAAGAGTTTTATCAAAGAGGAGAGGTTCTGGGATTCCTGGAAGTGTTCACTTGCCTCTGCTAGTTACACTATTCACCTCCATGAGGTCAGGCAATACCACTACGACATTAGCCCCTGGAATATGGTTTTGTCCAAAACAAAAGTCCTAAAAGTGAAGATTAATGTCTTAACTTTGCTTTCAAGTCTAATGCATGGGATCACTTTAGCTGTTACTGATATCGGGCAGCATTTGGCGAGCAGGTCCTGCACACCTGAAAGGGAGACTTTTTTAATTTTTTTTTTTATTTTTATGGTGGAGCATAGTCAGCACATGCTGAACAGTAGTTTATAGCTCTGGCAATATATATGCAGTTGATGCTGTACTTTCTTACGAGAGAGAAGGACATTAGTTATCACATTATTTTTTCTTGAACAAGAAAAAATTTTAATTCCAAAACAATTTAATTATTGTTTAGTTGGAGCATTCTGGGAATTAAAAACTAGTTTTGTTATAATCTCTTAAGACTTCTTTTTCAGAACTAGTTTGTATCTGTTGAAATATTTTTATTGTCAAACTCTGCCTTGACCTGCTTGACTTATTGCAAAATCTTTTTCCTGCCCAAGTGTTTAATATACAAAGAGTTACAACAGTTAAATCTAGGAAGCTTTTCAACTGAAAGGCAGAGATTTGAATTAATTTAAAAATTTGAGTTTTGGCACAAATATTTACACATGGTTATAGAAAGCATACTTTGTGAATGATTCAGTTATTCTTGAATCATAATAGTTTTAAATAAACCCCAGTGCCAGCAAAAATAAATTGGATGTAGTTCCAACTTTCTTTGGTCTGTTTTTTTTAGGCACAAAATCAGTGTTATATTTAAGCATCCATCTGTTTTCTTAATCATGTCTGATTTGAGAAACAATTACTATGCATCCTTATCCAGCTCCTAAAACTCCCTTTAGAAGGTGAAGAGGGAGAAGACCACAACTGCATTTCATGATGATATTCAGCCAGTTTTTCATACAGTGTTTTTTATTTGACTTAAAAATTCTTCCTTTGGGAAGAATGAGATATAAATATTTAGCTAGGCTTAAAGGAAAACATAAAATTTGTTTTCCTCAGAAGTAGAATAGCAGGCAGTCCTGTCTCTGTAAAGTGCATAGTAAACCCCAACTGACTGTTGTTACAGATAATGCAGAGCACAGAAACGCTCATATGGAATATATCTCTGAATCTATACCATTGCTAGTGTGGTCTCTGGCTGAGACAGTCGTACCTCTCACCGCACAAAGCAGCGTGTGCTCTGCTGTGCACGGGCTCGGCACTGGAGTTCTTCACACTTGACATCTTAGCTGCTACGTGAGGTGGGTTTTTTTTCAGGCAGTTATAGTATGTCTGGAAAACTGTCCTGACTTAAGATGTCTTATCTTTGGGGGTGACAAATTCTTAGGTTATCAGAATATTTCTGTCCCCATTCTTTTTAGCTACCAGCAACAAGGTGTTTCTTTTTTCTGGTAAGGCATTACATGCAAGATGAACTTGCTCATTTAGATTTTCTGAGCTTAGAGAAGTATCTTCTTAGCTTCTAATAATTGTGACAGTTGCATGCTGTTAAACTTCCAGAAGTTTTCAAAACTAAGTGTTTAGAGAAGTAGAAATTCTGGCCTGCCCACTCTCCCTCTCTCTCCCACCAGTGTGAGAAGCAATATACTTAGGTTTGCCGTAGTATTTATCACACTTTTAATCCTTTAGCTCAGGCATGCTTTAGTTGTATGCTAATGTAGATGACCTCGCCCCCACTTTTCTTGGCCCTTATTTCTAAAGATTAAATAAAACTAGTGTGATTCATTTATTCTAAAAAAAAAAATCAGTATCGATAAGGGTATAAATTAGCCTTTTCTATGGACAGTTAATAATTCTACCTAAAGAAGACAATTCCTTTCCTTTCTGCAATCAAAATCCTTTGACCACTTAAATACACTCTTATTCTCGGGAAGTGGTCTGGACAGTAGTTTCTAAGCCATTCTAATCTGTGGAGAAACTCTAATGCCTTTCATGAGACTGCCAAATACCACAAGAAAGGGCTGTATTTTCTCCAAGTCCTTCTGTGCCAGATGGATCAAATGATTCCATTTTCCAGGCAAATACATCAGAAATCTTGTAACCTCCTTTGAGATTTTGGGTCTCTTTTTTTCTGGAGATGTGACATACATTTTGTTAATCCAGTATTGACTGTCTTCAGAGAGAATCTGCAGGGTTGCTACCTGACCAGTAACTTTTTCCACGAAAGTACTGCAAAATAATATCCAGAGTAATGCTAGTCCATTTTCTGGGAAGCTGCTTTCATTGACTTTGGAGATGAAGAGATGTATAGTTAGAACTAACTGAATGTTCTTGTTGTGTGAGAGGGTTTCTTAGGGCCGTGTTTTTAGTGAACCTACACGATATCTTTCCTTTATCATGGCTCTGCATTTGTTTGCTGGTTTAGTACCCAATTTTTGTGGCTGTAACAGTTTGCCACTTGCTGTTAATTCTGGGTTTTTTCCAGGATAGTAGAAGGTTGCTTTCTCTTTTTTCTGCTCCACTCTTTTCTTCTTATAAGACATGGTTTAATATGATTTTAGATCTTTGTCCACACTTCGTGTTTCAGACATGTTGTAACCGGCTTTCCAGCCTTTGAATTATTTTTGGAGTGTCGACAAGTGCAAGAACAGGAATTGGTGTTTGCAGTGTTTCAGAAAAATGTTCTGCTTGCTTTTCTGAGAATGGGTAGAACGGTCCATGAAAGCTGCCCATTTTTTCCATTATGAACTCTGTTTTCAGTTCCTCATTACTGAGGAGAGCTGGAAGTAATGATGAGGAGTAGGGACTGGCCAACTGAGAAACCTGGGAGCTGGGAGAAAGAATGGGATCTAGTCTAGGACATCTGGAGAGGTCTCGGCATGATTTCCCAGCAATAAAACTGGTGTGAGGGGTGGAAGAGTAGGATTTGGTTAGGTGAGGGCTGGACTGGGATGCTAAGAAGGGGATGCTGAAGAGAGACGGTTAGAACAAGTAGAATTGGGGAAGAGACTACAAATACCAGACTTGGAGGGGAAAGCAGAAACGTGATTCCTACACGCTCCCAAGATCTATCAGTCATGTTGTAAAAGAGGATGTTAACTGTAGCATATCTGACTCATTTGTTAACAGAAGTTTTAAAACAAAGCGTGTAGTGAATAGAGCACAGAATTGCAGGTAGGATAAAAACACTTCATTGCTCAGGCTGTTACCTCTTGCCATGGAAGTGGATTCTGTCTTTCTGCCACTGAATTCTGCTCCAGTGTGTTGCAAGGCAAGTCAGTTAATCTCTTTACATCATGGAATTTTGTTTTTGCAAGTGCCCATCTTGTGAAGAAGGGGTTGAAAGTGTATAAGCTGCATCTGGAATTGGTTTTCGTCCTCATAACATGTACGCACCGTGTGATGTAAGGACTTTTGAAAAAGCGTTCCTAAAGTGTATGGAATATTTCACCTTATAAAGTGCTTATTCTGGATTTAAATATTCTGGATTTCAAACGGGGATGCTCCAGTTATTTAAGAGATTCTTTTTTAAGATGATGTTTTTGCACCGTTGAATACTGTATTGTAGAAAATTCCATTCTGTTTCTGGGGCAGGGATCAATTATGTTTGGTAATTTTGCTGTACATTAGCTATACGTTGAACAGTAACACAGAATGTGGAGTAGTTACAAGTTCATGATCAAAAGGTTAAGATCCTCTGGAAAGGTAAAAAGTGATCATGTGATGAGACTTAACTGTCAGATCCTGTTATGCCAGATACTTTGCACTTCTATGGAGTTCACTTTTCCAGGACCTTTGGAACACTGTCATACTCTGCAAGTGAAGAGGAAACTTCCTTCAGTCAAGTACGTAGCAACCTTTGCCAGCTGTTGACAGGTCAGGAAGCACAAACTCAAGGGGTCCTCTTACACCATACCAATAACAAAAGGCTATGGAAGAGGTGCAGATCTGAGTTAATGGTCTAGTAGTTACAGTTCCTCTCCGAATTTGAACCTGCTGAGAGAACGGTACTCTTCTCCTTCGATCTTGAGTTGACATAGCTGTTAAATACAGAAATGTGGTTTGGTTACTCAGTGTGATAACCAAACAAGAACATGGTTTATTTCTCTTGCTGCTGCTTTATATTTTTTTATGTTGAATTATTACGATTTGAACTAGTGAGCAGTGATAACAGGAAACATTCTTTCAAATTTTTGTTTCTTTGAGGGGCTGATAGGTTTCAAGCAGTCTATGCCCTTAATCTTTACTTCTTGTAAACAAATACTTTTTTTTTTAATTAAAAAAAGCTGTTTACCTTTAGCCTTGAATCTGAATCTAGGTTTGCTGTCCTACTGGTGTGCACTGGTTTTTGATTTTAAATAGTTTTCTGTTGTTAAAGCAGACTGGTACTAAGTGTCTTTGAAAGACTAGATGACTCAAAAATAACTTGTCAACTTACTGCACATCACGTTATGACATTAGTACCAAATGCAAGAAATTATTTGGGGATTTTATTTACATTTTTCTGTGCTTTTCTAGCTGTGGATTTATTTTTACTTTAAATTTATTTAAATAACAGCTTATTGTTCTTTTACGATGGACAAAAAATTATACCGGTCATTGGAGTTACTGTAGCGTTGTCAGAGTATTGTCACAGAGGCAAAGTTTCAGCAATGGAGACGCTGTATATAGCAGCTTTATCACGACACAGCAACAGCCAGCTGGTATTTCTGTGAAATAACCCTATATTCTGATAGCGATTTAACATTTCATCTGTCATCAGGTCACTTCATCTTTTGTACTTTGTTTTGCCATGCACAAAAAATGGGAACGACTGGACTGTATTTGAAACGGTTTTGTGAATCTTAATGAATTATAGTAAAGTACATGGAAGTAGATGTCCGTTGTTGTTATTTTTATTGTGTTAATCTCATCCTTAAGTGCCATCCGTAGACTGCACAGTCATGTCTGGAGAGCAGGGAGACCTTTCTGAGGAACAGCAGATGCTGGGAATCGGATATCACCTAAGCAAGCCCTTCTTCTGTCTCTCGTACAATTTATTATTGAACAAATATTTTATCCGCAAAAAGACATCCTGTAAAGTGATCTTATTTATAAAGATGTTTTAAGCAATATTTGTTTTCACAGACTTACTAAAGAAAAACTAGATTATTGTTTTGCAAAGGAGCAAACAGTTGATTTAAAAAAAATCTCATTTTTTTGATGAATCTCTATTTTTTATGTTCTAGGCCTCAAAGAAACTGCTGAAGAAATGGTCAAAAAGAGGTTGGAAGGAAAGGATAACCTAACTCCATGGCAAAAATATCTAGAGAAGAAGAAAGAAAAAAGGATTCTTAAAAAAAAGAGAAAGGTGATGTTTGCACTGGCCACTTGGGGAGGAGCAGTTGTTGGTTTGGTTTTATGTTTTATGTTGCTGTTATTGCTTGGTTTGGATAAACTAAGTAAAAAATTGTATAGATTCCAGTACTGTTTTAAGGTTAGATGTGCAGTGGTCACTCATGTGGAAAGTCCTAGAGTGCCTCCTCAAAGGGACAGAGCAAAAGGATCTTCAGGATACTACTGACCACAGAGATGCCTACAGATGTGTTTATCTATTTGGTATTTTAAATATAAATGAGTTGTAATAATGGTTGAGTTTTAATTTACATTTTTGAATCCATTAGGAAGGGTCTTTTTGCTACTGTACATATATCAGTTCAAAGTTGTTATGATAATGGCAACTGTAGTTTTGGAAATTTTTGGCCTAAAATAATACAGACTTTTTCCCAACGCTGTAACGGCAAAGAATTAATAGCCATGAAGAACTATTCCAATTTCAAATTGCAGGAGCAAATTTGGTAAATAGTTCTGTGTGTGAATAACAAAACGATCCTGTAGTAATGTGAAAATTGCTGTTCCTTCACCTTCCCCCACACAGAAAGCAATTGCTGTGGCAGGAGTGTGCGGAAATAGGCAGATAAATGAAATGTTTGTGGATGTGCTTGGAAAAAAAGTGTGTGGCACCGAGAATGTGGTTTCTCTCGATGCTTAAATTACTCTGAATATAATTCATGTTGCAGAGTGATGTTTTTAAGATTCATCTCTACAACTTGAGTTTTGCTGTGCATTCCAGTTAGGTTTAACTGGCATTTGATGAGTAACTTCTTAAACCTTACAGAAAATGAGTGCTCTGAATAGAGTAAGTAGCACTGTCAGGTAGTAGAGCAACTTCTGCTACCATAAAATTCTTGTTCAGTCTGATAAATTGAAGTCAAGGGGCAAGTTTTATGTCACTTCCAGTAATAAAATTTGTTCTTTTAAATCTGATCTCCGTCGTTCTGATTTTCCAAGTGCAAAGTGAAGCTCATTGCTCAAGTGTTGGCATGGTCAGCTAATGGATCACAGGTTGTGGGTACATCTAATAAAGATTCTTGCAATATATAAATAGCCCTTCTTCAGGTACACAAAAAGCTTTCAATCTGTGAAATAAATTTTAAATTGTTGATCTGTCTTTACAAGCAATTTTTAGTGTGTTCTGGTTTTACGATGTTCGGCATAAAGTGTTTCAGTTTTCGTCTTCATAGTTTCAAACAGAAGAAACATCTAATTCCAGTGAAACTTATGTCATAGTTTATATGTTGATTGAAATAATGTTTGTGCTTTGTTTCAGGCTGCTGCTGAGAGAGAACAGAGTGAAGATGAACTTCCATCTGATGTTGATCTTAACGACCCATATTTTGCCGAAGAACTTAAGAAAATAGGTGAGTCAAGACAGGTGAACTCTGGAATAAATCTGCCCTTTCTTTAAATAATGAGCTTTAGAACCAAATCAGGCTAGAGTAAATGCAGAGAATGAAATAAAGTAGTTGAAATGTTCAGAATGAAATAAAGTAGGTATCATTTGCCTGAAATGGCAGGTTCTTTTCTTGTAAAATGATGCATACTGCAATATGTGGAATGGTACAGAACACTATGCTCTTAGCTTTCATCAGTGACCGTTGTCTGGCCAGTTTCTGGGGATGGCTGTTAGAAACAATCTACTCCCATCTGCTCCTCTAAATATTTCAGAGAAAAGAACCTCATAGCCCTCGAAGCCCGTTTCCTTTTATACAGGAGGAGCCAGGTATGTGTGGGTCTCTCTGAATTTTGGGTCAATTACATAAACGTCAAATGTTTTTGCGCCATAAACAAAGCTGTCTTTCAGAAAAGTCAATTTTCTTTTCTCTTAGTCTGACACTCTTAGTACTCTTAGTACTATACTCTGGCTGCCAAGAAACCCAAATAATGAAGTGTAATATTTTAGGAAATAATTTATCCAGTTTAAGTTTTTAGGATACCTTTTTTAGTAGCTTTTTAGTCTGTTCAAATGAGCTTTTGCTGCAGTAACAGCAAATTTGAGTATAATTTTGCTGGTTACAGTTTTAAGGTAGGGATAATCAGTAAATGTGAGTCCCTGGTTTTCTTGGTTTTGGGAGCCAAAACCATGGTGGCTCATGCTATTGTATATGAAAAGGAGGACAAAAAGACAGAAAAAAAAAAGTAGTAAAAAACCAAGCAAACAGAAGATAACAACAGATTTCCAAATGTCACCAGTCTGTTTTTTTGAGTATTGTAGTGCAGAGCGAAGTTTCGTTTAAAAAAAGGAAATAACTTTTAATTTGATACCAGCCAGCACAGGCTTCTGTCCTGATTGATTGAAGTTTATATTAGGAGAAAGTAAATAATTAAAAAACAAACCCTGGACTTCTTTGTGTCTTAATGTGCTTACGTATATGTCTTGATAGTCTGATGTACAGAGCGGTAGGGTGAGTCCTCTTGGTGTTTTATAGAAATACCCCAATGTAAGGTGTCACGCAATGCTGTTTTCTGCCGTGCTTTCCTGGTGTGTTCTGTGCAGGTTATTGCAGGACTCATTGTAAAGATGTTGTTCCTTCCACCACTGTTGTTGTTTTTAATTTTTCATGAGGATGACTAGGTAGAAACTTTGATACTAATGTTTAATATTTCAACATTCTATGTGAAATCACTGAAAAAATGTTTTCTTCTGCATAATGTAAGAAATTCTTTGTGTCATCGAGGGGCTCAGCAGAGAACAGTCATATCTACAGATTCTTAAACCTCCTTGTCCATAACTTTTAGTGTTTGTGGAGTCTTTGAGGATAGTAAAATAGACATAAAGATTAAGAAAGTGAAGCTTTTGTCTGCAAGATTACTGATAATTTACTGTGAAGCAGGAGAAAAGCAGCATGTGGCTAGCCCTGGAGAAGTTTTAAAGGGAGAGTACAGTGGTTGGCAACAACCCAGTTGACATTTTAACAATGATTACCCAGCACAACTTTGTCTGGCTTTCACCAAGTTTACCCAGAACAGTCTCTGTCTCATCTCTGGGGTTGTTTTTAAGCGCCACTAGCTCATCCAGTGGGGGAAAATGGGTCACCATCTTCTTTGAACTAGGCTGTAGCTCTGCCAACTTTGTATTTAAGATACAGGCAGCAGTGACTTGAATGATTGTAATTTTTCATAAGCCTCCCATGATTCCCCTGAAGATTGAAATTCCTCCTTTAAACTGACTGTCAGATGATCTTAGGTTATGCTGAAAAAGCATATGACAGGGTATGATTGCAGACTCAGGTGGAGCAGTGCAGAACCTGTGGGGATGCAGTAGTGCTGTTAGGATTTTGCAGGGGTGTATTTGCGCCCATGCTGGATTCACTTGTTTGGCTGTAATGTGTACGGGTCTTGTATAAGTTAGCTTTTAACAAGCTGAGGCAACTGAAGGGAAGAAAGAGTATAAGGAGCTGTTAGACAAAGGGCCTAACAAATTCGAGCGTTGTGAAAGGAAACCTGGAAATTATGGGAAGTCTACTTGAGCAGTGTGTATCCATCAAGTTTGCCTTTGTCCTGAAAACTGTTTGTAAAGCAGGCAGTGATTCGTACACTGTGGATGCTTCATCTTGGGAGAGGCAAGGTACAGCAAATTCTTTATGCCTGCTCTGTCCAAAGAGTGTC
The DNA here is from genome assembly GCA_009769605.1 of Bucorvus abyssinicus. NCBI lineage: Eukaryota > Metazoa > Chordata > Aves > Bucerotiformes > Bucorvidae > Bucorvus > Bucorvus abyssinicus. The sequence continues at coordinate 7,048,026 of CM020031.1, read as the reverse complement.
TGTGCAGGGTGCAGGAATGTGCAAATTAGCACTCCTGAAATTCATGACGGTGCTTGCTTTGCCCAAAGTTTTCATAGGCACATAATCCTCATGCAGCATTTCAGTAGTACCACGGGCTAAACTGTAAAATGCTGAATATATATGAGCTTTGATGTTGCATTTCAGAAACTTGATAGTAGTTTGATATTGTCAAGGAAAAACGAATCTGTCACTTTAATTTTACATTGATGCACATATTGTTTCAAAAAGTTTCATTTGCCTTGGCTGGTTTCAGTCTTCCTTCATCTGTTTCTGTGGGGTCTTAGAAAAGGTTCACGTAAGACAGAATGACTTTTGTAGCTTAAACTGTTGGAAGATTAATAGCTAAATAGTGTAATTGCTTTATTAACATGAGAGCATCTGCTTTTGGAGATCACTGAAGCTTCCAAATGCTTTAGACTTTTAAACATAGTTTCTTTTGAACCTTGTTTGAGGAAAAGGGCTACATGTCTTTACACATTATTATAACTCCTGTAGGTGTTATGGTTCCAAACTATTCGATGCCTTTTCATCATGTAATTTATGATATATGTAGTAACTGGTGGCTTTTTAATGCTGAACAATAGGAGTACGACTGCGGGGACAGAAGAGGCGAACAGCAAAATCTGAGGATAGTTGTAGAACCTGCATTTGGAAGATAAAGGCCTTAGCTGTATCACTGATTCGTATACCGTGTGTCTTTGCAAGGCTTTTGAGACAGACATTTGAGCTTCTCAGTAAAACAGATGAGAGTCTTGTGAGAGGAGTTTTGGGTCTGGGGTCACTCTCTGTATTTGAAGTCTCAAAATTGCGATTAGCTTCTACTGTTAGTATGGGAAAGTTGATGTGCAAAATGACTGTTGCAAACTAAATTCTTAAGCTGAGAAAGAGCTGAATGGTGGTTTTAGGGGAGATTGCAGCAGAGGCTAGAAGCTTTTCTCACTGGCTGGTGAGCTATCAGTTCTGCATAGCACTGAAGCCAAATACCTGCTGCTGCAGGGTAGAACAAATCTGGTTAAAAGACAGCAGTGGGCAATATGTGCTAGTAAACATCTGAGGTTTCGTAATCAGTTTGGGAAAGATTCATACTGTAGGTTTTACATTCATAAGTGTGCAAAATGGAGCAGGGGGCGGGGGGAGCTTCTAGAATGTATGTGGGAAGAGAGGGACGGTGTCAGGAGTCTGTTAAAAAGACAGAAAATGATGCATTTGTGAATTCTGAAACCAAACTGGTTTTAGTATGATGCAAAATCTTTAGCACTGAGTGATTTTTTTTTTTTTTTTTTTTTTTAAGTCCCAAGCTAGTTTTATTAGCTGCATAGTGTCACAGTAAGAAATTCAGATTTATTTATTTTCATGGAAAAGAGCTTTGATACTAACTCCTGGTTCACCCCTGTCTGCAGCAACAGAAATCTTTGAAGGCATAAAGATAATCTATCTCACTTCTGAGATTCTACATATCGTGAAAGATGAGGGAAGATGACTTCAGGGGCCCTTCTTTGGGGATGGGTGGAAAGGCTAAGAGGTTTACTGATCTAACTTCCAGAATAATTGTCTCCAATTTCTACCTCTGTGCGCTGTTTCTTTTTCTGCAGTTTAGCCAGTTCTGGGAAGATAACAAAAGATTTCATAGTTGTTGAAGTATCACATGAGACATTTATTTCTCCCTTCTACACACTAAAATAAATTGTGTGGGTTAGGTAACAATGTTATATCTGAATCTGATTTTCCTGCACATTTTCTGGAACTACTAAATCAACAGTTCAGTTCTTGAGCTGATGACATTGTGCATCTGGATAGTGGGGCTTTTTTGGTGGTGGTGGTTGGTTTCTTCTAGAAATCCATTTCCAGCTTGGAATCCATTTAGGAATAGTCAAGGGAGAAAAAATGTTCTTCAAGAAATGTGTCCTGTTCCAGAGTATACTTAATGATATAACTTGACGTTTTTCTGGCATGTTGGTATTTCTAGTCTGACTAAAAATCTGGCTTAACAAAATGGAGCCAAGTATCTTCCTTAAGAGTACCCCCAGTGGACTGTAATAAATTGCCTGCGAATGTAATTCCAAGCTCAAAGGTCAGAGTGTGTGGTTCAGGTCAGGAAACCTGCTTTTCCTGCTCCTTCTTGATCGAGGTCTACAGGCGTTCCAGAGAGAATAATGTGATTTTGTAGGATGTATAAACAGGTCTGTCTTCATTAAAAATGACGTTTGACAAAAGTCTTATGCTGTTACTGTCCATTATGTCTGTCTAATCAGCACTGTGCATCTAAAGTAAATTCTGAGAGAGAGCTTCATCAGATGAATATTTAGTCTGAACAGAGTTGATCTGTTTCTGTTCAGGTCTTTTTCACAAGGGTTTTTTTGTGCTACCATGGCTAACAGCACAATCTGGTGTTTTAGCCTTTCATGTAAACCTTAAAAACTGATTCTCTCTGATGAACTCTAACTCACCTGACAGACTTGTATTCTGGATACAGAGATGCACATCGCTATTTATTCTAAAGTATTCACTGTATTATCTACTTAAGTAGAAAGAATGAATGCTTTGATAACTGCAGGACACCTCAATTACATTTATGAGTATATAAAGTAATTTCTCTTTAAAATGCCCTGGAGGTGGAGGAATGTCATATATTTGCCTGCAACGTTGTGATACTTCTCTCTACTGCTCTCTGAAAAATACAGCAGAACCATTTTTTCTAACTGTTCCTTTTTGTTGACTTGTTTATACCATTGGAATGGTGCTGCCTCCTCAAATTGAATAAATGTTCAGCAGATTTTTATTGCTTTAAGTCTAGCTGTTTTTTTTAACTTTTCAGCCTTTTTCCACATCTGATGTTTAAGTATTGATTACAGGAAAATGAGATGCACTTAGAGGTTCAGTTCATGAGTAAATTATGCTGTTGTGCATAAGCTGTACTAAATGTGTGCATGTCCTATATTTGCACTTAGGCTTAAAGAAGAAGCCAGAATTGGTTGAAAGTACCTCAGAAGATGAAGATGAAGTTGAAAAACAGAAGGTAAAGTGGTTTAAAATGTTAAGAATTGCAGATGTTGCATTGCCTGTTGCATTGCAAATATTTTATTGCATTGTTGCATTGCAAATATTTATGTTACGCATTTGTGAGTGGAACTACTGAATTCCACAGGATGGCAATAGAATTAAACTGTATAATTTTAATAGCGAGAGCATTTGGAACAAAAAACACGCAAGAAGAATGGTAGATGGTCCGTGCCTTGATGTCTTAAGGTTATTCCAGGATATCTTTCTGGAAGACTGCAGCTGAACACAGCTCAACAGAGCTAGATAACACTGAAATGTAAGGTCAGAGAAGCCGTGATTGAGCTGATAGTCTCTCCAGCTTTAAAGCTATCCCACTTTGTTTGCATGTTGGGCAGTGCTGAACATCGACTTTTAACATCAGCCTTGTACGAAAATTTGTGTGTTCAAACCTTGTCCTGTAGATCTGTAACCTCCAAGATTGAATTGTTTACTATTGCAGGTTTGCTTTCCTTTCTCAGAATAAGTTAACTAAATATTTTTTCTATATAAATAACAATATAAAATTGTATCTGCTCGTGATGTCTAACTTACGGTGTACAATTTTCAGATTAGATGATTAGTATGTTTGAAAGGTCAGTGTGGGTATTCGCGTTTGTTTTATATCTAATAAAAAGGAAACCAACTATTGTATTTAATAGTACACTTCAAAATGTTAGAAGAATGTTGTTAGGAATGAAGTAATACTGCCCTGACAACCCTATTTCAATTCACCTGTATGTATGTAGACTTGTATAGACTTTATTAACAACATTTTTACATAGAAAACTGAATTTCACTGTGCACATGGATTTCTTATTTTGTACAGGCTGAAATGGCCCTGCTTATGATGGATGATGAGGATGACACCAGAAAACATTTTAATTATAAAAAGATTGTAGAGCAACAGAATTTGAGCAAGAAGAAAAAGAAACTTTTAATGAAAAAGAAAGAATTAGTAGAAGATGACTTCCAGGTAATGGTGCACTCCTGGCTTTGAAGCTCAGCTAGAACCTTTGTTAATATCAATTATTTTCAGGACAGATTTGGTGGCTTCATATCCTTTTCCTCCCATACTCTGTCTGAAGGAGAACAACTAGATCTACCTTTTTAGGGAGTTATAGGATGTCTTCAAAAAGCAAGAAATATTCTGATACAATGTTGAGAGGAACAAACTCCAACTCTGTGAGGGATAACAAGGCACTATTTATGCAAGGCCTTGTACAACTCATTGCCTGAAATACTCATCGGTATGTTTGTTCCGATTGTTACACGCTGCTTCTTTCATCCTGGTCAGTTCTCAACCACAAACCTTTACGTGGTCTGCCGATAGAGGCATATCCAGAATTGGCACAAGCATTCACTTGTCTGTTTTACCAATGGTATCTTCTGGCTCTGCTTCACACTCACTGGGACTTTGTGACTGGAGCAGTTCCAGGAATGGGGAACAATCTCATGAGCTATGGCTCCTTAAGCAGCTCATGTTTTATTGTGTTTAAAAGCTTTGCTACCATGGGTAAAGGTTACCTAAAATAAATACTCCATTTTCTGCTTTTTAGGTAAATGTTGCCGATACGAGATTCCAAGCCATGTTTACTTCTCCCCTGTTTAATTTGGATCCTTCAGATCCAAATTTCAAGAAAACAAAAGCAGTAGAAAAGATCTTGGAAGAGAAAGCTCGCCGAAGAGAAGAAAAGGAGCAAGATCTTAAAGAGGCAAGCAAGGGGCAAGAGAACAAGATGGCAAAGAAAGGAGAGGCTGTGAAGAAAGCCATCGATCCTGCCTTATCAATGCTAATCAAATCTGTCAAAAATAAAACCGAAGAGTTTCAGGCGAGGAAAAAGCAGAAATTCAAATAAAATAACTGAACTTTGGTTTTACTTGGACTTTACTTTAGTCTCAGTTCTTCTAACTGGCAACATGTGTTAAAGTTACTACATCCTGCTCTGATTCCAATCCACCTAAAATTACCCGAAAAGTCACATGGTGGTGAGTTTTGAAGTAAGTAGAGTAATAACCACTCTCTTCTGCCACAACAAATACTGTTTTCTACTCTTATTGAAAAACTACACCTTGAAAGCACGTAAAGTATGGATGGTTTGGGGGCAGTTTGTTATCATGCCATTCCCTGAAGATCATAGAAATGCAGCAGATGGCTACAAAAAGTAGCCATAGTTATGGTTGTAGTTAATATATAAGAAAAACTGTTCTGTAGAGGTCGATTGCTGAGACTAAGGGGTCTTAATGTTTTTAATTCCACAGAAGTCTGTAAAACATCTCTCTGTTGATAAAGGTAGTAATGTAACTAAAAATTGAAGAAATTTTGTATACTTTTTTTTAATATTTTTTAAAGATTTACATATATGCTTCATTAATTTCTCCTTTAAATACTCGAAGACTTCCTGGATAATAGAACTAATTAACGGAAATGTTGCCATTTAGAAATATTTCATTAATATATATTGAAAATAAATGGTTTAAATTGGCCTGAAGGAATTTTGAGCATTTAGCTGTGTTTTCTTCTTCTGCGCCTCAGTGAAATTATGTCAAAATTAAACTTTTTGCTATTAATATTGCATTCTGTCAAAGGTTAGGACTAGGCCGGCCAGTAGAGAAATGACAGATGCTCTTTATTAAACCTCCTCCCTTCCCAAAGGGAGAAGGATTGAGGGAGAGAGACTTATGGATTGGAAAAGAAAACTAAAAACTGCTTTAATAATGAGAATAATAGTAATAAAATGATATACATACATTGACAATACCGAACCCAACCCCCCTGATGGCAATCATGTCACCATCGCCACTGATGCTTTGGGCAGGCACTGGGGAAGGTCCAGACTGGGCTCAGCAGCAGCCAGGAACCAGGTTCAGGAGCTGGATTCTGAAACTGGATTCAGGGATCGAAGGCAGAAGAATGGACAGAGCCCTCCTCGGACACCGACCATTGTAGAAGAGAGCTTGACCCTTGTGATCCCTCAGCTTTATCCTGAATATGACGTCTATGGGATGGAACACCTTGTTGGTCAGTGTACGGTCACCTGTCCTGTCCGCTCCTCCCCGCAGCTGCAGCCTCTCACTGCACTCCACCGTGGGCCACAGGATTTAGCAGTGACCTTGGTCTGCACAGGAGCAAGTACAAGGCAGAGCCTTTCTGCATCCCAATCCCTGGCAGTAACTGTGAACATCAGGCGTTATCACTGCTAGAAGCTGACAGTGTCTGCAAAAATGCGCCATTAACTTCAGAAAGTGCCGTCACTGGGAAGAGACTGAGCTGAAGAGTGAAATACTTCTAACTCAAACAAGGACACATTCCCATTAATATAGTCACGCTTACACAAACTCTTCTAGCACTGCGAGTGGCAAGGAGGAAAGGAAGGGAGGAAGGTAATTTGTAATGTTAAAGAAGTATTGTTAATTTTTGAGACTTTGTACTAGTTTAAACAAAGAATTCTATTAAAACAGAGGTTAGAAACTCCAGATAGAACTAGTGTTTATATGAAGTAAATTCATCTCAATACATGAAGGAGATCATGGAGTCAGATGTAGCACTTGAGAGGCTGTACCTAATGGCTAAAACAGACAAAGTAATTAAGGGATACCGTATAGAAATACAGATGGCCATGGTTTTTGCAGGCTTGCTTTGCAGTGATGTGCCTGAGAAATACTTCCAGACCTCAAATGCTTCAAATGTCATTTCTCTTCATAAGCATTTGAACATCTTCAGATTCATTTCCAAGTAGCTAATGGAAAACGTTGAGGAAATGCTATAGTCTTTTGTATATAACATCAATCCAGCTTCTGTGGCTTCTCGGCCTCTCAAGCAATACAGCAGGACCCAACAAACCCATGTTTTCTAGTTTGAACTGACCAGCTGTGGTGGAGAACAAGGAAAACTTGTCCTGCTGGCAGTGGCAGGAAGCTTCTGAACGTGGGTGTACAGTGGAGAACAGCATAATGACCTTCAGCAAGATACAGATTTATAAAGAAAGAGAGGAAAGAAAGATGCTTTGGGAAACAGATTTTTCCACCGAGGGAAGTGTCCCTGCTTCAAACAGGAGAGCCAACTGATGCTACTTAAGAAAATGTTAAGTGTCAATCAAAAGTGATGAAAGTGGGCACATGTGCATCTGGTACAGATAGTGGGTAAGGAGACAAGCCTCTTATTAATTTTATAATAAAATTTGCAGCATGGAAAACTAAGAAGTTGTCTTCAATGCAGCTTCTTAAGGCTGGCACGTGTTATGATTTCCAGGCATGAAGTAGTGACACCAAGCAGAAAGGGTAAAATTTAGACGTACCATGTAACTGTACAGATTTTTTCTAGGTGTGATTCATTGTGTGGCTTATATATTGTAGATGGATAAATGCGCTAGAGACGGTAGCCTGAACTGGATGAGGTTTCCAGATTGGATGTGCTAACGTTAGTGGTGATGGAAGGGCAAGCACAAAAGGAAAAGCTCTGAACAGGAACATAAGGCAAACAGGGATCCACCCAGCGCAGTGCCTGGTCTCTGACAGGGGCCGGTAGCCGGAGATACTAATGGTGCACTTACAGTATTGCACCTTGTCAGTGGGGAAGGGGATAGGTTCATAATTGTTTAACTGTTTCTTTCAGAAATCCTGCTTGGGTAGGACTAACTGTTGTGTGTAGGTACTTTGTAAAAGCATCCCCTTACGGCTGTAGGCACAACAGGGAGTTTCATTCTGTGTCGGTGCACTTACAAATTGCCATTTAATACAAGGTCCATAACTTTGTTTAATAATTTGTATGGAAAAGCAAATTTGGTGGGAGATGAAAGGCAACAGACTGTACTGTCTCTTGAATCCCCTAACCCTGCCAAGTTCTACCAAACACTTCTGTTCTGATGCATTTGATACGCATGCTGTTCCAAAGCAGCATTCCTCGTTTGTGCACGAGCGGTAAGCACAGCCTGCTGTGTTTGCCTTCCTGGCAGCAGTTGAGTGGAGTCGCTTAATTATCAGTGCTTTTCTTCTTGGCTCAGTGCTTTTGTAGCTTCACTGGAAACAACGCACGGCATCGGTGAATCTCCGCTCCTCCAGAATGGCCAGATATGCTGAGCGACTCACTGGTACAAAGCTCTCCAACAGAACTGCTGGACTTCCACAATGCATCTGTCCCGCACAGGAGCTTCCCTGGAGTAACTAATTTGAAGAAAATGGTTATAAAGTTAAAAAGTGACAAATAGTGATGCCGACTTCTTGAAATTACATGGTATAAGTTATGTGGTGCCTTTTTGTCATATGTACACGTGCTGGCTACCTTCTTCCTTCCAGTTAGGAAGCCCAGCCTGTGCTTGGAAGTCATAGCAAGACAAAATGCACCAAACTGAAGGCAGACTTGACAGCGATTGTAACTATTGGTTGAAAAAGCTATTTTCTGTGTGGTAATGTGGATTTTAGGTATTGTGGAAATTATTAATGTATGATAATTTTATCTAATCAGATATTCTTTTTTGTTATTGTTTTTGTTGTCAAGTTGCTGAGTCCTGAGGGGGCACGTCTTGGCTGGGAACAACTGCAGGATCTGTTTCCAGCACACTGCTTAGATGGGAATTTTTTGGTCTCTTTATAAAATTATTAGGTCTAAATCCTCCCGCCCCCCCCTTTTTTTTTTAAATCAAGTTATTAATTGCTAATGGCTCAAAGCCCGTCATCTAATCTCAAAAATTTCAGAACAATGCTAACAAAACCTAAGGTGATTTCTTTCTGTGTTTTAGGCAGAAGCATGTCTGGGAAGAAGTGGTCATGTCTCATCTAGAATTCTTTGCAATTCATTGCCCTTGGTATAAACAAAACAAAGGATCTTTTGACCATCTCATCCTTTTAAACGTGAAAATAGGATCTAGAAATTCTAACCTCTGAACTTTAAAATATGATTTTATTTTTCCCTTTCACTAAATGTCATGTAACCAGCAAAAGTGATGGCAATTGAGTAAAATAACACACTAGAAAACAGGACTGTTAAAAGTGAGACAGAACTAATTTTTCTAGCAACTTATGGAGGTCTGGTACAAGGCAGTTTGTCTCCAAGTTGGCAGCCATCAGAGCTCATGCTAGAGTGTAGGCCAGACATTTAAAGATCTAATATTACAAGTGGAAATCACAAGAGGGTTTGATATATTTGAAAACCAAGAAAGATCAGACAACCAGAGATGAAGAGCCACGTATGTTTTCTATTATCCTTCCTTCTAAAAATTAAATGTATTATTGCCAATTAATAGAAGTTGGCTTTTTGTTCTTTTCATATTTCAGTAGTGTCCAAAAATAACAGTGAGTTGTGCTGTCACATACTTTCTTAGCAAACAAAACAACCAACCAAAATACTGTGGGCTTTCTTTAAACAGAGTCTTAGAAACCTATGTTCTATATATTTAAAACTACCAGAGCAGTTAGGTTGTTGTGCACTCATCTTAAATCATGAATTAAATGTCTCTACCTTAGTTTTGTAGCTACGATAAGAGCAACAGAAGTAATAGTTCTGATGGCACAGTAATTTTTATTATTTCATAGAACACTTTAAAACCTGCAGCCTTTCTAATGCAAAAATCCACCTTTCCATGCACAGGACTGTTAGTGTGTTCCTGTAAAAAGCAAGACAAGGTGGCAGAAAGGTCTATCGTCCTGTGTATTTTTCTGTGCTTGACATATGGTGTTACAAATAGGGATGTTTTTGTCTGGGTTCTGGGTCCAGTCTAGATTAGTGTCACTTAAGGTCATTATTACTTTATATCCTCCTCATCACTAGTGCATGAGTAATCCCTGCTCAGCACTGTTCCAGCTCTGTATTTCAGCCATGCGAGACTAGTCAAGTTTTAAACAACGTTCTCCGAGGCTCCAGTGGGCGCCCTGGCAAACCTCGCTCCTGCCCTGTTCTCAGGAACACCCGATCCAAAGGCTGGTTGCCACGTTTTCATGGGCAAACGCTCTTGGCCTGCATCCCGTGTGCTCCTTGGCACTGCATTAATTCCACTGCACTGAAATCCTGCCTGTGGCACTTAGACCTTCCTCTTGTTATATTTCTGGGGCGAGGAAGGAGGGAGAGGCCAATCAAGGCAGGTAGGGTTTGTAGTGACTTCTGGCAGTGTGAGGCAAAGATGGACATTGTAAGTCTGAACAGAGAAACTGCCTGCTGCAGTCAGCAATGTGTGTGGCTGAACTGCTGCTCACATGGGCTGGCAGTCTGTCCGTGGAAAATGTAAGTCCGAACAGAAGTGGTTACCAAAAGGACTAAGAATAGCGAATGGACCGTTTTAGGATGGCTGTGATTCCTGCAGGTGATTAAAAGAGTTAAAATCAGTTCTGTGGACTGCAAAGCCCCCTAAGCATAAGCTGTTTCCCTTCATCCTTCCCCTATCTGCTTTTTGCCCTGAGGTTCATGCCTGGGCACTCAGAGGGAGTGGCTGCGTGAGCTGCCCCAGGGATGCATGCCTTGGGCTTTACGAGGATTTTAGGGCAGGGGAGGACAGCCTGAGGCGTCAGTCCTTTTCCTTAAAGAGTTCTGCAAAAGTAATGACCGAGCAGTGTCAGCAGGGAGAAAACCTGAGAAGATGTACGGTGATGAACACCACCTCTGATGTTGACCAAGAGTTGTTCTGATGGGTGTCCTTACAGCCAGAGGTGGGAAAGAAGGTCAGTAATTCCCAAACCAACTGCAAGCTATGCATTTTCTTCACGTTTCTCATTTGGTGAGTTTCAGAGCTCTGTATGAGAAAACTAAATACAAATGCCTAGGAACCAAAGCCAGTCAGAGAGAAAAATCAAAGATGGTATGTGTGAAATCAGCTCTGGCATTCGTTTCAGTTACATCAATGGATGCTGTTCTTTAAGCTGTAGTCTGATGTGAAGATGCCATGAAGGGAGGCAGTCTTCATTATTCTGTATTTTGGTGTCCAAGTGCTTGACTTGGCAAAATAACTGTTTTGTTAGCAGGGTTTTAATTTTTATTTGTTATCATTAAATAAAAACCACAACCCTTATGCTCCATGGAAGCCCATCTGCCTCACGGGTGGATCATCACCAGACGACCAGACTGACCATTATTAGCATCAAAACAGGTGTAGCAGAGCAGTGACACTTCAAAGGAGTGTAACTCTATCACTGAAGTTAGCTGGTTTTCTTAAGAGGCCCCAGATCTACATTTGACAGCAAAGCAAGCGGCCTTGGTAAGCAAAGACGCACGCGGCACAGAGCGCTTGCCTTACTTTGCTGTGAAATCCAATCTTTGGAAAGGCAAAAGGTACAACATACAGAAGAAGAGTAACAGTAATGAACTTAAACTGTGTCTGAAAAGAGACATAGTTTAAAACTGTAAACTCCGTCCTAAAATAAACCTGCATCAATTTTTGTACCCATCTCAACCTCTCCAAAACATGAATCTGCTGATAGCGCTTATGAGCTAGTCTGAGGGATGAGAATGGATTTCTGTTTTTTTCTCCTCACTTTACATCCTGAGGATCGGAACTTCCCCTATAAGGGAACGATTCTGCCAATTATTCTTAAAGCTTCATAGTGAACTCAGGAATCCCGAACTCTCTTTGTTGCAGTCAGATCGGTGTCTCGGAGTGTGAAGAGGAGGGCGGTGCGAAGGCTGCCCTACTGAAACTGTATCACACCTGGAGGGTAATAAAACAGCTTTGGTTTGGACTAAATCATTACCCACAGAGAGCTGCAGAAAGCAACCAGGCAGGTCAAAAACCTGTAAAAATAATGAGATGATAAAACCTGTGGAGAAAACCTAGTCTGGGATTTACTTACTTGCCAGCCTGGCCTGTTTTGCCAAAATAACATGCTTTTAAAATGTCATATTTAAATCTGCACTGCACTTTGTGTGGGCGTGAAGAGAAATGATCTCTGACTCTGAAAAACCGCTGTTCTGTGAGTCCTGGCTTCCTGATTTCCCACAGCGGTTGATGCGGGAGATGATTATCCTGCTACGCTGGCCAGCATGTACCCGGTACGCCTATAACTCACTTTCCATCTTTGAGGAATAAAGACAAGACCTTGCAGGGATTTACTACCAGTGGTTATTTTGGCAACAGCCAGTGAATGCCTATTTGAAGTTTCATTTCTCAAAAGTCCTGTGTCTTATGATTTGGCCCCCATCTAGTTACAACTGTGAAAGCTGGCCGAGAGCAGATCACCATCACACCGAGTTAAGAGTTTGTTGAGATGCGATGGAACGAGCATTGGAAATAACGGTGTGGGGGTGTCGAGCAGCCGCGAGTACGTGGAATGGTATTTAGACAGGTCCAGGATGCTGGAGTATTTTCCTCATGTAAAGTGGCTCATTATCTGGAAAAAACATTATATTACTGGCTGGAAGTCAAGGGGCCTCTTCACATGCAGAGGAAACAACAAGCATGCCTAGAGAATGCTGCAGGCTTATTTATGCTACCTGCAAAGATCAGCCAGTTGTTTAAGGGATTAATAACGTGGTACCTGAGTGGATTGATCCCAGCCTCTACAATGGCCTTCAGATGCAATTCTCCTTTTTCCTGCGATCACTCAGATAACAATTCCCTATCGTATTTGTTGGTGCATTCAGCTTCTTTTTCTGTTGACTGTAGAAATGAGTTGCAAAGTTCCTAAACTAAACCGAAATGGTCAATACGGAGCTGTATTTCTATTTCTATGCGCTTTCTTCCCCTTCACACGGCCACTTACCAGACCAGTTCTTTGTTAAAGCGTTAAAGTTGTCCTGGATTGATTGTTTAAGGTTGTCCTCTCAAGTGAGTCAGAAGGGATAGGAGAAGGATATGAGTCTTCTCCTCTTCTGCTGCCTTTTCTCAGCATCTCTGTCCTTTAACAGGTGTCCAACAGCACTGAAACCTCCCAAGCCAAAGGTTCAGCTGTTTCTTTGCCACCTCTCGTAAAGCAGGGATAACATGGGTTTGTGAGGTTAGGATCTTTTCTTCCAAAGCAGCTGTCCTTTTGCCCCACAAAAAAGCTAAAGAATTATTGGAGAGGAGATCCAAACTGTGATGAAAAGCCTGCCTTTCCGGTCACCTACTATTAAATATTCTCCTTGTTGTAAGGCTACAGCTTATCATCTCCAGCTCCAAATTCTAGCCTGATTTGTAAGTGAAATAGCAGAATTACTTTGCTATAGGTCTGGGGAAAGCTATAAAAACCTAATAATAATCAGCAGTCCTGGAAGGTTGTAACTAGCACAGCTATCAAATGGTTTCTCCCTTTTCTTCGTACTTTGTCCACATCATTGTAACAAAACAGTACGATATCTGAATGGGTTTTGTCAGAGACGCAGGTCTGATTTGACAGAAACTCAGAGATGCATACTGTGATGCCTAGACTTACTTACTCAAGCTCCAAAATTTATCTCTGCAAGGAATTTCCACAGTGGAGGAAGTATAGAACACATTTAGAGCATCCACACCCTAACCCTGTTTGACAAGAGTTTATTCTGCTGAGTCTGAAATGGGAGTTGTGAGGCAGCAGAGTGGGGTTGGACTTCATCTCGTTTCCCTGAGGCAAATGATTTTGCCTGGCATGGTGTGAGCAACTCACTGAGTTTAACAGCAAATGCACCCCACTTGCACACAGCTCCTACCTAAGCATTGCTCACACCTCTGCAGCAGACGCTTCTCAAAATCCTGGGCAAAGCAGAAGTTTCCAGCTGTGTTGGGTTAAAGTCCTTCTCGCAGGGATGTGCTTGTACCTGCGTGATTGTCCGTGGGGCTGCCTGACTGCAGACATATTCGAGTTCTTACTGAGCACATGGGATCACCCGACTCAAGATTTGGTCAAAAAAACTCAAAAAGTATCAACACTCTTAAGTTTTTCTTTCAGGAAATGGAGGATGTCAGTATTAAAACAATAGTTCAATTTCAACTTCCAAGAAGAAATTAAGTGGTAGCATAGAGCTCTGCATGCTTACCTCAGATTTTTTTTATTTAGTGGTTTCATTTTAGCACAGCAAGTGAGATGAAGCCTCACTGAAGCCTCTTTTATTCAGAATAAACTAAAGCAGCAGATAAACTCTTTATCAAATTAGGAAGTAAAAGTAGTTGAGTTTGCTTCAAAACACAAAGGGCAAGAAGAAGTCAAAAATAATCAACAAGAAAGAGAACAAAACCAAAACCAGGCATTAAATCACAGCTGGAAACTTTGTAAAAGGAATAAAAGAAGCCTTTCACTTCAGACTGGTTCATAAAGGAATGATTTACAGAATGAAATCACTTTTTATTGGAGTAGCAACACAAATCTCAAGAAGAGCAAGCTCAGAATATAGGAAAAACCAAGAAATATGCGGCCAGGTTGGACACTGTCACCGGCAGCGAGGGACAAGTTAAGTAAAAGCATCAAAAACCAAGTGGAAACAGACATTTGGATTTGAAATCCAGTTCTCCTGGAGATGGGGGTAGGACCAAACATTGACAATGTTTTTAGCTTCCCCTCTAAAGAAGGGCTCTGTGACCACTGTCCATCCATCTGTCCAACTACCTTCATAATTTGAGCCTGCCAGCCAACTTCAAGGAGACTTGACAGAAGGGTCACGTCAAAATATGTGTAGCTCAAAGTCAGCCCTGTGTTGTGCTGCCTTTTAGCCAGGGGGCAGGAGAGATGGGCAAAGGGAAAACAAGGAGTGGGCAGAAGGTGTGTAGGACCGTCTACAGGACAGAGGTGAATGCACAAGGTCACATCAGAGCTGTTGTGGTGGTGGCCAATGTTGTGTGTTGAAGAAAGGCTGCACTCAGCAGGCAGGTGCTTTGCAACACTTCCGCACAAAACCCTCCCTTTCCCCCCAAAATCAGATTGTCCCAGCTCAAGTGCATCTATTGCCATCACAGGGGAAAAAAAAGTGCTTTGTGGAATCTCCTTGGTTCACTTCAGTGTCACTGTCAAGAATAACGAGCAATTTAACAAAAAAAATAATTGGCAACCGAACAACTCACAACTGGGATTTGGACGTCATGTTAAAATCTGTGAAAGGAGGCCAAAGACTTTCTAAGGGTTCGTGGACTTCAAGATATTTCTTTATATTTTTATCCAACAGAAGAGGAAGCACCTGGTAACATGGAAGACAAAAGCCAATCTCCATAAGCCACATAGTTTTGTGTGCCAAAAATGTGTTGAAAAAGGAGACGTGCATCTGTTCCTGACATTTTTTTGCACCATTAAAAAAATTTGAAGGGTGGGCTTTCAAAAAAAAAAGTCAGTAATACAAAGATTAATGGAAACACGTTGTTATTTATTGGGAAAAAGCCACAAAAGGGGTTTCTGTGATTATAAAACAGGCCAGGAAGGAGCCTCCTGAATGTCTGGGGAAGATCCTACACAGGAAAATTAAGACACAGTGGAGACTGAATAAAGTCAGGGGGTAAAAAGGTTAGTTTCCAGATTTTTTGTTTGTTTCTTGACAGTTCAGTGCTCAAGTTTCTGTTAATGTTTAATGTACTATATAACTGGTGTCCAACACAGGGGCCACAGGCTAAAGTGTATTCACTACAAATGCAAGTGAGACCAAATAATGTTGGTCTTCTACAGTAATGACAGTAAGGAGTAATCGATTACGAGTTATTATTTGCTTTGAAATGTATTTTGGCTAGTGAATGAAACTGGTGTCAGAGAAAGTACTGTAGAAACTTGATCTGTAAAAATTCCCTTTAAAGATGTAGTTTGGCTGATGCAAGTGATTTCCTGACAGCTGGTTTGGGGAGAAGTCTGAATCAGAGAATCATGGAATGTTTTGAGTTGGAAGGAACCTTCAAAGGTGATCTAGTCCAACCCCCCTGCGGTGAGCAGGGACATCTCCAACTAGATCAGGTTGCTCAAAGGCCCGTCCAACATAACCTTGAATGCTTCCAGGGATGGGGCAGCCACTACCTCTCTGGGCAACCTGGGCCAGTGTCTCACCACCCTCATTGCAAAAAGTTTCTTCCTTCTATCTAGTCTGAATCTCCCCTTTCAGTTTAAAACCATCACCCCTTGTCCTGTCACAACAGGCCCTGCTAAAAGACTGTGTTCATCTTCCTTACAGGCCCCTTTAAGTACTGGAAGGCTGCAATAAGGCCTCCCCGGAGCCTTCTCTTCTCCCGGCTGAACAACTCCAACTCTCTCCGTCTGTCCTCACAGCAGAGGGGTTCCATCCCTCTTATCATTCCTGTGGCCTCCTCTGGACCCGTTCCAACATGAACTTTCTTGCGCTGAGGACTCCAGAGCTGGGCACAGCACTAGAGGTGGGGTCTCACCAAAGTGGAGTAGAGGAGCAGGATCACCTCCCTTGACCTGCTGGCCACAATGAGACTGTCCACTGTGGCAGGAACCACTGCAACAGCTACATGCTGTGCTTGCTTTTGGGACAAGAAAACTGGAGAGTTGAAACCTGGTTCGTCTAGAGGGGTCAGGAGAATCTTTTTTTACAAAATATATCCTATCACTTCTCGCATTGGAGCCTGAACAAGATCAAGGAAACCAGTGAGTTCTGCAGAAAGAACCACCATGTCTTGGTCTTACAAAAACGTTACAGTTTCAACATGAAAAAGCTGAACTTCACAGATGAAATTTTGAGGTGCCAGCTAAGATAAATATACTCTACAGTACAAGTCCATAAGGGCATCTGGTCTCATTTTTCAGTTCTGCAAAGAAGAGGAGCAGGGGCTGTAAGAGTGAAGGCACTTGGGGAACGTAGACAGTGTGGACTGGGCTAACGAAGTGGTGCACGTACACACAGCTGCTGCCAGAACAGTACTGATCATCTGAGAAGGTATCGGGGGAACGGGATTTAGAGATGGCTGCCCTCACGCCTGGGGAGGTAGCTTTAGAGGATGATGTCAAGCCCCCTTTACAGCAAGTCAGCAGAAGTTAATAGGCACTTAATATCCCTGCAACAGTGCCTAAGACTTGAATCCCCATTGGAGCAGGATGATGCAAAATACCCCATTGTCGTGAAAATTTCCTGACGGCATTATTAAGAAAAATATTTATTGTAATCAGTAAATTCGGGTTTCTTCCGGGCAGCTGTCAGAAGTCACACGTCTGCCGTGCGCACCGTAACAAAACCCGAGGTCCCATTTAACGCCTTACACAAACACATCTCAGTGGCTGCGCTCGCTTTTCATTAGGTTTCGCTCGGTGGAAACAGCCGTTTGCGAGTTAGTTTGCGACTTAGGGAGGGAAAGCAACGCGGCCCGAAAGCCCGGCGGCCCGGGATAGGGCTAGCGGGCCAGACCTGCTTCACCGGCGGGTACGTGTGCCGCGCCCGCCGCCCACACCCTGGGCCCAGCTCCCCCTGCCCTGCCTGCGTCGCGCCTTCATCGGCTCCCTCCCCCCGGGGAAGCCGCAGCCGCCATTTTCCCCACCCAGCAGCTACAGTGACGGCCGCCACCCGCCCCGCCCAGCCGGAGGGGTGAGTGGTGTCGCGCTGCCCTTTACCCGCCACCACAACGCCCGCCCCGGGGCTGAGTCCCGCGGCAGCTGGCTCGCCATTCGATTACCGAGACGCCAATCGGCTTTACGACATTTCCGGTCGCCTGGCTCGCCTCGCCCAATCGGAGGGAGGCGGTGGGCGGGACGCCTCATCTTCACCGAGGCAACGGGCGAGCGGACGGTTCCGGGTGTGCGCGAGGCTGACGGCGGTGGAGGGTGAGTGCTTCGCGCCTGGTTCCGCCCTGCCCCGCCTTAGCCCACCGGTTCCCGCCTCTCCCCGGCCTCTGCTCTCACTCCTCCCCGTGCCCGGTTATCCTCCCTACGGGGCTCCGCAGGCGGCGGTGGGGTGTAAAGGCCGCGCCGCGAGGACTCGAGCGGTCCGCGCGCCGTCGCCGGAGGCTCCCCTGGATGACGTCACCCCCGCCGCTGCGGCCCCGCTTCCCGGGAGGGCGGCGATCGCCGCAGGCGATGCCTGGGCTGGCCGGGCCCGGAGGCGGCTCCCCGGGCGGCGACCCTCGGCCGTTGCCTCCCTGAGGGGGTAACGGGGCTGAGGCTGCGCCTCCTTCCTGCTATGCGGTCGTGCTGGCCTCTTACGCCGGGCAGGCGTGCGCGCCTCCGCACTTGTCCGGGGTTTGTGCCGCCGTGCCAGCGTGCGGCCGCCCAGTCCTCCCCAGGGTCTTCCGTGGGGCGGCGGCGGCCGGTCTCGCCGAGAAATTTTTTCCCAAATAAAAGTTTCTATTACACTTTGGTTTCGTGGCTGCTGGTTGTTCGTTTCCTCGTCAGCTTCTCGGTTGCTGCTGTTCCCTTTTGGGTGTCGAAGCGTTCCTGTGCGGGGCTCGGCTGCTCGATCGGGGAGGTTAAGCGCTGTCTTCTCCTTCAGTTGCTCTTCGTCCTCCCCGGCTCAGGCCTTGTACTGTAAACCCCAAAAGCTCTTAAACACAAACTCTTGCAGTATGGAGTCAGGGAGGTATCGGTGTGTACGTCTGTCCCTTCATCCTTCTGCTGCGCTTGCTCCACGGGGCTGTTTTCTGTGCAGTGAGTATCAGGCAGGTCTTTGAATTTGGGGGGAATGGTGAGGGCCATCTTTTGGCTGATGGAATAGCTCCTAGTGTCTATGACAAGCACGCTATAACACTGAGCTGCGCCTTCTACGTTGGGTGTGACAGTTGTGCTTATTTACATATTTCTGAGTGTCTGTGTAGAATGCAGCATTACTTTTTCATTGTAGTAAGTGCTTTGGATGCTTTATTAAAATCATACTCTTTAGGAGTCACAGAATGGTAGGACTTGGAAGGGACCTCTGGGCATCATCTAGTCCAACCCCTCTGCTAAAGCAGGTTCACCCAGAGCAGGCTGCACAGGATCGTGTCCAGGCGAGTCAAACTAGAGTATGTCTCTCCATCATTTCTGTAGCTGTGCAGGTGTAGAACAGCAGACTGTGTAAGAAGGAGGGATGAGATCAGAAGTGATGGATGTGTCACAGCCAGGAAGGAGATCAGGTAAATCCTAGAAGAAGCTAGAAAGGGAAAGGTTGGGTCCAATGGGAGCTTACAAAGTAGAAGCAGCAGGTTTGTGAATGAAATTTGAACGGAGTTTAAGAATGGTTTGAAGTGGAAGGGGTTTGACAAAATTGAGTTGATGTGGAGGAAGTGTTATGAACCTAAGAAAATTACTGCAATAGGTTGACTCTACATTGTCTGGTAAAAAAACCCAAAGCATTCTGAGACCTGAAGTGAAGGTCTAATTAGGGTTTTCAGTCTGGACTTATTCTATTAGTCTTTAAGTGGCATCTGTATCTTCATTTTCAAAACCAATTTAACTGCCGTTGTTTTCCCTACCACCAAACTATTTCTTCCATTTCTGCAGTAATCTAGGTTCCTTACTTGCTCCACTGAAGTGTGTGTCATGCCCCTGTTGCTGTAGTGACATTCTGTGTGGTGTAATAAGATGCAGCAAAGCAGGGATGGTAGGAAGCAGGCTGTGTTTCAGCTTACTGCCTGTACCAGTGGCTGCTGGCCCTTTCTTCATTATTATGAGCAAAAAGGAGGTAAATGCAGGAATTAGGACTTTAATTTTAGCTCTGAAGAAAACCATTACAATTGGATGTAATCTATAAATGCTTTTTCTCTCTTTAGAGTCTGTGTATTGTAGTGGTCTTTCATTTTGTATAAATGTATATGTTTATAACAGCAAGTTCATATTTAATTTTAAAATATAAACATATAAATCCATGAAGATACTTATGTATGTTTAGCACCTGAGAAAAAATGAGTGGAAATAAATAACTCCCTAGAAAGCTGTGCTCATTGAAAGGATGGTTGTGGTAAACCAGCAAGTTTGTCTGTTTTGTGCCAGTGCCGAATCGTGCTAAACATAATTTGCATTGTTTTGGTTGTTTAAATGAAGTGGTATTTAATTACTGGTGTAAGCCATATAGCATCTACACCACCTGCGGTTTAAATCCTATGAATTAAACATCTCATTTTTTTCACTTCTATTCACTTTCTAGTATTCTTAGGTTCCAAGTAGTTCCTTTCAAGGTGGTAGGAGGAATAAACATCGTATTGGAATATCATAATATGTTGAAGAAGTGTTCTCCATTCGTACATCAACACTATCTGCTTTTTCAGCTCCTGAACTAATTCAACATGTAAGAATGTCTCTGGTTTTAATTTTACCTGCTGAACTGGAGAAATGGTATTGTGTAAGGATTAGCATGTATTAGGCAGGGGATAAGAGGAGCAGTAAATACAGTGAGTTTGTTTTCCGACTCCTAAAAAATACATAGTTCCGTGCTTTATCTTGGGAGCTTTTTTGTTTTGTATACTAGAAAATACAGTTTTTCCATTAACTTCCTATAAACATTAAATTCTACAAACATCTTAAGGGTTAAGATCAAAACCAAACAGGGTCCCTAAATTACTTCAGATCAATTTAAGCATGTTGTAGTTCACTAATAATCATGGTAGCTATCCTTACACTTACCTAGGCAAACTTTCTTTCACAGTTTAGCCTTATTTGGTATTTTTTTAGAAATACTTTGACATAAAAAAAGTTAATTTTTTTTTTTCTTTCCCCTCCTGCAAATTAATGGAGAATAATAAGGGTAAGGGATGAAAAAGTAAGCAAGAGTAGGAGTTCATGATAAGATCTTAAACAGCTGTGTCCTGCAAAAGATAGGAAAAGGTACGGTAAATGCTACAGTTCTCTGGAGCACGTGTTTTTAACTGCTTATATGACTACTGAATTTGTGTTAATGGGCTGGTTCTACATGCCCTACACAGAACGTAGACACTAAACCTCGCAGGCAGATGGCAGCTTGTGTTTTGAGGATAGGGGATTCTGCCGTGTGGCCATATTTACTGTCTTTCAGCTTTTTTCAGCATTGCTAGAAACATTATTAGGTTCAAGGTAAGTTCTAACGAAAAGGCTACTTTCAGCTTGCAGCATGGACTTAGGTTATTTTAAGTCTCATTAAAAAAAAAAAAAGGGCAAAGGCAGAACTTAGAAGCCTTTCTTTCCGTGTTTCAAACCTCTCTTCCAAAAGTTCTTTCTGAAGTCATTTGTATGAAATTTGTCTCTTGCAATCAGTATCTAACGCATGCATGTGATTTGGTTTTAGGATGACTCCTCTTCAGAGTTTATTTTTGAATGGAAGAATGCTCTTTTCCAGTAGAAGATGGTGATCCTAACGTATGATCATGGAGAAGGGGCTAAGTTCAGTAGAAGTCGTACCTTCCAAATCATCTCAGGTTACAGCTGTAAAAGTTTTGGTCAAAGAGCCCGAAACAAAGCAAACCCAAAGAGGGAAACGAGTGGGATTTGTGCTTGTCCATGCAGGTAAGATGCAGAAGCATAACAGCTGAAATAGAAATACTGCATATACAAACTAAATATCAACTAAAATTTTATATTGGCTTTGGGCTACTGGTATGTTAATGAAGGGTAGTTAACTTTGGGTGTAAATCTAGGAGTGGAGAGTTGATTGGAAGTTGCACTGGCTGGAGAGTCTTGGAGACTTGTCAATATAAATGCAGGTTTTTGGTTGTTCTGCATGTATTTTTTTTCTCCTTGATTAAGAAAACCCCAAACAAAATCCCTAAACAAAATGGTTATAAAATGTCAAATTCTGCAGTCATCTGTCAAGCTTGGGAAATCTACAAAATGTGAGAGATCTGTCAGTCCATTTCCTTACCCTACAGAAAGATCAAACCTAGCTGTTTCATTATGGACAGTTTCTTGTCTATCTTCTCTGTAAGAACAGTCTAGTTAAGACTTTGAAACCTCCTTAGGCCGTTTGTTGCAGAACTTCACTTTTTTTCTTTTTTTATCCATTTGAAAGTTTTCCTTCAAGTCTATTTTTTTTTTTAATTTGTTCGTATTTGAACAAATTACTATTTAATTTTTCCCCGTGTAATGAAGAGGTCATCTACTCAGATGTGATACAGAAATGGTGTGTTATGTTTGTCTTGTTCATAAATTCCTCTGTAATAGATTCTTTCTTTAATATTAATCTTGACAGCTTATATCTGGCTCTGTGCTTGTTTTCAGCATGTGTGTGATGATATGATGTGACGTTGAGCAAAGTAGCCTGGTGACACCTGAAATATTTGAAAAACCAACATGCTGCTTGGTTTATAAAATCCTTAAGTTAAAAAAACCTAAAGCCCTCAAAGAACTTATTCTGGGTAGATATTTGATGACCCTGGTATTCTATTTTAAAAGCTAATAGAATTGTTCAGTGTGTTGTCCTTTACCGGGTTACTTTCCTCCGTTTAAAATTCTTTTTCTTTCGCTGGTAGTGTTAAAACTTATTTTACTAGACTTTCTCAAAGCTAACATTCCTAGAGGTAAGGGAAGGGAAGTTGAGATGAATTACAATCATATCTCTAGAGTTCAGACAGGAAAAGATGGAATTTAAGTATCAGTGTGCTCATTTTGCCTTTTATTTTTCTGATGCTGTGTTTAGTCACATAGTGGGCACTGATAGATTTTTCAGGTATGGAAGTAGGGGGCAGTGGCTACAAAACAGAGCCAAATGGTTAGATGCAACGGGTTAGACATAAAGGCTGAAAAAGAGAAAAAGGTGAAAAAAATTAAATGGCATGATCTTTATTCCCAGGGAGTCTCCTGGCTCTAAATTAGGGGTCATGAGCTCTAGAATCGTAACGTAAACATGAGAAGATGAACAGAATGGTAATTGCAAACTTGCAAATCAGCAGGAAAAGAAAAATTGAAGTTTGACTTAAACCCAAGGTATTTACCCAATGGTGGGCCATAAATAAAACAGCTATGCTGGAAATCTTCCAAGAATGAGAAACACTGGAATGTCTTGGACAGCGTTTACAGGAAGAGACTGTGTGATGCTGCGATTTATACCTGTATGCTTCTGCATATTTGCTCTGTATCCTGTATTTTCCTGAGTGCATTTGACTCAGTGGAATGCATAAAGTTGTCAGTCATTCATTCAAAAAGGAAATGCCAGTATAATCCAGAATAAGGAAGGCTGTATCTGTATCTCAATTCTTTGAACTATAGGCTATAGTTTTACAGGTAGTATAATATTTTTTTCTTTTGCCTTAATTGTAGGTGCAGGTTATCATTCCGAATCCAAAGCTAAAGAATACAAGCATGTGTGCAAAAGAGCCTGTCAGAAGGTATGTCTTACCAGGTCCACGGTCTTGTAGTAGGTGTACAAGAAATGTATTGGTAGCACTGTCCCTTCAGTATGAATGGGTGTATCTGGGTTTAGGTACTCTGGCTGGGTGCATTTCTAGAGGAAAAGTGGAGCAGCAACAGTTAACGTGATGTAGAATCAGTAGAGTGCATGGCCATGAGGTGCAGCAACATTCTCTTCAGGGGTGGCAAATAGCAGACACCAGAGCAACACTGGGGGAGCAGGAGAAGGTCACAGTGTAACCTGCACAGAGTATTCCTACAATTTCCTGCACTGCTCCCCCGGCTCTGGGATTTCTGCAGCTAAATATGGTGCCTGGATTTCTCTTCCATCAATGTCCACTGTTTTTGGAATTTATTTCAGTTCTAGCATCCAGATTGCTCTTAACGTCTTAAGAGAGGAGATAAAACAGGAAAAACAAAGCAAAAAAAAAAAAAAATCAAACCCCTCTTCCCAAAGCTGGAAAGGGAGAAATGTCAAGACTTTCATTTCCATTGAAGTGAAATTATTTTTTTATCTCCTCCAAGTACTTAACTTTTGAACTGTCAAGTCCTGTCTACTAAGTGTTTAATGAAAAGCTGGAAGACCTGTCTCCAGAATTTCTGATGCCTTTCGCTTTCTCTAGGGAGAAGGAGCTGGGGAGCTTGGCAGGCTCTGTAGAAGAGTCTGAGTTGGCCTCTGATAACTATCACTTCGTTTGCAGTTCTGTTGCTCAATCCTAATACTCATCTAAGTTTGTAATGAGAAGCCTCAAAAATCATCCGAACTTAACACTAGCTTCATTAAAGTTGTGCGTTAGCCCTGATGATGCTAATTTTTCAGCTAATTATGTGTGAAAAAAGGTTGTTTGCTGTTGAATTTAAGTCTAATTTGAGATTCTGTTTGGTTCCTTAAGCTCGGAGTAGCCAACATAAATAACGTGTGTGAAGAGCAAACAGTTGCAGGTTTGTCTTGCAACTGAAGGTGCAGCCGTAGTTGGGGTTCCCTGAGAGGACTTGACTGTAAGGTCTTGTCCAGTGGGATTTAAGAAATACTATTAAGCTTTAGAAGTTAATTTTTGTGTGCATATATATAATTGGAAGGTAACATCTTACTTGATTTGTTTTCTTGTGTTGGCAACTAGATGAGCTTACTTGTAGATTCTGTTCAATTTCATGACAATCGCCAAATATGGTACTAGAGATTTTTGTTGAATCTTGGAAGGAAAATTAGAAGTTCTTGACTGAAACATTAAGTGTTTGAGGACACCAGGTATAAGAATTTATTTTGCTATAAATTTGACCATGCAGGAATCGGCTACTAAATGCAGTGTCGCAATGTCAGGGCAGTAAAATCATGCCTTCAGATTTGATCACCTTGCATGGTGCATATTGGCTATTTCCTGTGCCTCTTGGGTTTACGTCCTCTTACATTTTCAACTAGTTTGGTAAAGATTTTGTTTTGTACAGGACTAGGAAAATGTAGGGCTTAATCACAGAATATTAGAATTTCCTAATCATCAGCTAAAAATTTGTTTTACAGGCAATCGAAAAGCTACAGGCTGGTGCTCTTGCAACAGATGCAGTGACTGCAGCACTTATAGAATTAGAGGTATGAATTTCTGACGCAGTAATTATGTCTCTCTGGTGCATTGCCGTATCTTTCTGTGGCAAGGTATTAATTCAAATGGGAAGTCTATGGACATCTCCATTTTTGTGCTACACTAATTTTATTTTTTGCTTTTATGCTTTATTTTGGAGTAAGTTTATTTAAAGACTTTTCTCAAAATGGAAACAGGATAAAAGTTGTTGAGTTGGTGTGCTTTGATTGTTGTCTTAGGTATGCCTTGTCAGATAGTCTTGAGCCTTCAAGAATAAATACAGTCATTAAGACTTATTGAACACTTTGTAGGGAACTTTTATTTCTGTTTTACCAAGCTACAAGCAGACTGTACCGGCCCTGCTTCTTAGGTAGGGTAAAAAATCATGCTGCTGGTCACGTTTGTTTATTAGAAATTCTAGCGTAAGTCCTCATTCCTTTTGTTTTTCATGAATATCTTGCACTGAATAATGCTCAATTTCCTGAAATTATGATCCAAAGAATTTAGCTGTAGTTAGTCTTTCGTAGTTCTATTAACTAATAATTGCATTGAGGTAACTTGGAGGTTTCTGAGTATGCTTTCTTGGGTTGTGTTATTCATACCTCTTTCGGTTCTTCAGGATAATTCTGCGTAAGTGATTGCATAAATGTAACACTGCTTCTCTCTCCATCCAATTTAAGAACTCTGAGAAAATTAAGTAGGATTTTTAAGTTCTCATTTGTCTATACTTTTTGCTTAAATTAATGCGTCCGTGTGATCTCGGTAAGAGACAATAAGAGACCAGACGCAGGCTGCTCAGAGAACTGGAACTGCAAAATAAAATAATGCTTTTTTTCCCTGATTTTTATGACAAAATATGTGTAAAAGAATAGGACAAGTAATGCTTGTATTTCAAAATGGTACTTGTTAGTTAAGATACAAAGTCTTGATAAAGAGATGAGCAGCTGTTTGTGAGGTTTTTGGAGAAGTGTCTCTTTGGAGTGGTGAGATGTTTATAGCATCTGACTTTAGCGAAGGGTCCATCTGAAATAAAGTAGAAGAGAGTAAAGCTAAAAGAATTTCTGGGATATAAATGAGACAGTTTGGTTATTGTCCCACGTCCACTAATCTCTCATGGCAGTAATGATTGAAACTGATATTCTTCTTGTCCTGTGAGGAGTAATTGCTTCTTCCTCTCCAACTTTATTAGTAAAAGAGGAAGGCAAGGTAAGTGTTGTGCTGTAAAAATAATATCCTGGACTTAGAATTTATGGCAGTATTCTGAAAGGATTAGCAGTGGATTTGCTTACATGTATGTTGGGAAAGGGTTAATTAACTACTTGATAGGGTTAGTGTAAGGCAGGCAGTACGTGCTTTAATATGTGTGCAGTAATGCACCTCCATAAACTATCTCAGGCTGTCATTACTCCACAAGGTTGTTTTGCGTGTCAGTTCTCTCCTCAGTGGGGGGAAAAAAAAAAAAAAATCTACTTTAGTGTTCTGATTTTTATCCTGTTCCTGAGCTACACAGAAGAAAATATATTTTAAGAAGCTTGAGTTATATTGCAGCTGTGCCTGGGGTAAATATTTTATCTGGTTTTGTTATCCCCAAGAAACTTTAACTACTCTGAAGTGACATCTGTGTAATAAGTTATGACTTTAAGATGAAATTAAAACCTTTTAATGAAATTACTCTGATCAGCAACCTTTTTCTTCTCATCTTTCTTGCTACTATTGTGGTGCTGCCTGCCATTGTTCCACTGTCTGGTTTTGCAATCGTCTTAGGTAGTGTTTTGATTTATAATGTTGCATAAAACCTTTTTTTTTTTTCCATTTTCCTTTTTTTTAAGATTCAATGTTATTTTGTTCAGGTTGTACTGCTGCTGTTAATGTAATTATTTATTTCTTTTATTCATTAATGACATATTAACTCTTAATTGTGGGTTGTTCTCTGTTACTGGGATGAATAATATCAGGTTTGGGATTTGGACTTCTTTTAAATTCAAGTATGTAGCTATGCAGTTACACTGAGGAAGAATCAAAGGTGTATTAAAACCAGAAAATGGTGTGGTTGCAGTGGCAGTTTTTTGGATCTGGTATGAGAAATTCCAAAGTGTTAGACTGGAGCTTTCAAAATATTGAAAGGTTTGTATCTGCTCATACCTCATTCTGAACGCCACTTCCAGACACCTCTGTCATTTGTGGAGCTGCATCTTCTGTTTGAATGCTGATGTTTTTCCTGTTGCTGTGTGGAAAACAAACTGCATGTGGTTAGTCAACAAAGCAAGCAGAATAGAGCTTTTTACCAATTAAATACATTTAATGGGTGAAAATGTAGGTGTGTATGTTGACTGTCTCTCTAAGGAGCTATCATTACCCTTTAGTTTATGCAGGAAAAAGTAGTGACTTTAGGTGGAGTCCTTTAGCATTGTGAGTTGGCAAATACGTAGCAAAAATCTGTATGAATACAATGTTTATTTACACGTGTCACTGTAATACAGATTAGGATACAGAACAACAGAAATTTGTGTATCTTGTGATAACAGATTCCATTGTGGACTGGGTATTTTGGTTGTTGTATAACACATTGCTGGGAGTTTATCTGAAATATTTAATCACTTTCACAGTTCCCTAGGACTTTTAATGCTGTATTCCAAAAATCTGTAGTCTTTGCAAGGCACAAATATCTCTTCATGGAAGTGTCACAAAAGATGAATTTTCTTCCTCAGTTCCGCTCAATTACACAACTCCTATTACACAGAATTTCAGCTAATCCAAGAGGCATCACTTCAAAGACTTGTTGAGGCGTGAGACTTGCTCTTGATCTTTTATGAGCAAGCTGACAGTTTGCTTGTGGTATGCTGTCTGTTTTTTGTTTAATTTTTGCAGGCTCTTCATGGAGAAAGAACAGACTTGCTTTGTTGGACGGTATGAATCTCCAGCAAAGTAGTGTTCTGTGATTAATATGATGCTAATAGTTAACTAGAGAAAAGGTAGATTTCTTTTGCAAATTAACAAGAGCAGCTGACCTGGAACATGGTTACAGTAACTGTGCTGGTCTTCCTAAGCATCGGCTTATTAGATGTGTTGATTAAAGGCAGTTTTGTTTTCCAGTTTGAACTCTGTCATTGCAGAGAAACAAAGGGACGTGTTACCTCTGTCAGCTTTTGGTAATAAAATAGGTGTGGACAAGGTGCTTCCTAAGACTCATTGTTTCCACTGTATGCTTCTACAAAAGCATTTCTTCTTGCACTCTTACTGTCAGCCACCACATGAAGCCTGAGTTTCTCCTGAAACACAAAGGGATTTGGGCAGCTTTTCTGGTGGGGAGGAGGTCCCCCTCCACACCCATCCCTTAAAACTTGCGAGTTTTCAACAAAACTGCATGCCAATTGCATTTATGGCTGGCTGTGAGAACAATGTGCAGGTTCAAGCCTTTCTTTGACTACAGAGCACGTCAGAAAGTCTACTGTTCAGGTACTGGAGAGAAGAACATAAGTTTGTTGTAAAGAATGATGAAGATTTCAAACTTATTCTAAGTTTAGTCTAAGTTTATTAATACTGTGTGTCTATCACTTGTTTTTTAATCTGACTTCAGTAGAATGTTCTTTATGAACATCATTTAAATTGAAAACTGGTAAGATTGATGGGGAAGCATATAGGTTTTGATCTCTTTGCTACTGAAGTTGCTCAGTTTACTTTGCTTTTTCCTGTCATTGCTGTGGATCAATGCAAAGGATATTTTGAAATTGTCGGTATACTCAAGCAGTGGGTTTGTGTGGCCGTCAGCAAAATTTTGCTGTCAACGAACTTGTTTCTTGTTGAACTGTTTTTTCTTCAGTTTTGTTTATTAATTTTATAGTAATTAAGGTTTTTGAATATACAGTCTTAGTCCCAAGGACTTTTCTTTAAAGATGAAAGGACAATGCCAGTGGCCTTGCTGTGTGAGGCAGTCACCATAGATGAGCATTTAATGGGTAATGAACTGGAAGTTGTTAATTCTACTTAAAAGCAATACTATGATGTTTTGCAGCAGAGTGTCTAGTAAAAGTGTTTTTTGAAAACATTTTAGCTGGTCTAATTGAAAGATGACGCATCCTTGTAGACTGTTACTTCTTGTCACCAATTTCCCCCAGAAAAATAAATTTTAAAATTACCACGTGTAAAAAGAAATGCCTGTAGACTTTGAATCCCTTGTAAAAGTTGCAAACAAATCGTGGCTAAAACTGTCAGAGATGGGTAGAATGTTCTTTAATGCATGTTGAAAACAGGGCATTTTAACTATTTGTCTAGATGTGATTCAGGACTATTAGTGTTACAGCACTGAGTAACTTCTTCAAGCATTCCAACTTTGACCGCAGCTAGAAACTTCAGTGTGCCTATGTTTGCTGCCAGAGCGTTTATAAATATATCTTGAAGTGAAAAGGATTCTAAAAATAAAAATGATACCCATGGTAGCTTGAGAATTTTTACAAAATGGGTAACTTGGGATAACAAAGCTCTTGTTTCATGTCTTACAGCTTTGCATTGTCTCCTTTGCTACAGGTTTATGTTTTAAGTTAGAGATACTTCAGTGGTGGAGTAATTGCTAGGTAGTCTAGTATTTTTCATATAATTAAAAGCTTGTGTTTTGTTAAAGTGCTTTGGATAGCAATTTGTTTGTCTTTTCCCTCTTCTTTTTCACTTTTCCATGGTAGTAGGGCTTGCTGTTAACATGCAAAGCTCATGCTTAGTTTGCTTTCTTGTCTTTTTTCAGTCTCCTTAGAAAGATAAAGGCTGATCTCTGCAGGTATACTTCTGAAGATAACTTTGTGTAGTATAAACCTTGTTCTCCTTTCCCTTCCACTCACTTCTTGGGTACGTGCTTTGACTGGATTCTTCCCCATCCTATGGCAGTCATATAGTTCTTGCATTACTGCTTTTTCCTGGTCAAGGGTGTGATTGCTTCAGTTAGCTCAGTTTATTTTCTTCCCCCTTTGAAAGCATGCATGTTTCTGTTTTAATAATGTTTCTGCATTCCTTGAAGATTTTGAATTTTCGTAAGTTGTATTCCTCCACTTGTATATCAGAGATTTAAATCTTTTGGCCAGACTTTGCAGAGATTTGTATTTTCAGAAAGAGATGTATTTGAGTGGAGTATTACATGTCCCTGCCTGTTCATAGAAGTAGCTGTGAATTTCTGTTTCCATTTTTTATAAAGGTTTTTCCCTGGCTCCTTTCAAAGGCTTTATATCTCATCTCAGAGACACTCAGGTAGGTACCAAAAATTCCCTGTGTTCATATTCAGTCCCTGCACTGTCTAAAGCTGTTATCAGATCACCTTTCAGATCTGTAAGGTTGGAGTAGACCATCTTCCTCTTAGCAAATCTGAGACCATCTTCTGAATTGAGTGCAGTCTGATTCTAAAGCTAAGTAAAGCTCCACAGCTGGAATTTGGTCTTTATTTCTTCTAACTGGAGAAGTTACTCATGTTCTCACTATCTTTACTGCAAAATTCCTTCCGAGTCCTAAAATGGAAGTGTTATGCCACCAAAGAAGGATCTCCAATTTTGTTGGTGTAGAGTTCTTATTTATCCAATAATCTGTAGTATTTCTGATAAATATTTTGTAGGGAGAAGCGGGTGGCGTTCTCTTTGTCTTGAGATCCTCTGAATAAGATGTCTCTAGGTGCATTGTTGATGTTGTGCAGGGAAGGTGCTATGCCAAAGCATCAAGCACATCTAGATTTTTAGAAATAAAGTGCACTAGAGCCACGCTGTATCGTGTATTTTTTCCCTACCCTCTTTTGATTACTAGATGTATCAGATGGTAGAGAGCTTTGTGTCTTGACAGCAGGAGGATTCTGGAGAGTGTTACTAGGACTTCTGTTCTGCTGAGTCCTTCTGACTCCCTTTATTTGGCCATGACATCTGCTTTTAAGATAACAGCTGTCTTTGCTTTGTGGCAGTGACAAATCTGTAGAGCACAAAATTCTTCCTCATTGCTAATGCTCAGGGTATAATGCACTGAGTGTTTTGGGAATAGAACATTAGAAATTGTCCCCAGGCTTGCAGGTCTATGCACTTTGATTAACCACGGGCAAGGAACGTGGACAGCACTAGGAGTAAGCATTGTTCTTCCTAACACGTTCCTGTTTTTACTTTGTCCTCCAAGTACCTTTCACTGTTTGCGTTCATATTCCTCCCATCACTTCTCTGCTCCTTTTGTTCCCTGACTTAATTTTCTTTATACTTAAAGAGCCTTGAGGATCAATGAAGCAGCTTAAGGCAGCAGCTGCTCTGCAGTCTTGCACCTTTTCAAGGCCATCACCTCAGCAGCCTTTTTAAACCATATTCCTCCTCACCTTTTCTAGGGAAAGTTATTCTCTGTGCACCAAGCTGCCAATGTTTCATTATCCTAAAATCTTTTTGAATTTACTCGCTCACTGTGAGGCATAGCTGTCAAAATGAACAACACAATGAGTATACACAGTGAACTTGAAGATCTCATGTGGTGTGAGATAAACCAGGATGGGATAAAATGAAGTAAAATCTTGTGCTACTTCTTGGATGCAGACAGAAATAGCAGAAAATAAAGATGACTAGTATAAAAGGAATATGGAGAGATTACAATCTGTTTCATGGTTATGTATTAATCATGTATTATGTAGTCACGATTCTTCAGGAAGATGGCATTTTGGTGACTCAAACACTAAGAACACTTAAAATATCTCTGTAAATTAGAATCAACATTTTGCAAAACAGGGTTTGAATTTACTCACTACTTGCTCATCTGGAAGTTAAAAGCTGACATACTAACATCAAATTTATTTTCCATTTCTGTGTAATCTGTCATTCTCTTGTTTTGTGTTCATTTTAAATTACTATGTTCAAAAAAGAACCCGTTCACTTAACATTTAAGAGAACTGAGCTGTTTCCTGATTCAGCTTTTATTCCATGTACTGTGAAAGGATGGCCATCTAATTTCATTGACGTGTTCACATGTGGTCTAGACAACTGTTTTTCTTTGTATCGGGTTGTAACACTATTGTAAGAACAGATATGCAGCTCTGAAAGCATGCAGCATCTCTCTGAAGTTTTAGTGTTTGTCTGTTCTGGGCTGCTGTCTGTCTTTGGCCTCTACTCCTTTTGTTCTTGCACCTAGAAAGGTGGGATTATATGGAACTGTGCTACTTTGAAATATTGTGGTTTTAAAGTCATGGGGATGCTCTGATGAAACGGGGTGGGGGGGTGCAAAAATGAGTGTTCTTAATTCTAGCATGCAAAACTTCTTGTTTGAGAACCTTGAGAGTACAAAAAGCTACAGAAGGTGCTAATAAAAGAGAAGTTCAAATTGCTGTTGTTTTTGTTGTGAAAGATTAAACTACTAGAATTAGAAAGTCCGCTGCACAGTGATCAGTGTCGTCAGAACAGTTATACAGAAGTTTTGATCTGGTCTGTTATGGATCTGGCCTTACGGGTTTTTTTCTTTTTTTTAGGATTCTCCTTTTACAAATGCAGGATTGGGGTCTAACCTGAACCTTCTGGGCGAGATAGAATGTGATGCCAGTATAATGGATGGAAAGTCATTAAATTTTGGAGCAGTTGGAGCACTGAGTGGTATGTTACCTGTGTCTTATAGTGCTAACTACGATTTAAGTGCAAAGATCAGTTTTGTTCTTCTTTTGTTACATTTTTGGGTGGGGGAGGCATTGTAAATACTGCTCTGTTTAAATAATTTCCACCTCCTTTAAAATAGGGGGAGGCATTCCTGCTCCCTGAAATACTGTCTTGTGTTTCTTTGCTTTGTGTAACAGTACATTGTTTTATTAGTTTATTGATAGTCCTTCGATGCAGGACAACCGTGTGATACTATTCAGTATTCACAGTGGGAGTGAGTTTGCTCCTACGAATCTGTAGAATGATAACTTTTTAATAAAATGCAATTATTAAAAAAAAGAAAACAAGCCTTTAAATTAGCCTTCATTTTTGTTCTCTGTCTCCTCAAAGAACTTACTGGTATAATTCAATCATACGTCAATTAGTATTTTGATCTCTTAAGTTGGTCAAATGAGGATCCTAAGGGACCCAAGTTTCCTTTGCAGTGTCAGAAGGCTCTGCAGGGTGCCAGCCTCCAAACTGAAGCCTCTCCTGTATTCTTGAGAATGGGCACAGCTGCTCATCTCTCAAGCTGTTTGCATGGGACATGAAATTTCTGTATGCTGTAGATTTTTTCATTCTGGTATTTCTCACATGATTTGGATTTGTTTTGTGTGTTACTGTTATAAAGTTATATTTACAGATAGGATTTAAGTAATCTGAGAACTATTGTGCTTTTCTTTTTTTTTGTCTAGTTTTAGCTTTCCGTACAAAACAAATATAGACATACTATCACAAATAGGGAGTGTTGAGGTTTTGCCACAAGTACATTGAGTAGCCTTAGCTGTTACTATTGAATGGCTTTTCTGACAGCTTTGTTCTTTATCCTAGAAGAGTTCTAAATTGTGGTAAAAACTTCCTCATGTAGATATAAATCTAAAATAAATAGCAAAATTAAGTGTTTCAAGGCTCGTTTGTTACAAAATGTATCCTTCCAGCCATGGGGATGGAGGAAAGGAGGGAGTTGAGAGAAAGCTATGCCTGAATCCTATAATTCCTGTTTGGGACAAATAGATCCGAATTTAAAGCTCTTTCCATTTGAAAAATCAGTGTTCACAAAACATCTTTGGTCTGCAGAATACCATGGATTTATTTTGAGATTTCTGAGGTAGGAGGTCACTCCTAATACTTCAATGTGATTCTTTCTTTCTTTTTAATTAAAAAAAATGAAAGTTGGGGAGTGTGTTGGTTAGGTGGCTTTGTCGCTACTGATAGGACGTGTGAAGGAAAAACTGATCACTTGTTCTTAAGTTGAAAGATAACGTAAGGTGTCTCTAATGACTTGGCAAACTCTTGGAAATTAAAGGAAGCTGACTTCCATTGCCAAAATGAACGCTACAATGCTACGTGGAAAAATGTTTTAATGTTTTGTTCCCATTTTTTGCTAATTTTTCTTTTCAGGAATCAAGAATCCAGTTTCAGTTGCAAATAGATTGTTGTGTGAAGGGCAGAAGGGAAAACTCTCTGCTGGCAGAATTCCACCTTGGTAATTGTTTTGTTCTGCTTGCCTTTGCTTCGGTCTCTTGTCTCTACTGCATGCAATATTTGGAGGTTATATCTTATCCCATGGAGGCTGGTGCTGTTTTACATACCAGTGATAGTGTGCCTTTAAAAAGAAGATACTCTTTGTTCTCTGATCTTGAAACTTCTTGTGCGCTTGATGAAGCTGTGGGTAGAATGAAGGATTGTGAATAGATGGCAACATCATTTTGTGTTAACTTCTGTCTGTGTGATTATTTCCAGTTATGCCATTCTGAATTCTTATGTTGGTTACTGCAGCATTTCGAAAAATCCCTAAATACGTCAAGATTAAAATGAAATTCTACTGCCTTTGCCTCCATCTAGCTTTAAAAAAAAGCAACATAGTTTTTGACAAATGTATAAAAGAATCCTACTTTACTGCCTGTCTTTGGCTTTATTTTGTAGCTATGGTGTGGAAATGGGCAGTGCTTAGTAACTTCCTCTTATCTTATCCAAAATGGGAAGTTATTTTAAAGATAGATTTGATAGTATTTACAACAACAGGGAAAACATGCACTGCTTTATTGAGATGGGTATAATACTTAGATGGAAGAGGTAACTATTAAATATAAAACAACTTTAAATATTATTGCATCATTTTGAAAGAATTCAAGAAAAGTGTCAGAATTGTTTGCTCTTAAAACCATCTTATTTTCATTAGCAGCTTAAACTGACAAGTAGAAAACTTGAACGATTCATTCATGTTAGTTGACTGCTATCCTCAGTTACCATGACTGATGCAGAAATTTGCTACCATTTGCAAACTAGTGGACTACAGTGTTGGCTGATGCATTAAACCACCATTTATGTACTTTAAAATATGTAAGTTTAGATTTGCAAATTTTACTTTCCTTACTATGTTCTTGGTCTGTAAAGTTAGCCGAATAGCCTGTAGCTGGATGGTGTAATATTGCAATTTAAACAGTGAGGAAAAGCACTATTTCAGTGTTCTGCCATGCGGCAAAGGAATTTCGTAGACCAAAAAAAGCCACCCTGATATCAAACCATCAAGAAGCGGATTTTGCAGATAAAGCTCTTTAATGGAGAAAGAAAAGAGTAACTGTAGTTAGTGAGATAACCTCTTTTTCTTTTCAGAGGAGAGGTTTACTAAGGAATAGGAACTTGAATTTCAATTGCTGTTAGTAGCTTATTTCTTCAGATGTCAGGAGAAAGTGGGGCTTAGCTGACGTACATGAAAGAGGGGGACAAGGGGGTGGGGTTTTCTTGATGTTCCAGAGCTAGTACTTGAAGTCAGCTACAGGAGCAAGCACTTGTGATTTTGTTTTGTCCGTATCATCACAGTGTTTTCTCAGATTGTTTTCAGGAAGAGCACCTGGGCATTACAGCATGTTTGCTGGAACTTCATGACCTAGATTATACTGCTATTATTTTAAAAATAACTGAATGGAAAAGAAGCTGCATCCTCCCCCCCTCAAAGGACAAGACTAAATCTTTCAAACTCTGTGCAAAGTCTTGGCTAACAGACGCTTTTAAAGACAAGGCAGCTCAAACTCTTGAGGCAAGAGGTGAACTGTCTTCAAGGCCAACACAGAGAGTTCATTGTGCAAATGTTGTGTACCAGAGTTACCTAATACACACTTTCATTTCCTTTTTTCCGTTTCGGATTTTGAACATTTATTTTATTAGAGGAAATGGAACAATCTATACTTGTGGGGTATGATGGTTGTGCTTTAGACTTGCCCTGGTAGATGCTCCTGTACATACAGGGTATCCCACGTTCAGAATGACAGAGCTCATCTTCATCGTAGGTGATGACTATTGACAATTTCATGCCTTGACTTTCAGGCAGGGTTTGGTGTGACGCGTTGTTGTTTTGGGGCTGAAATATATTCCTGCACAAGCTGGGCATATATACAGTCAAATGACAAGAGAGCAGCTGTGTTTTGGCATTCCTACCAAGTGCCAGGATTGTAGCAACTGATTTTGATTTGTATAGATAATGCCAGTTTCATCTTGTTTCTCATGGGCAAATAGTGCATTGGGGGATCTTCCAGATACTGCTTAGCCTGAGAATGTGTCTTGTTAAAGAAGCCTAGTGATAGAGACTGTTTCTATAGCATGATCGAAGCTAGCTGTTTTCTGGCCAGAATGTTTGGCACGTGACCACGCAAGAAAAATTCAGAAACTGTGATTAGTAAAAGTGACATTATGGAGGTTCTTGTCTATAAAAGAACACATGGAGACAGTTGTTTTGGGCTGTTCACCCCCATTCAGCACCTGTTTTGGTAGTGACAGTTCAGAACCCATTCAAAGTGGTACATTTCTGATTTTCAGTAGAAGAAATTCTAATGAGTGTGAACAAATTTATTCAGAGATGGTAAGCTTATGGGGAAGGAGTGGTCAAACGTCCTAACTGATGTATCCAATTTGCTGTAGATTGCTCTATGGAGTGTGTCACTCTGGATCAGTACCTTGTTGTCTTGTTGAAAACAGAGAATCCCACTACCCAAATTACAATTTAAAAAGTTTAAAGTAGAGAATCCCTGAATGCATGAGTGCATTTGCTGAATCTTTTAAGGTCCTTACATCTTTCTATCATATTTTATTCAGCTCAGCATTGTCAGGATTTTCTCTGCCTATGGTTGCAGTAACAGAAAACACTGAACTTGGAAATGTTGTTATATATTATCATATAAGATATTCCTGCTTATTGTATAACTTTACAAAAGAAGGCACTATTATAATTGCACAACTACCTATTGGATGGATCTTTAGAAGTGGTCTTTGGTTACAGAATAATGGATTAGATGTTTTCTAGTAATAAGTCTGAAGATTTTCTATTTCTTGTGCTGAAACCTTGACCTTCCTAAAGGAAAAGGCTTAGTTACATCTGTTTACTGTTGAGTGTAGATACGTAAGAATTGCAGGATGGTACAAACACATCTAAAAAGTCTCCTTTCTTAGAATTCCTTAGTACTACTGATACCTGAGTTCATGTCTGTATCCCTTTTTCAGTATTAATAGTAACACATGTGGGAAAGAAACCCTTCTCAGGGTTTTCACTCCCCCGGTTGGGTGTACAGGGATTTGTAATTGCTTCATGGTTTCACAGGGCTGAAGGCAGGATCTGTACGTTTTGTAACTTGTAGGGTGGTGCCTAGTCAAGAAAGTGCCTAGAGTGAAGTTTGCACCACCTTTTATCTCTGTTCTATATTTCTTTAGAATAATTTCGTCTTTATAACAGTGATTTGGGAGTGATTGCTGCATTTTATAATAAATGTTATAAAGTGAGTTTGTTACATCCAGGGTCTCTTGGACCATCTTTAATGAACATAACATTATTCTGCCACTGTGGTCTGTCTCCCTACAGCCCATATGAAATGGTCCTGTTTGAAGCAAAAAGCACCAGGATAACCATGTTCTTGGAGAAAATTGCTTAAAAAGACCGTTTTTAGAGACCTTTGCTTGCATTTTCTGTTAATATGGTCCAGTTTTTCTGGAACTGGAAAGCATGTCCAAGCATTGGTTCCTTGCTGGAAGTGTGTGTTCTTCTGTATGTTCTGAGCCTGTAACAACTACAGAATACTCCTCATCCGATATATTTGCAAGAAAGATCTTTTAATCTTGTCTGTGCAGAACTAGCTTTCAGAGTAGCAGAGCACAAACTCATTCATCCATTGTTTTGGTTTTTTTTTTCCCCTTTAGAAGTTGTATTTTTAATTAGCCTAAAGGCTTTTGAAACTTGGTGGGATTTTGGCTGCTTTCTATAGCCCACTGGCTTTATTCCGTATTTTCCCTCTCCCCCAATAAATCAAGCTTGGTGGTAGTGTTTTAGAGGTAGTTTTGTTTTCATGTCAGCTTAAAGTATTGCCCTGTTCATTCTTGCCTGCTGCAGCTTTTCTATGTTGCTCCATGGATGATTTGTAAACTATTTATTTGAACTTCTCTATGATTGTGCTGTGCATTCAAGACATCCAAATTGAAAAGTTTAAAAAAGGTGGATGATCTCTGTGGTATTATGGGCCCTCAATCAGATGTCTGCTTCAACTAATAGTAACTAGTCTTTGGGACCAGAACTGGAAAATACTTTGTCTTTGCCCATCTTACAGAAGGGAGAGGAATCTAGGATGCAATTCTGAGCACAAGTATGAGCAAGGTATAAGTCACACCATTTAAGTTTTGGGGCATTCTTGAGTCCTTTCTTTGCCCTCTTCATAAATACTAATGACTGTTTCTGTGGTTTTAAGTATTAAAAAAGCAATTGTGGTATTGCTTGAAGAATCCAGTGTTTCTGACCGATCTGTGCTATTCAAGTTACCAGATATATAAAACTCATACTATTTGAGCTCAATACTTTCTCCACATATCCTTCCTCTCTGTGTAAATAATTTTATTGAACAGGAAGAGAATAAACAGAGAGTGTATTGTTTATAGAAAACTTTTCTTTCAAAGACCAAAACCGTCTTCTTTTAGTCAATGGAGAATACTACTTAATTAGGTTTGGCTACGGTTTGCATTTCTCTTACCTTAATGCAAGTGACAGGTTGTTTCCTGAGCATTAGTTTACCTAATAGGAGACGCTTAAGTTCTCCCAAAGTACCCAGTAACTTATTCTACAATATCTTGCAACATGAACCATATTTATTTGGAGCTGCGCTAACGATGGGTAAGAAACATGTATTTAACCATTCAAATTCTTATCTTAGATAAATGTTTTTTTCTTGTTTGAGACTTTTGTAAGGAAAAACTGGACCACACCCCTTGTATTGGTTAAGTCATAGAGAAGATAGAAAGTACCACCTCAAAGTACTCCGTACTGAAAGCTGCAGGTGTCAGATATAGCACTGTCAAGAAGACTTCCAACAGCATTAATGCCAACAAATTTGCTGTATCAGTAGCATTCTCAGAAGTTGCTCTACTAGGAGGCCCCAGGGACTTCTTCGTAGCTGCAATAACTTCTTTAGCCTCATATTCATAAATCTGGTATTTCTGCAACACTTTTTGAAATTGCTGTAAATGCTCAGCCTTTACCTCTTTTGACCATTAGGCAGTCATGTTACTCTTGTTTCAAGTGGGGATATGAAGTTCAGATAGGAAATAGTTGTCCCTTATTGTGTTGCTGCTGTTGGTACTGCTGTGCAGCAGCTTACTGAAAATGTGTGATTCCTAACTAAGACATTCCCTTTTTCAGGGAATCAGGTTAATTTCTTTAATGAGAAACAAACAGATAATTGAGGCTTGGGTTTTTTCTCTTCCTGAAAGTTACATGTCTATGTATATTTTCTGCTATCATTCATTGTCGTGGCAGTGTGTACTGTCTCACTACTGTAAAGTGTTCAGTACTGACTAGAAAACAACTTCTCAGATTGTTGGGAGTTTTTTGCAAGCACATTCAAAATTCAGTAGACTTGTCTCATTTGCAATTGCTTGATAAAACTCCATGCGATAGACCTTCATCCTTCTAAATACGGCTTCTTTTTTGCTTGTGTTGTACTTATCAAAATACTTCTTGATGTTCCCGTGGCATTGGCTGACTTTACTGGAAATTCCTTACCATTCTCGCCTCATTCATCCCATGCTGTTGGTCTTCAGGATCTTATGAAGTTGTTATATAGAGAGCAAGACTCTAGATGGCTTTGTCCTGGTTTAGCTGCAGTTAAACGTGGTGCTATTTGTTAATTAATTTCAAATTTAATAGCACTTGTTTTTATCCAATACTAAACGTAATGTCAGAGCTGCATAGTCATTTAATGAAACTACGTAAGGTTGCCAAATGTAATTATAGCTGACATTCCTGTGAAATGTAGACAGCTTACGGTTTTAAAATGACCAAACCAAATAGAAGAAAATAATTGCAAGAAAGGGGGATTTGTTATATGGTTTTGTTTAAACTCCCTCTTCTGTGTCTCCTAGCTTTTTAGTTGGTGAAGGAGCTTACAGATGGGCAGTTGATCACGGGATACCAGCATGTCCTCCAGGTATCATGGCTACAAGTGAGTAAACTGGTGGTGTCAGTAGGAAGAACAGGACAGAGTACTTTTAAATGGTGCCTCATATTTTGAGGCGTACATCACTTCACTGTTCCTAACGTTCACCTAGCTTACAGCGTTATGGTATATAAGGATGGTTTAAGTTTCCTAATTTCCTATTAAGTATCTAAATAGAAAAAAATTATAAACTATTCCTTCAGCTGCATTTTAGCAACATCTAATTCAAGTGAATTTGTGATTTTAGGATTAAATCCAGTGAAGGACTTTTTACTGAAACGTAGGCTCTTTACCAGCTCAGTCCTGCAAGTCTCCAGTTGGATCCATCTTGGATCCTAAGAACACCAACTAGCCATGTATCTAAATTCAGCAGGTGCCAGTTTGATTCTCAGATTCTACAGTTACACCCATCTCTGTGTCTTTGTCCAGAACTACTCTGGTTTAAACAGGCTATCAAATTATTTTGCCTTTTTTTTTAAACCTAGGTAGGTTTTGCTTATTCTTACATAGTGGAATAACTCAACCCAGTGGACTTGGATTATATTGTATACTAGCAGGAGTCAAGTCTCTTACAAAACGTTTTTTTCTTAAAATAAAAGAAGTAATTATGTTGTATTGATACACCATCTATAAACTAGGCTAAAGTTAGTGCACTTACCCAGGGAAAGGAGGATGTGGATCCCCTTCCTTCTTGTCTTCAGTCCCCCTCCCTTTTGGAAAGTGCTGTTACTACTAGTCTGTAGTTTGCTATTGGCAAGAGTATGCCCTGCGCTTCCTGTTGAAGTCATGCAGGAAGGAAATCAGAGATCATTACCCAAAGAAGAAGGAGAATGCAGATTAGAGAATGTTTCTTTATTTTGCACTAAACTGCATAAAATATGAACAGTTCCTAAACCAGAGATTGAAACCCAGGGCTCTCATCAAAGCTTTGATGAGGTCTGCTTGTAAATGTAGATAAACAGCCAGAAATTGCAGTTCAAAATTGCTAATACTCAGTACTTAAATGTAACCCATGAAACAGTGGCAGCATTTTACTTGATCATGCCAATTTTCATACATACTCATGATACATTTCATTTTGAACAGAAAGTTTTGATTTCTAGTTGCACGTCTGAAACATTTGCCCTGTCCATCTGCTGTCCCAAACAGCATTTGCAGAACAACTTTTGAGTTCAGTTAATCGGAACAGCTTTATGTCTATGACTCTAGAAAGAGTAAAAACACTTAAAAGTTTGTGGGTTTTTGTGTTTGTTGGGGTTTTTTTGTTTGTTTTGTTGTTTTTTTTTTAAGGAAGTAGTTGCTACTTACCTGTAGGAGATACTCCAAAAGGAAGGTTTCTTGACTAACTGTGTTTGCGTGCCCCAAAGTTTCCATTGTTTCTAGTACCAGTGTGTTTCTATTGTGACAGAGATAATTAGATTGTAATATTAATTGCTAGATGATATCTTACGAGTTAAAATCTACCCTTGTCAGAGCAAATCTACATGTTATGCCTTAAAAATAAAGATGACCACTGCTAGTTTGGTTCACCTAACTGGGGCTATCAATTTACATTGGAGAAACATTAGAAGAATGATCCCAGCCAATGTATTTTCTGCTCCAATATATTACCTGCACCATAAGACCAGTGATGTCTTTTTGTCTACTCAGTATGTGCAGCAGGATTGTGAAGTTTTCTATTGCAAAGCCAATGCAGAAATGCCATTTGCTGTTGCAGCATTAATGATAAAAATATTGGTATTAAAGTTGCCAACCTCCTCTGCTCCCCACACTCCCCAGTTTCACCCAGGTTTACACCTGCTTGAGCTGTTGCACAGGATGGACCTGTTCTAGGGATGAACTGATGCTGTGAAGCAGGCTGTGACTGTTAAGACATGAGTATAGACTATGCAAATCTTTTACTGGAAGAATGATTTCAGATAAGGGTAATTGAAAGATGTGCTGAAAAAACAGTGACAGAGACTGAGATATAATCAGATATTTTTCATAGTACTGAGCAAATTAAAACTGAATTCTTCACAGATGTTCTCTAATTCTGTTGCTTGACCTTAGAATAAATGATAGTCTGTGCCTAACTGGCTTTGCGAAAAGGAGACATTTGACTATTATAGTCTTGTGCTTCAGTTTCATTCTCAAAATAGATGGGAAGACAGTGTCTACTATTTAAGGGCCTAAAATGGGTATATAGGAAAACAGCACTGGCTTGCGTAAAGACTGCATTATTCACCATTTTAAGAGGCATCTGGGAAAAGATTGCTTGAGCAATTTAAACATTGTCATTTTCCCTAATGTTTTAGTACACTTACTTTTTTTTGCAGAATAATTATTAATGGTAGTATGTCTGATTTTTCTTTAAAACAAAACCACAACAGCAATAAAGAGCAAATGAAGATCTGAGAATTGAATTGTAGAAAGTGATGGTATGTTGATTTCCATACTAGTCCTTAGCAAAGCTAGACTTTCCATATGTAGGCTCCTGATTGGCGGGGCTGGAAGGTTACAATTAACACCGTGTGTAACAAGATGGGATTGTTATAGCTCAAAAGAAATTGAAAACTGTCTCACAGGTAACATGTAAGAAAGCCAGGACTGGTTTTTTCCCCCTAGTGTTACTAGGGGAGGGAAAGTTAGAAGTAGTTCAGAAACTACAATCAAAGAGAACTCGTTTCCAAGCAAGATTTCATCTGAAGTGAGCTAAAATCGTTACTAAATCATTACTAAATAATATAACAAACTTCAAAAAATGAAAGACTCATTCTTTATGATGGCTGCAATTGCTACGGTAGTGCTGGAATGGAGAATTTGCGGTAAATTAACTTGAAATTACGTGAATAGCTCTGTAAAATGAAGAAATTGCTAAAGAGCAGGAAAATACATTTAGTAACTTGATTGCAAAAAACAAATCCAATTCCCCAAAACCACCTAACCCAAACCTTAGAGATATACTTGCACTAAGTATTAGCAGGGAGAACTAGATGCGTATGTTCTGGCTTCTCTGGTGCACATGGAAAATCCGTTCTTGAAGCCGCATTATTCTGTCTCATTTTTCCTGGACCTGCGATGGCAAGAGTTATACTATCCATGCTTAAGGCTGTGGGGTTGTGCGGCTAGTTCTGCATGGATCTCTCAGTCTGATCAGTTACAAAGAAAGCTGCGTGGTCAGCTTTGTGGTCACACTCCATAATTCTCTCAGAGCTATCAAAGTATCTGAGCACCAAACTGAAATGATGTTTTAAACCATGTTACTTGGTAAACTACATCAAGGTTATGTCAAGGCTCACCTGCTTTGTCTTCTTTGGTTTGCCAAGTGTGTGAGGAAATGGGATTTCTACTGTTTGTAGAAATCTGGTGGCTTTCCAGTGCAGTGAGTGGGTGTTTTTTAAAAAAGAAGCTGAAATGTGATCTGCCTGTATTGCCCACAGTCTGCAAGAAAGCTGAAATTATTAATTCTTGCCTATGCTAGAGCTTAATTCCTGCCAATACTAGAGCCCATACTAGCTAGAGCTTTGTTACCCTCTGATAGACTGCTTTGCAAGTGTGATCCAGGTCTTAAGAGAGTAATTACAGTTTAGAAATGCTAATTTACTGTATCATGAATCCTCTTACAAATGTTAAATGTTTACTTTAAATAGGCAACGTATATTGGAGTTACAGCTTCAATTTCAACCTGTGCCTGCGCGAGTAGTAACCGAAACACTTTCATCTCAGTTTTTCAGTCAGCTTATAGTAGATGCAAAATAATTCATTTGACAAAGATAACATGATGTAAGACAGCATCTTACAACTGCTTGCAGCGTCAAGTCTTTGAAGGCAAAGAGAAGGAAGGCAACTTACTCATGCAGCAAGCTCGTACCTCTGACGGTGTGGAAGTGGCCAGAAGTACTTTAGTAAGTTATATTAGATAAGAACAAAAGCAGCTGCAGTGGGTTCACATAGCTTGGTAACTGGAATCCAAGAGTAGCCACAAATGATGCTTAAGGAAGAATATAAGAACAGAGCACATACATACTTGCCTTTTCCTACCCCATTTGCTATCCCAGACTCTGCATTCCTGAGTTGTGACTGGTTCCTGCATACATGGAGGTAATCAGTAGTATTTTCTGCCATGAAATTGTTGTTTCCTCTTGAGCCTGTGTTAATTTCTAGCATCTGCAAAAACCTTTACTGCTTAACTATGGGATGTGTGAAAACCTGCCTCTTTTTCATTATTTTGAGACTTGCTGAAAAAGATCTGTTTTTATTGTCAGGTCACTAATCAGAACTCCTCTTCAGTCAAGTTCTTTTACTACCTTGAATGACTTAAGTGTCATCAGTAAAATCACATGATGTTGTTGAGCAGAGCAGATGCTACTGTAGGTTGATTTGGCATTCCACTTGTAGCAAAATATTTATTTACTCCTACATTGTTTTGTGTTTTTTTTAACCAATTTTGTGTGTGCAAGGATATTCCCTTTTCTCTTATGGCTGCTTGGCTGCTTTAATGAGGGAGAGCCTTTTCTAGATAAGTGTCATGCAGAGTGTCATCCTTCTAGTGATGATACTGTATGTCTCCCTGTCCACCAGTATCGCCTACCTATCCTGCCTCTCCTCCCAACCCCCAAACCTTACCCCACTCCCAGTTCTCTCCTCCACTATTGTTACATTAAGAAAAACGTTTGCCATAATGCTGGAACTGTGCTGCCAGGTTCAGTCAGTGGCTCAGGGCAGTGCCTTAGGCTGTGTTTTGTTCCTTTGTTTTTAGAGTGAGAATGGAAGAGATAGAGAGAGACAATTGAGGGGTTTGATTAGGAAGCTTTGTTAATGTGAATACATACCTGGTTTTAGGAGACTAAGAGGTATCTCTCAGAAGATGTTTGTCTTTCAACAGCGAAAGTTGCTACCTCTGTTCCATCATA
This sequence comes from Bucorvus abyssinicus, assembly GCA_009769605.1. Taxonomy (NCBI): domain Eukaryota; kingdom Metazoa; phylum Chordata; class Aves; order Bucerotiformes; family Bucorvidae; genus Bucorvus; species Bucorvus abyssinicus. The sequence goes on along the minus strand of CM020031.1, from coordinate 7,003,327 downwards.
CACAAAGTAAATGATCTGTTATGTGCTTATGTTTCACTGGCAATAAAAAAAAGAGGAAGAAAAAAAAAGGCCAGACATGATGTAAATCCCCTCTGGAATTGAATGTAGTATTGTAGGTTCACTTGCAGTTCTGAAATCTGAACAGTTAAGTGCAGCCAATAGCATGGCTATAAGTTAGCCAGGAAAAGAGTTGGGCTGAAGTAACCAGAAGATGCTTTGAATGAAAATCTTCCAGGGAACAGGAAAGGCTGCTTGATGGAAAAAATAGATTTTTTTTTTTTTTTTTTCCTAGGAGGTAGTAAGAAATAGTATGTCCAGCAACAGTTTACTCTGAGTTTTTGTTTGGAAGAACAAATCTATATAGCAGTGCTCTGAGAAAGACTGGGGTTCGATATGCTTTTGATGCTAAGGGCTTTCTTTCCCATTCGTGTTGCTGTCTGTCAAAGTACAGCAACATGGGAAGTAGCATGAGTAGTCATTGGTCCCAATGCAAGCATAAGTGGTGTTAATTTGTCATTTTAAAATAGCTTTGTAAAAATGAAATTTATTTTCATCTGTTAGTTTTCATTTGTGCCATTTATTTTAGCAACTGCTCCAGAGATTTCTTCACTGGATCATTTTAATTCCTGTGGGTTAACTCATTCGTTCGTATATTCATTTTTAATTCGCTTCTCTCCAATAGTTGTGTTCTCTTTTAATAAGGAATAGAACGATAAAATGCGGAAAGCTCTCCTTTCTGGTTCTTCCAGTTGACTGTAAGAAATGTCTGCCAGGGGGTGCTGTATGATTGGTCACAGCTCAGTCTGTTCTTCAAAGATTTAAAAATATTCTTAGGCTTTTCAACTTACAGTTTGCTTTTAAACAAGGATTGCTGAACACTCATAGGCTGCATAATGGTTTGTTGCATAATTTGTTATGTCTGTCATAGAAACATTGGAGTTTGTGTTCCCAGCTTGCTGTTCAACCACGGTAAAGAGGGAGGTTTGAGTATTGTCCTGAACTTGATTTAGTGGTGCTAGAGATTTGTATTTGCTACTTCTATTTGAAAAGTTAATTGTTCACTTCAATACCTCTGAATTTTCAGTCTACCCTGAAAATATGTAAGGGAATAGGTGTTGTTTATAAAAGCATGGGAATTTAAAGGAAACACAGACTTTTTATGAGAAATGTTTTGTATTAACTTTGGGCAAGAAGTGTTAGTGTGTTATAATAAACAGCCTGTCAGCTGCTAGCCTATTTAGAGTACACAGAGGTAGAATTAACAAGTAGATATCTATCAATTTTACCATTATTGAAAAAAAACAAACCAAAAAGTGCCTTAGTTTTGCGTTTTGTTCTGCATGCACAATTCCGTAGTTTCAAGGACTCCACAAATAGAACAATTTTAATTTTCTCTCTCATAATTTTTTTATTACCTTGATTCTCTGGATCATTTCTAACGGCTTGTGAAGGGTGACTAAGAAAAAGTTCTGAGGAGCTGTGTAGAATGGGGATTACAGCTGTCTTTCATTTGCTTAGGCACCGTATCATTACATAATAGAACTGTCAAGATTTTTGGTGAAATTTTTACTTGTATGTAGTATAACGGTAAAAGGAGTTACAGGAATGATCAGAGTGCCAACAGGATTAGTACAAGAGACAAGTGAATGATGTGGGAGTTTTATGGGAAACAAGTGGCACACAGATGGCATCTCTGAACTGACTCAGAGACCAATGATCTCTCTCTTTTTCTTCCACTGACCTGTTTGCTAAAAATTACTTTCTCATTTCTTTCTGTAAGTGGTGGTATCGATGTAAAAGGCCTGTGTTTATTATCTAGCCATGATAATGCAGGAGATGGATCTTGTGCTAATGACATGTACTACAGGTCGTGTGGTCCTTTCTCATCAGGGTGCCCAGTTACACTGGAACCTTCTGAAAAAGGGGAAAACCTGTAACAATCCTAACTTTGAGGAAGATGTGGCTGTGAGATTTTTCTTCTGCATTTACAGATCATCACCCTAGTATCAAGCACGCATTCTGACATGATGTCCACCAATACCAACCTCATGCAGGCGAGTGGTGTTGAGCAGGAGCTACTTCACCTGCACTCAGCCACTGAGCCTTCTCCACGGCAACCCCCTACCCTTGTCTCAACTCTTACAACTCTGCCGTGCCCAGGGTTTTCACCCAGAGCTTCCACCGTCCGGCACAGATAGACCCAAAATGCGGGACGTTTAAGTAACAGATTACATGTGGGAAGCTCCTGTTGTCACCTTGCAGGGTTGACGGGAGAATGTGGAGGACAGGGAAGATGTTTTCAGGTCCTTGAAGGTTATTCGTTGTTAAAGAGGCACCCCATGGTGCATTGCAGGGATATCTGATAAGTACTGTAAATGTGAGCCTAAAGTCCTGAGCTTTTAATAATATTCTAGTTCTGATACGCTCCTGTTGTTAGTTGTTACATGGCTTTAATCTGGATGAGGCCTGAGCATGGCACTTAAACACGAACAGACCATCATTTTGTAATGCTGTGGGGTTTTTTGTTCTTTCATTTTCTTCCTCTCACAGCAGCTCTGAAGAAGTTTTATTTATGATGGTGTGTACATAAATGAGAAAGCAAAACAGAACGGCTGGTTGTACTCTGTGGCTTCTGAGACAATTCTTTTAAGAATGAGCTTGAGCATATACTCTATTACCATGTAGGGTAGTAACTGTCAGGGACTTTTATCGGAAAGCTCATATTTTATTTGCATCTAAACTTTTAGATTCTCAAGCAAAGTCAAAGGATGTTGTACTAAATACCTTTCCATAGATTCCAACAACAGTATCTCTGGGCTGTGATCCAAGAATTTTTCAAACTAAAATGCCATTTGCTCCCTTACCTCTCTGTCTCTAGCTTCTTCCCCTCCCCAATCAATAAGTTCTGCCTCTCTTGCTTCCCTTACTCCTTGGCCCAGGCCACATCAGGCTGATGTAGCTATATTGCATTTGTCATAGGAAAACAGGCCTGTCTTCGACACTGTGTTGTGTCCTTTTCCTCTTGTCAGGCTTGGAATGTGCTGTTTTGCTGCAGAAAGTGAGAGTGGGTTTTGTACTGTCATTTAGGACAAATGAAATTTCTTAGCATCCTTGCACCACAAAGTTCTGGTTTTGTTTTAGATTTAGTGTGAATTATGAACTTAAACTGTGTGTGTTTTCCTTCTGTGTATAGCGCTTATTTCCAAAACAATTTTTCAGTGGGTTATTTTTCCATGTTATATTGCATCATTAACCAAGCACATTTGAATCCTGGATTATTTTTTTTTTTTAGTTCATAAAATGTATTATTAAACTTAAAACCCCATGACATATTCTTTGTCAAGGATCAAACTTAGGGGATGTTTTCAGAATACTTTAAATGCATCTTTCATTTGTTTAGTGTGAAGCTCACTTGTGTTTTCTAGTTTCTTTTGTCACTAGTAGAGCAAGACAAAGCAAGCAGAGTGCTAGCCAGTTTAATGCACTTAGTGCTTTCACATAGATTGAACTTTGCGAAGGCAGGAATAAATGAAGGGCAAGCAGCCTTTCACTTCCTATTGGTCTTTATTCCCTTATTCTGGGAAACAAAAATCAAAGATTCAAAAGATTTTATTTTTAACTGATCTTCTGAAATCGGGCATAAATCTGTGTCAGAGGAAAAAAGAGAAATTGCCAGGCTTTGTTTTACCAGCTAGTCCTTTAGTTCACAATTCTTTGGTCACTTCGGAGGTATTAGCTCTTTTATCCTGCTAAGAGGAATTGATAATCACTGATAATTATTTTCCCTAAATAATGAAAAGCAATTATTCATCAGTCCTTCCTAAACCAAAATATTAAACATTCAGGTGAAAGTTAATCCTAGCAACTATTCTGAAGTTGAACATAGCTTGAGTGCAAGAATTTCCACTCTAGGAGGAATCCAAATAGACTTCCTTTCCCTCTCAGTATGGAAAGGCATGCATTTTATGCTAAACTGAATAAAACTTCAGAGTGATTGAATTAATACATTAATTTGTATAAGTAACTCTGGGAAGGGAGGTACGATATTAAAAACCTCTGAGGAAGAAATTCCCCCGAACAATCCCCTCCCCACACAAGACCCTCAGCTGTTCTGATCATACCTCATGTCATCTGGAGGTACAGAACGGTGGCTGGCACCTTTCCACTATCTCTCCCTAGTGTAACAGTATGAAATTTCCAATGTGAAAAACTATTACAGTATCTGTCATGATAGGAGCTGATGATTAAATTTTGCAGATATTGTGATGGAGAAGGTTGGGAAAGTTTGCGTATTTTACCAGGGAAACATGGTAGCTTCCTTAACCTGGACTGTTTCATGTTTGTGAATTTAAGTGTTCTGTTAAGTGTTAAGTAAAATCACTGAACAGAATTAGTTCTGTTCTAACTCAAACCTAGACAATGTGGTGGTGTCTGATACCTAGGGATAGGAGAAGAGAGGACTAACAAATTAGAATATGTGAGATTTTGACTAAATTTTTTTTTTTTTTTTTTTTAACATGAGATTGATTGAATATTAGAACAGGTGCCCAAAACAGTTGTGAAATCTCCATCCTTGAAGGTATTCAAAACTTGACAAGTTCCTCTGCAGCCCTTTTGAATTTGACTTGCATTTCCTGGGCGGTTGGACTACACAACGTCCTAAGATCCCTTCCAGCCATCATTCTATGTTACTAGAAAACTTTCTTCCTCATCTGTCTGTCTGTCATGATCTAAGATATGCAAAAAATGCATGCCACAGCATCTCCTGCGGCTCCGGATCATCCAGTAACAGAGTCCTTGATCCACTGCAGCACTTCTACGTATGACAGAAGCAAAGTAAGACAAACAGTAGAGAGAAAATGCGTGATAGGTCTTTCCTCCAGCATACAGTTGAAAGGCAGTTGGGGTACCCAGGAATTGAAAATATATCTGACACCTGAGGACTAAGCACTGGTTTTTGTTAGCCACAATCATTGCTTTGCATGGCAGTCATCCATTCTGTTCTTATTGCCTAGGGAAATGTCTCCTCCTTTATCAATAAGGACCTGTTTTCTGCCCTGTATTTCCTAGCTTACTGATACCACTTTGAATTAACAATGCAGATAAGAAATTATGTGAATGATTAGGTTCTTCAAAGGAAATTATCTTTTTTTTCTTGCTTTGAAAAGACAAATAGAATCTTAAAGCACAGTTAAAATCTGAAAATAGTTCAGTTACTTAGCTAGAGACTGACGAATTCAGTGAATGAAACAGCTATCTTAAGCTTGGAGAATTTCATACGTTGTGGAAAAAATGGCAGGGTAAGTAGCAACCAAGGTCTAGTTGGAGTGATGATGCTCAAAGGCCACAGAGCAGCACTCCACGTAGCTGGCAGGGCAGCTTGGAACTAGCCCCTGTGTCTCCTAGTTCTGCTGTGATCTTTGTGCATATATTTGAACTGGTGAATGTGCAAATATTGCAGAAGGTTTCAGGACGCCACTAGCATTAGATTCTGGAGTGCAAGGAAAACTTGTGTTCAGGTTTTCATGCGTGGGCTGCTGCACCTTTGTGTTTGTCTTGCTTCTGTAGGTATGCAGGTCTTTTTATGAATTGGCAGGAAGCAGTGCAGCAGTAGATAACGGGCTTAGGCACATTTCTCCCTGTGTAATACCTGCTTTTGATGAGTACCAAAGCCAGGTACCATTCTCACCCATATTGTGGCTCTGCCCATCGGTATTTGCTATATTTATTCGAGTCATGTCAACTCACAAGTTCTCCTGGTTAAAAGTTCTGTTAGAAACGATATGCTGGCTTGGTTTATTTTGGGGTAATTCTTGATCTGTATGAGGTTTTTTGGTTTGTTCCTCCCCACTCGCAATTAGTACTAGACTAAAATGATTCTTTGCCTTGCTCCCCCTTATCAAGTGTTTGGTTTTTCACCTCTTGGACCTCATTTCAGGCATAGAAATGTGTTGTCCGAACTAGCTGCATTAATCCAGTCTGTATGGCAGAAAGAGTTCCTTTCTTGGTGATGGCAGATTAATATGTGCTAACAGTTTTAAGAAACTGGTATTCATTAGGTTTTTGGAGAGAAATGCCAGTTTTCTCGTTAGTTTTAGGTTATATACTTGAATAACTGTGGTAGTTTAAGGTCCAGCCAGTTTTATGTATTTAAAAACAGGCTTAAAGGAGAGTTCACTAGGTGATTTTGGCACCTGCAGGAGGAAGTTTCAAAGTGAAATGCTCCCTGTCTGTGTACTTTGTGAGTGTTGTAAATGAAAGCTTTGTGTTCTGTTGGCTCTGCAATATTGATTTTATTCATAGGCTGTACTTACAGCTGTTCCAGTCTTCTGAATAATAGTGATGTAGCTATATTCTGAATTTCATTTAAAATGACAGTTTCTAAGGCTTAGAGATTAAATAGGAAATGTTTGCATTTTAACTTCCATAGAATTTGTGACTTACGTATGTATACCTCTGCCCTCCTAATAGCTCAATAACAAGTGACAAAAGACATTTCCCTTGTTCTTTTCTCTACATTTCAAAGTAGATCTTAAAACAATCTGTGGATAATATTAAGTCAGAACTAATTTAAACTAAATATGTCAATATCTGCAAAAAACCTGATACTTCTAAAATGAGAACATGACATTTTGGTCTCTCAACTTTTTTTTTTTACTCTGCTTTAGAGTACACTTCCTTTCTGAACATGGGGCTTAGAAATGGAAAATATATATTTGTCTTTTCAAGACCTAGGTGGTCTTTAGACTGTGTTGGATTATGGAACATAAAAATATTGCTAAGCTATTGTGTGGCTTTAAATATGTGGGTAAACTTATAGACATGCAATTAAGATAATAAAATAGTAGCCTAATTTTATGGCTATCAGAAGGAGCTCACATGGTATCTATTTACTTGTCAGCAGTCAAAAACAGTAACTTTAACACAAGCCACTTAATCCTTTCTCTTCTGTGCAGTGCTGCTTCTTTGCCAAACAGAGATATTTATACCGACATAGCTTCCATATGTGTTCAGCAACTTATTTCTACTAGATATTTTACCCATCACTGTTGCTGAACTTTTTCACTTAGGAAAAGATGTAAACATCTTGTGCTGAAACTTAAATACTTAGTTGTTGGCTTTTTTAGTGATGCTTTTTGCATCAGTAAAAATGTGGGGGACGAGACCTCCAAAATGTCAACTTATCAATATTTGTTTGAATTAAGTAAATTTTACTTAGTGAAATTCTTTTGAACTATTTTTTATAGGGTTTAGTTTAGCAGCTTTTAAGAGGAACAAGAGGAAGCTGGAGTTGGCCGAAAAGGTGGAAACAGATCTCATTCAACTAAAGAAAAGAAGACAATCAAATGAAAAGGTTAGTTCCTGGTTAACATTTTGTTGTGGCATCCTGAACTTGGAGCTGATTGCTAACAAATTTCGTGTCATATATGATAAGACTAATGTAGCATCAGAAGCCGCTTCTCCTTGAGCATTCTAATGTTTAGACGATATCACGATAACTTAGTGCAATTAGAACTTTCTGTCTTGCTATTTGAAAACCACACTGTCACTTCGTGTGTTGTCTGTGCTATGAAAAATATTTTGCTCATTTTGAACTGGAAATGTGATAAATGTAAAGACAAACAGATAATTATTTACTGAAACGTTTTCTTTAGCTTGGGATCTCTGTCACTGTTTCCCACTTTTTAATGTTTCCTGAGCGCACTGCATTATGGAGCTGGAATTGGTGAAATTTGAAATATCAGGTAGGTAAACGTGCATCTGTGCATGCATCTAGCATTGACCTGGCCCATATTACTTGTACTACAAAACCATTAGGTTTCCCTCTGTTACCCTCACTCTTGATTTGAACTTAGAGCCTTTGTCTCCATTTGGGAACATCAATCACAGTATTTGTGTCTACTGTTGAGTATCAAAGTATAGCTCATTAAATTAAATGCCTGTGCTTTATTTGGGCTGTGGGCTTTCGGATTGGCCCTTTCTCTTTGCTTTGGGAAGCTGACTGACCACTGCCTTTTATAGGTGCATGCGTTGGTATAAATAACGTATAAATCTCAGAGGTTTGGCAAAAACATTTTAATCTCTGTTGTTTGTGCAAACACAAACCAGTGTTAATTTAGGCATTTTTCTTCCATGTCCTTAGATAAGAAGATTTCCCTAGCAGGGTGTTAATTTTTTGATTTTCAGAGAGACGAGTCCTGTACAGAAAGTAAGGAGAGAGAAGTGGGGGAAATTAGTCTCTCATTTTGGAACTTTTCCTGTTTACGGGACTTCATGTATCTCCTTATGAAACAAGCAGTGTTCAAATGTAACTGAGGGAGGAGGGGTCTCTGCCCAGTGAAATGTTCATGTAATAAGGGGCAAGTCAATGCTTGAAACATACGCCAATGCATGAGCTTACCGACCTGCAATTTGAAATTTCAAGGGCTCCAGAGTCATGTGCAGCGCTTGTGGGAGACCCCAAAAGGCCAATGGTGGTAGGTAAAGGAGGTGATCAAATAGAGCTCTACTCACCGGTAAGTAATCCAGTATCCTAACACGCTGGTTCTGAAAACTGTCTGGGCATGTCCTGTCCATGAGGGGGGCTGAAAACCAAACCATGCACGCAGCTGTTGTCCAAAGAATAATTCTCTTAGCTATTAGAAAAGGGTTGTTTAGCAAGGATGAGGCACATGATCTGTCATCCCCAAACTCATACTGTCAAAGCTGAGCTCTCATAAAGGGTTTTAAAATAATTGTTTAAAAAACATTTAAACATTTGAATAATTAAAAGTTAATCTTCTTGTCAAAGTTAAGCTTTAATTGAGAAATACTCATTTACATTTTTTAATTTGCTGTGATTCTCTGGAGCTGCAGGCCTGTCCCTTTCAGCAGGACTTCATGGCTGGTTTACTGTCTGGTGTCACTCACCTGCTTCAGCCTTATGCTGCAGCTTTGTTGCCAGTACTGCACAGTTGTTAGAAATTCTGGTCATTTTTTCTGGTCATATTTTAGAATTTGGGAAAAGCGCAAGGTAGAAAGGATGTTAACAAAGTTGAAGTCGAATGGAAATCATGACTAAAAGGCCCATGTGAAAAGATAGTATTGCAGACCAAAAAAGGCTGGAATTACTTGGAAGTTTTAGCTGCTGATAAATTTCACCAGCTAAAAACAAACACACAGTTTGAAAAATTACTTTCAATAAAATTTATATTATACCAAGATCAAAAAGAATGAGAGGCTGTTTAAATTTAATAAAGATTGTATAAAGAAACTAGGCAGTGTAACTTACTAACGGACACCCATTTTCCAAGTAAATGGGATTTTCTCTGTGCTGTGTTTTTCGTTGTTTACCCAGTGTAGGATTTGTAGAGGGTTATGTGATTGCACACAGGAAGATCCATTAATAACTTCACTGAATTTTGAAGGTGTTAAAACTGAGGCTTTTTTTTAAGTTGTAGTGACCTGTATTTAACTATTTTCATAGTTAAGAAATCATTTTTGGTTTTGTGTGAATTAACTAAACATATTCACAGGGGGTCTGGCTATGATGTGTTAGTTCAGCCAGATGCCCTTCTAAAGTTCTCACCACTAAACATCAGAAATAAATAGTTCTCTTCATACTGTTAACCTGTCTTTTACCAGACAAAATTGTTGCTGAAAACAGCTTAGTAGAGTTTGGCTAAAAGCCCTATCTTTAATTTGCCTTCTGCTATTCCAAACTTTTTTTACAGCTATGCTGAACCTCTGAGAGGAGTCACCCCCTCCTTGATCTCAAGTGGCACTAAGAATTTCCAGTGCACGTTAATTTTTTTCTAGATTAGTGTTTATAAGTTAGTTTTTTATAGGCTAGTTATTTAACTCCATAAATAACAATATTTAGTTTGAGGTCTATTAAAACTGATTTGCTTTTTATCTAGTTTAACATATATACTCAGGTCTGTGTACAACAGTTTGAATTATATGTAGGGATTCGGCAGTTTCATATTCTTCAGCTACTGTATTGAGATAATAATAACACTGAACAGCTTAGAAAAGAAAAATATATCTATCTTTGTTCAGCAAAAAACCCATTCTTTGATGTATTTTGTGCATTACAATTTTTGTCATTGGTCCTGTTGAGCATACCACATGAATTTTAAGCCAATTCCAGCTTGAACTCTTTGGGTGAGCGACAGTCAATGCACAGCAATGTGCATCGTTCACTTTATATATGGTGAGTTTTAATTGCTTGGCTTTTTTGTCAAATGACCTTTTCTATGGCGATGTAAAGGTAATTATAAGTGTAGCAGTCAGCTATGGCAGTCCTAGTGTCTGTCTTGTTTATTCTTGGAACAGGAATTTAAATTTTAAGTGCTCCTTTTCCGTAAAAAAGAAATAAATTTTCCGCCCCATGCTGAAATGGTCTTTGATTAATACTATTTTTTAGACTTCAAAATCCATTTAATAGGAGAAAAGAAACCTACACTTTTCATCCATTCCAGTTAAAATAAAACAAACAATAAAACAACAAAACTCATGGAATACAGTACGAAATAATTCTCTCATCTTGATTGTGGAGGCCAACAACATGTCCAGTTTACATACCAGCCACCTAGTGAACTGGAAAGGCTGGGGTCGTTTATCGAGCTTTGTAGGATGAGATTGTAACTGCCCCTTCTCATCAGAGGAGTGTTAGACCAGTCATGCATAGTCTGTCAACAATAGGTTGCTATGAGAGTACATCATGCAGTCAGTTGCGTTAGAGGAAGATGTGTCTGAAAATTGGTATGATCCCAGTGCTCACAGAATTGTGCCATTTTCCCTTCACTTAGATGGATTTCGAAGTGTTTCTTTAGAATATTTTAATAAATAAAATATTGCTTAAAAGATTGCCTCTCACCTTGTTAAATACTGCCACAAACAATAAAAGTGCTCTGTCAAGACACCTTAAATACCAGATTTTGAAAGACCAAGGTATATTAATTGTTGATATATTATTTTCTAGATAATGCTATCCACTGTTGTCCTACCTGTTCCCTCTTCATATGTGAAGGGCCAACATGGGACATACTAGAAGGTTTATGTGTTCCCCTGTTCTGAGTAGGAGGATGCTGTAAAAGTATTTTTTAGGGGAATCTACTGATCTAATTATCATCACATATAAAATTCTGTTTATTTGTTTGGATAGTTGGGAATAGCATGTAGATGTTAATTGCTTCAGTCTGATTCATTTTGTGTTTTGTCAGTTACGATACTCAGAGGTGAGATTTAATGGTAATTACTTTTCATGGAATTTCAGAACAATCTCAGGTTTAGAGGAGAGGCCCTGTGTGTAGGTATCTTTCAGCGGACGCTGGGTAGAGCTCTCCTAAACTGTTAATTCCTTCCTTAGGGGCTTGTAAAGTGATGAGTCTTTATATGGAGGTTTTTTTATGTGCAGAAGGGCAGGATGAGATTTCTAAAATATTTGATAGAACTCTGCACTGGTGCAGACGAGCCTCTTCCTACTTTGCATGCATGTTCTTAGCTAAGATTGAATCATTTCATGATTTCAATGAAAGGAATTTCCTTTCTTGTCACAAGGTACAAATTAAGTAATGTCAAGTCTTACTTTTCAGATTGACTTTCAGTTGTTTCCAGGTAAAATATTAACTACATAATAGATTATTTTTACGTTGCAATACTACATTGTTAAAAGCCCCAAACTGCTTTTGCAGTGGGTGTGTTGGTATAAATTATTAGCTGAAGTCAGATAAGGAATTTGTTAACAGATATCGCCAATCAAGTTTCCTTTGGAACTTGCAAAATTTTTATATCTAAGCTGAATTAATGAATCAAAGATGTGAAAAGATAAGGGCAAGCAAGCTGGATCTCATGTTGTGCCTGTTGGACCCATATAGAATTTGAACTTACTTTAGACTTCGTGAATTGTAGTGTTTAACGTTTCTTTTGATTGTCTTGATACTAGCTCGATGGGTTCCTGTGTTTTTCAACATTCATATAGTTTGAAGCGATGAAGCGTGTGACATTGAAGGTCTTCTCACCAGTGGCATTCTTCCTGGAACTCCTCAGGCGCATAACGCCTTTTTGTATGGAGAAGTCCAGGAATTAGCTTTGTTACACTGTGCTGAGTTTTCATTTATGGGTCCAGAAATCATAGTGTTATTGGGGCAGTTGACATACGTAGAAGGCTTTTAGTACTGAACTACAGAATTGATTCATAGTGTCACTTGGGTGTGAAGTCAGTAACGTTGAAATGGCAGCAAACATCAAAATAGGTGTAGAATAGGTCCGACAACGTGTTTTTCCCATTGGATACGGGATATAACTGACCCTCACTGGTTTTCAGTTTGTGGAATAAGGGTATAAATAGCATCAGCAGTGTTTGTTTTTCTGATTACAAAACAACCCCGAACTTACATTACAGGAGGAGCAAAATACAACATTCCTTTGCTTCAGTGATACAGATTTCCTTCAGAAGATTGTGTTGTCCGGGTTAAAAAAAAAAAATGCTTTCCTTGGGAAAGCTTTCCAGCCTCCTAAGTTGCCCCATCTAAAAATAAAATAAGTCAAAGCAAGCAAACTATTACCGTGGAACTGACAGCAAATACTGACAGGAAATAGATCTTCTTTTAAAGGAAATAATAGTGAAGAAAGTTTCCATGCAACATATACTTGTAAATGCTTGTGGTTTTTTGATTGAAATATCTTTTTTAAGAAGAAATTAGTAATATAGCTACTGAAGGGAAATATTTTATGCATGTGAGAGCTAAAGCAGAAGATGGATGGCAGATTGAGCAAACAGTTTTACAGATGCTGTAGAGAAGGCTGCAAGTATATTTTCTTTGCTATGAGATGACAGGGAAAACATACTGATCTAGACTGAGCCTCATCCTTCTAAACTGTATTTCTGCTCGTCATGGGAGCCCCATGTGTTTGATTTCATGGGAATTAAGACTACACAGGTGGCTTTAATTCTGGCATTTCCGAACTTCAGGCTTGATTTTCATATTTGTAGTTGTCTATTAAACAATTTTTTTGTTGTGAGTATAATTTCCTTTGATAAAAGGGGGCAGGGGATGGACAACAAAACCTGCATCGTATTAATAGTTCTTCTCTATGTAGAAATCATAGGATCATAGTAAGATTCATGTGGAGAAGAGCTTTATCCAGTCCGGTCTTGAAAACCTCCAAGAGTGTGCACCACCAGGGAGGAGCCTGCTCTGCTGCTTAAGACTGTTTCAATCCACTGAATAGTACTGTTCTAACAGTTTTACTAATACCTGAATTAGGTTGTGGCTGGCATTCCTGAGAGATGTGAAATACGTTTGCCCATGAGATGCTAAGGAAGGGTTCCTTAATTTTCTTGTGTCTTTGCAACTTGGGAAGGAACTTGTTTTTTTCTTATCCCTTTTGCTCCAGTCCTCAGAATCCCTTTTGCTTGTGCTTTCCCTACCTTCCCTGATACTGGTTTTCACCTTCCTCTGCTTTTCAACTTACTCTTCTTCCCTATGCCAGTTGAAAGACTAGCTCTATGATTTTTTTTTTTTTCCCCCTCTCTTCATTGAAGCGGTTATTCTGCTTTACTGTCAGACCATCCGTCTGTTTGTTTTAGTAGTGAGTATGATTAGTGCCAGCTTCTGAGGTGTAGGTGAAAAAAGAAACTGTTACTCTGGGTAAAAGCCAAGGATGACATGCCTGCTTAGAAGTTCCAGTTGAAAAGTACTGTTGAATGCTGCAGTGTGTATTTTGCCTTTTTAAGACTAGAGCAGTATTAACTCAAGTGTTACCTCTTGAATTAAGTGTGGCCAGAGTGTCATCAGCATGAGTCTAAGAGTTCTGCTCGACAAGTGACATATGTCCAAGGAAATTTTAGTAAATGATGGGAACTTGATAATTTGAAGTTGAATACTTTGGTGTAGCATTTTTTTTTCCTTCCTCGCTCTGGATCCTAGTCCAGAAAATACAGTTTTATATGAATAACTTAATATCCTTTGGGATTATTTGCTTGGGTAAGTTTATGTAGGATATTTTTAATGCAGGTAAGTTTTCATACAGGTAAGACTGCTGATCAGCTAAAGGCTTGAGGGCTTGTGCAACAGCAGCGTTCATCTTTGGACTATGCAATGGATGATGCATCGGTTTTGATTATTCATTTTATTTTATGTACACTGCATGCTGTGTCCCATCAAAAGTGTGTGACTGGGCATGAAGTCAGAGTGCATTGGCCTGGATTCTGCAGAGAAAGGAATCTAGGGCAAGCCTAGGCAGAGAGGGGAAAACTGCTCTTCGAGTCACCTAAACATGGTGTATTAAGGAATCGGGGAAGGATGGAAAGGTCCAAGGTGGGACAGCTAAAGTGTTTGTGAGACAGTAGGCAGAGGACCGTAGGCATCAGGAATGAATGCCAGAAGACCTCTGCTCTTAGGACACCAAATCTGCCTCAGAATCAATGGAAGTGAGGTGGCCTTTCTAGTGACCCAGGGGTAGCAAAGGGTAGTTTGTCTTAACCAGGAAGCCACTAAAGATGGCTGAACGGAGAACAAGTCTGGCAGAAAGAATCTGTCCTGGGGGAGATTTTATTCTCAAGGCTTCTATTTACTGTCTTGCTCAGAATACCAGAATTTTCTCTTTACGTGGTAAGCTTCTGCTTGAGGACTTTTTTCTTTTTTTTTTTTTTTTTGAATCATACATAGCTTTAAAGATCAGTCTCTCTGAAAATGCCATCTCAAAGCTTTGGGAAAAGGCCTTTTGATATGGCATCTTTGGAATGAGTTACTGCATCATTTCATAGTGGACAAGTGCCCACCATTAAGAAAACGACATTTTTGATACTTTTGTGAGGAAAGGCAGGTAATCTAAGTGTTGGATGAGTTCTGAGATGTTTATTACCTTCTTGTTTACAGAGAAGTTTTCTTCAGTTCCTGTCTGGGACAATGGAGCATTTAGGGAAGATTTACGGCAGCGCAATTGGTGCAATGTGCATGAGTAGCAAACCTATTCTGTTGATTGGCCTGTCACTTGGTTTTGTGCACGTTGGTTTGCACTGCTAAGAAGTATAATCTGACTGTAATATACTCTTTTTAGTAGTTGTTTCTGTTTGTATGTCCTGCAGGAGAATGACTCAGGAACATTGGATACAGTTGGTGCAGTTGTTGTTGACCAAGAAGGAAATGTTGCTGCTGCTGTCTCCAGTGGAGGTTTAGCACTAAAGCATCCTGGAAGAGTTGGTCAGGTGATTTATACCTTTTCAGTTGGGAATGATTGTTCAGCAATTGTGATAGCAAACTGATGTCCTCTCTTCCTTGCCATTAAACTCTGAAGGCATTTTGTGTCCTCCATACAGGGATACAAAACATTGATAGGTAAGAAGTTGTTCTGCAGTTAGTTATCTCTTGCCAGAGCTATTAATCAGTTAACTTCTTGGCCTTAAATAACTCCTTAAATACCACAAATAGTCTCTGAAATGCCTAGAGTGTTTTTAAGTAAAGTTTTCATCAATATTTAGGGAAGCTGTCCTAATTATTTTTTAAATGATCTTGTGAATTGGTAGAAGTGACAAAGCTATTGAAAGAACACACCAGGTATAGGCGATCCTTGTTAACAGGTGAGGGAATTTTGAGGCGCATCAGAAATATCATACTCCATTGCTGTACTGCTCTATTTTTGATTGACTTTTTTGCCACTGTCCTAAGCGCTGTCCTCTTTTGAAATGTATTTAAGATATTCTTTTGGAAGAGCAAAGTGAAAGGGACTTTATCTAAATAGGGAACAGCTGGAGTTATTTTGTCTTTTGGTATCTGTACCCTCGTTTTCTGTTAGAACACCACACATCTGTGATAATCACTCTGTTCTGAAGAATAGTAAAAGATGATGTAGCAAGATGGATTGGAGTTGCAATTTTGACTGTTAGATTTTCTTATTATATTTTGTATTAATACTTGGATTTTTCTTGGGTTTCCTTTTTTTTGTTGGTTTCAGGTTTTTAGTGTTGTGTTTTGTTCTGGTTTTTTGTTTGTTTGTTTTATGTGAATGGAACAAACCAAAAACCTCATATACTTGAATTTATGAAAGATGGACTTCTTTCCTTAGGCAGCTCTTTATGGTTGTGGCTGCTGGGCTGAAAATACAGGAGCTCATACCCCTTACTCCACTGCTGTGAGTACTTCAGGTATTTACTACTTTTATAAATATTTCAAAAAGTTGCTCTGTTTCTCTGTAATTCATTTACAAACTCCAAATAAAATATTTCTATGAATGGTGACTTAAGATATTAACATTATTTCCAGTCTACATTCTACATACGTATCATTTATTTACATATATATATGTATGACAGTACTGTCTTTAAATCCATGCACTAATCTCTGTTGGTTGCTTGTATTGATCTTTTTACTTAACAACCACGTGAATTTTGATCCTGTTTAAAAGACATTGTATTGCACCGAAAGGATGCTCTGTATTTAAGTATTAAGGAACCTGTCCTCCTGTAAAGAAGTGCTGTTATAAGCCTAATGTTGTGTTAAACACAGAATGCCTCTGTGTCTGGAAGCCTTCTGTAAAGGACTAAGATAATTAGAGGGTCCTTTAACACAAGTGGGTCCCCTGGATACAAAAATGCTACAAACAGCATTTTTTCCTCAAAAATATTTAATTTCTATTTTAAGTGAAAATTTAAGTTAATTCATTCTTCATCCCTCTTTCTTCCTCTCAAAAGGAAGGGGAGAAGGCAAAACCAAATTACTAGAATAAGTATCTTGGAAAACATTTATTCAGAAGTTGTGAAAGTAATGTAAGAATTAGGATGGCTTCTCTTCTCTCCTTTGGAAGTCTCAGGATCCTGGATGCACAGAAGTATTTTATTCATTTGATGCCTGTCAGCTGCTATCCCACAGAGCTGCTCTATCAGCTGACATGCTGAGCACTGGAGCTACCAACTGTAAAAAACAAGTTTGTCAACAGATCTACTGAATGTAACAGGACTGAAGAAAGAGTGAAAATGAGAAAGATAAAAACCAAAACCACAAAAAAAAAACAACCAAAAGGTGACTGGGAAGATAGCTCACACTGCAGTGTAGGATAGGAGAATGTAAGCCAGGATGTTTTTAACTTGTCCAGAACAGACATTGAAAAGACACCTGTATTGTTACACAATACCGGGTGAATGTTGGCGAACACAAAACCCTTAAGGTGAAATTAGGCAGAAGTTGCTTTTACTTTGCAACTCCCACATAAAAACAGTTCAAAGAAATGCATTTAATATCTTTTTTTTTTTTCCTTCCTAGCTGTATGAACAGTCTCAAACACAAAAACTACTTGTAACACTTTTTTGTAAATGCTTGTGTCGGGATGCAAAATTTATGGTTTGGACCACTGCTTAACGGTCAGAGTTATCACTGTTCAGTACAGGGAGAGAGGAAGATCATCTGCAGGGTTCAGATTTTGGTGATGTGAACTATATACTAAGAGTACTGCAGAGTTAGAGTCTTGTAACAGAAATAGTGGGGGGACCAAGGTAATAGGGTGTAGAACTAAAATTTGAGAGAGACTGAAGAGCATCAGAAATATTCTCTGTTGCTCTTGAAGTCATACACCTTTCTAATTTCTCCTGTGTTTAAGTCTGTACACTTAAGTTCAATGTTAGTAATAGCAAGTGTCCTTTTTAGTACTTACACAAAGAAAAACTCTACAGAATGCAGCAGTGTCGGAAAATCTTTCTACTCAAGGAGCGCCATATTGATTTTAGTTTAATAAATGCTTACCTGTGTAAGCAAATATATTAAAATATCCCAGTATTGGGAACCATAGTAATTAGCGAGTGTAAATCCAATGTTAGAGCTCATTTGTGGAAATGAGCTCCTCCTATCCTGAGGAGGATAACCTTTATTTAATTTTTTTAAAACTGTTCTTCACACACAGCTGGATTTGAAGTCTGTGCAAGTACCGGCGAGCATCATGATACACTTAAAGGAGATGCCTGTCTTTAATGATGGCCTTAAATAGAAGCCTCCTTTCTTTTTGCTGGTACCAATTTTATATAGTGGTAAATTCTTTAATGTTATACTATTTATAACTATTACACACACACAGAGACATATATATATATATATATGTTTCATGGGTTCAAGTCTCCTAGCTTCCATGACATTACACTAATAGCGATCCCAGTTAATTGAAATAGACTGCTGGCGGTCTGTGAAGCGTGGCCATCTGTTTATTCAGTGATTTGAAATTCAGACGAGTGGTGTTTAATTAAATTCTTGTTTCTGGTTTTCCTTTAAAGTGTGTGTGTGAGAGAGAGGGAGATAGAAATGTTTACAGGAAGTGAGAACTCTTCTGTAATCAATCCCATTCTTTTTTCCATTTTCAGAAGCTCATAATGTTTTATTTCATAATGTAATTTATGTTTAGTGCAGTTTCAAAATATATTGATGGCTGACTCTTGGTTAAAATATGAGCATCCGACAATGTGAACCATGAAGTTAATTAAGGGGTAGAGAGATGGAAAAATTAAATTATAGGAAAGGTTGAAAGAATGAAGCTTACAGCTTGGCTGGATCACAGGAGATGGGAACAGGGGCATAAACATCTGCAAATATTCAAAAGGTGAAATTGCCAAGGCTAAGTAAGAAAGTAATATGTTTACATCCATCATTGCTGGATGAAATTTTGAGGAAATAAAGGTACTGCCTGAACTCTAGAAGATGCCTTGACTTGGAAAGCTCTAAGACTGACAGTGCTTCCTAAGAGAAGATAAGTGTTGTCACTTGGTGTACCTAAAATCAGACTAGACAGTGTTTGTAATAGTGCTTACACCCCCTCCTGAAGGTTTCTAAGTTGGTTTTGTGTGGACATATATTTAAAAAAAAAAGCAACAAATGAAACTTGCATGTTGTGTATAAATAAAAGCTGTGTGTGCACACATTCATTTTGGGTTTCATTTTACATACAGACATATACACTTATGTAAAACCATTTAAAAGATGTACATAAATAAGTGAAATTTACAGTCATTTTAGGTTTCTGTGGTTTCACTCTCAAGCCAGGAGAGTTTGTTACATCAGGCTCTATAGTCAGCCTTGAAAAAGGATGTTCTTTGGCATTAGTTCCTTATAAGCAATTTTTAAAGGGCCAGGTTTTGTAAAGTGTTTTGATTCCATACTTATGAAATTGCTCATGTCTTTGGGTTTTGGCAGCTGTGATCAGCAAGAGATGGCAAGGATGGTGGAATAGTAATTCAGAGCATCCAAACTCCTGCACATTGAAATCTGTGCAGAATTGGCAAGAATGTAAGAACAGACACGAGAGGTCCAGATAGTTTGGTGTCCCGTTTCAGATAGAGAGTGTTTACAGGTCTCCAAGGAAAAGGACAGGATTGGGAAGAGCATCACCACTGTGTTATCCAAGCTTCTAGCAACTGGTGATATTGGGAGTTTATCAGCTAGAGATCTTTCTTTTTAATAGGTCAGGGTGACTTTCTCCAGATTTCTCATTTCTTTTTGTGCTTCGAAGACCAGTTATTTAAATCCTGCTGGGGATGTTTTTCTTGTTCTGTGATGGTTTACCGTTGGAGAAGCTTTCTGGAAGAAGAGAAGCATTAGTTTAAATGCCACAGTTAGTTACAGAGTAGATTTTATTCTTGTATTTTTATTAGTTTTGTTCTAAAATCTTTCTATTGAAGCTTCAGTGAGAGATGTATCTTTCAATACTTTCCTCAGTTAAAAAAAAAGGACATCGCCATAAAAGTGCTTTATTAAAAGTACTTCCAAATTCTTTCAGTGGTCATGTATTATTTGAAGACATGCTTTTACATGCTGATCTTCTGTTGGCCCTCTGGATGTTGGCAGACTTCCTGCTTTTGCGTATTCAGGGAGGATTTGGTATTAGTTCTTAATGCCTTTAGCAAGTTGTTTCTCAGATATTTTTTGCCATTTTTTTCATGGCTTTATATTGAATGTGCCAAAGGTGGTGGTTCTGAACTTGTTTGGGCATGACTTCAACTTTTGAACAGTATTTTCTTACCTCTAACAGTCTCTTGGCCTTGTTGTTTAGCCGCACTGTCTTTTGGGTTTATTTTTTTTGGCTTTTCAAAAGTTACTTCATGGTTCATAAAATACAGGATATTGTAAAACTCATATTTTCTGGCTGTAGTCTAACAGGGGGTGGGACAACTGGAATCAAAAGATGAAGACTTTCTAAAGACAGGATGGGGGAGATGGTGGAACTTAAGAATGACTGTGCATGTAAAGGGCCTTAAATTCAAGGTTTATTCTGTAACTCAGTCTAAAATTCAGTTTCTGTGTAAACAAGTAAAATATTTCTGATTTCTTTGTACCAATTGTTGGAGATATTTCAACATATGAACTCTGATTTATATTATTTTTTTTAAAAAAAAAGTAACAGTTGTGGGACTTTATTGGCAATAGAAGGATAAACATTACAGGAATTCTGTAAGTATCTCAAAACGAGTATTAAAATTCAGGAAATTCAAAGAATGTTGCAGTTGCAGGCATGGGTAAGATACCTGAGCAACCTTAACTGTGACATCTAACAACATAATGCAAGTGCCATTCCTTGCAAAATTGATGGTAGAGACTGGCTGGAAGCTTGTTAAATGAAACGAGCATTACCAGCGGCCTTTAATATAAATGTAAGAACTAAACTGGTTTTTGGATCAACGTAGTGGAAGCCAAATCTTTGGCCTTTAAAAGCTCGTGCATGCATGTGGACATGTAGACAGAGACAAACAACACAGCCCCCCTTTAAGCACCCCCACCACCTCCCCAAAAAAAGAGGCCAAAACCACACTCTTAAGGCCACTTGGAACTCTTTAGTGAATGTGTTTTGTTGGCATTTGAATGTAAACACGGGAAGATGGGTATTATTTGGAAGGAAAACATTTGTGAACAAAACCCAACCGCAGGAGAAACAATAGTCTGCTTTTTGGCTGTACTTTTAAGAAAACATTTCCTATTTTTGCCTGAACATAATAGCAATTAAAGACTTTGTATATATTCTTCTCATTCAAAGTAATGTAAAATGTGACATTGAATCTCCTCCCCAGTTGGAATATCCATGATGATTGTGAATATTCGTCAACAACTGTGCCAAAAGTAATTCTTCTGGGTAAGAGGCGCTGTGTTTTTCCTGGGAGATACGTTGAAAAGTAATAATGCTCTTTGGATATACAGAGCCTTAAATATAAAATAGAAATATAAATACAAAATCTATGTAACAGCTAACATAGGAGGCTTTGAAGATGCAACAATAAGTGGAGCTTTTGAGTGGAAATGTAGAGACTGAGAATAATTGCATACCTTTTTACATCTTTACAACAGTGGGTAGTAGAAAGCACACTTGACTTGTGTGCAGGTGGCGAGCTTTGTGTATGTGCATCAGCCATCGAAGCCAGCAAACCTTTTAATACTGCATTTCTGAAGATAGTTGAGGATTCAGTCTGGGAACAAAGTCTTTCAATGATGTCTTGCTCTTTTCCCTTGCCCAGAATCTAGTCCTGACTGAATGACTCCCTTAACAATTTGTTGTGTTGGTGAGTTCACCAAGATCGTAAAGGACTGGCTGATAAGGTCTCTGGTCAAAAGCAGTGTCCTCTGTTCTCATAAAGGCGTTTTGGAGATTGCATCAAAATACTGCAAAAGCTGAGTTGATCTACATTACATATATATGATGCACCATTCTATGAAGTGAAAAAGAACACATTCTGTATTTCGAAAAGTCGCAGAATTATTTAGCTTGGAAGGAACCTCTGGACATCATCTAGTCCAGTCTCCTGCTCAAGGAAAGTCTTTCTGAAATCCTTATCAATAAGGAAATAAATGTATTTACTCTTCCTCCCTGCCTTTTCCTGCTCAAACTTGCATTTTTTTTGGTTCATATCTGTTGTTCTTCCCAGTCCATTGAGGACCTCATGGATGCTTTTGCTGGCAAAATGAAACATGAAATGATACCTATGGCCAAGTGCAAGGTCCTGCACCTGGGTTGAGGCAATCCTCGATATCAATACAGGGTGGGGCATGATGTCATTGAGAGCAGCCCTGCAGAGAAGAACTTGGGGTACTGGTGGTTGAAAAGCTGGACATGAGCTGGCAATGTATGCTCACAGCTCAGAAAGCCAACCGTATCCTGGGCTGCATCAAAAGCAGCGGGGCCAGCAGGTCGAGGGCGGTGATCCTACTCTGCCTGATGAGACCTCACCTAGAGTGCTGCATCCGGCTCTGGAGTCCTCAACACGAGAAGGACATGGACCTGTTGGAGCGGGTCCAGAGGAGACCACAGAAATGATCAGAGGGATGGAACCCCTCTGCTGTGAGGACAGGCTGAGAGAGTTGGGGTTGTTCAGCCTGGAGAAGAGAAGGCTCCGGGAAGACCTTATTGCAGCCTTCCAGTACTTAAAGGGGGCTTTTAAGAAAGATGGGGACAGACTTCTTAGCAAGGCCTATTGTGACAGGACAAGGGGTGTTGATTTTAAAACTAAAAGAGGGAGATTCAGACTAGGGAGAAGGAAGAAACTTTTTGCAATGAGGGTGGTGAGACACTGGCCCAGGTTGCCCAGAGAGGTAGTGGCTGCCCCATCCCTGGAAACATTCCAGATCGGGTTGGACGGGGCTCTGGGCAAGATGTCCAAGCTCACTGCAGGGGATTGGACTAGATGACCTTTAAAGGTCCCTTCCATCCAATCCCCTTCTATGGAGAAGAGTTGTGTTGTTGATACAGTGAACCAGAGGGTAGAGGAAGGAAGAGGTCTGTCTCCAGACAGATCAGGATTTACCTCTGAAGTGAGTGCTGCTGTCAGGAGTCCAGGCTCTGTGTCCAGATGCTGTTTGGAGGCTTTGGTGCTGAGGCATGTGGTGTCTGAACTAACTCACTACCACCACAAGGTTGCATGAAGAGAGAGGAAGCAACTGCAGGACAGTTTGTGGGAATGGTGGCGTTAAGAAACAGTCAATTAACTGCAGTACCGCAGTGTTCAAAGCTGAGGGGTTTGTCCACGCAATAATCCGAATGGGTTGTCTGAATTGCCTTTGGAAGGATGATTTTGAAACAGAACTGGATAGATGCAACAATCAAAGAGTGCTTATTGCCTCTTGGAATTTTAGTTGGACTTATTGTTATCGTAAGCATAAAGTTGCATGGGCTTTTTAGGAGTGGTAGCCTCCTGCAGAGAGCCCACTGCTCCCAGAGCAGGGTGTCCATAACCTGCGTGCAGCACCACCTCCTCTGAACACCGGTAGTCCTGCTCCTCTTTGCCATCCCCTGCCCAAGTGGCTTGAAATAGGAGCTAAGACATAAAGTGAAACAGAGACAGCAGCAAACTGAACCCTCTTTATGTCTTAAAACATTTTTCTGTGATTGGGAGGAAATGGTTGTATACAGTTCGTTAGCAAACACAAAAGCTACTCTCGTATTTCCTTTAAGTTTTATATGACAGAAGTGATGTAGTAATGTAGTTTGGAAAGGTTGTATTTTTACAGAGATCAGTAGCAAGAAAGCTGCAGATGAAGGCCTAGGCAGAAAAGACTGCTTTTTTCCTTCTTAGTTTAACTGAAATTCATCTTTCAAAATCTATTAAACATAAAGAGAAGTGTAAAACACACATCCTCTTTAATGGAACTACTTCTTTTTGTTGTTCTAACCTCTCTTGGAAGTGTATCTCAAATACTTCTCGTTCATGATCTTCGAAACAAATAGCTTTCTTTAAATGGTTAAAGTTACCTGGCATTTCCCACGGTTTAGAAGTGAAGGGTTCATACATTTGGCCTATTTTAACTCCAGCCTTTTTTTTTTTTTTTCCTTATCTGTAAAACTGTAGAAAAGCTGGTTGAGTTGTTTTTCGGAGTGATTTTAGTTTATTTTGCTTGTATTAAAAGCTTATAGAGTTTTCCCACCTTTCCTTCGAGAAGGTACTTTAGACACAGCGTGTCTGGATGTTGAATTTGTCTTTTGTTATCTTTGAAACCTACCCAAATTTACTGAAGTTCCCGCCTTTTGGAATGTTTCTGTTTGCATATTCTTAGTAGGTGTTTGCTAGTTTGGACATTAAATCATCTAAGAATTTTCTGTCTGGAGCAAGAATATGCTCCATTGATCCCTCTAGGATCAATGCTTCAGGAGTTGGACGGGATGTTGTTTGCAGGTGTTCTTCCTCCAGTAAGTTTAAAAATTTCCCTTGCTAGTATGAAAGCAAGATGCATCAGCTTCTAGGAGTATAAAAAGCTAAAATTTATGCAACTTTAATTTAATACTGTAGTGCATTATACTGGACTGTAGTATTTTAGTTTAAATCATTGGCTTGCAAGTTTTTAGTCAGCTCTTTCTAGAGATACTGGTAATGACAACTTGAGGTTACTAAAATACAGGTTTCGCTGTGTTTCCATTCGGCATAACTAAAAGTTATTCAGGAAATAAAGCAGGAATAGTAGGTTTTTAATTTGCTAACTGACACTTCTAGGCACTGAAAATAAAACAACATCAGAGTTGAAATGACTTAACAGGACCAGGTTCAGACTCTGCCGTGTGGAGCAGATAATAAAATACAGATAACCTGCAAGGTCTGTCTTTAGCTTTTGAAAAGAGAAGAGTCATACTTTGGCAGTGGAGTCAACCAGATTAATTTTTCCATTCTCGTGTGAATGTGAGTGATGCAAGTTTCCATTCTGTACTCCTTTAAAACAAGTTCCAACACTTTGTGTGGAGGTACTGTATGTTTCAACAGCTAGACGGGCTCCGGCAGCTTGTCAGAGCCCCATAAGCTCTCTGCTTATGGCTTGCAGAAAGCGAGCTAGATTTTCATTTCTCCCTCCATTCCACAGGAGTCTCTTTCATGTCTGGAAATTGGAAACGCCTGTTTTTCAGTGTGGTGCATGGATGTGTGTGTGCCCTCTGGCACACCTGCTTCTCATTTCCTCACTTGAAAGCATCTCCCATCAAAAGCAGCAGAAAAACAATTTCTTTCTGACATGCTGCTCGGAGGTCTTTGCGTTGCAGAAGGCCTTCCTTTCGTTTGCCATCTTGGTTCCATTGGTAGAGCGTTACAAGATGCAGAGCGCGCGTTGTATGGGATGTTCAGCGTAGATTGTGCTGGGTTCTTCCCCCGCTTGTTGCGGTTATTTCAGGCATCAGAAATCTACTCGAAGTCACTGTGCTGAGGAAAAACTGGTAATTTAAACCTTAGTTTCTTGCATGAAGCTCCAAATAAGGACCAAAATTAAGGAGCAAGTTAAGGTTTGTGTAGCCTATGAATTAAGTGGAGTGATAGTTACTATTTGGTACAGGAGGTTAGATTAACATGTAAATATTATAGCTCAGATTTCTTACCTTTTCTTCAAAATATTGTGCAGTGTAAAATAGTATCCAATATAATAGCTGAAAATTAAAGATTTTAATGATCTTAAAAACCCAAACCCAAACTTGGATGTTGTGAAAGTTGTGCATAGGCTGACTAGCAAATTACTACAGAATAGAGCTATTAATGATGAAAGATCGCTTAGGAAGGAAAAATACAACATTTTAAGCCCTAGCTTAATCATCACTGGCTTGTTTGTTCTCTCGGTTCAGCAGCTGATGCTTTCACAAACAGCATCGGGATTGTTTCCATAGCCTCCGTGCTGCTGTGTGTCCCTGTGCGGTGGTACGCTGCTGAGTTATACTGGCGTCATTTACTGACACGCTAAACAGAACAAAATGTTCAAAAAGACCTGTTACTTAAAAAACGCTGGGTGTGTTCAGCTAAACAGCGCTTGAGATGCAAAGGCTGGGCCTGGCTCTGCGGCGTAGTAGTTCACGTGCTCCTAAAACTTGCTTTTGCTAAGCTTCGTTCATTACCAAATGTCCTGGTTTGAGCTAGAACACAACGAATTCAGTTCAGCAATTTTACTTCTCAGCAAAGTCTGTTTTAAATATTCAGGCATATGCAGCAAGCACTAACAACGTGCACTTTTATATAACCATATGGACTGTAACAAAAATTCTAAAATCTTTCAGAGGGTTAGTAAGGTGTACGGTTCACTTTTACGCCTACTAAGCTGTGCAACCTTGGTACATTTCCTGTCTTGTGCATATGTTGGTGTTCAGGTACCAAAGATGGGGTAACAGAAGAAAAAGAGACTAGAAAAAAAAAAAAAGCTGTGGATTCCCCGGTTGTTCTTGTGGGGATCTTGTAGGAATCAGTGAGGAGTATCTGAATAGGAACAGATGCCCACAGAAGGAGGAAGTCATATTTCACTGTTGGTCAGCTTTGCGCTTTGAAAGAAAAGCTGCCCTAGAAGCTGTACCATGGCATGATCCAAGAAGATACGTGTCTTGGAAAATCAGGGATTTTCCATATGATCTCCAAGTGTTTTTCAGGCAGGGTTAGAAGCTTCTGGTTGAACACAGGTTCTGGGGGGCTTTTTGTGAGTTTTTGGGTTTTGGGGGCGTTTATCTAAATAGACTATACGTTTCCTGTAGAAACATTGCTCTGTTTGCCAGTAGTGATCCTAGAGGAGGGCAACTAATTGTCCTTACCTCTGCAAACGTGGACAGCAGTAGTTCCAGCAGCAGTATTTTTGCCGGTGGAGGGGTTACGAGGAGCAACCTGGTGTTTGCACAATATTACTGTGTTAGGAAAATAATTTGTTTACTGTATGAAACAGTTATTTCAGTGAGGAGCACTAATTTAACCCAGTAAATTTTTCCAGATAGTCATCTCCATTTGAGTCACTCTTGTGTGAGGCTTATGGAGGCTTTGGACTGTCATTGCAAAATGTGTGTCTTTGAGATATAATGAGCTTCAGATTACCAAAGAAGTCATCATCTTAATTGGGAAAGGAAAACAAAATGATCTGAACTCTGTTTAGAGGAAAGTTACTAAAATAAGTGCTTTAGGAGTCCCTGTTGGTTTGGTTTTGGTATTATTCAGTGACAAACTGCGAAGTATAACAACACGTAGTTAAACGTAGTATAGTGTGAGATAGTTAAGCAAATGTACCAGATTTACATTTTCATCAGCTTATATGCATGATTTGGAAAAGCCTTGAATTAGTTTTGACTGTAGTTGCTGCCTTGAGTCACATTAATAAAACTCTGTTGGAAGTTGGCTGGTGCTGGTGGTTAGATTACAAGTGAACGGAGCTATAAATTTGAACCCACAACTTTACAAATTAGATTTTGATTGCTGTAATTCTGAATACATTTATTTTGTGTTTAGCCCTAGAATTATCTATAGTGTTTGCCCAGTTTTATAGAGACATATAGGTCTGCTAAACCTGCAAGGCAGTTCACATGTCGGTATTTGCTTCTAACTTGAGATAACAGGAAGGGAAATTCTATTGGAAAAATTAGGGTAATTCTCTTTCTCAGCCTTTATTTGGTCAAAATGCGAGAAACTCTACTCAGTTATTTTTCTTGTTCAAAAAAAATAGATGTTTCTACATCAAAAACTGCAGTAACAAATTTTTCTTTTCAATATGGGGGCATTATTTTCTGTAGTCGTCTGTCCCTGCAGGTTGCTGGCATGTGATGTGTTGAAAGATTTTTACGTATCCTGCCGGCAGAAGTCTGTAAGTTTTCTGCCTTATAGGTTGACATAAATATGACAAAAAAACCCTGACTTTGTCTGTGGGGATGTCGAGATGTGTGATGTGTTAGTAGGACTGCAAGGCTGCTTTGCTTGTGGTTGATGCTGGATCACAGTAGTGGGCTACAGCTGTTCTTAACCCATATTAAGTTTTCTCTTTTTTTTTAGCAGACTTGATGTTATGGGAACTCTTCAATAAAATCATTCTCTTAGGGGAAAATAACATTATACATCATGCTGAAAAATGGCTATTGTCTCTTTGATGTCAATTTAGGAATCACTCAAAAATTGTGAAGTAGTAACATCTGGTTTTATTACTCGATGCATGGGAGATGCATAAGCTCACTGTGATGTTTTTTTCTCATTTGCTTGATTCCCATGCTAAGTCTCGTGCTTCTTACCTCACATGGGGTATAAATGTTATATTTAAAGGTGTTAACGTGTTCTTTTCAAGAAAAAAATCAACTTGGTAAGTTTTTGCTGGAGTATGTGCTTATTTAGTTTTATTCTTTACAGCAAAACTTCATAGTGATTGAATTTGCTCTAGTTTAAAAAAAAGTGATAGCTGTGTGATCTGTGGGTAAAAAGCATCTTGCAGGTTTCGCACATTAATTATATGTTACTTTATCTTGAATAAATATTAGAGAACTCGCAATGCTATTGTGGACAAAAGCTTTTGAGCATGGAAGTAATGAGGCAATGCAACAGACAGATCCTCCCGTAAGCAGCTGCTGAGGACGCTGTGGTGTGTGATGGCAAGATCAAGAAGCCCATCTCTGAGTAGCTCCAAGACGCAGCGCTAGACCTGCCAGTGTGTGTTCCTGGAGTGTTGTGCCCAAAGCAGTCAGTGCTCCCAACTCAGCATATTGGGAAGCACAGGGATGAGATGCTCAGCGGGCTGCACTGGAGCCAGCTTGGGTTGGGTTTATTTATTAGTTCTTTCTTTGTGCCAGATCTAGCTGGCTTCAGTCAGAGTCACTCAGTTTTCTCTCTTCTGGGCTTATTAGTGCTTCCAGTAAAGTGTTACCAGTGGAGACTGAGCTGCCTTTGTCTGAAGCCAGCTTAGGTCTGATGTCTTAGCAGCTCCGGCCCTCTGCCATGTGGAAGCAGCTAGGTTGTTTCCAGCCATAAATTGTCTCTGGAAGCTGCGTAGGTGTGTTTATGTAGTTCTGCACCTGCGCTAATAAGTCCAACTGGATTATAGCAAATTTTCTTGTGGAGCCAGCACAACACTTGCGTTCTGTCATGGTTAATGAGAAATTTGCTAGAAATATATATAAAGATAATTGGGAATTTACTATATTTGACTTCTCTCTATATGTTCTGATGTCTAAGGCAGTTTTAGGTCCTGATAGACTCTGAAGTTACAAGTCTGATCTAACTGTAATCACCTAAGTTTAGATAATTTGAAACCATTGCCATGTTACAGCTGTAAGTTAGTTAGTTGTGATTTTCCTAACTGGATAACGTGTTTCAGCTTTACTGGTGCTTGGTTAGACCTTGTCTAGCTGCTTCACCTGCTTTCTTGCCATTGAGGAAATGTCAATAAATGGGAGGCATAATAGTATAATGACTTCTGTGTATATGCCGAAGGTATCACCTGGTTTTTTTTCCCTGTCCAAGGAAATGCTGATCCAGTAAACACGCACTGTACCATTTGGCCGTAGCTTTATGTCCCAAAGAACAATACAGGAATGGAAAAGAGACTAGAAGAAAATCAGCAGGTGTGAAAGTGTTCCTGCAGAGAAAGAGAAGCACTAATGACCTGTTTGTCTTCGTCATCAACATTTTTCAGGGGATAGTTACAGAAAGCACTAAAGCAATAAGTTGTTATTTGCTGGAGCTTTGTAGTTTCTTAAAGACAAACCTTTAAAAAAATCACAAGAATTTTTATTAGGAGTCCAATGAGCAGCCACCCTGTAAAAAAGCAGAGGTAAATTCATATATTCCTTTGCTGACAAAAGGCTAAATCAGATGGACTAAATGGAAGATGACGTGATGCAAAGGAGTTACTGTGGCATTCACTAAAGATGTTCATGGTTTGTAGAGAGATGCAACCGAGGATCATTCCTGTGAGAGTCATTAGTAAGTGGATTCTTCAAGAGAGAATTGCAGCATCTCAATAAAGATGACAAGTCAGAGACAGTCTTGCTGTTTCTTTTTACTGTTTCTTCTTTCTGTACTTAACCTTTTTTAGCTTATGACTTCATGTAGTAGCAAATTCAGGAATGTTGTGAGGAAAACTGACATTGCTGAGTTTTCATGTGACTCAGTGTCAGTCTCTTGAAAAAATAAAAACAAAAAAATATATGACAGAGACCTGTCATAAACAAACTTGGCTGTGATGATGTAAAATGATGACAGTGATATCTATATTTTGACTCTTCCCAATCTTACTATTTCTCTAGGTTGTGGAGAGCACCTTGTCCGAACCATATTGGCCAGAGAATGTTCATGTGCTTTGCAAACGGAAGATGCCCACCAAGCTCTCCTAGAGACTATGCAAAACAAGTTTATTGGTAAGTATGGGGTGCTGATTGCCTAAACATCGCGTAGCATTGTTTAAAATGCAATTAACCATATTAAGTGAAATTAAGGTACTTATTTTTGTGATTTCTGTTGAAACCTTATGTTGCCGTTGGCTTCAAATTCAGCGTTGTGTTACATCTGAAAAATACTAAATCAAACTACAGAAGAATATTTTAGGAAGTCTAAAGGAAAACCCTTGGAAATATCTCAATTGTTATGTGAGTCATAGAGTACCCGAAGAGGTTTGAAGAAAGAGTTTCCTGCCTGAATCACTGGCTGTGGTGTACAATTGCATATTTTAGAACCGGTGGTTTAGGAGCATTAATAAAAATGATTCATTTTGTTAACCCTTTTCAATACAATAGATCTCAAAACCACCGAGTGTACCAATTAAATGCTTTGGACAGACAGATTCTGGTTTGCTATTTATGCGATGAAATTAATTTCTTGGAAAAGTGAGGTAGACTGAATTCAAGACTATTGTAAGGTAAAACCAATTTTTTTCCTTGCTTTGAGAGGATTACACATGACTGCTTATACATGTTTATTTTCTTGTGAGTATAGGTCTTGCTTTCTTTCTTCAAGTCATAACCAAATCATGAATGTGGAATTTTAACGTATCTATATAAGCTTGAACTTCTGCAGGTAGCACAGATTCCAGTGAGGCTTCTGGCATGTATGTTGACTTGCACTGCCTTTATAGCTCTTAAAAATTTTTAAAGCTTTAGAATTCACAGACAATTTCAACCTTCAAAATTTGTTGTGGACAGCGTAACACGTCTTCTATACTGTGTTGACAAAGTTCATTTTTATGGTATTTTAATTAGAACTGAAAGGGACATACACATACCTTTTGGGGACCCAGGAACTGTTGCCCTTGGTCTTGGCAAACGATGCATTGGCATTTCTTTATTTGTGTTTATAATGCTGTGAATGCATATTAAACTCTGCTTCTGCCAACATTACATTTGACTGTCTGAGGGGAAGTCTCATTCACATTGGAGGGCTCCACTTGATAATCTGCTCCTGTGTTGCAGTCATTTGCAGGTGCTGTAAGAATGCAGAACAAAGTAATCCCGGTGTGTTCCTCAGAGATTATAATCCAACCGGCGCAAACGTAATTTTTTGTATTTAATCTCTTATTCCAGTGTCTAGTGGCACAAAGTTAAGGATTTATTTACCCAAGAGAAGCCTTTAGGAAGGATGCTTGTAGGTAGCTTTGCTCATTTGTAACGCTACTCTGAAGGTGTTGTATGGAAGTGGCCTAAATTCAGGAAAGTTGGATCTTTAGTCCATACTCGCAAAATTTATTGCTCTGTTTGTGGAGAAAGTACTAAAGACAAGCACTTACATGTACGATTTCATGTTAGTGTGTGCACACACATGATAAAAAGCTACTGCCGGAGTAATTCGTAGAAACTGGCTGATGAAAGACCAAAAAACTTAGGAACTTTTTAGCTGAGGTTCCTCTTTTAAATTGCTTTGAGTTTTCTGCGTGTTCTTTTTGGTAACTGTTAGCAAACTCCAATTCTCTTGCCGTCTAGTTCAAATGTATTTTGCCACCAGTCTGCATGGCAAGTGTTTTTATTTTAAATGTTAACTGGCTCATATGTGATGTGTACATTGTCTTATTTACTGAAAACGTGAAAATGTTTGTTTGGACTTCAGCAACATTCAGTATGTTCTTAAGTTTTTGTTATACCTGAAACTAGCAATAGTGGGGGAAGAGGAGCTGCACGGACAGAGGTGCCAGGCTAACAGTGTGGTGTCACATTGCCTTGGCAAAGCAGACTAAAACCGACTAAACAAGGGGAAGTGAAAAGAACGAGAGGCAGTATCAAATTAATGCTTTTCATGAGAGGAGAATTTGGAAAAAAGTGTTTTATAATTCCTTTTTAAAGTTTTGTGTTCAATTAGGGATAGGTCTGTCTTGCATTGTCACAAACTTACCACTGCAAGTTTCGTTGCCTGACAGCAACAAAATTATTATCTTCTCAGTTGCGCTTTGGGGCAGTGCTATGTGGAAAAACACTGAGATGCAGCCACCATTTTATCCTGTGTAGGTGAAGTGCTTGGGTTCTGTTTTGATCAGAAAGCATGAAATCTAGTTTGCCCTCAGCTGTCCTATCAATGAAGACTGACTGAGGAAGTCCTCAAAATCCAGGCAGGTCTTGCTGTGTACGTGACATGGCATGAAGTCTGCAGCCAGTAGTGTGATTTGGGGGGATCCTGGCAATTCTGAAGGTGGAATGCAGTTATATCTTGCTAATGTAGTGCAGCAGCTGAAAACATGGTTCACACTTAAAACAATAGGCTTGTACCAAATAGACTTTTTCCTGAGCCAGTTGATATCGAGATGTGTGGTGTGATGCCAGATTTCTTACTGGTGTGAAACTATAGGATGAAATGGGCTAATCGCCCACTTGCTGATGGATTCTTCCCTTCCTGGCCTTTCTTAAAACCCTGTTTTGTGGTCTTCTCAAACTTTCACCAGAATTATAATGGACCAAGACCAAAAACAAAAACCCTCAAAAAACCTCCAAAAGGCAGCTTTAACAAAGCGGTGCTAGAATGTTTTGTCAGGAGTCAAAATGTGTGTTACTTGTATTGGAGGGACGAACAGCTGATTTTGGCAGTTGTCATCAGATTGGTGCTTCCTGTTTACAGAACTCTCCGCGTCTCCACAGAGCCCTGGGAATCCTTCCAGCTACGGAATGCCTGCCTTAAACAGAGTGCTGTTTAAACAGCAGGTGATGAGCAAACTAATGGCAGATGTGCTGCTCTCATCCCTTCTCAGAGCCAGCTGACTAGGGATAAATCGAGTAAGCTTAATATCTTGAGTTGAAGAGCGCTAAGGCTTGGTACGCAGTCGGAAGAGTGGTGTTCTGTAAACACAAATACCTTCCAAACAGAAGAACAGAGGATTTTGTTACTCATCCTTCCTTTCAAATGTGGCCAAGTTTGTGGAATGTAGACTTAGAGTAAATGTTTGTGTCATCTCGCTGGCGGGAAATCTGGGCTTTTAACAATGGCAATGTTACGAATTATACTTTAGAACTTCTTATAAAGCATTAGAAAATAGTGAGCTGAAAGGCATAGTTGGAATCTGATATTTGTTCTTTCCTTAGTGGAAATACGTTTGTCTGTTCTTGTATTTTTAAGTCATGCTTCAGTTCACGGATGAGCAATGTCTGCACAAAGGTAATAGCAGGGGGATAATGCTGACGTTTTCTCTTTTAGAAATTCTGTGTCAAATACCTCTCTTGGGAGCAGGAGTTTGGACAGTTAGGATTCATAGAATGTGAATTTCCCAATTACGAGTTACGCTTGTTGGAGGGGGAGAAGTCTCAAACATCTACAAGTCTGCCACTGTCTTGTCATCGAACAGTGTTATTGTTGCTTTATATTTTGCTGCTGCAAAAGAAAAGATTTGAGAAGAGAATGAAGGGATCCTGGAGTTTCATGTAAACTGTTTTATCCTCTGCAAGTTTATGATTTCACAAGTTTGTATTTGATAGTAGACAGAAGCGAATAAGCCACTTCACTATCTGTACAATAAAGGCAGCTGAAAAACTTCACACAATGTGGTGATGTTGCAGGAGGGTTTGTCTGCGTCCTGCCTGCGCTTCTCCTTGTCAAAAGCATTGGGATTTTATTGGACGGCGGTATCCTCAGTTATTTAATTTCTTAAAATCTTACCTGTAAAGGTTGAAAGTACAGGTGCTTTTCCTTGCAGCTTCTTTTAAAATTGTAAACAGATGTTTTAACTTATTGTGAAATCTAAAGATCTCTGGTTTCAGACAGCTTGTGCCTAAACATTTAACAAATAACGGTGCACGAAATTAAAATCAGGCTTAATTTAGTGCTTATATATTCCTCTAATGTTTATTTAAATTGTTAGCTTGAAGTTTAGCGAGATACATGGCAGAATCAGAGTGGCAAAGAGCTTCACTTCAAACACGCTCTGTACACAAGCTGACAAAGTCCAGTGGCACAGGTGATCTATAGATTATTGACCTGCAAAAGTCTGAATTTCACTCACATTACAGCACAAGAAGGTTTAGCTGCACTCTTAAGACTGGCGGATGCTAAAGCACTTAACTGGTTACACCACGCCACAGTCAGTGTTTAGCCCAAAGTTCTGAAGACTTTGAAAGCTGATGTAACCAGTGAAGCTGATGATGGTTTCTCTGCTCTGGAAAGGTATGAATGTAAAACAGCTGATGAACAGCTGGGTTAGTCCTTCAGCTGGGAAAGTGTAAATAAGAACTTCTTTTACAGTTTAGTATCAAATCTGTGCTAGAATGGATCTGTGCAGTAGCTACAAATGGGGAAAAAAAGCACAGGATCAGTAATGAACAACTCGTATCAAACACATGCTCTGGAAGCAATCTTCATCGTGGGAGCAGTTTCATTTACAAGAGCCACAGAAGGAAAAATGTTCTTCACTTGTTGCTGTAGTTCCTCCAGAGCAAAGCTGAATGTTGAGGCCATGATTAGCCTTAACACTTGTGAAATCCACGTGCTCTGTCCCTGGTCTGAGGCTGAACCTGGGTCTCAGTGTTCGGTTCTGGTTGCTCTTGCAGAATTTGGTGGGATCAGTGGGTGAGGAGTTGCTATGAAGACCTGGTTGCTTATTTTCAAGAGACAGTTACTGCAGTTTAATAATATACAATATGCATAAACAAAAACGCGAGTTTTGAGCTTTGAAGGAAAGAAATGTGTTTTGTAAAATATAATGTTATGACTGGGGAAGGTGAGGATTAAACCAAACCTATTGAAGGATGTTTTTTGTTTGGTTTTTCCTACCCCTTCTCTCTGGTGTGGCCAGTCAGTGCTAAAACTATTAGTTAATGCTGTAGCTGAAGTTTTGCTTTGGATTTTTCATGCCAAATTTTTCAGCGATGTGCCAGTATAACTGGGAAGGAACAATGAGTTTCATGAGACTTAAAATGGCATTAAAAGCCCCAGGTTTTTGTAGTTTTGTCATTTGCAAGCTATTAGATCAAAGATTTGTCTAGCAATTTCATTACAGCAGAAGAAAATATTTTTGCCTAATAGCATTATTTTATTTTAATGAAATTTTTAATTGTACAGCAAGATCCATAATTCTTACGAGTACAGAGAGAGCAAAAACGGTGTTAGGAGTGTGGGAGCCAGATGACTTCTTCCTTCTAATGAGAAACCATTATGACTTCATTATACGTGGCAGAATTTTAGTTGCACCTTTTTTCTTCCTGTTTAAATACTAATTAAATATAATGTATATGAAAAAATGCCTTTACCTATATTGTTATGTTTTGCAGAAGTCTGAGCTATTATTTCTTTTTCTCAATGGCTTGACTGTAACTACTTTATTTTTAGAACTAAATTAATGAAATATGTTCCTAACCTTTGAATTCACAGTGTTTGGAGAACACTCAAATTAATTCCTGAGTACGATGCATGGATTCTGTTTAGAAATGAAGTATAATACTGCTTTTGTACCATTATTTTTCCAGATTTAATGATGGATGCATAGCGTTCAGTTGGCTAGGATCTTGCTTCCTGTAGACCTACTCATTTGCACTGTATTGCTGTGTTAAAATACGCTCTTTAGCATAATGGTAATCCTCAGGAGTAAGCCTGTGTGTCTAGAAATATCTTTGTTTAAAAAATATTAATATAATTTAAAACCTCTTTTAACCTTTTTTTGAATTGCTTTAATTGGAGAATAAAACCCATTCTCTTTTTTGAAGACTGTGATGTTCAGTGTGTATTTAATTTGGCTTGGAGTCTGATTTTGAAGGGAGGAGAAACAGTCTGTCTGAATTTACTGTAATGTAAAATACTGTAATATTATTACGGTAGACAACGGGGTTTTATTGCCACTATTTAGAGGTTGATTCCCCCCAACTTAGCCAGTGCCGTGAATTGATGGCACTTAAAATCAGGTTGCTGATTTTTGCACTGAGATAGTTTAGCTGAAATTGCTGGTGAAAGCACCTGGAATGGGTGAGGGTTTAGTCACACAATTTGCTTCTGACGACTCTATGAACAGCAGCCTTCAGCAGGAGTGGGGAACAGATGGACCATGAAAGTGGCATGGGGGAGAAGATTGTGAGCCATTGTAGGGGTTTTGCAAGTTTGTCTTCATTTGCTGCTTGTATCTGCAGATGAGAAGGGCTGTGTTCTTGGTTCAGCCTTGTTCTCCTTTCCAGAACAATGTTAATTCTGCAGCTGATAAAATGGTGTAGAAGCTGACAATACTAAATCTCAGTAATTTTGAGTTAGAACTGTATTTTGGCTCAATCTCTATTGCTGTGGCTCTGAACCATGGCTGACTGGAGCAGGAAAGCCAACACAATCCCATTGTTTTCATCATCCTGTTGTAGCATGTTGGTCAAGGTGCTACAAATGAGGGTAACCTGTAGGTTCTGGGTTTTGATGTGCACCACCAGGCAAGTACTGCTGTTTTCATCTGTAGAAGAGAAATAGTGCGTCCGGTCTTCTTTGCTTTGTTTGCATAATACAAACTTCTAAGACATTTCCTGGTTTAATCCTCAATTCAAATGACCCGCTACAAGTCACTCCAAGCCATTTCACTCATCTCTATGTCACCCCAGTACTACCGTTACACTCCATTCGTGCAGTTAGTGCAGTAAGACCTGGTCTCATTTGGCATAACCAACATTTGTCCTTACTTCAAGGGGGGTCCAACTTGGATTATTCTTAAATAAGTCAGCTTGCTTATCGCATGTGTTTTATGAGTGCTGAAGTTAAAACGATAGTTTATCATGTTTTTATCATGCTTTTATCATGCACAGTGCTATTAAATTAATCCTCTTGAGTTTTTTAGCTGAAATAACAGTAGCGTGGCAATGTACTTCAGCAAAGGCTGAATTACCACAGTCATCTTTCTAGCTTTTGAGCATTGAACGTGGACTTCAAAGCCTTTGAATTTTGTGGACTAGTAATAAACCTTCCCTGGTGCATAATGATTGGAGGAAGTACCTTGGTAAGAAAACAGTTGTGTACATATTTAGGCCAATACAGTGGCCAGCATGTTCAAAGGCAATAAATAAATACCATTTACGCTGGCAGAACTGTGGTTCTCGAGCGTGTAGTTGTAGATGCATAGGTAGAGCATCTCTTTGGGTGAAATTGTAAGCTTGAGAGTTTGACTTAAGTGCTTGAAGGTCAAGTTGTAAATTGTTTTTTAAAAAGTCTCCCAGAACACATACTTTGAATGATAGCTTTTTGCATTCTGTACTCCAGTGAAGAAAATGAATGTTTTGTTCTTGCAAAGAGACCCCTGTAAAAATGAAACAGTTCTGATGATAATGTAGAGTTACGTGTTTTGCTGCAGACTCTTTATATGGAAAGAAATACACTGCCAAGTCTTCTCTTGAAGCGAGAGCCCAGCATCTGCAAGTTACTCAAATTATTGAAAATTTGATCAGTGATGATGGTACATAGTCAATAAAAATATTAGGAAAGTGAGGAAATATGTGATAGGTTTATTTACAGACTTTTCATATACTCCTTCATGAATGTGGAAGAAAGAAAAACACTAAAAAAGAAAAAGTGATTAACCCAATGTAAGCATTTCTAGAGCTATACTTTAGAGGCATCAAGTCTATAATCAGTAGTTGCTGTCTATTTTTATGTGCATTCATACAGACTTAGTGTTTTAGTATGGCCTTAAGTATGCTTTAAACACTGTCTGCTGGCTGTGTTCTGCTGAAGCAGAACATTTGAACATTTTTAACCATTCTGATTAAAGAGTATTTTTCACTAGAACCTTGAAAGAACCTTTCACAGGCCTTGGAAGAGAAGGAACACTGCTATTGAAACAAAACAAAACAAGTTTTTCTGTCTGTTTGCAATGACTTTTCACCACAATGGGGCTTATAGCCTGAATAATTAATGCAGTTGAGTATAAGATTAGGTCTGCAGACCAAGTTCAGGTTGTCTTTGAAGTACCTGAGTTTCTGAAGTGAAGATGAAAGGATGCAGGTCCCCTATGAAGAAAACCACTGGGTTTTTTTTGTTCATACCACACACTTTGCCAGCTCTGGGTTAGTGCACTGAAAGTGTAAGATACATACTTAGCATCTTGGAAAGTATGGAGTAAAAGATTTTGATTTGGCTGGTAAGACTCTTTACAACTTCCCAAGGCTTCAATTTCTGTATTAACCAGACATATTTTCCTGTTATCTATTATGTTCTGATTGGCTGGGTTCTTGGTTCACAGGGATTTGGTCACATTCAGTGAGTAATACAGTAGGTGTAACTGGTACCTAGTAATAGTTCTTGTGCAAGCAAGTGCTGCTTTAAAGATACTATCTGTTTGTACTACATCAAATAAGATACTTTATTAAGCATACCACATTTATTATTTTCCTGCAATATGGACTTCTATTGTAATGACCACCTTGTATCACTTCTGAAGGTGGCTGCTCTTATGTCAAGAGAAAACATGGTAATGCTTTCAGTTTTCCTTACAGTAAAGCTTGAGTTTGGTTCTTACTGTTGTTTTTGTTGTTGTTGTTATTTGCATCAAGGAGTAATTTTAATCATATGAATAGCTGTGGGCAAGTTGAAGAAGGCTGATGAGTAGATCTGTTCTAAAGTGCTTGTGGCCAGCAAATCCTTTTACAATGTCTACACTAGACATAGTATACTAATTTATTTAAAAGAAAATCATTGAAAAGAAACATGTGAAATGCCTGTTGCAACTCTACGTTCAACTTTAAATCACAGTGTTTTGGAAATGTGTGACTAGGGTCTCTTTGGGCTTTAGTGCAAGAACTTGGTTCATTTTGTGGCTCAAGACATTTTCAATGCTATATAAGTCATACCATTGTTTCCACATTTAAAACTGTAGGAATCTCATTTCAAATTATGGACCAGAAAAAAATACTTAGATTTGATTCAGCTAACTTTAAAATTTTTCCAGCTTCTGATAGAAGATGTTTTATATCATATGTCCTAAATTAACAACAGAAAAGCCACTGTAAAAAATGGTATGTGTTTTGGCTTTTCTGCTGATATTTGTAAGACAGCAAGGAAGACGGTCTCTACCAGTTGGATGATGTCTCTGTACGAAGTGCTTTAAATTGGGAAAAACAAATAAACTGTTTAAAGTGTCCCAAATTTACTTGATTTCTTTTTCATATGTGCCCATAGTGCAGACAACTAAATATTGAGACATGGGTGGCTTTTTTTTCCAACTTGATGCCCCATTTTTCATTATTATGTCTTCCTTGATCCACAAACAAGTGGTTTTGCACTCACCGATGTAATTTCCAATGTGTTTTTTTTATTCCACATAGCAATTTTTCCTTTTTTGATTACTGGTAGATTAGTAATTACTATTTAGAAAGTTACTCATTGGAAACACTAGAAAAGATAAAACAGGCTTTTTGTAAAAGCACTGGTTGACCTGACATTCTTTTCAACCCTTAGTGCTAAGATTAAAGGAGGAAGGCAGGAAAGTCACATAAAAAACATACCCCAGAAACTATTGCTATTGCAAATAATTCTCCCCAACGATTTTACTCAGGTTCACCTTTTCTAGCCAATGAAGATGGCGTACTCGGAGGTGTGATAGTTCTTCGGTCTTGCAGGTGTTCAGCAGAGCCTGAATCACCACAGGAAAAGCCAACTTTACTAGGTAAGAAATTCGTATACTATTTATTCATTTTTACTTGAGCTAGGTGCTAACTCAGAGTGAAAGATGAAATAAAAACTGTCTCTGCGTGTTTACCATTGTACAAAGGCCACAGAAAAAAAAAACAAACCATGAAGGAATGGAAATTGCTTGAGGTGATAAAACTCTAGTAAGTGAAATAGTAGTATTAGCCCATTCTCTAAAACTGCAGAGAGGAGCATTCTTTCTGACTCGCTATGTCTGAGCAGAGTTGTGACTCAGAGGAGTGTGTGGGATCCTTCTGAATCCATGGCGTAGAAATAACGGTTACTTGTGGCGAGGCGGCGTGTGCTCCTCATGCAAAGGATCACATTTTTAGCAAGGGATAGCACATATGGCTGTTTACTGCTTCTCAGTGGTTTATGTGCTAAAAACGCTATCTGCTCCCATTTGTTTCTCCTTTTTGCAG
Source organism: Bucorvus abyssinicus (assembly GCA_009769605.1). Classification (NCBI taxonomy): domain Eukaryota; kingdom Metazoa; phylum Chordata; class Aves; order Bucerotiformes; family Bucorvidae; genus Bucorvus; species Bucorvus abyssinicus. The sequence goes on along the minus strand of CM020031.1, from coordinate 6,963,160 downwards.
GACAAAATGTGAAAATTTGGAGGAGACACTTAAAATTTGGAAGGGAAATTGTTTTACAGTTAGAAATCTTTTGTTATGCGCAAGAAAATCTGTTTGGATAAGTCGCAGTTACTATTAGCATATGCAGGCACCAGGAGTGCCTGCTGTTTATGTTGAGGTCAACAGAAAACTGTCCTTCACCGCCATCAGTAGCTGACTTGTTAAAGAGACTCTAAGTTTTACAGCCCTTCAGCCCTGTTTGTGTCCTAGAAGTAAGATCCTCATCTGTCTCACTGCTCTACAGCAGAGCAAGTGTGTTACAGTGAACTGTTGTGCTTTTTGTCATAGGGAATCAGCCAGGAATCCGGCAGCTGTAGGCTACTAGCAGAGGTGGGTGGAAATACAAGCCAGAGGCAGCACAGCCCATGTTCCTCTTTGAAGGCAGGGATTTGGGACTGGGGGCGTATCAATTACTTCAGCATGACGCTTGTACCATCTTCTTCCCTGTGGTTCTGGTCCGATGTGGGCACATGTCTGATCATGCTATGGGTTTATGTATTGGGTCACATGGACCAGTCTAATTCTATAGAATTCTACCAGAAATAATTCTACCAGAATTAATATTTTTCCTCTGTGTAATCCTCTGCTTTATTATTGTTTCCCCAAGTGTTTCATGAGTCACTGTCAGTGACAAATTACAAATTTGAAGTAGTTTTCATATCTTCACATCTGACATGACAAATTTGATCACCTAATTTAACTTTGTGTATTTGGGTGGGTCATAGCATCTCCCCTGGCAATTAATGAATTGCATAATTTTTTTTAATCTATAGGCTGTTGTTTAGAAAGGCACCTCACCTTTGTTTTAATTCGTTATTGCTTTTGTCCCACTGGATCCTAACATTGTGTCACCAGAGTTAGGCTGCTTGCAGCCAGCCTGGACTAGCAGGCAGAGGTACTCTTAATGACGGGTTAACCTGCACAAACTCCAGTATTTTATTGCTGTCTGCTCAGGGGCTTCGAGCAGTTAGCATCAAGTTATCACAGTGGCACAGGATGAGGTGTATGTTATCTGTCAGTTTTGTTCCCACGTTACACCTTGTTGGTTTTCTTACTACAAGAATTTTGCATATCATGTACTACTTTGTGTTGGTTGACTCGAGTCTAATCATACCCCCTTGCAGTTGTTCACTCTAAGAAGTAATTTTGGTCAATACATGGTTGATAATATTCATGTTCCTCTACCCAACGGTTGAAGTTTATGAGTGTTTTATGCTTTTGGTTAACATCTCATCTTATTCATAAAACTTTCATGTACATTTTTGTATATTTTGCTATTACAAAGAACCAGAGATCTGGGAGATGAAGCCTTACAGTTCTGGTGATGGTTCTGGGGTTATCCTGATGGACCACAAAGGAATTTTGGAAGGCTTGCCTGGGAAAAGGTTTTAGAAATAGCTTCTGTATGTTATATTTTTTGGAGTTAATAGTTAAAAAGCTTGTGCTTTTGAAGAACTAGACTATCAAATAGACTTTGATAATCATCTTACTCTTATGTTTCAACTATTTGAAAGCCAAGGCTGTCTAATCCTGACTCCAGAGTCGGGGTCTGGGTTGCTAAACATACAGAGAATGTTACAAGTTTGATTTACCGTTTTCAGATTTGAGAATGGAATAATTGTGACGTTATTGATCCATTGGAGAAGTGTCCTACAACATAAATTCTATCCCTAAAGAAGATTTAAGGAAATGAAAATACAAGTTTAATTAAATAATAATAAACAAGACCAACTTAACCTTCCAAAACCTTATGTTTGGCTGTGAGAGAAATATTTCTATTCATTTAATGTTTGTCATTTATGTAAGAAAAATTCATCCTATTAAGGAAGATTTGGTATTTCTTACTCAAAAATTAATAAAGAAAATCCCCATATATCGTACATCGTAAGTAAAGACTATTTGTCTGCTGACTTTTGGTCTTTTGCACTGAAGAAAGATTCATGTAGCACAGCTTATTCTAAAGATATTTTTTCTGTACCACAGAAATTTCCTGCCTTATAGCGTCTGCTGAGTTAACGTGTAATTAAACATATGTAGTATGTCTGTTGTTTGGACTGAAAATAAGTTGTGTAATACTGAAGAACTCGGGGTGTAGAATAAAGAAATCTCATCTTTGTTGCAGGGGCGTTTTTTTCATTATATTTTTTTAATGATTGAAACAAATTGCAAGGAAGTGATTTATTAAGCGGTTGAAAGAATGTGAAGTGTCTTCAGATGAGTATGTAATTTTGGATTTTCATTGTAATTCTGCTGCTTATAATAGCTAGCAGTAAGCATGTTCCATGCTAGTACATGTTGCCTTTGGTGGACAGTGTAGAAGGCAAAAATTATTAAAAACTTAAAAGAATACGCCTAGAGTTAGTGAAGACAAATAATATTTTGAGGGTATTTGTCCTGAACTGTTGCCCAACTTTTCAAAACTGAAAGATAAGATTAAATTTGTCTCCAAAAAATAAAAGCTTTCACTGACAGTTGAACCGTTGGGGTGTTAGGGAGAGGTTGGCCTCATTGGATGCAGTTAAATTGCACTAAATATCTTTCACTGTCTGAAAGCTTTTAACTAACGTTTGGTGATATCAGTCGTGAATCTCTTACGGGGGAGCAAAGCACATACCTAAATGAAGTTAATTTTTCTTTTATGATGATATCTACATATCTGTCAGAATCTTCAAGTCTTGCCGGGATTGTCTAAACTTTGATCTTCTATTTGGGGTTCATTGCTATGCAAGGATAGATGGTTCAGAGGATAAGCTTGCTGAGCACGCTGTGACCTTCATCAACCATAGCAAGTGAACATGAGGAACAGGAGTGAGTAAGAGTTCTAAAACCATCTAACGATGCTTTTTGCAGTATGTGAAAGTCTCTCTCTAAAGAAATATCTGGAAATAGCTTTTCAGGGCATCTTGTGTAATTCATGTAAGACTCCTTCCGTAATCCAATGGAAGAATTTGCACTTTGGTGCTATTTTCTCAACCTTTCACAGGGTTCCATGCAACACCCTGAATTCCGATCAGCTACTCTTTGTTTTTCCCCTTTCCAAGTCATGTGCTTGATGAACACAAATTAAAATGGCTGTGACGTCGAGCAGGAAGAATACAGTGTGGCAATTTATAAAGCTCTGCTGGATGGGAGCTAAACATATGAATAATGTGCTCTGTGTCTGAATTCTGTGTGGCAGCTGAGTAGGAGTGTGTGTGTACATACAAAGATACCCGTGTATGCATCAGGGAATTGAAGATCACTGTCAAGGCTGTTTAAACAGTTGATAACGGGCCACTTTCAAACTCCAGACCACCACCTTACTGCATTACCACGCATTAACAGTAGATGTTAGCTGTGGTCGGTTTTCTTCATCATTATGACTACAAACACAACGGTTGGTCTAACATTTGTATCCTAAGTGAGCTGTGAGTGTACAGCACCAGAGAGCTGATACCGTGTAGCTAATGCTAGAAGTCAAGGTGGTCAGACCTGAGAGGGCTTCGACAGGGTAGCCAAAATCAAAACGGGCCCAATTCTTTTCCACCTTTCTTTCCTCTCTTACCCTTGGTGCTCCTTACCCTCTCCCCAAAGAAAGGGGGTGATTGCGTATGCCCTTGATGTAATTCAGCTTGCTTTGGGACCAGGTCTTGCTTTCATTTTCCAGGCATCTTTCTTGCTTATTGTGCAGTGTTATTCTGCTTCCATCGGTCATCTCTCCCACTTTGTCTGCAGGATTATTTTGCTTTCTCCAGATGTCTTTCCTGCCTGCTCTGTCTCTTCAGGTCTCCTCTTGCAGACTTTACTACTTCTGCTTGTTTTCTTGTATCTTACTTGTGCAGCTAAACCACACATCTCCCTTTACCCATTGGTAGTTACATATTATCTATATATTTGTGCTCACTTCTGTGAAAAAATGCTTGTTACTGGTTATTCTGCTGATAGCATTATAATCTGTAGAATCCCTGTATGCCATCTGGGTTTATGCTGTTGGCATGTGCTTAGGTCTGGGTTCAGGGCAAATCCTATCGGCTTCTACTTCATGGGTGGAACAGGCCTCTGCATTAAAAGTTGATCCTATCTTTTAACCGTAGTGGCAGTTGATGTATTTCTCATCTTGGAGGCTCCCTATCATTGAACTAACATCTTCAATCTGGGTGTTAGCTCTGACTGCAAATAGTGCAGGAAAATCTTGTTGGTTTGAAAGCTGTTTCTTTTGAGTTATTCTAGTAAGTAGTCTTTGTTCTTTACGGTTTTTTGTCCTTTCCCAAGCTATATTTTAAGCTGTATTTGTTTCTCAAGATTCCAGTCTTGTTAATTTACACCTTATATTTTAAACCAACGCACTTTTTGTGACTTCTCACATTTTCCTTTATAGTGGAATTTCTGTGGAGCCATACAACAGAGAGCATGTGTGTAGGATACATGTCTGCACAGGACGGCAAAGCTAAGGTAAGCCATGAAGAAGAGGTTGTAATGCAGTAGAATGAGTACACCTAAGAAGAATATGAAAAGATAATGAAATATGTAAGAAATTTCTGTCTTTAAAAGAATGGAAAAAGTAGTGGGTGCATAAGCAGTTAAATGTATCTATTAATTGGGCATTTCTAATCACTTTTTTAGCTGCAACAGTTAACAAGCCTACATGCAGCATTTAACAAACCTATGTTAACGTATGTATTATGTCAGGAAAAGGTGCTACAAACATATTTCAGTTTTCTCTGCTGACAGTAATTGTAAGTGAGTAACTTTAGCTCAGTTGAGTTATACTGGCTATATAGGGTGGTGTTTGGACAATGAGAATGAACCTGGGAGAAGCTGCAAGCAGAGACAAAATCATAATTTCTGTAGATTTTTATAAATGTACAGCCATCAATATTCTAGACTAGGAGTTAGCAATCAGACTGGTTAAAGGCAGTGACAGAAGTGGGGGAAAGAGCTAGAATAAGGCGGCAGCTCCCCAATACGGTTAAACTTAATAGGGAAGGCGGTGATGTTTACTGAAATATTTGCGTGTGTTAGAGGAAGAGGTGACAGCCCGGAAGTTTATAAAAGCAGATGATAGTAAGAAAGACATCCTGCATTTTGATGGTAGAATTTAAAGAAGGATGAATTTTAAAGCCTGGAAGAGGAAAGAATTTGAGGGTCTGGATTTGTTGGCTCTGCTGAAATGGGTGCTTGTGGATCTGCTGGAAGTTTATTCATCCACAGTGGAGGGGGAGAGGAGTTCAAAGCCCAAATCCTTGTCTTTTTTTTCTTTTTTCCTTTATTTCCGACTGTATTTCATTTGAGAGATAAATACAAAGGAGGATGAGAGTAAGATGATAAAAGAATATACAAAAGAAGGAGATTGACATCCGGTATTTTAAACAGCGAGAATGGTGGCTGAAGCATTGAGAATGAATGAGTTCATCCCTAAAGAGTAAAATGGACAGAAAAAAAGACAAGAAGGCCCTGGAAGGAGGAGGAAGATAAAAAGTAGCTGGTGAAGGAAGTGCTGGTAGAGGTGTTACTGAAGAACTCGCTTCCATGGCTTATGTAGAGTTCTTTCCAGTAGGGTGTGTTTTCACTTGTTTTCTTAATATTTATTTTAGGTTTGATAGACAAGAATCCGAACTCAAGCTAAAAGCTTAGACTGAACTAAGTGAAGCTAAACCATGCTCAGCTGCAGATGTTCTAGTATTCGCTAGTTAGTTTAAAAGTCTTTATACTGTGTTCACAGTGAAATCAGGATGATTAGAATGGGCAATGTTACATGACGGCAGTGTGCGCACCTGCCTCTGGCTTACACGGCGGGCTCGAAAGCTGTTTCTAAGGAAATACTATTGTTTCTTTCTGGCAATGTCTGTCTAATTAATAAATAAAATGCAAAATATGAAATCTGTCCGGTAATGAGTACTAACATGACAGTGCCTTGCCCAGAGATGTTTTCTTACTTGCAGTTGCAACATTTGACATCTGGTGTGCATTGTTTTCATACCGCTGCTAAATTCTCCAGCTGGCAAATCCTGATTGTGCTGACAGACCCAGCTGCTCTTCTTGGTTCACTTTTAAATTATGTTTTTGACCTTCATTGAAGAGTTAATCCCCCCTCCCTTTCTTCCTCCTTTGAGTCTGTGGCCACAAATGCTTTCCAGAGAAAAACCACAAATGCTTTTGCTGCTAACTTCTATTGATCAAAAAAAGTCCTCTGTCATAAAAGCCGAAATTTTATTCTGCTTCAACTAGGGCTAAGTTATAGATGGAAAACTAGGCTTGAAATAGAACACAATGTATTGCAAGTGAAAAGTAAAACTGTTTCTTTAATAGAGTAGCTGTTTTGGTACAATCAATTTTGAGAACTTGCCGTGAAAGAATAATGGTATAAGAATTCATAAAAAGCATAAAATACCAGTTGTTCATGAGTACCATAGCAAAATGATCAGGCAGTGGCTTGTAGGGAAAGATCTTGCTTTTCTGTTGTTCTAGGGGGATAAAGAGCTTCAGGTTTTCTTTCTTTCATCAATCTAGGACTCAAGTTTTATTCTTAAACCAAGGGACTGTCACAATGGCTGATTTTGGGCTCGTTCAATTTAATGACCATGAAAACATTTTTATAGCAAGACTTCTAGAAAATGAGAAGGTTTTGAAGTGTATGCTGTAAAGAATTAGACTAATATTAGAATCATAATTATATAAAGGGGTTCATACTAAGGAAAAAAAGGATCCCGCTTTATAAGCTTGGTGTGATTCTTTGTGCGTCTGAAGTTAATGCATTTCAAAGCAGGAGCTAGCAAATGGTGGTCCTGAACCCTGCACGAAGATTGTGTAGATACAGGAGGTCTTTTCCTTACAAGGTACTTAGACACTTACGAGCGAGATGCCAGCTCACCTGCAGACACTGATATGCTGGAGAGGTGGAAAGATGCTCAACCCATTAACTGCCAGCAACTCCTTAAAAGAACAGTGGGACAGGAAAGTGGGATCAGAGACTCAAAGTGGTTTGTACGTCCTGACCTGCCAGGGCTTCTGGCTGTTCGCACTGTGAGCTCTCCAAGTACTGATTTGGAAGTAGCCTTGCAGTAGGGGTTTATTTCCTCCCAGTTTAGAACAGACTGGGTTCTGCAGCTGGCCACTCACCTCCAAACTAGGTGGCTGAATGCTAACTTACCAGTGTAAAATGGCTGAGCCTGCAAGAGCTGTGGAACAATTTTGCACCATGACTAACAATTGTTTAATTTGAAGCATACTTTCTGGAAAGGTGTCCAGTCCTTTTTTGGAAAACCAGTTGCGTGGAAAAGTCACCATTTCCTGTTGAACGTTGGTTTAAATTATTTGGTTGAAAGTTACTTTAAAAATACTGTGGAGGCTTACCAGGTGAGCTGAGTTCACACCTTTTTTTCAGCTCCTCCACCACTGATAGCACTGGCAATGTCATCTTCACTACCTGCATAGTGGATATCTCATTGACTTCCCTCTCATTCTTATGCCCTTGAACCCTTATATCACTGCCACAAGCAGCTAGTCAAGGCATCTCCTTGCTGGTTCAACTGGACACTGTTTCTTGTCATCCCTCTTGACATGAGCAGTTTCATAATCACTTGGTGCCAGCCTTTGTCACATACTGGGTGTGGACGGAAACAAACTTTTCATCTGAAGAGCTTTGACTACATCCTTCTTGGAACTAAGCTACACCACTTATTGCTACAGTTTATCCAGGCTGGTCCCTGGGAGCCTCAGCCGTCCTGAGTTTGAGAGAGATATATTCTGTCAGACTTCCTTCCTGAAGCAGTACCATGGCAGATTGTTTCAATATTAAGCCTGTTCTTTGGGAAGCTGAATGGACTTCCCAAGAGCTCCTGAAGCAAGCTCCTGCATTGCCATCTATATGATGGTAGAATTGTCACATAAGCTGATGCTCAACTATTTCTAGGTGTTAGTGAGGCTGTTAGAATATTCTCAGCTGCTGTGGAGGTTTCTGGCTGCAGCCATGAGAGTAGATAGAAAATATTAGTCTGTGGACTTCCTCTGCACTTACCTGGCTCCTTTTGTAGCAGTAAGTGCTGCCTCAGCAGAGGTTAAGACTTGTAGATTGAAGGACTGGGAGGTTAAATATCTTCAAGAACAGAGGAGGTGTTTTTTTCATTTTTGTTCTTGTGATGTTGACTCCAGAATTACTTGATAAGAATTCAAGATCTTTGATAGGCAGTTAGCTCTTTTAGATTTCCTGCTCAAACTTTCTTCTCTTTTTGAGACACTAAGTGTTCAGAATAACCTTCCAGATGTTTTTTATGGATTCATAATGGATTCAACAGCTGATCATAACATCAGCTAACAAGGTCATCCTGTTACCGGAGCTCTGACCTCTTTAAAGATACTCTGGCTGCTTTCAATTAATCAGTTCCAATTTTCTTGAACTGAGTCGGTTACATTCTGAGAGCTTAAGCATTTTTGTTGTCACTGCTGAGAAAATAGCTCTATTCTGATGAGTACAGTGTTGCTTCTTGGAGCTCTGTCCATACTGCCATGGGCGATGTGCAATGTTTGCGGTCTTAACGGTTGGTGTAGCATTTGGTAGAGCAGTTTAAATGTCACTTTGCATGAAGGGCTTTGAGACCTTCTGCCATGTAATTTGAGAGGGGGAGAAATAGCTATAGTTACAAATGGATTTACTCCTCTTAGTTCCATAGTTTTCATATCTTCTTGTTCCTCGTCTGCTTGTACAAAGGAAAAGACGTTCTTCAGACTCAAATGACAGTGCAGTGTGAATTCGTGTACCCGCTGCATATCTCTTGAAGGTTCTTGTTGCAGACAGGCAGCCTTTCTTTGATTCAATGTCATGTATCTGTGGATAATCAAACAGGAGCCCTTTTATCTCAGGCAGGATCTGCAAAGTGTTTGTTCACTTGAGGCCCACAGTTTTCTGCGTGCGGAAAGTACAGGTGGGCAGGTTGTGCCACAGAACGACTTTTGTCCTGAATCGCCTGAGTTCCTTATATTATCGTAGTGATTGGGAGTAGGTGGTGGTGGATGATGTTTGTGCTTGAAAATAGGTACTTCCTCACTGTGTTTTCAGTAGTGTTTGAAGGCGAAGCGCTTCTTTCCAGTGAAAGATCCAATCTCAATACCAACAGTGTGTTGTTTTGGTCCTGTGTTATGTGTCAGTATTTGAAGTAATTTGTCAGCTCACTATGGCTCTAAGTATGTATAAATTTTCTATATGATCTGTCTTGGTAATGGTTGCAGTGCTTTTGAGATATCCTAGTAATTCAGCTTCATAGGTTTTAGTTTTTTAACAGCTAGATGACATGGACGATGGATTTCTAAAAATCTAGTTGTAATACTGAATTCAGTTGCCAGTTTAAATCTGCCTTTGGCACATACTCAGTTCTTGTGACATGAATTACTAAGCTTTATGTTGTGGCGGGTTTTAATGTTGCAAAGCTGCATATGCCGTTCTTTCCATTTTCTAATGAACCAAATTCAAGTTGCTTTGCAAAATATGGGGTAACAGTAGTGGAGAGTGTTGCATATCGCTGTGTTTGAAAACATCCGTCAGCAACAGCGTGCTGTCCACACCAAGTGTTGTGGCTGCAATATGCAAACAGAAACTTTATCTTTGACAGTTAATTGCATTTCTCAGCAGGAGGAAACAGAGTGGGCAGGGAGACCATTTCCAGTTCACTTTTCCTGTTGAGATGTTAGATGTCACAATCAGATTTATTTGTCTTCACTAACTGTAAAATTTACCAAAATGACTTCCCTCTACCTTTGAAGTGATACATATGGCGAACAGTGATTGTAGTGATCGTTGTTCGTTTTCTGATGATGGGCTTCTGTGTTTTACTTCGTGAGTGAGAAGTCTCTGAAAGCTCTTTGTCAGAAGGGTGGTTATCCAGTGCTCGTTGGGTGAAGAAATACATCTTGGAAGAATCCTAATTAGAAAATTAGTGGAAAAATTTACCAAGCCTGTTTAGTTAACAGAAACACTAAGTCAAATAATTCAGTCATTCATTTCAGACTACAGAAACAGTCTTTTAACTTCATGGGACAGGAAAAGTGTATGTCACTGTTACGCTTTTTTCTTTAATCTGCACACTTGTTTGTCTGGAGACTGGGGAATCAGTCTTTTAACTTGAAAAGAACTCTGTGCATAAGGCAGAGCATCCAGTTCTCTCATAAAAATAAGATATTTATATTTGTTGGAAATAGCCTTTGGTGCTAAGATACCAGTTAAAATATTTGGCTCATAGACCTTCATGGAAATTACGGGCTCTGAGATGGGAAGATAAGTTCAGCTTTGTGGGTTCAGTTTTTCCATGAAGCTAGTAGTTCTGGAAGTCTTCTCATATTTGGCCGACATATTTTAGAATGGGGAAGATGGGATTGTGTATCCAGGTATGCAAATACAAATGCAATAATCTTGATTTAGCATCTGCAAATCAGAATGGTAAAAATCACATTTTAAGATACATGGCAGTAATATGTCTACAAAAGCCCAAGGTGCTGAGCCGAATAGATGATTGGTTGGCACATGGCTTTAGACCGTCTAAATACGTGTATGAATTAATTAGATTAAAATGCTTAAGTTTTCAACTTTCTAAAAATCTGATTTTTTTTCTCTAATGCATTTTATTAATGGTTTTAGATACATATATAGTGTATATAGTTAACCTACAGAATTAATTTGAGCTTGGAAACCATTGGCTTCCTAAGCAACCTGTATGTAGAACCAGCATTTTCAGTGCCCAAGAGGCAGAAACACGCAGTCGGTATGTCTGTCTTTCTGTCTTTTGCCTACAAGGACAATCCTTCTGGAACCTCTCTTCCCCACCCTCCCTGCCTTTTTTTTTCACTAAGATTTCACCGAACAAGTTGCACATAGGATATTCTGGTAGCAGCAGTTGCCAGTAGTTTGTGGGACCTTCTCCTGTCACATGGCAGGTGAATGTTCAAACGGTGTTGGAGGAGGAGCTTCCCAGGAGACAGGGCAGCAGAGGATGGCTGTTGCTGCCAGAATGGGCTCTAACTGCCTAGAAAACAAATTGAGACTAGGCAGCCAGATGGTGCTTGTGGTGGAAGTGTGTACCCAGCTAGAAAGCTTGTAAACCTCTGAGTGATTCCGAATTTCTGAAGAATATATGGGTTTGGGTTTAATTTTCTTTAAGGAGTAAGATAGTAGAAAGTGATTGCATTAAGTGTGTGGTGTCCTTGGTCTTTCATTCTATTTCATCTCCATCAAGTAATGAATGAAAAAAGTTCAGTTTATAAATTATTCTGTCCAAAGCACATCCTGAGCATGTAATAAAGAAAGCTAAACACATGGAGTACTCCCTAGATTTGCCTAAGAACTGAATGTGCTGCCATGTGGTAGTTGTACTCTGTCTTCTTGGCAGCGTTTGATTGACTTCCGTTTTGTCACGCAGCTCTGTCTGGCTTTTGGCTTAAACTTTATATTCATTTTATATTGTATTTATGCTTTTAATGAAGAAAAAATAGCTGTTGTGACAGACTAATACTTTTATGTGAATAAAAGGAGGAGACTAGCACTTTAAAGATGAAAAAAATCTTTTTTGCATTAGCTGGTCTCAAGGTTGTTTCAGAATCTTTTTCTATGAGACATGAAGTAAAGTAAGTCATGGCACAACTTGTAGTATTTTTGGGTTTTGGTTTTTAAAGTGAAAATACGTAACTTGAAAAGTAGACCAGGTGTTCATGATGGAAAGATAAAACCATGTATTGTCTCTGTAGCAGTTAACTTATTCCAGGGCAGAAAGGTCTATTAGTTTTGGACTTGAAGGGGACTGAGAATCTTTCCAGTGTGCATCAAAAGGGAGTGAGAGCTAGTAAAGTTCCATGGACAGTGTCTGCAGCACTGGGGTTGGGGAAGTTGGTTGTTCCATGGCTTTGGTTTGTTTAGGAGAGAAAGAGGGAATCGTGTGTTTGGATGGCAAGTGCATGGAGCAAGAACCAGTGTCTGAAGGCTGGTTAGCTTGTTTGTGCTTTATGGAGGGCTGGGGAGCAAAATCAAGTATTTCATCTGTCATTTACCTTCTTTGCTTTTGAGCTGTGGGCATGAGGTCCCTCCTTCAAGCTGCAGACAAAGATCTGTGGTGACTAACTGGTCTCTTAGCTGTCAGGACCTGCTCCTCCTAGGCACTCACCAACCTCGCTTTTCTGTAGGAAAGCACATCAAACCAGAACATTCTTGGGGATGGTAGAATTTCTGTTTATGGAGCTGAAGATATGGGTAGTCACGTCGTTCTTAATCTACCTTTCCTTGGCATATGGCTTCCTCAAAGAGAGGCTTTCATGAAGTTGGGTGGAGGATTAATATAGAAAAACTTGTTCTTTTCCTGTTTTTGTGCTCCCAGGCTCAATTTCCCCCAGATGTGTGTTCATTCAACTTGTAAAGCTGACAGACTAATCAAATTCAATTAAAAGCTTTCCAGTGTTGTTCTTTTTTGTTTGCTTTTTATTTTTGTGTTTTTAAAATCTAAACCTAATCCACTCTACAATCTGGACTTAATGTAAAATATGATGTTGGGATATAAAAATGTAACAAACTCTACAAATAAGTTCTGTGGTTACATTTAAAAATATTAAATGTTCTTTGATCTTTCTTTTTATTTACTAGAGTTTGTTCTTATGACTAAGAACGGGGGAGATAAAATTGTAAGAATTCACTTGGAAGTTTATCTGTAGTTGTCTTGACATGGCAATGTTATCCTTGCACATTACTTATTAGGTAACATATTTTAAACACTGTTGTCTTGGATCTGTCTCGGTTTTGGTCTACGTAAGGCAGCCATTGGTGAAAGTAATAAGTCAGTGTAAAAGAGCATCTGTATTTGCTCCTATAAAGTATGCAAATAGACAGGACGCAAGTAGAGGCTTCAAGAAAGATTTTGTTATATGTGGTTTGAGTGTTTCTGTAAATGGGAGTGTACAGATGCTCATGTACCGGGGTTTGGGGTCTTTTGTGTGGAAGCATGTTGTTCCTTTTACAGGAAATGAATTTTCATATAAGAAATGTGTTTTGGACAGTTATTTAAGCATAGCGACTTGATAATGTATTGATAAATATTGACTATCTGCTTATCCCCTCCCCTTGTGTATTGTCCTTTCCTTGCTCAAAAACTTACTAGGATTTTATGCTTAACTTTTTAAAATAACAAGATCTGTAAATGTCGTGTGGATTCAATGAAGCCTCACATTTTCCTCCTGCAATTGCATAGGGGTCTATTAGGCAATTGACTTTGGGTTGTGGGGTAAGTCAATCCTCTGCAAAAGGTTAATTCATAACTTGGGTCATAAAGGTAATTTAGATAAATCAGGTCTGTTGTAGTTATAATGAAAAAAATTGATTATAAGATTAATGATAATCATGACAGTGCTAATATTTCTTCTGTTTCGGTAACAAGCTTCCTCTCATGCCTCTGTGCTTTTTTCTGTGTTGCTACAATGATCTGCTAATCGTTCTGACTGATCACTGCGTAATCAATCTCACTTATAAATGATGCCTGCCTTAGAGCGGACCACTGTTTGCCTTGACTACAGTGTCTCACTAAACAAGCAACAGCATTCCTCCACTGAGGTCATTTGCTACTGAGCCCATCGAACAATGTTGTCATCCTATCCCACTTTTTATTTCGAAATTTTCACAGACCTGGAAAAATGTCTTGGGTCTGTCGGTCATAAAATAAAAAATATCTTTCTTCCGCTTGTTTTTCTTCCTTTGTCTTTTCCCCCCCCGCCTTAAACTTACGAAATAACATCTCTAAAAATTGTCAGTTACGTTTTGAGGGAAACTCTAACAAATCTGAAAAGAATCTTTTCTTCTTGAAGTGGTAAATCACAGTTGTAATAAAAATTATTCTGAAAGTAGGAAGATGTTCATGTATCAAGCGGGAAGGCCAGAGATCAAAGTTTCAGCAGTAAAATGAAAACCTTTAAATGTTTTTAATTAAATCTCATTCTGTAATTTAACTGAAAACAAGACCACCTAAAAGCAGGCACCAGGACACCCTTATCAAGAAAGGAATGAAAAGAAGCTGCCTCTGAGATACAAAATGTCTCTGTGATGCAATGAGTTGTGGTTGGTTCCAAATCACTTTCTGCTCGGTTGGTGCAAGTTGTTCTTACCGAACTTCTCCATCTGTGCTTTTTGTCACAGCCCATTGCCTCATTGCAAGTTACGCATTGTGCAGCACTTCAGTATTGTAAATGGGATAATGTACGTACAGGAACTTCAGTAGGTAGTTGGCGGCACTTACAGGAAGCTGCAGTTTCTACGCACCAGCAACTCCTATGCTGTGAGCTTGGTATCACAGTAGAAGTCATTTCTAGTTCCTAATGTAATACTTGTTTAAGCATTGCTTTGTCTGAGCACAAATGAATCACTCACGAGGGATGTGAAGGGCAGCGCTCCTCCGGCGGTGGGAGGGATGGCTGGAGCACAGCGTGAGCTGGGTAGACCTGCCATTGCCCCTTCTGCCTCAAGCCTGTGGAAATGCTGTTATCAGCCCTATCGCATTTTGGAGTTCCACTAAGGCTCTTTTTCCTGTTTTACCAGAGCCCGCTCAGCAGCTCCAAAAGTAGGAAACAGCATAGTTTGTAGAAATACTCTTCTGACTCCTTTTGTTCTGTTTAAACACTGCTTTAACTGCTTGGCCCTATAGGAAAGCAATCGATGTATCTGAAAGGGGTCTTGGTGTAGCTCTAAATCAACAGTGTGGCCGAAAACATAAGCAGTTTTCACAGTACAAAAACACGTGTGTGAGGGGAAGGAATTACTTTTAGCAATAAGTCGAAGCATCTTTTGCCTATCAGTAATAAAAAGCACCTCATACTGTAAAGGCTCTTTAACCGTTCTCTAGCGTCACTGACTTACAACCGAGTAACAACCCGGAGTCCAGTGTACATACTCACGTGTTACCGAGCCACCTCAAAGGCCTGCTTTTAAACCTTCTCCATGGAAAAGATGCCCGTTGACAGAAACACAGTGGGTCTTTGGGTCCATTTATTTGACAGTTGGTGACAAATATTTTGGAGGACTTCTTTGGGGTTTTGTTGGTGGATGAGTAGGGGTTTTTTATGCAGAGAAATTTCTTTGCATCCTGATTGTGGCAGTTGCCTTGTGCTCTGAAGTGTTGATTTCTCTCTGTCTTATAGTTTATTGTGTCTAAGAGTTCTGTGAGGTATATTTCTGTATGCAGTACTAAACTTTTTGGATTCTCCCTAAGTAATAGACGTTAAAACCATGGAATGCCACAGTAGTTTTCCTTTTGGCTTCATGCTGGATATTCCTTTCTTCTACTTTCAGTACACTGGGTCATCCCGTATACCTTTTCTGCACATTTGTCATGGTCCTTCTCTTCATGTGCTAAACATTAATGCCAACAAAAGGAAAAAAAAAGAATCCCAGTTGTTTTCAGATTTTCAAGTTGAGGTGCGCCCTCAGACGTCAATGCTGGAACAGCTTAATTATTCAATACTTACTTGCTTTGTGTCCTGCGTAATTTTGCCTCTCTTCTCACTCGATAATGCTCCCTTGACTTTTCCACAGACTCACATTTCAAGGCTTCCTCCTGGAGCCGTGGCAGGACAGTCCGTGGCCATAGAAGGAGGAGTTTGCCGGCTGGAGAGTCCAGAAAGCTGATTCCTCACTTCATTGCAAAGAATGTGAATGACTTTTTGTACAATAAGGTTTTTTTGTGTTTTAACAGATGTTAGAAATTCTGCTCTTGTTTTATACCCCATATTGCAACCACGTGCACCATAACTTGAGACAAGTGCTGCTGTAGTTTATGTTCTCACTCTGTGAATGGGGGTGTGTGCATGTTCATCTTTTCCCTAGTAACATAGGAACTCTTCCCAGTTGTACAAAGACGATGTATGGTTAATGATTGCGTTTTCATTGTTTTATGTTTGAAAAATAACTGCAAGTTCAAAAAAAAAAAATTGTTAAAGATATGGTCACGATTGTCATTCATATTCTAAATTTAAAAGTAACAGGCCTTTGAAGTGACTATATAATTATGCAAAAATGTTTATGGTTTCTAAGTTCCTCCGTGGTTTAAGGAAATCCAGAGGTGGTTTAAACATGGATTGGTTTTTTCCTCCCCAATAAGGAGGATTTTTTTTTTTTTTTTTTGTCAAAGAGTGGTTTCAGTGAAACAAACTAGAGGAAAATTAAGGCTAGAATTGTTATTAAATAGTCTTATAGGTCATATCTCTGTTCCCAAATGAAGATGTTAATAGCTTCAAACTGTATGTATTACAAAAAGCTATATGAAGATAATGTATCGTAATGCAGTCTTTATGTATAATGGAATATTACAATGTAAATAAGAAAACAAAGTTTATGGAAAGATTCGATATTATTCTTCGCTTCTGTTTTAAATCTATTTTTAAGAGAGGTACAGAAATGAACATATTACTGGATGCGAAGTGCAATGTGTATTAAATGGACATCGGGAGGTCTGATATTAGCTTTCTTATTGATAAAGCAACTTCCCCCAGTCCAGCACAGCATGGGTATTTATATAACTGTGTGTAAGATGTATGTACTGTGCATAAATTTACTGTAATTCTTTTTATATCTTCAACAAAACTGCAGTGTAAAACAACGTGGTCCTTGTCTGCCTCGTGAAGCATTGGCAGCTGAACTGTCATTTATCACCGGTTCCGATACGTTAGCCAGGTTGCCCGAGTCCTGAAAGTGAGCTCTGACATACAATCTTCCATTCAGTACTTTCTTTCTTCACAGCACTGGCAGCAATAGAAGACTTTTGTAATTAATGCATTGTCCTGATAAGTATGCCAAAGAGAAACTAAAATAGTTCATCTTTTTCCCTGGTGGATATTTGATAATTCTGTTTTCAGAAATAGTGGATGAATAGATATTCAGACTGTATTCGCTTAACTGGGCATCGTACTTGCCTGTTTTGTAATGTTGTGCCTGCCTATAACACATACTTGACTGATTAAATGGTTACATTGATTGTAGTACCAATCATTCATGGAAAAAAAACTTAATAAATTTTTTTTTAATAGCCCGACTTCATTTTCACTGTTATTTTACGGCATACATTGAGATGCCGTCGTCTTTGTGTGGTGTTTTAATTGTGGCATCAATGTAGTCCTATAGCTGAAGGTATTTTGATACAGTTCTGTCAATAATAGGAAACAAGGGCTCTCCAGGCTGCAAAACCAAAACACTGGGATGCATCCATCCGTGCTGAGATATCACCCTGGATCCTCAGTGATACACTCGTGGTCTGGTGAAATGAAGAACTCTACTGCAACACTTCAGAAAGGTAACATCAAAGCTGTGTTGTCACGGCCGTTAAAATCGCTCTAACGTGCAGCGTTAAATGATTGTGTGGACAGCTCACTATGTGGTGACTGAAAAAGGGAAGGTCGCGTGTATGGGTTTGTACGTACCCGTATTTGGAAATGGCTTTGGAAAGGCTGAAGTACCAGCATCAGCTGCTTTCATTCTGAAAGTGCTTTTTGGTGTTGACTTCATGGAAACTTTGGCAGAAATTCGCTGTTCCATGGAATAAGCTTGGCTGAATGGCTTGTAAAATGTGAACTGATAAATTGTTTCTTCCCCTTACTTGCCTCAAATCTTCAGAGATCTTTGTGGAGATTCGGATTCCAGCATATGATTTTTTTCCCCTCACGCTATCTCAAAATTGTATCTGTGTGTTTACGCACATACATTATATATATATATATAAAAATCATAAATAGCAGATAACATGTTTTACTTTTGCTTTGCTTTTGTGTCTATGTAATACTCTAGTCAATGGTTTGTTGTTGGTTTTTTTGTTCCATCAAAAAAGCCAGGCTTCTTCAGGAAGCTACTTAGGAATCATTGTTTGAAATCGAGCAGTGTGCCTTTTCGTTGTCCAGCTTTTCCTCCTTCTGTAGATGAAGAAGGAATAAAAGGATTCTCATGTCTGAGAATCACAAGCAAGGTG
The DNA here is from genome assembly GCA_009769605.1 of Bucorvus abyssinicus. NCBI lineage: Eukaryota > Metazoa > Chordata > Aves > Bucerotiformes > Bucorvidae > Bucorvus > Bucorvus abyssinicus. The sequence continues at coordinate 6,945,173 of CM020031.1, read as the reverse complement.
CTGAGCACAAAGCAGGGACAGAGCTGACTCTCCACCTAAGGTACTGCTGAGATGAAAACTGTGTTAGCACATACGGATTTCTGTATCGGTAATTGTGAAGCCTGGCAGGAGCGGAATTTCCTATCATCCATGTCCCACTTAAGCCAATGAAAGTTCTTACACTGCTTTATTTATGGGTCTAATTCTGCTACTAGTTCTATTTTGAACTTAAAAGGGGTTCATGAAAAATAAATGGTGAGGATGGACACACTGCAGTGACGTGGTCTGTAAACTCTTGTACACGATGAGTAACCATTGCCGCTGGCAGAAGAAGATACAGGCCAAGGGGAAATTATACAGCTGACAGCACCAGCTGGCTAAAATTGTAAAGGAAGGGCAACCAGATGACACGCGTATAAATACAAACAAGTTGAATACTGTTGATTTTGTACTCAAATGTGCAATTACGTGTCCTCTAGCAGACAGGTTGGTGCCACAGTAGTCATTCTGCCATAATAAATTTCACTGCTAAAAGCTTGTAATGGCCTAAACCAAACCCAGCATAGCCCACGTTCTGTCTTCCTTTGCTCCTGTGCCCCTTTTTCTTTGCTTCTGTACCTGAACGCTGTGGCCCTGCCACGAGTGACCTCAGAGGGCTGCAGTTGAGCAGGTCATGGAGGAGTGGCCTGTTACCCTAAAAATGTTCAGTGATGATTTGAAGTCTGTAGGAGTGAAGAGGACACTTCTCTGCTTGTGAATTGACCTCCAGAAACAAAGTAAGAGATTTGACTGAGGAGGAAGAGTGGGCCTGAGTTAGGGAAACTTCAGCCATTCACCTGTAAAGGACAATATGGAAGATGCTGTGAAAGGAGGAGGAAGCCTAAGAGGAAGCCAGTAATAAATCCCCAGGGTATTAGCAAGGCTGTGGTAACTGCTGTCATTACTTAACGTATAAGTTAATAGCAGAGTCTAGAAAAAGAAGCCAAAACTCTTGGTTATTATGGTATTACAGGTAGAATAGGTGCACCGTTTTCCAGTGGCACCTGGTAATGGTGCAACTGGACAGTCTGTATTGCCCAGTTTTGAGCAGAACGATGCAGCATGAGATGGGAAGTTCTAGAGTATGTATCTACACATTTTAAAGATGAAAACTTGGAATTCCACTATAATTTTTCTGGTTGTTACGTGAGTCATTTACTTTAAGTCAACACGATATACTAAGGGTTTGAGTCATTTGGTGGTAGCAGGATTCAGTTGTCCAAAGGCTTTGACTTCCATGGAAAGCTTTTACGGTGTTATGTTTGCAAATAACACCATCAATGTAAAGTGGGTAGAGGGGAAACAAAATTATTTTTAAGGAAAGAAGAGAGAGTAAGAGGAAGTAGTTGTGAGTAGAAAATACTTCCAAGAAACCCAGGTAAGAATTGATACATCCTTCACAGTGCTAATGAGGCTCATCTTCTGGGGGATATTTGAAGAGAAGGAGTATAAACCATGACCTTACACCTGACCAGGGTTTTTATGCGAGAGACTCGTTTTCGTTTATGGCAAAGTGAGAACAAACAGTTTCTGTGACTTTTAGCGGGGAGTGTCAGCGGAGGTTTTTGTAGATGCCTTACAGGCGGGTTGAGAAAGTGCTGCTGCCTCCTGGCAGAGTCCAGATCTGCCAAATGCTGAGAACCTGCAACTTGCAGGAATTTGTATTGAGATTTCATATGGAAGCTGACACTGCTGATAGCTTGTGGTAAAGGAGTCCTGTAGCGGGTCTGAAGATAGCACAGCTGATGGATTAAACTTACCTCTTTTTGCTCATCTTTTTGCGGGAAAGCTTGAGGGAGTTGTTCTGCTCTCGTAGCCCTGTGCTTGATTATTCACTCCATTAGAGATAAGGAGGACTTGTACACTGACTTTTATGGTTCAGATCCTATAGCGACATAGCCTTTATCTTCCACGTAACCTGGGCAATAAATCCCTAGAGAGACCATTAGCTTCACGTAATGGTGATTTGAATACAATAAGCGTCTGTCTAATGAACCAAGTAATGAAATACAGTAATGTCTGCCTAATGAACCAAATAAAACTTTAGCAAACACACGAGCACAGATACAGTGAGACCTGCTTTCCTATGGCTTTGTGCCTTAACCAGAATGCCCTCACTTACCGTAGAAGTCTCCTGTGTGACAGCGATGCGATACACTGGGTTTGTGTCCTATGTCTTGTGCTGCTCAACCAACTCCTGAGTTCGCAGTTCCTTGCTCTTCCCATGTTCCCTATCCCATTACAGAAGCATCAGCCACCCCAACTCCTCTGCCTCCACCTGCTGCAAGAGTTTTAGCCGACCCTTGTGTCCTCAGTGTCCACATACATCTCTTACACAAGAGGCAGCGTATGTGAGTGGTGACTGTGTACATGGCTCCTACCTTCCAGCTGCTGGTCTCAAGCATAGCCTGAAACCCCCAGGCTGCTCTTTGTGTGAGCCTCTCGTAGGCAATGAGCATCTATCAGATCTGTGGTCTCCAGATTTGCGGAAATTGGCTGACAGACGTGAGAACTGCTGAAACTACTGATGGACAGCATGAGTGTGCAAGCCGCGTTTCTTCAGGGTCCAGGTTACATGAGTCTGAAGCAGCTGCTTTTCCTTGTCTCCCCCTTGGCTGCGGGGTTTAACTGTGGCAAAGCTGGCAGGCTCCTACCTGCTCATAGTCTGATCATCCCAGAGAGAAAAGAAAGTTGTGGTGTCAGTGCTCATCCTGGAGTTTGTACAAGCCTGCTACGGACTGTGGGTATCATGTCCTTACACGGTTGGCCCCCACTAGCCTCTGCACCTTCAGGCACACATCGCTGTTCCTATGCACGGTGTGCAGGTGTATGGTGGTCTGACGTCCAGGTGGACTCACAGAGGAGGAGCCCCATACCTTATCTCACCATCCCTCTTGAAGCCTGTCAGCTACAATATCTCATAATAGATATTTAGGCTGGAGTTGCTCAATTTATTATATTCAATAATATTGCTGTAAATACCCACAGACAGAAAGAGACTGAGTAACTAAACTCACCTTTCTAAAAGAAAAAGCCTGTCAAAGTTGTTGAAATGCAGTTTTCAGAAAGCACTGCATGAAGGCAAGTGTTTGAGGTGAGATCCTGTCCCCAGCAAGGTCACGTGGAGCTCAGCAGTCAGCTTCAGTGGAGCCAGGACGTCACCTTGGGAGGTGTTTCTCTTAGAGGACTCAAACATTATGAGTCCCTTAATGTCTACACTGGAAACTTCAGAAATGAGATGGATTTGATGACTCATGCTAATTTTTTTTATTATCTGGGAGTACCTAGTGGGTGTGCAGGGCTCGGAAAGGCAAGTGGAAGAACCAAACTGCAGACTTTTCTGGGCAAATAATCTGATGCAGGCAGATGATGACTGCTCCAACAGGAGCTCTTCACGAGCCAAGGGCTCTCGGCAATTTAAGCGGTTTTCCTAAAGGTGATCATTTCTACAGCCCTGGTTGTTCTTCAGGTGCACGTTTGAGTGGTATAGACTACGTACCATCACAGCACAAATGGGAGCAAGGATTTCATTTTGCCATGATACAACTCGTGTGGCAAAACCACTGAGTTCAAGGTCAAGTGCCAATCAACCACGATACCAGGCTGGACTGTAACATCCTCTGTGTGTACTGTACCTGCAATATATAATCCATATTTTTTAGAATTGTTTCCTTCAAACGTGAGTTGTATCTGACTTGCACAGCTGGACAGTGTGACGCTGTGCCAGAAATCTCCTGGCCTCGCTGCCCGTGGGCTGGAGGAGATTCAATTTAAAGCTGAGGCCAAATTGTCCATATTCAGAATTGTTGGTTCTTTACTTTCCGTGGCTAAAAGTGAGCTCTGTTGTCTCTGGAACTGTCCTGTGTGCAGGTGTCAAGGGCTGTGAGGAGAGGTGAGGCTGCCCCATGGCAGGGGGTTCTGGCTGGTTCCAGCAGCTTCACCATAGGGCACAGCCCAGCTCCGCCTCGACGCCGGCAGCGCCTCGCGGGAAGCAGCTTTAAGAAAAGGGAACATAGAGCCTGGCAGAGAGGAGTGAGGAAAAAACGTGAGAAATAGCCCCATGAACCCCTTGTGCTGGAGAGGGTAGGGGATTTGGGGGTGAGGGGGTGACATTGAGCCTGAGGAAGAGGGGTGCAGGGCAGGTGGTGTTTTAATTTGCTTTCTTTTCTCACTCTCCAAACCTATTTTAGTTGACAATAAATTAAATTAATTTTCCTCAAGTTGAGTCTATTTTGCCCACTATGGCAGTTTACAAGTGGGTAGCCTCAACCCATTAACTTTTTCATCTTAATTTCTCCCCGTGCTGTCCTTTTGAGGAGGGGGAGGGAGAGAGTGGCTGGGTGGGCACCAGCAGCTGGCAGAGACCAACAGCCCACGGATATCAGTTACAACCACACCCAGAACTGCCTTCCAGACTAAATCCGAAAGTAAAGCCTTGCAGGAGGTGCTCTGCTGGTAGGTTAGTTTTCTCTTGGGCCAGTGACCTGATTTTTCGTGCCCTGCACATGCAGCTGCACGATTGTTAGAGCTAACGTAAAGGAAACACGGGAGAGCACGGCTGGAAGAGGGACAGGGAGGATGGGGTAACCCGCTTTTGACAGAATGACAGAATGGTGGGGGGTGGCAGGGACCTCAGATCACCCAGTCCATCCTCTCTGCTAGAGCAAGTTCACCCAGAGCAGGCTGCACAGGATGGCATCCAGGTGGGTTGGGAATCCCTCCAGAGAAGGAGACTCCACAACCTCTCTGGGCAGCCTGTTCTGGTGCTCTGTCACCCTCACAGTAAAGAATTTTCTCCTCATGTTCAGATGGAACTTCCTGTGTTCCTGTTTGCGCCTGTTGCCCCTTGTCCTGTTGCTGGGCACCACTGAGAAGAGTCTGGCCCCATCCTCCTGACGCTGGTCCTTTAGATATTGGTAAGCATTGATCAGATCCCCTCTCAGTCCTCTCTTCTCCAGGCTAAACAGCCCCAGGTCTCTCAGCCTTTCCTCATAAGAGAGAGGCTTCAGCCCCCTCATCTTCGTAGCCCTCCGCTGTTCTCTCTCCAGTAGTTCCTTGTCTCTCTTGAACTGGGGAGCCCAGAAAATCATTTTGATGTGATGTTAAGTCAGAGGAGGTATAAAATGAAACTGCCCCCTCATTGTGCTTGCTGTGGTTATTCATCTTGTGGGATGTTGCTCTTACTGCTTCCTGTCCATCTCTGGAAGTAACTGCTACAACGTACCGTGGGTGTTGTTGGGAAAAATTCACCATGTTTATAAAACTGCATTTGTGTCTAATTTTACAGTGCAGTTCTCGATCTGATGAAGAAACAGCTTCTAAAAGCTTGGAGGCCAGCCCTTTCGAAAGGCGGTGAACTCCTCTGGGGAGATAAGAGCATGCCAAGTCCTGAGGTAATTAACAGTCAGTGTTGTGACACGATGGCCTTTGAAACTAATACTGTGTGTGTCTGAGGAGGGAAGGGAGGTTGTGTCAAACCCCGTGTTTATTGTATTAATGGGTCACGTAACGTCCATGAAAGAAAATTAGGAAACCAAAAGGCAACACCATGGCAGAGCAGAAAATGCTTTATGATACATGATTTGTAAAATATTACGATTTGAGAACTGCAATCCAGTTCATTCCTCAGGGAAAAGGATGAAAGGAAGGAAAAAGCAAAATTTTGAGTGATTTCTCTGCACATAAAAAAAATTCTTATTCCCAGGTAAATTTCAAGGGAGGTAAATCAGAAGAGAACTCAAAAATAAGGAAACACCCTGCTATAAATGATGACACCCCGGATAAAGTTCACTGTTAAAAACAATATACAAGGGGCAGAAGGCAAATTAATTATCCTGAGGTCCAAAATGTGACTCAGGCAGAGTTTTAAGTTCAGGTATGAGCTAATGCTGTTTTCTTCTTTTGGTACTTTTATAATTTATTTGTTTTCAAGTTTGAAACTAAGATACCTTTTTTAAAGTCACATAAACTCATTTACAACAAAGATGCTTTTACTTCTGTGGCGATGACAATCCCAGATAAGGTAGTCAGTAGGGACTAACCCTGCAGGGAAGAGGCACCCAAAAATGTTCAGATGTCTGAGGAAATGGGGTAGGTTTTCAACACTCCCCTGTTCTTTGTCTTCAGCCTAGTGCAAATTCTAGTCCTTCATCTCTAACCACAATAGAATGAGCCACGGACATGTTAGGTGGTCTCTAAATGTCACACATAAAGAGGTGAAAGGCTTCCTTTCACCCTTCCTGGAGATGTAATGAAGAAAACAAGACCTGTTGAATATTTTTCCCCAGAACCAAACCTTACCACTCCCCTTGCCTAAACCCTGCCCCAAGGATATGCCACGATTTCTTCAGGATGCTTTCTGAATGCTACAGCACGATGATTTGCAGTCGTGGTACTAGAAGTACTAAAGCCTGTTTCCACCGCTCCGATTACTGTCGAGGGTCAGCAGTATAATTTGGTGCCCAAGAAAACCCTCGAAGCCCCCATTTTAAATAAGTCAAAGAGTATTCTCCATAAACTACATTTTAATGTTTTTCTAGTAATAGCGGTGGCCCGGCTGACTAGTAAGTATGATTACCTGTCCATTTGGAAATCCGAGGTGCAGGTTTTTTCAGGCTGGTGTGCTCCTGTCAGTAAGGTTTATATGTGCACGTGCTGTCTTTATGTATGTATGAACACCTTTATGGCTTGTTCTCTCCACTCTTCTCTGTTCCTCTTTCTTCTCTCTTCCCCCAACAGCTTCAGTTGTCTCCATTCAACGTTATTAACAGAGGGTAAGCAATTAAGTTTCCCCAGTTAAGTTAATGTATGTGGCTAGAAAGAACAGACAACTACAGGAAGTTCCTGAATTGAAAGGAGACTGATGGGTCCCTTGAGGATCCATGCAGGAGAAAGTCTTTATACAGGATTTGTTCCCAGTTAGGACTAAAATGTAGGTGCTGTGAGCTGCAGTTGGCACAAATCTGCAAGAAATCAGGCATTGTTTGTTCCAGTGAGCACAGAACAGCTCGATTCACAATTATCAACCTTTCAGATTGGTGCAAAAGTGGAGTTTTTTGTTTAATTTTCACCAGTTTATTTGCTTTTTTTATTTCTCCTATTTTTACAGCCAGTAAAAATCACCTACAGAATAATGCAGTGCCGGGCTTACGCTGAATAGCGCCCGAAGCAACCAGCTCATCCCTGCTGGCAACCGCAGAGCTGGTGGAGGTGACAAAGGATCCATATCTGCTTTCGGTACTGATGCGGTTCATGTTTTCTGCCCCGCAAATTCTCCGTCAAAGCTGTCCGTCCATTAGTGCACAGGCAGTCCTTCTGCTAAGAGCAATGTGACGTTCAGGTAATTTTGCGGTGAGAAATCCTGCATCCGTTATATAAAAGTAGATATGGTGGCTTTTTGGACCAGGGCTTATAACAGAAAGACCCCATCATCTTTGTTTCTTCTTTTCTGAAACGTTTCATGTGGCTGGAAGAAGACACAAGCCCTTTTGCCCTTACCTGGTAACTAATCAATTCTCCTTACCTGAAAATAACAAAAAGGCAAAAGTCTTTCAAGTGAGAGCTGACATCTCCTCCTCTTCTTAGATTTTCTAATTGTTTGTATTTCACTGGCAGGCAGGCTGCAGGACCTTGTTCTTTGTTAGTCATGTGCCAGTAAGGATACAAATATATTTTGTTCTGGTCTGTCTTGCCAGGAAAAAAAATGTAATAACACTTGACAGTGGATCTTTCCCACTCCCAGTTTGCTCCTTGGTGAAACAGTGCAGCTCCCAAATTCACTGTCCATACACACACAGGCACAAATCCAAGAGGGGTCACCTGTTGTTTATTCTTTCCTCTTTCCTGTCCTCCTGATAGCCCGTAACACACCCCTGGTTGCTGGTGAGCTCTGCAGGCTTCATGCTGTGCTTGTGGCCTCAGTTCACGGAAGGGGGTCGAGGACTTTGGTCCAGCTCCAAGGAGATGATGGTGGGAAGCGCTAGACATGCCGATGTGTCCTGACTTTGAAGTCTGGGATTAGGTTGGGGGGAAGGAAGAAGTCCTGCACAACATGTCCTTTTGATTTGAAGCTTTGGTGAGTGATGATGTGAGTCCAGGACGGGACTGTGAGCCTCCAACCCTCTGCTGAAGGGCTGTGATGAGCCCTTCCTCTCTCTGGGCTGTAGCTTTGTTGACAGACTTATTTTCCACTTCAGTGTAGTAAATAGAGTTAGTCCCCTGCTTGGAGATGATTTATCTCTCATTATGTTTAACAATTAGAATTCCATGCTCGTCCCTTGCTTTCTCTGTGCTCCGCACAGCTCCATCTGTTGGCATCACATTGGCATATCGAAAAAAAGGCTAAAAAAAATTTCCCCCCACCCCAAAACCCAGCAGCAACAAGAATAGCCTTTCTGCTTGGCTGGTGAAGAGAAATGATGAGCGTGGAGCCTGGTGCTCCAGCTGCCTGCTTCTGAAACCTGCTGGGTAAACTCCTGCATCCCTGGGCTCCCCTGTGTCTTCAGCACCCTCCGAAGTCAGGAGTGCCATGTCTCTGCTGAGCATTCTGCAGAGCTGGGCAGAGATGAGGAGGGAAACCCTCTGCACCTTGTGTCCTCTCACCATTTCCAATCATTGCCCAAACTCATGGGTGACACGGCGGTCGGTGTGGGTGACACGGCGGTCGGTGTGAGTGACACGGTGGTCGGTGTGGGTGACACAGCGGTCGGTGTGAGTGACACGGTGGTCGGTGTGGGTGACATGGCGGTTGGTGTGGGTGGCACGGTGATTGGTGTGGGTGGCACGGCGGTCGGTATAGGTGGCACAGTGGTCGGTGTGGGTGACACGGCGGTTGGTATGGGTGGCACGGCGGTTGGTATGGGTGGCATGGCAGTCGGTGTGGGTGACACGGCGGTCGGTATGGGTGGCACGGCGGTCGATGTGGGTGACACGGCGGTCGGTGTGGGTGACACGGTGGTCTGTGTGGGTGACACGGTGGTCGGTGTGGGTGGCACAGGGGTCGGTGTGGGTGACATGGCCTTCGGTGTGGGTGACACGGCAGTCGGTGTGAGTGACACGGTGATCGATGTGGGTGACACGGCGTTCGGTGTGGGTGACACGGCGGTCGGTGTGGGTGACACGGTGGTCGATATGGGTGACACAGCGGTTGGTGTGGGTGACACGGTGGTCGGTGTGGGTGACACAGTGCACAGAGATTGCGATGGAAAAAGCGTGGCAGGTGGCCCGGAGATTGCTATGTCAGACCTGGCCACAGGAGGGTACCACAGACAGTGACACGGTTTCACTGTTGGAACTAACACATGTGGTAGCATCCCATCTCGCTGCTCCGCACCCCTCCTGCCCCTCTGCTGTGGGTGTGCTTGAAAGCAAAGGTGTGAGCTCGGCTGTGTCCGAGATGGGCAGAGCATCAGCCTGTGGCGCCTTCATAAAGAAATCCTGTGATGTTTCCTGCCCTGGGCTGTCAGATTAATCCTTCACGTTCATGCGACGTTAGCGTAAGAGCTGTGACTGCTGTGTGATCGCCTGGCACACCAACCGTGGAGAGCGAGGCTGCTGCCCAACCTGGCTTCATAACGACGCCGAAAGTAAAGCGGTCTTTGCAAAAACTGTGTTGCTCAGGGAGGCTGAGATTTAACACATACTTCTTTCTGTTTTTAAGGACCTATTGCTGCATGCCAGAATATCCAGTCATCTCCCTGGTGGCTCCATACACGCTGGACTCAACTCTGCGGCTGTGTTTGAGCAGCTGCATAGCTTGCACTAGGCATGAGTAAGGCTGGCATCAAGGAGGGCAGCTTCACTCGCCTGTGATTGTCCAAAGCTGGAGCCATTTAAAAAATGAAGGTTACAAGGATGCTCACAAGCAAATGGTTTTCCCTTGTATGGTTTAGATGAATTTCTGCTGCAAAGAAAGTATTATCTGCCTTCTTGAAAGTGAAGTCTTCTTCCAGTTTACTTGTGGTGTAGGTACGAACAGGTTTACCGAGCATCCAGTGCTTGACATCACGTACTGGATGTTTTCAGTGTTGATACCTTTTATATGCGGCTTGGTCCTTAAGCAAAATTGAGGCTTTATTCATGGTACATTCTTTTTATTTGTTTTTTTAACTATCTTCTTCTTTAAGGGACATCAGATGTTCAGAATATCAGAAAGCCATATTCTGTGTGGTGAGAGTAAATATTCTGATTTTTTTGGCGGAGGCTTTTTTTTGCCTCCATAAAAGGCAAGAGAAATCTGCTAGCTAAATAAATGCAAATATTTTGTTTCCCATGCTATCAAATGCAGCATGCAATATGATCCAGCCTCATTTGTGAAGGAACAGCTCTAGTTACAGAGATGAAAAATTATACTTAAAAGGCAAAACTAAACAAAACTGTGTAGCTTGTTTGCTTATCTTCAGTTGTGATTGTCCTTTGGAGACTGAAGCCTGGCCTAGAGCTGACATAACACAAGACAGATTGCTTCCATGGACTGCAGCGGAGTTTGGACTGGGCTATGTGATGTTGCAAAACCATAAATGCCTCTCAGAAGGGCAAGAGTATAACTTACTCATGATGGAAGAAGTGGGATACGAACACGGCAGTGATCGCTTCAGATTCCCAGATTTCTCTGCCTTTAAAAGGCGTTTCGGCAGATTCACGTTGCCACTCCCAGAGGAGGATGGGCAAGCAGAATTTGAGGTTTCCTCACAAAGGAGAACACCTCTGGGTGCCCTCTGGCATGCTTTGAGGTGCCTTGGTTCAGCTCCGGCCATCCCGGGAAGAGCAGCAGCCCTCAGCAGAAATCCTCCCTGTGCTAGTCAAGGCATCGACGTTTAGCAGACACAGGGCTGCTGTGGGTGTTGGATGCTCAAGCGCAGGCAGGCACGCATCCTGCAGCCTCAGCAACATTTTGGCCATGTAGCTTAGAGTTTGGAGAAGAGCAGTGTCCCCTATTTGGCAGATGGGAGGTAGAGATTACGGTTGCTTAGCAATGTCAGACAGAGAAAATTAACCTGAAGGTAGTTGGGTGCCCCAACAGCAATATTCTGGTTTTTTATATCCCTTGTCACAGCACTGCATCTTGAGTCTGGCACTATGAACCAGCAGCTTGTCAGCACTAAGGCAGCGGCTCAACGGTTGGGTTTCCCTGCTACGAAAGCACTGAATCTCCTTCTGGAAATTAAAGGAATAGAAGGGAATAAGAAAGTTGTTCTGTGTTGGGAGGCAGGATGCTCTGCTGGGTTTTGACGGCAGTAGGTGCTTTCACAGTAGCCTGATGCTGCTGTGTAATTTCCAGCCTTCTGCAGGATGCTTGGCACTTCTGTAGCCCGAGGTGGCTGTGGCCGTAGGGTTCAGGACTAATTCTTCCTGAAAATCTGGGTTATAAAGACACAAACGCCTTGTGGGTATTTCTGGAAGGTGCTTGGCTGATGTGTTGGGAACTTGAGAAGAACAACGAGTGGATTTGGCAGAGCACCTTGTAGATGAGGAAAAAAGAGGAAAACTAAGATTGAGTTGCTTTCCCTTCAGAAGCTTTGGGGTTGTATTTCTAACAAAGTGAAGTTCAGATCAGGCAAAGTAGCTGTGTCCTCCAAACTGCCCCAAATTCTGCCTCTTTGCTGAGCTACCCTAACCAATTTACAGCAGCCTTGAGACGTCTTTGCAGTTTGAAAAAAACCTGCTAGCAAGGCTTGGGAAATGTGAGTGAGTCTGACTCTGGTTATGGAAAAGCTACAAGGCAGAAGTATGAAAAGCTTGCTGGTAAATCATTTACAAGAAAATATCTTGCTCAGCGTGGGGTTTGCAATGAGGGGGTCATATTTAATGACCTGATTCAAATGTTATTATAAATCATTACTTCCTCACCAGCTACATCACGGCTGCCTAATACTCTGTGTGCTCTCCCGTAGAAATGTCACTGACTTGTGAACGCATCGAAGCCTGGAGCCACGCGGCCCAGTGGGATGAAGGGAAGTGCAGGAAACATGAGGGGCCGTCAGATGTACCGCAGGGGGGTGATGCTCGTCCCTGACTCATCTGCGCAGCTCCTGTGTGTTCATAGCACCATCCACCTCTGCAAAATGCAAGACCTTTGGGAGCTTTTTGACAAGTCGCTAAACTTGAGTAATCTAAATGAAAGCATGTCCCTGGCGCAGATGCGAGAAGTGTTTTCAGGAGGATGAAGAAGGTGAGTGTTTAGCTTTGATTGAGTGGTGCCTTTGAGTTATGCTGGGAAGCTTCTTCCAAACTGCTTAATAGACCTCATGTCTACCTGAGATGGTCAGCAGAGCTTTGCAATAAACTGCTCCAGAGCCAGCCCGGGCAAGACCTCTGAATCCTCTTGGGGTTATGCACAACCAGCTAGAGGTGTGGGAGTGATGGCAGCTCACGGGTGCATGGCTGCATGGCCAGATGGATGTCTGTGTACGGGGGAAAAATCTCCCTCCCCTTGGAAAACCAACATCTCACCTCTGAAAGGCAACACTGCAAACATGAGAGAACGCAAGTTCCACATCCATTTCTTGACGCAGGATCCACTTTGTGCTGGAAGGAGGCTGTGGGCTGCTTTCTCTTATTTGTTTTACACAAAGAAGTTGGGGAGAAAAACCTCAGGGCATTCTGTCTGCAGAGGCAGTAGCTCCTCAGAAAAGCTCATTACACTTTTTCTACTTTTAGATCGTGACTTTAAAAAAAATCCCTGTGCATCGCATCGTCTTTGCCCTTGTGTGAGAATCAGTCAGCAGTTCTGTAGGTCATTTAGAGAGATTTTATGGTAACGATATGCAGATGAAAGCAGTATTTCTTCTGATGGATGTGTTTAATGCAATAGTGCTTTTACACTTTCAAAAATGAGAAGAAAGAGCTTTACTATTTTCTCTTCAGTCCATAGTAAGCATAAAAAACAAAGTCAAAGCAAACTTAAGGGCTTACTCTTTCTTAACAGAACTACCTTAGCCAAGGAGAGGAAACAGGGCTTGTGATCTGGCTTCAAAGTGAAGGGGCAGTTTTGCCTTTGGGGTGGAGGTGGAGTAAGGAGATGGAGAAGATTGTGTGAAAGAGAAAATGAAGTCTTCAGCAGAATCGCAACTACCATAAATATAGCTGCAGGAGGTCCCAGAGACCAGCTAGGGACTTACCCTGGCAGGGCTGTCCTATTCCCCACACAAAACCCAAGAACAGGGTTTGCCAAGTCTGTGTACATCATTGTGTATTTTCCTCAGTCTCTTTTTTCCCCCTCTCCTTTATGCAGGAGTAAGTTTTTAATTTTGGAAGAAATTCTGGTAGGCTTCTGTGGGCAGTTTGGAGGAGGGGAGGTGGAAGATAGTATTTTTGTTTCTGTTTACAAATGCAGGGAACTTCTCCTGAGCTCAGCTGGCAAGGCCACCATCAGGCAGGTGTCAAAAGCCTGGTTTGCATTTACCTTCCCAGGCCTTTATTGAGAAGAAAATGTTTGAAGTCACCATGCATGGGCAGGCACAGAGCTCATACCATTCATGCAGGTTTGTCTGTATGTGACTTGTACACTGGTACTCTGCACACCGGTACAACTCACCCAGTTTTGTCTGACCATGCCTCCTCGTCCTCCACACCACGCTGGACCTGCCTGTGTGCCTGGCACTCCGGTGCCTCCAGAAAGTGGCTTCGCAGCCCCAGGTCTCTCCCCTCACCCATGGCTGGACAGGAGGGCTCCCAGGACCAGCTCCCGTCGCAGTGTGGCTCTGTGCGAGTAAAACCTGTTAAAAAGCGTGCAACTCTGCTTACACATTTTGCAACTCCGCTTATACATTTTGCAGCTCTGGATAGGCCAGCACCTGCCTGGATTGTAGAAGAATCTCGCTGACGAGAGTAATTCATCCAGAGGCCAAATTTCCTTCATGTCCTTCTTCTTCGATACTCCTTCAAGGGTTCGTCTAAGAGTGGGATGATCTTCCGAGAGGTTTAACCACAATGGAACAGGTAACTGAACTCATCTCACTAGTCCAGATAGGGACCCCAGGCACCTGTACCGTGTTTGGTGTGAAAGCAGAAAGAAAATAGTACAGGGTCTCTTTTGACTCCTACTCCACTGACCCACGCTGGAGTCCGAAAGGCAACCCTGCTCGCTCTGTGTGTTTGTTCAACGCTCGTACTCCCCTATTTACTTACTGACACAAGGGTCATTGGCTCATTTGGCAGCCTCTAATGACAGCTTAAGGCTCACCACCCTGTCCTAATTCTGTGGTGTTAAAAATACAAGTTTTTCCGAATGAGAAGTGGCAGTGAGTGACGGCAGGGAATGGCTCTTCTCTCACTCAAAGCGTCTTTGCTTTGTCCCACACCTTTGTTTTGGGAATTGCTGTTTTCATAGAAAATGAGTACAGAGCCGGCTAAGTCTAACTCAGAGGTTTCTGAGTATTTTGTATGGGGATTATCATGTTAGCTGAAAACCAAACTACTTCTTGCAGCCAAAAATGTGAAGTGAAAATGAGGTCAAGAACCATTGATTACAAGATGAACGGAGGCCTTTCAATTAGGATCGGCCACACTGCCGTAGGGTGGTTATTACTGGTCAGACACTTCCTGAAATGCTCAACAGCTCCCATAGAGCAGTGTCAAGAGCTAAAATTACCAACATTTCTGTGGGTTTTTAAAAAGTAATCCTTACTTTGTTCCATTGTTACCGTATCAGCGGTGGTCAATATTTTTCCCCGCATTGGTGCAAGGGGAAATAACCAAAAGAATAGTAAACAAGCTATTTATACAGACGTACTGCAATGCAAACTCCTCGGCTTCCGATGAGAGGTTCTGGCCATCAACAAAGCCGTGAGGGATTAGAGGGGAAATTTTGTACTTCGACTGTTAAGCTACAGCGTTTGACCTAACACTGTTCCAACGTCTGAGCCTCAGAGGCATTTGTGTGGACAAGACTCCCCTTGGTGGCTCTCGCCTGACTGCTGAGGTCAGGTGAATGGATGGAGACGTCCTGTGTGACACATTAAATAATAACTGTTCGTGGTAGGTGTTTGTCAGTTCCACTTGTGCGCAAAAGCTCTTTGGTTTAACAGAGGATCTTGTGTGCTGAATTTGCTGCGGACCTGCAGGCTGCAGAAGGCTTAATCATACTCTCAGATTTTCAGGTGATGTCTGCCCTATTGGTATGGTGGTCTTGTAACGCTTCTAAAATACTTGGGAATATTTGGTGAGTTTTGTTTTTTTTTAATGGAAGTAAATATTGACTCTCAGTGGGAATAGAAAGCCCTTTGTGTTGTCCGAAGTTGAAAGCCCTTCGCAATGCCAAACTAGCGGCATATTTGAGCTCCTCTCGGTGGTTTATCTCAGTCATTTAGCGTTGCATCACTGTTGGGTAGTTTGATTTTTATCCAGCTTTTAAAGTAACTTGCTTATCCATTCAGGCGTGAATTGGTTAAACCGGGTGGACACTGCTGTTGTGCTGACAAAGAGGCAGTGTCAGGCCCTGGCCAGGGCTGGGACCTCTCTAGCTGGGCATTCGGCTAGCGAGGGCCCTGCTGTGCTCTCGTGTTTATGCACTCTCAGATTTATCGAAGAACAAATAAAAATGCCATTTGGCTTCCAGCGTATTCTGGCGATTAGTATGTGGTTGTGTTTGAGTTTGGGATGAATAACCACCTAGAGCAACTTGCTCCCTCTCACTGAAGAATTTCCTCTCCAACCCTGGGTGT
This sequence comes from Bucorvus abyssinicus, assembly GCA_009769605.1. NCBI lineage: Eukaryota > Metazoa > Chordata > Aves > Bucerotiformes > Bucorvidae > Bucorvus > Bucorvus abyssinicus. Next base: position 6,929,493 of record CM020031.1, on the reverse strand, counting down.
AATTCTGCCAAAGTTCATCTGAAATAGGGTTACAGTGGCTTCCTGGGCCTCCAGGTTGTGGTACCTTCTCATGATGAGATGGAGAGGCATGGATGGTCACTGAGGTTTGCTACGGGAGCTGGCTGTGTGCAGTAGAGAGTATAGTCTTGTGTCTATAGGTCCATAATCAGGGCTGACTATTAATGCTACTTTTGGGGCACACAGGATCACCCAAAGCAGCTGTGACAAAAGACCAAAACTAGGGACCTCTGCCTCACTCGCTCTTCCTCACCTTTTCATGTCCTAGCGTGGTGTGAGCCGAAACTAATTACTATTCTGTGAGGCAAATAAGCATGTATACACGCAGGTAAATTATATGGTGAACGAGATGCCCCTCTGCAGACAGCTTTCTGAAAAATGACCTCATATAGGAAAGTTGTATTTTTCATGTCTGGCTCTTGAACATTGTTTTTCAGTTACATGGTACTTTCTGTAATTAGTAACGAAAATTCAGACACAAGAATATAGTGTGTGTTTGTTCCATGAAGAGCTGGGACCATTTTGATATTTTGCAAAAAAAAAGAAAAAAAAAAAAAAAAAGAAAAGCTCGTTTAATACCAGTCCGGCTATTTATACCTCTTGCACAAACTTAAACATAACAAAAAATGCAACATAACTCATGAAGCAAAGGAGCGTCTTTGCCAAGTGTAATATTTGTATTTGGAAACATGGTCGATATTGTATGAAGCAGTAGCCTTCTAACTGCCTCCAAGGTTTCTTTTGGCTGATGTTTATCCAAACAGTCCTGCTCTTCATTCATTTTAATGGCTGAAAGGGAGCTGAGTGTTTCTACACTGTGAGACTGGCACGGCTCAGTCTCTGCGTTCTCGGCTGGCGCCGAATGCTCTCCTCCGCTAGCCCAGGCGAGCACAGCACAGCGAACTCCACGGCGTGCTGACAGCAGGCTGAGGTGTGCAGCCCCCGTCCACAAGTGCCTGCCTGTTCTGCCACTCCTCAATCCCATCCCAAAGTTCTGCGCACTGATGCCTCTTATTCTGCCTTTGGTTTTGCCCTACGTGTCCTGCAGGTCTGGCACGATGGAAATGAAAGTCACAGAGCTCTTGCTTAAAGGAGGCAATGCCCTTTGGTGTCATGGCCATGGGCAACTTGAACAAAACCCCTGGAAGCAGGAGAAGCTCTTGCAGTGGTTCCACCAGGGAGGGGAAGAGTTCAGGAAGTCTGGAAAGTTTGCAACTGCGAAGAATCCATGGGCTCCTGCTCTGAAGATGATAGTGGTCAGGCAGAGAGTGGGAAATGTGTTGTCCTTGCTTTTTAACTACTTGATGTGGCAAAATGTGGGCACTTGCTTACCTCATATGTGTCTTTATCACTCTTTTCCCCTCTACAAGAGGTTAGCAAATACTCTCAGCTCTTTTTTTCCCCCCTTTGAGTTATATTTTAATAACAACAACCACCACCACCACCAATAATAATAATAATAATAATAATAATAATAATAATAATAATAATACCCAAGAGACTTACTGTTGCCTGACTACCGGATTGCATTTAAGCCATATCGCTTTGGTAAGCTTAATTAATTCAGGGACCTAATTGAAGTTCAGCACACGCCTAAATGGCTGCAGGACAAGCTTTCCAAATCCTTGCCCCGAACAGCCCAAGATGTCAAAATGTATTTCAGGGGGTCTGCTAAACACAAAATAACTAAACTTTTAGGAATGGTGCAATTAGAGTAAGGTCCAATTGCTACATGAAGCAGTGGGAGCAAGGAGCGGGGAAGACAGGAGTCATTCAAATGTGAGTCAGAGAGGCATATTAATAACAGAAACTTTGGAAGAAACAAAGACCACTTTTCTCTCTCTACTTTTCCCATCTGTCAGTTATATAGCATGTTACCCCAGGCCTCACTGGCCCTGACACTATCACAGCAGCCATTTCTTCATGTGGATGAGTTGTTCCTGAAAAATGCAGTTGGCACAGACGACTCTTATTTTTCGCACAAGGAATGCAGGTCTTCCTGTTCCACATATTTTTCTTCAATGAGCGTAGTTATTGTTGTCACTGGGAGGAAAATCCTCTGTCTGCCTGCTAAAATACTTGAGGGGGGGAGATAAAGCATGAAATCTTTTTGTTGTGGCTGAGGATTTCCTCTGCAAGCCTCCACTCCAGTGATTCACCGCTCTTTTCCAAAGGAAATGCAAAGCCGGGATGGGTATTGATTACGATTTGCAGTCCCAGGCTAAATCCTCAGCTGCTGTAACTCATATGTTCACCATCACCTATGAAGGAGGATTAGACTGGCCTTGGTGGTCAGAGCTTGAGTATCTGCCACCTCCTCATTCTGCTCTGGGCTCAGGGATGTGCCATCGTGCAGCCTTGAGAGTGCTGCTTGGTGCCATTGGCAGCGAGGGGCATTGCCAGGTACGGGGCATCGTTTGTGCCGTCCCCTTCGGTGTTTGCATGGCAAAGCTCAAGGCAGGACCTGGCAAACTCTCTTCGGAAGTCACCTGTCAATCTGTATCACAGCACAGAGTCTGCTATCGTATTTTTAAATTTTAGTGCGAGAAAACTATGCAGCTGATGGAATCATCATAAATTTTGGCAGGGTTGAAGCAAAAAAATAGAGGCAAGTGTTCTGATTTTTCTCTAAAGTTAGAGCTATTGTTCATCTGGGCAACTTTATATGTATGAAATGAAGGCAGAGAACTGTGTTTTGGGGGAGAGCCACGCTGTGGATAAGTGCAAAAGAATTCTGCCACAGCTTTGCCATGAATTATATGTTGTCTGAAGGATTTAACAGTATCACAGAGTTCATCAAGAACAGGAACGCTCATTTTCCTATCTTTTTCTGCCAGCAAAATGAACAAGCGATTTAGCTTCCTTAAAGAAATTCCATCCAGTAGCTGTGCCAGCTCTGTCTTCCTCATGTTCGTGTGCGTTTGCTTTGCTCCTGAGACCCAGATGGATTTCTGAAAATGGCACAAGGTTGCCAAAATGCATCTGAAGACGCATATCATCAGTATGCACAAATTGTAAAGAATGCAGCCCCTGGAGCGATGTGTGATTTCATCAAAAGTGACTTTCCAGCTACGCTGAAACCTTTCATGTCTCTTGTGCAATCTGCAATGCTAAAGCAAACAATTCGAGTGCCAGATTGTCATAAGTATCTGAATACTTCAACTTATTAAAGGGCCACAATCTTATCAAATCAGAGAAAATATGAAATCTCAAGGAAGATTAAGCTGCTACAAATACCCCCAGGTAGATACAATCAATTTCTCCCCCCTACAAAAGAAAACAAAACACCCAAACACTTTTAAACCTGTCAAGGATTTTTAATCAAAGCACCAAAGTATCCTTGCCAAACCTCTGCGTTTCTGGAGCCCTTGGGCCAGTTTTTTTGTGCAGTATTGTGCTTCTGGTGGTGTTGGTGGAGTTTTTTCCGTGTCTCACCTAGGTAAGAGCAAGACCTGAGTCCTGTTATTGCCTATTTTTTGTTTTGGTTATGGCAGCCCATGTAATCTTGGGTTATGAAAATAATAAAAAATGGCAGAGGAAAAATTGAATGAATTAGGGAAAGTTTTTGAAGGGGTGGGTTGGCGGTGGGGAGTATACATTGACACTGAAACAACTGCAGGACTTGTCGGAGCTGGGGTGCACAAGGACAAAAATGTGTACATAAAAGTGCACCCTTGCAGAGAAACCATGGGTTGAACACCAAATTTTGTGGAAAATGAGAGAAACGAGGAAGTGATAAGAAAGCAAGTGAGAAAGTGCAAGCCTAGGAGAAATGAGAGCGGGGGCTTGGTGCAGTTACAACATCCAGCTACACAGAGGACGGCTCCAAGGAGAAAGGGAAGGCATTGCTCCCCACGTCTGTTAGCCACAGAAAAGGGTGCATGGCTCTTGAAGCACAGAGGAAGGTGGCTTGTGCAAAAACCTGCTGGTGAGGAAGACAGCTTGCTCAGGCATGGAGCAAATCCTCCCTCAGCAGAAACTTCCCAAAATCTACGCAACAAATCTCTGCTAGAAACGCTGTGTTTGACCTGCTTTAAGGCAGGACAACGGACTGGACTTCCTTGTGAGGGCTGCTGGAGCCCAGTTTTCCTCTCCTTAGTAGTCAGTGCTGCAGCTGCTGACTGCTGTCGTGGTGCCTTTTTGTAGTGTCTAAAAGAGGGCAACGTCTGAACGCAGGGGTTTGGATATGGTGCCTGCATTCCGTGCCACCCCGCCACCCCGCCTTTTCCAGGCTTTGGGAACAGATCTTAAATGCTCGTCAAGTTTCAAGACAACAAATTAAGTAGGTCACATCATAACTTTGCCAGCTGATTTATTTTAAAAGAGTAAACCAGTGATGAATTCCATACAGTCTGATGTCTCCTTTGGTAAAGGCACCATCTCCTCTTCAACTCAGTTTATGGTGTTAGAAGGTCAGTATTTTCATAGCACTATTATTCATCTTAAAAGGAGATTTTCAAGAAGACACTTCAGTCAATTTCTTTCTTCTATTTTTTTTTTTTAAGCAAATTAGGAAGGTTTTTGTGTTCAAAGGCAGTGCTTATATTCTGGTTGGAAACTTCTTTTTTCTCTTGCTAAGGATTTCAGCTGGATCAGCTTCCTGAATTGAATTGCTGAATTAACACCAGGGTGAACGCAAGGGCTGGCAGGAGCGAGGCAGTGAGCACATCTGGCTGGAGGCAGGGGGTAAGGAAAAGAGACAGTCTGGGTGAGGAGAACAAAGCAGATCTGACCCCTGGGCGCTTTTCCGAGGGTCTACCTACACCACCAAAGGAGCTCGCAGCCGTGGGGTAGAAACTTGTGAGCGATGGCAATGTAAAGGCACAGCTGCCCTCAGAGCTGAATTTAAGCCATAGCTTTTGTTTCCCTTCCAGACCCTGTGGGGATACGAGCAGGTCCCTCTCTGAAGTCGAGACATCTCTGCCACAGCAGCAGCAGCGGCACCCGCAGGTGTTTGCTCCCCTTTTTCCTCTCTCCTGGTGCTGCTCCACAGGCAGCCTTGTTTTTCCAAGCAAAAGCCTGTTGATCAGGCCCGATGCCGAAGAGAGGCAGGATCCCATCCTGGCAAAAGGCCACTGGCCCTGCTGTGGCTCTCGGGGTCAGGCAGGTGTTTGGTCCTGGCACAGACTTCGCAATCTGCTGAGCGGGGTCGGGGTGGATCAGAAAGTTGCTGTCCAGCTGGAGCCAGGACACGCTGCAGCCCTGGCTTCTGTTCGTTTTGCATCCCACAGCCTGTGCTGTCTGCAGTCTTGCTCGCTGGTGAAGGTGTCCTGTGCCGGCAGCTTTTGTTGGTGGAGCTTTAGGGGTGCCCATCACTCTTAGCCTCCCTTCCCCTTCTCCTAATTTGTCTTCTAAAAGGGGCTGGGTGACACTTGGGGTAAGAAGGCAGGTTGGGAGCTGATGTGGCCAGAGAGACAGGGAGAGACGGCACCTTATCCGAGGAAGGGAGGTGGGACTCGCAGCTCCCCTTTTTTTGGTCAGATCCTGACTGGCCACACTGAGAGCTTTATGGCTGGTGTTGCGGCAGAGGTAGCATGCCAATGCGTCCCCACCGCTGTGTCCCTACCTGCTGTTTGTCTCGTGGTGCCACGGCTGGTTTGTGGCCGATACCTGCACAGGCCAGCTGCCTGAGACCTCACCGGCATGGGGTGGGAGGTGATGGATGGGGACTGTGCCCCAGCTGCCCGCCCATGCCCATCAGAAGGGCTTTGCCAGGTCCAAGCAATGGTCTGTGAAGAAAACGCGTGTCCGTTTGTGCTTTCATCATACGCATGCTTACACAACTGGCTTTGTGACTCATCCTTTTGGCTTCTGCAGTTGCATTTTATAAACTGAAGGCTGAGGTTTCACCCCACAGAGAACAAAGCCCTCCTGGATGCAGGACGACCTACCATCGAGCTGCCCAGTGAGCAGCACATTCCTGAGAGCCACTGAGAGCAAAGATCTGCACCATCGGCAGCGGCTTTGTGCACTTCGAGATGCGGAGGCTTTCTATCTGTGCTGCTCTGAGCTGTGGAGAGTGTTTAATGGGGGCACAGGCTTCTGCCTTGCACAACCTGGTGACAGCTCAGTTTCTGTCTAAACTAATGGCGGATATGAGACATAATCACTGAAATCTTAGGAAATATCAGCATTAAACCCACTTATGTTTCAGTGATCTTCCCTAGTAGCGCTTGCGCCTTAAGAAGTAAGATGGACATCTATGGGAAGAGTGATTTACAGTCAGGTCCCAGTTTTGCACAGCAATTCCTCTCTGACTTTGGCCAAGATTAAGTCTCCCTTCTCATGAGTTTCCCTAGAAGTCATGAGGATAGTATTAATTTTCACACTTTAAAGCTGTGGGGAAAATTAGCACATCAGTATTTGTACTAGCTGAGATGCCTGAGAGAGACTTCAAGAGGTTTTGCCTTCTGGCATAGAAACGTACAGAGTACGGAGGGCATTGCAGACCACACCTGGTGTAGGGGCTGACTATCGTTGGTAAGAAGCATCGGCAGAAAATCAATTTTGTTCTGAACGTAATGTTCATGTGGGAAAGGCTGTGCTAGTGGAAAGGCCCCCTGTTCCATCTGGAAATTCTGCCCATGGTGGAAGAATGCTCTCGGGAAGGGGATATATGAGCTTTGTTATATGGGTATAGTTAAGCTAACAGCTCGTAGTGCCCTGAAGCCCTTTAGTTATGTGCCAATACTCTAATGAAGTTTGCATTACCCTTGCCTATGGTTATAGGAAGCTCCTTCGTGTGGAAGCACTAAAAAGCCTCACCCATCTGTGTTTGTGTGGGATCACCAAGCAGCAGCACAGCCTTTATGTTTGCTCAGGCTTTGAGCTCTTTGTCTCACAGCGCCAGTTACAACTGGCTTTTGCAGTGGGGTTGCGTGTCCATGAGAATTGAACTGGGACCATCAAATGGTCCCAGTTAGCTCTGGTCTGCTATGGTTAGCAATGGTGCCAAGATTTCCAGGAAGGTTTCCTTCCTGGGGAGAATCTGAAACAGTGCAAAACGTGCTGCGTTTCATTGGCCATTTCCTACTTTTTCCTCCCCTAGTGAAGCCGCCTCACCTTTCTTGCTGAATTTCTCTCATTGCGGGGGCGCAGTGCAGGGTGGGTGTGCAGGTGAGGAGCTCCAGCTCCAGGCGAAGGGAACCGGTGGGTTGTCAGCAGACGTCTGCCCAAGGAGGGAAAGAGCCCTTGGTCCCGGCATGGGGCTGGGGAGACCAGATATTGCAGCCCTGCTTCGATTTTGTTGTAGGCTCCTCTGCGACCACCAACAGCTCTGGAAACTGCCCTCCATTTCCAGTTCTTTCCTTCCTGAACTGTTTGCTTTGCAAAACTGTTGCGGACTTTGATTCACAAAAGTGCTCTGAGGCCTTGGGTGTGAAAAATTATGACCAAAGAAGGCGTTCCAGCTCTTTATCACATCGCACACTTTAAATCATGGAAAATTGCTCTGAAATACAATAGATTTACTGTAAAAAGGAATGCTCTCCAGTTGCCTGTCGGGATCTCTTCAGCCTTCATAACTGGTTTTGTGTGAAGCAACCAGTGTAATGCTTGTTGATAGTTGCTTGTTCCCTCGTTGTGTCAAAGTCGCTGGAAGCAATTTACAAGTTCCTTTGCTCAATGTCTAGGAAGAGAAGAGAATGGAAAATGTTTACTTGTTTCTTTTTGGTAAAGAGTTCATTCCTGAAACAACCGACTGGCCTAAAGGTGATTTGAGCCTCGCCGTTGACTTTGGAGGGTGAAGGATCTGGCCCGCTGTATCCCCACCGCTCTCCACAGGTGGCACTGAGCGGAAATGAGTGTCAGACCCACGCGCCTATTGCTGCACCAGCGTGTTTCAACGTCCGTTTGGGCCATTCTTCCCATGAAGGAGAAGGTTGCTACAGAAAGAGTCGTTATAGGAAGGACGGGATCATTTGTTGTGTGATACCTGCGTTGGCACAGAGTATCTTTCTCTCTGGTGTGCGATACAGTCCCATTTACCAGACCTGCCCTCGCGCTGGCTGGCCCTTTACGGCCAAACCCAGCCTTTTGCTCACTCTGTGCAAAGCTGAAGGCACCATTCCAACACTGTTTGATTAGTCAGGGTTTGTTTTCACGTGTTATCGTCATGTATGGATGTCTCTTCATTGAATAAGGGGTGGCATTTGGGCCTGCAACACAATGACAGAGTTTCTGCGGGTGTTTAAACCACGCTGTCCCTTCACAACCTGCCCAGGGACGCTGATGTAATGCTTGGGGAAGAGACATGATCATCCCCTGGGACTGTACATCCCCCACAGCAGTGAAAGCATCACATTTTGTCCTTTTTGACTTCCTGCAGCCTAATTATATGACAGAGCATGGCTCTCCATTTGGTCAGAAGATGTATTCTTAGCTAAGTTTACCTAATGCTTTCCTGATTTGTGTGGGTTTTGCTCTTTTTTTCCCCCCGTTGAGCTGGACAACAATGTGATCTTAGTCCAGCAATCAAACATGAAAGAGCGCCCATATGTATAAAGTACCCTCCTCATGCTGGAACTTGTCCAAAGAGACAAACTGTCTTCACGCAGGAGGTCTGGGTTTGCCTCTTCCCATGAAAAAAAGAGAAATCTGGCATGAGAATTGTCTTGGGATAAGTCAGGGCAATGCAGTGGCCACTGCCAGTGGTGTCAGACCCGCGAGCTCTGAGAGGCGGTGTCGTCTCTGCCATGTGTGACCACGTTCATGCAAAGCCGACACAGGGCAAGTCACCGGTAGAAGGGATGCTGTCACCTGTGCCCTGCAACCCATGGTGACCAAAGAAGGGCCTGGCAGCTCGTGGCATTTTTGGGGGTGCAATGACATGGTGGATGCCATTTAGCTGTGTGGGGGGTGATAGCGCTGCTCTTCCCCTTCTTTGTTTTGCTGCCAGGAAACAAACTTCTCTGGAGGGCTCTGGCTTTGAAGAGGTTGGAGGGCAGCTCTATGCCTGCTGACAGCAGTGGAGAATTTTGCAGAAGGGAGAAACAGGTGGATATTCTTGGGAGGAAAAATCTCACCGTTTCTATCAAATTTGCTGTTCCCTGTTCAGGATCTTGTTAAAGAGACTTTTGCAGCTCACAGTATAATAGCTGGCCTGGATGTGTCAGATGGACCAGATAGTCCCATGGGACTCCCTGGCCTTGAAGATCTCCTCTTCTACAGCCAGAGTTATCTGGTCTCATCTCCTTTCTAATGCAGGCCAAAGACCCCCTGACCGTGACTTAGAGTCACAGCTTGGCTCTCGTCCCGTGCATCCCTTTGGTGTGGGTGAGCCCCAGCTCCCTGGGTGCTGTTTCCATCCCAAGACTGAGGCTCAGCTTGGCAGCGTTGTATCTTGTATGTAGTTGGATCTTATAGTACGTATCTCTCAGGGCTTCCCAGCTCCCTGCTCCCTGTCGGTGCTGGTGACATTCAGACGTGGACCACGCTGCCGCTTTCCTTTTGTCTCACAGACTGAATCCACGGGGCAGTCCTGCCGCCTGCAAAACCAGCGCTGTGTTTCTAACCAGGCCACCCAACCTAGCAATGATGGATGTGGCTGTGTTTGAGGTTGAGGTTGGGTCAGCTTCCTCTCCCACCTCCAGCCTGTGCATCTCTGTTGGCTTTGTGCATCCTGTCTGTGTGCTAGGAAGACAAGGCTGGGTCTCCCTTTCCTTGAGGGGAAAGGGGCTAGTTGCGAAGTGTCCCAAGCCAATGATCCTGCTCCGTTGTGCAGCCAGTGGTGCCAGGAGGGGGAAACTCCCTGTCCTGGGTGGTTGATATGAGCGTGAGAGAAAGGGGGTCGACCTTTCAAGCAAAAGCCACATTAAATTACAGGAATACTGATGGCTGTGCCACTATGGGCAAGGGCAAAACATAGTTATTTGTCAAGGTTAACCACCGCCATCAACCTCTCAGCTTTTAGGCTGTGGCGCAGCTACCACTGTGCTGCGGCCTCTATGAGCATGACGCCGTGTGGGCTGTTGGTCAGGAAAAAATGCTCAGTAACTTCTCCTCCCCTTACACCTACCAGCTGTACCTTTTAATTTGGCTTTTCTGGCATTGTGTACCTAGTGGTGATTAAACCCGTGATGAAATAGTTGGGGAATGGGTCTGTGAGAGTATGGCCAGGCAAGGGACGCCCTCAGCCTGCTGGGGACTGGGCACTGCTTCAGCATTTCCTTTGCTCGGCTCCTTTTCAAGACGTGCTTTGTTGCTTCTGACTTCCCTCGAACTGAGGTCATCCTCCTTCAGGATATCCTTACTCACACGCTGTTTTAAATGTTGGTGACCCTTAATGAGGCCACTTTGTAACTCCATGCACTGTTGTTTCCTCTCCACACTGACCATCATTACTGTGTCCTCTTTCTCAACCCCAAGAGACGAGTCCTGTTTCTACGCTCTTCCCGTATGTTTGCCAGGCAAGTTGTAAGACGAGGGTTATGTAAGAGGACTGGTGCATTCAATCCCGGTCACCACTGCTTTCAGACATGGCTGCTGCTGCTGCAGAGACCGAGGTGGACCTTGCTGTGTCTCCAAGCCATCACTTACCGGGTGCGCGCAGCCTGGATGCACTGGCATAGCCACGACATTTGCACATGAAATGAAGCCATGCTTTTGCCTCCTGGTGGAGACTGGTGTTGGATGGAGGTGTCACGCCAGGCCAGATCCCCTACCCATTTTGGGGGTGATCAGAACTGTGGTAAGCTGCTTGAGATATGCTCTCATGCTTCTTTGGCTGGTGGGAGGTGTGTGAACCAGGCTGTGCCAGGGTTTGAAGGTGTTCCCCATTGACTGCCTGATGGTAAATGCTGCCGAGGACAGTGGGACACAGGAGGCCCTGTGTCTGCTTGGCCAAGTACCTTTGCACCTCTCCCCTCTCATTACCTGACTCAGAGAGCCCTGCTCAGCCAGACAGGGCTTTTCCCAAGGCCAGCTCTGCCCTGACTCTGATTTTTGCAGCTGAGCAACATCCCCTCAAGACCTGCCCCTGGGAAGTGGGGAAGGGGGATGGCTGCAGCTTGGCTTTGGGGACAAACGCATGGGTTAAGCACAGCTGGGCTGAGGCAGAAGACAGCCACGAAGATGGTGTTTGGAGCTGAAACTGGTTCCCAAGCCTTCTCTTCTCCCCAAACTTTCTGACTCACATCCTGCATCTACCACCATGGTGTGCAGATGCTGTCCCTTGCTTTAGACATGTTTCTGAGTCATACCAGAGCCCTCCTGAAATCCATAGAGTGAAGCACCCTTCCACTCTAAGCGAAGCATTGGTCGGGCCTGTAATGAACAGCAAACTCTGACATTTAACACACGTAAATGTTGTTTGCCCGGTTTATATTATCTAGGTGTATTCTAGGTGTTTATGTTATCTAGGTGCTCCTTTGAAAACTAGAGCCACCCCTGCTTAGTTTTGCCAGGTTTGGCCGGTTTGACCCGTGTAATATTGCTATCACTTCCAGAATATAACACTGGATCCCTTAGAAATTGTGCATTTTACTGAATGAAAAGCTTCTCTGGGGGTTTAAAAATCCCCTCCCCAGATCCTTCTTGTGACAGAGAACAAGTAAGGAACAAATGTATAACTCCCTGAACTGATAGAAAATTAGCGCAGTCATAAAAGGTGTACGTGGCTTTAGCAATGCAGCTGGAAAGGAAAAATGAAAAAACCTGCCAATCAGAAAGTAAAAGGCAGAGTTGAAGAATGACCGCTGCCATTTCAGCTTCCCGGCCTTTCTCCCCCCCTGCAAGTGCAAAAATAGCCTCACCCCCTGTGCGGGCCGAAAGGAAGAGCTCTTCTGCCGGGCCGTTCCTGCAGACACCGCACTCATCAACGTGCTGCTATACAGCCCATGACTAGAGGACACCCTAAATTAATCTACATAGCTATATAAATATAGGCATGTGTGTGTATTTTGTATGAAATATGAAACCAGCGATTTCTTAGCCAACCCCTTAATTTGTCTGAAACAGTGCAGGCATAATGGAAACTGCCCACACATTTTTCCGTTAAAAGTTTCGTAGGGGAGGGAGTTGGGGTACTGGTGATTGAAAAACACATGCTCCCTCAGCTGTCACACCAGCGCCATGCAGCAGTGCCATGCAGCATACAGTCACACCGGGGTGCTGGAGAAAGTGCCATCTTTATTCTGGTGCTTTCTGCTGGTCTTCTTCCTGCTCATGCCCTTGCTCCTAGGTGCTCCGGGCTCTGTGCCCATGGAGGGGAGGACACGGACGTGCTTGTGCCGCTGCAGGTGCATGCCGTGAGCATAAAGAGATCCCAGCTTGTCCCTATCTGGTCTGCAGGCTTCCTGCTCTGGATTGGAAGAGGATAGCCTTGCCATGCCGTGGGCCCTCGTGCGGTGTCGGACAATCATGCGGGTGACCGTATGGAGCCTGCAGAGTAACTTTGGCTGGGTGGGTTATCAACAGGCTCCCTGCCCTGCCTGCTGCTCGACCCTGCCGCGCATGGCACCGGCCAGGTTTCTGTGCAGTCTGTCCAGCCTGAACGTAATTTTCTCCGGGGACAGAGGAATGCGTGACTTGGTGCTGCTGAGCGTCAGCCAAGGCAGCGCTGCCCAGCAGGCACCCACTGCAGCGAGCCACGCTGGTGGCCGGGCGGCTCCAGCGGCGCCTTGATGGAGAAAGCAGGAAGGGGAGTGAGGGGAGGCCTGGGGGAGCACCAGCGGTTCCTCACCTCAGGCAGCTCCCTGGGCCATTGCCAGGAGATGCAGGCATGCCCTTGAGAGCACCGCAGGTAAAAGACTGTGGCATTAGGGCTCCTCATGGTCTGGCAGGGCATCCCCTCGCTAAACGTCTCACATACATGCTGCTATCCCCTGCCACAGAGCAGCAGACTCTTCACTGGGAAAGGTTGCTTCTTCCTCTCTCCCACCTTCCACTTGCCTGACCTCACTCAGCTCAAAGTGTCAGGTGCATCAGCCACCCAGAGCCACCAACCTACCGTCTCAGTGCACACGTTATCTGAGGAAAAGGCGCGTTGGCCTGTGAACTCGCTGGCAGTGGTGGAAAGAACGCGTCGTGTTGACAGCGCTAACTATTTTGCACAGTGGGGTGGGGAAAAATGCAGCTGGTAACTAATGGGGGACTGTGGGGATTCGCGAATGTGTGTATGGTTTTGTTTTTTGCTATATTGTCCTATAACCCATATGCATCACTGCGGGTTATGTTGGGGGAACTTTTCTGCTCAGCAGCTGCCCAGGCAATGCAAAGCCAGACCCGCTCATCCTTTTAACCATCAAAGGTACCCGTTCAGTCCGTTTATGGCTGCTCGGGGCACTGCTCCACGCAGCTTTCTCAGCAGCGGTGCCAGCTTACGGCGTTCCCCCCAGCTCGACGCTAAAGCTGTGCAGTAATCTGGATCTGTTGATCGATCAGGTTAAAAATCACTCAGATGACTCGACTGGTTCCTTTTGCTGCACAAACAGCTGCGCTTGCCCAGGAGAAAGGTAATGCAGAGGAACGAGAGGCCAGGAGGTGAAATCACCCTACTCTGTCTTTGCTGATGAGAACGAGGTAAACGGAACTGCTCAGATACAGAGAGGTTGCTGTGAAGTCTGTATTTTAAGTTTCCTTTTGGGCAGCAGGATGGCTACAGGTGAGAGACTCTGAGGACTTCTCAGTGTGGAGACCACAAGCCCTGTTCAGTTCTTGTTTCAATCCCCCTCCTATCTTTGGTTGGGTCTTCCAATATGCCCATTCTGTGGTAACGTAGAAACGTAACAACAGCTTCTTCTAACTACTGACCCGTGCCGAGGCACCTGAGACCACAAACCCTTCCTTAGGTCTTACTCTAATATGAAGAGCTCTATGTTTAAAAGACAGGGCCAAGTTTGGCCATGGTAAACTCCAGCACCTTGCTAAGGACTACTACACAAAGTTATTCCAGGTACAACCTTAGTCATTGGAAAGCAGATAGATAAATAAAATAGAAAGAAAAAAAGCAGCCCAGCCTGGCATGGATAATTCATTATAAAGTAGGACTGACTGTTTTTAATAAAGACCGTTGCTTAAGGCTACAGAAGTGTGAATACTCTCTTGTCCTGTGCTCCAGGACTCACCCTATGAAAAGCCTGGTAGTTCCTCATCGTGTTATTAGGCTCCCTCAGAGTTTCTGGCCTTGGCAAATTATGACTGGTAACACTTGAAACTTCGTGCGTCATTTCATTTATTAGAGTAATTTTTCCTCTTCCCTGACACTTTATTTGTTATGTCCTATATTAATGGTGTAGGAGCGTTTCTCAATAGCACCATGATTTACTAATCCATAAACTGCAGGGATGTGTTTTATATTTCAGGAATGGCGACCGCCCTCTCATCGTCCTCCCAGAGAAACCTGAGACTGTTGTTCCACCCTGCCCCCCCCCAGTGCTAAGTGAAGTAAAAAGCAGAGCTTTCTCCCCCATGTTGCAGAAAATACCTGTCTTCTCTATTAAGTGACTGATCCTGGAGTTGCTTATGCCTTTCATCCATCTGCTGTCAATTTAACTGGCTCCGCTAGCTAGTGGCTCCTTCTTACGACCTTGCAAGAATTTACAAAACCTGGTTTCTATAAAAATTAAGGGGCAATCCCCATGTTTACCCTCTTGCTCAACTAACCATGTTTTGTTACTACCAGCTAGTGCTAGAATACACCCACGTCTGCCCCCACCTCCAACTCAAGCCTGCATATGGGAAGACCCAATGCCTTGGCCAAGAATTCCAGCTGCTGAAGTCACTTCAGTAGACCAGTTGCTCTTGGATTTGTGCAGTAGAGATCATCAAGTCCAACCGTTAACCCAGCACAGGTTAGGTTAATGCTGGGGGGGACACCGTGCACATGTCTGCCCGGGAAGTCGCAATCAACCAGCACCTGAAAGGCCAACAGGGCTAGAGAAAAGACTAACAGTGTGTATGGGTGTATGGATATAGCAGAAGGAATTGTCTTTTCACGGCTTCTTGAATCTTTCAGCTAAGACTGACTGCAATGCGGGACCGGCCTCGCCACTGTGTGAGGTTCCACATGCAGCGCACACGGGTATTGCACCACATAACCTCAATTACGGCATTTCCCGAGGAACATTCAGCCTTAGTTATCCAAACAAAGACACTGACTTGCAGCAAGACAGCCTTTTACAGGATGGAACTGTAAGTATTTATTTACCCATGGTGCAATTTTTGCCTTTCATAAGAACGCAGGTATCAGCTGCTTAATTACAGGATTATGTACGTAAACTTGCACTTCAAAAAAATTTGGAAGTAAGACCTTTGCCTAACAACATTCTTATTCTTGGCAATCGAGTTCCATCTACAGAAGCCTTTCCTGTTAAAGACATATCCCACAAGTGAGCTATTCTTACAATTCAATAAATACTTTACAAAAATAATGCTAGCTTTTCTTTAAAAAAATTAAGACATTTTAATTCACCCATAGTTCCTCCCAGACAGATTGCTTAAAGAACATCTTCTTCTATAGGACACTGTGCTCTTGGCTTATGATAAATGGGGGAAAAGGGCTGGTTGCATGCTTTATCTCTGGGAACTTCGAAATGTGTCTTCCACTTTTCCTGTTTTTTAAAAAAATAAACTTCTTTCTTTTCTTAAAAGAAAGAAACGAGGAGATCTAAATACTCTTCATATTAAAAACTGGGAAGTAACTGTGGTTTACTTTCTTTTCCTTTGACATGGTTTCCTTCTCTGGCCTTCCTCCTCCAAAGACTTATGGCATGCCTAGTTCACAGGTAGCTGCCCTCAAGATCTGCTCCCCAGCACAAGACGTAAGCCCTGGCAGCTGTAGCTCCATATCTGGGATGTCTCCAGGAGCTGGCTCTTTGTAACTCTCGCCAAACCACTGCATCGGGACTTTCTCTGCTCCGTAGGAAAACCATGGTCTCCCTGCAAGCCTACCCCAGACGGACTGCAAAGACGTGAGCTTGAAGGTAACAAGAAGAATTCCAAGAAAAAATTGTTAGTGACTGTCTATATTCACTTTTGAGTATTAACCCTTCAAAAAAAAAAAATTTCTTACTTTCTTAGATATGACTAGTCATGAAATCAATTACAGAAAAAACTGATGCTGTAGGTGCATTAATCTTGTAAACCATTCCCATATGGAAGAGTACATTCTTCAATCCTATTGTTTATAAGAACTTTTAAATATGTGTCCTCCTCAGCTGGGGCTCAATGGTGATGGCAGCTCCCCCCCGCCCCTATTTACTTACAGTTGGGGTATAAAATGAAATGCACATTATTAAATGAACGTTATTGGAGTATAAAATCCTACCAGGACAAGTTTTATGTACGTCTGTATGTAAAAATAGGTGTGTGTGAGATAGAGAGATATGTGTTTATAAATTACACACACGGTGAAAAATACTTATGTATTATATTACATCTATATACATTCATCAGAAAGAAACCGATGAACCCCTGTCAAGGAGACAATGCAGCAGCCGTTATCAGTTCTTTGGCATCCAGGAAACGAATGCTATTGTGTGTCTAAAGAGGAGGAAAATCTTCTTAGTATTCCCTTGCTTCTTGAAATTGCTTGTAGTAGTCTTCGTCTGAAGGATTTTCTGTACACTTCTGCCCGTTGTTTGGAGGCCGTGCTTCATTGTACCGGCTCCAGTCACCTTTGCATATAATCCAAGGCAGAATGTCCACTTTGTAATGGAGTTCTGCTGAGAATTCGATGCTGATCAGGTTTGGTGTCCCTGCCCCTTTCCCTCTGGTAATCAGCTGCATGTTATCGTCATAGCAGCAGTGCTGTGCCGCAAGCGTCGTGCTTTCCAAAGAGAGCATGGAGCGGATGCAGTACCGTGCGGTGGGCTTATAGATCTCCAGTTTTTCCTTTGGACCACTTGCATCTTTCCAGCGAAAGTTTTTCCTCTTACTTCGGTCATAGATTTCAGCAGTGCTGTATGCAACTTCTCTGGGGTAGGAGCACGGGCAGCTGGGAAGGTCATTGACCACTTTGTGCATGTATTTCTTCAAGAACTCACTTTTGCAGCTCATCCATCTTTCACAGCTATCAGTATCTGTTTAAGGGCAGGAAATGGAAACTTAAGATACATTATGCAGCATCCCAGTTCGTGTAATCAGCAGTGATAACAAACGAGTAAATGAGTAACTGTTCAGCACCAGTGCTTTGCTTAAGAATGAAAGGGCAGTCAAAGCTCGCCTCCCTGCCAGCAATGTGTTAACGTGCTGTCTGGTCAGGTAAAAGCAATCACAGTGTGACTGGCTTTAGGGCCTCAGGCAGTGCCAGTCTGAATTACGGCGCAGCACCACGCCAGTAAGAATCTTTGACATTTCTTCTGCCTGGGAAACTCTAATTGAGCTGTCGATAGCCCCATGCAGCACAAGAGACACTGTCAGGGGTTTACAGGCAACAGAACTGAAACAGGGAAATCAGGGTGATCTGATGCCAGTCTCCAGTTTAAACCACTAGTCCACACACTCACCTTGTAAGAACAGCAGATTCAGATGTCAGAGGATTAAGTTTCTCATGATGCTGGAAATACCAAGATGGCAAGCAAGGCCTGGATTACTTTTTCTGAAGTTCATTATCAAGCCCTAATTCAGTCTTTCTTTTAACTAACAAATACTTTTGCCTGTTTGGTCTCCATCTTCCCGAAGGGGTATTTCAAGCAGCTGTAGTTCAAACATGGAGACTGACAGCTGGCAAACGCAGCCAAAAGTGATTCAGGTTCTGAAAGGGTGTATGTGACATAATATTGGAGTGTCCCTACATTAGGAGGATTTAATGGCTCCAGAGCCATGACTTACAGCTGGGATTAAAGAGATTTATGCACTAGTAGTGTATTTAACACTGGTACTTCATTATTTTGCAAGAGTCTTGGAAGAATCCAGTTAAATATCTCCTACCTAAAACATATTTAAGGTGTCTGTATGGTGCTACAGGTTTTTTTAAAAAAACCTGCACATCTTGGTCAACACCTACTTAACAGGACTCTGGATTAAGGCAAAGACTGGGACCTCAGACTCCCACAGCAAACACTCTTGCAAAATATTTACTTAGTGATCTGTGTCCTGTTATTCTATCTCCTTAAAGAGTCCCATCCCGGCTGTCATTAACTATTGTGCTCTGCCACCATAGGAGGGAGGTGCTGGGTTACATTATTTATCCAAATAGTCCAGCATCCAGTGTCTGAGAGTGACCACACTATGGACTCATTGGAGGGATGAAATCAGAACGCTACAGAGGCTGGGCTGTGTTCTAGGTAGATCACTATCAACTCACGCCCCATACAATTGCTTTGGCCATCCCCACTGCAGCACGCACAGCTATAAAAGTTATGCAGGCTCATAAAAGTCATTGTCATGGTTTTTCTTAATGTGACAGCTGTACCTAAAATGCTTTTATAATCGCTTCCATTCAAGGCTATTTCAGCAAAACACTAAACGGTGTTTTGATTTTTTTTCCCCTCCACTAGTGTGGAGCCTTACAGCTCTCTTCTGAACTAGGACAGAGAATCCCCATTTTGTAATGAAAGCAGCACAGAAATTTGCTAAGACCTAAGAGGAGAAAGATTCTATGACAGAAGGAAGCTAAGGTTTAGGTTGCAAACTTAAACAAGATAATAAGTGGCCATTATAACTGACATGTTAACGGTAAACTCAAAACCTTGGTCCCGCAGTGAGAGTCAGAACGGGACAATCTAGGGAAGTCTCTTATCTATTACTGGAAGATTGACTAGGCTGCTTACCAACTTCAAACAGCTTGGTAGCGTTGAAGTCTTCACTTCCTGCCAGTAAGCTCACTTCTGTGGCAGCTGTCCGGAAGGTATCTTCGATCCCTAAGACAAACACGTGTGAGTGGTGGTGGCATTTTCCCATTAAAACACAATGCAATCAACTGCCTCCCCACCATCCCCTCCCTGCCCAGTTCTACAAGGCGCTTTTGTTTGGCTGGAAGTAATCTGCTGGAGGGAGTGTTCATTTAAAAGTCTAATGACCGAGGAATCTGTGGTGTTAGGCAGATAAAGCATCAGCTTAGCCCAAAGGTCAGAAGTTTTCAAACTTTAGAGCTTAGGTTATATTTCAGCAACAAACCGGTCACTTATGAACACAGTGCAGGGACAGCAGCGAGGGAACCAATTCTGTTCCACCTCTTCCTGACGCAAGGCTTGCCAGCATCTCCCAGTAACTCAGGTAGGAGCTTTGCACACACTTCACCAACAGCCTCTTGGCCACCTTTATGTGACCAGCACCTTCTCCATGTACCACAAGCGACTGACAAGATGAAAAAAGCAAGTGCTCTAAAGGAAGCTCTAAAGCACTTGGGTAAAATGGGATGTCTAAAGGAGACAGCCTCTGTGCCACTTTCTGCAACAGAGTGACATGCCTGAAGATAGGTAAGTTCATGTCCATATGTGAGCAGCCATTCTTCAGGAAGTACAAGGAGGAATGATGCTGTTACAAGACGACTGTCACTGCTTGGTCTCTCCCAGTGCTGGGCAGTTGAAAGGTGTGAGTAGGCGAGAGATAAATAGCATCGCCAATCAATCCCACCCTCCTCCATAGCAATCAAATATCAGGATCTTAAACTATCAGGATCTTCCAACAACCTCCAGTTAAGTGTTTGCTATCAGTAGAGACAAACACAGATTGCCAGAAAATTATTAATTGATCTTGCCAAAGTAAACATCCTTTCACTGCTGCTTTAGCTTGGTCTACCAAGCAGCCGAGTGTTTCCCTAACGCTTCTGAGCATGTAGCCTTAAAACAAATGGCTCTTCAAAGAAATATTTGAACAGGTTTGGGTTTTTCTTCCTCTCCATTGAATTAAAGACCTCCAAAGAGAGCAGAAAGCTCTTTAATACGTGATGACTATATGGTTAATAATGAAGTCTGTTCACCATCCATCTTCTTGCCAGTGAACTTTCTCCTGATCTCCTAAACTGGGGCATAATAGTGGCTTGCAAAGCTTCAAAACAGCCTCAGGCCACTTTTCAATAAAATTATCATCGGGTTTTGCCTTAGCTCCAGCAGTAGATGCGGAATAATAGATACCCAAGAACCCATTACAAGGCAGTAGTTCACTGCTGGAATCATGAACAGCAGAAGCTGAGCTTTGCCCTTGTCATTTTAAAAATGTCAGCACAGCCTCAAAGAGTGAATATATATTTTGCTAGCTGATCGTTGGGGGTCTGTTATATGACATAATATATTCTTTCAAGTTCGCCACTGTTTGATGCTAGCTGGTAATAAATGCTGGAGAATATAACTGGGGGCTACATGCTTTCTTCTGGAATTAACCCCTTATTATTGAGGTTTTAGGAAGTACGAGAGCACCCAGATACATTTTTCTGCTGAGCTGCCTAGCAGCCATTACCTTGCAAGGGATGCGTGCACCCATCTGTGAGTGAGAAACTTCTCTCCAGCTCTCTCACCAAGACTCCTAAGACTGACATTTCACTCCCCATCAAAAAACCCTGACCTCCAGTTCAAGAATTTCTGCCTTTCTGAGTCATTAAGTAAACTCAGTGAAATGCATAGCACCACAGCATGTGTTTTTACTTCTCTCCGATCTTGGGGAGTAATGAAATTGCACATAGCCCATGCATTGTGGCAACTGCTGCATCACTGCGCTACAAACTTGCTTGATCCAAACACACAGCAGCATGTCGGGAACATCACGGGAAAGTCTTCCGTAGGAGCTTTGTATGTTTATGATCTAGGTCTGAGTGCTCAGCCCTGCTTCCACCAAAGCGAAGACTGCGTGGTAAAGACACCTCCGTCATTGCATTCAAATGTCATGGGCTGTAGATGCGTGGGAGCTAAGGTAAGGGTCCTTGGCTATATCTTCTGAATACATTCAAGCTGAAACTATACATTCCTTCATCCCATTGTGCATGGCTGTTGCAGGACCAAACTTGCTGTTAGATAATTCTCCAGTTATCACTCAACAGGTAATGAAACAGAGGTGATGCCTCCACCTTAACATTGACTTTGTAGGACAGGAAATTTTGTAGCTTAATGCCCAATGAACCTGAAATCTCCGGAGTGAATGCAAAGCAGGTATCTACAGCATTTTTTTCTTATTAATACACACAGAGTCTTAAAGCAACTCTGTATACATTAGGCACAAAACCTAAAAGCCATATGACTGTGGGGAGCTATTTGTTCACAGCGCAGTCACGCCCTTCCACTGCACGGCAAAATAGGAGCTTGCTGAGGTGATGGTCAGCACAGCTGGTTTGAAATTCTAAAATTAATATAAATTTGTTTCAAGACAGTAGATTACACCCTTTGGAATACAAAATGTGCTGTGCACAAAAATGACTGCCATAACCTAAAAAAAAAAAAAAAGCCTGTATTTGTCTTTTAAGTCCCAGGGGATCGTAGGCTGCATCCAGCAGCATATTATTACTAGCAAGGAACCTGCCATTTCATAAATGGCCTTGAAAACCAGCGTGTCTCTTCCCACTGAAACGCATACGTAGCTGGGGAACCAACAGACCCTGGGCTTCGTGTACAGGGGGCTCTCCTCCCTGCCTCGACCGCCTCTCCCCACTCTCCTCTGACAGCCGTCCGCGTGAACGTGCTCACACCTGGGCAGTTGGGCCGGTCGCAGGTCCGTGACTCGGTGGCAGTGCAGGCGTACCCGCAGGACCTCGTCCGCTTCTGGTTGCCGCTCCCACAGGTGACGCTACAAAGGGACCACGGGCTCCAGTCTCCCTCACCATCAATATAATCTGTGTAAGAACAAAGATGAGGAAGGAAATGAAGAAACAAAACTCCTACTACCCAAAACTACTGTGTAGTGTTTTTTATTAAGGAGGCAAAACAAGAATGGAATCCAGATGTCTCTACCTGAAGCTTGGGCTGAATGCCAGGCGTAAGCCTGCTGTTTAAATGGTTTTCACACTTGATGCTCCTCAGGGAAATGCATGCAACATTATTTGAAAAAATATTTCCTTTCTCTTTTGACCTTTTGGCAGCTGAGAATCCTCAGCTGCAAAGCTGGGTCATGAACCAACAGTACACATCTATCCACATAATTTCCCTGCATATAGGAATATGTTTTCTGACCACAGACTAATCGGGTGAAGGATAAATGAAGTTTTCTTTTTCTTCTTCTCAAAACACACAGCAATAGCACAACAATACTCCCTTAATTTTTAGGACACAATGAATGTTGGACTGTGGGAGGCTGGGGGTCACGCGTGAAAATTGCCATTTGGCTTTTCAGCCCCTTGAACAGGAAACAGATATTACAGGAATAGGGCCATGAATATAGGGAACCGCATGAGCACTTTGCACCAAGAACAACGGGCAATTTGTAGTGTTTCATGCAAATTATTAAACAGCAAATCTGGCTGTTTACTAGCAGGAACTTTCTGAAAACAAAACATGACTTTATTCTCTCCTGGTAGACAGCCGAGAGCAAACAATACTGAGTCTGCAACACCGCGGCTTGGTGCCACCATAAGCATCTAAACCCTTAGAAGCAGTCTCCTTTGTTTGCCAAGGTAACTGTTGCACTTCCCATCTTGCGAAGGCCACCACATGGAGTCCATGAACCCATCCCAGTTTTCTTGCCTTTCCAATGGCCTCCCCAGCTGAGTGTTGCCTCTTGCTAGGGAATACCTGGCTTAATGGACTTCTCTGCAACCTACAGGAGATGTTTAACCAACCTCGTGATCATAACTTGCAGCCTTTGCTCATTTGGGTTAAACCAGTACTGGTGGCAAAGCCAGCTCGGGTTTAGTGACTCCGAGCCCGCCCTGCTCTATAGCTATAGGCTGAGCGTGTATGTACAGGCAAGGCATGGGGACAGATCCCTGTCTGCACTAGCCTCTGTGCTACACGCGATTCCCGCTCCCCCCGCCACTGCCATGCTGTCTGTGGGCTGCCTGAGCTGGTTAGTAGAACATGTAACTTGATTTGTACCATATGTAATGACTGACGACATCTCTGTGGGGTGCTATTAAACATTTATTGCCAGGAGTATGGGAAGGTTATACATCTCTCTCGTAGCTAGCTGCCTAGATGTGTGTTCCTCGTGGCAGGGACCTACGTGCTTTTCCTCCTTCTCTTACCCTGCTGCCGATCGAGAAGCCATCACACCGATCGAGAAGCCATCACACCAGCATCAGGTGTCTGGGGTGTGACTTGGGGGGGACCATGGCTACCGACTGTGCGCAAAGGCCCGTGATTGTGGGACTTGCCCTCAGGCGGGCACCACAGCAGTCTGAAGAGGCGTTAAGACATCTTAGGAAAACGCGACCTGCCCTCTCTCCCTGGCACTGCTCTCCTTCCCAGCTCTTTCCCAGTTCTGAATTGTGCTCTCCACGTGGCTGGTGAGGAAGAGGGTGGGTGAGCAGGTGCAATGCTTGTCAGAGAGCCCAGCCCGGGGGCCAAGAAGGGCAGGCAGAGCTGCGCGGTGGTTTTTGGCAGGAGCAGGACACGGGAGGTAGAGCTGTGAAGCCTGAACAGGTCAATGGGTGGAACCAGCATAAGAGCCCAGTGTGGGCAGGATCTGCAGCTCCATCCACCCGGCCAAGGCCAATGGCACACGACATTTTAGGTTCGTCAGAAGGGCAGGACTCTTTTCCAGTGAGTAGGGTGCCCTGGTGTATGGCAGAGAGCTCTAGGATAATTTATAGGCCTCCTTACCTTATACTGTGCTATGAAACACACAGTATCTACTATTAGATACACCACGTTAGATTTTCAGCTGGAGCTCAGCCTGTTCTTCCTATTTTTGTAGTTGTAATTCTTGGGTTTTTTTTCTATCAATCAGAATTATTACTGAATGCAATTTTATTTTATCTAAAGGATTAACTACCTAATATACAAATTCTTGGCCATAAAGTGTGCCCGCAAATAAATGCAGGTGCAAAAAGAAGGGATGGACTTTAATCTTCTGGCCACAAAATTTAATATATATGTATGTGTTCACTCCATGAGAAATCTCAACTGTTAAGGCTCTAGGACTCAAAGTTAACCAAAACGGGGGAAAAAATAAGACGGGCTTAGCGCATGACAGCCAGTCTGCAGCATCTAGGGAAAGCAACAGAAGTGTCAGGGTGAATGCACTTGGCTTTGGAGCCCTGCTCTAAGTAAAAATCTTCCGTATTTACACACAGCATAAATCCGAGAAGCTCTGAGCTGCCTGTGGGCACATACTAGTTCACCTCCCTCGGGTCACTCCCACGTGGACAGTTACGGCCCCTTGGGGCAGGGAATAGCTGTAGCTCCTCTGTTTCTAGTTTCTGCAACTGTTCCATACAACAAGCTGAAAACAATTGTTTTCGCCATGACACATCTGGAAGAGAACTACACACGCAAATACACAATGTTCCTGCGGCACATGCCACTCCCCACACGTGCACCAACATAATTCATCTTATTTGCGTATCCACCAAATACTACCACATTTTAGATCTTGCTTATTTATCCAATAATTACATTTTGGTTCCCAAACCACCGCACGATTCTAAATTTGTACTTATCCTTACTCTAAAAATAAATACGAAACCTTGTTTCCTTTGCTTTTAAAAAAAGTACACTTAGGACTAAATAAAGGTCCTCTTATGGGATAACTGGTATGATTTTCAAGATTATAGACTTACTAGTGGAATGCAGCTACCACAGTACAGCTTGTGCATCTGCACAGATTTGTATTTAAAAGCTGATGAACGAAAGCCACATGTTGAAAAATTCTATTTTGCTTGGCCTACTTTCAGCGATGCCTCACCGTTCTCATTTCCCCCAAACTCATTTTTACAATCCCAAGTTGCCCATAAGAGGCCTGGAATGCAAACATACCATACTCTGGCTGCTCCTTGGACCCAAATGTCCGGTGACTGGGTGCATGACTATCCCACCCACCGAGAGGGTTTAGGAAGTTGCTGTCCTCAGTAGTGCTGTCATACTTGTAGTCCTGGTCACCGCTGCTCATGCGAGTCAAGGTGGAGGACCTCTGCCACCAGTTTCTCCAGTCAGGTGATGGGACTGGCCAGCTAGGCTTGCTGCTCTCTTTCTGCAGATCCTTGTCTGTCTCGGTGTCGGGGCCATCCACCACTTCAATGGTAACCTATGGGATTCAAAGCAGACCCGCACGTCCCTCAGTACCCCTGTCAGTCGGAAACTTTCCATACAGCGAAGCCAAATGACTGGTGCTGCCTTGCAAAGGGGCAGTGTCATACTATAGAGTTCGTGTGTTGTAAACCACATGCGGATTACTGAGCCCAGAGATACGCAGTGGCTGAGTGATTCCTTCTGCTACCTCTGCTGAATCAGACCTTGGAACAAAGGCTAGGAAAAATCCTGCACAAAATAATAACCCACGCTGCGCCTAAAACCTTTGCAGCAGAATTTTCTGCCTTATGGTGAAAAGATGTTTGAACCTAAACATTTATGAGCAGGAAAAAGAAAACCAAATCTGTCCCACTAATTACGCTGAGGCTGAATTTGAGGCTAGCGTGAAGCACACCAGCGAGCAGAGCCCGTGCTGAGGACTTGGACAGACTCAAGACAGGGTGAAGTCAGCCCACGAGTGGGAAGGTGGAAGACGTGAAGCGCAGGGTCTGCATGGGCTTTGCTCTCCAGTGGCAGCTCAGCCCAGCCCCTCGCAGGGTCTCCCTGCAGCACCAGCCTTTCACAGCTTCATACAATGGCATGGGCTGTCACCGCTATGGGAAACCATGCTCGGCGGTGATGAGAGCCAGCGGCTCGCTCAGCCATCACCCAGCAAGTCATTGGCTGCTAAGCCCTCTGAAGTAGGTGCTCCTTCTCTGCTGTATATAATAACATACAATCTGTTCACCGTTTCTGCAGAAGCCCAGAGCCAAGATTCAAAGCTTGCTGCCCAATTGCCTCCCAGACATCATGAATGTGAAGATCATTCTGCATAGGAACAACCCCCCCATTACTCCTCTGCTGAACAATGTGTAATCATGAAACTCTTGGGTGTGCATACAGGTGGCTAGTTAGGTAGAAATCAGAGCTAGCCATCAGAAACCTTGGCCCTATGAGACATGCAGGCACAGCGTGGCCACAGATAAACCGTAAAATGCCCCGATGTTTCGTGCCGAAGCGGTTCAGTGACTACATCAGACTGGCTAAACAGCCATGATGCAGAAGTGACTATCAGATACACCTACGATGTTTAATAGCTACAGCGGTACTCTTCATGTTTATAGATTTACAAAGCAGCTTTTCAAGACAATAATCCATGAAAATTGGAGTAAACCCAGGAAAAACAGAATAATGTGCTATTATGCTAAAAGTCATTTAAATGGCTCTATGGATTTGCATTTTGGCTAAAAGGTTTGGTTTTCTACAATTGTGATTAGTAAATTCACAAGACACAGAAGAAAGAGGAGTGTCTCATGTCTCTTCAGCTACCTGTGACCTACAGGAGTGTGACATAGGCAGCGAAACAGAACTGCTGCACAGAGCAGGCAATGCCCACACCTCCTTTTTTGGAGAAAGGAGAATTTGCATCTGTTTCATGCTTTGCAGCTGACCGTAGACCAAGCCATTGAAATGAAACAACTTTGAGGCTACTAAAAAACTCCACTGGGAGAAAGAGCAAGAGTGAGGGAAAGTGCAGCTGTCAGCCTAATAGCATCTTTACACAAGAGGGATTTTACTCCCAGACTAAATATGGAATTGGAATGATTACTTCATTAAACCTCAGTTTCTGCAGACCAAGAATTAAAATGGATTTCATAAGTCTGGAAACATCAGGGTTAGTTCAGGGATTCAAAATTGTTGCATCTATCCAAGCAAAACAGAGTTTTCACAATAAGTGAAAGGAAATAGCGTTACTGAGCCGCTAGCACTGTGCACTGCTGGCTAGTCGCAGGGCTTTAGTACTGCCCATGTGAAAATTAGCATGACTAGTACTTTAGTAGCAAGTATTTTTAAGACCACATTAACTCTGTAAGCAATGACTCAGCCAAATGAAAAAAAAAACAACAAAACAAAAAAAAAAAAAAGAAAAAGAAGAAAAAAGACCCGCTCATTAAAAAAAAGCAGGGGGCACTTGATAATCATTCTGTTTCTTTGGTGGTCTGTAGATACAGGATGGTGAATCAGCAGGAAGTCGCGTTCTTTCAGCCAGGTGCAGTTAGAAGAACCGCAGGCATTTGATTTAAAATATTTCTTCAAGATGCCAAGTCAGTTTGAGCAAAAGAGGGTTTGCAGGGACAGAGGCACGTCTGCTGAGCTGTGCGCTACGCTGGGGAAGAGAGGCAGGTGCAACAACACAAACATCCAGGGTCATAAGACCTCATCAGCCCTCCAGCAGCATTGCCCCTAACTTACCGTCGTATGGCACGTCTGTGCAGTCAGATATCTCTCTTCAGTCTGTTTTTGCTACCGAGGAGGTTTATTCCAAAGGCTTTAGTCTGACACACACCTATATTCCTCTCCCCGCTGTTTTAAGCTTTGATTACCAACTTGTTTGTTTAACATGTGGCATAAAAACCATAGATGAAAGCAATGCTATAAAGAACCCCGAGATAGTCTGAATGCCGCTCTTGGACATTACAACCCAGAAATCTTCAGCCAGCTCTCATTCTGTTTGTTTGCAGGGGCTCAGCTATGCTCTGCCCAGCCCCATTTAACTCTAGGGGACCTTCCAGAGACAGGGAGAAAATCAGTGAGCAACCCTAGTAATCCCTCCGTGGTGTGACCCAAAAGTTAGGGCAGAGGTGTGAGAAGAGGCTGCTGCTTTGGGCGAGCAATCGCTCCCCTGTCCCAGTCTAAAATTTTGAAAAATCAGCTTTCACTGAATTCTTCCCAGTGCTTACAGAGACTGTACAACATTAGCCCATGACTATACGTATACATGACACATACCCACGATACACAAACACGTATCTTGCTTGATCAGTTTCTGTACTGGGGTTTGTTTATAAAAAGGAAAAAACAAATCAGGTCTAGAACTAGAGTCATTGAAAATAAGCATTTAAAGCAGCTCTGGAAAAGCTTTCACATTGTGTAATTGCTCCCAAGAAAAACATGTTCTCTCAAAAATTAACAGATAGACCTGGTTGAGTATTTCTACCTTGGAGACTGTTTTAAAGACTTCATTTTCTCTAATTCTCCTTCCAGTGATTATCAAAAGTGTGAAGATTATTTATTTTTTTCACATGCTTCCCAAAATATCTGTGGTAACATGGTTCTTGTATAAATTCACAATCACCTCCAGAAGTATTCAAACCTAAAATGAAGCCACTTCTTTTTCGGTTGCGTGAGCTATGAATAAGGATGTGACTCTAAAAACTGTTAAAAACAATTGGCACAGGTACATTAAAACAACAGCTTTGCAGTCAATTTCTAATGAAACAACTGTATCAAGCACAGATGTCTTGAGACACCAACATCCAATTTTCTCCTGGCCAAAATTATACAGAAGATAAATATTATCCTGCCTGTTGGAGTGCACAAAAAGTTCTGTGTACTTCGTCCTGTTTACTGGGATGATGCTTCTGAATTCACTTTAATGGTGTAAACATTGTCCTAAGCAACTTCATGTTTCAGGAAGAACTTCGCAATATTGTGCAAGGAGTGGATTCAACGACATCCTCCGTTTCCTTCAGGCAACTGATACAAACCTGCAACGCAGAACTTGCCATTCCATAAAGGTGGGTACATGCAATTCAGCAATGAGGTGATTATAACAGCAGAATAGAAATGAGTTCATTGTAAGACACTGAAATGGTAAATTTAGATTTACACCACATCACAACTTCAGTTAAAATGATACCAGTAGTGACAGCAGTTTACTTCTGGTTGACAGCTCACTTAGAACAGTTTTCTGGACTTGATGGAAAGGGAAGGACCCTCAAAATTTGCTGGGAGCAAAGAAGCCAATGATGTGACTCGAAACCTGGAATTTGTATTTACTGCTGTCACTCCTAACTGCACTCTCTGATAGGCCCAACCGAACCCCAGAACTGAAAATCTGGTCCAAAACCCAGCTCTGAATTTTGCACTCTGCAGCAAGCTCTTGTTATACCATGACATGAAGAAACCCGTGCAGGGGTAGTAACAGCCCTGGCACTGGAAACGGTTTCACTGTGGCCCTCTGGCATCCTGCTCTGCCAAGACCAGTCTCTCCAGCTTGCCCAGAGGACTAGCTAGTTCCCGGCTTGGCTACGCCGAGCGGCCGGTGCTGCAGCTAGCTCAGTGAAGCAGACATACCGACCCGGGGGCACGGCCTGGGGAGCAGGGAGTTTTCCACAATACAGACCCAGCCCAAGGACCAAACCAACGAACGTGTACTCTCTGCTTTTCTGGGTCTTAATTTAATTAAAGGGACAATTGCTTTGCTACTACCTTAAACTAGTAAAGCCTCACAGGCATTAGAAGAAATAGGCACTACTGGAGCCCTCCAATTCTCACTGTGCCGGATTAGGGATGAGAGGTACTGGTCCGTGCTCAGTACGACAGCTACTGCTGAGTCTTCTGTGACAACTCCGAGGGTTTTGCTTTCCAACGCAGTGAAACCAGCAGCTTCAAGTGACAAATGTAAACGCTACCTGAAAAATACTTCTAATAAAATGTGTTAAAAGTGACATGTGCTATAAATGGAGGTGAATGAAACAGCCATGGATGAACCCGGAGAAGAGCTGAAGCCTGCAGTTCTGTTTTTACATGCAGATCATACAGCCTTATTTCTCTGTAGTTGTGTAGGTTCCTAGAGTGGGTAGTTCTGTGTAAATGTTTTTTAATGAGAAGGTAGAAACTGAATAGATACCAAAGAGAATAAATAAATGCAGCAGCACTGGAATGGCAGGAGTGGTGGACATGGCCCACAGGCCTCACGCAAAGGGATAAAGGCAACACATCACCAAGCAGGTGGCATTAACTTCTGGCTTAAAGTCACTCCCATCCATTACTACCAACCCTGTGTCTCAAAGCGAGGATAATAATCACAACATACACTGATTTACTTCAGTTTTCCAAGGCCCATCAGTACGTTTTTAGGACAGGAATCCTACCTAACTCAGCACAGTTTCTACTTGGACTTGTCACCTCATCCAAAACGTTCAACACGTCCATCACAGCCGGAACTCACCCAGCTGTGTTTCAGGTATACCGGTCGTGAACCTTGATCAAGATTCAAGTTCTCTGAAGAGCATTAATATCAACAAAACACCCTTGCCCAACAAACTGTAAGGAACTTTCCCTTCTCTGCTCATTTGTCATGCTGTCGAGCACTGCTAGGAAAGCAGCAAAGCAGTGGGGCAACAGAGAGCAGCACACGACCCGTTCCTGTACGCAAGCCCGGGAAACCAGGAGTAAAAAGAAAAGGGGAGGGACAGGAGCAAGAGTTCAACTGCAAGTTGAAGCATCTGGCTCCAAAGAGAGGATTGGCTGCCGAGAAGAGCTGAGCGGTTGTAGGAGGCTGGTTGGAACAGGCAAGAAAAACCCATCAGAAATGGAAAATAAGCAGGTTCCTATACACCTCCTGTGTGACTTCGTTGTGTTACTCAGGGGTAAGAATGATTGTGTCTTGCTCTGAATAATAGCCCTGCCCAATTACAAGGTCTGTGTAAACATCCCTCGACTTCCCTTCCTCCTGGAAAGAGTACACAACCAGGGCACAATACAGCAATTGCTGTCTCACAGGAAACCAGAGAAGGAACGGCCGTAAAGAGAACGCGCGGGAGTATGTTTTGACCTGCTTTCTCAGGCTGAGTTTTATGTCTGTTTATTAGGTTTTTTAAATTTCCAGGTATAATTTCTCTTAAAAATGTTATTTTGGGACTGTGCAGTAGAATAGAGAAGAAGTTGTGGGTCTTTGAGAAGTAAACGTGGTCACTGTGCTAGATGAACACACACAGGCTTTTTTCTCCTTTCCAACCTCCCTGTCCTAGAAGGACTTTTAAATTAGCACCCCCAGGACTATAACTTACAGAGCCTGAAGCCATTGTGCAAAAAGAAAAACGAGCATTGATTCTGCTCTCGCTTGCCAAACAGCTGATGAGAAATTTGCAAGTCAACAAGTGTCATTATTTCCATTCAGGTCAGTACCATTAACGAGCAAGAATTAACTATAATCCTGTTTTTCCCGAAAGAGCAGGCCACCTTTTACAACCTTGAGGCAAAGAAATAAACTTTCATTGACTCTGTAATGAATTAATAGGAGTTTTATCTCCATGAGGCCTGACTTGCTGCAGGACTATCAACCAGGAACTTAAGGAAGCTCCTGTTCGTGCCCCTAAGTAAGCAGAGTAAATACAACGCAGAACTTAGGGAGGCTGTTCCTGAAAGAGCTGATCCTTGAGCACGAGAGCTCTGGCATTAATGATGTTGCCCAATGTTTTCCAGTTTACAGGGCTAGGCTTCCCAATTCTCTGAATTCAGTAAAACTGCTGACATAGTTGGCTGACACATTTCCAAGATCAGGTGGTGGAAAAAGAGGTCATAGCCGGAGCAGTTACTATAAAGACAAGCCAAGGAAATGTTTCCTTTTCATTTATCTGTTCTCTGGGTCTAAACAGTAAGTGCTGTTACCAATCAGAGAAGGTTTTTGTTTCCTTCTCTGCACTTTACATGATGTTCAAACAATGATGTTAGATTACTTACCTCAGGCCACAATCTGGGGCCCCCATAACTTCCCTATTTCTCCTTCCTAAGGCTTTCTGGAAGGCTTCTCCTAGCATGAGGGATGTGTACAGCCACCACATGTTGAACATGTTTACTACCTTGGCCCGTCAAGAACCGGACCCGCACTTGATCCAAATCTGTTAGGCTGCTTAACATTGCAAGCCATCAATGACGTAATGGAGAGTCAACTCAGGATCTTTACGTACATATTTCTTAGACATATCAAAAGAATGGTAATTTTGTGGCCTGGGGAACTATAAGAAGCCAGGAATTAAATCCAACCAGAAAACCAGTTCTATTGCTGTATCGTTTTTACAAGCACATCTTAGGCAGAACAATGCATTGTTGTGTTTTAAAAAGACTGCTTATTAATGCAAATTTTGCTTTAAGGCTTGGAATTAAAAGAAATCACTCATTTTTTCCTAATCCTTGAAGTTTCAAGACGCAAGCGGCTTGTAAGAGGCCATTCCAAACCCAAGAACAGTTTGAAGAATAACACATTACAAAGTTTCTTGCAGAAAACTTTTTTTTTTTTTTACTCCAGGCAGCTGCTGCAGAAATTAAAAACTTTAAGTCTCGGTTCCATACAGAGGACCACATTTTGAGCTGAAACTTAAAGACTTGCTCTCTTATAACCTTTGGGGATGGTTGCATTATATAATGGCATACCAAAAGAGACAAATTTTGCAACCGAGAATTGCAAACAGAATTTAAAATACCCACTTAATATCAATGAAGATGATATGTTCCTAAATGGCAACAGCGAAGATGGGTTTAGTATCATAAATAGGACTATATTGATACCCACAATTATGCAATATCAACTCTATCCAAAAAGAAATCCAGAAAAAAACATTGAAATACGTGCATTCACTGAAGACAAGAAGTGTATTATATATATAATATATTTTTATATATTATATTATATTGTATATTATATTCATTCTCTCTTGGTGCTATTGGTAGCGAGACAGCGTGTTGTGACTGCATCTCATGGAAGGCAGGCTGAAAGTTGTCTTGGTTCAGTAAAGTAATTTTGTGCAACTCATAAAAAAAATCACACATTAACACAAATTAGTACCTGAATGTTGGGATTCTGCCCATTGATATCTGCTTTTGACAGGTCAGGGAAGTTTGGGAGGTCCAGGAGGAAAGATCTGGGTCCATCTCTTTGCAAGGACGTGTGCCCGTTTTCCTGCCTGAATCGCTGCTTAGGGAACGGCCGGTGGGCAGCCTGGAGATCAGGGTATTCTCTTCTGTCGTCAGGGTTCAGGGTGAAGCTGTCTTCAGGAGAAGGGTCATCTGCAGTGAGTGTGTTCTGGGGAAAAAAGCGATGCACTATAACAACAACCGAGAGAGCGCGCAGTGCTGCCAGTGCCTCCGTCTCCAGCCTCCTGCCAATGACGGCTGCAGAGTGCGCACAGAAAGCCTCACAGCACCCAGACCCACGGCTTGGTACTGAAACACACGGCATTTATGGCTGGTATTTTCTAGGGTGCTCCTGAGTTTGGCATCTGACTCTTGCTAAAATATACTTGGTTCCAGCGGTGCAGATCTGTAACCGTCTGACACAAGACAAAACTGGGTGCTTGGCTCTTTCGGGTTCCTGCAGCAGCCCAGCCCAGCGGTGAGCACCTACACATTGACACGAGCACCTAACTTAAAGCAAATCAGGAAACATGAAACTCTGAAGCAACCGCTGGCAGATTATATCACATTAAACATGGCCCTAAAATGGCGAAAGGTATCTATTACAAATCGGTTTAGTTTGCTTTGCTCCAAAGTGGAGCAAAACCACCGACTGCTCAGTGCATGTGGAAATTTATGGTATTAAAAGATCCTACTGCTGAACTGGCAACCTCCTCCTCTCTCTCCTCAGCCTGCAACAACTTCCATCTCATTGTCTTTGTTCCTCACCCAATTGCTCTGGTCTTGAACATCTGAACCTTCCTTCCTCTGGGATCTCATTTTCATGTTTCCCTAATGGTGGGATTGAATTTCACCAAGTTGCGGGTCAGTGGTTAATGCTTTTGTTATTGCTGAGCGTACTTTCGGGTTCTGTAGTATATTACAGCAGGCTGCCTTCGAACCAGTAGCACTGCTGCCACTGCCTTTGACCCCCCCCGAGGAGATACATTTAGTATCAAAACACAGACTCCCGGGGTTAGGACTGGCCTCGGGACGCGGGGAAAAAACCAGCCGAGAAGTCAAATCTTCATATGGCTACCAAAAAAATGCATGGGGCAGATTCAGCCTAGGTTTGCTTTTGACTCAGCTGAAAAATTTTAGGCTTGAGGTCTTAGTACGACTGCCTGGGGAGCTTTTATTTTCAGTTCATAAAGAGACAGCAAGCATGGCGAGGGTAAATGTTAAAGACCTATCTTTTAAAACAAGCACAATTAAAGTGGAATGGCCACATGTGGTTCTGGCTCCGCTGAAGCATATTTTTGCCAGCATCTCTGGTTAAACGCAATCTCCATCCAGCTCCCCTGGCTCAAATTAAGCGAGCATACCTTTTGTTGAGCTCTCAGCGAGATAACAGCTCCAACGCCTTTTCTTTTATTTCGTGTTTATTTGCTTAGAAGGTTCTAAATTGACCTCTGAAGAGATTTGTACAATATAATCTGCGCACATTACAGGAAAACAGTCAGTGAGTTAAAGAAAACAAGATTTAAGAGTTAATCCGGGACTCTGTGAAATTGTCTCAAGAAAAAAACTAAGGTGGTTCTCCTCTCCCCTTCTTGCTGCACTGCATTTGGAAAGAGCAAAATCAGATCTGGCAGAATTAGTGTTGTGTTGGTATTTTCATGATCAGAACGGTAACACTGTGAAAGTGCCAAAAGGAGGTTTTTTTCCATCTATCTACGGCACAGAAGCAAAAAGTTCATTCTGAATTAAAGTAGTACATGTACAGTGCTAAAAACGTATCTGCTCCTGACAGTCTGTCTTGCTTGAAGGATTCTCCTTGCTGAAGACCAGGCAGGACTTTCAGATGCCTTTGGTGGGCCACACACCTTAGTCAATATATTAAGTCCAAAGCAAATCACGCAGCAGCCAGCTCTGGCAAACAAAACTGAGGGCCACTTGGCTAACTTCAGGGTCCTTACCCATATGCTAGTGCTTAACTTAACACTTACCAAACAGAATTTAACTCCAAACTTCTTGATGTGTGAGGATTAAATGGCTTCTCGGTTACGAATGACTAACAACAAGGTGTAATCGTGCTGTTATTAAATTACTTCAGACAGGAACCAAAAAAAAAAAAAAAAAAGTGGTACTTCTTAACTACTTTTTGCTTGGGTATCATGCCTGTAAGCTTACCTTTATTAAAAATAAAGTGAGATTTTATTAAAAAATAATAAAATTCTCAGAGATGATTTAATACTTTCCCTATCTGCTTGCCACTTCAGGAGCATCCTGATTCTCCACAGTAACATACCATACAGCTAGAGCTGGCCAAGGACTCTAGAGACCTACACTTAATCCTCTGATAAGACTCGCTGTGCGATCTTGGCAGGTCACGGTCTGTCTGTGCCTCGGTGGGGATAACAGCACTTCCCTTCCTCACTGTGATGTTTGCGGGGAGCTCAGCAACTACAATAATAGGGGCTATATAAAAAGTTTTTAATAGTGTCAGACAGATGGAAGATCACATGGAGTTAGTTAGAAAATTGTCATGGTGAAGTAATGACATCAGGCTGATCGGGCCCACTACCAAGCTGCTTGGGGCAGGGACTGTCATTAATTACAGACTGAATGAGCTGAGATTGTTTAACGTTAAAAAGAAACACAGAGCGGGGACATGATAACTGCTCTATGCCAAAGGTGGCTGCAGCGAGGAGGGGGATGGACCACGCTGCTTGCTCAACGTGGACACGGGCAGGAGACCCCGGTTCAACGTCAGGTACACATTTCTAACGGCAGTGACAGCCAAGCTCGAGAGCAGACTTTGGCGGGGAACGTGGAGTTTGTCTTTACGAGCGGGGTTGACCAATGCCTGGCAGGAAGGACGCAGGTTAAACAGCCCGTCCGTTATCTCCTGCAGCCCCTGCCACGCGAGGACAAGGCCACGCTCGGCATCCTCGGGGCGCCCGTGTCATACCGCAACATGAGCCCACAGAAACGCTCCATATGCACCATCAGGGTTTGCTCATGGGACCATGAGTGAAAGGCCATTCGTTCCCAGTTACTAAAATGACCAGAATGCCTATTTTTTAGGTAGATAATTCTTGGTGTAGTCTCTAAGCCGATCTGCAGTAATATTAGATGTGTATATTCCTGGTAAAAAGCTGGAAGAACCTGCCGTCAACAAAAGGTGCGTTTGAACTGTATGTGAAGAGGAGGATATGGGCTTACTCTGTTCTACTGCACTAACTCAGGCAAAGGCTCCTCCAAGGCCAATCCAGCAGGAAAGTGTGTCCTTACAGCAATGCCGGCATCCTTT
Organism: Bucorvus abyssinicus; assembly: GCA_009769605.1. Taxonomy (NCBI): domain Eukaryota; kingdom Metazoa; phylum Chordata; class Aves; order Bucerotiformes; family Bucorvidae; genus Bucorvus; species Bucorvus abyssinicus. The sequence goes on along the minus strand of CM020031.1, from coordinate 6,893,451 downwards.
CTGAGGAAAACAGGGCTTGAGCTCCAAAGTGAAGAGATGACATTTAATGCCTTTTTTTTTTTTTTTTACTTTCGGGTATACACAGTCTGTATTCCCAGTTGCTTTTGGGACAGCAGTGTGCCTTGCCTTCCTTCAAAAGCTATGACGCTTCACTCGGAACTCCTGACTGGGTTTCTTTGAAGTTATGGCATTTCCAGTTCAGGCACATTGGTTTCTTACTCAAACGATGCATCTGCTCTAAATATTTTAAGATTTTTTTCCTTCATTTAATGGGATTATTCATAACTTTTAAACTTTCCATTAAGATGATTTTAAGCGGTTACTCATGCTCGCTGTCAGCTCCAGTTCTGCTGCCCCATGGGATCGGATGTTTATAGAAGTTCCTAACACACAAACAGCGTGGGATTTCTGAGTGTTCTCAGTGTGGACAGTATATAAGGGCAGGAACACATTATTCACAGCTGTGTGACAAGGCAACGAAACAAACCCGAGAGAGAGAGAGAACCTGCCATATTGTTTGCATTACAGAACAACACACCTTGCCGCACCCAGCACTGAAAAAGGGAGGGCAATAGTTCAGTGCGTATCAACGTCTTGTGTCCAGCTACAAACCAGGGAAGAAGAGCAATTCACAGGGATTTTGTGAGGATAACTTTAAATATTGGTGGGACTTGCACCATGGCAGGGGTCAAGGCACCAAGAGACAACCTAGCACAGAGGAAAAACTTCCTTCCTCACACCGCAGTTTAACCTTCCGATAATCCCTTCCCTGTCTTGCTTCTCCCTCTGTCACGTTAGACATTAGTTGCAGGGAAGCGTACCGTTTGTCTTCCCACGGAGAAGTTAAACAGAAATGGGAACTTGTAAAGATACCAAACTAGGGGAAAAGGGAATGCCTCTGCATTTTTAGCAAGCGGGGAATCCACCTCCCTCCTCTCTTCCTTATTTTAATCCCATTTCCAGTTCTGGAAAAACAACCGAGACAGAGAGTAAGCGAGGAATGACGCGCTTCTGGAGCAGCTGCTCTTTCTCTGTCCTTCATATTTCTTACCTTTCTTCATTCCCTCACCACTTGCCAAACTGAGGGCACATCTGAAAGTCCTGCTAATTACAGAGTTGAAAGAATTTGGGAGAATTGCTGCATCCCTAACGGCTCCCAGACAGCAAGGGAATCTATTACTAAATCCCTGCTACAGCTACATCGCTTTTTTGTTTCTGACGTACTCCTTTGAAATATCTTGTAAAATGATCTTGACAAGAGGTCTTGAATTGAAAACCGACAGTCTGTCAAGGCACTTTCATGATGCACCTGTACAGCATCTTCAACCACCAGGAACAAGGAACGTTTATTTATTAGGAAACTTCACAGACGCTATAAAAGATTATATTGCTATCAGAGACAAAATGAGGCCGGGGCCTCCTCAGAAAACCATTACAGCCATTAGGACTGGTTTCATTTCCCACCTGCCTAAACAGATTGTTTTGATTTTGAAGGCTGTTGTGTGTTTCCAGCTTAGCGCTAAATGATCACTTTAAAATTAACCGGTCCGGAGAGGCTGAGTCACACACCGGGATTCTACACGAGACTTTCACTGCTGCAGATCCAAGACCCGTAGCGAACTTGGGTGATCCAATTCCGGGGGTTGATTTACCTTTTTGTCTGTCATGCGTATAAGCAGCACAGGACCTGGCAGGAAGAGGTATGAGGACAGTGCTAGATAAGCAGACCAGGGAGGTTAACAGCTGAAAAGCATTTTCAGAGATACATGGAGAAAAATGTCTTTCATGACTACTGCCACATAGAGTCCGGGCAGTCAGGAGACCTCTGTTCTGTTCTTAGCTCTGTCCTGGCATCAGGCAGATCACTTGGCTTCGTATTTAATTCCTGTGAGACTAGCTGAAAGCACGCCACGGTCCTGAGCCTCGGGGCTCCGGTCCCTCCCAAGAGCCACTGATGGTTCCTATCTCCAGAAGAAGTCAGGCCAGAGGGGTGTCGCATCAATCACCCAGCTACTGAGACTCTCTCATTTTTGCTGAAAATGTGCTGGTCCCCCATGTTCACATGTATCAATGAAGTGAAAGGCCTTACTCATCTTCAGCGAGATGCACAAATTAATCGTTGCAATAATTAATAGCACATTTTAGATCATCACTGTTCATAAATAATTTAAAATGGACTGCATTGACTTGTGTGTACACAACTGCTTTCACCAAGGGGCTCCAAAATACAGCATCTGCTTTAAACGTTGTGTGATTAGAAGATGAAACACTGATTACAGTTGGTCATTAATAATAGTTACATTTATCAGTGTCTATTTTATAATGATTCTCTTATTTAGCCTGGAAAAAAATTAGGAAAATGACGTTGTATCCAGTTCTTTCTAACTTGCAGCACGTCTGCATGCGTGACTCTGTGGCTATGCGAAGCCCAAACCCAGTCATCCCACAGGGTACTGCTACAGGACACATCAGCTTCCGGGGCTGCACGGCTCGCGAAGCGAGTTTGTTTCTGTGGAGAATAGGATGGAGTCGCAAATACTGTTGCAATTAGGACAGCGGAAATTCAGAGTAGACATGTTGCTCCGCAGTCACTGCTGGAGCAGAGGTCTTCTGTAGACAGCTTCAGTGTTGGGTGCCAGTGGCAGCACAGTTAGGCAGTGAGGTGCTTGGGATGTACCCAGCCCACCACAGCTGATATTCTGCCGTATGCTGAAATAGCTCTCAGGAGCTGCATACGGCAGAAGCAGAATCTCAAAGCATCGGGGCACATTTGTCTCAGAATCACAACTTTTTAATTTTAGATTTTTTACGCTAAAAACTTCTAGCCCTTATAGCCACACAGAAAAATTTGAGACCTGAACACTCAGCCAGGTCTTAGTTACGACTGCAGAGATCTTAAGTTGAGGCCCCCTTCACAACTAAGGTCTAGTAACTCCCACATCACTCTCTCAAGGCACATGGCAAATGCTACGACAGGACCTTTCACAGCGAGGGAAAAGACTGTTGCCTTGTTGGACCATCTGAACTGATACACCTTGAGTGCCGAAGCAGCCCTACACCACCATTTCTCCCCTACTGAGCCTGTTCAGTTACAGTCGTCAAGCTTTGGTCCATCCTTCACAGAATCACAGCATGGTAGGGGTTGGAAGAGACCTCCGGAGATCATCTTGTCCAACCCCCCTGCTAGAGCAGGTTCACCCAGAGCAGGTTGCACAGGACCTGTGTCCAGGCAGGTTTTGAATATCTCCAGAGGAGACTCCACAACCTCTCTGGACAGCCTGTTCTGGTGCTCTGTCACCCTCACAGTAAAGAAGTTTCTCCTCATGTTCAGATGGAACTTCCTGTGTTCCTGTTTGCGCCTGTTGCCCCTTGTCCTGTTGCTGGGCACCACTGAGAAGAGTCTGGCCCCATCCTCCTGACCTTTAGATATCCTGGCCCTTTAGATACCCCTCCCTATCCCCAGCATAGATTTAAGATCCCCTCTCAGCCTTCTCTTCTCCAGGCTAAACAGACCCAGGTCTCTCAGCCCTTCCTCACAAAAGAGATGTTCCCGTCCCCTCATCATCTTTGCAGCCCTTTGCTGGACCCTCTCCCATGCAGTCGCCCTGTGTTCAGTCTGTGGGTGGGAGTTTCTCTCACCAAGCTCCCCGTCTCTTCCACGCTGTTAGTAAACAGCGGGTCCACATCTGAACTGCTCTGGCAAACAACATTTTTTCCTCAAGAGCTTAAGAGGAAAACCAACCATATTATAGACAGATCTGGCAACCTTTTGCTACATATTGTGGACACACATTTCACAGTTTTTTTTACAGCTATTTTTTTACGCTCTGTTGTTTGCTTGCATTTCGTGTGTTCCTTCAGCTGGAAAATACAATCAGTGTGGTTCAGTTTGGAGGTGAAAAACTGCCAGTTTGTACAAACACTTTGATAATAAAAAGGACTCGGTGATGATTACATCTCAATGTCTATTGGAAAAAACAGAGGCCATTTAGCAATTTCTCTAACACAGGACACACTGGCGCTTTGTTCTTCAGCAGATATTCAGCCATCCATGGGACGGCCAAGCGCACAGAACTAAAATAGTGTAGGGCTTTGACAGATGTTCAGTGCCAAGTTTTGCTTGTCGTTAAAGATATTTTCAGTTGCCTAAGCTGGTGGTAAACACTTAGTTGTTCTTCTCGACTCTGAAGATCTTCCCTGTAATCAGTGCCTGGCTGGAGCTCTCCATACAGGCTGTGTTGATTTAGTGGTTGAACAGGCAAATAAATGCACAACTGAAGAGTAGCCCAACGATTCCATTCCAATAACCGGCGGTGCCAAAATGCATATTCTTTGAAAGTTCCAATTCTTTTTAGGCTTTATTAAACACTTGCATAAAATCAGTAGTATAATAAAGTTTTGAATAGAATCCATTTATACCATGGCTAAATTTAATTGGAAGAGTCTAATCTCACCCATCATTTGAAATCTGCATCATAATTTACACAGCAGGTTACAACAGAATGGGAAAATGTGCCTTAAGCTGTAATCAAAACCACAAAAGCAAAGGAAATCCAGAATATTAATGCTTTTGTACAGCGCTTTTTGGTCGGGCTTTGCAGGCCAGCACACACCAAGTCAGCGTAAATGAAAGAGAACAAACATACATCTGAAATGATTTTCGTGGCTTTGAAACTAGGTCCTTTTGCAAGTTTCTTTCACTAAATCACTAGGGCTAGGATTTCACTAGGTGAACCAGCTTTAATAAACCAAGTGTTCATCTCTCCCTAGCCAAAAGAGTAACCTTACTTGAAACCTTTTCAATTTCCAAAGTTGCCTTCAGCCGTTAGTTTCCAAGAAACTGCTATTCCCAGCCTCTCTGTCTGCCTCTCGTATGCCACTGAATATCCACCCTATGCTTTCAGAAGTGTCTATGACTCTGGCTCTGTTAGCTGGCAGATGTTTTTAGAGACTAGAAAGTGTTTAGTCCCTGTGGACTAAAAGCTACATGATGACCTCATCACATAAGCAAAAGCTAATAACGGGAAAGCAAGAAAGCAGACAAGTGTTATATTCCAAAAACATGATGTTTCCTGTGCTTCTGGCAATACTACTTCTGTGCCTGAAAAAAGGCAAATCACTCAAGCCTTGATGCTCAAAACATACGCACCACTGAAACACTGCAAGATAATTTACTCGACCCTCGCTTAGCTGCCTTCCCCACCAACACTCGTTTTTCTTTTGAGGGTAGTCAGAGGGCGAAGGCAGAGGAAAGGCAGTGGTTGTTTCCATTCAATATCTGCGCACCACCCTGTGCCTCGCAACACGCTCTGGAAGGGGTTGTTACTACACCCTGGAGTTCACAGCAGAACAGCAGCAGAAATCTGAGCGGCTGCCTCAGGACCACGCACCTCTGCTCCTGCGCAGGAGTATTCTTTCCAGCCCCAGAGTAGAGTTTTACCCTCTCCATTTAGAAAACTCCGGAGACTGATACACGAGCAACTGGAAGTCATTAGTACAGATGGCATCTGCACACGCAGCGCAGTAACTGTCTGATTTTTGTATCAAGCCATCAGCAGTGGACATGATGCCCTCTCTCTACATCTCCGAGAACTGCCCTAGTGACAGACCAAGAGAAAGAAACAAGAGGAAGCGGATATGCAAGAGAAAGGCCTCCCTCCAGTGACATGACGGGGAAGAAGAGCAAGCGGGTAGGCGGGCAGTACACCCTGACAAGACAATGTGAAGACCCCGCTCTGTTGAAGAGGGGAGAGGGAAAGGATTTGCCCTGGAGAGAAGCATGGGCTTTTTGTATTCTGAATTCTATGCATGTAGATATAAATTTCCTTAGAACAGTAAGGGAGGGGGACGATTTCCTAGAGCTGATTAAAGAAGCATGACTCGATTTTCAATTTCAAACGACTCGGGGGGCATTCCAATCGACTGCAGACAGGAAATGAATACCATACATGCACTGAACAAGGCAGATGCTTTTGAATCTGACACTTACGTGAAAAGAAAATATCTTCATTTCTGTCTCCCCTCCACCCCACGATCACTGGTTAGTTCTGAGCTGTTTTTAGGATAAACAGTTTCATTTTTCAAACTTGTTATAATCTTTGCATGTGCCTGAAGCCACCCAGACGCCATTGAGAAGAAACTATGGAGCAGGCCAAATGCATCTTTAGATGAGTCCCAGCAGACGGATGCAGCAGCAAGGTAGAGCAGGAAAGATAAGTTCAGGTTTGAGCTATCCTAAACTCCTCTGTTGAGGCACAGCAATGGGACACTAGCTGGTACACCAGATCCCGGGAGGGAGAGCTGCTGCTCTGCCAAGAGAGATTCCACAGCATACAGCAGACACACCGCAGAGCAGGTTGGAAGCGCACTCCCTGGTAGGCTGTGGCATAGAGCTCACGTCCAGCTACTTAACTGTGCTAAAGCGATAAATAGACATCTTTTCACCTCATACAAGCAAACTGCAATAACCGTCACGGGAGCATTATGGGGTTTATAACCTGACTGCATGTAATTGTGGCTCCTTTTATCAATGGCAGCAGTGCGTATCGGGGAATTGGCATGTACGGTTCTTTCCCCGCCCTTAGACCGAATGTGTGCAAACACACAGTTTCAGCTGCAAACCCCTCCTGTATTTTATTGTGAGACAACTTAAATAGGATAAAGGAAAAAAAAAAAAAGTCAGAGAGGTGGTACTAACCCGGCCCTTACTCTGGTGTTAGGAATATAATCAGCTCATTTTGTATTGGGGTTAAGATTGCCATAGCTCTATTCCTAAGAATACGAAAAAGTTATCCTCTTAGGAGAGAGACAGGAGAAGAAGAAAAAGGGATGGGTAGCTGAGAAAGGCAGCTCTGATTTACGTTATTCAAAAAGCCATGAATGCTACATCAAAGAAGAGCAAGAATCAAATTCAGGATAAGGATTTCAGCAGCTTTTTCAGACCTATTGACCCCTCAAGGGCAAACTCTTTTAAACACTAGGTGATGCCTCTAACTAGCCAGAACTCCCACCTTAACACCGGCTAAGCCTCATGTAGTTTGCTTTCACCAGCTGGCATACTGGGGAAAGCAGAGACAGCTGAGACGCTGCTGTATCTGGGCCTGATGAAGGAGACGTACAGCAGAGCGCAGAAGGAGCATGTGTGCATTTTCTGCACCAGATGTTGCCTTTTTAATGGCCATCATGGTCGATGCTAAATAAAAGAACAGATTCCTCACTGAAAAGCCATGCGTTTGGTGACCACTGATTCTGTGGGGTGCATTGTCCAAGGACAGAACGCAGTCACCTTGGTGAGAGTCCTGGGCAGGGTTTGTTTGCTCAGCACTGACTTACTGATAAATATAAAATCATCTCATTTTTTTGTTGTGGGATGAAAGCGGGGTAAGACATCCAAGGAGCTACCACAGCTCAGCTGGCAAGTGGTGACTTGTTCTTGAGTTTGGACTCAGAGGTCTAATCTGAACACCTAGAAGGCACAGTGATCCAACACTAAATCACGTCCTGAACCGTCAAAAGCACTACAGATTGGCATCTTCCCCTCCCCTTCCCTTCCTTGGGTCAGGTGTCTGTGGAGTCTGGTAGAGAAGCTTCCAGGTGTTCTGCCTTGTCGGGACACTTCAGGATCATGCCTTAAGCAAGAGCCACTGGAATTGGGTGCAGTAAAGCAATTCCACCTGGTGCATCCCCAGATGGTTTCCTAAGAGCTGCCTTTGGGCTTCTGATACACATCCACTTGTCCCGGGCTCATGGCTGCTGCTGTCATCGCGTCCCTGGGAACGCTCCATTCTTGCCACCTTTCACAACTGCTGCGTTACACACATGGCCACAATGGTGCTTTACAGATTATTATTCGGTTTTTTCCAAGCTCTGCTCCCAGTTCAAAGTCTCCCACCAGCACTTAGCGCAACTTGGTACCTTACGCATTTTCATGAACCAGATGACCCTTTTCCTTCTGCACTTTTTGATCAAGAGCCAGCGCTGCTACCATTTAAATGCATATCAAAAGCTCCAGGACTCTATCAGGCTAAATAGTTCACTTGAAACCTTTGGTGCTATTGTTCCAGCATGCCTGAAGACACAGGCATAGTGTGGCTGCCCTAGGTTCCCTTTTGATATATATTTTCACAAATGTTAGACATAGACATATCAACCCCTTTATTCTTTCCTAATAAAAGCTCGGACTCTAAAGCACAAGATGAGGAATAGATACTCTATTGGCCAGCTGCAGCGAGCCTTTCATAAATAACACCACAATCAACCCCTGTGAAGGAAAATGATACTCCAGAAGCTCTATCCTGACAAGCATCTGTTTTCCTTTCTTTCCTTTTCCAGGAAAGAATAGGTAGACAGAAAAAGTTAAATGCTCAACGCCTAAACAAACTCTGAAATAAGAAGCGATGGTAACAGCAGTGACGGATGAATTGTAAACCACCTGCAAATGTTAAGATTGCCGCACTCTTCTGCAGACGGTTGAGTCTATACGGCAAACCTCCAATAGACAGGGACTGTGCTCTATAAAAATCATTGATGAATGCAGGCTTGTTTTTATATTACGGAGGTCCTAATCCTCCTCCTCCTCTGCCTTTGCTCTATTGTTACAACATCAAAGACCAACTGCTGGCCGAGATACAGTCAATATGAAAAGGGCGACCAGCAAATTTACTGCTTGACTTCATTCCCTTTAAATGGAATAGGCACCACGGCCCTTTTTCAAAGTCCAATCACAGGCATATATCTTTTTTATTGGACATCATGTACAATAAAGTGAAGCTGTAACTTGGTAAAAAAAAATAGAACACCTTAAAAAATCCCATGAGGTGAACATTCCATTATAAAAATATCACTGTGGTTACGTGTTTTGAAAAACTCCGGGCACTCTGCAGGGCAGAAGGCATGGGCTGGCTAGGTTATAGTTTAGCTAAGATGCATACCCATGCCTAATATCTAGTTGGTTTTGAAAAAAACACAACTAATAAAAAGTGATATATTTCAGACAGAACGCCAGTGTCATTCAAATAAACTGAAATGGCAGCATTCATGTCACAGGAATCATTAACTGCTTTGTTACCGCCTGCTCTGTGCAGTGAACCTTTTCAGACTTCTTCAGTCCAGAGAATCTTAAAATCGGCAGCAGAAGATGCCAATATATACCCTGCATCTTAAACATCTCCAGGCTGATTACTGAGATAATTTCCAGAGACCCTTTCAGTTGAGAGTTGATTCCGGTGACAGTAAAGACAGGGACAGTTTTATTGCTGTTGTGTTGCTAAATAGATGCTAAATAATTTCTTGCTATGAAATTAAATAGTGTATAAGCCACTCATATGATGTAGGAAGCGAGTATAGTGGGGTGTTACAGAATCCACGCTAGTTAGCTATGCTTTTTATTTTTTAATAAATTAAATGTCAATGTCATGATGAGTTTTTGTTTTAAACTATTTAATCTATTAATCTTTCTTGCTTCTTTGGGTAACTTGTTCAAACAGATTAACAAGTTTATAAGCGGAATATAAAAGTATCTGTTTTACTAATGTTACATCTAGATCAAGTCCATATTGATTTTAAAATCCTGCACTGATACATGTGAAAGATAAAACCAAGCAAATCCATGTTTTGTTACACCTACAGTAATCTTCAGCAGCTGGTTCCAGTGGAGCGATTATGGTTTCCTCATGGCAAATCTGCTGCCGTGGGGTTACTTCTAAGGCAAGAAAGATAGCAAGCTATGTGACTAAATTTTTGAAGCACTAGCTTCGAAAAATAGCCATCTTATTGCTAGGTCCTCTTCACGGCTCGCTCGGTTACCTCGGCTCTGCTGTCAGTCACCTTCTCTTTCCATGGCAGCCTACAGCACAGTTCTTCTGGTGCAAGGACTGCACCTCCTACTCAGCTCTCCTGGGCACGTACAAGAAAAAATGTTCCAATGACAGTGTTGGCTTGGTCAATACCTGCATGCCCAACTCAATGGGAATGCAAAGGCGAGACACCTGGAGGAAGCTTTCTGGAAGTTAAACCTGGCCCATGTTCAACACTGACTCAGTAATTGCTTCTCAGAAAGGGAGGATTCCACTTTTTTTAGAGCGGTCTTGTAAACAGTAGCAGAAAAAGATGGGGCACTCTATTTGGGTGGTTTTTATAAGTACTTACACTGTACTCATAACGGTATTGTCACACTTACCGATCTCAACAGCCATGCAGGCAAAGAGGAGATTTTAATCTTCCTGAGGAAGAAGAGCTACTGCAGAACAAATCAGTCCAGGATTTTTCAGCCTGTATGAAACTAACAATGGCACATAATGGATGGAAACGAATTAATGCAATGTGAAGAAAGCCGCACGCCAAAGCCCAGCTTGTCTTCACGGAAGGGGGTCCACATTATGTCTGCTATGTGCATCAGTTCTGTAGAAAACCTGAGCTGTGAAAGATTCAAATCCAAGAGGAACTTGGGCTGGGTCTGCAGCTGACACAAGTCATTGACTTGTCTTGCTTTGTGAAAGTCAGCAGAGCAAAGGCAATTTAAACACACTGAGAACGGAGGTCTAGCACGGAGGTGTAAAAGCCAAGGTACATTTGAACTTCTCCTGCCTTTCAACATGGACTGACTCCACCAAGAGTGGTGAAAGAAAGATTTCATCTCTGATTTTCCTCTCTCATCTTCACGAGCACCTCTGTAACATTAAAAGCACCCAAGAGCCATTATTTTACAAGAGCTTAGAGATGAAAAACTCCAGCTCTGCTTTTATCCTGCTGAAAGGGAGGAATAACAAAATATGACCCACCGCTACGAGTTCTCCAGTCACTGAAAAACAAGGGCAAAAGGATAAAGGCCCTGCTTACCAGTGCCACCCACGCCAGCTCCTCCGGCCAAGTATTACACTGCCACACAAGTGACCGCTGCGGCAAGCCATCACTTACTACAATAAGAAGTTACATTTTACTCTGTTTTCTTTCTTTTTCTGGTATTTCGAATTGAAAGTAGATGGAAATACCAACATTGGAAACATCCTGCTCTTGTTGATGAACCAATGAGCTCACTACTCTTATTTCTTGGAAACGTTATTCATCTCTATGCTTTGGACCATGAATTCAGCCTGGCATTTTGTGTCTGCAAAACTTGTAAAATCAGTATCCTGGAGGCACAATGGTATTGAAGTGCAAGAGAAACCTCTGCATCTTTTAATGCTTCCTTTCACAAGTTACTAAAGAACTCTTTCTGTTCTAATTTATCACTTCATTATTTATTTGTGACAGTGCTTACAACCTCCGTTCAGACCTGGAGACCTTTTATGCTACCACATGAGCAACACCGCAAGAAGGGAATCTCGACCTGAAAGAGATTGGGTTGAGATTTTAAAAAATAAAATGTGTCAATGCCTTGGGTCTGCTACCACTGAAAAATAATGCCTTCAAACAGTCATCTTTTATGGGGAACATTGTTTAGTCAATTCAAAGAACATTTCAGTAGTCTTAAAGCAGACAGCAAGGTAAGAGTCGTAACAAAAAGGCCAAACAAACACTACACAACACTGTGACCAGACCAAATGAGGCACAACTGGGTACTACCACATTTGTTTGCAAGGAAGACTGGTGAAACATGCAGAAGAGCATAAAGCAACCAGCCCTGAGGGTTAAACCTGCCAAAGCTGTTACATGTTGTCTATCGCCTTACTTTCAGGATATAAGCATGAAGGAAAATGGCATTGCTTCAGTTTTTTAGTTTATGGATGTTTCCTTGCACAACCAAATTCTCTGCATATATATTTGAGGTATGAGTACATTTCAAGATCTTAACATGATGACTCAGAAGAATGTAAGCACGAGAAAAGTCTGGCAAAACAATTTCCTACCATTACCTGCATTCTGTGCAGTGAAGGAATTAAAAAAAGAGAAATTCTTAAGCAAGAATATCTACAAATCTGTGCATCTTAAAAAATAAAGTGACTTTCAAACCAATCTTTCCTCCCCATTGGAACGGGTACCGATGACTGGGTTTTCAGCAGTCATGTCTATCTCTGTCACATATTCTTTATAAAGCTCTTCAAACATGACTAGTATATGTATGTATGAGGTTGGGAGGCAAAGACAGCATCGCCCACATCCATATCAATACTACTGTCTTCTGCCACTCCACTTTCCATAAAGTTTTCAGATGCCGCAGCACAACACAGCCAGAGTTTTCACCTAATTGATAATTCTTTCATTGTTCCTCATTTTCTTTGAAGAGGTTTTCCACCATTTTGGAACAATGAGGCATTGATTATTAATACACAGATATAGCAGATATGAATAGAGACAGAAGAACAACTGCTGACTTCAAAACATGGTTCCCAGTTCACGTGTAACGTAACCTGGATTGGTTAAACGGATGTGTCCCCACCAAAAGAATTCCATTGCAGAGCAAGGTGTCGAAAAGCTCAGTATGCTGAAGCTTTAAGTACGAGGGTTCAGTTACCTACTAGCAGGTCATAACATGTATGTTAAAAATCACAAGGGAGTACATAGTGACCAGCTCCAGACAGCAAATGATGATGAAATTGTTGGGATCATACAGACCAACAGCAGAACTTCAGCTCCAGGCCTTCTATTTTGGTGGACAGCTGGCATTAAGAAAGGACAAAGCAGGGAAATGTAACTGAACCTAAGGGCTGACAACCGAAGCTGGAGGAGTGAAGGAAAGATTTCTGTGTCAATCAGACAACAGTGAGGGGCCAGCAGCAGTGTGGTTGTACCACTGTTACACTGCTCTTACAGCTGTGATGGACCAGCTCTGTTCTTCCTGAGTAGAACAAACTTCTTCACATGATCAGCGACAACTACAAAATAAAAGCTGCTACAGAACTAGTGCTAAGAGTCCAAGACAGGCGAACCAACATGAAAAGTACCAACCCAGCTCCTTCCAGGATCTCTGTGCAGCCATGCCTTGTCTCTCTGCTCTCATCGTCACCAAGGGTGATTGTTAAGCTCTGGACCTTCTCAGGAACCATTCTCAAACCTACCACTCCTTTCACAACCATGAGTCAGCCACCCGACTGCCGTAGGGCACAGGACCCCATAACCCCTTTAACCACTCTCCCCACACACACAGTCTCAGAGCACAGGTAAGGATGGACTGAGAAAGAGAAAGGCAAAAGCAGGAATGTCTCTGGGACCTTTGCCCTGTCATAGTCACTGTGGTTTGTGTCTGGCTGCAGGCCCCTGGGAACAGACATAAAGACACCACGATGGCCCAGAATGAATTTAGAACTACATATGTTCTGCTTTTTTCATACAAATACTCCAACGCTACGAAGAGCTGGAAAATTATCCTAAATCTTGGTCAAAACAGAAGTAAAGAACTCCAGTAGACTCCTCAAAAACTGCTCCAAGCTGTAGTTAGAGGCACACTATGCCTTCCTGTCAGGTATTTATCAGTGGTGATCCAAGATGAGCAGTACAGTAACTGCTGGCTGTTGAGCTGAAGTCCAGCAAACTATGCCTCATCCAGACATCCTGGTCAAATGTAATGCAGGCAGTGACATTTGTACCTGCCTAACATTGCTCCTTGCAGCTGTAACTAAACACACCACTCTTGGCAGGATCCCCGTTCTGAACTACTGCAGTAGTCCTAGATACTAAAAGCCTGCCACGTGCTTCCCTGAAGGTGTGATAGCTCTTCCCCACCAGGACTGCTTGAGTCTGCTAGGAAATGAATCAAAGTGATAGGTATGAAGTGAAGCTAAGTTAATACTTTTCTGGAGTTTTCTTGGTGCCAGGTTTGGAAGGTGGAAGAATCTCTCCTGGGAGCAATGGACAACAGCAAATGCTCAGAGCAGCAGTCTCACTCCTTCACCCTTGTTTCCGGTTTTATCCTTTGCTTCCATACGCATGCACCAGCAGGACACGTAAAGCTAACCACCCTTCCTTCCCCCTAGATCTTGGAACAAGCCACAGCCCACTAGCAAAACCACTAAAGAGCACACAGAATTCTCTCCCTTGGGAGATGAGAGAATGGACTGCACGTGGTCTAAGCCATTCCTAAAGCTTAGTGCACAACTGCAAGAACATATGCTCATGGTAAGGGGTGAGCTTTAGCTGAGAACCTCTACCACAAAGCCTGCTGAGAACGGGCTGGTTTTACTGCTGCTGTCAAAAAGCACGAAGCAGCATCCTCTGCGATGAGCAACAACCTCACCAGAAGAGATTTTGGTTTTCAGAGAGCCAGCCTGCTTCACTAACAAGCCACCTGCTCTGACAGTTGTCTGTGTAATGTATAAAATGCTCTTATGGCAGAGAAGGATTTAGTGCTTGTATTAAATGTCTGATTTACATCCCCTTATTGACATCTGATATAGGCTAAGGACAGGCTGGAAAACATGGATGCAAAACATTGAATCGACAGCTTTCCAAAGATGATTTAGACGATCAGTTCCTATTAGAACTAACCAAATGTAAAGCTCCAGAGCTCAAACAAGCTTTAAAAAACTCAGTCTAAAACTCTCCCAAAGTAAACAGCTTGAGTCCTGCTTTAACTGAAAAAGCCAGAAAGCTGAAACATGCCTCTGGATCTGACTGGAGAGCATTTTGTAATTTGCATGAATCCAGTACAAGGCGCAGCAGGAAGGCACGAACCTTAAAAAGGCTGAAAAGCCCCAGCAAAGGTAAGAGGCAGCACACCAGTCCTGAGCTTCTCATCGTGCTGAGCTCTGGATCTTCGGAGAAAATTAAGAGCTCAGCCCCTGTAAAGGACTCACTCGACTTGGAGAGTGACTTACGCAACCGTTTATAAGCAGCAGAATGTGTTTCTTCTGGTTGGGCTCAGCGAACATTTCTGAGACGCTGTAATTGCTTACATGCTTACTGAGGAGGGGGGCGAGGACAGGGGCAAGGAGATCACAAGGAAAAAGTTGTTTACAGCATCGTGCTTCTTTTCAGACGACATTCTCGGATGCGGCTGCCGCTCTGTGCACAAGTACGGAGTTTCACGCTAACGTCGCACTGCTGTGAGTGCTGCCGTGGAGAATCTGACTTCATGAGCTATGGCATATATTGTTGGTGGCTCTGTTACTGCATTCTACAAGGTCATTTTTCTTGGTGTGGGAACACTGTTTTTCTTGGTGTGCAAGGCCTGCTACGGAAAAATTAGAAGTGATGGGAATAAACTTCTCCATGAAATATTTTCTCTCAGAATGAAAGCACAGATTTTAGAACACTATAAAGTATTATAAACACCTTTCAAAATTTATGTTCAAGCTTTCCCTTCATTTTAGAACGATATAAAAAGATAAAAACATACCCAAGCAGCATTTTTCCATCTCTTAATATAGCTTCACTTGCAAAAGTTTGTACTTATTTCATAAACATACTCCACAGTAGTTGCTGGATGCTAATTAAATTACACCTAATAGAGTTCTCACCAGAACGAACAGAATCTCTCCCCTCCCCAATTCTCCATTTTTCCTTTGGTAGGGATGGAAGGAGGGAGTAAACGCTGACTGAGAGACAAAAAGGCTGATTGCTCCTCCTCATAACTCAAAACTGCGAGATATTTTACAGCTCCAGTCTGGATTTCCCACTTTGCGTGAGCTCACACTACCACAAACCAGTTCTAACAGCAGCATGAAACCGCAGCGACGCAGAGGTCCAGAGCCCATTTCTGTGGCAGTGACCCGAGGAAGCCTGCGCCTGTATCTCACCCATCCCGAAGAGGACCGGCAGAATACGTCAGGATTTTCGCCTCACTGCTGCTCCGCTATTGCCAGTCCCAGTGGCACAACGCTGTCCCAGACAGCTGGGAATTCTAGAGTCATGCAGAGTGCGGAGAAGGGCACGAAAAGGAAAAAGAAGAGGGAGGAAGAATGAACTTGTTTAATTTTAGGATTGAACTTTTTTCTGGATTTCATTCATCTATCCATCTAATTAATTGCAGGGGTTAGCGTAAATCAAAACCCATCCTCCCAAACCCTCCTTCATCTGAAGGACCAGGGGATGGGACAAAGAGGAGCCGTTCCTCCCTTAATGAATCAGACTGCAAATGCAACAAGTCTCTATTTTAGACTATTTAAATCTCCAACAGTATTCACTAAAGATGTCTCCTGAATCCCTCTTAGGTGGAAAGACTCAAGGATGTGCTAAGCTTTGGGGAGTTGTTTTTCACACAGGACCAAATTCTGACCGCTTTATTTGTGCAAACAGGCCACCTAAGTCCCAGAACACCACACCCTGCATTTGATAACAGCCACTTAGTTTTTTTATGCACATTTGCCTTGTCAAAATACATCTACAAACAGTCGCTGCAAAGATTACACTTTCTTGGATTTGCCACAATGTGCGCAACAGACTTCGTCAAATGAAATCTCATCAGACCAAACACTGGCCTAATCACTTCTCACAATCCTTTTTCTCTCCCTAGACCTGCCAAGACAGAAAAAACAGGTTTTTTTCCAGGATAAGCGACAGCAACCTGAGAGATTTCTATTCGCTTACACCAGCCAACCTGGGCTTGGGCAGTTTCGCTCTCCACGCCGGTTCTTTACCTGGCAATGGAACGCACTCGGATTTTGCATTTCACTTCAGTATGTGCCACAGTAACAGCCCAAGAATCACCAAAAGCTGACACTCCCAGGGCAAACCTGCCATTGAGACGCATCTTGGGATGCCCTGAATGGAAGCATCTGCCTGACAGGGTACAATTTTCTAGAGTAGATTACGGTGTTTTCCAGCCAGCCATAGAATCCATGAAAGTTATAAAACCAAACCATGGAGAGACTTCCATCTGTTTCACCGGCCGCTCCAATCAATATCCTTTCCTCCCATAATGTCTTGCACAGACACGCTCTCTCACACACATAGCTGCAGAACCAATTCAGTTGGGAAGTACATAAAAATTTCAGTTCTACAAATGGCAAAGCATGATGAAAATATGAACTGCTGAAGCTATGACAACACTGAAAGGCACAGAGCTTTATTAAGCTGTCTGTAAAAAAATCAGCGGACAGAAAAAATTCTGGAAGTCAACAATCAACAGATTTTCACGCGAGAGCCAATTTCAATGATAATACTCCGGGATAATTCTCTGAAGATGGTTTTCCTCTCGTTTCACCCTAACCTTTCAATAGTGCTCTAAAAAGAACTCCTCAGGGAAATGGCATCACCCAGAGTTCCCACTTGCCCAGATGTTTCCCTCATTAAGTTACAAGCCTGTCAAGAAAAGGCAAATTCAGGGTTATTCTAATGATAGCAAACACCTCATAAAAACCCTCTCCAAACTCACTTTTCCAAGGAACATCATTTCAAAAGGCATTTCAAGCGCCCATGAGGAAAGAAAGCATCACTTATAAAACATTATTACCAGAAATCTTGAAGATATTAAAAAAAACATCCTGGAATGTCAAGCTGGTGATAAAACTGCAGCTCAAAGAGAGACAGCATCGTGGGGCCTCACCCAAAACACGCGGCCCAGCTCTCCCAAGCAGGACTCCCACCAAGTTCAACAGGAGGTTTTCCGAGTTAAGAGGACCCAATTCCAGTTTGTGACTGGCACGTTGAGTCTGCAGCTCTGGCTTCGCTCCTGTAGCTAGTGGTTTCACTCTATGGACCACCAGCCGCGGTGGATCCCACACAAACAGCGGTCCTTACAGCCCGCACTCTCCTTACTTTTCCTCATGCTACGCCGGTACTGCGATTCGTTCCCAGATGGTGAAGGGGTTTACGTAAATTTACGGTGATAATTATTCTACATTTTCTGTCAGTTCTTTGCATGATTTGGTGGTTGATTTTTCACTTGGATACAGGGAAAAAAGTTGGCGAGGGCACATGGAACTGACCAGAGATGTACAAGATTTGCCTGGAGATTTTGAGGATTCTGCAGCTGTTATCACTGCCTCCAGCCACTTCAAATGAATGGCACCGTGTGACACTGAATAACTGAGAACTGACACTGCGAAAATAAGGAAACAGAACCAAAAAGTCCTTCACCACTGCTGGACATGGACCCAAAGACTGGAACACGCTGGCTGGCTCACCGGCCCTGTCCTTCGCCATCACAAGCACCTATCACCCTATGTTTCTCGGCTCTGTCAGGATTGAATATCCACCCCTCTCTTGACACTTCCCAACGCAAGCCATGCATTTTTCCCCCGTATTTCCCACACCTTACACCTACCCTGTCCCCTCTCGCCCTGGGGAACGCTGTGTCCTCACACGGGAGGCCCCGGGTTCCTGACATGGCCTGTCCTGCCTCCATCCCTCACCTGGCCCCAGCGCGCTTCCCAGGTGAGACCTGCTGCGACCTGTCCCTGTCCTCGATGCACCAGTAACGCACATGGAAGCCGCCCGGACGCCTCCAACGCGGTGCGGGACGCGGCTCTGGCTTTTCCCCCCCTCCGTCCCCTGAAAGAGTGTAAAACCAAAGGCGCAGGAGAAGTCACCCCCAAGCGCCAGCCACGCAGGGAGAGCCCTCGAGCGGCTCAACACCCGGCGGCAGCGCCTGCTGGTGCCGCGGACTCGGGGCCGGCGGCCGGGGGCCGCGGCAGAGGCAGGTGCACGGCGCCGGCTCCTGTCAGCCCGGCCAGCCCCGCCCGCCCCGGCCCGGTGGCCCCGCCGCGCCGCCCCACAGCCCTCGGGGGAGGCAGGTGGCGACCGCTGGCCGCATGCGGGCGTGGAAGGAGGGAAGGAGGGAGAGAGGGAGGGGAGACGGGGCAGCACTCACCTGCCGCTGGCTGTGGTTGCCGGCGCCCGTGGCGGCGTGGGGATCGCCGGTGCCGCCGCGCAGCACGGTGATGTGCAAGGTGAGCAGCAGGAGCCCCAGCAGCAGCAGTAGCTCTGCCGCCAGCCGCACCATCCTCTTGAGCCGGGCGGCTTTAGGGCCCCGCGGCGGCGGCCGCGGAGGAGGCGGAGGAGGAGGAGGAGCCGCGGCGGCGGCCGCCGCCGCCGGAGCAGCAGCGGCCGCCGCCGCCGCCGCTGCCGGAGCGGCCCCGGCCCCAGCCCCAGGGCCGGCCGCGGCAGCCGCAGGACGGGCGGCGGGGAGCGCGCCGCTCTCGGCGTCGGCGGGGCGGGCGGCGGACGCGGGGCAGCGGCGGCAGCAGCAGCAGCAGCAGCAGCGGGGGCCGCCACACCACGGCGGAGCCACGTCGGGGCGGGACGCCGCGGCGGCGGCGGTGGTGAAAATCCCGGCGCTGCCCGGCTGCGGCGGGGGGCGGCAGGTAGCCGCGACGGGGCCGCGGACCGGCGGCGTCTCTGCGGGCAGCCCTGCAACCCAGAGTCACCGGGGGCCGTCGGAGGGAGGGAGGGGAGGGGAGCGGGCGGGCTGACCCCCGCCGCCTCGGGGAGCCGCGGGCCGGCGGAGAGCAGCGCGGCTCGGCTGCCGACGGGGAGACGCTGCGAGGACGAGGGTGGGAGCCGAAGGCGTGTGTGCGAGTGAGAGGGAGGAGGGAGGGAGAGGCGGGAGGGGGGGGGGGGCTGGGGACGACGCTCACATGGCGGGGAAGCCGGGACGCTCCGAGGGGAGGAGAGAGCTTGGGGCTATCGCCTCCCTCCTCGCGAGGGGATGGGGGTGGCCCCTGGACCAGCTTCTCCCCCCTCGCCCCGCCGTGTCCTCGCCCGCCCCGCGGCTCCCCCCTCCTCTCACGGCGTCCCGTCGAGGCGTCGCCCTGGCCTGCCCGCTCCGACGGGTCCCGTCCCGTCCCTTCGCGGCGGGGGTGTGAGGGAGCGGGGCCGCACCGCGACCCGGGCCGGCTCCAGCACTCGACGGGGCGGCTGCGAGCTCCCCGTGGGAGAAGAGGGACAGATCGCTGCTTACCCCCCCGACACCGACCCCTCTTCCTCCTCCTCTTCTCTGTCCCCCGGCTCGGCAGTGGGGAATGGGGGCGGGGGACGGAGGGCGGGGGGGCTGCCAAGCGCTTCAGCTGCCTGCCCTCCCTCGGAGCTGGATACCTGGCTCCATCTCTCTCCTCCCGTGGCCCTAGGGCTGGCAGGGGCAGCTCCGCACTCTCTCCTGCCACCGTGCGTGCGTGTTTGCAAGCGGCTGGCTCTCCTCCTTGGCTCCTGCTGCTGCTTCCAGACCAACTTTCTCGCTCCCTCGCTCTATGTCGGGAGAGGTGCGTGTCGGATGCTTTTATATCGCCCTGCCTCCCTCCCCTGCTGTCCTCCCTCGCTCCCCGCTCCCCTCCCTTCCCTTCTCCCTCTCTGCGGCTCCCGCTGCAGCCCAGCATCGCCCCCCTCCCTCTGCCCTGCTCCGCTCCTCCTTGTGCCGACCTGCCCCTCAGCAAGCCCGGCTTTGCCGGGGCACCCTGCGGGGCACCCCCACCTCGTCCCGCTCACGGCTGCACCTTGTGTGATGACTTCCAGCACTGCGCGGCAGGGACCGGGCTGTGCTGAGGTGTCATGAAGTGTCGTGTCCCCTTCGGTGGGTCCGGGTGTCCCCGGCATCACCGAGGCACCAGAGGACTCAGGCCCGTGGGGTTTTACACCCCTCAACTGTTGTTTCGCTTCCTCTTGGTTGCTGACTGTCTAAGTACGGTGGAAAAAAACTGTCTCTCTGGGATTGGAGGCCCCCAAATTTAAAATTAACGTGAATTTGAAAATATGTGACAATGAGGATTGGATTATTGCTTGCTGTAAATCAGTATCTTTGCATCCAGTCTGATGGAGCCAATGGTCTGGAGATGCGGCTCTGTGTAACAAGAACAAACACAGCTCAAATAAACTTGAAACATAAATAAAGTCACCTGGCAAAATCCAGGAGTTTTGGAATTTTTGTCATTGTTCTTCCACAACGTTACGTGTAAAAATGAGGATACAAGCGATGAGACCTGTGTGAGTGTGTGACAGCTGGGAGGCTGAACTGGTACCAAGATGTCTAAATGGGCAAACTGGGGAAAAAGAGTTCCTTGTCTGAAGCATTTTCAGTGGGAGACCAATGTCCTCCGCAGGGTTTCTGCGATGTAAAGGTGAGATGCGCTTCCAGTGCGCGGTGCCAGCAGGGTTCGAGGTGCGTGGTGAGAGCCTCTGCCCGCTATGGGCCCGGCCCAGGAAGATGGCACATTTGGGGCGCAAGGAGAGTCGGAGCTCAAGGGAGTTTTCTTGCAGGTCTTGGTGTGTCTGAAGGCTGTGGTCTTGAATGAGTCGGAATGATGTCTCGTGCCCTTCCAGTCAGAGAGGTTTCCCCTCCAGTGATAACCACTGGGAATGTTTAACACCAGGCAGGAATACGGTTAAAATAACTGCACGGGACTATCATTAAAGATGTGACCAAAAGCCACAAAACCCAAACCTTCAGATTTAAGGGTTTTTAATCCACAAACACGCTCCGTGTTAGCACTGCAATAGGAACGACTGGTGCAGGTCGTTCAGGGTGGGGCCTCTGGCAGGGCTGCCCTGAGCAAGGTACAACCCCTCCGTCTCGTGAAATCACTCGTTGATAAACACCCGATATCGCACCGATGCTCTCGGTTCCGCAGCAAATCCTACAGAGCTATTCCATCTTACAGAAAGCCGTAACAGCCTGCGGGACAGTCACGGGGCTTTTAAAAAATGTGTTGGGTCTTTTTAATCCAAACATCCCTTGGGCTAATCGAAATATTGAGAAGATAAAAACACTGATGTGCTTCAGCTGTCATCGCTCGGCCTGGGATCTCCTCGCTGCGATCCCCGCGGCTGCACCCCGGGGCAGGCACGGCAACAAGCACGGAATGGGGCGGTTAAGGAGGCAGGTTTGGGGAGATGGGCAGCAAAGAGGCAGGAGACCCGTCCTCCAGGTTTGGCAAAGCCTGACCCTACCTAGGGGCTGTCGGCGGATTCCGGCTGTTGAAGAAAAGCGGAAACTTGGCATGTGAGTTCTGTATTTTGGAGCGTCATAGTCCAAATTGACAGCCAGAGCGAGACTGAAGGCTCGTAATGTGAACCAGCCCAAGTGACAGCCTGGTAAAAAGCACACGCAGGGCTCTGCTGCCGAGCTCTGGGTAATGTAAGTTCTCCCTCGCCTTATGAAAGAGACTGAACCAAAGGACATCTTTAAACCAGATGAGATGGGCCTGTACTGGTGTGCGTTTCCTCGTGGGATGTGAAGTTCTATGCACAGACGGTGAGGGACAGAGCAACGCTGCTGTTAGCAGCGAGCGGATGGCAGCAAGAAACCGAAGCCTCTGCCTTCCCGCTTGAAAAAGTCGGTGTGAAAGCAGCACACGAGTACGGCGAAACTGCCTACGTGGCTGCGCTGGGGCGACCGGAGAGGAGAGACGTGCGCACGTGTGCCGTAGATGCCAGTTGAAACTCGCAAACCCTGTTAAATCAGCAGATGACTTCATCGATGAATCCAGACGGCTGAATCGCAACCTGTAGGGGAGATGGACTTCAAAGCAAAGGGAAAAGCTTTCTTCTCCTGGCTGAGGGAACACTTGCTCCAGCAGCTACCATCTAGCCCCTGGAAAATGAAGTCAGGGATCACCTGGGGGAGGAGATCCACCGCTAGCCTGGGTGGGATGCTGCTCCCAGGACGTGGATATGGGCACCCAGCAGGGAGGTAAAATCAGCAAGTGGGTCTGATAGTGGTGCCGCAGTCAGGGAGGCGGTCAGGGAGGCGAGTCCCTTTGACAGCTCCTTCCCTGAGAAGGTTCACATTCACACCTCACCCCTCCACCACCAGCTTTTATCTTCCATTTCTCTTCCCTTTGGTTGAAGGCAGACTCCTGTGTGCTCCCAGCCCTCACCAGTGCCAGGGGCAACGCGTTGAGCCCAAGCTCTTCAAAACAGGGTTAAATTCACACCCTGTGCAGCATTTGTGATATGACAAATGCGCTACATCGTCAGTGTAGCTCAGCTGACGTGTGAGGAGTCAGTAAACAACGGTAACTCATCAACTGATGTCCTGCCTGCCTCGAGCCCTGCAGATCCTATGCTCCTCATTGCACAGCTTCAAAGGGGGGTTGTCCATGTTGCAGCCTCCACCACGTGAGGAGGACTCTCTCCTGGAAGCTGTTTCAGGTGTTTGTTGGCTCCAGTCATGCTGCTGCCAGATGAAAGGCCCCACGGTCTCCCTTACACCAGCCTGTCGACAAAAATGCACAACCATGGCGCGCGGCCACCGTGCCAGGTTCAGTGCTCAAGGCCAAGAAACTGTTTGGGACTGAATTTGCGATATCCCTCTAGCGTGTCTTGCTGGTAGTGTTCCTGTCTCCTGCCTTGGCCATTGCAGCTGATCACCCCACGTGCTGTCCCATCACATTGCCCAAGGCCAACCCCATGACATTGCTCTGCAGCCACCTACACTTGGTGTTATGAGTCCTGAAAAACAAAATATTGCCTAACTGAGACACAGCACTTTGCAGAGTCTGTGTGGTCCCAGGCACTGAGATGAATGGTACAACAAAATAGTACAAAATAGTACCTGGTCAAATGTGAAAAAACCTCATTTTGGATGAGTGCCACCAGGTGACATCCTTTAAGGCCAGTGTGAGAATTCCTGGATAAAGAAGGGGGAGAAAAAGTGCAGTATGATGTAATATAACACAACGTAAGTCACTTTATGTGCTTCATCTCAGAAGTGAGGAGGCCATAGCGGTGGGAGCACCACTGGGTTTTACGTCAGAGCATCATGGCTCACTGGAGTCGCGCATCCCAGTTGTCCCAGCTGTTAAAAGGTACTGGTGCTTACCTGCTTGTCCACTTCACCCCTTTGTTGTCAATCCTGGTATTGCTCCAGGACTGCGGCGGCATCCTGTCTGTAAGATTGATAGCTTTTCAGAGGAGCATAGCTGGTGGAGCCCCGTCTGCCCTCCTCAACTGGCTCCTGCCCGCGCCCACTCCCAGGATGCCGTTGTTTTATCTTTAAGCCTGGGGGTTGCTTTAAAATAATCTGGGATGAAAACCTGGCTCCACTGAAGTTGTTGGCAAAGCTCCCATCGACTTCAGAGGAGCCAGGATTTCACCCTAAGACGCTTTGTAGATTATTGGTGAATGGAAAGCATACGTCTGGCTTCTTGAGGGTTATTATTGTTGGTGGTGACCTCTGCTCTGGCGAGCATTGAGCAAGGCTGGGTTGAGACAGATGGCTAAAGCCTTCCCTGCCCCTTCCCCTGCTTCTTCACAGGGGCTTTGCTTTACGGCTCATCATCTTGGATGCTGCTTATCAGGGAATACCTTCCCGTCGCCTACCAGTGGAATTTAATGCCTGTTTGCCCACATTCCCCTTCCCCCAACACCAGCAGATCAGCAGATAGGAGACGGAATGGCTGATTAGCTTCTAACTCCAACCTCTTAGCCATAAGCTGCAAATGCACACACAAGGGACTTCTCAAAAAAAAAAAAAAAAAAAGGAAAGAAAGAATAACCTTCTCCTGCAGGCAACCTAAGTCTTTCTGCAATGCATGGTTTCTTTATCCCAATAAATTACAACATGAATAGTAACCACCCTCTTTTTAAAATAACTGATTAGCTTGGAGTTCTCCATTCTCCCACTTCTAGATGGGTGCTTTCCTCCCGTCTACATATTTTGCCACCACTTGGGCCTAACAGCTGGGTCAAGATTTCGGAATTCTGCAGCACCTTGTGTGAGAGACTGGCAATTCAGCGGCCACTTTATTAAAACTTGAAGGAAAAGTGGAAAAGTATAAGTCTGAATTATGGAATATGGAAACGGAGAAAACAGTCCAGCCCAGTTTCCCGACTGTTCCTTATTTTTTTTTAATATCAAATTCTGTTTATTTTACACTGTACCACATTTTCACTTTTCAATATGCTGCACGTTTTTGTACTGATGATGTTCAACATCACTGTAGCGTTTGTCAAGACGCGGCGGTACGGGACTGTGGGAATCAGCGCTGCTGGGCAACATTTTTCAGAAGTGCCCAAAGAGCCCAAATGCTGCTGACTTTCATAAGCGCTGGCCACAAGGCAATTTTTGCCTCTTTCGAGAAACACAATGAAAACAGCAAACCCCTTTCCTCTGAACACAGGTTTACCACTGCAGAAGTGCTCGGCTTGGTTTAGCTGGGACGAGTGCTACAAGTAAAGGCTTGAACATGGGACTGAGTTGCCTTGGTCCAGCGAGTCGCAGCACATCTGTTGAGGTGAGCGCTTTCCTGGTGGTTTTTCTGGCTGCACTGCTAGCCCGCATGAGTTGGCCCGGAGCAAGGGGGCAGCCCCGCGTTTTGGCAGCAGTGAGTCATTAAATTGGCTCATTTGTTAAATCGGTTCAGCCAAATTTATCATTAAATTATTACATAGAATGATGAATAATGTGGCAGCTCACCCTGTGCATACCTACACAGGCCATCTGCGGGTGCATGGCAGTGGGCATCGCAGAGAGGGAGCTTTACATGAACTTGTCTAGTGGAAGCTAAGAGTAGATGGAGGAGGTGTCCCCTGGCTCAGCTGATGGGCACAGAAGTTGTAAACCACTGTAAGAGGTTGTGTGACTTGAGGCTGAGTTGGCTGATCACTTCTGACAAGTCTTGTCCTACCTTCAGCAGCGTATTGGATAAGCAGCCTTTCTAACAGTTAAAAAAACCAAAGAAATAGAGATAAACGGAGCAATTCACACCTTCCACACCTATGGTTTTCAACCCTTCACTTCCCCAGGGAAAATATCACTGGCTTGCAATTGGGATTTCCCAGCAAATGCTGTGAAGGTGGATGAGGTGAAGGGCTGACTGCTAAAAAAAGAGTTTAGCTGTCTCCATTGCAGGGAGGCTTTTATTCCCACAGAAAAGGTAAAGAAACTATAGGTGGTTTCTTGATGGCTTCAGGCGATAAGTGTCACCTGGCTTCACTAGGTGATTTACCATGGCTGGAGCACAGTCTGCATGAGGAGACTCAGACTCCTGCCAGCGCATTGCTGCACTGGCACAGGCGAGGATCTCCCTGGTCTGGTTATGCCTCCTGCGTAGGGGCTTCAGGGGTTTTATTTCATTGTTCTCCCTAAATCGGTTCCTTTGCCTGATAGTTGATGCTCTGGATTTCCTACCATCTTTGTGTAGTGCTTTATCAAGTCAAAATTATGCCACATCAATGAAACATTCGGGTTTGAAAACTGCTACTCTAATGCCTGTAATAGTGGAGTGTTCAATTTACACTGAGGTTTCTCAGCTCCGTTTTGAGCCAGTGCTTTAGGAGCTAAACAGCATCAGTGATAAATATTCTTTTCTATAACGGAATCTCAGCGAATGTTTCCATATACACCGGGTAACAAAGCAAGTGGAAAAATACCATTAATGACATTACAGAGAGACTTTGTTCTACAAAGGTGGCAGAAACATAGAGAGGAAGGGCAGGTTTTTTCCCTTTTCCCTTTCCTCTTTCTCTGAGGCCCATTGGTACCCCACATCTGAGCCTGATGACAAATACTGTATTCCCTGCAGAGACGCCTGAATGATCTGCAACAGTTTTTAAAATCATTTATGTTTGCTGAGATGCAGGAAAAAAGCTCTTATGGGAAGTAAATCTCTCCTCTGTAGGGATCGTGACAACACACTCAGTGAAGGCATACCCGTTACCCAGCCACTTGGCATGCTGCAAGGAATCAGCGGGAATAGCCACATAGGTATTCCTTCATGTGAAGAAATCATTTAAACTAGCACGTGTGTCCCTTCTCCTAATGTTTTTCATTAAGTTGCTGAGGTCGCAAATGAATTTCTGCTGGACTAACAACGGGCTGTTGAATTAGATGCTCCTTCCACCACTTTTGAAGAGCAGACTGGTTTCTGTGTCCTCCCTTAGTGCAGCTTTTAACACAGTGGTGCCCATGTTTGTGATACCTTAGCACCTGCAATGATCATCACCATAACACCCAATAGCGATAGACTCCCCAGGGAATGCCCCAGCTTAGTAGAGGACAGGAATAACTTGAAACGTGCCTTTAAAGGAGGATATTATGTCACATAAAGCAATGGAGAAAATACACAGAGAATCTGGGGCCTCCCATCTAAAGTATTTCATTCTAAGAAACACGCTCTCTGCTACCCAACTTCAATCGTGCTGTCTGGCAAACAAATGTGTGCAGTGCTGGTGCTCTCAAGCACAGTTTGGGTAGCAACAGCTTCATCTACTGTCCACAGCAGGATGGTAAAAGTCTCAGTGGATCTGGATGAGATGGTCAGAGCACAGAGATGAGCTGTGGAAATGTGCCCAGAGAGCCTTTGCAGCAGCCCTGACGCCTGGTGCGGGCCAGTGAGGAGCGGGGCATGGAGCACAGCCACCCACCGGTGCCTGGGGAAATCACACTAACAGCTCTCCTGGTCCTGCCAGAGGCAGAAGTTCTGAAGAAAGTGCTGTGGCCAGTTGGAGACACAGGGCTGGGCTGGCTGGAAGCTCCTCTTCATGCAGCTATGTTGGTTTAAAGCAGTGGTCAGCACTTCTGAGAGGGAAGGAGGGAGGGAGAGCAGTTTGAATGTGCAGCACTTTGGTACACATGACTGAGGAACTCACTAAAGATCAAAGTATGTGTTTATTCAAGGCAGCTGACCTGTCTGTAGAAGATTTTCACTCCTCTAGTACCCTGAAGACAACAGCAAGCCTGAAACAAAACGGTGTGGAAAAAGCAATACCTGGAGCTCCACCTTGCTGCCCAAGACAGTTATTTGGTGCTAATCAACACCTAAGATTTTTCTTCTCTGTTTATCGCTCACATCCTCATGCAGTGAGATTTGGCTTCAGAAGGTGGTGCAACTCGACACAAGTCCTCAGGGGAGGTTTGAGACAGACGGGTACCAGAAAGGAGCAAGCGCCTCTGAGGCAACAATACAGCCCCATCTCGTCACGCTCCGACTTTATCTTTCCATGGCACTGGCTATAAAAGCTGTTCATCTTATGCAGTTGTATCACGCAAGTTTATACAATTCCAGTGCATTTTCTTATACTTAACGTCATTCTTGTAAAACGTGGGATCTGTGCCCTTACTGTTGCTATTGAAGCTGCTGGCGGTGTTTTTTTCCGGGCAGTCCCCCAGTCTGATCAAATTGCGGCGCATTCGGGCCAGCCTCTCGCAGTTTTAGTCCCAGAGTCGCCTCTTCACGAGTTTAAAAACTCTGAGGCTGTTTCTAGCACTAGATCCACGGAGCAGGTGGTTGATAAGATTATTGGCTCAAGAAAATAGGAAATTTGTGGCTGGGCCCACTATAAAAGGAAAATCAGTGATTTTCCAGTGATTTTCCAAAATTTCAGTGATTTACAAATAAATGACCTTCAGCAGGGGCAGGATCAGACCCATGTGTATGAAGAGTCTTTTTACTGTACCTGGAGACACTAGAGAGATCTTTTTTAAACCAGAAATAACTTGAAACAGAATGAGAAATGGGGAGGGGGAGCAAATTAACTCTTTTTTGACTTCTGGCACTTAACCTCGAGTAGCTTTTTAGAGGAATCCTGGGGGAGTTCATCCGTAAAATACTACAATTTACAAGTGGGTTTGGCTACAACATGTTGCTTTTCAACCACAGTTAGACAGGAAAAGATCCAATTGACACCTGCTTCAGACAACAAACGGGACACAAAAGATGAAACTCATTTCAAAGGGTCTATTTGTTTGTCTCTTGTCATGGATTAAACCAGGGGGCCACTATTTTGGGCTGGATTCTACTCCCATTCCAGTCAACGGAAAAAAAGTCTATTTGTGTGAATGATGAAGAACCGGCCCTTGGCGAGAAAACAAGTCGGCTGTTGCTGAAGTTGTACTGACAATTCTGTAGTAAGCAAGGATATAGTACTTCTGAAATGCTCGATTTGCAAGCCAGATGTTTGAAATATGAATATTCACACTTGCGGAACTTTAAACAGACCGATGAAAGTTTACTGGAAAACAATTGGGAATACAAGAATTTTTTTAAGAATGCAAAGTACCACAGTCCTTTTTAAAAATAGGTTTTCATTTATTTGATTCAAGTCTAACTCAATTTAGAAAATTTTTCCTGTCTAAAGCAATTTCTGTGTGTGTGTGTAAGAACAGAGAAAAACTGCTGAAATTATGCTTTTTAGAAATTCAAACCAAACGAATGAAAAAAAACCTACCTCATTGCCAGTAGTTTCATTAAAGGGCATAACGAGATGCTGAAGCAAACACTCCAAATCATCGATATGCTTAAACAACCCCGCTGCACGCAAACTGTTTCGGGCTCCCCTAAACACGTACATGCCCAAGAAACTCTTTGCACTTTCTGCTCTGGGCCCAGCGGTCGCGCTCCCTGGGCGCGGGTGACGCCGTGGGCAGCTCGGCTGCAGCCCAGCTCTGCCTGCCCGAAGGAAAAGGAAAAAAAAGCCTGACACGAACATTTTGGCAGCTCTTTGTTTCAAAGAGAACAGAGCTTTGTCTCCTGCTCGCTGTCCTTTGATTTTTCATGGATGCGGCGGTGGATGGGGTTTCCAAATCCCCGTCCCTGCCAAACAGCAAGCCAGATTTTGTCCTCTGATACCTGCCTCTAATCCCCCGAGTTTGGCCCACACATAAGCTTTTGCCTGAGTATTTAATTACTGGGGGGTGTGGTGCGGAAGGTAGAGCCTGCACTGTTATCCACCGTTCTGCTCTTATGATTAATCTCACAATCATTTTTTTTTTCCTTGAAGCCTTCAGACTTGAAGCTACGTGAGTGTATTAAATTCATGGGCTATTTTTTAAACTCGCATTTCTAATGGTGACATATACAGAGGAAATAATGAAGTCAAAGAGGCTCCAAAGCAGAAGACCAACCCCAATAGCTGCAGATTTTAACTCCCAGGTCCTTAGCTCCGAGCACTTGGAGCCAGCAGTGCGGGTGCCCCTGCCTCAAACCTGCATTTGGGGTTCCTGCCCATGGTGGCATTTGCCGCTGCAGAGCACCCATGGTTTGGAGACGACTACCGTCCGATGAGCCTGCAGAAACTAGACTGCACAGACAACCCAGGAGCAGCCAAACCCACAATACGCTGTGTGCAACAGAGCACCAGTTCCAACGCAGGCGTGCGAAGAAGGTGATGGTGCACAGGGGAGAAGGTGGTGATGGTGCACAGGGGAGCGCTAACTCTGAATTTCCTGCCTTTTGTCCCGAGAACCGCACCCCTCTAACAATGTTAAAATTCCATTAACAAGTGATTTTGTGTTAAATGCTAGTTTTTAGCATGCATTTACTGAAATGCTTTAGATCTGATTTCTGCCCTTTTAACTCCTGATGGTTCCTGGAGGCTGAAGGACACAGGGGTTTTGCATCGGTTTAACTCGTCTAATTTGAAACTGGGATTCTTAAATACTGTGGTGCAACTGCCCCCTCTCTGCAGGTAGAGACGATGCAAACACAAAGTGTGTTCCGATCTGCAGGAATCATCTGTGCCAGTATAAAGCACCTTTCGCTGTTACTCTCACCTTCATTAGGGCTTTCATTAATTTAGCAGTTTCAATTAAAACAAAGCATACCTCACGACTGAAATAGATAGAAAATCTGTGTATAAAAGAGATACAGGATATAAAAGGACTGGAAGTCACGATCATTCCTGGATAATAATAAAATTTAGGGTATTGGATCCAAAGAGATCAATTGGATGTGTGTGAAACTCAAAGCTGCTGATTGTTGGTGCATTAGGTGACAAAAATGTTACCAACAGCTAAAGGGTGCTGAGCCTGAACCCTGCCCCTGGAATCCCAAACACACTCACCTATGTTATATGATTGCCCGATAAACAAATTTAGACTGGACAGCATTTAGCATCTTGGGGGAAGATGAGCGTGTAACTGTTTAAATTGCTCCGTTTTGTCTCCTTCTTGTGATCATCAAGGCTGCAGTTTCTTTTCAAATGAGTTAAGTATGGCAGCTTTAATTCCGTCTCTAGAGCACACATGGCAATCCTCTTGGAAGCAGTTAGACTACAAACAGCTCTGGTTCGTGTAGTGCGGTGGTTATATCTATAATAGCATCTACTTTTTACAGACATCAGTATCAAGTAAAATAGTTGATACGATCGTTAAAGACATAGAGGACTTGCAAGCATAACATGAAAAGAGATGTGATACCTCTCCAGTCCACCAGCATTCTTCGACTGTTTCAGCAAAATAACAGGCAAAGCTTACGTGGCCTTGCAGAAAGACTCTTACCAGAGATTATTAAATGAACTGACCAATCATGGTTGAAAGGGCAAAATTCTACCACCAACTGAAAATTATTTAAACAGTAAAAATTAAGAAAACCCAAGTAGAATAATACACACATATTAGCAAAAAATAATCCACATGTATTAGCAAAATCAGTGGTCTTCCATCTGGATTTTAATGTGGACCGCTACATTTTTTTCGAGACACATGGATCCCTGTGCAGTTCCTGAGCCTACTGACAGTACATTTGCTTTTCTTAGTTGCCTGTTGCTGCCCCACAGACTCATAGGCTGAAAATCTCCTTTCTAAAAGATTCCAACCCTTGGAGCTCAGGACACTGTCATCTCAAGACCAATTAAAAAAAAACAACTGGTGATGGGAATGGAAAGATTCTCCATTGGACTTAATTATCTAGGGCAAGGAGAAAACATCCCTTTCATCCAGGGATTGTGTAATTGTCTATTATGGGCTACAGTCTTGGCTTTAAAATGAGTGACAATCCTCATATTGAATTAAACGGAAGAAGGATTTGACCCATGAGGGTTCAGGCATTTTGAAGTGTCTGATTTGCTGATCACTGACAAAAAGAACCTGGGAAAAATAGTGCAGTACTTTGACAATACGCATGCAATGTCTGATAAGGCTATCTCAAAAAAAAAAAAAAACAAACCCAAACAAACAAAACCCAAACAAAAAAACCAAACAATAAAAACCAACCCAAATCCAAACCAAGTAAGAAACTTGGGCTGATTCTGCCTGCCTCCACAGAGTGCAAGTGCATTTATAAGAGAAAGTTTGCCTGTTGCCCAAGTGGAAGCCCAGGCCATAAAGAGAAAATAAATTTTGTGTGTGGTTTGGGGATTTCCTTAGGCTCAGAAATGCGTGTGTGTGTATATTTTTATATATATTATTAAATAGAAGCAGAGTATAGGAAATCCGGAAATAACCAGCACTCAAAAGACTGGTCAAGGCTATTGTTACAAATAAAGAAACCAGGCTATGAGACCAGTTATAGGCTGTGTTAAGCTGGCAAACTGGATTTTAAATTAAGTTTTAGCTGGAATGAGTTTCTAAAGTTATTTTTAGCCTCAACCATGTGAGAAGCACATGGTTCCATAAATACATTCCCCTCAAGAATAAGTTAACGGGGGTGGGGTGCGTGGAAGGAAACAACTTAAACAATTCATTTAAAGTGAATAACCAAGTTAAGAATTTTATAGCTCTGCTTTTGAAACATTTGCCAGTAAAGTGTGATTCACTTGTGCAGCAACACACGTGCATATACCAACAGTGCATGGGACAGTAGACTAGTGTGAGGATTCACATGGGCTTCTATTAGCCTGTAGCGTCCCTGGGATCTCTCCTCTCCAGGGGGAGAGGGGAATTATTCACATAGAACGTTTTGGTGCAGCCATGGTAGGTTCTGGCTCTGACTCTGAAATGCCCCACAGAGGAACCTGCCTCTTCTGCTCATTCAGAGAGGGCTTTGGGAGAGCAGGCTTGTGTGAAACCCTCCAGGAATCATGTTGGAAAACAGTGCATAAGAGAAAAAGTAGAGAACAGTCATGTATAGAACATATAGAGCACATAGAACATATATAGAACAGCAATACTGCTCCTACCTTTTCACACACGTTAAATGCGTTTGGCCTTCCCGTAGAAGAGGGACATGAGAAAGGACTTGTGCGAAGCAAACTAGTCTGTTTTACCAGCTACATCCACAGATCTCACAAAAAGGCAACAGTGCCTCTACGAGCCTCTTCCCTCCTCCGGGTAGAGATAAAGATGACAAAGGGTTTGTGCAATTAAACAGCATCATTATGTCCTCAGTCTGCAAGCATTTTGGTTAGGAGGTGTTCCTTAGTTGAGGAAAAAAAAAGAGAAGAAAAAAGAGAGATAAATGGGTCTGTGGGGCTTGTTTATTCTGGTTCATTCCCTGACCCAAGAGGTCACAGGCCAGTTGCTTGGGTGCTGCAGCTCCCTTGGTCTGCAGGTTGATGAGCAAATTCGATCCTGGCAGGAGAGCAGACACACAGGACTTTCTTGCTTCTGCAAGACAGAGAGGTTTTTGTCATTTAGTTAAGTCAACATAGGCACCAAACAGCTGCTGCAATGGTGACTTTGGCTCCCAGTCTGGAGGTGACCCTCTGAGGGGTCTCCAGAACCATCTGTGGCCAACAGGGCCATGGCTTGAGGGCAGCTGGACCGCCGTGCTGATGAAGGGCCTGGAGGATGTAGCTGGCCCTTCTAGTTTCGGAACTTCGTTACTTATTTTTGTTGCTGGATGGGAGCTATAAAGGTTTTTCCCTCGTTTTGCATGACTGTTTTGTTACATCGGATTTCCTGTAGTAGATGATCCATGTAAAGGTTAAAATAAACGCAGTCACTATGAAATCCAGCAAAGGGACTTCATTAGCTGAAATGAATTGTATTTTTTGGCATGCTGGAGTCTGAGTTTCACCTCCCCGCTGTACATGTCCATGTGTGTGTATCTGTCTACGGACTTGATTTTCTTAAACTCTACAGAAAAGTTTATCTTTGGTTACTTCTACTGTGGACTACTGGCTTTGACTCTTTTCAACCTACAGATCAAAGACGTTGTGTAAAAACAGTGCAATTATGACTAAAATAAACACTTTAAACTCTGTTACTGTGATTCCATCCAGATTTTTTTTCTAGGTTTGTATTAACACTCATGTGACTCAATCAGCCTTGGTAGCAATAAAATGCACATGATAATCCCCTGCCGATCCATCATTTGTACCCAAGAAGACTTAAGTGGTGCAGCTTGTATCTTATTTCCTGTCTTTAGCCTCTGTCAAAAGTACATGCCCTTATGAAATGTACATGTGATATTTAGAAATCAAAAGAACAGTTAATTAATTACATCCCACCTCCTCATATGGAAAATGGATCTAAACTAGCATCTAAAACACAATGTGTTCGCTTTAAATAGCCAAACGCGGAGGGACCAGAGAGATCTGTGGGGAACTTCTGGCAACATATGAAGATTCTTTCAGCCCTCGAAACCCCCACCCTTGAATTCTGTGGTAGGTTAGTAGGGAAAGGATATAAAATTGTGGATTTTTTTTTAAAGGCTTTTCTCTTTGTTTTCTATTCTCCTTGGCTGAGCTCTTATATTTTAATACCGTATAATAGTAAGGAACAAGGAGGGTCATTCAAAAATATTTTTTAATCTTTATTAAAAACAGAACTGCCTTTTGCTGCCGCTGGACCACATTTACCTACAAACTCCTAAAATGGCTGAAAGAACTGCAACCATAGCTTCTACTTAGGGATTTTGAGGGGTGCCCACACAAGTCTGAAGGACTGCTGGCAGTGGAGAATACCAGGCTCTCGCTAAGTTTTTACATGGTGCTGACCACTTCAGTACCAAGGCATTTCCCAGGGGTCCAAAATTAGATACCAGAATTGCTCTTTTGCTTCTGAACAAAAAAGATGCTTTGCTTAGGCCCTACTTTTTCCACTTAGCCCCCCTTTCATTAAGGCATATTTAATTCACCATGATGGGACAGTAGGGTGAATTTAAGGGTTTTGGTGAATGAGAAGGCGATTGCTCATGTACTAATAGCTATGAAGTGCCACAACAGCAAGAGATGAAGTGAATGCCGGGTCTCAGCTGTGATGTGAACTAGTTCTCTTGCTTCCAAAGGACGTTTACATTTGGCCGTTTTTATGGCTATACCATATTTGCACTTTCAGACCAAATTTTAGTGTCTGCACCAGACAAAGGAACTCTAAAGTCCTGGAGAAGATTTCTGCAAGGAATAAGAAGGGGATAAGGAAAAGGAGGGTTTAGAACAGCAGGCTTAATAGTTCAAAAGTATTGAGGCTGGCCCAGCTTATTGCAGTATGAAGGATGGAGTGTCTATATTTGCGTTTTCTTCCTTCTGCATGCTGTACAATCCCAGCCTCTATTGCTATTTGCACAAATAAACAATAAAGCCCCAAATCTCTGGAATTAATGGATTTCTTCCAGCTGTGACAATTTCTACTTCTTGCCCCATTTGTAGAGAATAATGCACCCTCCCCCCAACTTCCATGCCACGGATAAATTTCTATGTAAAAAGAGTCAAATTCACTGCTTATACTTATTGAGACTAATCAGCTGATCCAAGTGCCTTGCTTACGCACACAGGCGGCGCTACTGGGAACGGAATTGCTGACATGATCTCATATACTATGTGGAATGTGACATGGAAATACTAGGAACACTCATATCATTTAGCAGTCATCTTTGAAAACAAGTAAACGAGAATTAAATACGCGTACAAGTTAGAAACAGGTCATTTTAAAAGGAGGAGAGTTTAAATGTTTACTTACACACAAAAAGAAGGCAGTTTCTCTTATATAATGCATGAAGGTGTCTGGGCTTCTCCATTATTATCTTTGATCTTGAAAAAAAAATTCTCAGAAGATTAGAGGAAAAAAAAGTCATTAAAAAGAGTAAAATGCCATGTTAAAATCACATGAAACATTCTCATTAGAGCGTACGCACCCTAACTCATGCTCTTTGATGTAGTTACAATGGGATTTTTTTTTTTCCTCATAACGAATGGGTTAAAGATAACTTCAGTAAATACTAGATACCTACCAAAATAAATGGATCAACGGCATGTCATCCTGAATTATCTTGGGAAAAATATCTAGCAGAAAATGCAGCAACGTCACAGATATGCAGACCAAGTATCTTAGACCACTCAAAGTATCTATTATTGCTTGTTTTTATCTTGCTCTAAAGGGAAGCTATGTTTGACCTCTAAGGAAGGTCAACAACTTAATTATTGTACTCAAGACAAAGCTACTCTGTGCACAGGAAATGAAAGCTAAAGAGAAGCACTTTGAAAAGAAAGACATTTTACTCTCTTAAATAAATAAGACCTGCAAAATTCAATATTGTTTTCATCCTGACCATGTCTTCTGGCTGGATGCTAAGTGATGCTCATCGGGTAAAGCCAGGAAATCCAGGAGCCTTCCTGCTTTTGCAACACAGGAGTTGTAGCAGGGCAAAGCAGCCTGGAAGACAGTAAAAGAAAAAAAGCCTGTACAGAGAGGGTTCTCACAGCCATAGTTTGTTAGACAGCCAAATCCACTTGCTTGAGAAAATGAGCACCTTCAGGCATTTTGATTAAGAACAAAACCAATCGCTTCTTATGCTAGAAGAGGGTAGTTCAGATCTTCTAGGAAGTTGCAATTTTTAGAACAAGGAAGAAGTGAGAACAGTTAGTTCGGCTCTGTGACATGCCACCTTCTGAGAGAACACTTAATATTACAGTTCATCCAAAAAGTCCAAAACCAACCAACCAACCAACCAAACAAACAAAAACCCCCAAGGATGTGTCACCACCACAAATATAAGCACTGTGCTCTGGTGAGCTTTAACTAATACTGCTCTGCCAGCTGAACCTCAGTTTCTACTTCACTGCCATATGTAGGAGCTATGAGAGGTCTGATTGCTCTTTGAGGTCCTTTCAGTAAAAACGTGCTGTCATTTGTGTTTGAGCTAACTGGTGTGAATCAGGCCAGCAGGAAGGACAGGCTGTAGCTCGTGGAAAACAACAAAGAGTATAGCAGGAATGTGGAGCGTTAGAATTACAGAGGGAATCTAGCTTCACCAAAAAAGCACAGAAAAGGGATGCTATTCACCAGTGTTGGAAAGGCATGGATCTTTAACTAGGGTGGTCTGGCAAAGGGGATAAATCACCAGCCACAAGCCTTTTCCAGAGAGGAAAATATGTCACTTCCAGTGAATAATGCGAAGACTGCTCTGGGTGAGTCAGTCAGACTAATGTCCAGGTTACTTGATCTTGGAGTGTCCCTAGCCAGATGAACATGGGCAAGCATGCATGTGTGTGCTACCTCTTTCTAGAGCTTTTCTATAGCTTAACAACATTTTTCCCTACAGTTGTGCCAAAGTTTGTGGCCACAGGCCACAAGTAAGCACCTCCATAGAACTGGCCTGTTTGTCACCAGCACAGAGTGTGGCAGCTTCTCCTGTGGTTAATGGGAACTGTCAACAAAGTGCACTGTAACAGCCAGACTGCTTCTGCCGAGCCCTCTGCTTATGGACCAAAGACCAAACCACCCATCATCATAGCATAGCCTATTGCCATCCTATGGCACAGCCAAGAAGCTCCGCTCACCGTTACTGCTAGTCCTCTCTCTCCCCACTCCATCCTACTCAGGCTTTGAAATATCTCCCTGGTTCTATACGGAGGAGAGCATGAAGTCCAAGATGGTCAGAAATCAATACCTGCTCACTCCCTCCCTGGGGTGTATCTCCACCTGTGGGGCTGGCTGATGCTCATTTTGGCAGTTCACCTGCTGGGTGATGACTCAATGGGATGAGGTTTTCCAAGAGCAGCCCAGTGACTTACAGCTCATGTTGCATTTTCAGAAGTCACGTAGAACTTAGGAACCTGTATTAAAAATAATGCAAATGGAAAATCAATAAGCTAGAGGACCTGTGGAAAAAAAATCACAGTCATGCAATGAGAAGCTATCTTAGTCCCCTCTCACACAGAAAATTACTTTAGTTTGCACAGATATCCTTAATTCTGGCATTTCTTACCATCTGAGTACCTGACAAATTTGTTCATACATAAAAGGAAGAACAATCTGAACTGCTCAGTCTTGAAGGATTTATGAGTTTCAAGAATCCAAGGGTGATCTTTCCAATCCAGCATCACCACTTATCCAAGACATCTTAGGCGATGTTTTGAACTCTCTGATTTCTACGGGGCCTTATTTCTTCACTTACAACTGGCAGAGGTGTGATAACTGGGCTGTTCACGAATGCAGGATATTCACTGCAGACGATAAGGCATTTTGGAGCGAGAAGAGTCACCTAAGTTTCAAGTTCAAAATCAGCTACTTTCTGCCTTTTTCCAGCTAGTAGGAAAACAGGGAGAAATTGTCCCAAGCAGGCAAACTTCCACTGAAGCCAGCACAGTGGCTGAGAACTGAATGGTCTGGCTAACGAGAACGATTATATAGATTTTGCACAGACAGATTTTGGAGTGGCTGGGATTGGATTTAATCTGTCCACATGTAGGTACTGACAGAGTCCACAGCCTGTATGTGGGCCAAGGCTTTCACAGTCACTGCTTCCAGGATGTAAACTGTCAGCTGTAGTCTTTGTTCTCAAACGTATGACCCTGCATTTTGCCGTTTTAAAACACATGTTCAGAGGAGTCTCGTTTACCAAGTGTCACAGTTTGCCTCGCAGACTTGACCCGTCTTCTGTATTTACCACTATGGAGTATCTGCAACTTTTCCAGCAGCTAATTTATTTATTTTCTCTTTCAAATCCTTTATAACAATAATGAATATCCTGCGGGCAAGAACAAATCACTGCAGAACCTCAATAAAGATACCCTCCTGATACCCTTAGCATTTAACATGGGCTACGTTTCAGGTAGTGACATTCTAAAACTATTTTCTACCTTCATTTTTATTATAAGAACTACACTGACTAGTGTAATTCATGTGACCATCTCTGTAACTAGATGGTTATTTTGCATATCTGATTTTCTTGCAGTTGTCTCAGAACTGACACCAGGTTAACTGGCCTATATTTACTTGGGGAAGTTGGGAGAAGGGGGTCACCTCCTTCATCCTTCTGAAATAACGAAACATTTGCTCATTTCTAGATCTCTGGAATTTCCCTAGTACCTTACGAAGTAAGGGGGTCCACAAGAAAAAAATCTCAGCCTTGAGGCTTGGAAACAAGGTCGTAACTCCTGTTTTCAACCAGATCAGTGTGGTAATGGATAATATTTGTCTCTGTGGATTAGTAACCTGTCCTGGTTTTGATTCTGATGTATTCAACTGCCTTAGAACTACATTAAATTTCTGCAATCTATGTCCACCTAAAATCTCTATGTCAAATTACTGAGTTGCACTGACTCCAGCATCAGTATCATGTGGCATTACCAAGCACTGCCTAGTTTCCACCCGGTACAGTATTTTTCCTGTGTTCACGCTAAACTTCACCCCAGCTTGCAAATAGGAGCACAACTGCCCTGAATTGCAGGATTTTATTAGACCTCCTAAAGTACCTGGTTTCGAGTTTCAGCAGAA
Source organism: Bucorvus abyssinicus (assembly GCA_009769605.1). NCBI lineage: Eukaryota > Metazoa > Chordata > Aves > Bucerotiformes > Bucorvidae > Bucorvus > Bucorvus abyssinicus. The sequence continues at coordinate 6,854,327 of CM020031.1, read as the reverse complement.
AAGCTTTGCTACAGGTTCAAGCTTTTTTAAAGGTAACAGGGCATCACCACACCTGTATAAAATGGAAACAACTATTCATCCCCCAGGAGAACATCACTGCACAGAGACATCACTAGGAAACAGTCTTGGACAGCAGATGTGTTTTTCTGATTTTTTTCTCAGCCAAATTTTAAAGGCTCAGAAAGACATGGTCTTTGGCTTTCCCCTACCACGGTAAACAAATTGCCTCCTCCTTCACACCCCTGTATTTTCAGGCTGTGCGTACACAGAGCCATTTTAATGGGACAGGAGAGTTGCACTGAAGTCACAGGGTGCTCTCTGAGGGCCTGACAGATAAAAAGCTGGCAAAGAAAGGGAGTTCCTAGACACCAAGGAGCAGTAGTCAGTAGATACAGCTCCAAGGAGCAGTATGAAGCATGCCCTGAAGCACATGCAGCTATGTCCAGTTGACATTTCTCCTATATACACTGGAGAGAAATTCATTCTACTGAAAATTCTGCCTGTCTTTGACACTAACGCCACCTGAAATCAGAGCCTTAACTCTGCAGAAAAAACCTTAAACCATCTATACCAAATTAGGGTAATCCAGCAAGAGAGACCTCTTTGGTTAATGATCTGTCTTTAAGAGACTCCCCATTGACTTCCAGAAAACATGCAGTAGATTCAGTTGCTTTCCCTCATTCTTGTGGGGAAAAAAAAAAAAAAAAGACATAGCTAGAGTTAGAGATCCCTCTTGTGATTTCTGTTAGGGTACATCATATCTGTTGCTTAGGCCATTATTTTCCTTTCATCAAGAAGTACGGTTTTCACAGATACACTGCTTACATAGGCACAGGGTCAACCTCTGTGCATTTTCTTCCACCCCTACTCACAACAGAAAGAAAAGAAAATTGCTTAATAACAGAATAGCTTTCACCACTCTTTTTAGGGCTGATCCAATATCAGCATTTCTCTTTCAAGAATAACTCCCACTCTCAACACCACAGAGGTAGAACTGGTCTTTATTCTTCATTAAACACCCAGAGGGCCAGATACCCTGCTGGAGTGCATTAGGGTAGGGGCCACTGAGCTCAGACAGAAAGAACTCATTCTGTACCATGGTTTCTTCTCCAGTTCTTGTGGACTCTGAAGGTTGGTTTCCCCACAGGAAGCTTCAAATGCACTTGCAGAGACAGAATCCTGAGCTTGAGAGACAGTACCAGCTCCACATCCTTCGTTTTCACACCTACTTCTTTAAATGTTTATTCAGGAGGTCAAAGTCTTAAACTATTTGATGCCTTTTTGTAAATTGAGAACACTCTTGTTTGGTGACTATTCCATGGCAATATACAATTGACAAAAAGGTTTGGTCAACAACAGTATGTGAGGAATCCCGGTGGCTTAGAGAGGGATGGAGAGCTCCAGCTGTAGATTTTGCACCTTAAGGTTTGTTATAAATAAATTTATGCCCTGTGAAGTGCTTTCTACTTCTTATACGGTGTTTCAGGACATGTCTTATATCCACTTAAGCTTTTTCATTGATATTCCTTAGATTTGTAATGGAAAGATTGTGCTGAACAGTGACACAACAGTTCAACCAGACCCTTCTGGTTCTTGACAGTTCTGCAAAGACTTCACTCCACACAAATTCGGGAGCACTAGCTGCGATATACAGTGAGTGGCCAGGCAAGAACAGCCAGCCTCCCTCTCCAAAATGATCGCAGTGGAGTCTCCACTGCACCTTCCCTCAGGTGCGTTATCCAGACCAGGAGAAGGAACCACTTGTACTAACTACCAGGTTCAGCTAATTTTACTGTAATCACATCTCACACCTTCCCTGACCTAACTGGGTGCCAGCTATGAGCAAAAATATGCTGGCTCCCTCTTGCAGTATTAATTCTGCAAGCCTTACGGATGTTATTTCAAAAGAAAAAAAGGAAACCTGTTAAAAAGAACGTCTTTTGTCTCCATTAACAACAAAGGCGGAATTCAATGCTATCTTGATGCATTTGTTGCCAGAAGAGTTTCCCTCTAAAGTATAAAAAAGCACTGATAATCGATGTGTTTCATTGATACAGCACTGATACTAGAGAACTTTAAAAGCCTTTGCCGTGCTGCTTCCCATGTGGAGAAAGTGGCTAACTCTGTCCGGACACACACGGCCAAAACCATCAGTTTCTGTCTGTAGCTTGTGTCTTGGGCTGCAGCAAACAAGCACTGCAATTTATACCAGACACTGGAGAATATGAATATTTTCTTTACTACTCAGCTCCAGGAAAGGATAATTACTATAAACAAAACCAGATGAAAATCTGAGAATATTTTATGATTCACTTTCATTAAAAAAAAAAAAAAAAAAATCTCTATTAGCCTTAGAACAATGGGGCCAAATTCACACTTGGGGTAACATCACTGACATCAGTAGAATACTACAATTAATTTGGCCCATGGGATCTACTTGAAAATATAACATACTGTCACAAGGATGACAGCCAAATTCTGTGGAGAAAATCTTTCTATACCGACTAATTTGGCTTTAAAAAGACAGCACAGCTGTACAAGCAGTAATCCAGTGGGCTGGATCTTCAAGTGCAACTCTGCTCACATCTGTACAATAAAGCCCAGTTATAACTACCTGAGAATCTGGCCAAGTGCCTTTTCCAGACCAAGTGGGAGATCACAGTATAAATATTATTTGGCACCAGAATGATGCTTATGCGACATTCAGAAAAACAAAGAGAAAGATAGGAGGTAGAATTCTGGGAGGTAGAATTTAAGAGCAACCGGGTAGCCAAAGATCTAAATGAAATGCTCATATCCCTGGCTAATCCTTTCTTATCCTGTCTCCTCTCTCTCTCACCAAGCAGCCTCCTGAACCATAATAAGCCGCAGGGAGAATCAACAAGGAAAGCAGAAGGCTTTTTTGCTGTTTCTGTCGTCATTTATTTATTTTTAAACAGAAAATTCTTGTCCGTTGCAGTGATGACGTTTTAATGAATCCATCAATCACTGCAAACTCCAAACTAGAATCCTACATAAAAGAGACCTATTTGTAATACGTGACCTAAGCCTGTACCTAACGAAATTACTTCTCAGGGAGACAATGCAGGTCTTTCATTGCTGCCTCCATGGAATCGTAGATGATTAAGCTGGACAGGTCCTCAAATCCAATCCCCTACACCTAGCATCCCTTTCTCCCTGTGCTGTTCCCTTGAGCGCATTATCTAATCCTTTGCTGACTGATTGTGACCCACCTTACAGCTTCTCTTCCATGGGCAAGTTTTCATTGTGTTGCCTAAGCAAGCTCTTGATCACTCTTATAGGTCTTCAGTTCCCTCACATCAATGATTTTTAGGGTGTTTGGATCCATGTTATCTCCTCTTCCTGTAATTATTTTCTTTCCAACACTGCCTTTTGGTTTATTTCTCACTCATTTGCTCTGTACATCTCAGTTGCTACTTCAAGGCCAGGCCAGCCAATGCTGCGTCACACCTCTGCCACTACGCTGGGCTCCTCAAGGCACATTCATAGCCAAACCTTTGACTGTTTTTTGTCACTGCCATATCCAGTAAATTCCCCGACTTCTCTACATCACGACTCAATTCTTTGCTTCCATTTTTATAGCTAACAGACCCATTACGATTTGGTTTCATGACCTTTGCACCATTTCTCTCAGGTTGACGTTTCACAGTTCTCACTTTGTGCCTCTGGTTTCTTACCACAACGTTGATTTTCTTGGCCACTTCCCCTCTACCTACAGGATCTGAGCTTATGTCTTATACCCAGATTGAGAGGATTACTTAACCAGCTGGGTCGAGAGCATTCTCCCTACCAACGTCTCTTCCTCAAGAATCCCGGCCATGACACCACTGAGATGCGAATCCCTAAGGTGATTTTTAAAATAAAATTTGACCTAGAGAAGATCCTGACTCCACATTCAAAACTCCTGAGCTCTCCACTCTTCACTGCTGGTGATTTCAACTTATGTAGATGACTTAAATGGACTCAGCGTGCTGCATCCATGGACAAATATCCCTGTTGGCTTCAGAAGTATCAAAGAAAGCAGTTGCTGCTCCCTCGTGGTCATCAGCATAATCCCTGTTCTGAAAGTTACCACTGCCTAAACTTTGTTCCTATTTATGATCTTCTATCTACTGTCTGTCTACAGGGGTGCTTTTATCTATGTTCCTGGTTAAGTCAAAGCAAGCCAAGGTAATGGAGACTTACTACTGAAACAGCTTAAATCAAGCCACGTCTGCATGTGATGACAAGACTGAGATTGGGACATTGCTGTAAACAGAAGTTTCTAAAGCAACTTCACGATCCTGAACTCAATGATTCCTCTCCATCCTTTTCCACTTTCTTTTTTACCACTTGTTAAAGTGTTTTCACTGACCGCATCTCCTGTTCAGTACTGTCTGGCGTGACTATGAAGCTGTTTTAAAACTTAGGTGGTCCCTTGGTTTTCAAAGAACAGAAAGAGACCAGAACACTTATATTGTATACAATACGGAAATCAAAGCTTAGATGTTATCACACAGCTGACCTCCTTCTGTGCGCACCATGGATGGCATCACACAGTAAATCTGCCATTATAAAGTGAATGACAATTTCAAAACCTTTAGAAAAAAATGTCTTCATATACTGGGACCAGCACAGAATGAATACTTTGCTGTCACTGTGCCTTTATTCCTTTGAGGTCCATTGTCCCTTACTATACTCACTACTAAGATATTTCTTTTCCCATCTGTTAAAACCCAGCATGAAAATCAGACAGGGCTCTTGTGCCTGTTTCTCCCTATTTTACACTTGAAAGCTGTTTCTACTCACTGTTGGCAATTTTAGTCCTGGAAGGCTAGTTAGTATCACAAGTGGCCAAACAGAGACCACCCTCAGAGAAGAATTTGCTTTAGCTATTTGCCTCTCACTGATCAAACACGCCCAAATTTCCTTCACAGAGCTAGTTTGAAGGAAATATATCTTTTTATTAATTTGGACTGGAAGAGTTCTGTGGAAAAACTACCGGCGCATCTACATCTTAAAGCATTGTCTTCTCTCTGTTGGAGTTGTTCTTGACCTGTTTCCACAGTATCTGTTTTCCGGAATAGAAGACAATCCTTGTTTCCACCAGCTTTCCTTATTTTCTTTGCCACTGGTTCACATCTACCATTCCTAGTTATGGAAGAACAAGGCATCTCTCTGCTTTTTGGCTCCACGTTGTTACTCCCTTGTTCTAAAGAATAAAAGGAGCTGTCTGCCATTATGGACACCCATGTCATACTGGTGTGGTGGGATGTTCTCTCCTGCTTGTCTGAAAAACAGTCTTTTCTTCTCCCCTTCATTCTTCCCTGTGGAGTCTCAATCCTGGCTGTCTCCACTGTCTTGTCATTTGCCATTTTGTCATTGGGGGTAGTTTCTCCTCCTTTCTTCTTTGCTTCTGAATTGTTTTTCTTCTCCAGTTGAACATATTTGTTGCTTAGCTTCCTCTCTCCTGCACTAGCTAGTTTCATCTTCTCTCTTGCATTCGGGTAGGGTTCTCCCATGGATATCCCTCCCCACCTTTCTGTTCTCCAGGTCTTCTTCCTTAGTAGGTGGTGTGCTCTACTGTTGCTTCTGCTGTCTCCTCAGGATATTTCCTCAAGCACATCTTTGAATTTCTATCTGAATTTCAAGTTACCTCTACCTGCCTCTTTAGTGCTTTCATCGTTTCTTCCATGGCTGTGGTCAAATTATGTTTCATACTTACATACCTTCTATCATGTGCCACACCACGCTGATGTGCAACCAGGAGATTCTGCAACCATCCGTCATCTTTGTGAACCCTTTCCTCTTCTGTCCACTTCAAATCATTCTTCAAAAGAGCCTGACAGAGTTAGGTACCAAAATTCCATGGATATTTATTAGGTGCATTGCTTTATAATACATGTTAGGGAAACAGGAGACTATCACAAACTGTTAAGCAATAAAAACCCCTGCAAGACCATCTGTTGTGGTTGGACATTTTATTGAAATCCTGGATAGTCATTTGCAAAAAAGCTGACATGGAGGGTTTGGAATTAATCTTCACATTTCCACTCAAACTGTGGCATTGTTTGAACACAACAGCTTTGGGATCCTGGCAAAAGAGTAAAACTGTCCGAGCTGTTCCACTCTGGTTTGAATTATCTCTCTTTTTATTTATTTATTTTTAGCTTTGAAGTCTGTGTACTTTAAAAATCAATGAACATCACATTAACAAGCGGACACTAATTACATTTTAACGAACTGGAAAGGCTTGGCTACAAATCTTTGAAAAGATAAATTCACATTTTAAAAAGCTTCCTAATCCAACTGGCATCATTGTAGTAAGACACTGACAAAGCCTGCACAGAATGGAAATCTTATAAGAATCTGTTTCCCAGAATTTTTTTCTATGATTTATAATTAGTCTCCATCATTGTAACGTCTTGTACACTAGGTCTGGTAAACAGAGTACTTGTGACTTTTACAGGACTAATGGAGAAGTTCTGAGAGGTAGCAATTAAAAGATCGCTCAGATGAGAACAACACTAGCTGTTCTGTAGCTCTTCTCATCAGTTCGACGTGGTGTTTCAGAAATGAATCGGGATCACTATCACAATTTTACAGAGGGATCAAAATGAGGCAAGGAATGCTAATGCGTCTCATCTGCAAGTACTTAGCAGAGCAGAGACAGGTCAGAACTTGCATCCAGTTTAGAGCTCTGGTCCATAGGTTCCAGTGGTTTGCTGAGCAACGTTTAAAATATGGGTATTGAAGTGTGCAGTGGGAGTCAGAGGGCTTGTAGCAGGATGTTCTGTACACTGTGAAATGCCAAAACTGTGGATAGATGGTCCAGGAACTATGAAAAATATCATGCCTCTTCTGACCACTCTGGCTGAGCGTAGCTGCATCCTTGGTGTTAGGGTTTTTGAAAAGCAGCTCCCACATGAAAGTAGGATCCCCAGCAACGCGCAAAACAGTTTCTGTACAGCGCAGAGAGCCAAGTCATCACGAGGTTTGTGTGGTAACAACAAGGGGAGAGCAGGACTCACACAGGATACTTGTGTCAAAGCAAGCTCCAGGAAACACACAGGGGAAGGATTTCCTTTCGAAATGTCCCCACTTATTTCATCACTTCTGTGCTATTCCAGAACAGCTGCTGGAGAGGTCAACAGATAAAGAACCCACTTCAGTCAAGAGGCTATCTGCAGCACAGCAAAAGCGAGCCTGTGCCAAGAAATACTTATTTACTGTGGTGCCACAGACCATATAGGGTCATATTGGACCCCAGTAGGCTTAGCTGCCCACTATGCTGTTCTCTGACCTGATGCTTGCTCTGCTGGGAGTGGACATGGAGCTACCAAAGACAAGGGCAACAAACATGATCATACTTCATAATTCATGGCATGAAAAATCAGTTCTATTCTCCAGGAACTGGAGACTCTATATACACACCTTGGCCCATTTACAGGATAGTAGCGTCAGCTCATGTTCACAGCAAATTCTTTGAGTGAATTTCAACAGGGGTGATAGAAAAGCAAGCGTCACCCATCACATCTGGAACCATTGCTCCATAATTTCTCTGTCTGTTATTGCAAGTACTCGACTTACTTGTGAGATTCGTGTTCTAGACTTCCTACAGTGTCCTGCTTTCATGGCTACATCTTCCGGTTGAGCTGATTTGCCAGAAGGAAACTCATCTGCTGGAGTGACCTACAGGCCATGTCCTTCTGTATCTGCAAAGAAGAGGACAGGCTGTCACGCCTGTCCTAGAGCCTGGCAGACCAGCACAGGCAGTTGTCACCATACCACAGCCACTCCCCGCTGTGGCATCCCAGCAATGATACCCCGTGAGGGCATCACAATCATTGTTGACGGAGTGCATGGTTGTCACTGGAATGATCTCCGAATAATTTTCAGCATCAGCACTGTTCTCTATAGACAGTGGCTCAAGCATTACTGCAAATCTGGTTACCCCTGCAGCACAACCTGCTGCACTCCAGTTCGTTGATAACTATTAATACTTGTTGGCCTTGGCACAGCCTCTGCCAGAAGTGACTTTCCAAAAACCATCTATGAAACATAATAGACTACCAAGTACCAGGGACACTGCCTTCTCTTCATAAACAAACTGGAGTAACACACGGGGTGCAGTATCGCTCTATGCCTGCTTCAAAGTCAGATATTAAAGACCAAGTTTTCCACCTAGCTGGTTAAAAGGATTTAACAACTCCTGCAACATTTGCACAAGGAAGTTCTTTGCACAGATCTGGATCCAGTCATAAGTCTCCAGGTCCATCAAGTCTCTCCAAATCTTGTGCCTCTACACTACCTTGTTCATCTGATTAGCACGTGTTATAAACCGAAAGAAACACACTCACCTCTTAGGTAACTGCTGAGCAATCCATCTGATTCAGACCCCAGAATCCTCTTCTGATGGTGCTGAACTATTATTTGGTGTGGTCACTTGGGTGGTGGTTTTGGGACCATCCTGACGTGTCTGAAGCTCTGTCTCACTAACGGAAAAAGAGAAATTCTCATTATCTTGTCACTGGTCTGCAGTGAGCACAAACAACACTGGATGTGTGAGAAAATGAGGGAAACACCTAGATACTTTTTGAAGGCATCTGGAGGCGCGAATGTTCAGCTGCCAATATTGGAATGACATCTGTCATTTCTCAGCTGGTGGTGTGGTTTCTTTAAAATATGGTCCTGATCTGTGTTTTAATTTGAAGAACAATCAAACCTTGGGCACAAATAAAAAGCAGATCATATATTAGAGAATTTCTACTGGATTTCTAAGCAGGCTGGAAAGTACATAAACACCGTTAGCGTAGGTTGATTTTCTGACATCATTATTTTGTTCCCTGTCCCAGAAGGAGGAAAATATGCGATGCACCTTCAACCAAACATATTTGGGGAAAAAATAAATTGAAATCCTACCTTAAATAAATCCACTCCCGTATCTTGGTCCTCCGTGAAGAACAGCAGCTGTGAAATAGTCCAGAGACATCAGCGTTCAAACCCCTCTGAAATAAATGCAGGCAGCTCACCTCACACTGACAGGTTGCTCTCATGGTTGCACTACTTTTCAGCCAACAGCATTGGCTTCAAAGCAAGATTTAACCTGATCTACACTTACATGAGTGAGAGATCGAGTCCACTCTTGGTTCAACAGATTGGGCATTTCCGATTCCATTCAGGTTAGAAATTTAGCACCATCAGTAGGAAACTTTTATTTGAAAAGGAAAGATTCAAGTCTGCAGGAGCTGATGAGGAAACCAGGAAAAGCAGGCAGAGTGAGGCAATGCCTGAAAAGTCAACTGTTACACTTCAGTCCTCTGCAGCTGCCACTGTGCTGTCCCCTAGACCCAGAGGACAGAAACTAGCAGAACTCAGAGAACAATAATAAGAGGTAGGAGAAGTGGGTGGGGGAACCACCTCGACAAGTTTGATAAGCTCAGGAAATGAAAGCTCTCTAAAAGATGATGTGGGATAAAGGTATAGGAAAAGGCAAACAATTCAGGTACTCTGGCAGACAACTCTTGAGTCTTCCCATAGCACGAAGGTCAATCAAGATTTTATGTAGGGTTACAAGATGCTGGAATTGCAGCTTGCCACCAAAAAGGTAGTGTAGTCATACTTACATTTCCACTGGATTAACTCGAACAATTGGATTTCCACCTGAACAATATTTATTGAAGGCAGTTCTTCTTCAAAACCTTCTAAAACAATTACAGAGAACTATATCTCCTGAGAACATGCATGCCTGAAGATGGAGTATATTCTGGGAAATATGTGATGCTTATGCTAGATGTGCTAATTCCCTAATAAATACTCCATCAGTTTTTTTCTTAAACTAGCTAAAATAGAGTCTCCAAGTGCTGATCAACTCTAAATCTATTAAAATTGATGTAAACCTGGAAAAACTCCACTGAAATTACACTGGTGTAAAAGCCAGTGCCAGACCATAACTAAGCCTCATGGGGGAAATCTAAAAGTCTGAAGCTCCTGGGAGTTTTCTTATTGCACCAGTGGAACAGGGATTTCTCCCTAACTGTTCCCCACGCCCAGCGATAGTCAGCCTGTACTTCCTCTAATGTGCAAGGGATGGAAGAAATCAGAAGAGAGCATATAATAAATCAACTGACAGTCTCTGAAAAATAGCTATGCTGTCTCCTTAATGTGAGAGAGAGTAATGTTCTGAGGGCAAGAGGAATTCGGCTTTAGACAGAAAACATTCCCCTACAGGGGGACAAAAAGTGATCATTCTGTAGTTTAATCAATCTCAGGCCTCACTTTGAGGGAAGGAGCGTGTTGCCTGCAACAGCACGTGTAATAATGTTTGCTGAAATATAAACTACGGCCGTATACCCTAAGACTGAAGGTCAGAAGTCAGCTGAGGATCTGGCCGCAGATGTTCGGCAGCAGAGATCAAAATGCAATATATCAAATGCAGGACTTTTCCTCGAGGAACAGGTTGCAGAAATTTCTCAGCCCATCTCCTTCTCAGTGCGTGCATTCGCCCTGTACGCAGCAAAGCTGTACATCACAAATTGCCGGGTTACTCAAAGATAAAGTCCATGTTTCCTAACTTCTCCTCGCCCTGTGCTTCAGTATTTGAATATTTATGCAGTGGGTTTGCTCTTATCCACAAACACAGCTCCCTTGAACCTCTGCAATGTTTTTCAAGTCCGTCTACCGAAGTGAAGAATCATATGACACCATTTAGTCCTCCCCCAGCCCTTGATATATGTTTCCTAAAGCCGACATTTGATATTATGGAATGTGCTGCAATCAATGCTTAAAGTTATAGCACCACTGGATTTTTATTAACTTGCACAACAACAACAACAAAAATCCAACAAAAAATGGGCCCTCATAACCAATCAGCCTTGTTATATCCTGAAAGCTGCTTTAACAAGCAGGGAGTAATATAGCGTAATTGGTACTCCGCAATTTAATTGTTCTGTTCTTAAATCTAATATTGCAGCTGTGGGTTAAGTTTACACCACAGCTTTCAAGAGAACATGAAAGTGTGGTACATCTGTGCAACAGAAAGCTAAACATCTCTCATCTGATGTGTTTACAATGACATTTGATAGCGTGGAATGGTTTGGAGTTCATTCTTAAAGCTGCAGAACCGCTTTTCAACGCTGCAAAAAAGGGGAAAAGCCTTCAATCTCCCTCAAGCAACTCAGCCCACATAAGCCTGACGGTAATGCTGCTGCAGGCATTGCAGGGAAACTGCCGGCTGTAACAATTCCTTCAAGTATCTTTGAGCGTTTGTGAGCAGGCAGTGGAAAAGGGGACAAGGACCTCTTCCCCCTCAGATGACATAATCAAGTATTTGAAAAACAAACCACTCCAAAAAGTCCGCAAGTAAACAACAAGTAAAACAACGCGACATGCGCAAACCAGGCTAGACTATTTCAAGAAATGTTCTTACGTGGATGGCTTTAGCACGTGTAGAAATGGCAGAGTTTTCCATTCAACAGGTGGCAGAACTGCTTACGGTATCTTGAACTTCGCATTCTGTATAACTAACAGCTTCAGCATTACGTACTTGTTAGCAAATTTATTAAGCCCATAAGTAGTTCAAGAAACTTAGGAATGGGCCCATAAATGTCATCTGCAGTTTGTGAACTGCAAGTATCTGACTGTTTTGATCAAGGTTTTTATGGGAAAGTTTAACGGTTATTACAATTATTTACTACTGCTACGCAAAAAGGGAGCGAGCCTGCCGAAGGACTTTACGTTGTGATAAGATGTGATCGGCTGGAGATCACGTGTGTTAGCAGAAAAGCATTTCTGTTTATGTCTAAGCCCAAGTTTTTGTACATGACGAAGCTTATAGTGTGTTTAAGCAGCCGAGAAAGGGTCTGCAGAGCGGAGGAGGCATTTTCCCTTTCCCATAACGTGCTCTCGAATACATGGTCTGATCAGGCTACTTCCCTTCTCTCAGCATTAGCTGCCTTCTAACATTTTCTGTCCTTGGAGAAATGTGTGATAGGGCAACTTAGTTAAAGAGGTTGCTGTCTGCTCTGTAGCAGACCACGCCAACATCTTGATTTATGCTCTTTAACAGATAAAAGCGATCTCGCTGATGAAGTTCAGCTATATTACCATACTACACTGGAATACATTCAGTGTTTAAATTTTATTGTTTCAGTCACAATTAAGACTATCTGAAGCCTTTTCATAAAAATGGGCCATAACAAAAGCTGTACACTAGCAACTCGATGAATGGATGCATTTGTTCTGCATCAAAAATACCGTTAAGAAGGACAGATCTCCTGGGAAGGCAAATCTGTATCAGTATTTCAGTCTCTTGAATACGGACATTTGATACAATAAAATGCAACGCCTGAGCTTCCCCTCCTTTCAGTTAACTGAGAAATGAAAATTGTCCTTAGAAGGGAAGAAATGCATTCATATTTTTGACTTTTCGGGTTGTCCCCCCTTTCATAGCGTCATAATGTTCTCTTCATGGCTGGAAAACTTAATCTTCAAATTCAAGCCTCGTTTCTTCATACAGTTCAGGATGAGATGACTTGGAATATCGAGAATATTTCAGTTGTAGAAAATCACCCAATTCATCCAGAGCATTCAAAACCTGCAAGACCATTATACTGTGTCAATTCTCTTGGAAAAGAAATGAGGGTCTAGTAACCCCTAATTTACAGCAGAACAAGATGATCATAAAAGCATCAATTAAAGAAAGTTGAAAGGTCAAAAGGGCAAATTTTTCTTCCATTCTCCTGTAGTGAACATCAGTGCAGTCACAGACGTACCACAGCGAGAACAGAATTTACTCCTTCACTGGGTTATGGTTTATTAGCAAGTACACTAAGCATAGATAAAAAACATGACCTTTTTCTAAAAGCACATGGAGATAATGCAGCTAAAAAGTTATCTCTGCTTGTGCAAAAGAGATGTGTAAGGCAATACTTCAATATTTCCCTATAGATCCCCAAGACCGGAGTTGCCACTGCATTTTCTTAGATGGGACTCAGCCCACAATGTTGATCAGTGCCATCATAAATAGCCTGAATAGTTCAAGATATTTTTAGTGCCCTCTCTTATATTTTTGCACTAATATCACAGGCATAAGTAATAACTCATTAATATTGCAATGCAAATTACTGTGCTGTGTCCCCATCTCTCAGTAGATTCAAAAAGTAGCCAGGGAACTCTATACCACAGAGAAGCAGCTCAGTGTTTTGCAGCATCTTACCCACATTCAAGAGCAGCCAACCTTTTGGCATCAGAGAAGAAAACAGCAATTTTGATTTTGAGCCTGTTTCTGTTAAGCCACTATAACGAGCTCAAGGATAAAAAGGAGTAATTCAGTAATCGTTTATGCAGAGAGATATCTTCAAGGTCATTAAGGAAGTTATACTTGGAAGCTTGCCTTTGCATGGATCTCTCCTCTTTTTAGTTCCAGGCTGAGATTCAAAACAAATTTTGCCAAAGGGAAAAGTTTTCATTGAGCTTGTTACCTGTTGTTACCCTGTGTTTAGGCATATTAATGAAGTGTTTGTCCTAAAAACTTTCCATCTGCAAGTAATTAAACTCAGGGCATTTCCATTCCCCCATACTGTAAGGACATTTAAGGAATGCCACAAGTACTACGGCAATGGTCCCACTTTCAAAAGCCTGTTCAGGAACGACGTCTGGGGAGTGTTTCAGACCTTCACTGGTACCAGGAAGCAGCAATGTGCAGATAGCAGGAAGTGAACATGCATAGATGGCCCAAAAATGTAATGGGCTTGACATTTGGGGGTGCGGGGAGAGGAAGAATATCAAAGCAGTAACCTCAAGGGATTAATCTTCAGATCAACTTCATCGCCTGTGACTAGTTGCATGAGCTAAAATCTACTCGAACAGCAAAAGCTGGCAATGACCAACACAAGCACGTAGCTATGCCTTGTTCTACGCAACCTTATCTTTATGGAATTACACCTTGTCGATAACTACTGCACCTTTAAGAACAGCAGGAATTTTACACTGCGCACGTGCAAGGCAGATCTTTTGATGTTGTTTGAGAGGGGTCTACACTGGTGTGGGAGCTGGTCAGCCAACCAGGGCTCTGATCTCAAGATCCGCATGATTCTCAGGGTGCAAATGGAGAGCCAGGGGCTCTCGGCAGGCGCTTGGCTGCATGGCGGAGCAGCGTCTTTAACTCAAATGCCTTCCATGTTCACGGGACTTAGCTTTGACCATCATACTTGTGCAAAGAAAGGAAAAAGAAACCCTGAAATTCACTGTTAAGCCTCCCCGTGTTTCATGCCTCTAAATCGGTTTATTCTGAGGATGAAAGAACGTATATCAAGCCAGGCCAAAAACACCTTCGGCAAGAAAGGGAGATGGAAAATTTCAAAGAGTTTATTTTAAACACATTTCTGGCTGCGTTGGGATGGAGGTTTAGGACGGAAGTCTCAACATACTCGTAATGGTATTTCTGATATCAGAGAAAGATACAGACTGAGATGGGTCAGACAGCACCAATTAAACTTCGTTAGGTTCAAACAGTTCCAAATACTGTTTGCAGTTTCCACCTGTACCCCCAAGGCTGTCCCATATAATTCTGCAATTCAAGAAACACGTGGAAATACAGAGTGAAAATAAGGGCATGGAAAACTGGATTTTCAATTATTTCCATATCGTTTCAGGTTTCCTGCTCTGATAGTTTTGACCTAGCATTTAACTTTTGTCTTGCTGTGCTCTTCGTGTAGGTCTTTATTAGTGATGACAGATTTGGTCGCTATTAGAAATAGAAGAACATAACAAGTTAGCTGTCCCATAATTTATTTTAAAAAATAAAATATATAAGGCTAAAATGCCTTTAAAGATCAAGTGACAAGGCCAGAAAAACAAATGTAAAAATGAATGATTGAGATTCAAAGTAACAGACACACAGCTTCTCCCAACCTCCTTTGCATCTGAAGTTAATTTCGGCAGGACATCTGCTGTGCTTACCGTGTCTAACATCTCCCGTGTATGTGCAGCTGACACACAAAACCGAGCCCTGGATTCTGCGATAGGAGTAGCTGGAAACCCAACCACAACCACCCCGATATTTTTTTCTAACATGCGTCTTGCAAAAGCCCTAAGGAGAGAAGAAGATGAAAAAAACCCAGAAGTAAATTATCTCCAATAAACAGACCACAGAGAGAAAACATTCAAGTATAATGAAACAATGGGCAGAATCCTGTGTTCAGTTGAAGAGGATGGTAATATTCCCATTGAATTCAGTAACAGCCAGAATTTTACCAGCAGGACTGAGATTCTTTGCTGCTTAACAGCTCATGAAAGCCAAGTGGGTGTCAAATACTAGCAGCGTAATGGCAGAGAGAACGCTGTAAAATAGACACGATTCATTCATGTCAATGAAAGGCTTTGAGTGCAATTCAAAATGTGTGGGCATTCACAGTCCCTAAGCACAGAAGTTGGGCTTCTGGAAGGTATGAGAGCTGGGTTCCTGCCCATCAACAGGAATAAAACAATTGGTGTGATGGTTTCTTTACTCTGTCAGTTTAGGAACATTTTGTGTGGTATATAGAGGACCTAGAGCACAGAGCCACCCTGAGCTGCTTGTGAATACTCTCTACAGCTCAACCCTTACGTGATGCTGCCGCTGGCTTCTGGTCTGCGTGACCAAGTCAGTGCACAAGCGCTGATTGGTAGCACAAGCCATACACCAAGGGCAACGTATCTTCTTTAATGATTACAAATCAAAACAAAACAAAAATTATTTCAAAATGCTATCAGAAGTGTTACTCCAGAGCAAGTTAAAGAAGGATAAGAGAAATTTTAAAAAATCTGGATACTTGAACAGCTCAAAATTAAATCTAGGGCCAAATTTAAAATAGAACGTAATTAAATGATGCATTCACCTAACAGTGTATTTTCTCTCGTGAAGACCCTACCACACATGTGATATATTTTTCACAGTGTATACCAAATAACCTGTGAACTTGAATAGTGTTTGTTTTGCCAACAATTTTATTTTCAGTACTTACCCTATCTTACCAGGCATATAAAGGAGTAGGGGGACAACAGGAGAATCGTCATTGCCGTAAATGATGAAGCCCATTTCATGCAGTCTTCGTCTGAAGTACCTTGTGTTTTTCCCTAGCTGGCGCACTCTTTGGAGCCCTGGAATGAGTCGGTCAGGAGAACGGTCAGTGCAAAGATCGTAACTGGAGTCTAGTAACAGGCAAAAAACGGCTGTGGGTAACAGTTCAAGAAAGTTTGGCTGAAATGTGTATGTTGCTATTTGATTGAGAAGAGAAAGAACCATGGAATGAGCTAAAGGCAACTACCTTAATTATTACAGTATTGAGGACAGACAACTGATATTCCTGTGCTTGTGAGGTGCCTTCCCACCATCAGAAACAGTACGTCTTCTGGGGAGAGATGGGTGACCAACGCCCTTTACTGGACTGCGCTGAATACAGCCCACTGAATCACACACACCTACAGAGAAGCAGTTGCATGTCTCTGTGGATGCAGGACATGTAAACAGAGTATGTTCTTCCTCAACATAATTCACTATAAAGGGAAACAACCAAAGTCTGCAGATGTTGATACAGATGTCAGTGTACGTGTACCTTTTCTTGTTAACAATATTCCACAGGGGTCCTCTTATATCTTAGCTAGTGCTGTGCATACACATTTGGGGTGGGTTTTTTTAGTATTCTGTGACTGTAATAAAGCTTAAAGAAGAAAATGCTCCATTTTGGGTCAGCTCAAACTGATGCTTTTGTTGCAATTTTTTAGACAGTGGAAAGGCATGTGATAAACTGTTATTACACAAGGTCTGAGCCTCTGCAGTTTGTAACCAACATTCAGCATAACTCCAGTTGCTCTAATATGCACGTACATCTGTAATCCCTTGCTGAGTGCTGCTCAGTTTCTCTGTCCTCTTATCATGCTATTATTACCTTAATATCATCATCTGACAACAGGCTTTAGTCATTCAAGACTTTCAGACCCAAGTTTCCTTCTCTGCATTGTCCCTGGCCACATTCAGTCATGAATCCACTGATATGTCCCCCAGAAAAACTGACGGGAGAGCTGAAAACAATTATTTTTAATGAAGGAAAAAGACAAAAAACAGCAGAGAAAAAACATGCTTGAAAAGTCTTCTGAGTTTTTTCTTTTGCTGTGTCACTAAGGAGGTTTCTGACAAGCGCAGTTGCTTCCCCACTCATTGCATTTGAAAGGGAAGAGACGCACTCAGCGTCACTGTAGATAGGAGATGTAGTATGTCCTTTCCCCGCTCCGCCTGTATTATATTTCATCAGCGAGTTGATATATGCATAGCTCTCCCAATGCTGTAAGGTGCTGACAGGGATGGTGCCACCTACCCCGGACCTACATGCCGCCGTTCCCCACCGCCTCCCCAGTCGCAGTCCTCAGTTTACATAGCCACGTGATGAATCGGGACAGGTCCAACAGCTGCCTGACCTCACCAGAGAGACATTGCCAAACCAATGTCCAACAGATCGATTCTTTAAACCTACTCACTGTGCAGCTGCTTGTGCCTGCTCAGCAGAGGTGGTAGGAATGTGGGGTAAGACTGGAATCAGCACAACACTTCTCACCTATACTCGAAACTTTAATTTTCCTGCCATTCGTCGGCCCATGCTTTCAATATCACCTCTGTCACCAGACATGAATACTGAAGCCTCTGGTACAATTTGTTTTCTCTTCTTCCCTTTGCTTTTAAGGTGCCTTTGCACAGATGTATTATGTTGTCACTCTCCATTTACTTTTTCATTTTACTTTTCTTTTTGTTCGCTTCACTCTTCGTTCACTACTTTCTGCTGTCACCCTTCTCTGGCTGGATGCCTCTTTCCTAATTTCCCATCTTTCTCCTCGTAACCACAGTGGCCAGTTAGGCATTTGTAGCTGCTACATACCACCTTCAGCAGGTTTGTCCTCAGACCACATTCTTCCCCACCACCAGCTGTGGCTTTTCTTCCTATTCCCTCTTGGCTAAGGTGGGGATCACCGCACCTACATAAACCTCTTTCCCATTAATCATTTCTGAGCTCGCGTAGGTTTGAGCAAGATCTACTGCTTCATCTGTTCTGTATCTTCCCAAGTCAAGGTTCTGTCAGTGTTCTGGCTGGGAAATTTATAGGGAAACCGGGACTTGCTTCACAGTGATCAGTGTTTTGCTGAACAAATTAAAAGATCTCATAAAACCAGTGCATTTGTAACTTTATGCACAAAACTGCCCACGCAGACAACCTGTTAGTCACAGTTTCAGTCATTCAGTTGAAAGCATTCAGTGGAAGGGATCTGCAGGGTTAGAAAAGGCCACAAATAGTTTAACCATCTCTCTAATGCCGCTAAAACAAAAACAGCTGTGCCAGAGCAAGGAAAACAAACGAAACACAAAAGCATCCTACTACAAAGCTTTCCAGTCACTAATAAAAACAATAGTCTGTGGTATTTCCAAAAATATTTTTGGTGTAGTAGATCTCAAAGAACCAGGGGGAAATATTGAAGGAGGAGGAGAAATGGGGGCAGGGGAGATGTCAAGGAAAGGGGGTTAGAGAAGAACCGCAGAGCAATGTGCCTGAAGTCTGAAGAGAGACTTTTTCCCTTGTTAGAATTTGTACAGATGTTACTAGCACCTTCTGAACGCCCAAATTACAAGGAGGAGGGTGGGGTAGTAACCTGAACTGGGGGCTCAAAACCACGGCTGCTTCTTCCTAACTTCGCAGCCCCTGAGCTAGTTTCCAAACTCTCAGTCGACAGCGTTTGAAACTACTAGATTTTCAATTAGGGAAAGTTTTCATAAATGCAGATGTTCTTGGCGAGTGCAGTTCGAGACTCGCTGCCTTCTCCTCTCTATTCAGCTGTTTACCACAGAGCTGGAAACACAGCGTCAGCCACGCCGCATGCCGGGCCCTTCGGTATTTATCAAACCATATGTGCACGGCCCAGAGCTGATCAGTTTGTCTCCACTTATTTTAGGTACCAGAAATTTAGACTCCAAAGCGAGAAGGGGAATCCAGCAAAGGAAACATTAGAACTGAAAGAGGAGTTTCGGGCAACCCTCCAAATGCTGGAACACCTCTTCCATTTCCAGTCGTGTCGTGCTAAATCTATACCCTCAACCACTCTGTGATGAGACGATCCACTTTCGAGACTCCCCATGGAACTCATTTCAAGTCAGCCAGTGCTGATGCAAAAGAGCCACTTGAATGCTTTAGCAACATCCCAGAATAGTAATTTCATTTGCAGGGATGCATTAAAGAGCCAAATAAAAGATCAGAGCACTCACATATATCTGGAGGGGAAAAAAGCCCATTAGGAGACGATTGCTACACACACTGGGTGGGTGGGTGGGTGGGTGGGTGGCTGGGAGGAACCTACTTCTTTACCAAGTGTCAACACTTCCCTTTCTCCAGTTAAGTTGTGTGGTCAAGGACCACATACAGGCATCGTATACACGGCCATCTTACACGCTGTCCTGATAAGAGCAATAAAAACCTGGAAGTTTGTAGCTCTATTTCAACGCTCTTTTTCATTCCTTCTCGGGACCCTCCAACGTCGGATATGGAGGCAGATCTGAGCAAAATGTTTATTTTGGTCTCATTGGCCCAATTTTCCCCCCACACTGCAGATTAAATCAGTGTAAGAGTAATGAATTCAGTTTAGAATCAGATCTTAGTCCAAATTCACTGTGGTATGTTTAACCAAAGACAACGCATTTAAAAACTATTTTCTTTGATTCTTGAGGCTGTGATCTTGCATTCTTTATTATTTTTTGAGTCAAAATCTGCAGAGTCGGACCCTTGAGCTGAAGTGATATAGCTGCATCTACTTGAGCCTAAGAATTTAACTGTACGGCACTAATTAGAGGATCAGGTCCTTAGAAAGTAAATATATTTGCTTAAACATTCTTAGTTTGCAAAATTCTTGAGGATTTACAGTCTGTGCAAACAGCTTACAGCGCAGCATGCAGGATATCCAGATTAGTTATATTCCATAAAACACGTGAACCACGACACAGCATATGTTGAGAGAAAACAGCCTGGACAGGGAGAACTGACCCTTAGCTAATTAAAACTAAGCCCGCTAATGCTCCAGAGTCTTCAACTGAGGTTGGGCATGACCTTATTAAGAGCGCTACATTTTTTTACCCACTAAATTACGAAAGGACAGAAAGAGAGGGAACCGAACAATAAAGGATTCTTAAATTTCACAAGTTATCTTCACGCTGCTTGGAACATGCAGTGATACACAGCCAGCTCACTGGGGTTTTGTTGAAATGCAGGACTAATTACCCGGATGGTACAACAAAACCAGATTTACCGCATCTGAAATCCACCTGCTGATGGCAAATTTACATGGGTTGCCCCACTTGAAAATGACTTGGTTTACTGCGAAGTTCTGAGGTGTTGGCAATTCTGGGAAAAATGCTGATTACGTTTTTATTTGACACACATTATTACGTATTGCCAGTTCTAGCTCCTTAATATCTGCAGGCTTTTAGAAGGCTTTATAACTCAAAATTAATATAGTTTGCTTTAAGGAAAAATGCAAAGAGGAGGAACAGAGAGAGAAATGAGAAGAGATACTGGTTTGCTCAAAATTTCTTTAAAGCAACAAGCTTTTTAAGAGAGGCACTTGGAGTGGCAGACTGGGGAGATGCTTTGTCACACACCAGGCTACGGCTGCAGACCTGCTTTCAGGGAGGAGCTGCTCTGGAGCATGGCAGCAGGAAGGCATCCTGACTATATGTCTGAGGGGCTGATCTCAGGCGGGTGTTACCTGGCACAGCTCCACGCACTTCAACAGAGCGTTGCTCTTCATGCCAGGTGAGAGCCTTAACCTGGCAGCGAAAGAGGCAGCGAAGAGATCAGCTGTCTGAAACAAAGTTGGCTTTCCTCTTCCAGAGATGTCTGATTTTCACTCCTGCAAGATTTTAATAAGCAGAGAAGCTTCCTGCGTTCAATTCCTGCGCAAATATTCTACCTTTGAACTCTTCCTGTAGGCTTCTACTCTTGGAAATTCTGACTCAGGATATTGAAAACAGGAATAAGCAACTTGTAGCCTTTCATATCAAGATCTCAGGTGTATTTTAATTGAAGGAGAGCTCTTTTTCCTGAAGCCATTCCAGGAAAGATAATCCCCCACCATACTCTTTTTTTTTTTTGGCACACAATGGACTCTTCAAGAAACAAATCCACCTGCTTTAATCTTCTGCAGCTGTTGTTTCCTAGAGTCTTTCTAGACAATTAGTTACACAATCAACCTTTTACATACCGGTGTCAGAGTGTCTCTCCAATCTGTGTTCCTTGGATGGAGAACTCCACTCCCTGCCCTCCTCTACTAACAACTAGATAGTAAAAAGCAAACTTTCATAGGCCAGAAAAAAAAAAAATTTGGAAAACAATAGCTCTTCCCCACTAAACTCTTGCAGATGGACAGATTTTCTTTTTTTTTTCCCTCTGGTTCCATTATAAGAGTAACACATATGTCCCTCCATGTGTATTAAATCACAAATAGAATGCTATAAAACTGGGGTGCCTAAAGGAAATATGTTCTCAGATAAAGAATCTTTATAAAAAAGTAACTTTGCTATGAACTGGGGAGAAGTGAAGACATTTTCTTCTACAATCCAGTGCCAACTAGAAACTTAGTAATTTCAGCTTAATTCAGCTGCTAAATAAGCCCTTAAGGACTTAGTCCAATTTTAACCGTGAACTGCTGCGAAACACTTTCCAGAGCAGATTAAGGAAAGAAAAAGTGGCAATTTCATCTGAAGCAGAAAGGAGAAAAACTGTGCAAATGTCATTTTTACCTTAGTTCTCAAACGAGCCAGCTATGCCTACCCAGCACCTTACCTATATTCAGAAATCTAACGTAAGCATTCAGTGTCCCGTGCAAAAGCGGGGACAGAGCAGCCAGCCTTGGCTGAGCCTTGTTCGCTCCCAGCACAGGTAATTAATCACAAAGCCTCCACTGAAAGCCAGCCAGCGCACGACGGGCTCCATCTGTCTCGCATTAGGTGTTTCTGAAATGCCAGTGATCTGAATGCCGTTAGAGAAGGCGCTTCTCTCCTTTGTGCTCCTTAGGCTGATAAGAGCGCTGGATTCCTTGGGCAGTGGCAAGCAGCATCTGGAACGGAGGAGGGATCCTCACACTCTATCCCGGCAGCAAAGACACCCTCAGAAGGTGACTGCGTCATGGAGCTACCTGTGCTGTCCCTGGAGAAAGGGTAGCTTTCTTTACTGGGGAATAGGCTAAGAGTCACATCCAAGTCTGATCACATCCCTCCTCCGCCTGCAGTTAATCCTTATTTGTGAATACAGGGGACACCTACCCATGGGTAGCGTCTGCTAGAGGACTGCAGCACTGGTTCAACCTTCAATACGGAAAAAGTTACTTCAAATGAGACAGAATTCCGTCAGTCCTCAGAGCTCTTGCAGATCACTGCGAACACTATTACTCCAAAGTTTGTTCAGATCAACTGATCCTCCATGGATATGTTTGGCTTCCTTTAGGAGGTGGACCACATGGCAGGTGGCTCCACTGGAACAGCGCGTCTCACTCATTTTGAGTAAAGATGGCAGAATTAAGCTCTGTTTCATCATCCACTGCTGGGAGAACATCTGTGATGTTCAGCTTAGACACATAATAATCATGACAGCCTATTATCGTCATCAGCATCTTCACCATCATAGTGACTGGGAGTCCTAGTCATGGAGCCAATGCTGCACAGAGTGGGAATAAATTCACTTAAGCACTTTCAAGGGAAGCACATACTTATTGGGAATATGAACTTAAAACTAAGCAAGGGTTCAAGCATTCTGCTTGATGAGGACCCAAGAGAAGCAATCATCTCCGAATGAAGCAGCAAAATGAGAATTCGGGAGGGAACAGTAAAAGATATACTTCAGTATGACTGATTCTGGAAGCTGTTCCGGGCAGGTTCAAGGGGCCCGTTCCTGAGTAGCTTGTGGTACGAAAGCTTACAGCAATAGTTTCATGATCAGTTCAGTCTGGCACACATTTATTTTGCTGCGGAAGGGATCGTTCCTCTCGGCTCCAGCTGCTCAAGTCCTGGCACTGGGATTCGTGTAGCCATATGGTGGATTGGCTCAGGGAACCAGTTTGGCTGTAGGCTAACCATTTGTGGGAGGGTCGGTTATTTTTCAGCTAGATCAGTTCTCTGATTCAGGTCGTTGCATGGCTGCACGAACGCTAATGCTGGCGTAGGAAAAAGGGGCACGAATAAGGGGGTGGGCAGGGGGAAAAGCAAAAAGGAGGGCAAGACTGCCCTTCCTCACACCAGTGCTGGTTGATGGCAGGTCGTAGTGATGTGAAACAGATTTTGGAACTTACAGAGGGCTCTGACAGGCAAAGCTAAAGTTCTGAAAGATTTCTGAGTACAGATAGCAGCGGAAAATGTTGGAAAATGAGCATTTTAAGAAGCTGGTCCTCCAGTTCTACAAAAATCTAAGGCAGACGGAAACGTTTTAAAAAGGAACCTTTTAAAAACAGATCTTTTTAATGCCAAGCCAAAACAGAAAGCCGTGTTCTGCAGCTTCTCGCAGTCTGAATGAGCTCATATCCAAGAACTCAATGTCTGCTAAAAAACAAAAATCAAAACTAGTAGTTGCAAAAAGATAAAGCAATCAGCAAAAATGGCAAAGTAAATTAACATCTTAAAGAAACACTTTCTATCTAAAAAACCTCAGGAATTATCTTTTAATATAACAAGGACAGTAGATTCCTGAGGATAAGGGTTTACATTTTCAGCATCCCAAAAAAACATATGAAAAATGCCTATTGCTGTGGTGAGTTATTGTTTTCGCATCAAATGGAAAAATGATGCCGTTGTAAATGCTGCAATTTGCTTTTTACACCACCTATAATCTATTGTTAGTCATCAAGAAAATTACTTTAGATTTTCTAGCAGTCTTAACTCTGTTTGCCTAGTGGTTCTATTTTTTACCTATCAAATTTAAGTGTAAAAATATGCTTTTGGTCTTTTCAGGCAGAAAGGAGAAAAAAAAAAAAGGTCCGAGGTCACAGCTGGAGGGGCTGTGTTGCATGCAAGTAAGTGTACTTGTGCAGGGTCCAAACACTCTGAGTCAACTACAGCCTCATTGTGGGGATAAAACCACTAAGGCAGCTGCTCAGTTTCCTGAGGTATCTCCAGTGGTGTAATGAGAAGCCACAAGGAGAACTTATAAAGACTATCTATATTATGAACTATAAAGACTAAATGCCATGGGAACTTCTGCTTCCCATATCTCCTAATAAATGAGGAGAGACACATTTGAGATGAAAAGGCCACAAAGGCTTAAGAGGGATAAAATGATATTTTTTTATAGGCTATATGAACTGAGCTGTGGAGCTTGCTGCCTTATGACATTACTAAAGGAAATAGAGCTGCCACAAGTTCATATGCTTTTGAACAACTTTATTATGGGAACTATGATAGTATCTATGACATGTTACCAGGAATAAACGTGTCTTGTTCTACAAGCTGTCGATTTTCAGAGCATCCTGTAAAACATGGCATTGTACAGGGCTTGTTCTCTACTAAAATACTACTAAAAATATGATTTCACATGAAAATGGAAATACATTTGCAATTTTTGTTGTCGTTCTCTGACTCTTCTGATCCAAGTCACTCAAGAAACAAAGGACTTGGTCACAGTGACCCCAACCTACCCCTCTCTCCCAGGCAGGAACAATTTGTGCATATTGGTTTGAGGCAACTACTATCTTCTAATTCAGCATTTTTTATACTTCATTTTCTCAAGTCACAGCAGAAAACATGACAAAAGAAGGAAACTGTAATAGCTGCCTGTGGGCTCTGCAGTATCCTCCCAGTCACAATTTCATGACGTTAATGTCCCACAACTATTGCAAATACTGATATGGGACATACCCATACATTTATAGATGGTTCCTGTGGGAGATACCACGTATTCTCCGTATCTTTTAACTTAAGGCTTTAAAAGCAAGGCTTTTAAAAGGAGAACTTCTCCATCCAGATTGGAGTCTCCTGCTGCATAGGAAGGTAAGCACACATCTTGCTAGTACACTTTCACAGCTGTTTTCTGACCAGAGAAGAACAGGGAATGTCTGAGGTACTAGCACTGGTTTGGAGGGTCCTATATTTGCTATAGTTTCTTGCAGACGCATTTGTCCCTCTTCCTCTCCTTCCCTACACCACACCCTTTTTGTTCACAGCCTCTCCAGCCCATCTTCTCAGCATCTCATTTTGGTCCTAGTCTCCGTCCTTATCACCCACTTGTTATCTATTCCCTGTTGTGTCTCCTTTGCTTGTCAGTCTCTCCTCTCTTTAATCTCCCTGAGTGACCTCCCTAAGTGCATGACAGTGCAGGATGGATGCAGGTGCTCGGGGCCCCAGCCCTCTGCCCAGGCTCCAGGCGGGGAATGCTCTGTTCAGGCTCCCCAAACTCAGCTGAATGATCCTCCTTCTCTCAGTGGCTCTTGAGATTTGTCGATGTTCATTTCAAGCAGAGATTTTTTTAGAGACTTGTAACATCACAAGACTCAGATGGTATTTCATAGACATGGCAAAAATTATAAACTTGGCAATCACAATCGAAAACTTCGTCCCAGAGCCTGAAGAAACGGAAGATCTTCAGGGGAAAGAATTTTTAAAAAATTGTTTCCCTCCTTGCTTTTTATCAACCCCCCATATGTATACCTAACCGACTTCTGAGGAAGGTCTAAACCTCTTTGTTGATATGAAAAAATTGTAGCCTGGAATAGACTCTTGTTGTGGATAATTTCCAGATAAACAGCTTAGGTTTCATACAATTAATTTTAAAGTGCTGACGTGTTCCTTCCTTGTAAGGAAGCTGTACCCGCCGTGTCCATAAACATCCATTCATATCCTACAGTCATGCATCCAGTATACTGATCCTGTCCTGGAAATGCACACCCTCACTCCTTTTCCAAACAACCCTATTCATATTAATTGAAAATAAAGGAAGAAAATATGGGAGACAAATCCTTTGGATACACACCAGGACAAATACAAGCAGTATCGCTGCTTTTCTGGCCTCTGGCATTACCCACTCTATAATGCCACCTATGCTACTCTTTTCCAGATCAGCTGCTTAGCAAATTAGTGGAGAATAACTAGCAGGAAATTAAAGGGAGTGTAAAAGCATGGTGTCTAGGAAAATATAAAAGACGACTGTGTGAAGTGCTAAAAAATATAAACAGTTTTCAGAGCAGCAATTTAAATAACCAAATCAGTTTTCCTTCTCTTAGTTTTCTATTAATCTCCCAAGAAGTCAGTCATGATGTTCAGATGTAAGCACATGCTGGGTTAACACATTTGTTATCCCATTAATTCATTCTCTTTTCTAGAAGCACCTTCTAGTTAACACGGAACTTTTTAGCAAACTCTATTTTCATCCTTTTTCACCACATTCCCAGTATTTTTTGTGAGGCTCCCTCTCTTACAGAAATGCCCTCCAGAGGACAAGCCATCAGTGAACGTCTTATAAAGGATTCTCCAAACCATCTCATGGGAACAGAATGCTATTTGAATAAATTGCCAAATACACTTTTAGCGGTTTGACAGACCTCCAGAGAACAAAGGGTCCACACCACCCTGTGGCAACTCTGGTTCACTTGAAACCTCTCTGCCAGGTGTCTCTGCTACACGGTTCCTGCTTTTTCACAAGGATTCACCATTTTCTATGACAGCGGACCAGAAGAACTCGGCCAAGGCTGCTGTTGTCCTTGGAAACAAAAATATCTAAGAAGAGACAGTGCTTTCTCCCTTCTGCTCCCCCCTCCTTCCTAAGCCACCACCTTCCTCTCTCGGATGCCAAAGCAGCACTGTAGTGCGGTCCAGCATAACATTTTTTCCTGTGTTTTGGGTTGTGTTTTTTTTTTCTGTAGTCCACAAGACAGCCTAATGAAGGGAGGCCCACATGAAAGAAAAACCAATAGACTGAAATAATGAGTCTGGCTCAGAAGGAGAAGAAACATCTTTGCGTATCATAGGCAGCTCGCTAACCTCTGTGCGATGCTCCGAGTCTTCGCTTGCGTTTCATGTTACAAGAAGAATTTAACAAACCCTGACAGAGCGCTAGTTTAGTTCATAAAGGAGTTGCGGAAGGCTTCATAAGGGCTTGTTTCGTGTCGAGGTACAAGCAGCGTGTCGTGAACCAACGCTGCTTCTGGCAGCGACAACGCTGCGAGCTCTTAGCGCTGCGAGGTCGGACGCGCACATCTTAAAAGTCTCCGCCCCGAACCACGTCCCCCGTCAGCCCGCACCGAACTGCAGGCGGGACCACGCCAGCCGGAGCTCACTGTTCGGAGGCTCTGACGGGGGCAGACGCTCGGGGTGTTTCGGGTTGTAGCCGCGGCATCTGCCAGCGCCCGCCGCCCGTCCCGGCGCGGACGGCCCGGTGCACGGTCGCCCTCTGACGGCCGGCACCGCGGGGACAGCCCGGCACCGGGGCCGGGGCGGAGCGGCTCCCTCACATCCAACAGCAGGGAGGCACCGGCACACGCGACCTTCACCTTCCAGATCTCAAGCTGGGCAGGGTTGTGACACTCTGGCTCCTCTGCCCAAGGGACCCAAGCGTCGCCTCCTCCCGGTCCTCCCGTGGCGCTGGAGTTCAGCCGTTCTGCGCTCAGCAGAACTTGGCACTGGGACTGGACCCTCTGTCCCTCCTTCTGAACGCTGCGGTCCTGTGAATTCTGGCCTCGCTGAAGGGCTGCGATTAATGTCCTAATAGCCTTGTGCCTATCACAGCTTGAAATCGCCCTCTGGGGCCCTGCCGCAGCGCGGTGCAGAGCAGCGTCTGACCTCCTCTCGCATGCCCTTTTGCCTTGCCATTGCCACCTTAGCCCGACCCTATCTATCAGGGAGGGCTCATCCAGAATTACTCTGTTAGTCTGACACAAAGTAAGAGAAAACAGCACAGCACAGCGCTGCCGGACACCTGATAGAAAAGAGATTGCAATCTAGGGCAGGACCTGCATCTTCAACCGCATGTTACACAGGGACATGGTTCTTGGGCATTCCCGACAAAAACTATGCAAATCCAAAAACCACCACTCTGAGTTAGGATTTAAGCCCTAGAACGTTGAAAACATCTCGATATCACTTTGAAACAGCAGCAGATAGATAGATCACAGCTATTTGGTTGCTTGCTGCATAGGGGAAACGTTGCACAGGTGGGATGGTAGCTGTGTCTGCGACTTCAGGAAACAGAGTATAAATAAATAGACCTCATTTTTAACTAAAGACGCCAAGTAGTCAACCCTTTTGGGACAAAATGTACTCCAAATCAGCTTTAGGACACCATAATTAATGCCTGAGTGAGGAAGGAATTATTATAATCATCTTCTCATACTATCATTTACCATACAATACCTGTTCTGAAATTCTGCACCACGCTTGAGTCACTTGCCATTTCGAAGGTTCACACTTCCAGTGAAACTAAACTGACAGCATCTAGCCCATTAATGAAGGTTTGTCCCTATGAACCTCTGTTACAAAGTCAGACAATCTACTCAAAGGGCCATTTGTGCACTTGTCTTTGTGGGCAGAGAGGGCTGGCAACTACAGAGCCAGAATTCCAGAATATTTCCATCCCTGCTGCACATGGATGAGTGTGGAAAAAGAGATAGAGCTGATGGTACTTAAGTGTGATGATCCGGGTATTAATTTGACAGTAAGAATTACTTCCTTGGCGTTGCATTACTGTACTTCTTTGCTGCTGAATGACATTTTGTGTGTGCCCGTACGCAGTCGATGCTCCTGTAGTAATTGAAATAAGTGCAGGTCAAGAAGGTGGCTTACCTTGTGTTGTCCCGTCTAGTCCCATGAGACATTTCATTGCTCTGATGATTTGCTCTGCTACGGGTGGACACATAGACGTGGCGTACACAGCACTGTGAGAATGAGTTCGTAAAAAGTCCACAAGGTCCTTACACAAGCAAAACAAAGCATGAATGAGCTTTGAGCTGGCCAGACAGCAGATCTCCCTCTTAACTACTGCATGAGTGAAAACATGCAAAAGGAAGAGGGTGTTTCACCAGTTATTGGTTTGCTTTCTTGGCTGCTACTGTTAATGCATGGCCCGAAGAAACATCAGGCAGGTGCAAATACTTCACCGGCTAAGTAGGGCAATTACAGCTGAAACAAAGCTCTGGAATAGAACAATGTTTACTTCTGTGCTAAGGCTTGCTATAAAGAAGCCAAAATCATTTAAAGACCAATGAACAGCTGTGCTTAAGCCACTGCTCTGTTCCTCTTGAGGAACGAAGCAAAGCCTACATGACATCCATACAGTTTCTCTGCCACAAGACATAACCCAGGAAAAGCAACTTTACTGGGATCTATCTTTGGCTATTAGCACATAAATTCTTTCTTTCACTTGAAACTTCCCATCAGTGTGGCAGGGACGGTCATGTTAGAGACGACATAGCTGCTTTAACACTTCGTTGTATAACTCAAAGCACAATCTGTGCTCCCAGAGGAAGCACTGCTGTACTGGAAGCCTGTCTAAGGCACCAGTAACTCTCCCAAACCCAGGGACACTGTAGGAACTCAGCGCTTGATTAATGCCATCGTTGTTGCGGCGGTTTATAACTCCCAGTGCAAACTGTCAGAGTAACAGTTACCACGCTAAAAGCTGAATGCACGTTAGTGAGAAAGGGATGAGGTCTGCTTGAAAACTGCCTTTGATAAAAAATTTAAGAAAGCTTCCAAGGATTAGACGATGAATTACTTTAGACCCCTTCTCACAGGTTATGTATTGTTCTAGTCACATTGTCTTTGGTAAGAGTTAAACCTTCAGATACAAATTCAGGAAGCAAAGAAAATGGATTCTCGATGCATTATGACAGCCTGTTTTAAGATCTCTAGGGGCAAAACCAAAAAAGACAGTAAGAAATATACACTTTATAGTTTCCTACGGCCCTTTTATTCTGTTCAAGTGCTACCCTTATTAATGTTATCCTGACAACAACCATATGGGCTGTCTAAACAGGCTTCCTACTCATTCAGCAAACTACTTAAGAAATATATCCAGCAGGGTATGAAAAGGGTGAATAATCAATCAGCAGCCACTTGATACCTCTGTCAAGCATCAAAACCAATGACATTTCACAACGGTGCTGATTATGCTTTCCCTTCTGCACCCCCCAGCTAAAACAAGCTCAGCTCTACTTTTTGTTGACATCTGTTGTTGGCAAGAAGTTGTTTTGTTAATGTACGCAGAGCAACTGAGGACATGGCTTTTACTATTGCAAAAGCCGCTCAGTAACCGCCTTTCTCCATCCTCCTAACGTTGCAACGATGACAATCCACAACTGTTGAGGAATTTTATTATCAGCGGATGAAACTGTGGCTTTAATCTCTCACTATTTCTCCACACGCTGTTTACAAATGTGAAACAAAGCAACGAGCGGTCTGCATGCAAATTAATATAGTGAAGTATATTTAGACAACCACAACGTGTCCAAACATTTCCAAGACAAACAACATTCATCAGGGTGGCACAGAAATACCCAACCCAAGAAAATGACATAATATGAACATTAGACAAAAATAAGAAAGCCTGACTGTTTGATGAGCGTTTGGGATCCAGACAAGAATGGTAATAACTTTGGAACGGTGCTCCTGTAAAGCAGTCTGGGTGAAAAGATAATGAAATATATCAAACATAACAAGAAGGTACTTCCCCCCCTCTTGATGTTAAAATGTTTACCTTTCTGCCAGCTATGTATCCTCCAGCTGCGCCAAAGCTCTTTGTGAACGTCCCCATTAATACATCAACATCATCAGGACTCATACCGAAGTATTCCACTACGCCTCGGCCCGTGGCTCCCACTGCACCGATGCTGTGAGCTTCGTCCAAGTAGAGGTAGGCTTTGTATTTCTTCTTCAAGGAGACTAACTCTGGCAGGCGCACGATGGACCCTTCCATGCTGTGGATGGAGAATCATGGATGAAAAACAAATCCTGCACTCTCTTGCTTTTTAAGGTACTGCCAGAAAATACAGGCAATAACTGCCTTACTCCATGAAAGATCTTCTGGAACCTCAATCTGTATTTAGAGCTCAGAGAAAAAGTGTGACCCTTTCCCATCTGCAGGTGAGTGTGAAACAGTCGAATAGTTTTAGAATTCAAACAATCAAAATCAGTCACAAAGTCTTTGAACATCTGCAAATTTTCAACATGCCAGAAAAGAGAAGGAAAGGTATAAAGCAATGGGGAGATACTGACCCAAAGCAGCACATTACAATGCACTAGAAAACAAACATTGTGATGATTTATAAGGAACCAGTCTAAGCCTGTCTGGTCCTTGCTTACTTCATGATCAGCTAACTGTGGCAATATTTGAGGGTAACAGCTCTAAAGAACATTACTCTGGTGCAGAGGAGTTGGGGTTAACAGGAGATGGGCCACATGGAATGCACCGATGGTGCCATAACTCTAAGCAGCCCCAGTCTTCAGAGTGAACAGAATCAGAGATTAGAAAAGGGAGCTCAAGTCCAGTCTCACCTATTGCTGCTCCCAGTATGTTCTTTTTAGGAAATGCAGCCTGCTACCTGGTACTCCAAAGGAAAAAACTTCCCTTTCTTTTTTACTTACAGCCATATAGGAAAAGGAAATATTCTGGGCTTGCACTAATGGTGTATTGAGATTTCTAGACACAAGAAAAGGCAATAAACCTTTTGTACTGCTGGCAATCATGTCAGTACGTTAGAAGACACAGAGGAGATGTACAGCAAAATGAAATCGCAGGGAGATAAATAAGAAAGGCACTCTAATCCCATGAAGATGAAGTTCAGTAGTATTGCTGTGAAGACTATTATGTCTTGAAAACCTTTGTGAGATGACTGCAGCTACGCTTGAATATGCTCTGGTGCACTCAGTATTGGTTTCGTAACGAGTTAAACATGTTCTCTTCTGCTAGCTCTAGTGAGCAGGTCTTTAAATGCTAAATACTTCCTATCAAAGGCAAAGAGAGTGTGCTGTGGGCCAGGAAAACCAGGGCTCCCTGGCTCAGGCCCGCAGCTAAGGTGTATCCAATTGCAAATGCTGCAAGAGTTTCAGGTAAGCAGAAACATGGAGTTTGCTCCCAAATAGCACGTAGAAAAGAGCAATGCAATCAACACAACTTCTTGGCAATTTTTAATCCCGGACCAGTGGCTTTTGTAGATTGTTTTATTGCCATTTGAGCTGCACTATTCAGCTGGAAATTTGGTACCATCAAAGAAGCGGGATGTGTTTTTAGCAAGTGGGAAATTTCTGACAACTTTAGTCCTTCTTCGTCCTTTGGTCTCCTGAGTAAGCTTGAAAACAGCTTGGTCTCCAGTTTTGAAGGAGACCTGCCCATGGGCAAGTCTCCATTAGATGGAAAGAACAGCATGGAGGAGCAGTCATGGACAAGGTTTGCCTGCGCTGTTCATACTGGAAGGTTCAGAGAGCCTGGCTGTGTGTGCCTGGAGGCTTATTTTTGTCTGGCAGGTGACTGCTGGCAAATCTTGCCCTTCTGTCTTGCCCAGCCACAGAAGGAGCAGCTGTGGGGCTGCATATTTGGACCACGGTCTCTTGTGGCAAAGAAGGGTGGGCTTATACTACTGGACTTTCTCAGTTTTCCCAAATGGCATCTGGCAGCTGGGGGAGAAGCAACTTGAACCACCACAGCTATTTTCCTAATGAATACAAGGGCAGAGCCCACAGTCCTCGCATAGCCCAGAGTCAAAGCATTAGTCAGCTAAAAAATTACACCGAGCCACTGCGTGTTCTT
Source organism: Bucorvus abyssinicus (assembly GCA_009769605.1). Classification (NCBI taxonomy): domain Eukaryota; kingdom Metazoa; phylum Chordata; class Aves; order Bucerotiformes; family Bucorvidae; genus Bucorvus; species Bucorvus abyssinicus. The sequence goes on along the minus strand of CM020031.1, from coordinate 6,821,538 downwards.
GGGCATGTGGCATTGTACGTGCTGCGTCTGGTCGGGCTATACCACATATATATATATATATATCTGAGGGAAGAGTGGTGCCAAGGAGCACCTCTGCAGAGGGAAGCGAATAAGCATCCCACCATCCATCTTCCAGCAGTACTTGGGCACACCAGCTAGGCAGAGAAGGCAACAGTAGTTTTTTCACGTTTACGTGCCTTTCATGTGGCTTAGTGGCTCATGGAGATTCAGCACTTATCTTCAAAAAGATGAGTGAAAATGGTAAATTAAAAATACAGAGCTTGATTTACTGCATATTTGAGGAATGGAAGCAAAGTTGTTGATGAATCCCAGAATACAGAGCTGGTACACGGCTGTTGCAAGATTTAACCATTAAGAGGATTTAATGAAAACTTTTCTTACTTGCAGGAGTAAGAGAATTCTCTTTGAACTCTAAGCTGTTTAGCAAAACAAGGCACTTGGAGTCAGTTTCAGTGTTGATTTACTGCTCTTGAAAGATGCTGGCTGACACAAATCTTACCATACTTGACAGCGATCCTATCATGGCCTTGAAGTATCCATGGAGTAGATAAAGTGCTCCTGGTTTCATGTATGTTTTCCGAGCTGCCATTCAAACGGGCCTCAGCCCTCCTGATGGCAGAAATGAGAGCTGGTTTGCTTCCTACTTTGTTCTTGGCCACTCTTTTGACCCTGGGAGATGGTTTGTGATACGAACACCGCGCTGTTTAGAATTGCTCCAAGATAAAGCTCACTTCACATAACCCCTCGGGTAGCGCAAATGGAAAGTTTACTGAATCCTTCAGTAAATATTGATGTCGACTGAGTTTAAGCCAGAGACCCAGAAGTGAACTGTAATTGTTCTGTCTCAGTCTGCTTGTGTCACTTTTACAAAGCTATTGATCTGTTTCCAGATCTGCTCAAGCATGCAGGGCACATCGAAAAAGCTGGATGCAGACAAACAGTAAGCTGGCTCTGCCCAGGCCAGATGTTCTCATTACGTGGTGTTACATCCTGTCTTGTAGCAAAAATTATTAGCTTGGTGGCAGGGATGAAAAGCTTCTAGGTTACAGCTGACCCCTGTCTCCCTCGTTCGGTGGGCGAGCACAAAAAGCTTGCTTCAGTGCACACTCAGTTGGAAACTACTTCCACATGTGAAGAGATAATCCAAAATATGGGGATCACTGAATGTTGCAGCATGTTTCAATCCCTACCAAACCACTGAGATTCTTCCTGATGCAGCTGATGAATTGTGGAGCCAGGTGCTTTGAGAGAGAGGAAGTGTGCACTTGTGCTGGTCACTTCACTTGGAACACAGGTTACACAGGTTCGCTCTTGGCAGGTTACTGAACGTTATCGTCCAGTTTATTTTGAAACTTCTTGGGAAGAGGTTTCTGCACCCTACTATGGTATCATAGTTTCAATTTTTTTTTTTTTTTCCTGTCAGGAAAATTAATTTACCAATATTCGACCTATTTTGTTCATAACTGTATCACCCAACATTTCTAAACATGCCCTATATTACCACTATCCATTCAAGATTTGAAAGCTTTATCTGTGCCCCTTTCAGGTTAGTTTGTAATTGGGAAAAGCCCTCCTTTCCTGACCTGTAATCCCATGACGTATGCATTCCATTTTAACATTTACTTTAGGTGTTCTTTTCTTACAGAAGCCTTGCACAGTCATACGACCATCTGTTTTGTAGTTTAGAGCAATTGTTTCAAGGAAAATTTCCAACCCTGTCCTCAAATACAATCCCATACACTGAAATGATAGAAATGTTACCCTTTAATGCTGGTCCCCGGCCAAAACCGTTAAATGTTACTCCATTCTTTTCTGGGATTCCAGTCGCTTAATCCCAAGAAATAAAAATTAATGCTGATAAATTTCCTATGGTATTGCTGTTGCATCCCAAGAAATGTCTAATGCACATGAGAAGGCACTGGACAATACCTAACTGATCAGAGAACTATTTTCTTAGCTGGAAGGGAAAAAATCCAAATTAAATTAAAAGCAGGGAAAAAAACCCAAATGAAAATCAATCTGTTTTGATCAGTTTCTGGTGCCCCATAACTCCTGCCCTGGGCCTATCCGACTCCTAGGTAAATACGTGTGCAAAAAAGCAGAAGTCTACTACAAACCATGTGAGAACACAGTAACCGATTAATCCCGAACTGGAAATGGTAGGAGCCAAGGAAAACACTAGCTGGAATTTAAATAATAGAAATGTGATTTAGCAACTCAATTTAACTTGTGCCCTGGACACTGCCAAAACTTGTTCATGCTTGTCCTGAAGATTGATGGCTAGATGGTCTCTCTCAGATTGGAACACGAATGGAATACATTTGTTCCTGGGCTAGTCCAGCTTAAGAACCAGCTTTCACTAGTAGTTACCTTTACTTCTCAGGATTTCTTGTTTCTTTCTAAGATAGTAGAGATATTAAAAAGCAAACAATCGTATACTTATTGCTATTTATTTGACATGTAGCTTCAGTGCTTCCCAAGTTGAGGGGCCAATTCTGTCTTCAGTTGTAACCAAGCAAAATCTGCGGCTTATGGTTTCACACACAAATCTCATATCCAGAAATGCTCGTGTTGGTTAACAATGACTCTTTTCAAATTTTGCCAGCTGCTAAGTCCGGGCTTATGCTCAGTGTAAACACTTTAACATACGCCTAATGGAAACAGAAGGCAAATTTTTTTCCATACCATCAACTTGACCATACTAAGACTATCGTGTCCCATATAACAATATTTTTTTTAAAGGAGGAAAGCTTAGTGTTTCTTCTGCATCTCTGGAAAAAGCATTTTTGTAAAAATTTGCCAAGCCAAACTTGCAAGTCAAGATACAACTTGGAGAATGTCTCTGACCAAGTTATTTAAATTCTGTATTAGTTGTCCCTGAAGCATAACTTACCTCCTTTAAGAAAAAAAGCAGTATTAACTATTGTAAGAAGAATACATGAAGAACACTCTACCTCCTCTTCTACCCTCCAGATGAAGGTCAAGTTGACATCTGGAAAATCTTCAAGAAAACTAATGTTAGGCAATATGGGGTTGGAAAATTTTAGTCTCTTTCAAAAATCATGGACAAGAAGGGAAAGAACTTGCACACACAAAAAAGTAAGAGTATTTCTAATACGTTTTTCTCCAGCTTTTCTCTTGCATATGAAATGTTATTAGCTACTTACTGGATTAGACTACGTGGCCTGTTAGTCTGTTCCCAGAAGTGCTGTAAGGACAGATCAGTAGTGTGTGTCTCGAGTTGGCAGTAACGGCAGGGATACAACACGGTGGGGTGTGGTGGTATTCTCCCTCAAGGCAGAGCTAACTTGCTTTGCAACCAAACCACAATCTTCAGTTTCTGATCTGCTTAGACTATGAAAACAACTAACCAACCAACCTAGCTGCTGCTAGGGCTAGTTTCAAATGAGAGACTACTAGAGAGCTGAGCTTTATTTTTTTTACTTCATGTCTTTTCCAAGCACAGACACTCAGGGCATGAGTGATCTTAACATTATTTAGCCCTCATGGGGCTGAAGGAACTTTATGGTTCCTTTTTTAGGGAGGTTCTCTGAGGTTTAACATGTTTTTATTCCACATTCCAACAGAAGGGTCTTCAAACTTTTGAGACCAAAATCTTTGAAAATGCACTGCAAAACTAGAGGGAAACTCTATATCAAATACACATCTGGAAATGTACTTACAGTTATTACAGTTCCTATATTATTACAGTGGGACACTGGGTTTGTCTCGCTGCTTGGACCGATCTGTGCTTCTGTGCCACCAGTTTACCTTTTTGCTCCCTAGTGGTCAATATTCAGGGTGAAGGATTTAAAAGGGAACAGAGCTCAGCAGCTGGAACGTTTTCTGCAGGCCATGTGACTGATGGGAATATTTGTCAGTAAAATGTTGGTGGTCCACTTAATTTCTGCATGATCAAAGTCCTTAAGTCTGAGCTTTCTTTTAGTAGTGCCAAGCTATGTTTATTTGCAGTTTTGCTCTGTTTATTCTGGTTGAAAGGAGACGTTCAGCCTGCTTTGGATCAGCTGATCCGCTGCCGACCTGCTTCAGCTCTGAGTGACAGGTGTTTAGATAAGGACGGATTTGTTCCCTTTGCAGATGGAAAATGTTAGGTAAAAAGAAAGCACTGACAACTATGAAGTTCTAATGACATGGGATCATAAAAGATCCCATATGAAAAAAGCTAATCAGCTCAACTGTGCTAGCATCTCTCAATAAAATGGCATAAGCGCCTGCTCATCCAGGCTGGCCGTACATCAGCAACACAAGAAATGATCCCTACATATAAAGTTTAATGTTGCTTTCATAAACCATGTCATGTCCTGTGAATGAGTGGTTCTAGTTCCCTTTTCTCAGGTGCAGGTGTTGCTGCTCCCCAAAATACCCTTCACTTACTCCCTCTCTCTCTCATCATCGCCACATTAGCCTTGCCTAGATCCCTGCAAACCCTCTTACTGTCCAGATCCCTGCTTCTTCAGCCATTCCCTCCTCTTCATGGTCTCTACCTCTTCCTGCTCCAGCTCCTTGCTCCACCAGTGGCTCCCTCTCCACGTCAAACATCAGTGCCATGGCTGCCTCCCCAGCAGCCTTCTGACTTGAGCAGTTGCCAGGATGAAGCCCAAGGATGGTGAGCCTGGCTGGTGCCTCTGCTTTGCTGCTCAACTCTAGTGATGGTTTGTCTTTCTGGTTGGGTGTAAGATGCAGCACACTAGTGAACTGGAGCTATTTGACTAGGATGCTCTATAATTACACGGTATTACTGATGTTGATATTGAGGGATTCTCAAAGGCATTTCTCTCTTTCAAATTCCTACCGGGGCACCATGAAATACCACTCTAACTCTTTGAAAGCCAGTCTTTTAATTGTTGTCCCTGTTAAAGTGTGAGACCATTAGATCCAGCACTAATTACTAGGAAGGTGCTGGTATCACTTGGCCTATGTTTAGCTTGAGTTTTTAGATTCCAACACCTAGGTAAGACTAGGTCATGCAGAACTTAACTACTTCTGTATAGTTTGTCTTTTGACCTGCCTGTGTGTAACAAACAACTCTAGAAAAATCACTTAGCAAAACTCCTCACTTACTATAGCTCCATGAATTTTATCGCGTCTGTGACAGCGTACACCAGCTGATGATCTGTCTTGCTCTCACAGTACATCTCCCACTCCACCATGATTTGCTAATCAACATTCAGGACAACGCGGAGGACCTAACTGGAGCAAGGCACACCAGGGGTCAGACTGATGTAAAGGAAATCAACATATTTGTAAGATCGCAGAACGTTATTGTAACCTCCACTCTCATTAAGATTTCTCTCAGATACTGAGAGTCAATGTTCTCTTCACTCAATATATCATTCCGTCCTCAGAAATGGTAATAGAGAGTACTCAAGTTTCTAAAACACGAACATACCTGTAAATGCCCTCCACAAGGATGATAATTTTTCTCCATGCTCTGCGGCTTCGAGGCTGCCCATATATTATTGCATCCCTCAGCAACTTCTCAAGGCTCTGCATATCTTTAGTTAAATATAAGAAAAAGGAGGATGGAAAAACATTAACAAAGATTTTTCTACAGAACTTTCAATTTTCTCCTGGACACTATTTTTTCCTATACAGAAAAAGACAACATTAAAAAAAAATGTGCCCTGAAGATAAAATTCCTTTATTAGTAGGCAAGGCCTAATGATGGATTTAATTTGCCCGAATGCAATCTGGTGACAAGGAGAGTTAGAAAAATATTCCAGTTATGCACCTTATCTGGGAATCTTCTAGAAATTCTGGGCATAGATTTTTAGTTAAAGGCAAAAGGGAACCACTTTGCTTAAGTACCGAGGCTAATTGCCAGCAGTTGTCTGTATGGGTTGCTGATACTCATAATGTCTCAAAGCTTCTGAACAGTGCGTTTCTGGTCGCTTTCCAACATCACCACAGGCTCATGAATAGCATTCATTGCTTCAGCAAAGGTTTGGATCAGGCTGCGTGAAGCACATCAGGATGGCAGCAAGAGAAATCTTGTCCTCTTCAAAAAAGAAAGTGAGTGAAAGATCGCTGATGAGAGAGGAAGCGACAAGTGGATACAAGCACATGGCACGGATACGCTCGTCTGGTACCAAAATGCTTGGCACTGGTGAGCCTTTGATATAAGGAGGCCTGGAACAATGCTGGAAACTTAGTTGCTTTCTCAAGAGCTGAGTGTAGATAATCTAACAAAATTCTGGAAGGAAAGCCACTAAAGTTTTGAAAAACATGGAAGAAGCAAGAAAAAGCATCACAGGAGTGAGGGTCGGAACAAACGTGACTCTCAATGCAGAGCTGAAATCCAACGATTCTGGTGTCTGCACATGAATGGACACTCTCCAAAATGAATTATTCTGGTACTCTTCAGGAATCTGGATCGACACTTTTCAAAGTGTTTGCAAAGAACATCCTACAGAGGCTCGTCATACCCCAAGGTACACTACTAATCAGCTCAAATTGTGAGTTGAGAAAATCAATGGCATTTTTTCACAGTATAATCCCGCTTTTTCAGAAACACATCTTAATACAGTTATTATAAACTTAAAATAAAAAAAAACCCAAAAAATTATACTTAAAAACTTTTAAAATTTAAAAAAACATTAAAAATGTATAAAATTAAAATAGTAAAAGGTGAATCTTTAAAATACAATTGTCTGTACTGAAGAAAATACACCTTAACTATATCTTGGTTCCCACCTGACTGGAACAGAGCCACTTGCACAGTAACTGTCCATCACGAGTGACCTGTGACCTGAGAGATGGCCAGGTTCTGACCTGAACCCTTCCACCCTGATACCTCGCCTCTTGCTAGTACCATTTACTGATGTCAGTGAATGAGAAACTTCTCTGTGCCACTCTGCACCTTACCGTGTAATCTCTTGATCTAGCAAGACCTTGCTAGAACTTACAAAGCACAACACATGCACGATAGGCTTCCCTTTATTTCAATGGTGCAATCGTCTGCTCAGCTCAGTGAGCTCTGAGGTGGAAATTCTGTTATGAATAATGCAATGCAAACAGCACCGTTTCCACTAGATGGCAATCAAGGAAATAAAAGTTCCTTGGTTCTTTAAAAGGGGAATTTATAACCCAGCTGAGCATTTGCTGCACGTGGATATTTCATATGTCAGCTGCTCACCTTCTCTTCTCCTTTGAGCAGATAATCAGAAATCCTTCTGAGTTCTGAGAATTAAAGGACTCCACAGGATGTCAGAAAGCTCACTCGTTCACTCAAAGTAAAATTTGAGTGCCCCTTTTCTCCACTGAATTATTTCTCTACGGATGCCATTGTCATCTAAATCCTTTTGGGACCTTTGCAACCCTCCTCTGAATCACACAAGCTCTTTCAGTTCACTATTCTGTCTACGTGTCAGTCCAGACTGGTTCTAGACTTTGGGAAAGTCAGTTTGTCTGACTTTACACATGACACAGTCCTGCTGGAGTTCAGGTTAAGGACATGTCTGTTTGCAGGATCAGGGCATCTCACTTTGGTTTTGATGTCTCGTTCTGAAATATATGCATGTGTGACCCTTTCTTAGGCCTGTAACATCAACACACAATTTGTTTAGGTGCAAATGAATTTTACTGACCTTTTCGCTCCATGCTTGTAGTGCCTCACGTGGGAAGGGGAGATTGGGAGGAAGAGAATATCTGTTACCTTTCCTCTTTCCCCACTAAAGGCTGCTTCTCTTATTCAAAGCGAAGATGCATTGCTCTCTATGTGCTTGTGCTTAGACTTTCCAGAAAGTAGGAGGTACTGAACACCAGGAGAAAAAACAGTGCAACCCTAAGTGACTTTCTGATATCAAATTATTTGCCCATTACGTATAGACAGACTGTGACAGACTGGGACATTGAGATGATGAGTTGCATGAGTCCATCTTGAATAGCCAGTTATGGGGAAAATAACTGTTCTTCCTCACTTGACCATCACCAGCCCAGGCTTTTCAGTAATAATGGCTAACAACCGTTCACCAGCCCAGGAGGTGGTGTTAAGAATTTCATTTGATTAATTAGTCAAAGCACACTCAAATCTATCCTTGTCTTACTTTCCACCCTCTCCTTATGGCATATTGTCTAGATATGGAGGATCAAGTTTCCTAAGAGAGGGCAGTGGATCTCTCAGGTATTTTAGAATTTAATATAGACTTGCATAATCCTTGTTTGGGATCCTTCAGAGGTATTTCAACAGAAACACCACCACCACAAACTGCCAGTAGGTCGAAGCGAGCCTGGACGTGGGCGGGCAGCCGTGTGTCATGCTGCCTCCAGTGCAGGTGGGACGCCAGGCTCCTGGAGGGGCCCCTGCCCTCTCCCAGCCATGCTCGGTGCCTCCTCACAGGGAGACGAAGTGTCTCCACCCCTCGTCCTTACATTGCAATGCTGGGCATGTCATCGCCATTCCACTGCGTGGGCTGGAAATCTCCTGTGTGATGTCAGCTGAATCCTTTTTAATTAAAATAAACAGCTTGTTATTACCCTTATCACATTCTTTTTTCCTTTGCCTTGTGTTTGTCGCTCTCATTTGCAGTTTCTCCCGTTTTGCACTCTCATGCCGGTTGATGAAGACTCTGCGGCTACCTCTCCTCAGCCTCCCATGCAACCACCTTTCCACTGCTGCAGTGCATCTGCCGCAGCATCTGCCTCCTCCTCTCTTGCTCCCCCTCCTGCTGGTACCTTTCATGGTCCCTAAAGCAAAGAAGGGAAACTGCCACAAGGGTTTTGCTGATCTAAACAGTAACTGTCAAAGGTGGTTTTCATTCTAGTGAAAACTAGTCTTTGAAAAGTCCCTGACTGCGGGCACAGCTCGGAACAGCAAAAGCATATCTTCAGAGTCATTTCCCTGAAATCACAGCTCTGAGTGTCTTTGTTTGGAATGGGGTGGTGGGAGTGGTGATCGCTGCAGCCACAGTAACAGTCTGAGTCTCCCCTCCCTGCCCCTCAAAAAGTACATCTCCTCGTGAAAGTGAAGCGCGCTTGCTCAGAAAGCTTCCGATTCACACTTGGTAAATCGGACGTGGCTTTCTCAAATCAGAGAGGGCAAATGCAGCCACGGCATGCTAGGAGCAGGACAGACCAGTCCCCTCTCCGTGGCAGCGTCTGTGTGTGTCACAGGGAAGTACACACCAGGCTGGACTGGGCTGCAGTCCACCTATCTGGTGCAATAACCTTGTCTCTGATAGTGGCCAGAGGCTTCAAGGAGAACAAAACCTTAGTGGGTAACGTGCCTCTCCTCCTGCCCTGTAATAGCTGTAACACTACCCTTCCTTCTTAAATTCAAGGGTCACTTACATCTTTGGGAAAAAATAAATAAAGTAAGGAACCATCTTGTACTAAGCCACTGCAAACTCCGGTTTTTGCAACCAAAGAGATTTTTTGCTGATTTTCCATTCATCTTTTTCATTTCCCCCCATTTCATTTTCTTGCTTGTTTAAAGGTATACATTTACAGTTTTCCGCTTCTTTATTCCTCTTCTTTCTTTTTTTTTTTGCTAGAGAATGTACTTGCACTGAAAGGTGAGGGCCTTCTGCTATCCGATAGTTCTTTCAGCGTTAAATACAGCTCCTCCAGGTAGCTGTGTTTTCTCTTTTAGGTGTCCTCATGGCACACATATCTGAGCTCCAAAGCATTAATTTGACTGAGTGGACTGAGAAATGCCAGCGTTGGATTAACATGAATTCACAACTGTCGTCCAAGCAGGAAACTATTTTGTATGGAAATCTGAACAGCTCACCCCTGCACGACACACTTCTGTCACCAACCACCTGATATGTAAGAACCAGAAAAACCTCTCACTACTTTCACATCACTCTGAAAAGGTGGGTAAGGAGTTGCTGGGAACGTACTACTGCAATTCCCATTTCAGATGTAGATTCAAGCACCAGATCAGAGGCCAGATTTTCATCTAACCAAGGTGATTGGTTGTGCCTTGCAATTGCCTGCCCTCCTCATAGTATCTCTTGCTTTGATTGCATGTTGAAGCGTCCTTGAAATGAAGAGAACTGGAATATTTTTTCCCACATAGGCCTGATTTCTGTACGTAGTCACGACATTCCCTCAAGACTGCCCAGGCGATTGCAAACCTAAACCTAAAAACGTGACTGCAATTGAGTTGCTTGATGCTATATGTGAATAATAAACGAATACTAAGCCTTGTACAGCACCTTCTTATACAGGCTGATATAAACAGAATTCACTTGGGTGTAGTTGGTAACACGCCCATCTGTCCACTGAATGGACAAAGATAGGATCTCACCTGATGCCAGTATAAAACCCAGAACTACCGTGACAGAAAACCCTCGATAAAATCACAGACTGACTAATGGTTAGCTATTTGGTTTTGCTTTTCAAGTTTTATTGGAAGGGTCAAGGGATTTTGGCTAATATTTAACCAAGATAAAGGTCAGAGGTTCTGAAAACGTGCTTTAAAATATACGATATTAATAAAAGATTGTCTTAGAAATAAAAGAGAGCAGGTAATAAGTCAGTCTCACCAAGTCAACATCCAAGATCTTAGTCCCATATAGCTGGAGGACCCCCATGTCGGTCACTTGGGGACCGTGGGAGAGGCTCCCTGGAGCTCAGGCCTGGTAACGATAACGTCGGGCACCTTCTAGCACAAAACTAACCAAGGCCAGGTCACTACTGCCACAGGGGTGAGGAGATGTTTTAGCCTCCCACCATCTTCCCACTGCACACTAGCTGTCCGGCTCTGCTGCTGGCTGCATTTCAAATGTAGAAACACAGCTCTTTTCTAGCTCCTAAACAAATCACTGCCTGGGAGGTGCAATTTGAATGGTGCCACACCACAGCAGGGGAGACAAAAGGCAGATGCTTTATGGGCAGGTCAGAATTATTTCAGCCCACTAAACCCACTACTACGCAAATTTAGGAGTGCTCGGATCCTAAAATAATACTAAAAATAATGAAAAATCCCCCTGCAGCCATTCCTCAGAACAGGGGCTCCAGGGAGCCGAGCTTTGCTGCATCCAGAAAAACTCACAAGTCCCTGGAGCAGAAAAAGTCCCTTAAAAGCCAAATACCCTGTGTCACCCGGGTGTGACCTTGGCAGGGTGAAGACCAGCAACAGCGCTCATGAGAGCCCACAGGAAAGCAGTGCCCCATTCAGGAGTTTTTAGATATAGCGTTGAAATGGAGTATCCTAAATTTCCCTCACATCGATGATCTGTAGGGGTGTGCCTGCGCATTTCTCTCAGCCCAGGCCTGTAAATTCCTGTCTGTTTACAAGAAAGGGATTGTTCATTGCGGGGCAGGATGCAGGGCACATTCTTACACCCCGATAAAAACGGACTTATAGGTCCACAGCACATTTTTGTTCTATTATTCACCGTAAGGCTTGAAAACCTTCTCATACATCTGTGCAATGTTTTTTGTCAAAAAGGAGAAACATCCAGACGCCTTTTATTTTACCGAGGAGAAGCACAGAGGTCTAATAATTTTATCTGTTCTAGAAAAACTATTCAGAATTTGTGGAAAGTGTAATGCCTAGGACAGCTACTCACTGAAACTGAATTCCATTAACTTTTGCAAGAACAGGAAGAATATTATACATTAAGGCAATAGGTAGAGGTTATTTCTTGGCTTACTAATGAAATAAGCATAATTATTTACTTTTGTGCATTGACAAATAGATCCAGTATTACAGGCTATATGCTTTGGAATAAAATAACACAGTTCCACAGAATTAGCTACAGCAGAGCCTTTGAAAGATGAATGTGCTTCTGCAGCAAGTTTAAAAAGGCAGGCTTTTCTGTCTTTTCTGTGAAATATTTTTATCACAGAACAAAGTTTCCTGTATTTTTTTCTTTGAAAAACAGTTTTTCCACAGCAAGGGGAAAAAAAAGGGAGGGGAGAGAGATTTACAATGCCAAGCTTGCTAGAAAGGGAAGTGACCAGCACACACCTGTGCATGTTTTTTCGTATAATATTCAGGAAGTAGCTGGCTCAGAAACTATACCATTGCTTCACTAAATTGTTACATAATTATTCCTCCTCATTTTTGCTAACCATTTATAATAACTTCAACAAACATTCACACCTCACCCTTCTCCCAGTGTCTCTTCTACACGTGTGCAACCAAGGAAGTCGGAGCCAAAGTAAACACGTTCTAGGCAGTTTTCTTAAAGGCATTACCCAGCATTTCAAAAAAGGCTGATGCAGGCAACTGGGAGCCTGGAGAAGAGTCTGCTTGCTCCTGCTGCCGTCTAAGGGCAAGGAGGTAACTTCAAAATCTGCTACCTGATTTGAATTTATTTTGATTCTCCTGCGCAGAAAGCATGTCTCAGGCACTAGCGGTGGTACCGCCTGGCAGCTCTTCCATTGTCTTTAGCGCAGGGCAACACTGGGTCAAACAGTACGTGTGAGTAACTTGGCACAGCTCCAAAGGAGGTGAGCCAATTCACGCCAGCAGACAACCTGGCTCCGCACATACATGTGAGAATGAAATGTACATTAAACCCTAATCCTCTTCGGGCTAGGACTCATTCTGTGTTTCTGCACCTTGCTGGAGAACTCTTCCAACTGCTCATCAAAGGGCCCTAGCCAAGCCTTTGACACAGTAACCTGCTCCAGTTGATGCCCAGGGCCAAGCTCTTTAAAGGATCGTTGATTTCCTTATATGAAATAATGCACATCAATCACCTGTCCTTAGAAAGAAGAGGAGGAGGGTACTGCCTTTTCCTACTAGAATGCAGAAGAGGATTTAAAAAAGTAAGAAAAAACACATTGCTACTTGATGCTGAAATTAATGCTTATCAAAGATCTTCAAGTGGCAACTCAAGGTGCAAAGTTTTCTATTCATTCACAGGGCCAACAGAGCATAAGGAACCTTTCTTTTGCATCAAGCAGCATGACATGGATAATGGTTTAATTCCCCTGTTCATAAGCCTGACAATGACAGCACTAACATACTCGGACAATCTGGGCATGTGTCTGCATGCCTGTATATACGTGCTGTATCCACACATTAGCAAGAAGGATAATCTGGGAGCATAAGCAACAGAAACAAGCACCTGCCTAACTGAAAAGAACCTCCCAACACAAGCTGGAAGTTTTTCTTGTGTGTGTCGTTAATTAATTTGCTGTACTCACTTGTATCATACTGCTCCCTGACACATTCACAGGCATCAGTACTGTCTGCTTTGTCCAGGGTGAAACTGTGCACCCTACAAAGGCTGTCCTGTTGGATTTCGCTGTCCGCTGCTATCCTCCCCCAATATATGTCTGATTTTCTCCAAAGCAAAAGGCACATACATACATGTGATATTACAAGCTGTTGGTGGTGTGTAACCCCTGGGAATCATTAAGGAAAGAGTCAAAAGAAAGAACTTTCTAACTATGGAGCTAACAGATTAAGAGACTCACAGTGGGCTGAGAAAGAGAGCACAAACGTGTGAAGCTGCTTCACATGAATTGTCTCTAAATGCAACTTAGGTTAAGACTCAAGGTCTATAAAGCTGTGATGGCAAAAGCTGACACTCGAATTCCAAACAGTATTCCTGTAAGTTTCCACATTTTCATTTTGAAAATAAGGGAATGTCTCAGAAACGTCACACAAGACTGACTTTGGCAAACTGGATCTCTAATCCAGAAAGCAATGAGTTTTTCCAAAGCAATCTCGATGGGCTTCCACTGAGACCGTGAAAGGGCCTGTCTACATTTTCCAGTGCTGGCTTTGTGCTTTTGGACAAGTCGCTACTATTTTTAGGTTCATACATTATCCAAATCAGATAATGTATGAAGAAGAACATCAGACTTAATTTATCATAGTTAGGCTGGTTAGATATCAGCTACGATTCTATGATTCTTGGGAGTAGTCTGAAATATTGGGGCACGATTAGAGACGGAATCCCTTAAAGCAAGAATGACAGCTCAAAGTGATGCCTTCACTGCTTCCCCAGCAGCCGAGAGCAATACACTTCTCCAATTGGACAGTTCTTTGAAATGCTGTGGGAAGTGACACAAGCCAGCTGGGCTGCACGCGGCATGGATGGGTGGAGAGGCTGAGAACCTTTGGACCTGAGTAGTGGGGGGTCACCCTGCAAGATGTGATGAAACCTGTTTGAAGGGGATAAGGCACTGAACAAACTAAGGAAGAGTTGAGAAAAGACTGGGGTAGCAGCCATGCCTAGCACATCCACACCTGTGGAAGTGAAACAAGATGAGTTCTGCTACAGGCTAATCTATGAATAACCACTTTGTAAAAACTTTTGGATTCAGATGATCTTTAATTATTGAGTGATCTTTAGAAATTGCTTCTTGCCCAAATTATGAATAGATATTAATTATAACAACACCTTATATTATAGCGTGCTTTTCATTCCAATGGATCCTTAGGCCTTTCACAGCATATGCATAATTCATTTTTTCTCACCTCAGGGCTGAACACAACACTTAGTAAAGAGAAGGGACTGTATTAGCTATTAACAAAGGTGATCAGACCTCTCTTCTCATTCCTCACCACTCCTCTAGCTTCTTAACCTCTGTTGCAATCACTGCCTGGTGGCAGCAATGAGGATGGAAGGGGGAATTGCAATGGGGAATAAGGGAAAAGAACAAGCTCTTGTCATCGAAGCTAGTCACAATGTCTCTGACAGTGACCACAGCAGCATTAATTAAATAAAAGTTAGAAAGCATGAGCATTTTAGAAGATCATTGTATGGTTGCAAAATTAACGTGTGATTTCTATACTAAAATTATACTTCAAAGAATATTTGGGATGAAGCTCTGATATAACCATCTACATCTTTGGTATAGTCCCCTGGGAATTCAGGGTAACCCCTTTGAAGTAATGCCACATTAATGGAACTGGTTGCACTGAACCTGCTAAAAAGAGCCAAGAAATATGGAGTATGTTTTTGTAAGTATGTTTGTACTATTTTGGCTATAGTGACAATAAAACCTTTATGACAGCACGCAGTCATTCAGCATGTCTAACAGACAGCAACAAGATTTAGACTCTGGATTTTGAAATTAAGGAACCTGATAACTCAGATCATGCACAACAGCAATTATAGGATTACATTGTTAATTTTTCCCCATCAGAAATCACTCATAACATCGAACAGTTAATCCTAGACAAAAGGATTACCTGGGAACTGACAGCAAAGCAAGCATTAAAGGAAGCAGTCTTGCCTTTGAGGTGTGAACAACTCTGTCTCTAAATATTTCCAACTTCAATACTCACTATTATGCTTGAAGATTCTAATAGTAGCACCTGAAAGCCTCGCACCGAGAACGAGAGAGGTGTGGTTCAACTCATCACTTAAAATGAGGCAGCCCTGTGGAGAAGGAGTACAATAAGCATCTGCGTGAATCGGGAGGTGTTGACACGCGTGTGTCAGCGTACACGTGTGGCTATGATATAGCATGGCACCAATTAAGCTCTAAGTATTTAACGTGAACTGGATTTTCTGCCACTTCTCTGAAGGTGCCAGGATGCATTGCAAAGGCAGGCAGAAACTGTCGGACAGATTCTCAGGAATTCCTGGTGCTGTAAAAGGGACAAAGATTTCCTGTAACTACTGGAAAGTAGTGACTGACTGCTTTATAGTAAAATCAAGTGATGTTGCTTCCTCTGTCACCTCTTTACAGTGTGTTTTGTGTGCCAAGGAAAACGCGGTCACCGCCCCGTGTATAAAGACTGCATGACAGTAATGTAAGAAGAGTACTATTGAGGCTGGACTGACATCAGCACTCTGGGCTGCAGAAATGAGATCAGGACAGACTGATGCCTGATAAACTCCACCTCCATTAAGATGTAAGTGAAGCCTGGGCACCGGGCAAAGTCTTTCTTTGGTGAATGTATATACAGTTCACATGTGGTATATTTTTCATTAATTAACTCAGCTGAAAACTGATTTTCTTTTTAGAAAAAACTAAAACAGAAATGCAGGAGAGTTAACTTTGTTAACTTACATTAACAGGAGCCAGGATTCACAGTTGAAATTCAATCTGGAACCCTAATTTAGCTCTGCTTACTATTATACATCTTGTGCTGTGGTTTCATAACCCAAGGGCAATACAACATTAAGCAAATACTTATTTTGGAAACACTGATTATGCCTAGGTTGAGAGATACTTGCAGAAATCTTCCTAAAGACTGGTATGCAGAGCTAAAAGTAGGAGTATGTGCATCTTGACAAGAAAACGTAGCTGCCAGGCTTAATTATAGAGGAAAATTGAAGAATAAATCTGCCCAATGTAGGGCAATTACACAATATCTGTAATATATATAATATAATACTATCTAATATTAATATACACTAAATTGTTACAGTTATATTCTACATAATACATATAGTAATAACTTTATTTGTAACACTTACATCTAACTATCCCACCTCTGACAGAGGCCTGAGTCTCCACATGAGGCCGGCTAAGTGAGGGAAAAGTAAGCAAGGGACAAGTATCTCATGCTGTTGCATATGTCTGCAATTTCAGAAATTTACCTTTATTAATTCTCTGTATCTGCTCTCTTTTAACCTACTGGACAACTTCTCCAGCACCGTTGCAGATTGAAGTTTGTGTTCTGGGCAGCTGAAGCAATTCTCCACGCCCAGCCCTTGTATACACATATTTTAGAAATCTCTTGCAAAAGCTGGATTCATCTTCAATAGTGAGTGAAGAAATTACTTCACCTCTACACCAGTTCTTCAGTAGAAATCTTGATCATACACCACACAGTGAATTCATTCCATCCCCACCAAGAGGGACATACTGTTTCCCACTTTGATGATCAAAAGAGGAGCTACCCACTTCCCCAGCTAACAGCACAGTGTATCCACTTGTTACATCAGGACTTGTGATGGACAGGATGATGGATTTTCATGCCTTTGTGTTAGGTACCCCAAACTGGAGATGAAGTCCCTTCATCATCAAATAAGAACCCAACTTTTGTCATATGGTCACAACTTCAGACTTGCATTTGCTGCCAGCTTGCTTTGCAGGGCTGGGTGGAGAGCTGTTCACCATGAATGCTAAACACTGTGCTTTCTCTTTTCTGAAGTGTTGTAAAAAATATCCTATCATCTTTCACCACAGGCAGCTGGGCAATACCTCTGCAAATAGCCCAAATACTTCATCCTCCAACACCTGAGACATGGGATGCAACACTTGTTTACTTCCTAGGGAGAAGCAACTTCATTAAGAGAAGCTAAACAACCGTATCACTTACCCTTAAATAGGTGTTAGGTATATGTGATAGCAACACCCAGAGCTAGAAAAAATGATGAAGGAGCATATTTAAGGTCACAAGGTCATCAGCCTTATGACTTATGCATTCCATAGAGCTTTGTTCCTCGATTAAGCCTTTCCACTTATTGCGTGCCCAGAATACTGCAACAGTTGTTAAAACAATTAATAAATGATTGTTCCATGTACTCCTTAAGGACACACTCACCTTTCCAACAAGGGCTGGAATATTCATTGAGTTAGTTGCAAAGCCCATGCCAAACACCATAGCATCTTCCACACCAAGGAACTTGGCCACAAGTTTCTCTAGTTCGACATGTTTGTCTAGGGTGCCTGCAGAAATAAGCACAGGGGATCTTAAATCTCATTAAACTGTGGAAGTAATTAATTCTAAGGACATAAAACATACAAAAGAACAGGCTAGAACAGTGTCATTAAGCTAAATGACATTAAGTTTAATGAAGGTTTTCCATTTGTGTCTTGTGCATGTGGGATATTGGAAAAAAAAAAACCAAGGACGCAAACCAACTATAGCTAATAGAAATACTGTTGCTCTTAAGGCAGAAAAGCAGTTGCTTTGGGAAAAAGTTTCCTTCTTCCATAACAACAACCTTTGACGGTTTATTCTGAAGAGTAATTTTTTGCCTTTTTCTCCCCCTGCAATGAGGACAAAAATACCTCCTTTTTACAGGAAATGTGGGACAAATATCTTAGGCATTCTTGAGTTCTCTCTGGATGGGAAAGCAAAAACCCATGACAACAAAATTCTTCCACTGGTTCTTGGGTGCTTATGTTTGTGTACAAAATCCTTAATTACGATTTTACGTGGGTAAACAAACAAAAGTGTTCTCCGTCTTTTTCTGCTTTGGAAGAGGTAAAAATTTTGCCACTCTCCATAATTGATAATAACTGTCCTCTTTCCTCCCTCTCAACAGTCAAACGTAAATGATAAGGCAACACTAGAAAGCCTTCTTTATCACTAGTTACTTATCTATTACTAGTGCCTGGAGTCTCCAAACAAATAAGGTGCTCCAACTACCCAGCAAAAGCAATATCTTTCCCACCCAAGTCACAATGGAGGATGACAAAATACAAAAGGCAACAAATGAAAGACTGGTGTTAAGAAATTGAGATAACAAATAACTTTGAACAGTAATGAATCATCTCAACTTGCCAGCTCTCTAGTCTTTGGTTGCCTGGCTGTGCATTTCAGGTACCAAGGCAGAAGAACTCTTACAGGATGATCTGTGGGGAAGAAAAGAGAGTGGCCTGTGGATTCTGACAGAGCATTTCCCCTATGAATAAGGCTGTAAGCAGGAAACAGAAGGAAAAAATCAGGGAAGTGAGTATCTCACCTCGCTTGTGCTGTGTAAACTGATGTCACGATAATATAGGCAAAGCGAATTGCAACTGATGGGAACAAAAAAAAAAAATCTGTGTTCACTGTGATGGACAAAGGGCAGATGAATGAAAGAATAGAATGGCTAGAGTGTCTTGACAAGAATGATGAGTCAGGAGGATGATCTTACCTTCATCATGGAGGAAAGCTCATTAAAGAAAAAATCAAATAAAAATGGCAGCAGTACAGTTTCAGCAACAGCACTGACTCATCTGGTTACAGTGAGGTAGAGTTTCGCTAATTTTTCACTTGGGAACAGGATGTGAAAAATACCATGCAGGCAGGTAACTCTTCAATAGCCAGGGAGATAAGAAGCAAGGATCATGTGGCTTTGGGGAAAACCTGGATTACACGGAGGGTAAAGAACAGCGGTACTCTGATTTTGCACAGAGCCAGCCTGCCTGGGTTCTGCTAGACCTGAGCCAACTCCAGCAGAGCTTCAGGAGCGTCTCTGAACTCACTGTATCACATTGGATGTATGCTGAGCTGGGTTGTCTCTGGCTCCGTGCTCTGATACCTTAGGTAGCACGGTGCAGAAAATTTGGCTCTGCAGAACCTCCAGTAGATGTGAGCTGACTCTGCATGAAGCTCTTTGGGGATGGCTACTTTTACATTTGTAGATCCTGAGACACACAAGGGTATGTGCTGGCTCTGCGCATGGCCACCACTTAGCAGCCAAGCCCCATGACATAAAAAACCCACACAGTGTTTCAGAGTTGAGCTGCTCACTGGAGAAGTGAGAATCTATGCCTTAACTTGGAAGTCCAGTAGGTCTCAGTAGGTCTCTAGTTAGTTCTATATTTTTTGCATTTGGGGCCCAATCTGTCTTCAACCTGGTTACAGGACACATTGACAACTGATGGTTCCAGCATGGTCAGCCGCCCTAGTGTTCCCTGCAGGTGTTATTTTGTTGCTTGAGGGTTATTGGCACAAAGACAAGTCTGAGAGAGAAGCTTGAAGCCAACCATGCTATGGTCACAGATCGAATTAGAAGAGGTTTGCGAAAGCATAAGAAACAAGCAGCGTGAGCTTTGCAAGGCGGGCATTTTGAGGCATAAGAAAACCGTCCTAACGCTTCCAGGAGTAAATCTGACAATACTGGGGTGGAGTTAAATTGCTTTTTGGGGTTGAATCCTATGTTTTCTGGTTTTGCAAACAAGAAAAGCCTGACTCGCTACAGATTGTTCTGACCGAGCATCTGTTAGATGAACCAGAAAGGTTCATCATATTTTTGACCTATCTTTTATTGATTTTGTGGTGGCGAAGAATGAGACACTCTGAACGTGACTGATTCCTACTTATTACTTACTAATCTTAATAGTGAATACAGATGATATTGTATATTGCTGCTGCCTACAAATCCTGGAATACAAATTGGAATCAGTGGGGGTTCAGTTTGCAAAACCAAAAGCTGAATGACAAGGATTTCCAAAATGAGCCCTAGTTTTGAATCACTTTACTTGTAATGGCAACACCGTAGGTGGTAGGTGAGGTGTTGCAGAAGCAATACAATACACATTGGTACTGTCAGTGGGAGATTCATAACGGCGATATACATTGAGCAGAGCTGATAAAGGATATCAGTCTGCATTTTCCCAGGTTTAAAGTAAAAGTCAAATTTATTTAATAAATTACAAAATTATTTAATTGTAGCAAAAGATTTCTCCAGTATGGGTCAGTCCTTGCACCCACTATATCACTTCTCTCCACTGCAGGAAACAAGGTGTCAGATATGTTCTGCTGGAATGAGGCTTGTCCACTAATGTTCCCAGTTTGTCGCAGCAACCGCCCCAAGAAGCGTAAACAGCACTATCAGACAGATGCAAATCTGATCCAAAGGAGCTTCCGCTGGCACAAGCTGCTAGCTCTTAAGCTACATGAGAAAGGCAGTAATTACACTGGTCTTCGTTAAATACCACCTTAGCAGTGTCAAGTCAGGTTAACATGGCCCTTAAAGTGTCTTGTCCTGTGCTGGATTCATACCAGCATCATGATCTGGTGAACGGAATGTGATATACTAGATATATGTTTATTAATACACTGTATACACAGATACCTTCTATACCTGTCCTATACAGAATCACAGAATTGCTTTGGGTGGAAGAGACCTTTAAGATCATCAAGTCCAACTGTTCACGCAACACTGCCACGTCATCACTAAGCCACGTCCCTCAGCACCACATCTACACGTCTTTTAAATACCTTCAGGGATAGGGACTCCAACACTTCCTTGGGCAGCCTGGGCCAATGCTTTACAACTCTCTCTGTAAACAAATTTTCACTAATATCCAACCTAAATCTCCTCTGGCACAACTTGAGGCCACGTCCTTTTGTCCTATCACTTGTTACTTAGGAAAATACATAGCTACTAGAAATTTTCCCCATACTCTGCCTGCTCTGATTTTTATGCTGACTGCAGCTTGGTTTGACCTGAGAAATGAGGATACAACTAAATAATGTATGCATCTCACTGGGAAAGTTTTAAGACAAAAAGGAAAAGAGAAAGCTACCTGCATCAAGAGACAAAAGGGAATACTTTCTGTTGAAAGTTACTCCTCGCTGCCAAACAGTTGCGTGCAATAGAGTACCGCAGGTGTTACCGTGTTTCAGGATTATATAGCTGTTAGTCCTGGTTAATTTCCTTCCCAGTAGCTGGTCCAGCGCTGTGTGTTGGATTTAGGATGAGAATGGTGTTGAGAACAGACTGATGGTTTAGTTGTTGCTAAGCAGCATTTACACTAAGTCAAGGACTTCTCGGCTTCTCATGCTGCCCTGCCAGCGGAAGCTGGAGCTGCACAAGGAGTTGGGAGGGGACACAGACCCCAAACAGGCTCAAGGGTATTCAACACCATATTAGCCGACCCAAACAGGCTAAAAGGTATTCCACACCATATGATGTCACGCCTAGTATATAAACTGGGGGGAGTTGGCTGGGGGACACTGTGGCTCAGGAATCAGCTGGGTATGGGTCAGCAGGTGGTGAGCAAATGTATTGTGCATTGCTCGTTTTGTATATTCTATTATTATTATTTCTATTTTTTCTATTGTTATTATTTTTCCCTTCCTTTTCTGTCCTATTCAACTGTCTTTATTTAAATCCATGAGTTTTACTTTTTTTCCCCTGATTTCACTGGGTGGGAGAATGAGCAAGCAGCTGTGTGGTGCTTAATTGCCGGCTGGGATTAAACCGTGACAGTGTTATGGAAAGTAAAATTGAAGATATTATCAAAGTAGACTTTCACAATGTTAGCCACCTCCACAGGTTCCCACACTTTTCAAACCAAATCACCTCCTTTTCAAAATCTGATGACCCAGTTCCCTCCATTAACTTGTCCCTGCACTCTGGGGACAGGGAACATGAAGTACGCTGTGCTTTAGCAGGCTATCATAGGCTTAACCATGCTCTGGGGTGGAAAGTCACTGCTGGTCTACTAGACAGATAAAGCTTGAAAAGGCACTTCCCATGATCCATACAGTTATTTAGCTTTGATACTTTCAGCTCGGACAAGGTGGTTTATGCCACTGGTTAGTCTGCTCAATACAGTCTGTCAGGTTTTCATGTGCTAATGACACGTATTGCTTAAACTGCCAACCCTGGCAAGAGTATCCTTTAATAGAATTTTTCATTTGGAATTCTGAGACCTGAGGAAGACAAGAAAATACCTGCTCATTTCAAATTAAACAAAAGCTGGAGGATTAAACTGATATAAGCAACAAGTTCTTGAAAGAAAAAGAAGAGGTCCCCATAAAAGCCACTTCCACATATGAACAGCAGCTGGGAAGCCTATGGATCGCTGATGTGACTCACCAAGGTGAGTAAGAACCATTACTTTATGTAAATGACAGTTTGTCAGAGGCATCCTTAGGAGGGCGGGGAGCAGAACACAACACCTAAACTTCCCTGCCACATTTGAAACAAGGTCACAAACTCACTCTGGTAAGATATTTATCAGAGATGAAAAAATTATTACTGAAACACATACACCTTTTACAAAAGCAAGATTGGATCAGTTACTACAAGAAGGATGAAGAAGCAGCAGACTTAAAAAGAGTGTATTTATTTACGTCATTCTACAAGAGTGGATGATGAAGATGGTATCACTGTCCTACAGAGACAGCTACAAAAGGAAAGCCTAAGCTTGTAGAATGAGACATTGGGAAGAGAGAGAAGCACACAGAAATGTTATGTAGCTGCCTCATTTAACACTGCATGTGCGTAAAAGACCCTCAAAAGAAGTGGGATTTGAGGAAGCATTTGGAAAATGCTCGAGATTTCTTAACGTTGCTACCCGCTGATAGGGCTTTCATACCAGAAATATCCTGTGGGTGTCATGGATAGTGTATCTGTGTAATTTACTGATTCTTGGAAAAGACTAGATTAATCTTCACAAAACTTCCAATTTAATTTAGATCTTCCAGTTTTGTTTGGTTTTCTTCCTTTATAAAAACAAGGCTAAAATTTACAGCTGAAGTCCAGCCTCTTCACGTGAAAGCCTGGATGGCAGTGTCTTAAGCATCTAAATAATGACATGTACATAGATAACATTGTATATCGGAGATAGGTGAGGTTTCAAACAGGTCACACAAGCCTTAGTTACTCCTGATGCCTTCAGTTCCACCTGCCAGAAGACAGACTGTCCAAAGCTTAATCATGCTTTGCAAAGCATACTTTTGCCATGGTGAAATACCAGGAACAAACTTAACCCTTTCATCATAAGTTGTATCAGTTATTTATGAGTGGGTAGACCCAAAAAGGAAAATGATGTTAGCAGGAGATGATAAAGAAGGAAGATTCTTCTTATGAACTGTTTTGCAATTTACACTGTACCTTATCAGAAAGTAGCCAAGATTATGAAATATATATACACAAACTAATTCTCCTCAAGCTCCTACTTGGAAACTAAAGTATGGGAACTTTAGTTCTTTATCGCCTTCTCCTAACTGAAACACAGACCATTTGTGTCTGTGTTTGTACAGTACTGAGTTTAAAATGAGCCCTGGTATAAAGGAAAGAACGGCCAAATAACCATTTTTATCTTCTTGAAATGCTGCTAGAAATATTAGGCCTTAAAACATAACAGAAAGAAGTGAAGGGGATGGAGCAACTTCTGTATTTTAAACGTTGGCACAGGTTTTCTGAAATCAAATACAAAAAGTCCTCAAACAAACAAAAAAGCCCAACAACTGCGTGCCAGCCAGACGTTAAAAGGCAATTTCCTAACCATGCCCTCCAGAATGAATCACCCTGTAAGTGTTCTGTGCAGGCTCCATCTTGTCTTTTGGTCCAAGACATAATCACAGGAGGAGGATTTCAAAAGGCAGGAATCCTGCTTGGCCGCTTAAATAGCTCTAATGACACCTTTGCTCCTGTTACTCACATACATCATCTCCATACGGAACAATGGTGGGTTAGATAACTAGAGCATTGGAACTACCAGCCCCATCGCCATCCCGGTGCTAAACCTCGGAGCGTCCAGCGCGTGATAATCTGCCTTATTTTTAATAACACCACTGATTTTGTTACCAAACAAGCAGGAAAAAAACAGTCGTCAACAAGCAGGGAACAGTGTTAAATACTCATTTGGATATTTCTCCCGTAATCGTTTTAAGACACGCTGCTCAGCAAACGCTGGCTGTAAACACGTCAAGTTGGGCGCAGCCGAAAGGCTTGTGAACCTGCCTCCAACGGTAGCCAGCGCCCACTCTAGCCATCAAAGCACATCGATTTGCATGGGAAGAAGGGACTTCACGTTCAAGGTGAGACATTCACGCTCAACACTTTTGAGAGGAAGATTAAAATAGATAAAACAGAAATAAAACATAGTATAGAGATTTCTTGGGACTAGTTTACATGAAATACCCTAACGTTCCGAACGCTCCAGATACCCGAGTGGCTGGTTTCCAGTTACTTAAAACCTTCAACATCTAAGAATTATTGTCTCAGACCCAACTTCTATTCCTGAAAAACAAAACTTCCTGATTTTTTCATGCCCTGATTGGTTTCTTGACCTGTAACAAACTAGCCAAGGAAATAATAATAATAAAAAAAAATTACTTTTCTGCACCTGCAGGAGAGACTGAAGCTGGCAAATGCTGTTTTAATTTAAGTAAACCCATGGTCAGTTTTGTCAGATACTTTAGTTGCAGATCTCTCTGTATCCTTCCTTGACACCCCACACAGTTAACGCAGCATCTTTTCCTCCGGCTTCGGTAAGTTTGCCATTCTCAGATGTGCTCAGAGTGCTCTTACCATTCTAGGTGAATGGTCCTATCGTTCCTTCCAGCCTGTCCCTCTGACCAAGCGGGTCCTCATTCTACCTCTCCACCTGCTTTGACGGATTCTGAAGGATCTTACTTACGCTTAAATTTTTTGCTGCCAAGATCCTTCAGTGACCACTTCCATCCCATGTACCACAGAGAACTAAAAGTCTTTCACCTCTAAGCAGACCATGCTATCAGCGATTTTTTTGCCTCCTGCCTACCACCTGCAAACAACCACTTTCAAACCCTCACCCAGACTACTGCTCTTAGAAGATGTGCCCCAAGCACACATGCAACCCTTTCTTGTTGATCTCTTTAAAGTGTCTTCCTGTAACTTCTTTTTAATCTTAGTGTCCTCAGTAACACTGAGAACAGCCAGGTTACTGCTTCATTAGTTCCTTATATGCTACCTCTATTGTAAATACTGCCCAACTTTATAAAAACGGGAGTACCTGCATGTTTCTGTCTCAAGCCAAATTTGTATGATGAGTTGCTTGTCCACAGGTCCAATATTAATGATTATGCAGCAACGACCACATACATATAATATAAATATGAATATAATATATAAATTAATATGAAGCAACTAATTACATAAAACAATGCTAAACAACTAGTATTAGATGAACCGCACCACACAAAAGGTCCCTTTTGGCCCTAATCCTTCATCTGACAGTGGTTGGTATCGATGTGTGGGGAAGAATGAAAGCAGGACAAACATAAATATGAGTATCTCAGCCTCTAACTAATTTCAGCATAAGGACATCCTGAATCAGATAATTTTGGTATTTCTAGTAACTATCAATGATATCTCCTCTGTGTGTGGCCAGTGGCCCCTAGAATGCAAGGGAGTGTAAAGTTCTGGCATCTGCAGCCTTCTTTGCATGAGTTCCTCTGGTCTGCCAGCCTCCACTGTGAAGAGCTGCCTCCTGTGTTTAGGTGGAAACCTTCTACCAATGTCATACAATGCCCTGTAGATCTTGTAGTGAAAGAGACAACGACCAACCAACCCTCACCACTCGTCCACGCCACACATAATTTTGAAGATTTCAATATTTTCTCCCTTTAGGCTCTTTTCAAGCCAGATGACAGGTATTTCTGACAGCTGAAGAACAGCTAGCTCAATAGTTCTTCACCCAGAAGCTGTTTGAGGCCTTTGATGATCCTTGTTGCCCTTCTCTAACGCTTTCCAGTTTTGGTAAATGTTTCGACCAGAAGTGCACAGAGTACTCCAGACAACAGCAGACCACAGCTTTACGTTGTCGCATACTGAGGTTCTGTGGTTGGCTTTTTCTTAACTTCCTAATAATTGCTAGAATTTGATTGGCTTTCTGACCACTGAAGAAGCAGCTGGTGCTTTCACAGAACTAGCACTTATAACCCCAAGATCTTGCTCCTACGGGATAACAGTAAGCTTGGTCTTAAACAAAAGGAAAATATTTTTCTTCCAGATTGAAAGTCCCACAAAAGCCTCAGGAATGTGTCTGAAATGACACTGTTATGCTAAGAAAGTGATTTATTATTATAATTTAAAAAGAGAATGGAATTAAAAATGAAGTGAAAAGTCTTAAATCTTTTTATGGCTGACAAATCTCGGAAGACCAGCCACTGTTTCGATCAGTTTCATGTGCTTTTGTGCTTAAACCGGAATGCCTGTTCAAGTGGCACGTGCACGATTATTTAGAGAAGTCATGAGCAAGGCTTCACAGTGCTCAGTGAAGTTAATTTCTGAACTCCGTTTACACACAGTCTCAAATCACTTTTCTGGGAATGTAGAATAACTGCTTTACATGTTAAACTTCACTAAGTTTCCTTAATAAAACACAGTTTTGTAAAGATAGAAACAACGGTGTTAAAATGTCCATACTGACTTATTCTGAGAGCAAACTGCCTGCAACAACATTCCGGTATGACAACATTTGATACGCACTCCACAGTCTGCACGGTCAAAGGAGGAGGAGTTTGGATAGAATCACAGAATCATTTCGGTTGGAAGAGACCTTTAAGATCATCAAGTCCAACTGTTAATCCAGCACTGTCAGGTCACCACTAAACCATGTCCCTCAGCACCATGCCTATAGGTCTTTTAAATCCCTGCAGGGATGGGAACACCACCACTGCCCTGGGCAGCCTGGGCCAATGCTTGACAAACCTTTCTGTGAAGGAATTTTTCCTAGTATCCAGCCTAAACCTCCCCTGAAGCTTGTTACTTGGGAGAACAAACTGACTCCCATCTTGCACAACCTCCTTTCAGGAACAGAATGTCCTAGAAATCTGTATATATTAGCTCTTAAGACTGTCTAGATGAAGTTAACTAACATGATTTTTAATATTTGAAGACAGAATCAATATTTTCATAAGGTTTTTTTTATTTGGGAATAAGTCAAGGTTATGCATACCTTCCATATTAAAAATTCCACAAAAGATACAGAATGAGGAACACCAGGCACATTCTTTGACGTACTGAAAACACTTGAAATGTTCTCAGACAAAATAGAATTCAAGACAAAAAGACACAGAAAAATGTTCCTTCAATACCTTAGATGACTAGTAATGGTGACCACTTTCAAGCATGCAATTCAGGTTAAAAATTATATTGCAGTCACCAGATGGATCACCTACAAAAGGAAAGTAGGGTCAATCTGTAAACCCTCTCTGAGTGGTATGTCACTGACACATTTATTACTGGCAAGTCAAACCATGATGATAAGATAAGAAGCGATGACAAAGTCTGCGTTATTTCTTTGCCTGGAAATGAGACTTTAAATAAAAAAAACCAGTTGAAATACTTTTTCTGTAAGATTTCTGGATAAAAACAGTTTGCTTTGAGAGATACAAAATTAAAAATTTTCAGGTTGCTGGATTAAAAAAAAAATTTCTATAGAAGACCTCTCATGCTGGGAAGCCTTATTTTTCTCCTGACGACAACCAAAAAAGGTAAAGCTTGAAGGGAAACGTCCCCTTGCATTTCTAAGGCTGGAAATGGTTTTCTTTGAAATACAGGCTGATCACACCATTAGGAATGCAGGGCTTTGTATAAAAATATACAATTGAAGATAACACTACATGCAGCCTACAAACCAAAAAAGCAGGCAAATCATAACGGACTTATAATCAAAAAAAAAAAAAAAAAATCAGATAGAGCCTTCCTGAGTTTATTCCTTAGAGGCACACTAGACACTTCTATGTTGTGCCCATTCATGTTTCATAAAACATTACAATATATTCCTAGAACATAGGATTAAGAAGAAAATTACATAAAAATTCATTTTACTAATCACACCACTCTGTATGTGGTAACTGATATAAATCTGTGGTGCAACTAAATTTTCCCTAGAAGAATTCTTGAAGTCTCAATGTTTATTTTACTTCTTTTAAAAAATAAGCATGTTACTTCCATCATTAAAAATCCCAGGCCACTGTATGACACGTTTTTTTTTTTTTTTTTGCTTTTCCAAACATCATTAACATTTTTACTTTAAAAAAAAAATCCTGATGTGATAACAAATAAAACACAGCATCACTTTCAATAGTGAAAAAAGTAATTGATGTGACTACAATTCTCTAAGTATCCTATTCCTTCAAAATATCTGTAAGAAAAAGCTTATAGTTACGGAAACTTCGGTGGCCATCTAGCTGTTTACTCACCCATTTCCTGTCTGGTACTGCAGATTCCAGTCCCGTATTTTTCTAACTCTATGGTCACAGTTTTCAATGCATTAACATCTGTTTCTGCAAAGCCGAGGTAGTTATAAGAACCCATATTGATTACATTCTTGATAGTCCTTCCAGTAAACCTATAATTAAAGCAAATTTTAGAGAATAGAGCGACTTTCCCTCCAACCCCAAACAAAAAGAAAAGAAAAAAAAAAACCCCAAATTTTCCCACCAAATTTTGTTGCACTGTCAAATTCCTATTCGGGAATTTACAATCCTCATTCTTAAACATCCTAAAAGTTTTCCCAGCCTTTCTGTTTTATGACTAAATACTGGATCCTACTCAGAATGTTTTCCAGATTCCAAGCTGTAGATGGCAATATACTGACGTTAGGTGAAATGGTGCTTTTATGGCTGTAAACAAACAAATAAATCTAGGACTTTATATAGGGAAAAACTTCTAGGCACTCTTTTTTCAAGCAAATCATCAACAGCTTCCATAAAGTCACGAGTGTTCACACACACAGGCAAACTAAACATGAGGGAAATGGTGTGGGAAACGCTGTGATCCATTCTCAATAAGCTGAAATATAGTCAACCTACACGTTGTCTATGTGGTGAATTTCCACATCTATTTAAGCCAGTGACAGTTGCAATACACTGAAGTCGTCAAGCTGTAAACTGCTTAAAACTCACTGCCAAAGACTCACTACGCAAGTAAGAAGCCACATTTACGCAATGGAATAAATTATGATTTCAATCCTAACCAAGGGATACAACTAATTTTATTGTAACATTCTGACTAAAGGTCTGTTATAAATGGAGCATAAGCAACCTTACTTGTGCTGACACGGCCAAATAAAAGCCATTTGTGCCAGAGTTCAGTCACTTCCATGCTGCATGTCCAAACAGTATTCAGAAGAAAGGGGACAGATGTCAGCATGGTACTGATCTCAGGGAAAAAAAAAAAAGCTGATGTATATTACAGAATTACAGAACTGTTTTGGTTGGAAGAGACCTTTAAGATCATCGAGTCCAGCTGTTTACCCTCCGCTGCCAAGTCAAGGATCTAAGCGTGAGTGGCCAGAAGCAACCTCCTGCGCTTTGCAGAGGTATCAGGAGTATTCCTATGAAGCTGGCAGCCGCAGAGTTGATGCAGGCTCACCTAAACGTCCAGTTGTAATCGTCTGTAACGCGTTCCATGAGGTCAAACTGTGGACCCGGGACACTGCAAATTGGACGATTCCAGTTATCCCGTATTCTCATATAGAGGTTTCTGGTGTAAAAGTTCTCAAAGTCTTGATAAAGTGGCACAAAATCCTGGTTTGAAAACATGCACAGGGTTATGTTGCTAGGAAGAAGTCTGCTTCTGTACCCAAGTCATTCCCGTTGAAAAGGAGAAACTGATTCATTAGCAAACACAGAGCTATAACAGCCACACGTTCCTAGTCCCAAACAACCCCAACCAGCAAAGATCTTACTTTAATTCCCTTGAAATACAGTGTTGGCTTTTTTTGGTGGGGTTTTTTGTTGGTTTTGTTGGGTTGTTCTTTTTTTTTTAATGGCCAACAAGTTGGCTTAGTTCTCCATCCCAATATTTGGAAAGTTGGAAGTGGAAGAACTCATGATTCTTTCACTCGGAGAAATCAAACACTTCAGATTCTCACATTGAGCATTTTGCTGTGTGTGGTGCAAATTGCAAAACTCATCCATCGTATTTCATTAAATGCTGGTACATTAGATTAAGGCTGGTCCAGTGTAATTGATCTGGGCATTACTGGCCTACACCAGACATGCAAACAGCCAGTTAAGACAACTAGTTTGGTTGACAGTTAATTTATATCTATGGATTTTGCTTGGAGATTGAATTAAAAGAAAGGTAGGGAATCTAAACCAAGTGTTATATGGCACAGCAATAGAGCCATATTAGACACTGGGTACAATAAAGCAATAAAATAACATGACATGTAGTTACACATGTGGGAGACCGGAGAAATAAATGAACACGTAATCCATGGTGGATGGCAAAAAGATTTAACTGCCATGTCGGAATAGAAACAGCTCAACAAACGGCCAAACCATGAAGTGAATTGAAAAGATCATTCCATGAGAATGCTGATAAACAGGCTGCACCATGCTATTTCATTAAGTACTGCACGCGTCTTTGAAAAGCCAAAACAAGAAGCGATTTCGGAGATTTTATCTGTAAAAAAACCAGTAACACTATTTGGATTTTTCCTCCATTATGCCAGGTGCTACTGTAAACAGTGGCTCAAACCGCAGAGAAGGAAAAGTTTGCGTTTAAGAGATTTGGAAAGATGATACATTTAACATTAAGGCATTGCTGAGTTTATTTTTTCTGCAGTTTGACCTAATACGCTGAGATTCTATTTTGCTGAGAGTATTCTGACCCTCTTGGAACGAGGTGAACATCTCTCTGGGTGAGAATTCCGATTTTACCTATTTATAGGTAGATAGTCACACACGTGTTAACTACACTGCAGTGCGTGCCATTTCGCTCACCCCTATGCAAAGTCCTCCTCCAAGATGGAAACTGTCTGCCTTGTTCCTTCAGTAGGTTATTGTACATAACTTGCAAGCAGGGAAAAACTCAGCTGTGGATAAATAGTGGTTTTTTCATACATACTTTTTGTTGTTCTCTTTCTGCAGCAATGTTACGTTTTTCTAGTCCCCAGGCTCTCATAAAATCTCGCAGGTAGCCAAATACTGTTCCCACTCCAAAACCCAGGAATGTAAGAACAGCAACATACATTGGTGCCTGTTCAAAGTGCTCAATAAATGTTTTTTTGTAGAGCGTTCCATTTGAGACTCCATTCTTCTGAAAATACAGAACAGAAATTTGTGATTAATATATTTCATCTCATCAAAGCTTAGACCGCAAGGCAAATCGTTTTCTCTAATGCACCATAAATTAAGAGACACATTTAGACCCCACACTGTATCAGCTGGTACAACGTATAGCTGAAGAGGAGGACCTTTAACACTGCAGTTGTTAATGACCAATACAAGTATCTTCCATTTTCTCTCCTCTCCACCAATGTCCTCAGTTGCAGGTGTCTTCTACACCACTCCCTTGTCTATTTTGAAACATGTGAAACTTATGAAAGATTGGCAACACGTTATTGTGTAATTGGACAATTATTTCAAAGGTGATTAAATGGAAACCACAATACTCTGTTCTTGCAAGACACAGCTATAAAAGGGAAGGGCAACATTAAAAACTCACCTACACCGCGCCCGACTCTGCTTCTGGAAGTCTTGGGCAACCCATTGCAGCAACTAACCTACATACAACAAATCCTGCCTCAAATACGGCACCTTGACCATGGTGGTCTTCAGATCTGAGGAAGTATCGAAAACAGCTATGATGGCAGTTTTCTATTTCAGTTCTGACTTAGCAAATGCTTTTAACCATATTTTCAGGACCTCATCCATACTTCTAAGGGTATTTGAATATAAAAAAAAAAAAAAAAGGAGAGAAACCGACAAGCTGCTTGTTGGAATTAGTGAGGAATTATTGTAAGGAACTGCTAGAAATTTACAACCACTTGTGGGCAACATATTTTGTCTTGAAAATATTCTAAAATTCAAGAAGCTAAGCTTTTCAGCCGCAATCTTCTCAAACCAAATTATATTTAGTAGGCTTATCAGATAATTCTTTGGAAGAAAGGGAACTCCCTTATTTCTGCAAAACATGACAACATTTACAGCTACTGTCTAGTAACAAACAACCTGCTAATTCAACAACAATAAGACATAATCTAGAAAAACTAGTTCCCTCTGTAAAAAAATAAAAAAAGACACAAGACATACATTTTTTAGCATGTTATAAAGCAAACTACCAACATATGAAGAAATACCATTAATACTTTGCTGCCTGTGGGATGGATGAACTAAAAGAAGCAGATTAACTATTTATGTAATGCAGCAAGCTGAAATAGGATAATCCTACTAAGAACAACTGCAAATTGACTGTACTTGTCAGGCCTAGAGTATTATTGATCTTCATACTGCATTAAAATGCCTTTATCCTCAAAAGGTTTTGATTTCAGCAATAACTTGCTGTCCAATCCTGGATTCACAAAGTTTTCTTAGGGGGGCGGGGTGTGTGGGGGTGTGTGTGTGTGAAGAAAAAAGATGCTGGGCCCAAGATAGAATGTAAAGATTTTGAAGGAAACCGAAAAAGAAAAAATTGCTGGTAGGGCTTTGGAAAGACTTACTGCCCTGAGAGGGAGAAGGAATACAGGGCTGGCTCTCACCACATGAGGGTGGACCTTTGAAGCAATGCTACACAGGCACTCTTGCCTAAGCTAATTGCTCTTTTAGGGCAACCTATTTATCACGAAAAACATATTTACCATTAAAAACATTTTATGAGGATGAGTTAAATATAGGGTCGAGTCATATTTCACATGAACCACAACCGCTGTTTGGACACAGCAACAAGGTAAGTATTTCACCAAGGATTAAACTCAGTCATATTACCTTGCATTTGCCATCGGCTAAGAGCATACTCAGAGTCATCTATGGCAACTCAATCAACATTATAGCTCGTCAAGCTGTGATGATGTGATAATACATCTCCAGAGGAGAGAGTCAGCATGATGATTCTGGCTATCGATTTTATTAAGAAGCACTTTGTTGTTATTTATTGTATTAGTAAAGGAACAGGGAAGCTCATATCAGACTCATGATTGCAAAATTTTTCCCCCACAATAAAACTCTTCTGTTGTAGAACTTTCATTTCAGCTGGCACTGTCCCATGCAGTCAGTATGACGTATGTATTTAAACACGTAACCACCGTCACCCACCATCCTTAATACAAACAGCCAGTAGTAAACAGCATCAAGCAGTAAAGGTCCTGCACCTGAGTCAGGGCAGGCCTTGGTATCCACACAGGCTGGGGGATGAAGGGATTGAGAGCAGCCCAGTGGAGAAGGACTTGGGGTACTGGTGGTTGAAAAGCTGGGCATGAGCTGGCAATGTCTGCTCACAGCTCAGAAAGCCAACCGTATCCTGGGCTGCATCAAAAGCAGCGGGGCCAGCAGGTCGAGGGCGGTGATCCTGCTCCTCTACTCTGCCTGGTGGCACCTCACCTGCAGCGCTGTGTCCAGCTCCGGAGTCCTCAGCACAAGAAGGACATGGACCTGTTGGAGCGGGTCCAGAGGAGGCCACAGAAATGATCAGGGGGATGGAACCCCTCTGCTGTGAAGACAGGGGAGAGAGTTGGGGTTGTTCAGCCTGCAGAAGAGAAGGCTCTGGGGAGACTTCACTGTGGCCTTCCAGTACTTAAAGGGGGCTTATAAGAAAGATGGGGACAGACTTTTAGCAGGGCCTGCTGTGACAGGACAAGGGGTGATGGTTTTAAACTAAAAGACGGGAGATTTAGACTAGAGAGAAGGAAGAAATTTTTTACACTGAGGGTGGTGAAACACTGGCCCAGGTTGCCCAGAGAGGTGGTAGATGCACCATCCCTGGAAACATGCCAGGTCAGGTTGGATGGGGCTCTGGGCAACCTGATCTAGTTGAAGATGTCTCTGATCTCTGCAGGGGATTGGACTAGATGAGCTTTGAAGGTCCTTTGCAACCCAAAGTGTTCTATGAGTCTATGATAAAGTACTAAGGATGCTGAATCAGACTGTGACCAATATTCTCCAGTCCATGAATGATGAAAACGAAGCTTTCAAACAGCCCAAAGTTAGTACAAGGCTGGGAGAACAAATTCAGAAGTACAATGTCATCTTGTCTGAAAACTAAAGTGAGGAAATCAAAGAACATTTCATCCATCCCCAGAGCTCGACAAAAAAGCAGAGAAAGAGTCTCAGGATTGGAATAACCAAAACAAGTGCATTGCTGCTTCTGGAGAGAGGTAGCGTGGATGCTTTTGTGCAGCACTTCAAATCCAAGCATCGGGGTACAGGTGACTGACTGAACATAATGAAGTTCAACAATTTCAGCCACCCTAAGTGGTCACCCTAAGCGGATGAATGGTTAATTGTCATTTTGCATTTTACATTACTGTTGACTTTTCACATGTTCTCATAAAGTTTTATTTGAGGAGAAAGAGAAGAATTTGGAGACTGTGCATTTAAAGCACCTAGGCAGCAAAGATAGGTGTAATTAAGCTGTTCCCAGCACCAAAATCAAACACGGCAGATTTCCTACAAAGGTTTGAAATGATTCTGAGATCACTAGTTATGCACTGGGTGCTTTGCTGAATTGTACACGCACAAGTATATCATGACCTGTAATAACACTTGTGGTAGACAGCACATTTTCTAGCTCCATACCTCCAAGGGATAACTATGAGTTTCCTCATCATTTTTGAACTCACAAATACTGCGGAAATGATTTGTGAATTTTGATAATTGATTTAATCTGTAAAAGAAAAAAAGTATTTGCTTTTTAATTATAAAATTGCCTAATAATTTCATTTGACAGTTTACTTTGACCATTGTGGTCTGTCCAGCTTTCCCACTCAACCAATTGCACGACGCACAATTTTCCATACTTAAATTACTTCTGCGCCTCTCCACTTGTCTCTTCCAAAGCTGAAAAATCTTAATCCGTTTAATTCTAGGCTAGTCTAGTGTCCTTGCCCTTACACAGATTGAAAAATAAATTAAAAAAATAATCTATATTTTATTGCTCAACTTCCTCTTCTCTCTGCAAAGTTCAATACTACCTTTTGAGACATATACGATGCTTGAAGGCACGGTATGGGATTATACTTCTGCAAATGATGTGCCGTCTTATTTTCTGTTGTTTTTTAAAAGATTGTTAACATTTCATTTGCCTTCTTGCCACAGTTCACGGGTTCAGAAATATCTCAGCTGCAATAAATACCTAATTTAGAGCACACTGCTGTTTGTGTTTCCCCTCCAATGCATTCACGGTTTTTTATTTAGTGACCTGCAATTTTGTCTGTTTTATGATCATTACACATTACCAATGAGAACATTTTGCAATGCTTTTTGTCCAGAGCTATTTTTCACTACCCTGAAGGACTCGGTATTGTGAACACATATTGTCACCTGTTTCTCCTCACACCTTTTTTTCAGATCATTGGTGAAAATGTGAGACAGGAGGGGGGCTCCATTCCCTTCATCTCCCTGGTCACCTTTTCAAAAATCTCTTATTTGTAACCCCCCATTTCTCTGGCCAGAAGGCCAACCTAAGCAAAAGTCCAGAGTTATTCAGAAATTTTATGCTTGGCTTCCTTTAAAAATCTTGAGTAAATATGCGGAAAGACTACAGATGAAATGCAGAATGAATTGATGTTTTGCAATGAGTTCAACACGTCTGTGATTGCAGTGACTTCTTGAAAACAAAAAAAGCACAATGAAAATAATCAGCTTCTGTGTGTTGAGTCTCTGCTTAGCTTACTCGATTGTGCTGTCTTGTACTCTCTTGATACCAAAGGCCACACTGGCAGCTCAGCCTTGTAACTTGGTTGCACGTAGTTGCAGAGAACTAAATCAACACATTTGGCAGCAGCCTTAAACCACAGCTTCAAACTGTTTTCCAGTAAGAGACTCACAGCAAGAGAATTGCTGGACAAGATTTGGATGCCAAGGAAGCCAACAGGAGTGATGCCAATACAGTAAAGTCAGCTTTAAGTGCAATATCTCTTAGATTCCCATAGTCCATAGTTATCCAAAGTATTTTGAACCTCTCCCCTAATGAAGAATCAACTCCTAAACGCCTTAAGTTTTTAAAACGGAGAAATTAACACTAACAAGAAATCTAATAGTGCTATTAGAATGGGCATCAGTATAAAATACTGAATATCATGAACACACAATATAAACTAATCTCAAAGTCTATTAAGCACATTCCTGACAACACCTTTATAAGAAATAGTTAAAAACCATATTTGCCTTATCAAAGAAAAATAAGCGATGTCTATGCAATAGCATGACTAACTCTTAAATCTTTGTTCATACTACCCTTAAAGTGAGAAGAGAATTTTTGATCCCATTTAGGTCCTGCGGCCTTTGGGATAGTACTAGTTGGCGTGAGCCACATTTGTACCAAGGGGAGAGCTAAGAACTCATCATAGACATAGTGTCACAGTACTAACTTGTCTGCTGGCCCTGATTAATTTACAAGCAAAGAGGAGGCCACTTAACGCTGGCCTAAGTCAGGAGCAAACTTGTGTGAGTGGAGTTGTGTCAAGGAAACTGAGACCTGAAAACTCATGTTTTCGTGCAAGTCTGTTGTGTAGAGACAACATAAACTCAAAGAAATCCAGAAATCCCAATCTGCTTTTTGAAAACTCTCATTAATTAAATATTTTTGAGCAACTTCCAATATAGCAGCAATAGGTGCAGACAGCGATATCCTTGAAATAAAACTAGGGGGAGAATACTAAGGCCTTTGTCTTGAACGTAAGTTCCCCACTAGGAATAAAATCTGATCCAGAAGCAGATGACACTTTATTTTACTCTCCCTCAGCTTAAGGATGTTTCACCTGTTCCTGGATCAGATTGTATCATGACGTGCATACAACCTATTAAAAAACAGTGCCAGTTGACTGACCTACATAAAGCTTCCAAGATAGATATACATATGAAGAGACAGGTGCTGAAAACTGTGAACCAAGTGACAGCCACATTTGCTCAGTATCTGTGAGATTTCGAGACAACATTGAAATCTTGAGCAAATTAGGACAGTACCTTGCTACAGCTAAAAACCGACGGGAGAACAGATTGACAGTCACTGATGCAATATCCAATTGCTTGCAGAAGATTTGGTTCTAAACAGATGTTTCCCTCTTAAGATTAGAAGAAAAGCATCTGGGACAAGACCCTAAATATAAGGGATTTTAGATATCCTAGAATGTGTGAGACAGCCACATGGGGATGACAGGAGCTATAGAGGCCTCTACCCTTTTGGAGCAAAAGGGTTCCATTTTAGCCCAGTAGACACCGGGGGATTCTTAATGATCGTATGCAGTCCCCAGGAAAAGGAAATTGGAATTAGGAAAATCAGAAGTTTGCTCTAATGAATATACTATTGACACAAATTGTGATTACTTTGCAAACCTCTTCAGCTACTGGCAGTGATACATCCTTTAAATGTGTGGTTTCTTTTCTGTTACAACACATTTCAGATCTTACAGGCTCAAGTTTCTAAAACATAAACCAAAACTGGCTACACGGGGA
Organism: Bucorvus abyssinicus; assembly: GCA_009769605.1. Taxonomy (NCBI): domain Eukaryota; kingdom Metazoa; phylum Chordata; class Aves; order Bucerotiformes; family Bucorvidae; genus Bucorvus; species Bucorvus abyssinicus. The sequence continues at coordinate 6,783,782 of CM020031.1, read as the reverse complement.
ATTCCTAGCTTACTGAGCTATACAGACAAATCTTAACTTAAAAATAGTTGTGAAACTTCTGTCTAGAAGGTGCTAAAGTGAAGGTCACAGCCTCTTGCAATGTGACAGAACCACAAGAAAGTATAATCCTCAAACAACACAAACTAGAAACAGCAACCAAGCCAAGAAATCTTATTACTGTGTGTTTGCAGAATTCTTGTTTATTCTGATTATTGATTTCTGCGGCAGTTTCAAGAAAAAAAAAAATACCTGGTGGTAAGGCAATTGATAAGAACTAAGAGTGAAATTTCCAAGACTGTCCAGAACGTTTAGGAAATAAAAGACACCTTCAGAATAACTTAGGAATCCATGTGCTATCAAAACTTGCCATTTAGAATTTAAGAACTCAGGAACTCTGAGAAGTTTGCTCCCTGTAAACAGTATCAACTGCTACTTGTTCTGTTCTGCTCCTTGGGGTTTGTATGAAGATTGAGTCCTTTCACCATAGTTTTCACAAGTACCAGGAAATGGCTTTTGATTTGTAAATCAACTGTCCTCTAATCTATGACTAAAATCTTGCAGCCTCTCTGTACAAATTCGTGACAGCGTACTACAGGCCAATACCAACAAAGGTATGAAAAGACAGGACCTTCACCTTCCAGACTCACGCCATTTTTTCAGTTGAGCACAAGTGAAACTCCCACATACCCACCTTATAATAAATTCTTCCAGCACCAAATGATCAAGTTCTGCAATGCTGACTGTGACACTAATATTATGAAAATACAGATGTGAGTGACAAGCACATTAGAAATACACTGTTAAATACAAATAATTATTATATAACTGGGAAAACAACGCTGTTACTATATAATTTTCAGACTAACACTTTGATGCTAAAATGGTACTTTTGAGTGCAATACAGAAGGTTGGAAGGATGCCAAAGACTTACTCATAAATAACATTCAGGAGGAAAGAAGATGGCAAAAGCCTAGAGACAGCAGTGGCAAGAGCTCCAAGCTAGAACAAAGATGAACTTGGAAGTTGCACATTTCATTGTCTTAGTTTGGTAAGTTTTTATGCAGATATTTCGAGTCATTCAAGAAGTTTCTTAGCCTGGTATGTCAGCAATGTGAATTCCTAGCCCAGCACGCACGACAAGCAACGTGAATTCCGGCAACAGTGAATGTTTATTCTCAACTGTTGAGTCAACTGCCTACTGTGTGCAATTTTCACAAAACCTGTAGATCAGCACATGTTTTCTTCTGGTATGAATTTAGGCCAGCAAGTAGAACGGCACATTGCAGAATGGTCATACCACAGTGTTTGTCAAAAGAAAAGCCACACACCATCTCTTTACAGCGCAGAAGCTTAGAGTCATGCACACAGACTCAGGACACATGCCAGTAGCAAACCATGAAAATGCAATATGATGATGGGGACAAAGATCTAAGAAAACATTCCTTTTAACTGTAGGTTTCAGAAATTGCAACATAAACCATAACAGATACTATCCAATACCAACTAAGGCACTTACATCAATCAGTACACAGGAGATAAAAAAAATTTGCATAGTAAACTCTTCTTCCCATGGCTTTACATCTGTACACTGCAAGAAATGGCAAGAAACGCTAGAAAGAAAAAGGAATACGTTTGCTTGATACAGCTAGTACTCTGTTTGCCATTACTCCCAGAAAACTCGAAGCGGTCTCACATAATTAGGAAGGCATGAGGGCTTAAGATGGAGCTTAATAATTTCAAACGATTAGAGACAAAACAATGAAGTTCACTACCTAGAGAGATACTTACAAACACCAGAAGGCATTTCCTAACCTTACTACAATTACGGAGTAGAAAGCCAAGCACGTTGAATCACACAAAAGATCTGGATGAAACGCCTGGGTTACAGCAATCCTACCGTAATTCACGGCATCAAGTTGCAGCAAGTGTTTGCTATTTCCAAAGCTTATAGTAAAACTACAAGAGATTCACACTGCTCGGCCACGTGACAATATCTCCTGATCATTCAAATCCTATGGCTTTGGCTTTAAGAATAAACAAACAAACAAGATGATGATGAAGCGGTATTACTTCAAAGGCTGTCAGATACTGCACGTCACTGGTGATGATTTACTCATACAGGAAGTTTCTTCCAGAAGTGAGTTCGCATTTAGAACTTCATTCCATGGATCTCATACACATTTTTTATAAGAATCTAATATTTGTCAGCATCAACACCATAACTGAATGGAAAGATACTTGAGATGATCTAAGCAGACTGTTAGTGATTTTGCCCAATGTGGATTCTGAGCTTAAATCTACACAAAGCTGTCCACCAACTTAATTTCCCACATAGTTACTCTGCAAAGAACACCAGAAAATGTTTAAACTAGGATCAAATTCCTGTCCCTGCAAAATTCCTTTGTGAAGAAAACACTGTAGGTGAACAGATAGATCTTATGTACTAACCCGCACAACTGAATCATTGCTGGATCCCAGAGCTATGCCCATTATATAGCACAACACCGTCAAACGGGGCCCAGATTTTGTACAGTTGACAAACGGAAACAGTTTAATAATGAGATACACATCCCCTGTCAGAATGGATGTGTCCCTGGATTTTCCTGGATCACGCCAAATACATCACAAGCTTCAATCTTAATGTGTAAAAACTTCAGGAAGAGTCTCAAGGCCATCACTGGTTCCCAAGATGACAGCAGCAGTTTTGATAAAGGCTTCTGGAAGGCATAATAGTTCAGGTCCCTTTGTCAAAGGATCACAAATCTAATCTACAGCATTCGCACTTGCTACCTGAAAGCTGCATATCATCAGAATAATTTGCACATTATTCTAATTATTCTGAGGTTAAGGTCAAACAGTGAGTTTCACTCAGCGAGACACTCCTATTACTGCAAGGAGTCACGTAGTGTATTTCAGAAAAGTGACAATGAAGACAATCATTGCCAGTTTTGTTAATGCAATCAGAGTTTGAGCCAGATTAATGCTGTCTCTTCTAATGTAAGGAACTACTTTTAAATGATATTTAAATAGAGATCTCATGGCATACCACAGACGGAAAGAGGGAGATAGGAAATACCATAATAAAAAAATGACTGATTTCATGATGGGGAAAGCAGAATTTCTCAAGAACACCTGGGAAAGAGGTAATAAGGATTTGTGTTGTGAGTTTTACAGGTAGGGGAATTAAAAACTTGGTAGAAATATGACCATCTGGGTAGCCAAGGTTCTTGACTGAGCTAGACTAGTACTTAAGCATCAAAAAAGAGCCCCTGTGGAACAGAAACATTCAGCATAAACTCACTTATTTTATAGCACATAGGTTTTTAGCACAGAAAAATTCAAGGAAGATGAGGGTGACAGCCATCCTGTAAATGTGCCAGTAGTCTCGCAGCACGACACAGTGGGAATAAAGTTGAGAAAATTAATAGCTTGACACCCTCAAAGAAAAGAGAACTTGTATTAACCAAGAAGACAGGGATTCATTTAAGCTCCAGTTAGGCAATTTGGCAGCAGTACCCATGGCATAATTAAAATCAGATGGACAATCTGCATCAGAACTGGCATATGTGATCAAATCTGTGCACCATTTAATTTAAAAACATGACGAGCGCTGCAACCCACCTATCCTCAAATTATCTTGTGAAAACCCCCAGAATATTTACAGATTAACCTGGATTCACCAACATTTGCCCTAATGCAGAAAAGCTTTATATTTTCACAGATGACAGCTAATTAGATTTTTTTTTTTCCCCCCCACCTAAAACTCTACAGAAACAGTAACATCCTTCTCCACCTATTTTTTGTTTGGAAAATATCAAGAAAAAGTGGTTTCAAACTGTTACGATTAAGGAATGCCCACCTCTATATCTATGAGGAACTCATAGGCAGACACTTCCAGGATCCCAGAGGTGGTACAACAGTTCCACAAAAGGCTGTCTGTTGCCATTGATTTCAGCTTTTGCCTTGTACAATTGAAAAAGATGATCTGGGCCTTCATGACTTCTTATTGTCTATGTAATTGTAACAGTATTCCTTAATCATTTTTAAACTAGCTAATATTAGAACTCAAAACAAAATAATTGTATTCTACTTGAATTGCTTGCAGATTAATAAAAAGAATCTAGACAGAAATTGCTACATGATTTTTTTTTTAGTACATTATACATTAAAATACTCTTTATGAGTTCCAATAATTATGTACATCATGACACTGAAGACGAGAATGTCTGGCTTTCTCTTATCTGAACATTCTGTAACTATGAGGTTTGCAGAAATACCCTTAAATAAATGCTTTCCTTAGGTTACATAGCAGTCTAGATATAAACAAAAAGGAACCTCCTCAACCCACCCTGTACTAATTTTCACCCGTAGATCCACATCTACCTAGAGGCAAACACCTAGAGGCTGTGGTTCCTGGCTGAAAAGGCAAGGATTAGGAAAGCTGAATTAGCCTTTGGAACAATTTGACCTGTTTGTAAGAACGCAATGGCTTATGTCCTCATGTTACCTCTCTGTCTGCAAGTACCCCTCTAATAGCTTTTGAGCTCATAGACCAATTTCAATCAAACCCGATGGAAGAGCAGAGGTCTCCAAGAGATGAACTTTCCGGAAAGTTTCAGGAAAATCTGACCTTGATAGGGTAAAGAGATGCAAGTCCATGTGCTGAAGGAAAGACAGCAATAACTTGGCTCTTTAGCCATTCTTGGAGTGAATTACACAAGCACAAGAGTAATGACCCATAAGCCAGCATCTACATAGCTCTGCACAAGGTTCAGCACATTCTGCTTCTTGCCCATCTGGAAAGCGAAGACGTGGGAGGCAAGCTGGGATGTTCTGGGGTGGCAGAAGGTGCTGGACACAAAACAAGATGAATTCAGGCTTCATTAGACCCATTGCTCATGCAAAAAACCATTGAAGACATTTCACAAGCCTTTGTCATACCTCCAATATTACTTCTTCCCATGTTGCTGTGAGGCCAATTAAAAACCAATACTCAAAATATTCCTGCAGCTTAGAAGCAGTTGAAGTAGACATTAGGGTATCTTAAAGTTTTCATTTATACCGATCTTTAAACAGTAGAAATCAAAGGACTTGGGAAAAGCAGGAAATGGAACAGCAGAATAACGCATTTCAGGAGAACACAACTGTACTCAGAAACAACAGGCAACTCTATCGGAAGCAATATGAAAGCTACAAGCAGCTAAAAAAGCCCCATCCATCTCTTAAGAAAATAATGTTAAGGGCAAAAGGACAAACCACTCTGGTGTTACTAAGCAGTAAGCAGGTCTGAGCTGAAGTACTCCATCCAGCTTTGGACAATGCTTATTGAGAAAGAAGAGGTGAACCAAATGGAGAGAGCTGGGAAGAGAAACAAAGTCTGGTCAAGTAAGTTAGGAGGAAAGAATGAAGGAATTCGAACTGCCTCATTTAAAGAGAAGAGAAAACCCTAATGACTGTCAGCCCAAAAGTCTTCAAACATGTAAAAAGTAACGGCAAGTGGAAGAGAATAATCTATGCTGTGGAAAGCATCAACATGCTTAAATCACAGCCAAGGTGATCTAAATCAGCCATGAGAAAGATGTTTCTACTGATAAAAGCAGGTAAACGTGAAGCTAGAGCAATGGAGGTGTTTAAGATGGGTGTATACAAACCTCTGTCAGGAACATTTCATGTACAGTCAAAGCTAATACTCTCTAGCAAAAGACATCAGGAAGTGCTCTCTTAACAAAATCCCCAAATGCCCTTAACAGAGCAGCATAGCTTATGGGCTAAGTAGCCCCAGAATAGCCTTTGAGATATTCTAGCATAAAACTAGCCCAGGATAAAACAGAGTCTGCCTTGTATAGAAATGGACTAGATGACATCTGAAAGTACCTTCAAGCCTTATTAGCTATTTGCCCCATTTACCTTATGTTCAGAAACCTCACCATGCCATGAAATGAGGTACAGAAAAGATGGAGCACTCCAAAAATAGCTGATACACATTTTGCACAGAGTGAAATGCAAGCAGACAGAACCTCTAAACCACAGATGCTGGAAGAAGGAAGCAGATACAGGGAGTTTCTGTTTAAAATGACAATAAAATTAACATGATTGGCTTTTGGCAGCTGTCCATTTTTGGAGAACTTAAATCTGGTCAGCACACTCAGTGAACAATATTCTGCCTAACAAAGACTGCATGGACTTTTTTCCCCCCTTTCGTGGCCAAAAACCTCCCTGTTATCTCCATCTCCTTAACATCTTTACACAGCACTGTTCTAGTATACCAGTCCCCTGAGAGAGAAAGCTATGATAATGTTCCTCTGACTTTTCCATTAAGATAACACTACTGTTCACAGTTCTGTGCCTGTGCTCCTAAATTTGGGAAGTACTGAGATGAACCACAGTAGCTGGCAAGGCAAAGACTAGGCAGAACCTTCTAGAAGGATGTGCTGAAGCTCTAATCAACCATACACTCTCCTGAGCTACCTGACACATCTCAGGAGTGACAGAAGATGCCTATACACCAATCTTATTTCTCAAAAATGAATAAGCAAGTACAAGCTAAATAAACCTTTTTCAGGAGACCTCATGTTTCACCTCTACCCTTCCACACCTGCCAAAAAAAAAAAAAAAAAGGAAAAAAATACAAACCTGGACATAAGATTAACGTTGTGCCCTGCTATAATGGCTGCTACAAATATATTTGTGCAATGAGGTAAACAAGGTGCAGGTGCCTCTCAACTGCTGTGCAGAGAGGTCTCAAATTTATTCCGACAACTTTAGTCCATTCAGTAACTACTCTGAGAGGGGGAACTACATACTTACATCCTACCATCTGGCAGAGAAAAATACAATTTACTTCTGAGGAATATCCACATGTGCAAAGTAATATGATCTCACTAGCATGCCCCATGGTACAAATAAGTTGATAAAGAATTAGTAAAGCTCAGTTACAGTGGGGAAAAAAAGAACAAAAAACTACCTCAGGTCTTATGCACAGAAACTCCTCACAAAATCTGTCTAAGGAGACACTCCTGTAGGCAAATATTTAGATATGTCAGACGTAATGCTTCATAGGGAATTCTGAAACAGTAATAGTATACACTGGTAACTCCCTGTTTTACATTCTTTCCCATTCCACAGGGAAGGAAGCTCTGCACTCCCCTCATTCTCATGTAGGAAATTAATAATCCTAAACTGAATTAAGACATTTTACTTGCCCACCCTGACAGCTCCCTAATGGGCTAATAGAATAACTTTAGCCTGTATAAAAGGTCAGTTGATACAAAATCAAGAATGACAAGAGGGACATGCAGAATAACCATCATAATTCAAGAATACAGCCCTTTGGGGACCAAATTCACACCAGAGAGTATGGTTGTCTCTTTTTCTACCCCCATTTTCTTCATTTTCATGGATCAAAGCTAATCTCTTAGAGCATAGTGGCTGCTGGAAGGAAAAAAGTATAGTAAAACACTATTTGCAGTTCCTACACCTTACTTGTTTTCTGCATTCTGTGCAGGAGGGAGAAAGTGGAATTTCTGAGAACAAAGCTCCGGTGAAGCTGCCCAGCAGCGGGGACATGTGAGGCAGAATCCAGGGTCTACCCGTGGGGGAACAGAAGTGGGGGAATATGCTCCAAAGAAAACACAGCTCAGTACTCAGGAAATGCAGCTATGGGCACCAGCACAAAGCTCTAGAGAAACGTCTAAAAAAGATGAATCTTTCTTCCAGAAAAGCAGAACTGTCAGCTGTAAAGGCTAAACTACGTAATTAGCTTGAGTTACCTGTTTAAATAACTGCCTGAATGACAGGGGGACCTGATGCTTCCCATGACGTCTCTTACTTTTCTCTTTAGCCATCAGTGCTTCCGCTCCAGGCTGGCAGGAGATCACACACAATGCCCTCTGTTGCCGACCTACACACTTTATTTTGCAGGAAGTCAGTCCATGTGGCAAGTGATTTCTGCAATGCCTGAAGGCAAGGTCTTGACTCGGTGACAAGCAGGGGCTCCCGGCTCACAGCTTGTACAGGAGCTGGCAGGCTTCCCAACTGCTTCCTGACACCAAGTTTTATGAAATTGAGATACCTTGGCAGTATCTTCCCTCTGCAAGAGGTAGTGGCTCTGGAGTTGGATTCAGCTCAATCAGAGCAGTGTTTTGGCTTGAGTCTTGCCTACCTCTGCATGGAAAGAGGTGGCAGTTTGTATCCCCAGTATAGCCATGTCCTTTGGAGCAGTTGTGTGGGAATGACACAGAAATGCACAGCGAAAGGCACTGCCTTCCCTGAGGGACCTCAGAAGGTACCGACAAAATGTAATGCCCACTTCAGAAGAGTCAGAGAAAAGCGTGCAGAGAGCTTCTATCTATCACTTCATGTCAAATACTCTAAAACATAAACTCTGTTTTCGGCTAGTTTACTTACAGTTTTGCTTTACCAAATGTATTGCTGCTTCATTCTCAACAGAATCACTATAAGCCAAAGCATGGGGGTAAAGTCCAGTTCTTCTGTATTTGTTAATGAACAAAATAGATCAGAAAGGTTTTTTCTTAAAAAAAATACCACAGACCTAAGCAATGGAAGAGTAGCCAAACTGGGATTCTACCACAGACACACTGCCCAGAAAGGTGGGCTTGGCTAGATCTATCCACTGTATGCCAGAATTGCTTGAGGACAGCCAAGTGATAACGACTTGGTCCTTCACCATTCCTAGAGAACTGAAAATGCAACTGCAGACAGTGCAGTGGTAAGTGAAGATATACGGGAAGGTATAGAAAATAAAAATATAACTAAGTTTCAAGTTCAGATTATCACTTGTCTAGGATGGAATGCCAAATCTTTAAAGCACCCTCACTCAGGTGCATCACGCCATGCAGATTTTTTGCATTAAACCAGAAATAACCTTTGGGGGCTGCGGGGGGTAAATTCATGCCAAGAGTGGAAAATATTTGACACGAGCATTCCTGCACTCCCAGGACAAAGGATCACAGACCACAGAATTTTGAAAGATTTTTATTTTCTGTGGGAGCCATTCCAAAACTCTGACCGCTTGGTTTGTGAAGCGGAGCTGAATTATTTTGAAATTCCATATATGTCCCTGTGTCTCTATAGCGAGCGAGAGCTAAGTGTTACCAACCTCAGCAGAATAATGTGGAAGGTTTGCATTCCTACACAAAACACTGCAATTCTATTCTCATTTCCTAAGATCCACCTCAGTCCCACACAGCCTTCAAATCTGCTTCTGGTATCTTAAGAGACATACAGCAGAGGAGAGCACATGTCCCCAGAAATACTACAGCCCAAGTTTGGATTTGAAAAGAACATTGTAGAATTTAAGTATATTCTTGAAGAACGTATGACAAAATGGATTAAGGCACTCTTACTAGCCCAATCGAACAGGACTAGGGAGTTGCAAACAGTTACAAAAAAGATTATGCTACAATTCTCCTAATGGGAGTATGGTAAAAAGCTGGCAAAAACATGGAGGAATTAAAAAAAAAAAAATCAACTCCCTCCCTTTGAGATTGCACCTCCTTACAGATCTACATCTTCCCTTCCTTGCGCCATTCCTTCCCCTTGGTTCCTTTGCCTTCATCCTGGCTGACATCACCTACCACAGACTCAACCCATCCACCTTTCACCTCCTCTTGGCTTTCCCTCTCTAGCCTCTGGCTACACCAGCACCCCAGCAAGCTCCGCGCTCCCCTGACCTAGTTCTCACAGCGCATTTTGCTCCCTGGGGGAGCTCCACCTCATTCCACCTGAGCACTACCACACTGCTGAGCACAGCTCACTCCTTAGGACAACCCAGCAAGCCAGACTGTCCAGTTCAACCACTGCTTTATCTCACTCCCCCATTTCCACCCTGGCTGGCCAATTGTCACTTGTGAGAGTGCTCTTTGTCCCTCCCACTGACTAACACAGATTTTACTGACCTCGACTTGAAAGTGAAGAGCTGCAAAAGTTCAACTCTGATTCCTTCTCCCTGACATTGACACTTGAACAATCAGAAACGGTGCCAGGCAGGTATGTCTTATTCACAAGCATGCTTTTCTCATAACAGATGTGAAAGCGGGACCTAATCCAAACTGTTTATTTATAACTGTGACCTGCTTGGCTTATGACATGCATGGCTTTGTATGTAGCTGATGAGTAATCTGAACAGGAGAGTCTAACCAATATTAGATAAATTAGATATTATGTAGCTCAAGAATTAATTTTCCTATTCCAAAAGTGACCAGTATCCATACATAAGGACCTATTGCTGGCAGTTTGAGGGACATCCTTCCCTTCCAATGTCTCGCATGTGGGGGCAGTTTTGATTTTTTTTTTCCCAATTGAATTCTCTTTTCAAAACACAGAATGTTTCAAAGCCCTGGCAATGTTCTTACCTCCTCAATTCTTAAAACAGTCTTGCTTATGAGCTCTGCTAAATCTTACATGTTGATCAATATGGGCCAAATAAACCCCCCCAAAATCACAAACTCCTGTTCAGTTTTGCAATGATGTGCCAGAACATGTGAACAGATGAAGTGCAGGTGTGTCTGCTTGTTTTAACCACGGCTAAGTGAGGCTGATAAAGAAATGAAACTCCCACAACTGTTTCAAGTTAAGAAAAAAGTTCTTTATCCAATAGCATAAAAAGTAACACTGGTTCATTTGCATTCATGAATTTCAAGAAATTGTGCCAGAAGATTTATCATTAGACTTTGCAACACTGTTTGTCCCTGTGATCTCATAGTTAAAGCTGTTTTCTGTTCCAAGAAGGTACAGCTGGCAACCACGATAGCCTACACATGACTGATGCCCACCTCTCCTACCTCTGCTGAAATATTGCATTGCAAACCCTGCGTGAGTCCCGTGGAAAATGACCAGGATTTTTGGCCACACAGCTAAGTGGGCACGTAGCATAGCCAAGAATGCACCACACTGTGCAATAGTGACTACCTGTAGCCTTGAAACGTTAGCCAAAAGCCAGGAAGATGTATGGGGCTGGAAAAAAGGAAGAGAAGAATAAGCATCAAAGAAGTTTGCAAACAAATTATTGTCAGTCAGCCATGGTGGTTATGTACTGAGAAGTGTCAGGGGTTGGAAATATTTTTATTAGCTTTCCCAGCAAAACATCACTCAAAATAACAATAAAACCACAGAACTCTCAAACCGTCCTCTGCCAGTCTTTTAGACTACATTTTTAAGGCAGAAGCCATTCTTGGATATCTGGTTAAAAGCTTTAACAGGCTTTCCACATTATACAAGTTATGCTATGCTTAGCCCTGAAAAACAAAACGTTCTAATTATCATCACCTAACTTTCAAAGAAGAACTAGTCAAAGCTCTCTAAACTGCCTAACCATCAACTTTCAGCCCAAGCTTACAGAAACTACCTGTCACAGAGTGAGAGGTTTGCATCTGTTGCATTTCTGTCTTTATGCTGATGTCCTGGAATAGAGCTCACACTTAGAAGGCTGTTGCTGAGTAGGTGACATTCCTGATCAACAGGAGGGGAACAGAAATCATTCAGCCTTTGCGAAATGGGTAATGACGAGTTTAAATCTGTTCACCTTTGGACTAGCCTCCTCTAAAGATGAAGAACTGGTGCATTACTGAATTACAACTGAGTTGCTGCAAAAGAGTAACTTGAACTCAAGCGTCATTTGTAGATAGACTGGTAGAGGAGAAATGAGACCCAGATACACTTTTCTATCTTGACTTTCTAGCAGCAACTAAAACAGGAGACAAGTCAACCGCTTTACACAATACAAATCACTGATACTTGAAAAAGCAGGAAGACTTTGATGAAAACCCCTGTGAACGAAGGAACCCTTAATAGGTACTGCTCCTGGTGTACCAAGTATTTTACAAGAGGAGGACTGAAAACGAAGTATTTATCTCAGAAAGTTTACAGACGAAATAAATTCCAGAGAAATGCAAGGGTAGGATATGCACCATGCAGAGACGAGTTACAGCAGAAGTAAACAGAGCACTGTGAACTCTGGGAGTAATAAATTCTGCGTTTCTACACGTGTCTCATGTTGACTGACTTTGATGTCAAATAAAGCAATGCACTGACAGAAACTTCCTTCTTACTTGAGATGTAGGTCAAACCTCCTTTCTACTGCAGCTTCTCCAGGGTACTGCAGGAACGAGTTCACACTGCAGCTTCTCTTTCAACGGGGAATGTGCAGGGGCTTTCCCCTGTGCCCAGCTCCCTACTTTAAGGGAGGAGTGGATGATATGCCTTTGTCAAATCTGACTGAAAATGGCTGAGTAGTCCCCAAGTTGAGGAGCTGACAGTATCACTAAACAAGTCTTATTTCTCTTGGAAACGAGGCCAAAACCAACTGAGATCATCTAATGCTACCATGCTGAAGGAACAAACTGTTTCCTCAGCCATATAAATTTTTGACACCTATAAAATGTTCTGCAAGGAATAAAAATAACCGTGCCTACCTGATGAATCTGTATAACTTGTCCTTGAATGAAATTTTGTTTCCTGCAAACATCGACACCTTTATAACAAAATCACAGGATGACAACACCTTTCTCATCAGACATATTGAAACAGTCAAAAAAGCTGAAGTCTCTGATAATAATACTGACAAAATCAAATAGAAATATGCTTCACCTCGCTTACATAAACACACGTAATTCTCAGCCCACATGAGAGAAAGGTTTTCCAAAGGGCTGCAATTATACTGAATCACTGATACAAAAAACTAGTAATAATACCTTATCTCTGCAAATTTTAAAATATTTCCACAGTGACAGATAAAGCTGATTTTCACTTTCTGAGTTGCTCGATTTAATTTTGCTGTGCTGAAAGCATAGAGAAGTTCACGCCAACATTTTGAAAAGCATCAATTAATTGATACTTTGGGTTGGAGGTGAGATGGAAGCTGACATAGCTCCATTTTTGATCTGTTGTGCTTGGTAAAGCCATCTTGTTCATTACTAGCAGAGTCTGCTGACTTTCACTCTTGTGTAACCTCCAGAGATGGACCTCTGACGCCACAGTGATTTCTTTACCAAATCAAAGAGGTGATGACAGGGCTTCCTTTATATTGTGAGACAATAAAGAGAAGAGATTTCTCATGTCACAACAGAAATTTAGGAAGAGTCAAGACGCTAATAAAGCGCAGAGGAAAGCTTGCTGGAAATGGGCACATGAACCTGTGTGCTTGGGAAGACGTTGTATATGGAGGAAGAGGGAAGGATCTTGTAGACAATACTGCTGAATCAACAAGTCCTCTGTCAGGCTTCTTTACTGAGCACCAATGCTCAAGGGCCAGGACCTTGGGACCAGCCTGCTCAGGTATCCATCCTTATGATAGCTACACGAAAAAAAGGACAGCCTCCTTGCAGCCCTTCTTTATCCTATATATCTCTGGTTAAAGACAGTCATCTTTTGCAGACTTTCGTTTCTTTAGCTTTCACTGGTGAGCAAGAGATGTGAGGAGGCCAATTAATTCCTTTTCAAGGATGCAATAAATTACAGTTCTCTGGGACAAAATGTTTAAACCAAGGAAAAACTGAATTTCATTAAAGCTACTCCTCAGTTCCCAAAGCACACATCTCCTGTCTCAGGACACAAACTTACTCATAATTATCTTGCCAAGTCTTACTAATGCACACAGAATATCCAACACTTCACACTACTGCACGTCAATGTACCAGTTCCATTAATATACATCTGAAGACAAAGACAGATTATGGAATTTATAAGCTTTCTATCCCTTGAAAACATGCATAGATTTTAAGGAGAAGCAGTCAGACTTAGCATATATCAAGAACATACTTGTCACAGAATGAAACTCCAAAATGTTAACTTTTTACTTTAAAAGGCATAGATTTTGGCAAATGCTCATTTTTGTTTCAGAATCTGTATTTGTTCCTGCTTAGTTATGGGTAAGAATTAGATTTTAGAAACAAAGGTTTTGAGTTCAACTTCAAGAGACGCTGTTAAGAAATGTATTGAAATGCAACAGTTACTAATAGACAATTTCCACTCATGTGGGATTCTCCCTAGACTGATAAAGCAATTTTGTATTTCTTAGCCTGGGAAGAAACTGGACTGTACACAACAAAAAGCAGAATCTACTTTGTAACACCCCTTATATATTCACCCACAGATGCACCAATCCAACACTTAAAGGTTTACAAAAAACTCACTATCGGTTCTTTTATAACCTAAAGCAAGTGAAAAGAAACTGAGGATGATGACCCATAGGTGAAGGATGATTGTGACTAGGAGAGAGGAGAAGGGGTGGCAATTGCATCAAAAGAGTCCGAACAGGGTTTGTTTCCTTTGCGATCAAAACAGAACAATGAAAAACCAAGACTTCCCTCTTCGGGATTAACACAGACCAAGACTTCCATCTTTGGGATTAACACAGACCAAGACTTCCCACTTTGGAATTAACACACCCTGGTGCCTGCTAGAACCTCCCAAACAATCTTACCACCCACATATGCAAACAAAAAAGCCGTTTATGTAACAATGATGCAAGGAGAAAGCTGCACTGAAGAGCAATGCCTTATATACACAATATATGACATCAAGAGACATACCGGCACACCTTTTTGTGCCAGAGACAAAGTAAAACGTTCCCTTTTGAGTATGCCTGATGTCAAGAGACTGCTGGAAGTTCAAAAGCTCAAATTCACGAACTTACATAAATATGATCTTAAAAATCTGAAAAAATATATTGATTTTTCAAATGCTTTCTTGGACTATGAAATACCTCCAACAAGAGCCCGTTTGCTTTCAGTTGTTTCATTGTTTGGTCTTAGTATCTCTGTAGCACCTAAAACTTTGAAGCTGATCAGCAGGTGGCCCGAGTAGGAGACTTATTTGGTCAGATCTCGGGGCTGAGATTCTTTCAGGGAACAGCTGACCATGAGGTACAATGTGAAAAGGACGGGTGGTCTTACATTTATCTCTCAGGTTGTATTTCCTGGTCTCCAAAGTTTCCACCTAAATCACTACGGTCGTTTACACATGGCTGCTAGGACTGGGTGGAAACATCTGCATCCTGCCCTCTCCAGGCAGTGCCTTGGTTGATCTTTACAGGTCTCCCCCACAACAGTGTGCACAAACACCTGATCACAGCTACCTTTACCTACAGGAAGAGCAACCTGGGGACCACAGAGGGAGAAATGTTCCTGTCAAAAGACAAACACAAAGTTTGCCTTGCAGACAGCCCCAAGAAGCTCAAGAACATACAAATGGCTGCACTGACTCCAGGTGAAGGCTGACAGCTTTGTGACTGTGAGAAGATTAGCCAGGCTGAAGTCTCAGGTAGCTGTATGTGAGTCACAGAGGGATGTACGGCAGCTCTTCAGACCAAACGAATCAGCAGCAGCAACATGGAAGCAGAAACTCAAATGGAAGTTCCTGGAGGAAGCAGAGTGCAGCATGTTGTCAGCTGAAATGGCTACAAGCCTCAGCTTCTCGCCCCAAACTTGTCTTTCCATACCCCTGCTGCTAAGCAAATAAATCCTCACTTCTTGGTAGGATGAAAGGGAAAAACAGATTTTTTTTTTTTTTTTTGTGAGAGGGGGAAGTGACAGCACACACGCCAAAGCCTGTGCTTGGCCAAATGAAAGGAGGACAGGACACAGCTGAATAATTCACAAAAAGACTGAGATGACCCAAAGAACAGACAAGGCTCTGCTGTGTTACATCTACACTGGATGTTCTCCCAGACATTCAAAATATTTTGGGAGGGAGAAAGTCACCCGGCCAGAGCAGGTTAAACGTTACTTTGTGCTGAAAACATGGGTGCACATACACGGAAGGGGCCCTGAAAATTCAGCCTCACCTTGCAGTTTTATACTTAAGGTATCGCGCTGAATGCTTTAGCTATCCTAAAGTGCGGAACGCTCCAGCTCCTCTTCAGTCTGGCACACCATACTGCTGCTTCCTGCTGCCCACTCTTCTCCTTAAATGATGTTTTTCTTCTCAATGTCACATCCATCCCACAGTGACAACTCTCTCAGACAACAGTCTCACAAAACTTCTGGCTTGGTTGCTTTCTAAAAGTGTTTTCTGTGGAAAAACGAGCTTCCAGGAATGGCAGGAATTCTCTGGCTGAGCCACTGGTCATTGTAGAGAAATTTAATTTCCTGTTTTGCTGGTTAATGCCACAGTCCTGGCCACAACAAAAGTTAATTTTCTTGCAAAAGAAATTAAAAAATAATAATCCATTAGAAAGTTCATACATCTGTTGGCAGCAAAAATAGACCTGCATATCTTGATAAGTTAAGGGATTGTTATGGCTGTGTAGTACCCTGTGAAATAGGATTTGAATCACCACTGCCCGCTTGCGAACAGCAAGCTCTGAGAGGCAGCAGGATGTTCACCACTATTCTGGTGAAAAGTCAGGTTTTATAGAGACTGTGGGAAAATTAGGGAAGATTGGTGAGGAGAATTATAAACACCCTGGGTGTAGAACATATATATCATACTAATTGTTGTTTAGCTTTGTGTGTTGGACAAGTAGAACATCTGTATTTCGATAACAGCCCTGTGATAGACTCAGAGGCACCTTGTGCTTGAGGTGCCTGCCCTGCTGTGGGAAAGATCAAAGCACAGTGGTAAACTATGTCTGCGTGACATCTGTGGTGCCTGTGCCCTGCCTGTGCTGGCTCACACATTTAGCATAATTGGCAGGATTCAGGAACAGCCATGCCATGGCTGCCAAGAAAGTTGGAGACTTGGGAGGCCACGATGGTGACCTCCCCCTATTCCGGGATGGCCCAATACTGAGCCCTGGATCCCCATGGTCACTTTCCTGGCTATAGGGGTTCTGTCGGAAGCACTGCCTGAAACAGATGATGGGCAGTGATTACCACCCCACAACTGAAATTGAATCCAATCAAGTGTGGATTGCCTTGGAAAGCAGCATTGGATTCTTCTCACAAGTTAACAAGGAAATTGGGATGGTTCTTAGTTACCGGTCCTAGAGCTCTTGATCGTGAAGTTGTTGCATTACACAGAATTGGAAAAGGAAGTTGGGACTTCTTTACAAGATGCAAAGGTGATCGCACAAGAAGTAATTGCTACTCGAGCAAAGTGGCACCATGGGCTGCAAGATACAGTAGAATGACTGATAGTGTGTATTGCTAATAAACAAAGAGGGGGGTGAGTGAGCAGCTGTGTGGTGCTTAGTTGCAGGCCAGGGTTGAACCACGACAGTCCTTTTTGGTGCCCAGCATGTGGCATGAAGGGTCCAGGATAAGGACAGATTTGATTGGAATGCGCTAGATATTGAATTTATAGTTGTTATTGCTGTTTAGCTGTTAATCATCAGGCTTTGTTCTTGCCATGGGTCTTGCTTCCTTACGATATGTTAGACTTTAGAGCTCGTTAGTGGCTGCTTTTTGCTCTCACTTGTTGCCCTGCTGATGTACTGCTTATAGACTTACTCTGATGTGCCTGGGAACATCCTGATAACAGCAATGGCTCAGGCATTGATTACAGGATTCAATGCAGACAGGGTAGCAGTAACGAGAAGTATCAAAATGCAGTTTTTGAGAGGAGCACCTGCCTCACTAAACCCCTTGATTACACCAGCAGTCACAAATGCAATAGGTAATGTAGGGGCCCTAGCAAATATCTTGAAGGAAATTTGGGCTATAACTTCGGGGCCACCTGTGCAGGTGGTGAATAAAGGAAAGCCAGCAAAACCGAAAGGAGTTACATTACGGGTGATGAGGAAACAAATGCGGAATGATCTTGTACAAGCCAGTGTCCCACGATCAGAAACAAAGGGGATTACAATATGAGAAAAGTTTCACCATTAGCAAAAGTTAGCATCTATGCAAAAAAGCTAACAGCCCCTGGCCCCAACACCAACTCTGCACCCACCCTCCAGCCCTGCCTGCCACCTCAAAGCAAGGCACTACCTGGCAAACGCCAAAACAGCAGAAACGAAGGTTTGACAGGTCACCCAAAATTGTCACCAATGCAGCGTCTTACTGTGAGGGAGCAACACCTCTATGTTCCACTAACCATGAAGTGGTGGTCTGGAGAAATTTTACACGTGTGAGCTCTGGTGGATACTGGAAATGAAGTTACTGTATTACAGAGCAACGTTAATAATAATAAAGAAACTTTATCGCCATGGATTGGGGGGAAATCTGACCCCTGCCCTCGGAGCTAAGGTTACCTTAACAATAGGAAATGCCACCCCACTTAGCACTATTAATTGCCCCAATTAAAGAATATATCTTGGGTACTGATGTGTCCACAGGACAAATAGATGAAACTTTACATGGTCACTTTTGCTTCGGGACTTCACAAGCGGTATTTGCTATTCAGTATAAAATCATCTTGTGGGGATTCCTGAAGTGGGATCCTGTTGCGCTGCCCGTGCCTGCCAAGGCGGTAACCGTAGAACAATACCTTATTACCCGGCAGGAGGAGAAAATTACTCAAACCATTCAGGCACTTCAAGTGGGAATTATTAAGGCAACCGTGACTGCTTTTAATAATCCTATTTGGCCTGTTGAAAAACCAGATGGCACTTGGAGAATGACTAGATTACAGAGAATTGAATAAAGTCGCCCCTCCACTTGCAGTTATGGTACCAGATGTGATTACTCTTATAGAAAAACTCAGCAAAAATTTACAGCCCTGGAACGTGGTGATAGATCTTGCTAATGCTTTCTTTTTGATAGCAACTACATAACTGTACTGTTTGTCCACAACTATATTTAAGGGTCATGGGGAAAGATAAAACAGGGTCAGTGGGCCTTGAGTACCTGGCAGGTCGATTACACGGTCTCCTGCCCCTGTTGAGGGGGTGGTGCTGTGTGTTCACTGCTCTGGGTGTAGTGTCAGGACTGTTTTTTTTCTGAACCCACCAAATACACTAATCAACACAAGTAAAGCATCAGAACAAATCATTCATCAATACAGACCTCCTCATCAAATACAAAGTGGCCAAGTAACACATTTTATGGGACATAACGTCCAAGATTGGGTCCGTGGGCTAGGAACAGACTGGATAGTCCATGTTGCCTACCTTTCCTAAGCTAATGGCTTGATTGAAAGAATGAATGGGATGTTGAAGGAACAATTTAAAAAGCTAACCAGTATTAAATCTCTACAACACTGGAGTTCACATCTTACTATAACAGGTTTTCTGTTAAGTAGCCGGAATATTCATAATCAAACATCCAGTACAAAACATGGTGAGGATTGAGATTCTTCCACATGGTATCCACCTTAAAATATTAACTACAGGGAAAATGAAATTGTTTACGCAGAATTTCATATAACAACCCCTGAGAATGCCATATGGTTCTGTACCCCACTTTCTCCTTTTATTTTACATCCTCTATTGATATTGAACTCTTGAGTTCCTGCATTTCAGGTATTTTCAATGAATACCTGTGCCTTATCTAGAGGAGATGGAGTTGGAACAGTGTTACTGGTGTCACAAACCCAAGATCAAACTCAAGTTCAATCTAAAAAAGTGCAAGCCATGGCCCTTCAAACGGTGTTGGCAACTACCCCACAGCAGGTTATCAAACCCGGGGTGATATTAGCTGAAGGAGCTGAAGCAACGGTGTGTGTATTACTGGAGGGAAATGACACTCCTCTTTTCCTCCCTTATCGTCAGATAAGAGTTGGCACAGTTGGCTCATCACGCTTTGTAGTTTTGTACTGCAGGCACGTGCCCTGGACACGCTTCTGTGAGATCAACATATAAATACTTGGATTTGGTTGGCCTCTACTGTAACTCACTCATCTGTCTTTTATAATGAGAGAGGATTAACAGCTGCAGATCTTCTGACAACGTGTTTTATTGGTATGCCAATCCCAGTAGCTGTGTTGCAGAATTATGCTTTGCTAAGGGCTTTTGATATTAATGTTCTCATTGCTAGTTTTTCTGAGTAAGTGATGGCTGGATGCTGAGGCACATTACAAAATCGATTGGTGGTGGACTATCTCCTTCTTTGACGCTACAAACTCTGCTCTGATTTTGAAGACACGGCAAGGTAACGAAAATAAATATACTCTTTGCATTTCATCCATGGTTGTGCGGTTCCTGTGTCCTGCCTGTGCCGACTCACACAAAGACCCAGACAGTCCCTAAACAGCCATTATTTTATCATTCTGCCCATTATATTAATGAACTTGCTTCTGTGATGGAATGCAGCCAGCTACGTCCCTTGCTGACATAGCAGGTAGAAAACATGTATTACCTTACCTGTTTCTGAAAGCCAGCTTGCAAAGGTAATTAATTCTCAAAGTCAAGGAGCATAAGGAGACAGGCAATGGGACCAGCCACTTCATGGCTTTCTTTTACTAATTACCTCTACTGAGCAAGAATAAGCTGCTTGCCAGGAAAACGCCCACAGAAGCCCCAGTGGGGTTCTGCATCATTTCTGTCCATTTTTAGATCACTGCCACTGACTCTCACCAAAGAAATGATGCCTCTTTACACTAAAGGGTCACAGACTCACTTAGACTGGATAGGCCCTCAGCTGGTCTCTGGTTCATCCTTATGTTCAAAGGCAGGTCAACACCAAATTCCTAGCAAGGTGCTTGGGGTTCTACCCAGCTGTGTCCTGAAAGTCTCCATGATGGAGGCTCCAGAGCAACGTGACCCAGTACCGTTATCTGTAACTTGATTTCACCCCCACCCCCCACCTGCCCCCATATAGGAAACCTCTCCAGCCTCCAGGCAAAGTATGAACCATTAACCACTACCCTTTGAGCCCAATGATCCAGCCAGTTATTAACCCGTATAGCAGTCCACCCACCAATGTAATGTATCAAGTAGCGTATGAGGACAGTGTGGCTAAAGTCAAGGTGGATGACATCCATCACTCTCCTCTCATTCACAAATCTAATCACTTCATCATAGAAGACAATCTGTCAGTCAAACATCATTTATCTTTGGTACCTCCACGCTTGCTATTCCCCATCACCTTTCTCTCTATGTTTCCAGAAACAACCTTTGCTAGAAATGGTCTGTCTTTTGCAGACAGGTGAAACATTTGCCTTTCTTAAGTTTTCAGGGATCTTCTTTGATATCCATGACCTTTCAAAGATGATAATATGTGATATCACTATGACATTAGCCAGCACACTTGGATGCTTCCCTTCTGGTCCCATACACTTGTACGGGTGGAGATTTCTCAAGAGATCCATGACTCAAGCTTCTTCCACTACTGGTAGTTTGAAGACACAGAGACTTGGAAGACTGTTGGTAAAAACTGAGGCAAAGAAAGCATAGAGTACCTCAGCCTTACCTGCACCTGCAGTTGCTAAATCACCCACCACATTCAGAAACAGGCCACATTTTTCATGTTTATTCTTTTACTACTAATATAGCAGTAGAAGCTCTTCTTGCTTCCCTTGATGTCCCTTGCAAATGACTGCAGGTGAGCTTTGGCTTTTCTAACACCAACACTACATGCTCCTGCAATGTTTCAAAATTGCTCTTTTGTAGCCCATTCCTGCTTCTACCTCTTGTATACCGCTTTTACTGCACTGGAGCTCAATCACGGGTTATCTGGTTAACTAAGCCAGTCTCCTGATACATTCACTTCTTTTCATAAGTACAAGGGTGAGCTGTTCTTGTGCTAGGAAGAGGTTGTCCTTAAAGACCCGGCATGCTAGGTCTTTCAAGCCAAAGCAAATCAATACACGCTATTTTTGTCAGGGCTTAAACTTCCAAAATTTAATTAACTGAATTTAAAGATTTCCAGGTGTTAACAGAGTGGTGACTCCAGCCCTACTGCAAACATACTTATTGTGCTATGTGAAAAAAATCTGTAGTTTTGCATATAAAGTCTCATGCAACGCACTTAAAGCATTGCAATAAGAGTTGTTGACTCTTACATATGCTTACACACTGGTCACATCTCAGTTTGCAGAAAGATGTCTTCCACATTTCCTGCTTCCAATGTATTGAGCTCATCACATAGCAGGGTAGATGACAGCAACACGGGTGTGGATCTGAGACCTGTGATTATTAGCTGAGAGTGCTGGTGCAAAGCAACAAATTTCTGCGGCTTGAAACCAAGGAGAAGAGAATGCAAGAACTGAGGATGAGGAGATCATGTCTGCGGTGCAACTGAAGCAACAGGTGTAGTAATTGGTAGAGAGCTCTGACTGGAAAACAATTCTCAGTATCTTCCTGTTGTCACTACAGCTATGAAAGCCAGAGGGCTTATGAGGATTGCTCTTTCCACTAATACATGCACAAAGGAAGAGGTCCAAAAGGCTTGGATGCTGCAGGTGAAACAGACGGGGCCAATGAAGTCCCCTTTCAGTTTATTTTACCCAAAGCAACACCACAAAATGAAAATACTTCAGAAAACAATTATTCTGGGGGTAGATCATTATGGTTGCACAGCTGAGGCTGCAAACATTTGAAAGGGCTGTAGTCCGATCAGCCACAACCCTCCCTCCTTTCTCTTCTCTTCTTAATAAGCCTTATCACATGATACTAATTGTGGGAATTAGCTTATTTTTTCCCTATAGGACCTATTAACATTTATATCGAGTTTGCATCCAAAATGCCTCAGTTACACTAAATACTGCAAAAGTGCATGAAGTGCTACCGATCTACGTGAGAGGACAGAGCTCAAAGAAATTACAGGGGCATTTACAACATAGAAGAAAATGATTCCTATGAGAACGGCTGCATGTCATATTCCTGTCATGACTTTCTTTTTAAACAATCAACGTTTTCTTTAAGATCTTCACTGGGGAGTAAGTGATATTGTAGTGCAGAAAGGAGAGGAAGAAAAGCCTGGAAGGGATTGAGACTGTTCTACTCCGCTATTGATTTAATACTCCACAGCCGGTTAGGAGGAGGTCCAGATGTCACATGACAGAGGGTAAATATGATCACCTTCTGAATTTTAGAGCCCCGCAGTGCTGGGAGGCTATTACATTTTTGGGCTATCAAATGAGTGGGGCAAATGTTACTCAGGTTGATCTCATCCTGGGCTCTTTTTTGCTTTCAGAAAGGAGCTTGAAAGGCTTGGAAAAGGGCTGTAGTCTTATTCACTGCAATTTTTTCCCAAGCTATTACCATTCTGTGTGCAGAACAGAAAAAAAATGAATTTGCAAATAGCTTTATACTGTCTTGGAGGCTAAGGTATCCAAGGAAATGATCTACCAGAGAAATAAAATTGTTGCCTGTGTACCGTAGGAAAAAATTGTTTCCACTGGACAAAGATGTTGATTGTTTTAAAAATCCAATATCCCCTACAACAGCACCTAATCAACAGCAATGTCACAGCAAAAGAAACCATCACTGAGAAATACCTTCTCCAGTTCAACAAACAAATAGGTTTGCTATTGAATTGTGCTTTGGATAAAGGCAAGTCCAGTCTGGAAGAACACAAAGCATCTGCTTGTGTTATAAGCAGTAATGAAGTGGAATACATGGCCCACGACCCACCTCCCAAATCTGAGGTCTTACTGTGGCCCAACTTCCACTGAACGCAAGGGTGCAGCACGGTTGTGGGGACATGGTTAGGCCTGGTGTCCTTTGCTACGTGGGAGTCTGTGCTATCAGCTAGAATTGAGTGAATCAGACTAAAATGATCACAGAAGCTATTCAAATGAGCAGTCCCACCACAAAGTGGTATATCTCTTCCCCAAAAGCAACAGCTTCTCTTCTGGTAGGATGCTTCACCTCTTCTTTAGCACTCAGCTACCTCCTTTCCTGTCCTTGGTATGCCACATATTGCTAGAAGCAAAGACAGCCTCCCTACTCCCCCACATTTGATCATCTCTAATTACCTTCCCCAACCCATTGAAAAAAAACCCTTTCTTTGGAAACCTGTGGGTTTTGCTGTGTCAGAATTGCTTCTCTATTTCTGTCATGCACACACAGACACACAAAGCGTTCTACATCATTAGGATGCAAAACACATTGTTCCTGAGCCGGTGTTTTCAAACGCACTGTTTCCAAAGCCAGCATTTCCTGAAGCCAGTGCTTCCTGTAGGCTCCCTAGAAAAAAAGTTTTATGGAGCTGATTTCTGCAAAGCCTGATGTTCCAGTCAGTTAGTTGTGTGCAACTCTTGCTACATATTCCCAGCTCAGAAGCCTTTGCCGTGCCATGCCCTCGCTGCAGCCTCTGCACCATCCCTACCTCTCTCAAATCAGAACGCATCTCCCTCCTCCCAAGATAACACGGCTCTAACTAACCCCAAGAGTTTCGGAACTGCCACAAGTCTCAAGTGCTAGAACCAGCATCATCAGTCACCTCCCCTGAATATCCTAGCACAATATTTCCCCTCCTATGTGGCGAATTAATTTACTGAATAGGCACATAGACTTGCCTGTGTGTGTGTCAGTGTTAGGGGAAATCGCGTCAAGGTGAAGAAAGAGCAAAAGAGAAGGAAGGGAGGAAGATGACTGGAAGCACGACAAACCTGGGTCTGGTTCCCGCACAGGCTTCCTTGTGCACCCAGTTGCCATAGTCCCTGCTCCTCAGGGCCCAGCTGTGAAGTTGGAAGCACACCTGAGTGAGGTGTTGCAAATATAAGCACACTGGAAGACTGTGTGAAGCTGCACAGCTACAGCAGTAAGCTGTGTAAACAGATCAGGTAGGAAGGAACAGTATCTGTGCTGTAAAATAGGATAAAGCAGAGGTACTGAACAGGGTGAGGCAGCTGGGGCGGGGAAACAGACCAGACAGGAATGGGGAGATTCCTACCAGGAATGAGATTCCTGGTTCACACAGGACTCCTGTCTGTTATTGTTTCCTTCTTTCCCAATCTGTGTTTGAAGCATGAAGAGAGGGGAAATGGTATGTAATTCAGAACGCAGTGCTAGACCCAGACTTACCAAATCTGCCTTTGACAAGTCTCCTGAACTTTCTAACGCTTCACTTCCTCACCACTGCCTCAGCCATGGATGGTATTTACTGGTGGTTCAGTGCTTCTTTCACACACCGCACAGCAGAGTAAAACCCCTTCTCCTCCAACCATACGGTGCTGGCAAGACTTCACTAATGTAGCAGGTACATCTACAAACATTTCCTTTGTTTCTTTGCCACCCCTTCCAGGCCAATCTTCATTGAATTTTTGCTCACCCTTTGCAATATTCTACTTTATTCCTCTAGCCATGTCTTTCCTATTAAGGGGGAAATCCTAATTAATCCCCTCCTGGGAATCTACTGCTTTCAAAACTGCTCGCTTCCAGCAGGTTAACAATAACTGAACGGCAAGGCTTAGTCCTTGACATTTGCCACTCAAACTGAAAGCAAAGATTTGACATCATCGTAGCAAATAGCTAACATATAAAGTCGTGCTAGAGTAGGCTTCTGGGTTCGAATCCCAAGAAAGGCCTTTTCATTCATTGCACAAGCCTTTTTGCTTTCCTCATCATACACAAGCCAATGATTGGGAAACACCCCATACCAAGGGAGACACCTAAAGCCAGACAATCATTAAGCATGGCACTGGGCGTGCCCTCATTAGAGTGCCAGGTGTGTGAGAGCCCCATTTAAAGAAAGATATAAGATAGCAGTTTATCTGTAAAACAGCTGAGCCCTTGCCACAGTCTTTGTCTAAAGCTTTCAACAGGGATGGTCAGGTGGGCACTGAGGCTCCAAAGCAACCTTCTCCATCCCCTTCTCACCAATACACCACGCTGTAAAGCTATCATTTTTCTAGTCACTACAAGACTTTCTACTAATGATCACATCAAGATCCAGAATGAGGATGCTTCAAGACAGAGAGTGCGTTCCCAGTCAGAACAGGTATCACAGACAGACAACATTTAAGACTTGGCGTCTTTTGGCAAAAGCATACTTTTGGTTTTGTGGCTCCTTCTTTAGGATGCTACATGCCAACTGTTCTACAAAACCTTCACGTAAAGGAGAAGTGCTGGTTTCAAAGAGAACAGCTTGAGAAAATAGTAAGCAATCTGACTTGGATTTTAAGCAATAGAAGGCTAGAGAGCAGGGATCAGTAAAGAGCAGGCATCAGTTAAACCAACCTTGCAGTAATGTAAACACCAAGAAAAGACAGCTTCTCCTCCTATATTTTTTTGGTTACACTTGTACAGCAGTAAATCACACTTCAAAAGCCACTCCACACACACTCTAAGTTGATAAAACAGCTTTCCACTAGTCATTAATTCATTGCAAAGTCAACTCCACCATCAGTTAAACTTTAGAAGGAAACTAAGACATTTCAGCTTGCGTGTGTTGTGTTTGATGTGAATTGGAGGATAGTTAGTCCACGGGACCAACAGTACGTTGCATGAGCATTCACAACTCTCAGGGCAGTTTAGGATAACAGAAAAAAGCAGGTTCAGGTACCAACATTAGAAAACTTAACACACAAGCCTAATCCACACAACCTGTTCAATGGAGACTAAGACCACCATAAAACTAGCTTAATAGGTAACGCTGCAACTACCTATTTGTTTTCAATATTGAGGCAATTAGGGTAAACAAGTAAACCTTACCTTCATTCCTTTTGTAATTCCATTTTTCTTATAGATTCCACTTTTTAAGAGGTTATTATTCTGTTTCTGATGATGTAGATGTCCATTGCAAACAGCACTGGGATTAGCCATCTGTTTGAAATAGTCAGGTCCTCAGTTCTTAAAGGTGTCTCAGGTCTTCTACTGTAAAAAAGACACTGGGATGAGCAGATACAGTTCTTGGTTAAGGCCTGAAAGGTATCCAACAGGTCTGTCAGGATTTCCCAGGGTGAGAGGAGGAACTATCTTTTGCAATATCTCAGAAACTTAAAACTGTTCCTTTCATACACCTTCAGCCCCAGGAAGCTAGAACACGAAATACATAGCAGGAGGTGTGCTCTTAAAATCACTGAGAAATACTGCTCATTGCTGGCTGTTGTATGAACACAGCTCCTATGAGTCAACGAGACTGCAGCAGCTATCAAGAAGTGGGTGGATCCAGAGGCGGAGACACTTAAAGATATATTACCTCTTAAATATCTCCCAGTGAGGAACATTACATTTTTTTTCTCCTGATTACACTCAATGTAGAGCTATGTTACTCCATTTAGAGTAATAAATTGCTT
Organism: Bucorvus abyssinicus; assembly: GCA_009769605.1. Taxonomy (NCBI): domain Eukaryota; kingdom Metazoa; phylum Chordata; class Aves; order Bucerotiformes; family Bucorvidae; genus Bucorvus; species Bucorvus abyssinicus. Next base: position 6,756,761 of record CM020031.1, on the reverse strand, counting down.
TGAAAATTTAAACAATCTTTAAAGTTACATTAATATTGCAAAGCCTAATGGCTGAAAAAACCATAGTATTTCACTAAGTAGAACAAATCAACTTTTTTATTTTCTTTTTTAAAATCTCTTCTTATATAGGTAGCATGATAGACACAACATTAACCCTGCAAGGAAAAGGAAAGCATTTTAGTATTCAAATGAAATTTCATTTAGAGCTAGAAACAATATATTTGGCCCTATCCCGCAGATGCATGCACAAGTGTTTACTAGAGTGAACAGTCCCTTTAATCTCAGTTTGGCCAGTAATGGGCTACATGGCATGCTATTATAATGAATGAGAAATGGACTTTTACAAAGCTGATTAATTTAGTTTTAAAATAAGGCAGGCTTTAATCACATGTGAAAATACTAAGCAGGACTTAATATACATCCTTGCTTTTAAGACAAGAATTTACTGATTGTGGAAATACATCTATTGTCTTCGTTGAACCAAGTTCTCGTGTTTCATATTTTGGAGGCAAAACATAAAAGTATAAGCATCTCTGGCAGCATTTGATAAAAAAACCTTCCTCCCAAAATAATTAAAATTAGTGTGGAGTCAGATTAAAGGAAACCTGCATCACAATAGCCGTTTTGGAAGACAGTAAGGATGAAAGTCTGGGAAAAATAAAAATATTTGAAGTGTTTTAATTGAAAAAATTACCATCTCATCTTGGCAATGAAATATAAGTAATATACAGAAAAAGCAGCCTACGACTTGAGTATGTGGCATGCAGGAGATTAAATGTTAAATGAACCATTGTGAAAATACACAGGCAAAGACACTGCACTGGTTTTGAAAATTTGTCTTAGCCATGTATGGAATGGCTAAAATGTATTTTCTCCTTTGAGGTGATTTGCAAGTGGGATATCTTCAATGTGTTGAAAGATTTTTGGTACCTAGCTAGGAGGAACCTGAACTGAACTGTGTTTAAAAGAAATATTTCTGCATCTTTCGTTCTGTGTTTTATCTCCTTTCGTACCACCCAGTGGTCTGCAGAGATTTCCATTAGGACCTGTAGAAAACCTCCCTTGATACACTGTAGAGTCACACGACTGAAAAAGTTGTTCATCTCCAGGTTTGATTTTTATATCCTTGGAGAGAAGCCTTTTACTTATATATGTATGAAAATATCCCCTTAACTGACTAAAATGACACAGAAACAGTAAAACACCAAAATGTTCTGCTTCACAATGACACCAGATTCAGCATCAGAAGTCGGATTTCCTAGGTTTTGTCTTTTGGTGTATTTTCCTGGGCAAGAATGCCTCATTTCTGTATGAATCAGTCATATTTAGGCTTCATTGAGGCATCTGTAAGGACAACTGAATTGCAGGTTAATATGAGTATGTAGTGTAAATTGTTGGTCATGACGAATGCCTGGAAGTTCATATTTGCAATGAAAAGACTGAGATGAGGACAAGCCAGAAGCAGGCAGAAAGAACGGGGTCAGTAATATTTCCCTGCGTATCTATCAGATATGGTAGCAGGATAAATGGAACATAGAGCATGCTCTCTGCAGCTGGCAACCCCCTCCCACCAAGAAACATTCATCATTCTTCTCATTTCCTTGACTGTCACAGCAAATCAAACATTTGTAAAACATGCTATCTGCTCCATCAGTTATTGATCAGCTCGACCCTGTTGTGACAAGGGTAAGACAGCAAAACTTACCAGAGGAGGGATTCTTGCCCTTAACAGCTTCCAGCACCTCAGCTAGCACATCTGCCAGGTGCGCTCCCCATCAGACTCAGCACCTTCCAGGGCACAAAGTGATATAATTAACATCTCAGGTGTGTCTTACTCTTCTTAAATTTTTTTCCAGTTAGGTTTATGGGGGAGTGGAATCTCTGATTAGATAACAGCGCAGATGATGCAAATTCTCTCTCTAGTCCCAAGCTGTAACTCTACACCTGTTATCTGTTTGAGGGCCCATGAAATACCAGTGCCCCTATATGAATAAAATAGCGAATTAAATATGCTGTATTAATTTTAGTTTTCAATGTCTCTAACATTTAAGATCACAACCAAGCAGCACTTAAAGAAGAGACTATATTTAAATACAAATTCAAGTGAGCAATTTTAAAAACCTCAGAGAACAGCTGTCTTCTCAGATTTCTTTTAACCATGCTTTAAAAGCCAGAGCTCACAACACAAACACCACTAGGGGCTGCGTAGAATTCCTGCCCTGATTCCATTCAGAGCAAATGATTTATAGAATGGATGAGTCTGGCCAAATACACACAGATGACCTGCAAACAGGATGTGGTATTTCTCCTGAAAAAAAAACAAAAAAAAGAAAATGTTGAATTGTGCCCTTCAGAACTCCATCTTACTCAAAGCCATCTGTTACTTAGGCTTCTATATCCATATCTGTCATGCTAACGATTAGTTGCATCTAAATCTATTACTCAAAAATATGGGAGCCTATGCTGCCTGGACACTGGAGGAAGGACCCAGTATTTGTGTACTCTGCAACACCAAAACCACCACCAGCAATACTCTGTCTCTTTTACCATTCTGGGAAGTGGAAGGAAAAATAAATTACTGTGCTGACCGTACAAGAAGTATTTAACTGCAGAGCACCCCAGCGCTACTAAGATTATACGTGTGCTTCCCTTCAGTGGCTTGGGTACTGGTCAGAAGTAATGAAGTTGCTCTTCATATTGGCAAGATGGTGGTGAATTTCTAAGGTTAGCAGCAGACCACACACCACGTTGTACATCGGTGCTAGTAAAATTTGTAAGATGTGGCTACAACTACTATAAATCCGTAGGAAAACCAGCAATGAATTCCCAGGGTCTAGGTTGTATTCCTTGCTTTGTCATTATGATGTTAATGCCACCGGGTCTTTGCTGACTCACCTCTTGAAATTTGGATAAAAGTGTTTATATCCTTTGTAAATGCTTTGAGACAAACTGCCGAGAAGCGTGGTGCAAAAGTGAGGTAAAATATATACAATTAATTAGCCAAAGTTTAACAACAGAGCAGAGTGAAAAGGGTGGGGTAGGGCTCTGTCTAAGCTGTCTCTCAGAACTGGAAGAAAATCACTTTTGTGGTATATGCTATCATTTTTACACAGGATAGGTTAAAAGGCTGACCTCTGCTGATGCACACAAGAAACGTGGACAAAACCATCTGACTTTCCATTAGACATTTGGCCCAGTCAGACCACTTAGTGTCATTAGGGTGGCCACAGGGTCCCTATTTATAATGGCACTACTAGATTACCTACCAATAAAAACCCTAGACGTTGCAAACAGGTAGGAGAGCTGATTCTCAGAAAACTTAAGCCAATGTCTTAAGTAATGTCTTAAGCCAAAAAGATTTCCACAGGATTCCTGCTCACCGCAGAGAACAGTTAGTTACACCACAGCTGTGAAACGGTCTTGCAATGTAGTTGTAAGACCTTGATCATTTCAGTTCATAACAGATGCAAATTTACACACCACGTTAATGATCTACACAAAGACATCTACTAGCTTGATGCTTACTTTCACTGGACAGACACTGATGTCAAACAGGAACTGAGAAAACTGGGATCCTAACTCTATTCCTCTGTCAAAAGTCGTGGTTCTAGTAACACTTAAATTAGCCGCAGAGCATGCCCCAGTAGTGGAGTACACGGTTAAAAAGCCTTCTTGCTCCCCCAATCACTTTTCTTAAAACAGAAGTCCACCTTATGAATTCCACGTACCATAGATGACCTATTCTCTGACTAGAATCCCAGTATGTTTGGTACCTGTGGATGCATGGATATCAGAGAAAATTCCCACCTTGGTTATGTAAATGACTTACAATATACTAACACCAGTGAGGCTGAAACAAATGAAGAAATAGGGAGACACCTATAACAGTAACAACAAAGGAACAGCAAGTACCAGGTGTCAGCTGGCCAGTCATCTCCCTGAATGTCTTTCCAGATCCATCCAGATGTCACCAGCTATGGCTGTAGGCCAAACTTCCCAGACGTTCACCTGGAAGAACCCCTAATCCACGTTTGCAGCTTTAAACCCTGTCTAGCCAATAGACAAGTGGGAATGAGTAGGGACAGCACCCTACACTTGGGCATAAAACCGCACACCAGTGCTGAAGGGTTCCCTCAAGTGCCCTTGCGCAACTTGAAGGATACACAAAATGCTTTGCAATTGGTCAGGAAATAATCCTAGAACCAAGACAAATGGCATAGGCGCATGCATGCAACCAGCATTGCAACAGAGAGGACATGGTACAACAGGCAGGGCCCCTCCAACTCTGGCAGGTCCGTGCATCACCTGCAGAGCCCTGGGGCTGACATAGCTGCCTTTCCTACCTCTGCAGTCTGGGAGCTGGAGAGGAGAGATGGTCACAAACAGGGTCCCCGGGCTGAGGTAGAGGGGGCTACATACTCTGAGTTGCATCAGATATCAGTGGCTGGAAGATCAACCACAGCGAAAATTTGCACATTTTACAGCTTTGCTGGGTTGATGAAATTCTAGAAGAGAGACCGTGAGATCTCCAGGACAGGAAGGTCCTGCCAACAAGGTAGTCTTGCACAACGTCAAGAATAAATTTCCTTCAATTCACTGCAAATTGCTCACACTCAGGCAGGAAAAGCACTGCCAGAGGTGTGGGCACAGGCACAAGAAGCCGTGTCCGATTGTGAAAGCTGAGCTAGCCCCTACAGCTGCTGCACCACAGCCTGGTGTTGGACCCGGCTGTTAAGCAGTCAGATTAGACATAAAGTTATTTGATTGCTCGTTATAAAAACCTCTCTGGGTGAAGCAAGAATACCAGTTTAGCAATTTTATCCTGTCAGTATGCACAAATGACTACCGTGTGCTAGGAGACAACTTATTTCCTACTCATGCAACTCCTTTAAGTTTTGCTCTACGAGCGTGTATCAAGTCTTAATGAGTTCTCCTTGACATTGCTCCTGTTCTAAGGACATTAAAAGGGATGGGGGCCTCATTAGGTGCCAGTGGATGGAGAAGTGTTGCTTCATAGCTTGAAATGTGAATCCAGGCTTCTGAACTGTGTTGGTATTTCCCGAGGGACTTTTTTAGAAAATTCACTCTGGCTTCTGAACTACCAGGGTGCAAGAACTTCTTAGGGATCACAGATATAGCCACCTAAGGAAAGAAAGCCTATTGTGCAAACTTTCAGTCTTCACACATGGATTCACACATTTGAGGGGTCTACAAAAGACTGGAAATTTTGTTTGTACACTATGAAGCTGCAGCACTCCATACAACTGTTGATTTTTAATCACAGAGGTGGGACATTACTAATCTACTTTCAGGCTCATACCTCGAGGAGTGGCACAACAGCATGATTCTGTGGCAAGTCACATACACACAGGTACATGAAGCGAGCACTTCCACAAAGAAAATATGAAATTCCACATTTTTTCCAGCAGTTGACATTTTCTGCCCATGCGCCCACACCTCCAATCTGATCCCCCGTCTCTAAAAGGAAAAAAATTCTATAAGCCCTCCCAAAATCCATCTCTGGGCAGTTCTGAACAGGTGTCACCTTTGAAACTTGACACACCTCATTAATCCTCTCCAGTTCTTTATTTGATGGGTGGCCCAAGGGATGCTCTTGGGAAACAGCATGAAACAGGCAGAGACTTGATCTTATACGTTTTCCATCTGAATTTCATCTGTATTGCTTTATCATCACAATCTATTGTTTCTCTTTTTCTTCCTTTCAGCAGAGTTTTGTGGATAGGCTCTCAGGAATGCACTAAGAGCTTTTGGCTTTCATCCTGCTTGCCTACAAAATCGTCAGTGGGCTCAGAAAAAAAAACCCCACAAACAAACACAGAGTAGCCACTGAACGTTTGGAGAATTCACATTGGATATCACTAAAAAACGTTTGCATGGGTATAAGGAAAGGAAGAGATTTCCAGTTGTGATCACAGGGTAGCAGCAAAGCAGTGATAATATATGAGTATTTATTGGGATTCAAAGGTTTACGTTGATGGGAGTGAAGTCACTGAACTGGTCACAGGGTGAAATCTACAGTACACAGGCGTAAATCAATACAGCCATTGAAAAGACGTGAAGAACTAGGTGCCCTGTAGGACACTTGTTAGACCACCCAGGCTGGCAGTTCCATATGCTCTCACAAACTTTCCTTCAGGCTTATGACACCTGTGAAGACAGGGATGAATTCAATTTGATTACATTATGTTCATGAAGGGATCAGAAAACGTTTTAAAAACAAATGACCCTTCTTATCTCAGAAACTGTCGGCTTAAAGGACTGGAGAGAAGTTCCAGTGAAAGAAAAGATTTTTTGACAAAACCACTGCTGAAAGAGGGGTGAAGTGCTGGTAATTTAAATGAAGATATGTTTCTACCAATTATTTCCTCACACCTGCATGAAAGCACATGTTTTCAAAGGGAAGTTCGGACACTGCTGACTGGAGCAGATGCTCTATTTATGCTGTTCACACACCCCTGGCGCAGAACAACTGAATTTGGCTTCCCACCAGTTCTATCTCTTTTGTTTCAAATTTGTTGCAGGCTTTTCTGAACAAGGTTCTCATTTTACATATCAAACATAACGGAGCTCCAATCACACCTCCAAGTGCTTATGTAACAGCAGAAATAAATTGCCTTTTCTTGAAAAGCAGAATAAACTACAGCAGAGAATTTTGCTGTTTGATATCAGCACAACCAGGACTAGTTGTGTGCACTAGCGCAGGTAATTCAAAGCAGACAGCACCGTGGGAACTGCCGGATCATCGCTAATGACCCAAGAACCTTCAATTGCAGTGGACACATCTAAAAACCCCAAACCAAACACAGTATGCATAACATTTCTCATTTTAATGTTGCATTCCATTAAACCCTCCCTGGATGCACTCAGTGTTAAGTGTTCCAGCGCTACAGGGAGATGTATTGAAACCTTAATGTAAGTTTTTCTGAGCAAAACCAGTGGATACAAGGAGACGCATGAGCTAAGCGCAGCTGTTTTGCTAATTCGAGTTATGCAGGACCTGAGTGGATGTCTGAATGCCAGATCATCTGATTGTTGGATGGTCAGTTGTCTTGTTTCTGCCATTTTTCTTTTACCACTTTCATATGTAGCTGTTAAAAAGACAAATACAATATATTTCTTGTTACTCACAGTTATCATTCCCTCCTGGATTAGAGTTGAAGTCTCATTCTACTCTTGCACTATAATAATACATTATTTAAGTCAATATATATCAGTCAACTAACAACAGTGTGAATAAATTACCAGTTGTGGCAGAAGTCTTCCATTTCTAGTGATTTTTTAATGCTAACTTTTGTCAACAGTGTGTCAGCAACTAGCATAAATTTTGGTGGGCTTTTGAAAAACACTTTAGATTACTAAATCCATAGATCATTTATTACAGGCCAGTAAAAGATGACAGACTGGCATATTATAACCAGACCCAACCTTCCTATATCGGTATGCGCACATCACTTTGGGTGTTAGTCTTGAACTACATAAGGAAACCACACAAAACTCCGGTTTATATTCCAGAGCCATTAATGATGAAATCTACTATTCAGGCCAGGGTTTAGATAAAATTAATAAACTATTGTCTGGTTTTTTTTCCTGTTTATAATCGGAAGTGTACATCTTAAATACCCCAAGTCTACATTAACTCAATTATGCAAGTTTTGATCAGAAAAAAATGACAGGTAACCAAGTTTCTACTAGATAATCAGATGTATTATGAAGGAAAAGCATCATGGTTCAGGATAACTCGGTTACCATGATTAGTAGTTTGGAGGCTTTTCTTGGCTTGTGATTCTTATAGATTTTTTTTTTTGAGGTTAATTAATATTGTAGGGCTGTGCTTGTCTGCACCATTTAGATCTACTACAACTTAGGATAAAGCCCTCTGCTGTTTCGCTGTCACTGCTGTTATTTTCATAGTCTCCTTTGGGTTTTTTTAGTGTCTATAAGCTGAAAATTAAATTATAGTATCCTTCATATGGTCTAAGATGTTTGCGTATAACCACTGATTTTGGATATTTCTCTTACGAAATAAGGCTTCCAAATTCTTCTTTCTTTCCCTTTTGTTTATTCTACCATAAAACTTAAATCCCCAAACCACACATACTGCGTATTAACAGTCTGCCATTATCATAACCTGATCTACTGGAAATTCAGTCACGGTTGCACTTTCCTCTGAAAATACCTACTTAGCTTTACCATTTTTGATCATTACGTAGATTATAAAATTATTTTGTCACTGGTTTCATTATTTACTGGATACAGTCAATATCAGGTATTGAAATAACATTTTAAAAGTTTAAAATAATAATGATTTGAGATGTTCTCCTTTCCAAAACTTTTGGATGCATTTGAGTTGTATTTTCAAGTGCTAATGCAAAATCTTTTGTTGTTATTGAAAGCTGGGAACCTGTCCTGACAGCAAGTTAAGTTCTAACAGCCCCAAATCACCGCAGTTAGAAACATAGGGTTTGCTGCAGCATTTGCAAAGTGTTATTGTAGGGCTTGCCGAGGAGAGGGAATTTTTCTGACTTATTAATTTTAAAGAATTCTGCTAAGTCTTGAGTACAGAGATAAGGTGGTACAAACATTATTCTAAGATCTTTTCAGATGGACATATGGAACTCACATCAGGTAATAAAAGGAAACACAGAACAACGTACTCTGCTTGCAGGGGAAAAGTATCAGAAGTCACCTTGGGTTCAAATTCCCAGTCCTTTGTATTTGGAGAACTATTCACACCCTTAGCACAAGCATTAAGTTTACCATTTTCCACTCACTGTACAAAACAGTCTTCTGGCCAACAACCTCAACAGTGCTAGAGCAGACAAGAGTAAAACAAGTAAAGAGTTTGTCACTTGTAAAGGGGGCAATCAGAGTTTATCTGCATCTTACTTTCCAATCTAGCTAAAACAGTTTATTTTATTCACTTTTTATTTACCAAGCAAGTAATTTCACTAATTTTTAATTTTAAGTACACCATTGTGAATACTCCTATTCCTTCCAAAGTATAAGTATGCCCCTGACAAAAACCTGTTCACCAAGACACAGAAGAGATTTCATAAAGACTCATACTAATAAATATCTCACACCCACAACTTGTAATTGGCGTTTTATAACAACCTGTACCACAGGCCCCAGCAGAGAAAGCCCAAAGAGTTTCCTTTTTCATGGAACAACAAAATCTACTTTTCCTTAGTTACAAACCCTTGTTCTTTCCTTGTTCATTCATGACGTCCAACAAGACAGCAGGAAAACTGTTACAAGCCATGAGCATATAAATATATTGTCCCCCTAGTTTTTTAAGTAATATTACCAGAACTTGTTCTCTGAGTGTCTTCAGATGCCAATCAGCTCTGAGTACACATAACATTAGCCATTTGTTGTGATTTTTGATATAGTAGACATGCCTGGTTAGGAATCTATACCCAACCTCACGACATTCGTGGCACCTGACACTTCAAACTCCTTGCAAGGATTAAGACTTCATGAATTGCGTGAATATGGTTCCATCCCTATCTTAGATGCAAAACCAAAAAATACCAGACCTAGACAAAAAGAATAACAGTACAGCAAAAGCCTGCTAAAAGCCCGTTGTAAAAATAGAGCTGGAAGCACAAGTAAGCCTAGTACACCCTTCTGCTCCAGCTTCTCCCGCTTGCCAGTATCATGAGTTTACTACATTCACACCTAGTATCTGATCATAAAGTTGAATCTGCAATTCCTACTCCTTAAATGAAAAATGCCTTCATGTAGCCAGACCCAGGGAAGCCAACCTATTTCAGCTTCGATGATGAAATTTCAGTCTCCGAACAGGAAATTAGAAGTAATTCCACACAGAGCTTAAGGGTTATTGCTCATTGTTCTTGTAATGTAATTGTACGGTGCTTTCAGAAGCGTAAGATTTATAGAGGCCCAAATGAGAATTAGTAATGCTACCCAGCTAAAACAGAAGTAGCATTGCAAAATACCCAAAATACTTTTTCAATCTAACAACAAGTGGCTCCGTTTTGCAATTCTTACTCAATGAAGTACTTCATGTGATTAGACCCAGTGAGCTCAATAGTCCTACTCATCCAAGTACTAGTTACGCTTCTGCACCTTTCTATTAGCATTACTAAACGTAGTGACTTGATGCACTAGATTATTTGCCTTCCCCATTGCCAGTGAGCAAATAATTTCAAGATGTGACACAGAATTATTGTGTTAAATGTGATTCCATACATGAGATATATGTAGTCTTACTTCCTGTTGTCATTGCCTATAGTTTTGTTAGTCATCATTTCAGTTCTGTCCATCCTATCTTTTAGCAAAATACAGGTTGAGAACAGAAAAGAAAAAATTGTTTTTATTACCAGTTATTATGGTAAAGCGCTGGTAGCTAGGCTGCCTTATAAAAACTAAAAATTATTGTTCACTTTACCTACTTATTGCAAGTTTTCAAAAGGTTTTCCAGATCCATTTTTTTTCCTGCTTTCACTTCTGCAGAATGCCTTTTGACTTTGGAGAGTTCTGCTTCACCTATGGCTTTGCAGACTTACTCGCAGACTTTAAGCAGACTTAGCTGCAATTCTTTCTCAATTTCATGCCTCGCTGAAGTCAAATGGAGCTCTGAAGAGGTACCGAGGGTCAGATGGGTGAGCAAGAATTTAAAAATCCATCCTAGAAACTGGTCCCAAACGCAGGAAAGGCAACATTACAAAATTATCCCCAAAATTTTAAAAATCTTTACAGTTCTGAGACAGATGGTTTTTGAAGTTGGTTTAAGCCTTATATTTAATTGCATTATATGACTTTGTCCGCAAAACAGAACATTGCTGTTCCTTTCTCGGGGTTATTTGTCTTTAAGATTCAGTGTACAAGTCTGAAAGACCCTGCATGTGTTACAGAAGCTTTAGGAACACGCTCTGGTATTCCAAAAACACCGTCATGTTTCAGGAGCTGGGACTCCGAGAGTTCAGCCCAAAGCGGGTACACATACCAGAAAACAAAATCATCTGACGCTCTCCCAGAGCAGCAGATTCTATTTCAATACATTAGTTTCAGTCACAAGATTTTCATGAAACACGCTCGTAGCCTTAGAGGAAGCCAGTTTATGACTGGAGTCTTAACCGTCATGCCAAGAGATTGGAAAGCTAAAGCTTCTTTCCTATGGTGTTCATCTGTTTTTATATGCCAAGTAATCTCTAATTTTAATAGTATGCAAAGTAAGTTTGACAGACCTTAATAAAGAACTGGAATCGAGCTTGTGTTTTTCCAGTCTCTTTTGAAACAAATCCCTGTGTCAAACAAAGCACCCTGTTTTCCATCCCTGGAGAAGTCTAGGAAAGCCGGGCTTTAGAGTTCCTCTAGGCAGGCCTCATTCTGCTCTCCAGCGACGTGCATTCCTCTGTGAGCCTGGGAAGTGACTATTCCGGCTGTATTTAGCAGCCTACTGCTCGCTCTGGATTTCAAAGCAACCGTTCCTATACCTGAGACCGTAACCCAGCACAGAGACCTCGTGCTACCTTTTAAATGCTCCTAAACTTGAAGCTACAACTTGCTCCGTACCTAGTGCACGTCCTTCAGTTCCAGCGCTTTCGCTGTGGCTAACAGACACCTGGACCAGGCTTTTCCCTCAAGTAGTTCTCTTCCCCACCTGCTAGTCGCTCCGCTGGCAAACAGCAGACGACGTCGTACACTCACCGCAGCATTAATGCAGGTTCCTTGCGTTCCTCCTCTTTCTTTTCCTTGCCGGAGGAAAGCATGCTAAAAACAGAAGGGAGGTGACGCGAGGCTTCTGACGGGGATGGGCAAGAGCTGAACACCCATCAGGGAAGGAGAGAACTGAGCGTGAGGGGACGCTTGGTAGGCTGTTTTCATCAAAACCAGGTGTACAGAGGAAAGGGGTGGAGCGGGGACTGAGAACCGTTGGGAGAAATTCTGGAGATCGAGGTTTCCTGTGATTGCACCGTGACAGAAATATGAGGAAAAAGGCATTACTCCTCCTTTCCTTCCCACAGCAGCTGCCATGTTTCAAACTCCAACCTTCCCCTTGACAGCTCTAGCGGACAATTTACCTCCTAAGAGTTCTAGCCCTGGCAATGGAGACAGCTGAGCCACGGCCACCTCACTGCCCTAGCTGACTGCCCCTTTTAGGTTGTGCTTAAGGCAGTCGTTCGACTGACCTGGCAGAAGCACTTGTTTGTGGAGGCCATTAACAGCGTTAGTAGAGTATGTGCTACTCCTTATCATGAAGAACTCCAGAACTCTCATACTGTTTTTAACGCTTTCAAAACAGCGTGAAGATCACATCTTTATCACTAGGTTTCTGAGGCCAACTGACACCATTAATCTTGAATCATTAGATTCAACATTAGTACGATTTTACTCAGTTTGGTGCTCTCCTAGTCTGTACCCTGGTGCTATATTAGCTATACGATCTGGGTTTGACTAAAGGATCTCTCAAGAAATTTCTCTGCTTTAACCAGAATTCCTCAACAATGGAAAATGAAATACTTTAGCAATATGTTCAGGATTACCTGGGTCCACAGTTTGATGTTCACAACAAAGACACACACAGACAATATCAGTAGTTCCTAAAAACAAAACATAGTGGGGAAAAAACCAAATATCCTGTGACAACTCTGTAGCGAATCATGGCCCTCATGTGCCTCTGCAGAGCTCTGTTGACTCGAGGCACTCTGTCCGGATTCAGACTTAGCCCCCAGACAGACCCGGACCAAAGTCTAACTAGGCATAGTTTAAGATTGCTTCTATTCTTACTAGATTAATTCACTATGTCTTACTGAAACCTGAAAAGAAAGTTAGATATTCATCCTGACATCAAGCCCAAAAAAGTTTCAGACCAAACCCACCCTCCACATGACGCTTAGGGCAATAAGTTCAGGAAGCTAAATCCCAGATTTCATATAGTATAGGACATCGAGCAAATCATCCATGTATTTCCTCTTTTCTGTATATGCTTAATTAGAATTGTCGGTGGACTTTACAAGAACTCAAACCACTGTTCACTACCACGACCTTTCGATAATACAGAACACCTTTAAAGTAAGTCTTTTTACCTAACAAGTCAGTCCCAGAATACGAGACAAAGCTTTTCCTGCAAACATCGCTGCCTTCCTACAGTTACAGACATAGTTTATTTCTAATCAAACCAATACAGCTGATCACAGTGTAAAGGTAAGTCCGAGAATAACTGCTCATAAGGTACAGCAAAATTCCCGGCCATTCTTATAACACTTCTCAATATTCTTACAACACATGATTATTAAATGTCATTACGGTTTGGATTCTAGTGAGCCTTCTTTCCAGGCTTGTCATGGCCTTCTGAAGACGTCACAGTGTACCTCTGTCCCCCAGCATCACCTTCCATAAAATCCAAATTGCTTTGCCATCTTGTAACGATATGAGATGGCTAATTATCACTGAGTTAACACCAGCAAAAAGCAAACACTTGGTTGACACTAGTTGATGAGGCAACACAAGTCAGGATACTGCCTTGTTTGGTCTTAGTCCAGACCCCAGGGCACATGTCATGATGTCTGATCCTGATGAAGAGTGTATTTTATCAGATACTGGGATTTTCTAAACCAACCACCAGGACTATGAGGGTTTCCTAGTCAGTTCAAAGCTGGCACTCTTAATATTTATTTACAGGACTCACATTTGAGCTAGATACTGCGAGTGGATTCTCTTCCCACACTCAGCATTGTCAACTGTCACAGTTTTATCGATGGTCTAAAAGCATTTAATGTTTTCTCCTGTATCCCTAGCACCTGGAGCAACGGAGCTTTGTGAGATTAGCCTTATACTGTTTTTTTTTTTTAAATGACAGTAAAGGAACACTTGAGTTAGTGCTTTTTGTATTTTCATGTGTTCCTCTACAGGCACAAAGGCAACAATGTGGTGTCTTAATGAAAGCTGAGATCTTCAGATGATAAATGGCTGTGGAAAACAGGCTTCAAGATAAACAATCACTATAGTGAGATCTGTGTTGAACCTCAAGCCTTGGCAATTCTGTTTACACAGCATTTTCTAACATTTATTATCCTCTGAGACTGAGTTTCAGTGTTTCTTCCAATAAAGGTCAGTTAATAAATTGCATTTTTAATTTTCAACTGACTTTCTACACTTGAATTTTATTTCCATAGCTTAGTTACAGATAAGGAGCTGTACACATTACTATTTCTGCTGTCTGGGGAACTAAAATCATAGTTCATAGGATTTTTCTATGTTTCAATATTTCTTTTGGGTCAAAACCAAAATTGTTTAGCAAGTTTTTTCCTAAACAAACACTTAAACTCATTCTAGTTACCATTCTTTTGGTCACTTTTTAAATTTATCTCTAGAGGGATAAGATCCCATAACTGATAGACCATTTTTATAGTGGGAGACAGAAGTTCAAATTCATCCTCTGCCAGATTCGTAACAGAGATTCTCATCTCTTTTCTGCAGCAGGGACTTAAACCACTAGATTCACTGTCTTTCTTTCACTCTCCCACACAACAGCCAAATAAAATTTTATTCATGTTCCTCTAAGGAAATTTTTTCAGTGAAACAGATGCAGAAGTATTGGAATGGGAAAATAAGTTCAGAATTTCCTGAACCTTCTATTCCTCAGAGTTTTGTTATACTTTGCATTTTTAGCAGTTTATAGCATGTGTCTTGGAAATAAATATAGCCTGTTGTAAAATCAGTTATAAATCCACAGAATGTAGCCTTCAAAACTTCATTCTCTTTAACTGAAGACTATTTAGATTTTTTTAGAGGGCACTTCACTGTGGCCCATTAATATTGGGCTCAAATGAGCCAGTGAAATAACACATTGCAAGGCGTAGGCTCTTTGTCCTGGTGCTCTTAGCAACTTAAGCTTCGTAACAGTAGGATTAATGTCTAAGAGATCTCAATGAGGCACAAGCATTAACCAAAATCTGGAAGAGCACTTGTTACAGCTGTTCCACTCATTCCGGTCCTTCGGCAATCTCTGAGTTATACTCCCAAAGCTAGAACAAACAAGAAGTGGAGCTTTTCCTGGCACACTGTATGGCATCAAGATACTAGTATAAGCATATATTTTGTGTTCATTTTTACAGTTCCCAAGAATCTTTTTATCTAGTAAGATGTCACAGACACAAAAGCTTATTTTCTTATTTATCAAAAACCTGTTATGTAAAACTGGAGGAATAAAGGACCTTAAAACTGCTCAGATGAATGAACCTGTACTGACCTCTGATGGCTGTGAATGTGTATGGAACACAGTCCTGCAATTATCTGTGCTTCCTTAGGAGCTCCAGTGCTCTAAGTGAAATAACATTGACGTGACAAGAAAAAAACTCTTTTGAGGTGGAAACCCAATGATTTACAAGGAAGTCCTGGGATTACTTTTTCTTTGCATCAACATTTTCTTCTGAAAGCATAGTGAAAATGTTTGTGGAAAGTGTTTGCCAAAAAAAGCTATTTCTAATGGAGAGGTTGTTTTTCTATCTTTCAGCTGTTTGGAAATTTCATAAGAAGGGTCTATTAAAACATCTATCCACCTTACTCCTTCTTTATAAATGAGTTTATCTTTCTGATCATAGGGCAGAATACACATGAAGCATGAAAAAATACTATCAAAATTTTTACAGCTGCTGAGTTCACAATATGCTACATAAGCCCAGATTCCTAGCACCGCTATGTTGGGAGAAACTCATGAATTTAAATCACTGTCAGCATGGTAGAAACTGTCTTGTGATCTTTAGAAGGGGCCCACTGGGACCACCAAAAAAGGTTGGCGGAGCCAGGGCAGAAGCCACCTTCATTCTGGCAAGATTTTCTCCCAAGGGTTTGTCCCCAGGGCAAACCCTGAGAATTTTGAGAGCTTTATCCAGGAGTCTTATTAGCAGCAACTTTCAGCCTCTTCAGTAGAAATATCATTCTTCAATTAAAAAAAAGAAAAAAAACCAACCAAATAAACACAACACATGGGTCTTGCAAAGGTATCCTGACAAAGCCTCAAATGCCTGATAAAAGAGCTTTGGGAATGAAAGAAACAAGTGTCTCGGTTTGCTGTCTGCAGGAAGAAGTTGCAAAGCAAACATCTACCTGAGTGTCTACCAAAGATTGTAGAAAAGAAGCCACCTACGTTTCGAGTCACTCCAAAAGATTCACATCTCACAAAAGTGCAATGGCAGAAGAGGAACCCAGTGTACATCATTAAAATTCCTTTTGCCTTTTTCAACAATGCACCATTAAGTTTTCAAGAAAATCATCCGGTCACCAGCATACGGTTCCTTTCCTAAAAACTGCTCTGTGAATGTGCAATCTGCTCCCTCTATGTGTCCAGAGTCACATTTTCTGACTTGGGTGATACCAGGTATAAATTAAAAAGTGAGGCTTGATTCCCTGTGCTTAGCTTGAATGGCTGAGGAGTGAGAGGCTTTATTTCCTCTTGGTTCACTGTGTTGCAGAGGGCAAGGCAAAGCTGAGGAAACAGCAGGTCTCCCATAACAACACAGGATAGGGCATAAGGATGGTGATGAGAGAAGTTCTTTGTATTGATAATTTCTTACCACTTCTACCCGCGTTACCTTGTATAGGCAGACAGGTTCACCAAAGTGTAACAGAGGAGGTGATCTGGCCTCTTGTCCTGAAGTACTTCTGGTGGCATCAAGAACTTGTGACCAGTGTCACTTCTGTGCTTCACCTCAACTCCATATTCAATGCCCCAATACATACTGGCTGCCTCAGGAAATCTGTTCAATCCCTAAGAAAAAAAAAGAAGCAATCTACATCAGTCTTCAAGATATTTATAAAACATTGTTCCTGAACATTCAACATCACAGGGTTTGCAGAGATCCAGTAACAAGGCACTGGAGCCAAATAATGGTTCATAGCTGATTCCACTAGACTAATCCTCTAGGATAGCTGGGATTCAGTGTAGAAACTGGGAGCCCCCTCACTTTTTTGGGTTGAATTAAATGTGAATGTTCAGCACGCATTTCCTCCTGCCAGTTGCATTTTCATAGAAGATAGCGCCAAGATTAGTTAAAATTAAAAGAGAAAGAAAAAACCATCTTGGCCTCTATAATCAAGTTTGAAAATTCTTTGGTCTTAAAGTTGAGTCCAAAGTCATTCAATCTGAAAGAAAGATTCCCATTTGTTTTGGTGGGCACTGAATCAGGACCTTGGAGATGAAATGCACCGATGGGAACATGAAACCAGCTATGGAATTTCCATCTTGCTGGATGGTCTGACTTCGCACAATTTTATTTTGTCCTACTTTGGAGAAAAATTCATAATCTTGAAATACTAAACAGACTGGCAATTCTGAAATGCCTTTGATAATTTGATATTAAAAGTAAAAATAGAGCATAACATTCTGTCAAACAAAAAGGACATTAGAAAGAAAAAAGTAAATAAGAAAATGCAAACAAAATCAGTTCATTGATTTTTTGGAAACATTTACAAACGTATCTGTCAATAGCATAGCCTGGATGGAAATAGTCCTGCAAAAATTTATTATTTTGATGAAACTACATTTTCCCAAAGGAAATATAAAGGCTGCAGTCTTGGCACAGCAACCCTGATACCTTAGACCAGTGCCAAAAGCCTTTCCTGAATTACAGAGGTTCAGTTCCTCTGTGGGGAAGGGGGCAAGGAGGGTTTTATGCCAACGTCTTGCTGATAACACAAGGCTATTAAGAAACTGTTTCGGTGTTTGGTTTAAATTAGAGGAGCCTCATTACTGCACAATCTGACTGTATAGGAAGACAGGGACTTGAGAGGTTGAACTTGCCAGACAGGACCTGAACCCTTCTGAAAATCTCTTGCCAATCACAGCTAGCTGGAATAAAGCACTTTTGCTCAAAAGCACGTTAAGTCCACAGTGGTCATGAAGAAAAATTCCAGCCATTGAGGAAAAACTCCCAGCAAAGTCACAGCATCCTCTCTGCACCTATTTCCACTTTCTTCAAGGCTTTTTTTGCTGCCAGAGAAGCAGGCTTTGGCAAAATCAAGAACCTTGCTTATCTGCTGTAGCAGAGACTTCTGTGGCATGCTGAAATATTACTATTTGTGAGCTTTAAACACAAGCCGGCGTGATTCTATGCAAGCAAGTACACAGTGGTCATGAAAGAACATGCTCTTAGGTTACACTACTTAGATTTTTGAGAGGCAGGTCATATTATGTGCTACAAATTGAGTGAGCAAGTACAGCACTTGGGTGAAGTCTAAAATTAACAAGAAAAGTACGCATTTGCAAGTGAAAAAACAGAATATGGTGAGTGCCTGAAATCACAATGCCTTTTGCCAGAGGACTGTTGAAAAGTGGTGCCCGGGTTGCCCCTGCAAACCTGCTGCTACACAGACAGCAAGTGTTGGTGGCCAGCAAGCCTTTGAACTACAGCCTGCTCTCACACGGATACATTTCAACATCCAAAATTCATTTCTTACTTTAATAGTAATGGCACATTAAACTGTCCTGAGAATACAGTGGGTAACATATATATCTGTCTAGATAGTTTAAAAGACAGCATATATATAAATATATATATATATAGACACACACATACACATCATCTATGTTGGTTTTAATTTCTGCCCTGGCTTGGATTGTGCCAGTTGGATAGTGGGTTAATGTTGAGTGCCTTGATTTAAGACTAGAAATTCAAGCTTATGTCTTCAATTCTTGGAGTGTCCTCAATACTGAGAATGATTTGTACAATCTCAAAAATTAATAAACTTCTTGGGTTAAATAATTGCTTGATGACTTTTCCAGCAAAGCGTCACAAATGTATTACAGAATGTACCATTCACAGTTCATTTTCCGGGATAATCACACAATTAGCAGGAAAACTGACCAATTCATCGAAAATTTGATTATGTTTGAGAGCATTATGCTAAATCCAGCTTCCCCTCACTGGAATTTTGTTTTCTGAACTACCACCGTTAGCGCAGATTAATGCCATTGCAGCAAGAGCGGCTCTGATCAAAACTATACCTGAAACTTTTTCAAAGAAGAAGATAAATTTTGTTTTACCATTAAGTGGAGAAATTAGAACTAAATTCACACTTAGCAGAAGATTTTTC
The DNA here is from genome assembly GCA_009769605.1 of Bucorvus abyssinicus. Lineage (NCBI taxonomy): Eukaryota > Metazoa > Chordata > Aves > Bucerotiformes > Bucorvidae > Bucorvus > Bucorvus abyssinicus. The sequence goes on along the minus strand of CM020031.1, from coordinate 6,737,678 downwards.
AGATCGGTGAGACTGGACACTCATCAACTTCTTACTCTCTTAGACATAAAAATCTTGCTGGTAATTATTTTCTAGAAATAGATAGGATTATCTGAGCTGAAACACTTCATGCACTTTGTTGACCTTAAAATCATGCTCAAGCTTCGTGCTATTATAAAGTGAGACTAAATGCTAGAAAGTTACAATACTATGACTCTTTTCAGGGCACTCAATGCAACCTAAGTGGAACGTGTGCTGTTAGGAGATATGACAAGAGAGGAATGGGTAAACAGATGAACTTTTAGGAAGACAGGTGAGAGATGCTTCTCAATTAGAGAAGCACACCACACTAAGAGATGCCAATCAGTTAGTACCTAAAATAACCCAGTACAACTTCTTTAATAATATAGTCAGGAAATTCTGCATGCAGTGGGAATGGGAGAAAGATTAAATATTTTTTTACAATGATATACAATGATACCACTGGACAGTGAAATGAAGAATTTGAGTGGCACCAGAATAGGGTCAGGATCCTGACATATTCATTCATATTTAACAAAGAACAGAAACAATTTAAATAAGAATCATGGAAATTTGAATTTGTCTATTTAAGTGCAGGAAAGCCAGAAAATCTCAGGTTGACACTTCAGGGTGGACGGATAAATTGTGCAGAGATACCAAATACTGTTCCTATGTTAATTACGCCTGCTTCAGTGGGAAGCAGATGACAGCAGCATAAGAAGCCCACAGCTGGATAAACACTTTAGGAGTAGCTAAATCTGAGCACATTCATCTGGTAAGGAGAACCACGGAATGCCACATGAGAGAATCAAATTGAAATACACAACTGAGTAATAAAGCAGGAGAAGGAGCAAGATTGCTGGCCTCTGGGAAAAGATAAATTACTTCCAAGATAAGTATTGTACCATCGGCATTGTGATCTCCCTACTAGCGTAACCTAGGAACGCTGCAGATAAAACAATTAATTCATTGCTCAAGATGCGCAGTGTTTTAGCTGGGGTAGTTAGCACACACAAGGTTGAGGGAGGTTTAAAAAAAAAAAAAAAAGACAGCAATGTCAGAGTACTTCAGTTTTACTGCGAGATAAATTTAGCTAAGTCAACCTTAGGCAGATGTATAGCACTGATCTTGTAAACTGAAGTGTCTCGCCTTCACTACGTTTTACCTTCGGAAAGCAAAAGGTGTATTAGTTACCCCGAGGTTACAAGGAAAAAAAGCCTGCTTCAGCCCTAGCGAAGACAAGTAGTCAGTTTAATTTATTGTAAAGTAAGCAGGAAGGTTGTGCCTAGATACGAATATAGCACTGGCCTTACTGAGCCAGAGGCAAGCACCTGAAGTGTCACCTTCCCCTTCGGTATCCGCAGTGACACAATCCACACTTGTTATCTTGCTCTAACAAACTCATCTGTCTTGACCAACAAAGGCAAAAACTTCTATTTTGGTTTTGGGGTCAAAGGCAAAGCTTGGAGAAGGCTATTTACAGAATCAAATATATTTGGAATTGCTGGGAAACCATTCTGTTCTATTGAAAAATAGGTTTGGTTTTGCTCTCAGATTCCTGAGGGTTTTTCTTTTGCTTTCAGTAAACACAATGTAGCTACTATCTTCTGTTGAAGCTGTTTTACCTTTCCTTTGCCTTCAGCACAAACTGAGGCAGCAATTCCTGTATCCCACTCCAGAGTGCTTCTGAGAATGAAGTTATTTATGCAGGATAAAACTTGCACCTTCCTCTAAGGTTAGGGATCAGTCCCTCCCTCTTCAGCAGCTTCTGAAGTGAATGCACCCAAACGGCAGCAGTCAGCAATTTCAAAATCGGGTCATTTAAATTAAAGGGAAAAATCCACGCTTTATAGGCAAAGTCATGAAATTCATATTAAATATAACATAAAATCAGAACCAGACTAGACCTTTTTTGTTACAATTTGCTGACTAAGCAAGAATAAAACCTTACATAGCAGAAAAGGCAGCTTCTCTTAAAAACAGCACACAATCTGTCAGGCATCTCCCCTGAAACTGTGTAATTTTTTTCTTCTATCCTTTTAGGATCCTATCCTGTTCGGGTAAGGAAACTCTTTATTAGCAAGTGAGACGTGAGGATTACTCCTATTTTAATAGCTGCATATGCCGACACTGGAATGCCTTTGCAGCTGAACTGATTGAATTTGGACTGAAACCACAAGATTTACCTCCTATACATATTGTGGACATTTTTGCGCATCGGGGGTATATGGTCACATCAAAGAGTGATTCTGACTCTCTGCTAGGGGTTATAGAATTTGTAATTAATAAATTCTGCCTCTGTAAGTTTAAAACTCTCAGAAAGTTACAGCCTGAGCAGCAGGCGCTCTGCTCACAGTGAGATCCGTAGGGATCTCAACAAGCTGGCGTGCCCCAACTGGAACCCTTGTTCTTCCAGCTGTATCAGTTCGGTATCAACTGAACCTTATTTAGAAGGTAATACTGATCTGCTGATGCTAACACATGGGATAAATGCATCACAATCGGAAGCCATCACAGTCTAAGACAAATTACCAGAAAAAAAGAAAACAGCACAGGAATTCAGAGTATGAGACATGATTATCACATGGAATGCAGTGGTCAAACCCTCCGTGTTTGAAAACAATTTGAGTATTTCCACCAAAGCAAACGTGTGTGTGAAATATTCACAATGGATGTCTGCCACAACATGAGGCAAACAAATCAATCATGCAGCTCAACCAGTATAACCTTCTCCTCCATTATTTAGCATAGCCAGTTATCGGGATGAGTCCAGGGGCAAGCCAGCCTTCTGTCGTACACTGACCCACACGCTGAGGTCAGTTGTGTGTTTGCTCTCCCTGAGTGGCGGATCAGTGCTGAATCCCTCATTTTTGATGGCAGCTGCCCACATAGTCCAGCAGTATAGAATTGTTACTGGTGAAAGGCAGCAGAAAACCTCTGTACAACCAGTAACACGCTGATGACAAAGCCTTGCCCGCATGCCAGGTGTCTAGAGCACTCCTAGGACCTGTTTTCACAGGTGTACTTCTCTTTTCCAGTGGACTCACGCTCAGCCTGAGTTTAAACTGTTCACAAACACCATCTGCCCTTGCAGTGCACACTGTACTTGTCCCTTTCTGGGCTACCGGCAGCCCACGTTAGGACCTGGAAACCAAGCACGTTGCTGCACAATCCAACAGATGGCTGTCTTGCATTTCTATTAACAATCGCATCTGCTACAGGGAAACAAATGTCACTGTTCCCTGGAATCTATTTCCCATCATGATTCAACACAGTTTTGCAAAAAGAAGGAATAAGAAATTCCCTAAACCCTTCCACCTGGTATATGGAGAAAATTTTAACTACGACATAACTGCTGCCCTGTGTAGGTGTGAGACTCCTATACTAAATGTTCATTGTCTTCTCATTAGACCTCATCCATTACTATACCAGACTTTTTGCTTACTTTTATTTAAACCTTTTCAGTCTACGCTCAGCAGAAATAAAACAATAAATGCTCACAGATATAACCATCGTCCAGCATAACTGGGAAAGCGTACCTGGGCTACACTACCTAGGCAATCAGAAAAACGGTCCAACGGTTCTACCTGGCCTTCTGAATCTGCAAGTCAGCGATTATTTATAGACCCTAAGCAGCCTGGCTAAATACCACAAAAAATAGTGAATAATTTCATCACGAGCACTGTCAGCTCATTCAGTTATTATTTGTGGCTTATTATTAACTGCATATGCATATCTGCATGACAAATGAAGATGTTTATGAATCCTAAATACTTCACAACTAGTCAGTGAATAATTTTCCATGCTGAAAAGTAATATTGCAAGTCATTATGGGTTAGATCGTTCTGGTTATTTCCTCATTCTAACAGGCTACATTATCTAACCATAGTGTAGAAACAGAAGACTTGCCTAAGCAGACAAATCAAGTGCCTGAAAAAATATCTGATTCTTAAAGAAATAGTAGCAGGGGATAGTTCAGAAAAAAAAAAATCTTTGTAATAATAATTTTATATTTTATTATTATTGGCAACACTTGGAAGAATTTTTAAGCAATTAGCACACTCGTAGAACACCTAATCAGTTCAGGAACAGGGCAAAAGGAAAAAGATTAATCAGTGCAATAGTTCATCAGGAATAATTTTGAGCACTTCTAGTCCTTAATAGACTTAGAGATTTACAATTAATCACCGTTGTCAGAATAAAATCCCTTCTGTTCTTTAGGATTTAAAATAAATCAGGCTGCATTCTGGACAACTCCATTGTTCAACAGACATAACAAACACAACTTGAAAGAGTATTTAGCTCAGATTGGTGGACAGAACAGATACTTGCATGGATACCACTTTTAATTCACTTTTGCCTGTATTTACATTTGCAGTTGGCATCGGACATAGAACATGAATACGAGACATCTACCAGCAATGTTTCTGTGGTGGTCACATGAAAACATATCAACATTTCTTCTTCATTACCCTCTGCCCACAGAAAACTTTGTGGAAGAATCCTCCCTGCCCCATTCTAAATGCTTTAGCCAAAAGCAACAATAGTTTGGATTTGAAGCACATTCTTGGAGCTTCACGGAATTTGCGCTCCTTGATATGGTGGGGTCAAAAAATAGCATGCTTTCTCCTCTTAGGAAATACATGTAATGCAATATGAAATGCAGACTTTAGCAAAAGAACCTGGGGAGGAGAATAAGGACACAGGACAATATGGTATCATTCTGTCATTAAAATGCTTATAGTTTTGGCCAGATTATTTGACCAAAGCTGAACACCAGTTACGGATCGTAATTCCATTTTTAATTATTTATGATTTTTTACACAAACTCTTGCTCAGAAAGTAGACTGTCTAGATTAAAAGTCTTTTTAAAATAAGTGTTTCTGGTGGAAAACACCACAACCAATCCACATGGAAAAATAGTTTCAAATTCATTATTCTAGAATAAAAACTAGAATCCTGATCAAAATTTTGATGGCTCGGCCATTAAGAGAACAGAAACGCTATGACATGACTAGCACATCAAATCAAATAAAGCATTACCTCTTCTGAACAGATGTCAAAAGGAATGCATAGCTCAAAGTTACTCAGAAAATCATTCTAAACAACAAATACCTTTGGAAAAAACCACTGCTAATTTCAAAACAGACAGGAAAAATAAAACCTATCAAATACGATTTTACTTACCCTAACACACCGTTCTTTCATATGCAGTTGCTGGGCTTACAAAACTGTGCAATCACGTGAAAGAGAATAACGATGATAAAGCAATACGTAAAAGGCTTGATTTTTTTTCCTGCCATAACAAAAAAATATCTACAGTTACTTACTCTGGGGAGAGTTCACATGTTATCAATTCCTCGCCTTGCCTTTTCCCTCTCTCTTCATAGGGGTCCTTTTCGACATTGTAGAGGCCAAACATGAACATGAGGCCAGTGGATGACAGCAGAATCAGAGAGGAAGGTGCAGGTGATGATTTTGCAAAACAACTTCGCCTGGAGTCTGGCATTTCACCAGAGTCCAATCTCCTCAGTTTGCCAAAGACCATGAGGACGATGATGAAGAGCACGGACCTCAACAGCCCACCAGGATGGTCAGTCACTCAGAAGCCTGCTGCTTGCAGTGCATTCATATGCTGGTGAACACGAACATGCAGAAGACCAGGGGCGTACCACTGATTGCAGACTTGATGTCTCCAGGGTCCCTTTGTTCCACACACACTGACACTTCATCCTGCAACAACATTTGATAGCATTTTGGAGAATGAATAATGAGTCCCTGGGTTGAACCAGCACAGCTATTTTTATAATCTTATGCTCCTCTGAACGGAACTCACATTTCTCCTGCAGATGGAGAGAAGACAATCTTGCCTTTACTGTGATGTCTGTGTGTATTTTTTGAAAGCATATACTGCACAGCAGGTTTTTCAACTGCAATAATCAATGGCCAAATACTTTTGTGTAGCACTAAAAAGAAATCAATGGGCAAGTTTTTACTGGAAAAATATCTAGCCCACATTTATATGACAGCAGAATCTATGAAAAGACAGTATATTCGAGAAGTGAAACAACTACAGGTAAATTGTTCCTGGTCCAGTAGTTGACACAGCTCGTAGTGTAAAGGAAACTTTCATGGTTTACATAAGTCCTTGTACAGTGGGGACTCACAAAGCAGATACCAACACAATATTTGCTGAGAACCAATCTCTTTTGAGACCCTCAGCAACTCTTAAAATCAATGGTCTCATTCTCTCGCATACAGCAGGCTTCTTTCTTGTATGATTCTTTATTATTATTATTTATACAGAAGACTATGCCAAGATGCTGAGATTTGTCCAGATTGCTGGGTTCTGCTGAAGCTGCGTGAACTCTTCATAGACATCTTCACAGACTTCTCTCCATCTCTGGCTGATACAGCAATCGATAGCCAGTCTTGCATCAGAAGCAGGCTATCACGCACAGATGAACAATCACAGCCGGGTATCCTTAACATACTCCAAGGTTACCTTGGCATCTAGATGAAACTTAAGATCCCAGGCAGTCAAAAATACCTTTGTGTGTTGGCTGTGGAGAACAGTGACATTCTGCAAGTCTTCCCTGGAAGTGCATTGAGGAGGGCACTATGGAGAGAAGCACTCTGGGATGTTGCCAGGACCCCATCAATATGAGTACTTATTCATTTCAGCCCTGATGGACATTATCGATAGCTCCTTCTAAGCAGGTTGCATTTAATATTCACAGCTAATGTATCCATGACAGAGCTATCAAACTGTTTATTGTTACTTTAATTTGCTTTCACTAAATTTTAGGACTAAAATTTAGGAACTTTCCATGCAGCCTCCATCCCTTCCTTTACCAAATTCCCTCCTGCTTCAGAATATTTTAACTTTCTATGTTTGAGTTGAAGCTAGTGGGACCTGCTGATCTGGCAAGTGAAAAAACACTGCGTTTCCGGATGCAGACAGAATATCTCATGGCAAAGTGTCCAATAGAGTGCTCCTCACTCCCAGAGCCCTTGAGCTTCTGCAGCCAATCACAGCTGTGCCCAGGAATAAGCTTTCCAATTAGGAAATTATGCACAGTTTTTGAAATTGGGGTAATATGCAGACTCAATTCGTTGACCTCCTCATCAGGACATAACAGATTCAGCAGACCATTGTCACTGGAGCTGATTTAAAAGGTTCAAGAGAGGCAATTATGATTTCCCTACATGTCTGCACATTTATCTCTGTGCTCATTTTAAGAGTGTTGATAATATTAGATGGCTATGAATAGATTTTTCTCTACTTTACATGTACGTATGCTTGGCCATTTCAGATTAACTGGCAAACCACAGCTATTCCATTCCTAGATTCAATGTTGTCTTGGAAGATTCTCATTCTTACAACCCAGTAAGTCTTCAGCAATACCTAAATGGGTGAAGACAGGCTGGGTTACTTCAGAAATTGGGTAGCAAGGAGGGTCTGTGTGAAACAGATGTCTTCTAGTAACTGCTGTCACTGGAAAGAAGTAGTTTCTCTTTCTGTAGAGGTGCAAGAAGATCACACAGACCTACACCCAGTTAGGTTAGCTTCATAAACCCCTTATCTTTCCTTAATCAAGGGAACTATTCTGGAGCTCTGCTTCCATACTCTTCTGGAGAGGAAGAGATTTACCCTGGGTGAACCCCTGTACAACAGAAGTAACATCTGTAAATACAATTGGAGAAAACATCCTATTTTTCTGTCTGGATTATGTTCATAAAAATACCTTTAAGCAAGTCATACCTTATAGACGGTTGTTGATATAAAGACCTAACTTTCACACACTGAAAACAAAAAAATAAGGGAGAGAAATGGTATAAAAAAACCACACACATAGCAGAAAAAAAATGGTGCTATTATGTTGAGGTTGGTAGCAATGATCATCACCATTTCCTCCTTCCTTTGCATGACTATTTGTCTTTTTTTACTATCATGTGCTTACTAATCCCCTAATTTGAACAGCACATACGAAAAGCATGTGGTTCATCATCTTTGCGGATTGCCACAGAATGGGTAGATAAAGTGATTATTAAAACCTCACTGGAGGTTCTTTCATTTAAGGCTGTGAACAATGAGGAATGGACTGTGATTGGAGGAGGTACATGCTTCATTGCTATGAATGTTAATTATTCCCAGGCTTCTAACAGAACATGCATGTATGCAGCTGATCAGATGGAAGCTCCTCTCCTGCCATTCAGTTCACTTCCACGTACGCTGATTAATTTTTAAAAATATTCTCTCATGGAAGCGATGTTCTCTCATGGATTTTGCTCCTGCAAACGCCCTTATTCCCAGGCCTGCTGCGTTTTTTTATTGACCCTAACTTGATAAAACAATCTTCAGACTAGTTTCAGACTAGGGACTAGAATAGTTTTAGGTTTAGTGACACTGTTATGAAGCTAGACAACAAATGGACAAAGAGGGCTGGTAGCACTGTGTTTTCAAGCAATTTGATCTTCCCTATTTATGACTTCGGATTTTGCTGCTGAGATCAGGATATGGACAAAAGACAAAAATCATAGAAACAAAGAACTGCAACTGTCTTTAAAAAAATATTATGAATATCTTTCTCCACCCAGCCACTTACCGAAGAAGTTTATGAATGAACGTTCTCAGCTTCCTGACTGAGTAGGGAGGCTGACAAAGTAACACAGAATCTATGTCCTTGAATATATGAGGTGCTGTTTCATATTCAGCCTAAGAATGGTCAAAATCCCCACAGAAATGCTGTTCGTATTAAATGAACTTGCTGAGGTAAAAATCCCATGCTCCTCATCACTGCTGGCACCCTTTAACTCCTTTTAGAAGAGATACGATTAAAATTAAATCTAGATATCCTCAGCTGGAAGCTGAGCTGTACTGCTGGAGAAGCTCATTCTCTAGACCAATATAAAATCAGCGGTTTCTCAGCTTCTGGTGGTTGTGTACTCTACTTATTCTGAAGTCAGTCATAAAGTACACAGTGACTACAACGGAGCAGAGCTCACTGGACTACAGCACTGCTCTTCACCAAATAGGACTTGTACATAACAAAACATCAAAGGATAGTTTTACAGCTCAGACCTGGACTAGGTCACTGAATATCTCAATTCATCTCCTGGCTCTACCTTAAAGTTCCTGTGTGACTGAAAAAAGGTCAGGCCAGCCCTCTGTATCGGAGTTGCCAGAGCAAAGCAGCTTTCCATCCCTTGATGTCGTGTCTTGGACTAAATGGGATAAAGAAGATTTATCCCTATCTCCTACCTTCCTGAACACCATACTTGTAGGAACATAGTGTAATCCTGGAGTGCTCTTGTATGGGCACAAGCCCAAAACTAACGAGACCAATACCAAGTAAACGGCTGTTTGAGCTCTTGCTACCAGGATGGCTATCAGACATGTTTCCCTGGGAGCCACCTCTTTCTGTACAGTTGCACGGAAATTCCCAATTTAAACACCTGTGAAGCAGAAGCAGCTGAGCTACCACAGCAGAAAACTTTGAACGTGCTGACGCAGTTTTCCAAAAAACCAGCTCTGGCATCTCCTCTCTGTGCAGGAGCACTGATGTATCCTTGGTTAAAGACAGGACATTGTTCATTTCACTCCCTCCAAGTACAAATGTCTTACAAGTCAATTCTGCGGTTAATCCAAGCTGACGAAAGGAGGTTTATGCACTGTGCAGCAACACCCGCTGCCCCTCACTCAAAGAGGAGCTACTTCCAGGGCAGCCCCTATGTGACACAACTACTGCTTTGCCAAACAGAACAGAAGACTTGCAGCTGTAACGCTGTTCCCTGGTTTAAGTCCCTCAGCTAGACCGTTAACTTCTATCTGGTGGCACATTTGAAGATTAACCGGTATCTCAGCCTACGGTGGTCCAGCTAATTTAAACACAAACACGCCCTGTGGAGAGCAGGGAGCCTGAAGAAGGCGGGAGGGGGAAGCTGGTGGGCTTTGAAGGCAGTGCAGCCTGCTAATATCTGCAAAATCAGAACAAGAATGAGATAACGCTAAATTAGAGATCTATTAAAAATAAATTAATGGCATCTGCAAATGAAATTAAATCTAAGATAATCACTCTAATAGCAGGGTCTCTGGTGAGCATTAATGCTTAATTTTTTCTTATATTTGATGAAGGCATCCATTAATTAAAAATATTTATACAAGGTAGAGGCTTGACAGGAATACTCCGTGCAGCTGCTCATAAGGGAGCTGCTTTAGTTAATCAGCTATTTTAGAAGAAAATGCCTCTACTCCATATAATGAAGGCAAGACTGTACTCCAATAAATCTTATTTAAGGCTCCTTCTTTCTAAATATCCTCTCTGGCTAGAACTGGATGGAGTAGGCTGCTTTCGACAGATGATATAATACACTTTCCTTCCCACTGTTTAGTTAGCTTGTAGTGAAAATAAACCTTCATTTTATCCCTCCCTTCCCTTTAACCCCCTTTTATTCTTAACCTTTTATTGAATTGTTGAACATCCAAGTACAAAAGCAGTCGATCTGATATGTATGAGTATATTGTACAAATGAGGAGGACAAACCTAAACACACATTCAATAGTGGGGATGAAAATACTATTGAGCTTTGAGGCAGGAACAAACCAGGACCACGTGTCATTAACGAGGCTATTCAAAGTAATTTTGATGAAGTTATGATTCTATTGTCATCCAGTACTAGGAAGGAAATGCTTAGCATTTGAAAAAAGAATCGTTAATCATTATGCAGCTCTCCGGGGCACTAACTCTTTCAGGATTTTTGTCTTTGGTCCCAGTCCTCCACCCTCAAACCCCTCCTCCCCTCTTTTTTTTTCCCTTTCTTTTTTCCTCTCATCAACACAAGCAGTGCTATGAAAGCAGAGAGGATTAGAAGTCGTCCCTGACATATTTCATTGTAAGGTTGTTGGTTTTGTCTTCCTGCATTAGTTTGAATTCTGTATGAGGCACCTGTTGGCTGCTGAGAATAAATCAACAGGAAGGTCACAAACGGGTTTGTATTGTATACTTGCCTTTTTAAGCCTGTTGGGAACTCAGTGCTTTGCTGTACAGGAATAAATGTTGGAAAGGCAGCCAGTCATGCTGTTTAACACTATTTCATTATGTGAATTGTACGTGAACCATGTAGGCTCCTCAAACAAAAGTTAATCTTAAAGTCCTGTTGCTCATATAGTCATAATTAACTCAGGCTAGTGAAAGCGGGAGCCTCAATTCATGACACCAGTTAAGTAAGTGGTAGTTAAACTTCTCTACCACTGTTATTGCTGTGTTGCATGGAGAGAAATGAACGCTGCAAAAGGGCACTTGCAGAAATAAACAGGGGAGGTCATGTATGGATGCAGCTTTCTGGAGGCTCTGATAAAAAGGCCTGGCTGTGCAATCCATCGTGCTTGGTAAGGATGGGTGGCATAAAAGCAAGTGATAACTGTGTTAAATTGCTAAAAAGTGGAACAAGGGGACGGCATAGGACTTGGACTTAATTATTTCTTTTGATTATGGTTCTTCTAGGACATAACGCTGTGGCCGGCCATATGGGAAACAACAGATGCTACAACCCTCTCCCTTTTTACACTCAGTTGCAATGCAGTCAAAGGAGGGGACAGAGCTGAAGTGAACTCTGGAGTAAGGAACATTGGGGGTTTTTTAAGAAAGAAGAATAAAATAAAATGCATTTTAACAAACGTCTTGATATACATTATGGCTCATGAGGATGTCCAGTTCCTCATGCCCTTTAAAAACCACAGCTGGGCTTTAGAACAAGATCTGTTTCTTAGCAACATTGCCCATTTTTCAAACACTGCTAAGACTACTGCACTCGCCTGAGGAACGGAACACAAGCTCAGTGCCCTCCTTGGGATGAGGGGCGGGGGGGATGCAACTCTCCCAAACCCAAAAGCCTGTCTCAGCTGGCAGTCAGCTCCGCAGGCACTCATTGCCCCTCCCCAAGAAGCTGTACCAGTCCTACAAAAGGAGCATTCAGCACTGACCAGGCTAGAGAGAGCAAGGGGTATTGCGCTCCAGTCCCTGTCCTAAGTCTTGCTTAGGCATTTTGATTGAATGTAGCTTAAGTATCTAGGACTTGCCTCACCTTCTCTAATGCCCAGAAACAAAAATAATCCTTCTTCATTCTTCTACATGACCTCAGAATCTTGGAACTTTATTACTGAAGATACATGCTATGGATACGTCCACAACATTTTAGGTTTATGGCCAGTTGTATCTCCTTTTTTTTTTTTTGTTAGTAAAAGAGGCATTTACAGTCATCTCTGTATTGTTTTCATCAGATTGAATGTTTGATTAAATATTTCTTTTTTGCATACTATTTTTTTCAGCAATCCCTACAACTTGGCACTACAGCCAATACCAAAGTCAAACCACAGCCAGAACATCCTTCCTTCCGCAAAGCCAAAGTATTAAGAGTTGTGAGTTAAATTCATTCCATACTGAAGCTCCTGGCTAAGCCTCCACCAGCTTCTGTAAAGTAGGACTTTTCTCAGTTATTTCAATCTATGAAGAGATAAATGCTGCAATTCAATCTACCTTAATTTTACTTAACTTTAAGTAATATTCCAATTATAGGTAATTATAAGCCTCAAGGAAAACCCCTTCAGTTTCTCACCCAGAAAGACAGTTTCAAATGGTCAGTCAGGTTCTTTTTTCCATAAAGAGAGCAGTTCTTCCTTCCAGTTCTGATTTTACAGATGCTGTCTGTACTGCTATGGTAGGAATACGTATTTTGAAGCTTTGAGAGGTTATTCCAGTAACAGTCAAGTAAGAATTCCTAAACTTTTCGCATTTGCCCATCATTAACATAGAGCAAGAATTGGCCTATTCCCCAGACGCTTCATTCAACAGTAAATTCTGATGATTCTGACATACTGAGCAGCAAAGCGGAATAGACAATAGAAAAAAAAATGAACTATCAATCTGTCTCAAAGCATAGTGGACTGGCATTATTAATGCTTTTTTCAGTTCCATTGATGGGCACCACGCAGTGCCAGCTCACCAGCTCCTGTGATTTGTCATCTTCCTGACAAGTTAATGGATCTGTGCAAGTTTTTCCCCCAGGTGAGAACCTGACCCAACATTTAGACATGACAGTGCTTTGATAAACTTGTAATATAAAGAGGATGGTGGCATAGCAGGCAAAAGCCTCGTCGTGAAGGTAGAAACAGAGACAACTGTAGTCTGTCAGCACAGGTGAAAGAAGAGGGGCTGGAGAACAGAATAACAGTGATAAGTACCAGAATGTGATTTCATTAGCCAGAGACGACTGAGGCTTTTTGCTGGCCATTTTACAATTCTCTTGCTTGACTTGTTTACTGATGGAAATATTTGCCAAGGAACTTTGGAAAAATAGTGACATATGAACAATCTGTTGCGGCATATTGTAGTGGCGGTGTTTGTGCCGCTATAGTTACTAAGCTTTTAGCATTTTTTGTAATTTGTCTTGAAAAAGCTGGAACTTGGCATGAAGGTTTTTTTTCAAGTCAGATGGTTTTCATATTTTTTGTTACATTTCTGTAATCTTTTTTTCCTATGTGAAGAAAAGCCTGAAGATATGCTGTGTCAAGGAAAAGGAAAAAGTGAGCTCAGTTGAAAAAAGCAGCAGAACGTGGGAAAAAAACCAAAATGCATTGCAAGATGAGGAGAAACAGGTGCAACTTCTTTTCAAGGTGAGAAGAGTGCTTACGAGATGCTCACGGGTCTTATGCAATTGCAAAATTAATCAGGCTATGCAAAAAAGACCTCGGGATTTTTATTCTCTTTTAGTTTCAGAACTTACAATGATGATTTACTTCAATGATCGGCTTTTGTAAAAGATGGTACCGTGACTCAAATCCCCGGGATTTTCAGTGTGCTCATGCAATGGTCTCCATAAGGATCAAATCAGCACACTGAGGGAAGTATTTTTTCATGTAATTTAACTGTGGACACAAAACGGGTACAAGAGTGCAGGGACAAGGAGCCATACAAGCAAGTTAAGAGAGAATAACTATGCTAACACCAACACCACCAAAAATACCAAAGAAAAACAAGACTCTCCTACTTCTGTCTGAGCAGGATGCCTTAGCTCCGCTAACACGGACCTGTAAGATGCATTTCCATTGCATGATAAACCTGGATCAGAACCTCCTGTTCGAGTACTTGAACTGCCATGTGGCTCTGCTGTGACGGAACAGAGACCTACCCACCACAAATGTGGACTGTACAAGCACAGCAGACATCTGTTGGAAAGAAGTCTAAAGAAGAACTGAAGAACAGGGAATGAGAAAGTGGGAACAAAACCCAAGCGCATTTATTGGTGAGTAATCTGACAATAAGGGGAAGAAAATACTGTATAAAAAAATTTGCCGTGAGAGAAGCTGGGAAGTGATAAGCGTGGCCAAAATCCTAGATTATGTTACTCCATTTGGGAATCTTTCCCATCACTTCATAGGGCTCCATACATGGTTAGTTCCCATTAAATGCATATGAAATATTAAGTTTCAGTCACAAGAATAAGACTCCCCCTCCCCAAACCACAGCCCACATAGAACGCCCTACGCTCCTGCCAGGTGTCATCCTAAACACAAGGAAAATCTTATCTGACACATGTAAGATTAATAAGGCATTTAGCTAGTGTTACAGAAGTCTTCACTGCTCAAACATCATGTCTCATCACAATTCTGCAATAATTTTTTTGACACTTTGAACTTTTCATAGGCCTTTTTGAGGGAGATGGAGGCTGAAAGAGAAGTGTTACAGTGTTGTTGATGAACCTGTTAACAACAATGCCTGTCCTGTGCAACTTGGGGAAGAAAATATATAGATAATTCTACTTTCTAATCTAATTTACTCTTCAGCAGCTCACATCAGCCACTCTTGCATGCCAGATACCTACTTACGGGCTTCTAGTACCATCCTGCAACACAACTTCTATGTTCTGATATTCCCCCCATCAGTCCCTGTCCTGCTGTCTGATACAATGAAACACAAATTACCCGTAAAAATGATAATTCTTTTATTAGTTTTAAAGGTCAGATCAAATGATGTGGAAAATATGCAGTGGTGTGACATATAATTTACATAATTGCCACTGCACTAAAGCTATGTGGAAAAAAAAATTAAAAAAAAAATTCAAGCTTCACTCTGAGGAAAAGACAATCAGCCAGATTTGCAGTGAGAGTACAGTGGGGCTGCACCACCGACATACGAACAACGCTAGCAAGCTGGTGATCCCCACCACATTCAGTTCTGAATTTACTCTCCTCTTTTTCCCATTCTTTAACCTCAAATATCTATGCATGCAAGAGAAAGGAAAGCAGAGAGCTATTTCCAGCAATCCTGGATTTTAAACTGATTTGTTTCTACAACTGGAATGTAATTTTTCAAGGTCATAGAAGTGCACTACCCATGAGCGAGGGGGCAGACACAAAGATGACATTGCCAGTCCTACTTGATGTCCCAAATGGTGTCACTCACTGGAGCGATTTCCTTTGCCCAGACACTCAAGCAGGTAAAGGACTTCATTTGGATTTTGGATGAAGGTCAACACTGCCCTTCCCCTCCAGGGCTTGCCATCATGGGCATGGTCCCTAGATCCTGCTTCACCTCAAGACACCATTCACGCGGGAATAAGCAGGTGCTTCAAATACACAGTCTGCAACACAGATATCTCAACGGAGGACTCGTGAAAGCTGAAGCAGCAGCTGCTATGCTTGTGTAAGGAGGAATGGAACTCAACTTGTAGCTTAACAGTGATTTCCTAAAAGCCCTCACTTACAGAAAACAGACCCTGGATAAATGTAGTTTGAATCCATTGAAGAAAAAAACAAAACCAAAGCCCTCACACGTAAAATGTTCCCAGAGCTATTTAAAAGCACTTACAATTTCTTCTAATACCCTGATTCTGCTTGGTTAAAATGATTAACATGATGGCTGGGTTTGGCTACTGATTTTAGAGGCATTTTATACAGGAATTAGGTAACTCAAAAAATTGGTAAGAAGCTCGACATCTGCTCATTTTTCTTGAAGTTTAGGGTGCATCGCTCTCCTCTGTGCCCAGCACACCAGTCATTACATTGGGCTGTCTGCTTGGGGCACCTGACAGCTGACACGATGGTGCTTATTTCTCAGATGAAGACAGCACATTGTCTCCATTTGTGTCAATCAAGTATTAACTCTGACTATATCATTGATTGCTGTGTCTCAGTTTATTAGTATACCCTCTCGTGTTCTTATATCTTAATTTCTGTGTACTGTATTAACCATGCACACATCTATTTCATTTTTTAATATTACAAATCCGGTTTTACTTTACTTTGATTAATTAACGCTGGTCTTACCTTAAAATAATTAACCTGACAATAGGTGTCTACTCATTAGAAAAAATGAGTTGGATATTGAGTAATAGGTGGTTTATTACATTATGTCTCTGTTTTAGATTTATAACTCAGTTCATTTCATATCATATATATTTATCATCTAGGTTCCTAATAGAACTTTTTAATCAGCAGAAGCGAGAGAGATTGCTTATATATTTGACATATCACAAATTATTAAAAATGCAATGAATGAGCAAATCCAAATGGTCTTTCAGAGCAGAGCCCTTGCTGCTTCTGAAGTACAAAGCTCAGTTATGAAAGAGAAGAGGTAAAATTCTTTTAGCTATCAACAGGCATTCATATAATTCACTGCATGTATTAAAGGAATCCCCACAAGGTATCTATTCAAGGTCAAGTTATTTTACATTTCCATAATATTAAAAAGAGGAAAAAAGTAATACAATAGCACACTGAAAGAGGGCATCAGGTAATTAGATAAGGAACGTTCAGGACCCAGGTATTAAGAAAGCTTAAAACTAATTTTAGAAGCGAGCAATACTTTGACTTCTTTTTAGGATCAGATTAACAGCAGCCTCAAAAATGCAGCTGAGCTGTAATACACCGGTGTCATGATAAAAGTCAGTTTGCACACAGCTCTCAGAGACACTGCTGGTGGAAAAAAATTCAGGCAACACTGATCAATCACTGGAAAACCCTCACAGTTCTTGAATATTACCAAAAATGCAAACTTATAAGTAATAACTGTGTGAATTTCCTTTTCTCTAACCCTCCACACATATCAATATACATGCAATGTTATTAAAGCTTAGGAAATAAACAGCCAAGTAGTGCATATTCAAACGCCTAATTTTTACTAATCCATCCCTTCTCAACCCTTTCCTTTTGTTTGTCCTGCCCACTTGCTATACCTTGTCTCCAACAGCTGATTTGAAGGGTGAGAGCTAACACTTCTGACATTAGCACAACACCCAGCACAGCCAGGCCTGCAGATGTTAAAATAATAATAATCATTCACAGTCTGAAGGGACAGCTCATGCAAGAGGAATATTCTTTGTTTTGAAGCAGTTTGATCTCTAGTGGTACCTGGGCAAATTTCCCTGCAGTGACCACACGCATACCCGGCCCATGCTGGGAACGAGGAGCTCAGCGCTCCTCCGGTGTGTGTGTTTCCCCACTTCCCTTGGCTGACACCACTCGTGTTGGTAGGGTGCTGGTGGCATGCTGAAACTCTCCTATTGACATGTGAATTGGGACCAGCTATTAGTTTGCACAGCACTATCTGGATTTAAATATGTCAATTCTCTTGAACATGAGAAGAATGTTTATAATCGTTATTATCAACATTTTATTAACAGTAGGCATCTCACAGATACTGCGACCAATTTACAGACTTCTGTCAGACTTCTAGCAGCTTTAGTATGAGTCTGGATCACAGTACACTGCATTACCTATCACGTCTGATGCTGTTCCAGCCCAGCCAAGGAACGGGGTGGAGGGGGGTGGGGGGGTGTGGACGAGAGGTTTCCTCATGGCTGGTCCTGGAGGTAGAGCTGCATCTGAGAACTGGTAAGTCTCTGGACCTGTCACCTCACTGCCAGTTTTAGTAAGTGTCACCCTATTAAGAAACTGCTCTTTGGTTCCATAACGCGATTCTTCCCACTGTTGTGGCAGTAACAAAGATCGCTAGAAGGCAGATAAGGTCGAGCATTTGCCTTTGGTTTCTACTGTGATTGTGCATGAAGAGACACCTATCATTTTTTATTCCCATTGACTGTTCTGCTCTGGTATATACTGTTTAATTTCCTAGACTGTCGGGTTTCAAGGGCAGACATCGTCTTCGTGTGCTGTGCCAAACAGCACGGCTTTAATCCTTGTTGGGGATTATTAAACACTACTGCAAAAGCAAAAACAGCACACACTTCTGGCCAACAGAAGAAAAGATTTAGAACTGCAAGGTCCAACTTTACACTTGTGAATGTAACACAATAGAGGCTCAGAACATCACAGCAATAATACGTTGTTGAGGGGTCCTGCTGGGAGTTCTTGTTCACAGCCCTGCACTGCAGGTAGCTGTGCAAGCCCCATCAAAAGCCTTACAGATTTCACGCTTGTCACTCCCTTCTTTAAGTTTTGGAGGAAAACAGGGTAAGAAGTTATGAATGAGATAGAGAAGACACAAAGCAAGTAAAAGTTGTTGCTTAAGGCAGATGGAAGAAGTTACATTTCTACAAAATCTCAAGATCAGACAAAATTTATTTTTTGTTTTTAGCTTGGTTCAGTGTGGGAGCACACGAACGCTGCGATCTGTGTATCACACAGTAGCTCCAGACTGGGTTTAGATGAGTGAAAGAGACATTTCTGAGAGATGGCAGATGAGAAAACACACTGAAAGATGACGACAGAGCTACGCTACAAAACGGGAAGTTTATGTGCACACCAGCTTATGCAGCGTTACCGATCACTAATGTCAGATCAGAACAAGACCTTACCTGAAACGCTACTATTGAGCAAAGAAAAAGAAAAAAAAAGTTGTAGACTACTTCTACAACAACTTGTTCAGGAGCTAAGGGTCAGATTTCCACTCTGAAATAACCACCATTAGCTGATCAGAATTAGTATCAGTGTTTTCTCAGTAGCAGATGAAAGCACAGGAGTGGTATGAGCCTGCCAATTTTGTACTAAACAAAAATATTAAAAGTCTAATGTGGATGCATAATCTGTCATTTTTAAGGCAGTATTTCACTGTTTTCTCCACTGCTGTATATCTTTCTTTATGCAGTGTTCCTCTGTGTTATTGAGGCTACCAAGAGGGAAACTTATGTCCCTCCAAGGCTGATGGCCCAGCAGGTCTCCCTGCCCCTCTCAAAGTGGTCCACATCAAACTAAATTATGATCTCTTCTCTCCAGATCCCAGTTTCCTGCATGGCTGCAGGCAGCCAAGTCATTTCCAACATGGGAAGAGCTCTTGGGTTCATCTACCATAAGCTCTTATGTTGGGAATTACTGGGATATCTGGAACAACGGTTGGCTATATAGTAGGGTAACTCTTCCCACTCTGAGACAGTGGGAGAGAGGAGCCTACACTGAGATTTTAGGGTATGACTCTTGGGGATTCCCTTTAGTTCTAGACTTGATTAAGAGTGAGAAAGATTTTTCTGAGAAATATCAGGTGAGAAAACATGCTGGAAACGCAGAGGAGAAACCCAGCTGTTATTATCCAGCCATTGAAATGTTACTAAATTAATATTTCACTGTGGACATGTTGAATTCAGGCTTGAGGAAGAGCCTGGATCTGTAGAGCCACGGACCCTCCTGAAAAGCAGCCACAAAATGTTCCCAAATGCAAATTCCCTACTCAGCCATACAAGTGTATCATCACTTGGAGGCTGTGGATGTGATACTGAAATTACTTGAACTGGTTTCAATGGCGCCACAGCAGTGATTTGTCTACCTAAGGTTGGTCTTGACAGTAGCTGCTGAGACACCAGAGTCAGTCCAGGAAAAACATGATTATGGAACATTCTGACAGCCAGTCTGTCAGCAAATTATTACCTAACCTACAACAGCACATGGCGCAATCCCAGAAAATGAGCAAGACTCAAACTAGATCATAACCAAATGTATCCCAGTGAAAGAAGAGCCAATTTACTGACCCTCCACCTACCGGCAGAAGACACTTGATGGCAGCTTATGCTTGAACAGACTGACAGCAAGCAGGAGAAGGAGTTTCAGATCTGGCACAAACAGTAGCTCACCTCATACGTTTCAACTGCTTGTCCAGGAGATGTCAAGGTAATGAGTCCTGAAGCAAGCTCTGTGAGATGTTTATCTTTGGAGGGCAATGTTGTTGGGTTTTGGTGAAGTTTTTTGTTACTAAACCTCTTGGTGGTTTACAAATACTGTTTTTTGTTTTCACTCAAAAGGGAACCAAACAAAAAGAACCCCAAATAATCCAGTGAAGAACAGTCACAACCATATTTCAAGAGCTGACATCCAGAATTTTGTAGGAGGTTTGGAAGCGTTTCCGTCAAATAAGCTCCGTTTGAACCACGGTACAAATGAATAGAGGATGCAGACCAAATGACACCACACTGATTTGGCAGGTTTTCATCTCGTATTCACTGGGGTTAACATGGAAGACTGTTCCGAGCCTTCTGTCACTATGTTTTATAAGGAAGCTGCAGCCGGACTTCTGTCAGCAGAAGTTAGATGTACCAATTGAGGGCAGTATATCATCTGCACAAGAACTCACTTAGAAATGGAGTATGCGTTTCTTCTATAAAATTTTTTCAACCAACTAACTTTTCTTTCTCATCAGAATTTTTTTTCCAGCCGATTTTTCCAGCCTGTTACAGAATGGATGTTATGACACAAAAAAACCCAGTCTGCTCTTGTCTGTACAGAACAGAACATTGCTCTCTGGCTTAATCTTTCGGTGATCACCAGAGTAGCAAATTATTGCTGCAGGAGGTCTGAAGCAATTTACGCAATATTTTGCTCATGAAGACTTATTGTTATTTCTCAGCAGTCATAATAGAAAAATATATACTGAATATCTCATTGCCTTTTAACATTCCTGGAGACTGCAGCAAATACGTCAGGAGCTGCCAAACGCAGTAGCCAGATGGAGGCGAGGCTGCTGCAGCCCCATGTTCCCAGGTCCGGTGAGAAGTGAGGCTGAGCATCTATTCCTAATAGGTACCCACACAAACACAGGAATAAACAAATATATACATAGACACACGGCCAGCTACACAGCTCGTTGCAGTCAGAAACACTAAGCGCTCACACGAACTGCACCAACAGCCTCCTCTTGTTTTCCTCTCTGGCTGAGCAGGATAAAAAAAACAATGGAAAATACACATACATAAACATACATATCTACACACACAACGCAGATTCCCTAAGTATCTGTTCTCAGACACTCTATTCAACAGCTTGCTCCCAGTCCTTGCTCTCCCCAGCTGTAGGCATCTCAGGACCAGCAGCCCCACTCCAGCTGCTGGTCCAACAATGCTCTTGCGTGCACATGAGATACTCCTCCTGTAACTGGTCCTAAGCACTCAGCCTAACTGCCCCGGATCCTCTCATCTCTATTTGCCTCACGCAGACACACACGCGTGCGAATGGATCCTACTCAGTCGACCCCCCACAGATATACAGACATTATCATCTCCCTAGTAGTTCTCTTAGACTTCTGGGTCCCTATGTAACCAGCTTGCAGACTCTCTGGTATCTGGCCCAGACTCACAGTCGCCCTGATACCTGGCTCCCAGGCCTCTTATTCTACTCGCTGATAGTCCGGTTTTATACTCACTGGCAGTTGCACGCTGATGTACACTGACTGTTGCTCACTCCTTTTGCTGGCACCATGGGTCCATGAGCCCCTATGATCCATGGGCCAACTCCAGTTGCTGGCAATAAGACCCTGATACACACACAAATGCACTGGGAACAAAGTGTCTTTCACCTAGCAAGATCATTAGAAATTGAGCTTACTGAGAACACAGGACAAACTCCAGGGGTCAGGAGACCTGTTCCTTTTACCCCCTTTCTATTTTTCCATGCTTGCTCCTTCCCAAGGCACCTTGATCCCTCTCCTTTCCTTGTTTTTGTCTCTTGCTCCGAGCCAATACATCTAAACACCTCCAGATGTTCCTCCCCACCCCCCGTGAAGAGGCCCACACCTCTGGCAGTAACCCCTCCTTGTCTGTAAGGTGCTCTGGAGACCACCTCCCATTGACCCACAGTGCTTGTGGCCCTCCAGCCCCTGGGGCTAAGGCTCCCCTGGCACAGCCTCTGGTCTCTGACTGGGATATTGGGGTCCCCCAAATGCGTTGTCTTTGCTTTCCTTCACGTTTGGAGGAGCCAGCCTTTATCACATAAACTGACAAAACACACAATGCCAATGTCCTGAGCCATTGCAATGGAGAGCAGAAATCTTACTGGAAAAGTACAGAACATAATACCAGATTCAAGACTACTCAGTGCTCTGTTTTCCCATAGAATGAGACATCCCACAGTTACTCAGACGCGTGGGAATTAAAAAGTTACACTGTTCCTCAGAAGCACAAATAGTGCTCAGCAATACTTTTGCTATGCAACCAATTTAATCTAAAAGTTAATACAAAAGTATTCCTGTTCTGCGTTCTGATGTCACTGTTATATGCTAGTGCTTTCAGGCTATAAGCTTTATACAGAACTACAAAGGGATCTGAAATCAGTACAATTCCATTCTTCTTATATGATATTATTAGAAAAGAAGTTATTCTTTCGGCACATTCTAACTCCTGTATAAGGTATAGAATGTATTTTTATATATTAAACCAAGAATACACATAAATACGACTGAAATTCAAAGACCTTTGGGTCATTTGAGGCTGACAGACAGTTTATGAGGTGGCAAGGCTGAGGTAATACCAGTATATCAGTTTTGTAGCTGATTGTGCAGAGAAGGTTAATTTCAAACTCAGATCATGTAGTTTCCATGCAGATCTATTCCTTTCCAACCACTTTCTGATGATTTACTGTAAATGAACAACCTGGCATAGAAGTGGCTCGCTCAAGATGTGAGGCACCGGCTCGACAGCTAAAAATGTTGAAGAAATAACTTTACAGCCTAAATGCCCAAATAACTTGGTATCAAAGTGGTAACAGAATTGGCAAGGCTGTTTGATGAGGAGCCTATCCCTGACTAACAGGAACAGAAACTCTCTCTGATGATGCCTAAAAGGGATCTTGCTGTCTGCAGCACTGAAGTGAAGGAAGCCTTCAGCTGTGGAAATGCTCAGAAGGAAGGGGGTGGGGAGAAGCTAGACACCCAGGTACTTCCAGGCCCTGGGGCAGAAGGGGACTATCTTATCTAGAAGGGCCAAAAGTCCTACACAGATCAGACAGTTCCACTACGGGCCATCACGGGACAGGAATTCACACAGCAACATGTGTCCTCCTTATTTCCACAGTTTTTAAGAGACACATGGCAGCCTGACCATAACCTTATGGGAAGTCCTTAGTTTCTGGGGATTCCTCAGTCAGTCCTCATTAACTTTTTCCTTAGGGTTTTGAAGCAGATCTCCCAATTGTCCTTACGTGCTTTACCTTCCTTTGTGACAAAGTGTTGTCTCCAAGTGCATAAACTGGATCCGTTTTGGATATGCTGGACTGGAAGACGATGTCCAACGTGCCCGATACACCCCAGCTAATGGCAATGGCCTGTTCACAGAGCATGCTTACATCAGTAAAAAATATCCCAACTCCAATTCAACATACATGTTGAGGGAATATCCTCAGTACCAGCTGTTGGACTCCGCACAGCCCAGCCCTGCCTCACTACTTAGTGTGCCGTTAGTACAGACGGTGGCCACGTGGCTCCTCCATTACAGGAGATGAACGGAAAACAGAGTGGCATGGTGTGGGCAGGGCTGAACTATTCCTTTGCCCTCCCAGGCACAGACAAAACGGAAAAGTGAATAAGCCATACAAATCCCAGCATTGCTGGGCAGAAAACGTTTGTAGCTCTAGAGCAGAGGTTCTTAAGCACGTGCACCAGAGAACTGAGGTCTGTCCACACCAACGTGTGCTTTCGTGTGCTCTGATTTAACACCCATCACAGCAAGCATTGAGCTTGGACTGCAGAATTTTTTGAGTACCACTGGCATAAAGTTCCTTTCTGACCTTATGCTTTTCATGCAAGTATAAAAATAATTATGCTATAGTTTATTCATAGTAGCTACTGTATTACGCTCCAAAACACAAACCTAGGCAAGTGCGACTCTCTAATACAGGCCCCACCATCACATAGAAAGCAAAAGCAAACATCAAGAGAGTTGATAGTGTCAACTGTATTTTAGTCAAGGGTGACTAAATCAGAAGTGACATCTAGGATAGAGAAGGAATTCACAGCACTTTCTAAAAAGAGCAGTGTTTAAAATTAAGACTACACAGCATCAGAATGAAACTAAGACCCTTCAGCTCCTGTAAGTCTAACATGCACAAAGCTATCCTGCAACAGAAACTAAAGACCTCTGAGAGTTTCTCAACAGAACCGTATGAAAATTGACCCTCTATCAACTTTTCTTTATGAGAATCAGAAAGAGAGGCAGTGTTCTGGTGGAGGTTGGGGTGGTGAACCACATGAACCCATCCCCCAAGAGCCATCCACGACTGGCTCCATCTTAGTGCAGAGGACAGAGTTTGTGGGAAAGAGCAGCAGATCCAAAGCAGAGAAAAGTAGCTGCGAGAAGTGGCACTGAAAACAAGAGGTAAGAGCGCAGACCTTCTTCGGTGTGTAGCGGTCTTGGCAAGAAACACAAATAAAGACTGAAAACCAAAATGACATTTTTAAAGGTCTGACCAGGTACTCTTAACGTTGAAGTGAATCAGTGGAGATTCACCCCGCTTCAGAGTGTGGACATGGGGCCCAAACTCGGCATTAAAAATGCATTAGCATTATTCTGGTGTTCCTGCCTAGCCCATGACAGAGCACATGGGAGAAAGGGGCAGCATTTACACTAGATAACAAAAGGGAAACTAGAGGTGGCAGACAGCAGGGCTAGGCAAGGCTGTGGAAGGTTCGGAAGGTCTGTGTACCACAGACCAGGCTGCGAACACCTTAATCCTCCTCACAGGAATGGGGTCCAGTTGAGCAGCCAGCGCTTCCCCAATATGAGATAAATCTTTACCATCTAGGCCATGGAGAACAGGGACAGCATTATCCAGCCAGGCTGAGCTGCAGTTCTGGCTGTAATTTGGGCATCTGTTGAAATACTCTTTTGCACTGTGACATACAACTCCACTGTGGGACTCATGACACTTGGCATGTCACTCTGTGTTAGCAAATGCGATACCCTTTGACAAATTCTGGCTGTGATTGACTTGGCATCAGCACAGACACCAAAACTCACAGATAAACACAGAAATGGCTGGCCTGATTTTCACAACTAGGGAGCACCCAGGGCTCTAAAAGCTCAGGGGATTAAGCGCTGAAGTTTTGGTTCAGTCTGTTGTAAAGAAAACAGATGCAAATTTGCATTCAGCTGAACATCTCGAAAGTTTGAGATGGCTTAGTATGATTATAATTTGCACCCATATCTTCTTTGAAGACAAGAGATAAATCATTTGCAAAATTAGTTGCAGATGGAGGCTCAGGTCTTGGGAGGCTTGAAAGATTCCAGGCTGTTTGGAAGGGTTTCGATTTGCATCCACAGCCAGTAAAAAATGAAAGATGAACGAAACCAGCTAATACACGTTGCAGTAGCCGGTGAGCATCTCCTTCGTCTACTCCCTGGAGGAAACTTCTGGCATAATAAAAGGCTGCTAAAAAGAAAAATAATATTTCTTTTCATATATTTTACCCACATCGTAAAAATCTCTGCTGTTATCCTGTATTGCCATTGTGTGCCTACCGTAATTGAAACGGCCTAATGCAAAAAAAAAAAAATATCGTGCAATCTGAACACAAACATAATGGGTATTGAAAAAAAAAACTCTGGCAACAGCCAGAAGTTTAACAAACACACACAGAAATTACCTTGCCTAGGCGTAGCATTTCTATTAAAGAAGGCAAAGAGATGAAATGCCTTTGTGTTGGAAAGCAGAACATATATATATTTGTATATATTCAATTCTAGCTAGCCGTACATTTTTATTACAAAAACACTGGTGATTTTAGAGCACAGACATCTACCTGTGTACGGGACAGAAAACTGTTGCTTCTCAAAACTATCACAAAGGTGTGGAGAAGAAACGGAGTGAAGCAAAATGGGAGGCCAGCTTTCTGGTGACCGGCACGATCACCAGAGCAAAATTTTGCAAGACAGATGTTAAGATTTTTCAGGTGAATGCTGCAGATTGCACCTGGAAGTTAAGTCTACATGGTAAAGCGCTTAGAAGAGCAACTAAGGGGTTGAGGTGTAGAACCATCACGAGCGATGAGACAGAATTAAGTGTTTGTAGATTTGGTAGGGTTGTTTTGACTTAAAATCTCCTCATACCGAACAACATCAAGGAAGCTTTAGGTAACTTTTTTGTCTTCCCTTCTAGTTATTTAGACGAAACAACAAATTTACTGTTTTCTATGCCTGTTCTGAGTACAAGCTGTAAATCATGCAGGTATTTTAATTAAAATAAACAGACGTTGAAAAACAGAATCAGAGAAAAGAGATCAGTGATTGGAAGTTCCAAACTAACGAGGAAAGATTAAAAGATTAAAAACTATATTAGCGCACAAACCTGTATCTTCCAGGTCAGCAATTTTGACAGGATTGCATAGCACTGAATCTGGAATTTTCTACGTGCTGCTAGGATAACCGCACCTGTTACTG
The DNA here is from genome assembly GCA_009769605.1 of Bucorvus abyssinicus. Classification (NCBI taxonomy): domain Eukaryota; kingdom Metazoa; phylum Chordata; class Aves; order Bucerotiformes; family Bucorvidae; genus Bucorvus; species Bucorvus abyssinicus. The sequence continues at coordinate 6,711,029 of CM020031.1, read as the reverse complement.
TAACTCCAAACTCTGCCAAACAAGTACTAGCATCTTGTACTCTCACCACATCTGGAAGACTGTCAGCTTCTATTGTTCCAGCTAAAACTATTATGTATTTCTCTCATATGTATCTGTAATAATATAAAAATATACACATATGAAATGTATAATTTTTTTCTTTCCACTCCCCCAGGCGTATACTCTGCTGGCTTTACAAGCAAAACATCCCTTAATGATAACTTGGAATGAAAGAGATTAAACTGTACGCGATTATTGTATCGGTTTGAAACATGTCAGGGCTCTAGGCACTTCGCTATATGAAGCTTTTGGAATATTCAAATATGCCTTTTTCAAAATATACTGTAGAAAAATGCTAATTAAAAACACTTTTCTTCAGGCAGTAAAACATTCCAGTATTTCTTAATTGGCACACGCATTTCTCACAACAATCCACCTGACGCATACAAGTTTTGAGAGCAAAAGGTTTTCTCTTTTCCTCCATTTTTCAGTGTTTTCTCTGTTATTTGGGGGTATTTTAGCTTACGCAGTCAGATTTATTTCTGAAAGGAGAGAGGGAAGACGGCACAGAAACTAATTACACAAGCCCCATAGCTGTCCATCAACAAATGCATTTCTTAACCTACTTCTCTATATAAAAAGGACTTTTCTAGCCACGGCTGAGCCACTGTGTCCAACACAGGCCATGCGGAACCACGCTCCCTCGCTGGATCAGCTAATTAGAACTGAAAAGCCCAACTTGCAAGGCCACTGCTAAATTGGAAAGTTCACTCATACCAGCCACATTTGTTTAAATTGCTAAACAATTAAATTCCTAAACACATAAAAGCATCTGTAATAGTGTCACTACCACAAGAAAGCTGTACAAGGGTGGATGTTTATCCAAGAGAACTATTCAAGCAATAGCAGATAGAGCTAATAAACAGTAAACACAGGGAGAGTTGTGCTAGAGTGCTAATGCAGGTTCAGGGGAATCACCTTTTTAACAGCACCAGCACAAGTATCTGCGTTCATGCAATTTTTTTCCTTGAGTCGTGCTGTGACACCACAGGGCAGAAGTTCTCATGCCTTTTTGGGCATTCGCACCAGTGAGCATCCCTACCCTTTCTGAAGGGCACAGTTCTCATTCGCATCAGAGGAACCACCGATTTTCTCCTACACTAGGATGCCCACTGCCTAAGAGAACTATTAACATAAATGAATACTTGATAAAGCTCTACAGCCAGCGCCTGGGGACACTGGTCCATGCAACAGCCCTTCTAGAGGGAAAACATTATGGTCCAAGTTAGGAAAGAAATCAAGACCTGGGGACATTTCTTGCTGGTGGCTTTTACAAGTAAATGGCTCTAGTTTAAGAGGATTTATTCTGATTAACGCTTTGATAAATACGTGAAATCACCTCAGAACAACCAGTCCCTTAAGTAAGAAGGGCCCAAGCCATGTGGCCATTTTCTGCTTAGTCAGGCTTTTGTTCGGCACTGAATTTCTGTAAGCTTCTGCATTTTTAATACATCAAAATGAAAGCCTTATCCTTCCTGCCTTATGAAGATCTATGTAGTAAGCGTATTATATCGCCCGTTGGACATTAATTGGTGCTGCCTTCTGGAAGCACAGTGCTGACTATTAAGGAAAACAACGGAGTATATCTCTAGCTCAGCAAGTCACCTATGACAGATTTTACCTAATACTACTTGATTAATGCCCAAGAACGTAAAATTTAGGGAAGAGGTGCAGTAAAGACTGTGATACATCACCTCTTGGGTTGGTTTTTTTTTTTGTTTTGTTTTGTTTTCCAGATTTCGCAAAGCTTAGTTCTATTCCAAGTCCACGGGCAAGTTGGTTGCAGATCTCACAAAGACTAGGAATGCAGTCTTTGGAAATACTGGCCAGGTGACTGGAACAGCAAGGACTTATTAGCTGTAGCCTTCATTCCTTTTGGGCTGTTATGCGTGTTTTTCTTTTTCTGGCAGGGGTCAGTTAGGATCTTCCCTGTTCAGCATACAGGATTTTTAGCGGGGATATTAGGAGATCTGAGCACCACTGTACTCAGGGTAAAAATACAGTACGCAAGACCATTCTAGTTCAATAGCATAAGCAACCTATTATCATCACAGTGTGGATGGAGGTGACTGAGTTTACCTTAATCCAGGTAAGCTGAAAATAATGTTGGAAGATAACAGAGCGAACAGCAGCTGATGGTGATCAGGTATCAAGTACAATGCACATTCAGGGGTATGCGTGCTCAGTTAAATCTGAGTTAGAAGGCCATGTAACCCAAAAGCTGTTGCTAAGCTTATTTAGGGCCATGCTGGCACAGGGCAGCAAGGAACATTTGAAATCTAGCTATAGAGACAAAGGTAGGAGATTTTTTTTGAGCAAATATCACAACTTCCCTTTGACATGGAGACCTTCAAAGACCTCTCGGAGATATCCAAGTATGCATTGAGATTTCAGATTTCCTATAAGACTGCTTCAGCTAAGTCCATGAAGCAGCCAGAAGAATTTTCCAGTCAGAAATCCATTGCTCTCGGTGGTCAACTGAGATGTGGGTTTACCACCTCTATTGATATTAGTCATAACCTGACAAATGGGTGCTTGAGGACAGAAGTGGTGGGTCTTCCGGCAGAAGGAATAAAGTTTGCTTCATCCATGAAGTATAGGCGCAGGGAAGAGTGTTAACAAAACCAGCCTAATCAGGAAATTCTAGTGGAAGCATCTATACATCCGTACTTTTGTCACTAGATATTTGAATCCGTTCTGGTATCTATCTGTGTAGCTTTTAACTTGGTGCATGGATTATTTGAGCACTGAGTGATCCCTGTGTCCCATAAGAAGAAGCAGGAATAAAATGAAAGAAAAGAGACTCACTCTCGGGGTGGTAGCAGTTCAGTGCGCAGGAATCGTATGTATTAACACTGCATCCTTCTTGCTCAAGTGACCTATGCAATGTAACCTATTTAGAGGCTCTGGAAAGGTAGCTTTGTGATATCTCTGACCCCAAGGAACCTTGCTATGGATCCCAAATTTGCAGGGGTACTGGACAAAGGAAGGGCTGCGTGGGAGGGCCAAAATTAACGTATGTTTTCCCTCTCCCTGCCCACTCATGCCTTGCTCACTTCTCTCCACAAAACAAGCTGTTTTGTTCTTTCCTCTACAGAAGATAATACAGTGAAGGAAGTGTCAGGAGTTACAAGCAATACTGCAGGATAAGTAGTAAACCCCTAGAGAATATATAATCCTTTATGAACACTTTTGGAAATACTGTAAAAATATCTCTATATATTGGCAGCAGAGGGGTACGTTTTGTAAGCTTCCTATCAGTCAGAAACAGTCAGTATGGACAAGCTTGAATTTGCTCTGAGATTTGGAGAAAAAAAGAAATTGCCTTTCAATACAGGGCACTGATATCATCTATGCACAGAATATGTTTTTGCTTAAGAAATATTAACGTTAATATGATTTCACCCATGAGTAAATAGGATAGTAGATATATTTCTATATATGTGCTTTTAAGAACCTGTTTGAAGGAGCTAGTTTTAGTCCATCAAGTGAATAATAAAGTAAACCCTCCTAAAGGAAGAGAAAAGGAGTTGAAAAAAACAAGAATTCAGAAATAATCCTTTCAAGCTCCATATATCTTCATTGACTGTCAAGGCTTATGCAAGCCATACCTGTATCTGAGCAGCAAAGAACAAAGATCAATACATGTAATCAAAATGTGTTTCATTCTCTTCCCTTTCTCAAATGATAGCTAATAAGACCTGGAAAGAATTGAGAGTATGTCTGCAAAAAGCAAATAAACTCCAGAGATACAATCTGTTCAAGTAAGAGGTTAGTTAAATGTGTTACTGTTTGGTGGAAGGCACTGGAACATTTCCAGTTCTCTGCAACTTGTGGCAAGAATTAAGAATAATCAAGAAGCTGATACTAGGATTATTCATGTACATATTCACATATACAACAATACAGGGCCTGATCCAGAACTCACTGGAGTGCCAGAGTTGTAGCAATTTAGAACCAAGGCAGATCTTCAGCAAGTACAGAGCTTCTTTTACAATTTTGCTCCTATATATATTAACCCCAGCTGTGTCAGAAGCATCATCATCTTCTGCCAAAACAGCATCCAAATTTTTTTATTTTTTATGGATATTTCCATCCAAGGTGGGTGGAATGAAAGAGGGGCAACGCATCACTCAGAAGGTGGCGAGTTGGCACATTCAGGTCCATGAGAGCAACACAACACTGAACCCTACCTCCACTGCCAGCCCTTACAGTCCAGCCTACACCCTTAGAGAGCACTATGGCAGTGCCAGGCTATAAGAAGCTTGGTATGCTCAGCTTGAGCAAAGCTTTCCAAGAGTGCAATTCAGTACTTAAATAGGTGCCAAAATTTTGGGTTCTGATGCACTAGAAAGACCCAGAGTCATTAAAGTCAAGAACGTGCTAAAGAGCACCGTAAAGATGGAAGCACAGAGCCTGGGCTGTGAGAGCAACAAAACGGAGATAAAACTGCATTATGCCAGAAGGATAAGTCCTATCGGACTACTGGCCTATGACTAGTATGATCTATGACATTTTCTGGCGAATAATACCACCTGAACCAGCATCCAACAATGGGGAAGAAGAATTAAACAAGAGCTTGAAAAGGGACAAGTTGCCCGTCCCATTTCTTGGAACTTTCCCATTTTGTCTTTAGCAATAACTCCAGGAGAGCTGTAGAGTGTGATTAGACAGCATCTTAACCAAAAAAGCCTCTAGAGCAGTTGCAATCTAACATTAAAAAACATGCGTGCTGTTTTAAGAATAATTTTTTCACATTTCCAAAGTTAAGGTAAACCTATTAATTTATCCTTTATCTTGCCTAGCAAAAAACACGACACTAAGTAACCTGACATGCACGAGGCAGTCTGTACTTCTACGGATAGCAAATCTGTTCACTGACAAAATTCTAGAAAATCTGTCACCCAGCAGGCTCTGAAGGTCCCAAAAAGCAGCAGGACAATCTGCTACAGACCTGCTTGGGCCTTAAGCTCTAGGTGGATAACACACACGGCCATATTGCAGGGGGTTGTTCTTTCTTGGCAAGCAGTGGCTAAGCATCTCTGGCAAATGGCAAGAAAGCAGGGAAGAAAATTAGAGGTCACAAGGAGCACCATCAAAATGGACTTATTGGCAACTGTGTATTGCAAGACCAATAACTACAGAGAGGCAGGAGCTTCAGAAGCACCTGCGTTCACCAACTGTCTGCCCAATCACTAGAAACTGTCCATTTCCATGCCTGCAGATCTGCATCAGAACAGGCAAAGTTTGTTCTTTAATATACTAAGCGTTTGTTGCCCCGTTTGTATTAGCGATACAAGCCACAAAAAATAAAGTCAAATTGTACAACTTAATTATATTCCAAATTTTATTTTTTTATTAACTAAAACAGGCCTATTTTTATGTAAACAGGCTTAGTTTTCTTTCAAAGTTCTTCTTTTTCTGTGCCAGTCAACTTGGGTAGAAAATACTTAAAACATCCCTCTGAGATAGAAGCAGTTGAGTAAACCTACAAAACCCAAGGCTATTAATGATAAAGATGGCAGCATTAAAAATCATGCTAAGTAATCAAACCCATGCATTTATGAGATTACATGTCAAGTAGGTAATGCATAGAAGTCCTCGTAGTCTAAGGAGCAATGAAAAGACATCAACACAAGAAAAAGAAACAGAAGAACTGTGTATCTTAAGCTGTTTGTACAAGTTTGATTTAGTACCGGAGGTCAATCCATACTAGACTACTATCAAACAGCAGTGACACCATTAATTATTCTTTTGACTGGAATTAATGACAAGATCTCTGGTGCTGAGTGGGAAACAGGAATTTTTGTTTCTCAAAAGATACAGAGATTTGGAATGCGGCTTCAGCCCAAATTGGAGAGGAAAATACAAAAATTATATAAAAAGTTTCTAAAGGGGGCATTTTAAAAAGTTGGTTTAGTTCTTTAGACATTCAGGCTATTTCGTCTTTTTTTCTTTTACCGTATAAAAGATAAAATGAAATTAGGACACCAAAATTCCACATCAGAAAAAATGGCAACATCAACAATAAAATTGTAAGATTTAAAACAAATAAAAATATTTAATTTGGAAAAACACAAGCATGTGATAAATCAGTGTTTTCAGAAATGTCTCCTCCTTTACTCCTAAAAAACCACATCTTGCAAAATTTTGAAATGCATCTTGCTTTAGACAGAATTTCAATAAAACAACTCCCTCAGTGCTCCCCTGATCAGTTGTATTTTTGAGGACTGCCAGCAAATTATAGGTAAAGCAGCCCAGGTTTCACAGGGGACAGAAGCACCTACTGCTGCTGCCGAATCCGCAATCCCCATCTGCCGCGAGAGCCTCACACTAATCACATCTCTTCACCATATCAAGGCATAGCCTGTCGCTACCCGTTCCCTGCTTCTACCACTGCCGACTGCAAGAAAGCCTGTAAAGCGGGAGAAAACAGAGTTATTGGCGAATTTGCCTTTGAGCTGGACTGTTGGGACCTGTTTTTCATTTGCACAGTGGCCGTGTTACAGCTGCAGCAGCACAGAAGGTGGGAGCAGAGACCTCGCTCCAGCACAGGCGCTACCAGCGTGAAGCACCTTTTGACTTCATTTGCTCTTCCATTATTTCAAGCTTATGCAAGATTTATTTTATTTTATTTCCTACCCTCCTCCCCCAGGAGGCTCATTTGTTCATCAGGAATTTACTTAAAAACCCCTCTCTGCTAATTTCCATGTACACTGCTGCTCGGTGCGGGGAAAATAGATTCTTTTTATAGATTTATTTAATTCACAGATGCTGTTTTAATTGGTCTCCATGCAGTTGTCTCTCACTGGGAATCTGGATGGCTCTGGGGAATTGGCAGCGACTTTCAGAGCTTTTCCAGGTCAGTGATTCAGATATGACCAGAGTCACTGGTGGCTGAGAATTAACGTGGAGAAAACTATTTGATGGCCTGTGTGAAATAAAGTAATGATTTCAGTCCAGTTGCAGTCTGACAGATTACCAGCAAAACCAGTTGGCGCTTTTATGGGCCTTTTTGGAAAAGGAGCCAGAAAATTAGCTTCTGCAAATTATTTTTCACATTAGGGCTGAAGGCAGCCATCAGACGTGAAAGCATGAAGCCTTGATTATCAATACACCTTTTTCATGGAAAATTATGGACATTTCCCATTTTCTCCAAATTTTGTCCGTTTGATATTCTGGGGGCTGTTTGCCACGCTCTGTTTTAGACTAAGCAAGATAATCTTGTTAAGTCTCATCTATTATCCATGGAAGGGAGAGAGAAGAGAGGAAGGGAGCGGCTTGCCCTGCATTATTTTCTACAGAGCCTAACTTAGAGGATTTGGAGCATCTCTCTGCACTGACTGGAGGGCACGTAGCCTTTAAAAGGTTAAAATTTGGTTTTGGAACTTTCTCCTTTATACACTGCAAGTATTAGTCTAGATTGCAAAAAAAAAAAAAAAAATAGTATCAGACCACTGAACTCAGATACAAACACTGTGGCAGACCAGTTACGGCTTTGTCCCTCATCAGATTTGACCCAGTAAGTCCTAACTGGACATTTTGTTAAAATTTCTGGCAAAACCGCAATCGTTTTCTACCTCACCCTCCTGCCTGATTAGAACATGCTCATTTTCTAAACTCGTTCATCATGCTGACAGGACTTCCTCAAGGACTGGCTTTTACAACAGCAACACCGTTAAAAGACAGGGCTCAGGTTCTTGTGTCCTTTTCCCACAAAAGGGAGAAGTGACAAAGCAAACACGCGTCTGCAGTTCTCATAGGTCACAAGATCCTGGTGTCTTCAAGGAATGGATGCACTGACTCAGCTAAAATTAATTCATAAAACTAGGGTGAGTAGGAGATGCATATGTCCTTTAACAACCCTTTCTATTTTCTCATTAATTCCTACTAAGAAAAAATAACCAATAAGGAGCTTGGTTTCTTCATAGGTACTTTGCCTGCCTCTCAGTAGTGTACCAACGCAGTGATATTTGGGTTGTTTTTCTTGTGAGGTTTATACTGAATTGCCACTTGTAACAAACTAATGATGTCGTCAAAAGCTACAACAGAACAGGACTTATCCGAGCAGGATAGTGTCTACCTAAAGTATATAAAAAGGCACACAAAATTCAGCTTTCCTCGGCGTTTTATGAAGAAAAGGTACAAATATCTTTGTTTAGCAGTGTGGAAGGAAAAAAGCAGAATGAGAGATGAAAAAATTCCCAAGAGAAAGAAGAAAAGATGCAGAGAGAAACCTAATGACCCATTTTGTCCGTGATAATGGAAGTGGGAAGTACTACACAGCTAAAGCCCAGTTAATGAGTCCTTTTCTGGTTTTAAGAAAAAAAAAATTTCCCCTTCTTTCTCATAACTTATTCAATAGTGCTTTGTGCCAGGAAAAAAGAAGTATTCTATGTCTGGAAGATTTCTTGCCTGCTTTGCATACGTTGGAGGTTTGGAGTTAAGAAGTTCAAGTTCAATTTAGGGTTTATGGCAGCCATGAGAAGTTTAGAAATTGAGACCCCCTGAAACGAGAAAAAACACCCCCAAACTTCTGTCAGTTCACACTGAAGGGCGGGGGTGGCAGGGGTACCTTCTGTGCACCAGTGACAGGTGATTTCCTGCCTTTCTTCCTCCTGCCCTTCAGTGGTCAATCTGCAGTTAGCTTTATTAGCTCCTGAAGGTGTCAACGGCTGGAAACAGCTGTTTGAAATCCCTGGCAGTCCTCAATCCCATAGAAGAATTTAAATAGGTAAACTGCTGTGCAGTAATCCAGTAATTAGTAGGTGTAATACATCATCTTCTATTAGAGCTGTCAGTTCTGCAGGGTCTTGGTTCAGCGCCAAAAGACAGTCAGGCTGTGCAGGAGACTGCACGCCACAGAGCCTTCTGACGGCACCGCTCTGAAAACGTGGGCGACTGTCCCTGAGGGTCCTGGGCTTTGAGGTTCTGCCCGAGCACAGGAAAAAGCACAGAAAAAGAGCAATCTCTCTATCAAGGGGTCATTGCAATTACCAAGAATGAAGTAGGGTAGGTGGATGATTCCCAGTCACAGGAACTGGTACCGTATTGATAACCAGGATGCAGTCAGATCATGGATGCATGAAAATTATCACGGATCAGTTAACGGTGCAATTATTTAAGCAAACAGTGAATGTAGCCTTCTTTTGTTAACCTAGTGAACAATATATACGCTTGTCACTCTGCCAGGGAAGATATCTGATAGCAAAATAATTCCGTGCCAAGGTGTACACACACACACAGTTCTCAGCGCCCATACTTGTCCTGACGTGCGGAAGAACCTCCGGTCAAACGTGTGTCAGTTCCAGCTTGCTGAAGCTCTCTAACTTGTGCCTGAGGAGACTAGATGTAAAGCAGGCGAGTGACAGGGGGTGCAGAGTTATCCACATCGCACCTAGGGATCCTTACAGGAGCGGATGGCAGAATACCCTTAGAGCAAGGGGATCGGGTGATTAGAAAGCCCGTTCTGAAAATGGGGGGGAAGCAGCCCAAGGAAGAGAAGGCAGGACTGCAGCATCACTTGGCCTAGACACCTCAGCAGTGTGATTTGCAAGTGGAGAGAACTTACCTTGGGACTGAGGTACTCATTCCTGCCCCCTCCTTTCTCTCCACGCTCCCTGCTGCTGCTGAGCTCAGCTGCAGCAGCTCACAGCTCCCTTACCAAGGTAAAGAGCACCCAGATGACAAGGCAAAGCAGTTCAGCAGTTGCCACACAAGTAACAGTCGTCCCAACAAGGCAGACGGCTATGGGGTAGAATTCCTAACGTTATCAGTCCCTGCATGCAAATAGGCAATGCCAGATACCCTGCAATTAGTGGGGGGCCAGAAGCACACACGGCTCAATTATGTGGATCTATAAGCTGAAGACATCAGGAATGAGGAGTTCCTACTCCACTACTGAGCTGTCATTGAAGCCAAGTTAAGAGCTGAGAATTCAGCCAAGACCCCAAAAGGCTTGGGGGCTCCTCCGGCACCAGACCACAGCCAGAACTTACTCTGAGGAAAAGCCACCAAAACAGTTGCTGGCGCAGCTTAACTGGATGACCCTGAGGAGCAGCTCAAGTCATCCAGCGTGCAGCTGGGAAGAAGCATCAAACCTGGGGATCCGTTACTACCTCTTACATAGCAATGGTCTTCAGAGCAATTAATTTCTGATTAAATACAACCAGCAGAATCATAGTTAACTAGCACAGAAAACAGGTAGTGGGACAGGATAATCGGTCTCTAGCTTCACAAGTTTCCAGTGAGCTATGGCCAAACACAAACTTCCTAGCATGAATGCTACTCTCAATGAGAGACAGAGCCAGCAAGGAATGAAGAGGTTCATGTTCCCACCCATTGAAAGGAAAAACCCACAGTAATGACAGGAATGGGGGTTATAGGATAATTTAAGTAATTATGCAATTGCCTGGCTGTAAAGAATCCACTTTCTGGCTGGAAGAAGCATTAGACTGAATTTTGTAGGGAGTGGAGAGCTCAGGGAAGACAGAATAAAAGATAAGGAAATTAAATGTTTATTTATCAGCTCATGAGGCTAAAGGAATGAGATACTTATCTGTTGCATTTCACAGCGTACCTGTGCACAAGGTCAAATTCAGATTGATCTCTCATGGAAGAGAAGTATGTGCTAATGGGTGCATCAGTCAGAAGCAATTTCATGGCTATCAGGCTATTCAGGTACTTTATTTTTTTTTTTTAATGCTGTAAAATATTAACCTATGTTTTAAAGAACCTGTTTGTGCTCTAAGAACTGGGAAATGGGCTGTTGCTGAACTTTCTTGGCCTTCACTGCAGAGTATCACATTCACAGAAGAAAATTAAGTGGCAGCTAGAAATGTTTAATACCTGACAGTGTCACGTCCCTGAAGCAGCAACTTCCTAACCCACAATTTGAAGCAGTGACCGCTTCCAGAAGCGGAGCTAGTTCTTACATATTCATTTTAAACACCACTACTAAGCTTGTTTTATCTTGAAGCCAACAGAGGCTATTTGGGTGAAATAGTTTTCTGTGTTTTCATCGATTCCTTGTATTGTTTTGGAAGGTTTTGATTTTCATTATTCATTTCAGATGAATATCTGATATTCAAGTATTCTTTATAAGGAATGCTATAAAAAGAAGCTTTTGAGATTACAGCTAATTCAAATGTTCACTTTTATGCCTACATGCATGACAAGCTCTTCACTTTTCTCTTGGTAAGAAGATAGAAGTAGACTTTACTTTGAGACAGGGGCCAAAGCCAACTTCTAGCTGGTTACTGTGCTGGGAACCAGTGTGTATATAACACGCAATTAAAAAAATCCTGGCCAGAACCTCTGCTTCCTACAACTGTGATGCCAGTGAGGTAAAGTAACTCAGTTTTAGTGCTTGTCTTTAAAGCTTGTTACTAGTGTCAGGGGAAAAATAGGTTCAGCTTCACTGAATTTGATTTATGCTAGTGGTCAACACAACCTTATCACCTAAGGACCTTTGTAATAATAAGAGAGGGGTGAGCACTCCCAGAGGGGATTTTATCCCACATTAGGGTGGAGCCTCTTTCACGGGCACCCCCTTGCCGTGGGGAAAGAGCTTGCATGCCCTTGTGAAGTTGAGAGCTATGCTGGTGGTGGCATATGCCTCCGGTAGGGTCTCCCAAGCCAGACAGGTCTCAACTGAAGGGTCAGACAAAGTGTGTCCACGGGCAGGATGGGCTCACTAGCCTTCGGGCAACCATCCTAGGAGAAGGACAACTCTAACTCCAAACCCGGGCAGATGGAGCTCGTTTAGCCCTGTAAGGCCATCCATCTAAGAGAAGGATACTCTAACCAAACCTACGACCTGAGGACTTCGCTGTCACCGTCCAAGCTCGCTCGGCCCTGGCATATGAACCTCAGGTGTAAAGGGTGGGGCCAGTCTCGCGCACGCTGCACCTCACCTAAAAAATCCACCGCGCAGGCTTGAAGGGTGTACTCACGTTTAAAGCCCTTCCCAAATCTTCGTCCGCGAAGCCAAGCCATGAGGGTGGAGCACATCAGTCTCCAGGGGTGTTTACCTCTCCGTGTAAATCAGTTTAAACTAGATTCTAACTTCAGGGTTGCTAAAACTAGGTAAAACGAATATCACACTACGCTTTCATACTCCTCATACACACCATACTTTGCTGGAAAATTAACAGCCACAATCACTTGAAGTGGTGAGACAACCTTAGATCGTGGTCCCAGCTCCTGGACGTACTATATGTTAGGGGTAACTTCTCATGGGCCAGCAGATGGAATTATATTTATTTAAAATTATTTTACTCAGTGAATTATAGATTCTAGTGGGTATATATTGAAAAAGTTGTAAATCATGCTTGTAAAATGCTTGGGGTTTTTTGTTTAGTTAGGTTTTTTTCGTTTATGGTTTATCCAATCCTCTATAATCCACTTGAAATTTGTTCTCATTTAAAGTGTATGCAAGCTGAATGACACACAAGAAGACCAACAGAAGTCCCAGCAGAGAGGAAAAATTAAATGTGAACAGATGGACTAATTCAGCATTTTCAAGCAGTGAAATCCAAATGTGAAAGAAACCTGGCTGGCTACAGATGACAGTCTGTAGTTCAATCTTCAAGCTATAATAGCAGGCTCTTGATTTTTATTTTTTTCTTTTCCCCTCCACCAAATTAATCTTCTTCAGGAACCTGGCATTTCAGTGGGTTTGAAGCAGTCAAATAACCTTCCTCCTCTTGGGGCTTCCGTTTCAAATAAAAATTCAACATACACTCACTAGACTTGTTGCTCTCAGTCTATTCAAGAAAAACCAAGCTAATCTGCACAGCTTGTTATTTAGGTGTGCCAATATCATCTGTTTGGTAAAGGTCAGGGTAGAAAAGAGAGTTTTCGCAGGTCAGCCTTGAAGTGCCCTACCAGAGGTATACCCAGATACTTAAACAACTCTTTTCAACATTGCCAGCCTCAAGCACAAGTTGATGATCCACTACTTTTCTGAAGCGTTAAAAATGCTTAATTGAAAACAAAGGAAATGAGTAAGAACACCCACCAAGCTCATTCTTGCTCGCCAAAATCCCCCACCACAAAACTCTCATTTATTTGTAATCTACCAGGAGCAAGGTAAGATGGGTCGTGGCACTGGGCAACAGTAAGAAAGTAGACAAAAACAGGATGTCTTTGATGGTTTTCAAATGGGAATAATGTTGAGGTTTTTTAGCTGGGAAAAGAGTTCTGGGGAATCTGAAACACCTTTCTATTTCTACATGAGACAAGTAAGAACGCCAAAAGAAAAAACTTTTCAGCGTTTTGACTTGTAAAATTTTGAAACTTCTTATAATTTAAAATCCTAGTAGCTTTTTTTGGGAGAACAAATGGCTTTAGTCATTCTCAAATAGATAGTAATCCTCCTGTTAACTTCTAGGTTCTTTTAAAAATGCAAAGCACTTGGAATTTTGAGACTGAACATTTTTTTCCTCCCAGCTTTCACCACTGAGTAAACTACAACGTACCATTATTTCCACAGAAAGTTTTTTGATGAAAGTCAGGTGGGCAGTGGAGGAAAGGAAGAACCTGCAGTACAGATAGTGACATTTTAAAGTTGTGACAGAACTCATAAATAAACTTAGATTATCTGAATTCCATCAAGCATCTTAGAGTTCACTCTCTTTTCAGCAGCATAAATTAATTCTTCAAGTCATAAAATTACATTTCACCTGAGTTTTTTCATCCATTCATATGGGCCCTGTTGCTATTATGGAGTATTAACACAAGTCTAAAAAGGAAAAGGATCCATATTTGTTTACCCATAAGGTCGTTGTTCATGTCAATGATACCCATGGTTCTGTACTTTTTCCTTTGGTTTGGATTGCTTATGTAACCAAAACAGCCTCCATACCGATTCCTTCCCCTCACAACTACTGAAATACTAACTCCCAGCTGCTGGAATGACGCAGAGGACCAGCAAACTATCAGTGGGCAGGTAGAGGGCAACTCTCACTCTCTAGTCAGAAAGTTGTTAAAGAATCTTTTCCTACATACCGTGGTCTGCAATGGCCGGTGTCAAAAGCAATCAGGGATCCCATTTATTTTCCTCACTCCAGCTTTACATTTATCTAATGGCTAGTGGAAGAAATTTGTAACTGACCTGGAACAGAAATCTATGAGAAATGACCTACACGGGAGACTAATCTGTGTCCTAGGTTCCCTGATTCAACCAGACACACATGCAACCTCGTCACCTTTAAGAAAAAGTGAACTGGTTTTGAAGTCAAAGGGAGCTGAGTATGTGGTGAGCTGCTCTGCTGAGCCTCATGTTATCCGACTTTCCATGTAGACCAGATAAATTTCACCAAAATGTCGTATTCTTTCACAGTGATTTTGTCTGATACACTAAGGAGTGAAGCTGAACTCCCTCCAAGAAAATAAGTATATTGCTATACCACAGGATTAAAAAAAAAAGTAATAATAAAAAATCTGGGAACTATTGGCAACATTACAAGCCTATATCTAAACTGTTGAGTATAAAATAAATACATGAAATAAAAGAGAGGCAGAACATCAACAAAACAGAAGATGCTGATCGTAATCAAGGTTTACCCATACTATGAAATGCAAAATACATAACAGAACCTGAACTGTTACAGTAGTGTAATTATCTTTATTGCAAAGTGCATCCCAAATCTAATAATTTCATTTTAATTCTTGCCAATGAAGTTTAGCTTGAATCACTGATGATTAGACCCATTAGCTAAAGACTAAAGTATTATAAAGGGGAAAATGCCACAGCAATGTCACATGAAGGGTATTTTTTACCAAAGACCTCTGTAAGATCACACTGCAGCAATACCCAGCTGAAGTCACTCGTTTCAGAGTAGTAGAATTAGTCCTAGAGAGTTGCCATTTTAATCACATAAATAAAACTACAATCTACTATTATCCACAAGCTTCCAGCACCTTGAAAATCTGCAAATATAGGAAAAAGTAAAAAGCACCAGAAGTATAATAATAAAAAACGGTCAGGGGCATAATGTAAGATATTTCCCATTTAGATATTTTTCAGGCAACTGATACGAAGAAAATCAAAACACCAGCATAAGCTGTTTAGATGAGCAATCTTTAAAGTCCTCCCACTCTGGTCTACCCGTCGCAAACTGTCCCAAGTTACCGGACTCTGATAGAGCACCTAGCTGACAGGGGCAATCTCCTTCCTCAGATACCCTTTACAGCACAGAAGCTTTCACTAGAGCAGGGAGTGAATTTTTCTCTGGAGAAGCTTCAAGTTGGCTCTAGGGTCCCTTCAGCCAGGTTATTACAACTTAGCAATAACCCACAGCTTTGGAGTTTCGGTTCTGTGAAAGCCAGGGAGGGGAAAAGCCCTGCAGAAGTATTCCCTGGCTTTGCTCATTTTCCTGCCAAAATGGTGTTTCCTCAGCCCTTGATCAGTGCACCACAATTGGATCTTTCTCCCCTACACCTGCCCTTGGCTGTTCATGGTTTCTTATAAGAAACATGGCTGAGTAGAATAAAAGAGCAGAGGAAAATGAACTGACTCCCATTTGGTATTAAATTAATGTCTAAAGAAAGAAGACACCGAGTGAGATGGATTGGCTACAATAAATTTTGACTTAGCTTTCAAAAACAGGAGCATGTGTGCTTTCAGTAACCTTTCAGTTCTATTGATTCAGGTCTGCTTATCTTAGATCGCTCTCTTGCTACTCACGTAAGAAAAAGAGCTTCTGCTGACAAGACTCCTGTTTATCTTTAATAAAATATTAGTAATTCAAAAGCAGTAAAATGAGAAAGAGTGTGCCCTTCCTTTGTTGGAGCCCTGCGGTAATTATATTTGCTTACCTTAATTTTGATTATGTACCAATGAGAAGAGCTGCAAGATAAATTTACTTTGCAAACAAGCTAGTAAATACAGTACTGAGGGCTACAGCAAGGAGAGGACCAGATCTGCCTGCAGGTAAAGTGGTCTCAGATAGTCTATTCAGACAGATGGCCTCAGCTTTCACTGAACTGAACTTCCGTGAAAAAGAAATACATCACTTGAGCGGGGTTATCACTCAGTAGGTTTAATTGAAAGATGGTGCGTTTGTTGTGGTTATCTGCATGTTTCTTTAGAAGCAGCAACATGGGGAAAAAAAACCAAGTAAGAAAACGATGTTGATAGAGATATTACTCTTCCATGAATTGAAAAGGACGCAGTTGCCTGTTTTCTGACACCATTTGTTATTTTACAGTTTTCTGTCCTATACATTATAAATTAATGACCTCCTGAAGACTAAGAGACAGAAGATTCAATCTGTGCATGTGCGCAAAAATAACTTACACGAAAGCTGTCGTTAACTTAGGCTTAAGCAAGACTTTAGCTCAATTGATGGTGTAAACCTTCGTTGCCAGGCAGAACAACTCAGAAAAGAAAGACAGGCTAAAGTCAAAGGCCATCTACTCTGGTATAAAATATATCCAAATAGGACAAAGCAGAGCCATGTTGTAAGTCTGGATCAGGCTGTGAGGTGTCATGAATTTGTTTGTCACCTCCATGCTACAGAGATTATTACACAGTTAATCCCAATTAATTATTAGTTTTCAACTGTTTGCAGTTGATGTGATAAGCTTACTTGACAAAATGTTTGGGGCTTGATGAGCAGGTGGGTAGGGGTTTTTAATGAGGGATTATTTGATTTGTCCAAAAATATTTTCGTTTATTGGGCATGGGGAAGGGAGAAGAAATCTGGTTTGCCTAACAAAAAGGAAAAACCCTTACCATGATAAGCAAAACTAAAATTTCAATAATTAGGTTTAAGTAAATATTAGTTCTAAATGGAACACTTCATTACGATTCTACATTCCTCACTTTGTTAAAGGAAATTTTCAGAAAAGCTAGTTCAGCTAAAAGAAACCCAAGCATTAGTGCGAGAGCAAAAAATAATGCATAAATTATTTAGCCTTTTTCCACACTTACTTTTTGTCTTGCTTCCTTCCCTAAAATGAAGAGCCCAGTGGAATAACAGTCACTTTTGCCAAATGCACTACTGTCACCAGATTAAGAAGTTCTGATAAAAAGATCCCTGATCATTAATTCGCTTCGTTCTAGTGACTGACACCTTTCACTGGGCTGTACAGAAACTCCTGCTGCCTGGAACACGCCAGCTACGTTCACTCAGATATTTATGCTTTCATTAGGAACATATTATACCAGCATCACTACAGATACATTTTCAACCGTATTACCAGGGAAGCAGTTAAAGATAAATCAGTAGGGCTATACAACCCAAGGGAGTTAAAATTGCAAAGCCCACAAATAGTAGATTACACGCCGTGAAATCACAATCAAACATCGCTGCGCTCCTGATTTCACACAGTCCCGTTCCAGCTGTGCTCATTACTCACTATTCATCTCTGGTTCCCTTTTTTAAGATTTTAGGGACTCCAATTCTTACACTGGTATTTATAACATCGATAAGGAATACTAAGAACAGTTCCATCACTGGGTCCTCAACACTGTTAGGCCAAAATCCATCTCGATGAAGCATTTCTTCCTAAAAATTATCCTTTTAATACATTATTGACGGCAACAACACAAAAAGTTTTCAAAGCTCCGGCACTTCTTACCATCGAACGTCACTTCCTAACATCCTAGATCACGATCAATGATGTTCTAGACACTTCACCACACCTACCCCCAGGTGAAACACAAGAACTCACTGCATGAGTGTTTTGACTCGGATTCAAGAGGGACACCCAGGAAAACTCTCGGTTCACGCTAGGTGTCTAGTAACCCTGTACAAAGCACAGCGAGAATTTAGCACCTAAAAATGGATTGATAAGTCAGCACACTGCAGGAGGAAGAGGGCGCAGGTGCCTGCCTGAGCCAGCTAATAAACTGCAAAAGCAATGAATGTTTAAAATCCAGTGGCACTGTCCTCCCTGCACCCCAACCCCGATACGCTTACACGTAGCCTGAAGCAGACGCGTGGGTTGGACTGGGCTCCACGGACCCTCTTTTCACTTGACCACTCCAGCCAGACGTCGCCCTCTTTTACTCCGCATTTATGGTGCTGCACGCAGCTTTGAGACCAACACTGTGTTTCTCCTGCTCCTTCCATCTCCACGTCTGCAGGTGACTCCGATCACCTGGTTATAAGCTGAAATGGGGCCTCGCCTTGTGAGTTTGAATCTCTTTCAGCTGAAGAGGTCATTGATCCAGGCCTCCTACTTCATGATCACAAGGGGACTGATCTGATGTTACACACAATACGCACTGCCCTTTATCTCCTCCCTCCCTTCCCCAGTCCCCACCACCCCCCCCCAAAGAAAACAGCAACAGCCTTTACCCTCTGTATGGAACCCCTCGTCTGCACCCCCACCATTCCAGCCAATCCCACCTTCACCTTACTGGAGCAGAGGGACAACAAACCCTGTGACTATCAAACTGGTTCCATGCAAGATGTTCAACCTGGCCATGCTGCCTGTGGATTCCTACAGTCCTAAAATTTAGGTAGAAACCAGAGCATGAAAACATATTTGTAAATAAATGGCACTATCATGAGCAATGCACTTTTTCTTGATCACCTTAATCCTTTAAAACAAACAAAGAAAAAACAAATTGCAGACCTACAAAACCTTATTTCTGACTCTCATCTGGATTTAAAATTACCTTATAGAAAATGAGACTGATGGATAGTAGCCATTAATCCTTCTCAACACACAAAGTACTTTCCCCATATTGTCATGAAAAATTAACGACATTCTTTGAAAGAAGAAAGGACTTGAATAACAATCTGCTGTCCATCAGTCACGGGAATTACGGAGCAGCAGCAGCTCCTCCTCCCTGTGCTCGAGCTCTGATCATTGGACATTTTTTCCCTAGTGCACGCCTTGACAGATCTTCACTGGGTAATTTCTTACTGGAAACTAACGGCTGTATAGCAGCCCTTCACTTCTATTTTTAGATTGTCTGATCCAGGACAGGGTTAATTATCACAAAATAACCAGCTATACAAAAACCTCATGAGAAAGAGAGTCTATGTGTGATAGAATAAGCAAAAGACACGTAATGATTAATGTGAAGAATCTGGGCAGTGACCAGCTCTCAGCGTTCTCATACGCTACTGCACATACAGAAAACAACAGAGTGACCACCCTCATGGCAAGAGTTCAACAAGAGTTCCTCAATGGTTCATCTTGTTCTGAACATGAACTTTGTTTGGAATGTTCAGATGAAAGTTATAACCAGAGTCTAGAAGATGAAATGCTTTGTAACAGCAGAACCTTGGCAAAAAGTAGGGACTACCATCTAATTAGGATCTGATTAGGATTGTCCATGTCAAATTTCTGTGAAGACATTTCAGAAATAATCCAGTAATATTCACCAGGACTCCTCTGAACATAGGTGCTGCTTATGTATTGTGCAATATGAGCGAAGAACATATGATTCACCACAAATCAGGCCGGTCTTCTCCGCTTGAGCAACACCACCACCACCAAACCTATGAGACAGAGTGAATGAATCTATGAGAGAGAAAGACAGAGTTTGCAACTTCAGCTTCTGCTAGGGGAGGCAGCATGATCCTGCCCAGACCTTTTTACAAACAGGGTGCACAAGCTTCTGCCAGGAATAAGAGACTTCACTAATCCTCTTTTGGGGCGGAGGATTGAGCAAATGCCCTTCTGAGGCCCTACTGATCATGTTTCCTATGGGGAAAGTGCCCGTTTTCTGACCTGGCCAGTAGACAGAGACAGAATATACCTGCTTTCCCTTCTCGTCTCTCTCTCAGGCAGAGCAGGCTGCTGCTTTACATAAATATACACTTGGAGAAACTGTCCCTGTCTGCAGAGTTTGCCATCTAGAGAGGGCTGAAGGCAGGAGGAAGGAAGTATAACCTCCCCCATTTCGTAGACTGGCTGTTTGATGGAAAGAACAAAAGCCTTAAGCAGGAAAAAATTTTAAGCTCTTATTTATAGCTTAAAAGCCTCGATATCCTCTTGACCCCACCTGCCTAAAGGTAGGCACTGGCTGAAATGCGTTCTTGAATGAGGAGCTGACAGGACAAATGACTCTGTGAACTCAGGGCAATCTCTGGTACAGTCAGAACTGGAAACCACGTATACAAGTTGTTGGACTGCGAATCAGTGACAAATTTACCCTTTGCCTCTCTGTAGCGCAACAGGGAAACACTTGATGTTTATCTGATTTAACACAAGCCATGCTAAATACTGTATCTAACATGGAACATTTAAATGGTGGATGGGGAAGAGGAGGCAGAGAAAAATGCTGGCAGGGAGAAGAATTAGGGATGACATTTTATGTCTTTTAAAAGTCTGACCTTTTGGAAATATCACTGTGTACATTTTAAATATTAATAAAGGCACTAGCTGTTAGGAGGCACAGGACTGTTGTTGGGGGGGGTGACCTTTTATTGAAGTAAAAGAAAATTGACAGTTTTATTAGCCATAGAATACTGCAAACAGAAGCTACAGGGAAAAAGCAAGCAAAAAAGCTGTCATTGTAATTAGCTACATTCTCTAAATTAATCCGAGGATGTGGCTATGTCTAAATATTGCTGCAGGTCCCTCTGTATCTTAGTCCAGACTTACCAAACATCTTCAGAGTGAAGAAGAAAGTTCATTTCAGTTCTTTAAAGAGATGTGGTTCCCAGAGAAAACAACCATGACACTGGGACAAAAATCGATGGGATCTCCATGACCATCACTTCTGTTTGCCACTACAGGCACCTCTCGTAGCAGCTCTGAGCCAGGCTGGGCTAGGACCCCTTTTCAAGCACCACCAACAGAAGCACTAGAACACAGATCAGACAGCTATTACCTCAGACCTGTTTTTGCTCCTCAGGACTAATTAGCCTAATTGAAAGGTCCTTGCACAAACGACCTATTCAGACTAGAACTTTGGTGCTACATGACTAGGAAAGAAACGATTGCTCTACTGCTTCATACCACACCATTCGGTTTTTATTAGAACTAAGACAGTTGAATTAACTTCTTGTCTTCATTCTGCTGGTCATAGTCTCAAGGGTTCAGCTGTCCGTGATCCAAGGCCAGCCAATACAGCACAGCTGCATAACCTTGACTCAAAGGTCTGAGAAAATTGCTATGCTGTGAGATTGAGCTGTGAAAAACAAATAAGAGCAGAGCCATCCAAAATAAGAAAAGTAAAACTGTAGGCAAAGGTAAGATTGTTGAGCTAGGAGAGCTAGCAGCTCAAGGACTTGAGAGGAAAAAGCCTCCAATATCAGAATGTATAAAGCTCTGTAAGGGGAGAAAAAACCCCAAACCAACAAAAAACAAACCCACCCCAAAACTTGGAAGTAGTTAGTACATCGTCAAGGTCATTCCTTCCCCACCTGACTGAGGACTGCCTAGCCACTTCCTTTTATCCAGGCAAGGGTAACAAGCTTATGAAGAGTTAATTCAGACTCTTCAACTAACAGTATAGAGAAGGAAAAGAAAAAGGACAGCCCTTGCTCATCCTTCAGATATCCTTTACTGACAAACAAGGTGCTACATAACATTTTTGCACTTCACTACCATTTACTTAATGTGATAAGATAAGGTCTTTCACACATTTCAGCTCCATTTAGTGTTTTTTTCATTAGTTATGTAATAGTTCATACCACAGAAAAAACCCAGGTTTATCAACTATATCCAGCATAGTCATAAAGGGCAAAACCTGCCCTCCTTTATGTCACATTCTGCATAAGGCAGTTCAGTGCATAGGATTTAAAGTTGACGTGCACCCCATAAAGCCAGACGAGCCCTGTTCTTGAACAGGGTGCCACCACTAAGGCTAGTGGGAATGATGGGGACTTAGAAATGCTGAGCAGCAGACGATTCACTCTGGAGGGAAACGAGTCAGTCTTCATCTCTTTTCCCCCCCCAGACAGCTAAGGACCAGCACCCTCACCACAAAACAGTTTTTCTGGTGTAGGCAACAGGTAGTGGTTAATCTGTAGATCCTGGGTTTTCCTACCACTCAAACACACTGCATATATATACACAAAAGGATAAGTAGAACCTCAGAATATAACTATTTTTTAAATGAAGGTATAATTTATTTTCCATTCTAATTTTTTCTTCTGGATTTACATTCTCTGGCTGGTAGAACACAGGCTACATTTGTTTGCAGAAACAGGCAGGAAGGGAAAAGTTACGCCTAAAACAAACATTTATTCTGGATGCCAGAATTTAATCAGTTAATTCAAATAAAGACATCAACATGAGATTGAGTACAAGCCAAAAATACGGTCAGGAAGTCATAGGTAAATCAAATGGGAAAGAAAGACAGTGAAGTAATTGTAAGGAGATTTATAAGTCTGTCACCTGGAAAAATAATCCAGATAATGTACTGTTTTTATTTTAAAAGTGCAGCAAAGTACTTTAGAGCCAAAGAATGTTAACAATAACAGAGAAAAGCTGTGAAAGAGCATGCATCTATCCGCTTCCTATTTAGTTCTATTTAAAGGTGCCCAATTTCTCCTTCCCCTTTTCCCTTTGAATTGACAAAGTTTAGGATGCCTTGAGGACATGGTTGTACTACAAGGGTATGCAGCACCCATGAAAGACAGACTTGGCCCTCCATTGAAACTGAGGGAACGAGTGGTTCATCTCAAGAAAAGGAGACCTGGCAGACACTGCAGAAATACAGCTCTTTGACAGCACACAGGAGGTCATGAAGCTTTCTAGGACAAAAGCTTCAACTGAAAGCAGAATTAGTGATTGTGACACCTATTGTCCTCCATTGTCCTCTTTGTAGACATACACTACCTTCCTCCTCAGACTCCCACCAGTATCTACACTTGAATTATCCAGAACCCGGGAGTTATCACAGCACTGACATATCTAATATAAAAGAAAAAAATATTTTTTTTATTCTAAAAAAGACCAATTGCCAGCTAAAAGTTAGTATGTCATTCTTTGGTGGTATCACTAGACTTCTGCTGAATTAAATCTTTGTCTTCTCTCAATGCAGAATAGTAAACGTTCAAAAAGCTTCAATGTGAATGACAGAGTTATTTAGGGATGTACAGGGAAAATAGCCTGAAGATGAAACTGCTACAGTACATTTTGTGATAGCGGCAATGAAAACCTCCACAAAACCAAGCTGCTATTATAAGTTTCCTTGAATAACTTACGTGACCTCAAAAAGACGTCTCATCCTCAGAGGTACTGAAGGCACTGAGTAGGTTGGGGAGCATCCTTTTGCAGAGGGGATTAAACTACTTTGATTCAGAACAGCTACGGTTCAATCATTTCAACACCACAGTCTGTCAGTAACCAAGACTGATTGATTACTTTGCGCTACGGACAGGGAATCTTCTCTTCTGAGCACCTTCCATCCCAGCCTGCCTCTTTATACTTAAGTAACAAATTAATGCTCTTTGATAGGGCATTTTGCCTTGGTATCAGGAAAATTATTCAGTTTTGTGACTTCCTGTCAGGGAGTTGCAGGGAATGACCAGAGGACAGAAGTCTAATGGGCAAATCAGTTTCTCTCCTTTGCTTTCAAGAAATATTTCGCTTCTCCCCCATCCCTGGCTTTTGTACCTGTCTTGAAGTTGAAAAGCAGGTTTCTGCTGAACGGTAGCCTAAGGGAAGTCCTCAGTATATATGAAAAGGGAAGTCACTCTCTAGGGAAATGGCTAGAGATTTCAGCTTTTAGTCCAGACATCTAAAGATATGAATCATCAAACAGATATGAAACATTCAACAGATGCTCCAGCAGAGAAAGCTGGAAAGCATTATATCCAGCCTATGATATAGTACCTTTTTAATGCACTCTTGTCTACAAAAATCACTTCCTGGGAATCTACTCATGCCTGTGCAGAGACACCGCACTAGTCTTGTAGACCACTAAAGCCCCCAGGATTACTCAGATGACCAAAAGTCAGAAAATTTTACTTCTGGGATGCTCAGCAGCCAGTATAAATCAGAATTACAATTTTGATGCAAGTGAAAGTTGGGACCAAAAATCCATCAAAACTATACCCAGTATACCTAAGAAGTGTGACAGGAAAATACATACTTGCCTACTGGTATACAAGAGAAGACCACAATTATCTGCTAAAACAAGAAGTCCTTTCAGAAAGAGTATTAACTGGCACATATCCCCACATCTATTTGTGGCAGCAGCTCAGTACACCAAAGGGAGAAGGATGACGAAGGTCTGGGGAAAGTGTGTTGGGGTTTTTCTTTCCCCCCTTGGTTCTGAGGTATTGTTTGCAGTAAAAAAAGAAATCTTGTTTTCTTTAAAGACTAGTATTAAAATAGATCTTCACAACAAAGATAATTTCTTCATAGTCCCATTTCAGCTAAAATATTATCTGGTCTCAGCAAAAGTCTTAATATTTGAACTAGCCACCTTCTTGCTTTGAACTGCAAAGAACATATACGATACCAAATGACTGAGCAGGGGACAGAAGAAAGTAATCCAGATAAACAAGAAAAGAGTAGAAAGCCTAGAGATGAGAGAAGGGGAAGGATAAGTCTTTTTATTAGCGTTTAAGAAATCATATAATTAATATTTACAGAGTATATTCTACTGGTGGGATGTAAAGGTGTTTTGACATAGTCTGAAAATACCAGAAATAACCAGACCAACATTTTGAAGTCAAGGTTGGTGTTTTAATCAACAGTCTGTTCTGTCTCTGCACGTACATTTCCTGAGGGTGTTTCCTACCTCTACCAGAACATGGCGCAAGCAGCTTGTGCTTGCACCAGAGAGATGAGTGGGAAAAGACATTTTAAGCATATGGTAGGCTGGGTTGGCTCCATGACAAGTAAACTGTATGTTATCAGCTAAAGGCAAGGATGAAGAAGAAAGAGAGAAGATGCTCAGCCCTGCTGGCTCAAAAAGTTATGTCCAGCTGTTACCAAAGTTTATTTATTTAACTTTAAATTTTCTGTAGGTCTGCGTGTAGTGAATAAGAGCCTTAAATCCCCAGTACATTCGGTACAGTGCCTTTCATTATAATGAAAGTCTCCAGTCCTGATGTCCTGGTTTGGGTTAGAACAGAACTAATTCTGTTCAGGGATTTCACTTTTCAGCTCAGTCTCTTCTCAGTGACGGCACTTTCTGGAGGTAACGGTGCATTTTTGCAGACACTGTCAGCTGCTAGCAGTGATAACGCCTGATGCTCACAGTTACTACCAGGGACTGGGATGCAGAAAGGCTCTTGCTCACACTTACTCCTGTGCAGACCAAGGTCACTGCTACATCTTGTGTCCCACCGTGGAGTGCAGTAAGTGAGAGACCGCAGCTGTGGGGAGGAGCGGACAGGACAGGTGACCCTAAATGACCAACAAGGTGTTTCATCCCATAGACGTCATATTCGGGATAAAGCTGAGGGATCACAAGGGTCAAGGTCTCTCCTGCAGCGGTCGGTGTCTGAGGAGGACTGTGTCCATTCTTCTGCCTTTGATCCCAATCCGTGCATTCCTGAATGCAATTCCAGAATCCAGCTCCCATCTGCCACTGAATTGGTCTGGAACTTCCCCAGCATCTGCCCACAGCATCAGTGGTGATGGTGACGTGATTGCCATCAGGGGGCTTGGGTTTGATATTGGTTTCGTATGTATTTCATTTTGTTATTATTGTTTTCATTAAAGCATATTTAGTTTTCTTTTCCAATCCTTAAGTCTCTCTCCCTTATTCCCTTTCTCTTCCCCTTCGGGAAGAAAGAGAGGATAATAGAGAGCATCTGTCATTCATGTAGTGGCCAGCTCAGCCCTAATGCATGTCACCTGGCCAGAGACACGGTTAACAGGTTCTTCTCTCCTAGAACACAAGTCCCCAGTAA
Organism: Bucorvus abyssinicus; assembly: GCA_009769605.1. Taxonomy (NCBI): domain Eukaryota; kingdom Metazoa; phylum Chordata; class Aves; order Bucerotiformes; family Bucorvidae; genus Bucorvus; species Bucorvus abyssinicus. The sequence continues at coordinate 6,685,179 of CM020031.1, read as the reverse complement.
GGTTAACAGGCTCTGCAATACCCAGCAGAACTACCACACAACTAATTTTCTTGTCTTACAGCATTAGATTAGATTCCTTTCATTTTCTACAGCCATTTTATGGAGCACCACTACATACAAAGATTATTGCTTAAATCACAGTTCACTTTGATTTGGTGGAAGATAGATAGTCCAGAGGCTTGGGATACAGGTTTTCTACATGACTGAGATATTGAGAGTCTGGAACTCTCATTTACCTTCATTTTTCTTTAAGATAACAAAAGGCATACTTCAGCTAGGTTTGTAATTCTTCAAGGCTCCTTTTATATGCAATAGAGAGCAGGCTGAACTCTCTTAAGGTAGTGGTCTCCCCCCTGACAATACTGGGAATTGACTTTGCAGTCTTGAAAGTTAAATAAGAAGCTGAAGCTTCACCTCCAAGGGTATAACAGTGCTTTCCTACCTTTGAGGTACCTTTAGAGATCGCAACAGATTCAGACACTGGGGTCTTAAGAGGAATGATGATGGTGGTAAAACAAGCCTTTTAAATGCCGTTCTGTATCATCAAAATCTACACGAAATGTACCTGGCTTTGTGCTTACTGGCAGATATGCTATCTGACTCTTGGAAAACTGGAGTAGGACTGCCTTGCAAAAAAATGTAGCTCCTTTTGACTGAAAGCTGTCAGAAAAATGCACCAGTTCTTTACTTATGCGGTCATTTAAACCTCTATAGGTAGAATTGTAATCTAACGATTTTTGCAACCAGTCTCTTAAGGTGTCTTGGCAGTTTCACTTTCAAATATCACAGTTCTGGGTTCATTTACTTGGACATCTGTATTAGCTCAACTGGAGAGAATGGAGAGGAGAGTTAGGAAAATGATCAGAGCACTAGAAAACATGAGCTGTAGAAGTAGATTTGATGAACCTTAAGAAAAAAAAAAAATTGAAGGAGAACATGGTAGTACTCTTCAACTATTCAAAGGACACGTGCCAAAAGAAGGAGTCCAGATAGGTGGATCAGAGAAGAGGGAAGATACTTGAATGGCAGAGAAGATTCAAAGCAGATTTTGGAAAGACATCCAGTGCTAAGGGCAGTGAAACAACGTCAGCTCCTTAGATGACACTGTCTTTTCCAAAGTCCAAGATGCACATTTCTCCTATCAACTCTCTCAAAACCACATTCTTCCTCTTCATCATTCTTCCACTATTCAAACATTTAAAAAGTACAGAAATCCTTTAGAATGTTAGTTTTTATATTTTACTGAAAGTATTTTTATTAATGTGACACAGGTGTGATTGCAGAAAGAGTTACAAACTCAAACCTTCATGTCCATTAAGTAATCTGAGAAATCAAATTGTCAGAGAGAACACAAAGCAATTTCAAACCAAGTTTTCGTGAGGAGTACGCTATACTGGGAAGCCTTTTCAAGGGTGGTTTGGAGGTTCTCATTATTTTCCTTAATTCAAGAAAAGATTATATAAAAATAAAATCCCCTCTCTCAAGCCTATTTCAAGTGTTTGAAGGATAGTTGACAGTGTTTCCTGCACGTACAATACTTTTTGGGAGCCTAAGACATTTGCAGTTCAATTTTTTTTCTGTACATCTGCTTTCTTGCACCACGTTCCACAAGTGCTTACAGAGAATGATACACGCACAAAACACTTGTACCTCCACAACCACACGCAATCCCCGATTGCCAGCTGAGTGCACAGAACTTTGACACGCAAGTACAGAAGCAAGCGCCCAAGATCGTGGATGCAAGAGAACATGGAAACAGACTTCAGCTTTTGAAAGGGGTTACTTCTGGCCTTGCACAAAGAGTTCTCCTTTACATTATATTGTCGGATTTCTCTTTTCCATCCCATCCACACTGAGAACCTCCAAAAGGTAGAAGCAATGTCAGCAAGTGCTTACATTGGTTGCAAGTCTGACTGTGAGCTACTGGCAAGCAGCTGGTCTTCAAGGAAGAGGCACCTTTGAAGCCAGTTCCAAGTCATCTCAATGTGGTATATCCAGACTTTACCCAATGGTGCAAATTCCAGCAGCAGTTCAAATATAAAATTAATCTACTGGCTGAAAAGTCAAAGGAATGGGAAGTAGGAAAAAGCAGACACCAACACAGCATCGAGGCTTTTTACTTCAAGACCAGCTTTCCCTACAGAGCTACTTGATTTTTTTTTTTTTTTTTTAAAGAGATATTGCAAGGAACTGGTTAAAACACAAGCTGCAAGTTTATGGAGAGTCATTTGTATAAAGATGTAACAACGGGAAGAAAAGAAGCAAGCAAGATGTTGAGTTTTTTCCTTGCTAGATAGGGAGGCTGGACGGCAGCACTCAGCAATCCAATGCAACCACAAAGGCACAAAACTTCAAGCCAGATAACTTCTGTGCATGACGGTCACCTAGTGAATAAAGAACTGTCTAGAGGCTTCATGTGTAAACCTGAAATCAGCTGTTGGAAGAACCAGTATTTCACTTTAGTATAAATAAAACATACATCAGGATTTCTGCTGAATTCTCTGTTCACACTCCTATGCTATGATTGCTCCCAAGCAGTTTTCTCTTTCCCCAGGAGGTATACAGTAGCTTAGCTAAGCCTAATAACACCGCTTATTTCATAAAAAGATTGGCTGACTGACTCTCTGCCCCAACACTTTATTTTTGGTCTGCCAGAACAGCGGGAGTAGAACATGCTTTAGAGAAGTCCTGAGGACAGCAGTGCAGCTGCGGAGGGCTGAGACACTGACTGAAGCCCAGGCACAGGGGTGGATGGTTGGTTCCTAGGTCAGTAACAGACTTTGCAGTTTGTAAACAGGTGGCCAGGTGGTATATTCCAGAGAGCTGGAAATGAGTGGATGAGGAACAGCGTGAAAGCTGTGCCAGTGCAGAGCTGATCGCCTCTAAGCAACACCTACTGAAAGGTATGGGAAAATGCATTCAGGTTTGGCTTTTGTGGCCGCAGAACAGCCGATGTGTGTCACTAGATGAAGCACGCATCTGCCCCTACGTGACAGATGGGTATTTCCTCCCCTCCCAGAGCCCTGTATCCCCATTGACAATACAACGAGAAGACCTTCACAACTTTTATTGGCCTCTCTCAGCAGTAAACATTATAAATATGTTCTGCAGTTGGCCATGATCTAATTGCACCTGTCCATTAGGTTTCAGTTTTAGTTGCACCACCATAAACAGGTAATACGATAATTATTAACCCTTTTGCCAAAGCAGATTTCTACAGCCTTTCTTTACACAAGTTCCCCAAATTCTCTGTGCCTGCTCTCTGACAGGAGCGCTGCATTTGGAAATCGTGAGTGGGAGTTTAAAATAAGTTCAGCATACAGCTCACACTGTTCCCATCTCTGACATCCATATGCGGTTTGGACAATCTGGAGCTTGCTTTGAAAGGCCTCGCTCTGCCTGTTTCACAAAATAAAGTTTTACATTTGCCGCTATTGGGCTCTGCGAGTTGCGGCATTTTCAGATGTCACTCACTTGACAAACCATGAGGTTTATAAAACAGTCTGATGGCTAAACAGACACATGCAGGATCAAATGTTTGCCACACAAGCAATCAAACAAATTGATGAACACGAAGAAAGCGATTATAGAACTACCACTGTTCTATTATTAACCAGCAATCTGCATATCTTCCTCCAATTAATGCCTAGAAAGGAGAAGCGAGTTGGTTGCAACCTAATTACCAGCACAACACTTTGTTGATTAGAAATGCAGTAACAGTCATTGCTTCAACTTCATTTACACAAGACCCATAATAATAAACCAAGAGATGTCAGTCAGTCACTGCTTTCCTGCCAGAAGTTTCTGCTGCAGCAATAGCTTCGAGCGTAAACGCACTCCTCCAGCCATGTCACTCAGCTCGGTAATTGCCTTGCCACTCACATAAAGAAAACAATTTCCGGCTTTGATGGGATTTTGTCGGTGAAGTGAAACTGTTACTGCAATCTCCTCAGCTAGGTGTTAGATGGCTCACTTTGGTGGATCATAACATCAAACTCATCTTTAAGGAAGCAGGTGGAAAGAGAGAGACTTACGGGTTGGTAGGTGCTAGGAGAGTGGTGCTGTCCAAGTGATTAACAAAAGGAAAGCATTAGGTGAGGTGGAACCGAGACAAGAAGAAAGCAGAAGCAAAGAGAAGAAAGTTGCTTTACCATTTTCCGGCTATCAAGAACATCTCCCAGTTCAGCACATCTTTCAGAAGCTCTTATAAAACCATATACACCTATTTGATGTACCATAGGTAGCTGACCAGCAGTCTATAATGTCAGCTTGCAGGCTTTGTGTTTGGGCCTCCCCATGAGCTGTACATTTATTACCATCATTCCAGGCTGAAGCTGCAGATGTAAAGAGTTTTCCTTTCAATACATCTCAAGTAGCACTTTTCCCACTTCACAACCTCATTCCAGAATGAGGTCACCCAGTGTTCGACATTTCATTCTGCTTCCCATCTGAGGTGACCTCAGAGTCCAGCTTCAGGTTTCCATGTGACACCTGAGGGCACTTCTCAAGCTCCCCACGCACTCACACGTGTCTGCGTGACCCCAGCTTGACTTAGTCAAAGGGCATATGCAAGGAAAAGCCTCTAGGATGGCAAGCAACATCTAACCTTGTCTGCTTCCTGTCATAGCCAGCACCTGCAGCTATGGAGACGACTCTATTTTTTTCTGCTCCATTACCTCCCCACATGGATTTATACCAAGGTTTTCATGGACAGGCATAAGAAAGCTATAATTTATCTTTCTCTCTTATGATGATTCAAAACTTAATCAGGAATACAGTTTCTGGGTAGCAAGATGAGGACAGAGCTAACAGGGAGGAATCTTTTTCATGGCTCACAGAAAAGTGAGTACAGAGCATAAACTCATGTCAAGGTTCCTTTTGGATGGAAAGTCACAGCAGGAAGAGGGTAATGAGACTTACAATTAAGGGAAAATAATAACCATCCTGCAGTATCAGTCAGAGACAATCTCTAGTCATACCTCAAGCCTTCCCTGGCAGGCATAAGGGATGGCTGGAAACAGCCAAGCTGCCCATGAATAGACACAACAGCTATGCTCCTACGTTTGCAAAGGGGCCAGGGCGTAAGCAAAGTATTGCATACTACAATTCATGCAAATTATCATTATTTACACACTTTTCCACTAGAAAAATAAATCACCAGCTTACTGGAGTCCCAGAACCTGAGGATATCAGAAATACCAAGGATCTCTGAAGGCATTACCTGAGGGTCTGACCCACAAACACACACATTCCACCAGCAGACTTGCTATAACATCTGACAGGAAAAACACAGTGAACGAAACCATCTATTTTAGTCGCTTACAGAGAAGTTTTGGGTTTATTTCAAACCTAATGTGCAATATTGCTATCCCGAGATCCTGTGATGGGGTGGAAATTAATTGTCTTTGATGTTCCTTCTATTTCTGAGAGTGAAGGCCTTAAATGCACTGAGCTCCTCATCTCTTTGTAGCACTGTCTATATGTTAACCACAGCACGTACCCTTCTCAAGTAGAAGTATATTAAGTTATTGGGAAAAAAATTCCTTTCATTCGTAGCTCAAATGGTTCTGCCTCAGTTGCAGTGTATTTCATCATGGTAATATTAAGGTACTTTCAAAACTGCTCTTGCAGTTCAAAGAGGTTAAAGGTCTGTTTCCTTCAGGATGGCATCAAATCTGATCTTCTGAGCAATTACAGCCCTTTGTCATACAGAAAAACTTGCATGCACACAAACCATGGACTCAGGGAAATCTCTTAGTCTCAGCTAAAGCTCACTGGTTCTCCCTCCACTCCAGAGAGAGCACGGTAACTCTCCTTACCTTCAGAAAAGGCATGACAACTCCCAGCGTATGCCTTCAGAAGGATCCCAAAACAGTCAGGCTCTAAGTCCTCGCTAATTCTAAAATACAAAAAGAACTAGCACTTAGGGATCCATTTTTCCCCCCGCCCCAAACAACACGGAATAAACTTTTTAAAAATAAAAACATGAAGGAATACTATTATGGTTTTGATATTTGGTAAAGATAAAACAAACCAACAAACAAACAAAAAACCACACCAAAAAAACCTCTCCTTGGCAGGTAGCCTGGCTTTGTATTGATCACTTCTTGCGCTATACATATGGTGTAAGGTTATTTTTAATGCTGACTACACGCTAAATAAAGAATGAGATACGCAAAGAATCTATCCAAAATAGCCCAATTCTTTACTCTAAGTGACATCACCAGCAGTACCTTAGAGTTGATTTGTGCTCTATTTTTGGTAGGTCCTCTTTCTTTAGCATAGCAGTTTTCAAAACTGAAAAATAAGCGTAAAATCTATAAGCTTAAAATACAACCTAGGCAAAAACATTTTACAAAATGCAAGGAACTGCTGAGGTGGAGTTTAAAGTATAATCACAAATTTAGGACAGTTCCCCACACACACTCCTTTCTTCAGAGGTTTCAATAACTTTCTTATTATTCCCAGTCTCCCCAAGTTTTCCCAGCTTTGTAGGCTTTTCCTCATGTTTATTTTTCCATCCAATAAAAAGCCGTTTTCCTGTTTTCTTCATTAAAAAAACCAAAAAAACCCCACATAGAGTCACTATGCAGAGAGACAGGAAACTGCTCCATATGTTAAAGAAGAAATTGCATATGCCAGACATTGAAAAACAGAATCAGGTGTACACATCACTTCTGGTAAAAGCAGAAGAGGTTTCCAAGCATATATTTTCAAGCTGAAGGTATTTGGCCAGTTACTCTTTGCTCTGAATGAACTTGTAAAGAGCCACAGAACAACCACCATAGTTGATAGGCAACATCAGCAAGATGTTCTATAAAACCTATCTCATACCACTTCTGATTTCACTCTGCACGCTCTTTAGCGTGCTGGCGCCTTTGAAAAGCACAAAATAGGGCAAGCTCCACTCAAGAAAATAACACATTTCAACCAAAATTACAAAACCCACATCCAAACCCTTCACACACCCATCAGAAAAAGCAAACCATTGGGTCAGCCCAAGAAGAAAATGAGGACATTTAAAAAAAGGAAGGAAGGAACCTCTATCATCATCATGGCAAAAAAACACAGGAACAAATAAAACTGACAAACATTACCTCAAAGACTTGAGCTCACACCTCACTAGCTGTTTCACCTTTACCTCCTCTTCTGAACTCAGTTCATCTCCCCTTTCATGCTTTTTCCTGTTTCTGAGGTCCCTATTTGCTAATCACTGGTGTCCCCCAAGCAGCTTGGCTAATTGAGCTCTGATAACTATTAGTCTCCAGGCAACACCCAGCACTAGATTTCACACAAGTGTCTATGTTTACTCCTTTATCCTTTCCCTTTTTTTTTTTTGGAGGGGGGGAAGACAGTAAAGTCAGCATACTGCAGATGGGAACAGAAGGAAGCACCTCAAATAAGAGAGCTCATCTCTCACAATTCATACCACATTTATGAACATTCCTAAGAGAAACATCTAGGCCAAGACAGAAAATGGTATTTTGGAGAAGAAACAAATGTGGCTGCTGATTAGCTTTGTAAAGGCACACACAAAAACTATCACAGCTTTGACTGACTGATTGCAAGAAATGGTGTTTCACGTGTCCCAAAAGCCATTCAAACACCACAATATAAACCCTGGGACATCTCTGTTCAGCGGAACAAATCCCAAAATTACTAGCATGTAGCAAAATGGCTTGCATGGTCACTGTAAAAGTGCCACGACGCCAAAAGACATAAACGTTGCACAAGTAGACTTACAGGATTAACAAAACATTACATAAACACTTCTAAATGCAATTCAGCTGACCTTCCAAAGAGAACAGGAGAAGCTCAGCACTCCAGCGACCCTCCCCACAAAGCAGAGCTGTCACATTAAAGATACCTCATTAATGCTTATGTGAACAGGTAACAGCCATGCCAAGACTGCGGGAGGGCAAGAGACCCTAGGAGAGTAAAGAAACAGAGAGACCCTTGAGAGAGGGCTTTGAAACTTTGTTTGCACTCAATAGCAACACGAAAACCCTTGAGAATTAAAGTTAATGGGAACCCCAATGATAGGCTACTCAGAAAGACAGCCCTATGGAGGGGGAATTCTGCTAAATTGGCCCCTTGACTTTGATAGCTGAGAGGAAAAACCATAAGTGACAGCTAGGACAAAAAGTTGTTGTTAGAGTCACTATAGGTTTCTTAAACGTTGGGGGACTTTTTTGCTGTGTCTGTAACTGCTTCCAAGGTTGTAATCAAGAGCTCAACCCTTTGTTGCTATACAATCAATTTGCTCTCTTAAATTCACTTTCTTATTTGAACTTGCCCCGTATTGTGTGACCCAGTGGTGGCTCTGGCAAGCTGAGAGACGTCGTTTCTTCAGAGGACAATGAGATCCAGTAAAAGGAGATCTCACAAAGAATCTGCAGTATATCCCATCAGAAGGCTGGGTGCGCTGAAGATTGGTATTATCAAGATACGGGACACAGAAAATAAGTATTTTCTGACAAGTATTTTTCAGTGACCTGCAAGTAGGGGAAGAGGTTTAACACGAGGGAATCCCACATTGTCACATCGTGACAGAAGCAGAACCCAGGATCAGTGATCTGTAAGCTTATAAAAGAACATGACTTTCATCCAGCAACATGAATTTCAAAGAATATTTGCAAATTCTCTAATCCCTAGCTCTTAAGACTGTATTGGCAGTGCTGTATGTGTTGGTTTAAAAAGCTGCATGATTACTAGCAGTTGTACCTGATTATGTGCCAATTAATACAGGAGCTCCCACAGAGTCAATATGAAGGTTTTCCTTTCCTCTGCTGTTCATTTTTATCCATGACTTTGAGAAAAATCTGTTAATCGCCCCATGCATGTTCTCTCTGTGCTAATACAGTCATTTATTATGGTTATCACGTTGCTATAAATCCCGGGGAACTTTGACAGATCTCACAATTTTAGATTGGAGATTTATAAGAAACATTTGGCAAATCGTTTGTAGGAATGAAACGTCCTGTCTCTAAAGCACATGCTCCCAGAAGTGCCAGGCTTACCACTTGTGACTCACTCTCCAGTGTGCCACTCAAAATACCCCTCTGTCTCTCTGGTTTCCTATACCAGTGTCCATCCTGGTGGATACTAATGACCACAGAGGTACCTAAGTGTACTGACTGGGAACCAAATGCAGGGACAGCTGGATCAGCGGGGAAGGCATGGGGCTGTCCCCCGGTCATACAAGGTGACCGGATGTTTCATCCCTTGGCAGAGCAGGACACCCTGGCACCAGAACCAGGCAGCCACCATGGCCACCTCTGAGATTCACTTGAATAATGTGCTCAGGAGAAACCTCCTACACCCCCCAGCAGGTCCCTGCTCCTGCCTCTGCCCTTAGAGCAAAACGAAACACAACCAACATAATCACATGGCTGTGATATTTCAAAAGCTCCTAATGTGAGTTGTCTTAGCTTAGGTCAGTCCGTTGCTTTTGAAAAATCTCCCTGTCCTTTGTATACTCTGCGTAAAACATTAGTGTATAAATATTCTGGGAATTAATGATCTCATCTTACATTGACTGCATGATCCAAAGAGAAATATCACCTAGAAATAACCAGATTTAAAATTGTAAGCTGTTTATTCTCAGCCAGCTGGCTTGTGATACGAGCTCCTCTGTATTGAAAACCATCGCTTTCTCCATTTATTCCCTCAGTTTGGGTGACTTTTATGGCCTCTCTTTGCAAAGCTCTTTTACCAGGGCTGTGATTTGTGGTTCACATAAGCCGTCAGGCTTCTGTAATATGACCTTATTCATAGATAATATAATTTAACATGCTTTCTGATTACAGCACAACACTATGAAACAGGATGGAAACTTTTGCTGGTCTATGAGGCCATTTTGCTGCTCTTGAAGCATAAATGAGTTTATTTTGTCATCTCCTACAGATCAGCCATATCATCTGTGGCACACATGCTCAATGTTTTTGCCGTTAGTCCCATGGTTTTTAATCTGCCTTGTGGTTACAGCCATGGTTCAGAACCTAAGCAAAGAAAAACAAAGGTTGAACTTAATACAGTCATAAGATATTTGTTTTTACAAGTGATACACCCACCGCCAGCTTTTTCCAAACATGGCATCAGTCAACGAAGGGTAGAAAACAGCCAGACTACACAATTCAAACCCAATAACCCTTCTGTAAGATGCACTGTCTCTGTAAGTGAATATATTAGTATTATTAATAATAGCCTAATATTAATGCAAAGCTGTGCTGTCACCTGCCACAGAACAACGGCTGTGCGTATAACTCCATCAGTTATTACATTACAAGGATGCCTGAAGCTTTTTGCTGACAGTAAGTGAAGCAGGTATACGATTTAATGCATTTAGCCGTGTAAAAAAAAAAAATTAAAAATCATACCTATAATTTAATATATGCATGTTCTTCACTGTGGCAATTATCCACAAGTCCACAAAGAACAGTCTGGGCTTCAGGCTATCAGACAGTTTATTCAGGATTACTCTTAGGGATGATAGCACTTCATGGTTTCCAAAATAGCCTTGTTCATTACATTGCTTTCTGCTAACAGCATTTCTGCAAGATGCCCCTTCCAAGTATTTTTGGGGCTAGTAGAACCATGAAAAATAACAGAAGACTGACACAAGACTGATTTCAGCATCATAGGTAAAGCAAATATGCAAAAACCCCATTTTGTTCCGACACCATCTACAGACCTTTAATCAAGGAAAACATTTGCTCAGCTAGGAATGAATGAATGCCAGCTGAAGGGGAAAAAAAGACCTGTTCAGAATTATTAATCCGATTTTCCAGCTTAATTTTTAACACAAAGTGAAAATAAATAATAATTGCCTCATATAAATCCATGGATTCAGTTGTTCTCACTTAAGTAGGTTTTACAGAATTTCATGCTACCTGAAAACTACACCTGTTGCGTTGATCTGAATCTGTTGCCTTCCAGAAAGCTGTCCCAGGTTTGTGGTGTGCTGAGGGCATCCAAATGCTCCAGTTGGATCACCCTCAGCAATTAGCAGAAAGACCCTTTGCCAGAGAGGGCCAGATCCCAGTCTCAGGTCACCACGTTGCTAATACACGAGATGATGCTGTTGAGCTGGAGTGCGAAGTTTACAAATCTAAGATTCCAATAGCTCAGTTTTTTCGCTTCTTTAAGGCACACGACCTTAAGCAGTAAGGAATTTGGCCGCTTACTCTGTCATTCTCATGAGGGTTCTGTGTTTCCTCAGGTAGCCTGTCAAGCCAGCTGAGTTCTGGGGGCCACACCAGCCACCTCTTTTACTTTGCTGTGCAGTATGCTGAGAAGACAAGGCAATGCGTCACAACAGCATCAGAAACACCTCGTTCCCTAAGCATATTTGCCACCTCAATCTCGTTGCCATTGGCTCTTTCCTGTGCACTTCGACACAACTCATAAAACAGTTCTCAAATGTTGACCTATTTTATTCGCCTAGTTATCCTCTTGGCTCATTTTATTCTTAAATAATCAATAATGTCTTTACCTGGAAAAACATTTCCTCAAACATTTTCTAACTGGCCAGTAGGTTTGCTTTCTGCATTACGGCTCTAACTAATGGTTTGCTTATTCAGAAGAACGTGCAGAAAGGTTTGGTATCATTATCGTAGTGACATGCAACTGCCTGGCAAAGCACCTCAGCCTGCTGAGAGGAACTACGCTGCCCACAGGTCACTGCAACAATTCTGCGACGTCAGCCGGGATGAAATGTTTCAGAGTGGTTCTGCAAACAGAAATTAATTTTTATCTTAAAAACATTAAATCACTTCAGATTAAAGTCCTGAAAGGTTGTATTTAGACATTCCTGTCTGGGAACTGAATTTACATTTAGTGTTTGGCAAGTTTTAGTGTGGATTTATTTTCAAATGCAACAACCTTCCACGGTGAAATAAATGCTGATTTTTTAGGCTTTCTAGTATCTGAATCTGTTTATCATAATCCAATAACCTAAACTAGCTTAAACAAAGGGTGAACTGGTTTGACTGTCTCTAATTTATATTCACCCTACTTCAACAAACCTGATGGCATTAAAGGGAATGCTTTGTAGCAAGAGGAAAAAAAAAATCTGCCCATTGTTTTACCCGGCAAGAGTCTTTCAATTTCTAAATAACCCCGTATTCTGCAAAAGCACGGTATTTATTTATTTCATGAAGGATACGTGACCAGAAAGGAAAACCTGTTCTTACTGCAGGTGGGAGGGGTTGTTCAGCCAGCGCTTTGAACTCCCTTTTCTGCAGATAAAGGAGCGTGCTCATAAAAACAACATATTCAAAGACAAGGTTAAGGCCTGTGCTTAGGCTACCCAAGAAGCTTTTACTGAGAACCACATCTCTATAAACACCCAGGAAAAGCAGGAGAGAGGGAACAACACTGGTCCCTCCCCAGTCTGCCACACCAAATGCCTCGATAAAAGCAGGTGCCGTCACCTGGGATTTCTTAGTTATTAAATGCTAAGGAAAGCCATAGCACAAAGCCCCAGCAGAACCTGCTGCTTTAGGGTGTGAGGATACGACCCCAAACAGGTGGTGCATGCTCTGGAGAGGGCGAGGCAATGTGAGGTGACATGAGAGGAGGTGGTGGCCGTTTTCTGTCAGGCTGGTGGCCCTTCACAGCAAGGCGTCCTCAACCCCCCCACCATGGCAGCTCCCCCTTTCCTTCCCACTGCTGCCCCTCTTTCCATCCCCCTCTCAGAACCGTTACCCTGGGGTCAACAGCAGGCAGCAAAATACGTTAGAGACCTGGCAAAAACCTCCTCCTGGGCTGAGGACATGGTTCCCATGAGGGGTGACCATGCTGAGGGGAGACAGCTGGCTAACGGTCTGGTGCTCAAGAAAGCCAGACTTGGTTAGGTGGGCTTCCTCACCTCAGAGGTTGCAACGTGAAGGCCAGGGCTTTAAATGAGGACGAGAACTTTGTAAGCTCTCAGTTTTAACTGTCCGACCCGAGGCACCCTGGAAAGTGCAGAGCAACCATGCTCTGAAGAAATGGCTTTATAAACACGGCCTCGAACTGGGGGCTTTGAAAGTTAGGCAATCGCAAGAAGAGATGTTTGCAGAAACGAAGTATTTACCAGTATCCCTCCTGCTCGCCTCTGTGAACCGCTGATGTTACTGAGCGTTCACCCCTCAGTCCTCAGAGCGCTATAACTGCTCTTTGATGGCCACCTCTCCGAAGTGACAGCTCTCATGGCTTAAGTGGAGGATTGCTGCGCCATGCTTCTGCCAGGAAACAAAACTTTCTTCTCCTTGTTTAGGCTCGGCTGCCATCTGTAGGTAGTGTGTTGTGGGAATCATCAGGTTAGAGCTCATGATGAAACCAAAACGATGGGTCGGGCCCAGCATTGCTGTTATGTCAAGAAACATCTCACTTCTGTTGGCTATGGCTAACCCAGGGACAACGCGTTGTCCTGCAACTGCAAGAACACCTGACAGTGCTGCAAAGGGACACGAGGGGGATTTAATTGAAAAAAAAACAAAACAACAAAGTTTTGAATTTAGGCTGCACTTAGAGGTTGGTGACTACCACGTTAGACTGCTGGTATTATTTATTTTGCCTGATTTCACTCTGCTTCAGTTCCCTAATTAGTGCTATCTAAATTCAGAACAAAAGTCCATATGGAAAATCTGTAATTTCATCTACTTTATAAGCCAGCTGCGTTTCCTGTGTGCTCCTGTTCAGAGAAGCATTTGGGTGTCAAGGTCTAGGTTTTTTCCTATGCCAGAGATCTATTTACCAGATACATGGAAAGGAACCTCATTTGGGGCAACTTAATGCTTCTTTAAACTTTGACAGCATCAGCCAATAGGGCAGGGACACATACATCACAGAGATTTCTTCTGTAACTTTAGGGTTTTCCTTTTTTACATTTTATACAAATACCTCCTCAGCATTTTGTTTCCATCCTTCCTGATGCATCTTTGCCTCTTACTAGCTTTGCCACACTGATTTTGAGCCACCCACTCCAGCCTGCTAAGCACTCCAAAATGATTTCTACCTTTTTCTGACTGTAGTATCGCTGTTACCAGCAACTGCCTTGTCATTTAAGCTGCCCTAAAAGACAGGAGAAGTTCAGCCCCTGAGTAAGCTCTCTGGCTCCTCATTCTAATAACTAGTGCCACTAACAATAACGTTTTATATCGTTTTTACTGGATCCCTCCTAGAGAATTATAGGAGGAGCACTGGCTTGCGGAGCAGATGTGTGAAGCTGCAGACAGAATAGCATCTGTTTCTTTTTGCTACAAATTGTTCTGTATTGTCCCCTGTTGACTAGGAAATTCAACACGCTGTCATTGTACATCACAGTTGTAATAAAATCCTTGTTAAACATAAACACATTATCCCTCTTTTCCTTTTTTTTTTAATAACAAACTGACTTTATTTCCTCTACATCTCTCTCCTCCTCACCCCCAAAATAGACTTTTCTTCTGACCCCAGTACTCCCGGAAGCTGGTCCAGCTTCAGAAGTTTGATGCTGGTTTTTACGGCAGTCCTGAAAGTGAAACAGCGGACGTGGGGAAATGTAAGAACCTGCTGCTTTAACGAAACCAAAAAATATTTGGCACTATATTTCTTGATGCTTTCTTTTTAACCTAAAAACTGTTGCCTACAAGCAGACGAGAAATGTCACCGTCCAGACCAAGATAAAGAATTGAAGAGCAAAGCTCTGTTTCCAAGCTGCAGAAAGTTGCCAGCGACTTTTAATCTCCAGGCTGGGCCGATGCTCTGCTTTTGCTCTACCTGTGAGTGCTCTGCTACCTTGACTTCTCTGGGTCACTGCAGCCACTCTGGTTTTCAGGCTGCTGAATAAAGCAGCTCCCAGTTGTTGATTAACACACTAAACAAGGATGTCCAAGACCGCATTGCCACTTGCGGGCAAAGACAAGATTATTTTGCTCATTTTCCTAGCTGAGGGAAGAGGGTATGTTAACATAACGCAAATCCTCCAAGGGAACTTACTTATCTTTCAGAAATATGTGTTTTCTGAGGGATGGGGCCATGCCAGCTGCAGCTCCTCTGATTCTTGGTGTACAGCTGTACAGCATGGTCTGTGTCTCGGAAAGCAGAACCCTCCTCTGCCTGCCCCATCCTGCACAGACATGGTGCAAAACCCTACAGGATTGCTCGGGGCCATGGCTGTACGTTGTTCCCAACAATAGTGTCACCTTCCACCATCCTCACAGAGAGGCACTGCCGTTCCACTCAAATATTCGGGTACTGTGCCAAGTTGGGAACGCAGCCGACACAGACAATAATGAGGGGAAGCCAATGGGATTATGACTGAAAATCACATCGGTAATAAAAATGACAGGAGGAGTCACAAGCCCTTTAAAGGGCTCTGTCTTATTTGCATTTTCTTATGCTGCTTGGAAAACTTAATGAAGTTTAGCTCCTGTCATTAAGATAAACCAGCTCTGTGGAGGTGCTGGCAGCTGTACTAATTGAAAGTCAGCCTCCAAGTGCTTCAACTTGTCTACACTTGAAAATTAATTCAGTTCGAGGTAGCATATACATTTAAATTGCAGCAGCTCTTCCACCTAAATTAAGATGTTTATTTCGGAATGAGTGCCTTTGAACTTGGATCAAATTGAAACATAGAACAGCTGCTTCTTTGCCCTGTCCTGAACTAAGAGTCTGCTGCATAGGAAGCGATTCAGGGCTGCCTCTTGCTAAGTGTCCCCATGCACAGACGAGCCTTCAGATGGCTGGAAGACAGCAGCCTTCCTTCCTGTGTGCTTCCCTCCGCGTTGTGCCTCACCAGCTGAGCTAGAGCCACAGGCAACAGGTGATACATTTCTGCAAACACTGGGCTGAGCTAAATTGATATATAGCTATTAAATTTTTAAGGACTTGTAGTGTTTCTGCAAGGCTGCTGTTACAGTATAAAGCCTAAATAAGGAAATTTAAAAGAAAGTATTTTTTTAATATTTTATAAACAAGCAAGTTTGGAATAGAGGAAAAAGTCTGTGCACACTTGGGAACATTTTTCTTTATGTGCGTTGTAGGAATACAATTATCAACCAGTTCAAGAAATAGCTAGAAAATGAACACTAGGGATTACAACAAAACTGCTACCATCAAGGCTGTTTTTACAATTAAATTCTAAGAGTCCACAATATTCAAGACATTTGGAAACATCAGAGTACCTGAAGAGCACAAACAAATTTCTCAGTCTTATTTCGTTTCATATCCTGCTCTCCCAGCCACATGTTTAAGACGGAATGCTTTGCTAATTTACTAGCAGAATAGAAATAGCAGCTTAACAACGTTGGTGCTGGAGAAACATAGCTAAGACAAGGGCCAGAGAGGACACGGAGCAGGGCAACGTAACACGGACAGCTTGACCCTCATTGTCTAGTCTGGATGATGTGCGCAGGGTAGAAAGACGCTGTTTAAAAGGAAAGACCGTCCCCACTCAAAGGAACTCATTGCTAGCACAGACGTCCTCAGAAGGGGTTATTATAAAGACCCAGAAGGTTATTGGTGGGTCTTTGGTATAGCAGCTGCAGAGACTGGCGACATTGAACAGCTGACAGTCCCGCCTAAACTTTGAGAGGTGTCTGCTGCTCTGGGGCAGATAACGGTTAAAGATCAAATGGTGCCAATTGCTACTGAATCAGTGCATTGACGACAATATCGTACCAACCGAGACTCCAGGTGTCCATCCAGAAACCGATCCGTCAACTAGAAGGCCACAGAGTGCTTAGCAAGGCTCGCTCACCCGCTAACAGTCCTGTATGGCCAGTGCAAAAATCTAATGGGAATGGAGATTAACAGTAGACTATCGTGGCCTGAATGAAGTTACACCAGTGATGACCGCTGCCATGCCGGACATACTAGAACTCCAGTATGAACTGGAATCAAAGGCTCTGAGGCCATCTATACTCCAGCTGAAAAAGAAATATTAGCCGCATATGAAGGAGTTAGAGCTGCTTTGGCAGTGACTGGTACCGAAGCACAGCTCCTCCTGGTGCCCTCATTACCAGTACTAGACTGGACGTTCAAGGATAAGTTTCCTTCCACTCATCATGTTACTAATGTTACGTGGAGTAAATAGGTTGCACTAATCACAGAGAGAGCTCAAATAGAAAATCTTAATTGTCCAGGAATCTTAGAGGTGATTGGATTAGCCAGAAGGTAAAGACTTCAGAATACCACCAGAAGAGGTAGTGACGCGTGCTGCAGAAGCCCCACCATATAATCAGTTATCAGATAATGCAGTACTCTCTCAGCCCGTCCTCACAGCAGAGGGGTTCCATCCCTCTGATCATTTCTGTGGCCTCCTCTCAACCCGCTCCAACAGGTCCATGTCCTTCTTGTGCTAAGGACAGCAGAGCTGGATGCAGTAACTCCAGGTGAGGTCTCACCAGAGTGGAGTAAAGGGGGAAAATCACCTCTCTTGACCTGCTGCTGGCCACAAAACAAAAAACAAAAAGGTATTTCAGGTGATCTCCAGATTGCTTTGTAGAGGGCTCACAGAGCATAGCTCCAGGTTGGCCCTTAGGTTTTTGGCATCTCCAGCTGGGAAAGCCGGTGAGATTGTGAGTTATATTCAGGATCTTAAATGAAGAATCATTCATTACCTGTGTAAGGGAAGAGACCATAATGCTTCCCTCATCCATTTTAAGTAAAGATTTTGGAGAATGTTGAAGGAAAATGTTAAATGGAGAGCCATGCCTAGCAAAAAACGTTCTTCATGTGAAAAGGAACAATTTGGCAGTCCTTGCACAGGTGTCTGACCCAGTGAAAACAACAGTATTTTTCCCCTTCTACATGGAAAAGAAAATTATGAGTGCAGTGTGAATGGAAATGGACTTTCCTCGCTGTTACGTACAAAACGCTTTAATTATCATCTGCTCTCTGCAAAATTGCAGCCTGAATTCCTACTTGGCTGCCATCTATTTCTGGTGGGAGTCCTCCAGCATTTTTTGTTAGAGTTCTGCAATGGATTACACCTGAGCAACTGGCTGACGGTTCAAATGATGCCACCTTCCTACGACGCAAATGGAAACCTCTGCTCTGGAGGGCTGCCCTCCACTCAGCCATTACAGTGCAATATTCCCAAAGCACTAGAGAGAGATATCAAGCACTAATAAAAAAAGCCCTAGAAATACTATAATAAGACAAACTCCTTCATATATCCCATTCTTCTGTTCTGTCCCTCCCTTCATTTTCTCATGCTTTTCTCAAATAAGATGTTTATTACCCTTGTATGGACAGTGACTGGCAGAACGAGAGGCAGAGAGTGACTGGTGGACCTCCAGTGAGTCGCTGTACCTCCAGGAAAGGATCTCACCCTTCTGTGAAGCTAGAAAACCTCAGGTGGTGGTTGTCCTTACTCAAAATGCAGCCAAAAAAGTTTTCCATGTCAAGAAATTAATTGGTGGGGGGAGGAACACCACACATTATTGCCCTGAGGAAAACGTCCAAGAGAACTCCTATGCATGCCAGTACATGTCTGTGTACATGTATGTGCAAGTATGTGTGCAAACACACACAGAGCAGGATCACACAGTTGTTTCCCAACCTGAACTGAAGGAAAATACAGCATGAGCTGTCACTGGTCTTGCAGCTGGGATGAGGTGTTGCTCCTGCTCGCTTAGAAATGAACTGCTTGGCACTGGGAACGCTCCACAGCTGGAAGCCATGAACAAGTTAAAGCAAATAAACAAACCCAAAATTAGGCTTAAACTGGAGAATAATAATGAAAAAAAAATGTCATTTGAAAGAGTACTAAAATTGGCTGGTGTCTAAAAGAGGTTTTGGTAGCTCAGCACTTCTCTGCTGCACTTCAGAAGTTAAGGAGAGAAACAGAGAAACAGTCTTAGACGAAGCAATAAATAATGGACACTTTCAACACATAATTTGCATTTGAATTAAGTGGGCTGGATAAATTAATTCATCCATTACGAAAGAAGAATTTTACTGTCTATATTTTCAGGCTCCCTACTGTGGTAAGTTAAATGGGCATCGAGGCATGGACTACTGGCTTCACAGAATTAGTTTCCTCCCAATTATTACTAGTTCACACTCACAATTTGGAAGCCTAATGCTGATAGAAAGAATTGTCCCAGGGCCTTGCCTTCTGTCCATTGTTCGTGTTGATGACGGTGTACAGCTATGATGTCCCTTTTGGGTAATATGAAGCATTTTTCCAGGCCTCTTGAAAGGGTTAAATCTGGTAGCCAAGGTTGTTTTGTATTAAATATCAATTTAAAAATCTGGGAAGGCTGAGGGGTGATTTCTTAGCAACGTTATTTGAATTGCTCCCTTGAGAACATTCCAATAATCTTAAAATGGATGGCTAATGCAATATATGACAATAGGTTAGTAATTATATAGCTTACAGCATCAAGAACTATCTGGAGGAAGACATAAGCCTAGAGACTGCCAGAGTAGTCAATACATTACATTATTCTTAATAATGCATTAACATTGTGCTTTCAACTACACATAAGTTATCTTTTCAAAATCATGCTCAAAAATGCCAAAAGCATTTGAAGACAATGAAAAATGGCAGAGGACGGAACCCATCTCGTAATTCAAACCATGTTCAGGGTAGGGTCACACCCCTCTGCCCACACCGCTTCAGGAAAGATACACCCCAGCAAACACAAAGTCCAGCCCAGGCCTCCCAAGGGACGCGATGTGGGCTAAGGGACAGGATCTGAGCAGTGATACTTTGACGGGAGCGTGGTTCACCAGCAAAACCTATTTAAATGACTGACACTCTCTGCCGGTGTCTGGAGAAAACTTGTTCTGGTTGGGAAACAGGAAGAAAGAAGTGATGGATGGCTACCTGACAGCACTGCCTTTTGTTAGTGAAGATTTAAACACCTCCTCTGGAGTCACAGATAGGAGAGAGAGGCTGGTTCCAGGTACCTAAATTCACACAGCCAGGTCAGGACAGGATGGATTTGGGGAGAATAGTGATACTCTCCCAGAAAAGCTATGTTATAAAGTAGGTGTGCCTGTAGCTCACACTTTTCTGAGTTTTGTGCCCCACACCCTGGTCTACCTCCTTCCTCCCTCCATGGGAACATAACACATTCCAGCATTGCTTTTTTTTTTCCTCCTTTAATTTTTTCATAATGGAGGAAAAAAAAAAATATGGCAGTCCTTGTGGTGCCAGAACATTATTCCATACTCACCCTGCAGTGAGCAGATCTTCTGCCCTCCACGTGGACTGTAGCAATGGCGTGAAGAGGAGGGAGGCAGAAAACAGGAGGGCAATAGCTCAGCGCTACGCTCCTTGCAACGGGACTATCTATGATCCACGATCTGGAGAGCTCTGGCACCAAGAGCAAGCAGAAAGAATAAAACTCTTTCTTTAGACTGTCATGACAAAACAAGCTGCGTGAATCAACGCCTACTAAAGCTGCCCAAATAGTTTCCACTGTCCTTCCTCGCTGTGAATCCATTTCTTCTATGCAGAAAGCAAACCACATTGCAGCCAAAAATCGCGTTGTTACAGAAGGTCTAAAGGGATTGTCTCCTTCCCTGTCTGCTTATGGCACTGAGAAGATGGGACCAGGCTTTGTGACAGTCTGTCCTTGCTGCCTCTGCCACTTCAATACCAAACAGGATATCGTGTATATATTTTTTCAGCGTTAAACATAGGAGACAAGATGTCTTCTCCTGTAAGTCACATCCTTCAAGACCTAAATCCGTTTACAGAATTGATAAGGTTTCTTCCCTTGCTTTTAGTTTCAGAGGAGATTAAAAAAAATTACATCTAAACAAAGTGAATTTGAACACCATAACCGTGACTTAAAATATTGATTTTCTTATTAGTGGAAGGTGAAAAGCACAAAGCATCCACTGCATGCAGAGCAAGGATAGATCGACATTCTCTAGACCAGTTAACGCCCTGGAACCTTACAGGGTAACTTGTAAAAGTATTCACTGAGCGAGGAGCATAGAAATTACCTGGGTGAATGCAATTAAGCTACCTGAAATGACTGGCAAATGATTGACTCTTGCAATAACCGTCTTTAAACGAAGAGTGCACCTGGGTGGAAAAGGAGCGGAGCAGATTGCCACCGAAGGGAGCGTCGCCTTCCCGGCCAGAGGCTGATGGAGATAAGAGGGATGTTTAGACACATCATAGCCACAAGTCTGCGTTTTTAAATTTTGCGAGCTGATACAAATCAGAGAGCCCTTTAGGGAAGCGTTCTCAAGTACTGGGCAATCTAGTATCAGAGATAAGAAAGAATAGAAGTATCTCACCAATCACAATTATGAAGACATGCTTTCTTCAAGATTCATTCAAATTTTCAAACATTCAATATATAACATATATTATTTATACATTCTTTGAGCCTTCTAATCGCGAGAAAAAGTTCTGCATTTCCTAAGCTATTTTGAGAAAGGTATTTTCCTTCCATATCAGAAGCATTTTAGAAAATTAATTCTGTATCTCTGAAAAGGTCATTTATTCTGGATGAGTGACAGGTGCCATAAACTTGCTTGTACGTCACTTGTATGTCAGTTCAGCTCAACTGAACACAAAGCAAATCTCAATTCAGCCTGGTCAAGTATAATTACCTGCTGGAGCACGATACATCGTTTTGCATTTATTATTATTTACAATGCTACAGAAGTACTAAATTCACAGCAATTTTGATTAGCATGAGGTTGCACACAGCTCTTCCTTCTCCTAGAGTTCATGACATGATCATTATAGTATAATAATTTTATTATTATTCGTACTGTGATAGCAATTAGCTGCCAATTATAAATGAACAAATCAGGAGGTCCAAATTTTAGTTGGAGGGAAAAAAGCCTCAAGGGGATGTGTTTCTGCATGTGCTCATGGGACTTGAATTTAGGGGCTTAGCTCCTCTTTCTATTGCCTTAAAATTGTAACTTTTTAAAATTTATACAGAATACACATATTCTGGGTGAATTGTTTCACCAGCTCTAATCATCCACGGTTGAAAAAACGTTCAGCACTCACTACTACACTGTAAGCATCACTTTAAAGGACTTAAAAGTTGCACCATATAAAATTATGGATGAAATGTATGTCTTTGCTTATAAAATAAATTTTTGTTTTTCATCATTCTCTCATTAAGCAATTTAATAGAAAATTATATATACTTTCCAATAATCTGATGTACTATAATAGGAGCTGATTAACATTATTCTAGATGTGTTTTTTCTCTCCACTTTCTGGTATCACACAGTTTGGGGAATAGTGGATATTTTAACCCAGATGATTTTTAATCTGTTTGATAAAATGAAAACAGCAAATGCTTGTGAATGCATTCAATATAAAAGTCAATTCAATACGTATTTATGTACTTCTACCATGATAATAAAACTCTGAGATAAAAGAGAAGGGCTATAAACTATAAAATGATTGAAAACAACCAGCCAAAACCTTCAGACAAATTAGGCTAATATTTTCAATATGTACACAACAGTCAGTCTCAAAGTTAGGAAAATAACAGAATCACAGAACCGTTTGGTTGGAAGAGACCTTAAAGATTATCGAGACCAACCCTTCACCCTGCACTGCCAGAGTCCCTAAACCCTGTCCCTCAGCACCACATCTACACGCCTTTTAAACACCTGCAGGGATGGGGACTCCACCACCTCCCTGGGCAGACTGTTCCAATGCTTAATGACCCTCTGTGTAAAGAAATTTTTCCTAATATCCAACCTAAACCTCCCCTGGAGCAACTTGAGGCCATTTCCTCTTGTCCTGTCACTTGTTACTTGGGAGAACAGACTGATCCCCACCTCACTACAACCTCCTTTCAGGTAGTTGTAGAGAGCGATAAGGTCTCCCCTCAGCTTCCCTTTCTCCAGCCTAAACAACCCCAGTTCCCTCAGCGGCTCCTCATAAGACTTGTGCTCTAGACCCTTCACCAGCTTCACTGCCCTTCACTGGACACGCTCCAGCACCTCAGTGTCCTTCTTGTTGTGAGGGGCCCAAAACTGGACACAGTATTAGAGATGTGGCCTCACCAGTGCCAAGTACAGGAGGACAATCGCTTCCCTACTTCTGCTGGCCACACTATTTCTGATACAAGCCAGGATGCCATTGGCTTTCTTGGCCACCTGGGCAAACTGCTGGCTCATATTCAGCTGCTGTCAACCCGCACCCTCCGGTCCTCTTCGGCCGGGCAGTTTCCAGCCACTCTTCTCCAAGCCTGTAGCATTGCAGGGGTTGTAGTGACCCAAGTGCTGGACGCAGCACTTGGCCTTATTGAACCTCATGCCGTTGTCCTCGGTCCTTTGATCCAGCCTGTCCAGATCCCTCTGTAGAGCCTCCCGACCTTCAAGCAGATCAACACGTGTCATCTGCAAACCTACTGAGGGTGCACTTGATCCCCTCATCCAGATCATTGATAAAGATGTTAAAGAGGACAGGTCCCAACACTGAGCCCTGAGGGACACCTCTTGTGGCCAGTTGCCAACTGGGCTGAACTCCACTCACCACCACTCTCTGGGCCCGGCCATTCAACTAGTTTTTTATCCAACAAGGAGCGCACATGAAGTAACCGATCATTGCAGAGGAACTTAGAGCATCCATGGACAGCTGAAGTGCCTACCGGCCGACGGTGTAATGGCGTGGTTACATAGTAATGCTTTTACGTCAGTTTTATTTTTGTATGTGATGGAGGAAGTGTTGTGGCTTCATAAAATGAAAATTATATTATGATTTAATAAGGAAAAAAACAATTAAAAATAAAGATAAATCACAAAGACAAGAAACATTGCAGAACACTATTGTTAAAAATTAAGAAGGCTGACCTCGTCGGACTCGCTGCTGCACTCCCTAGCAGGCAAATTTGATAGCGCACTTTAGACTACAATTTCCCCGACATCCTTCCAGAGCATCAAAAGCTACCAGGATTCCCAAGGAGTTCTCTAATCATATAACTTGCCTGGATGTTATTGAGCATAAAACATGTTTAAAGAACAAAGAATTTAATTCTATACAATGCAGAATGCAATTTGTCTTGTTTTGTAAGATTCCTGCTGAAGTCCTGGCTCTCGAGGTAGTGTAGTCAAAATCAATCTGCACCTCCATTCATCGTGCCTCGGGGATGAATGGATGCAGCCTTTGTGTCACATCCATAAGAGCTGCTTCCATTATTCTCCAATCCCCCCCAAACAAGTATAATTCAATTGATTTTCTCTATGCTGTCGAGAAGGTTACAAGGGACAAAGCTGGGCAAAATGAAAGAAGGCAGCACCCTCCCGTAGAGCTCTGAAAGCGCTAGGAATGGGGAGAGGCAGGAGTTAGTCGAGGATGCTCATACACAGGGGTCCTTGGAGGCTGGGGGCTGCAAAGATCTGTCTTTCTAAAACTCTGGCAACACTAATGGCAAAGGAATGTGCTTTTAGTGTTACAGTCTTTGCCCAGTTACGACAATGGTGATTCCCTGTACTTATTCATTGTTATCATTTAATTGACACGATGCATAGTTGACTTCTCCAAGAACTTGTTTCTTATTTTACTCACCGTTAGATGTTTGTAAACTACGAAGAGCTCTGGTGTGACCCCTGGATTCTTATAATTTTATCTTATTTACTGCAAAAACTGAACATCATCTTTAATACAATTTTACCAATTTTACCAGAACTAATGGGTTCACCAGAAAATTTCAAGCTATGGGGAAAACACCACTTTTGATTATTTTTATTTTTCTATCAAGAGAATCTAGATGAAAAAATACCATTTTCAAGTCCAGGCTTTGAAACGAATCATCTTTAATACTACTGCACTCTGGGGGGAAAAAAAAAAATCCCAAACCAAACACTTCCTGCTCTTATGAATCATGTTTCACTGTTCAGATCTCAGCATTTACTGTGCATGGGACAAAACACAAATATTCTTATTTATATGAGAGTCTGTCACCAGAATATGAACATATCCACATAAACCTCATCAACTGTACGTATAAGAACTACGTGTTCCCAAATATTCTGCTTATTCAGCCACAGTATAAGAATAGAAAAGTGTCATTGCCTTTCCTTCTCAGAATTTTACGTAAGCTGTTATAAAATTCCTAAAGCTTTTTAGTTAAAGTATTTCCTAAATATAATGAGCAACAAGAGGCAGAAATACTATTGACTGGGGAATGATAGGCTGAATGATTTAATCAAAAAACCAGTTGAACTTCACAAACCATTTCTGCAATAGATCCTTTTAGATGTTCAGTGCCATGATCTGCACGGCTTAAGGGATTTCACCTCCAACATCTACAGGTAGACCTACTCACATATAGACTTTCAGCCTGGAACTCCGTTAAAAAACCTCAAAAAATTTAGATCACATAATTTAGGTTGTATCACACCAATTGGCCTTCAATCTAGCTTCTTCATTCCTTAAAAGAAGCTTCATACTGTGGATGACATTTTTGTCTGGCAAGCACATACGGATTTATTATAGTTTTCTCAAGCTTTGCGACCAAAGCCGGAAACCATGATACTCCTCAGGATGTAACATTGGGTTTCCTTCTTCCCTTCTGAAAATGTAATTCGAGCTGGAACAAAATGCCTTAGAAGTCATTTGCTAAGGGAAAAAAGGATCATAGCTCATCAGGCACACAGGCCAATACCCCTCTGACATTTCATTCATATCTCCCTTTTTCTCCCTTTGTGAAATCAGTACCCTTCACAGGCTCAAATTAAACTAGACCTGATGGACTCCTAGTCTGACACTGAAGAGGGCACAAATGCTCCAGTCTCAGGATGGCCCTCTCCTGCTGAGCAAAAGATTCTAAAAAGCATATGGAGGCTGCACTGGGTGTTAGAAGCCAAAACTCAGCCTCTTCATTTTCCATATTGGTTTTCAAACTTTTCCAACTCTGTATTTCTGCAAATATTTTTTTCCCCAACAGAAACTCCAGCTTGGGGGTGTGTGTGAAAAGATGATATAAGATTTCACAGGTGTTCATAAAATAATTTTACAGATGATATTGGAAAGAAACCATATGTTTCTTAAATGTTTTGAAGAGTTCCTATCTCCATATTTTTCCAGCAGTGGTAGGGCTCATTATTCCTGTGCCACCACCCATCTGGATTTTAAGAAGTCTGAGTTCAACATTTTATAATCTGCTAATGAAAAAGAAGTAAGTGATAGCCTGAGCTCTCCTGTGAAAGAGCACTAGTAAGGAGTCAGAGGCACTGTCATCCAAACCGCGGAGAGGGGAGGAAAGAGGCGTCACCATAGGTACCCTACCTACAGATCTCCCCCCCAAAACTTGCATCCTTCAGACAAATAACAGGCAATGAGGCAAGGGCTAATTTCACAATTACCTACATATTTTGAGTCATAATTAGCTGCACTATATATACTTCACTTTAAAACAGCTATGAAGAGAGTAAATGCCAGGGACTGCCATCTGCTCCCTAAGCTGTAATTAACTGCCTGATTACGAAATACATATATATTTATCTAATTAGTTTTAACAGTGCTGCTTTTGCTGGCACAGCACCAAAAATAAGGTGAAGAAGTGGGTCCTATTGCTTGCTAGAGAGAAGCTGCTCCAGAGGCCAGCGTGGCCCTGGGGGACATGTGAGAAGGGTTCAAAAGGGCAGTCAAAACAGGGAGCTGCTGCCCACCAGAAGGTTTTGCAAGACAATACCCAGGGCACTGCTAAGTCAGCCCCTCTCTGCCTGTTCCAGCATGAGGCATGATGCAAAGCTTGTCTTGGATCTCAGACAAAACTCATGGTACTGTGGGTGACAATGAAATGGTGAGAAACCAGGACAACGTGGTGTGCAGACAGGCATAGCTGTGCCCCACCATGCATGGACACTAACCAAATGCTGCTTCTTGAAACAATTTGATATTACTGATTAGTGGAACTCATGTAATTCTATTGGCAACATAGTCCAGAAAGACTTTCTATGGAGATTAGGATACTTAGCTATTTTATTCAGGAGAAGAAAAAAAAAAAAAAACCCTTAATGTATTTTTTCCTAGTTCTCCCTGTAGTACAACCAGTGTTACATCCGCTATTAATTTCTGGGTGAGTAGCATTAATGCTTTGCCACAGGACAGATTTTGCCATAAATTCCACATTTTGATTGCAACTCAGACACTTCCTGCAGGATAAATAGATTTAGGGCCGGATTTTAAAAGTATTTCAGATGCCAAAGGGTACATTTGACATCGATTTCTGGGGAAGCAGAGAATCCAAATGCATCATAATCCAGTTGTTCAGCCCAACCCCACTGAATCACTCACTGAGTTTCCACTGGCTACAGGCTAGCTGAATTTCAGCTGTAGATCAGGAATCACTGTCGTTATGGTAAGCATGGCACTTCTTATACCAGTCTATCCATGGAAAGTTTCCACCGAAGGAACAGAAGAGATGGCCCACAGCTTCCCCGTCCCTCTTCACACGCTTTGTGATTTTGTGGCATTCTGTCTGTTGGGATCTCTGCTGCATACCAACAGCACGCATTATTTACACCTCCTCTGGATCTTTGGCATCTCTGCATTTTATAGCCTGTGCTTCCTTCCTGGAAGCAGCAAGGCTCATCCACGAGTTAGGAAGTTAATGCAAAGCCCTCTAAGATACACTGCTGGAGCTCTGGGCTTTTCTGTGCTTATCTTGAACCAGACCTTTGGTAACTGGTGTTCATTCCCACAGGGGAACACCCTTGCGCTGTACCAAAGTGCCATAACACCTTGCAGACTTTCCACAGCCCTCCCTGACCACGGCCGGGATCCCTGCCCGGAAGCTCTGCTTCTCTGCCACGGATTACAGCTGCTGCCCCCATGCACGACCATGATGATGCCATCAGGACCCATCACTTGCTCACGTGTCAGACGAGAGAAGAGTCCATCAACCCAGGCAATGATTTCACCAAATCCATCATTGAAGCCTGGTAAATGAAGCGTGACAGGCTCGTTCTCACTTAATGCCCACAGCGGTGCCAGATGACAGCAGTGACACTGATGTGACTATCCCTCAGCAGGGCAGGTACATTAATTTAGTGACACATATGCCTGTCTCTATTTTTCAGCTTTCTCCTTCGCCGCTGCCCCCCAAGGATAACTAGCTGTGGATGCCATTTCTTCCAACCTGCAGTGTTAGGAAAAAAAATTAAAAAATATCCTCAGAAGTCCCTTTATTTCAGCAGATGGGCTGAAATTCCCTGGGACCCAGAGAGCCTGCATAGCCACGCCTTCGCATGTTGCTGAAGGTGGAAAACTCTGACTGCAACTCTCTCGCTTTTCTGAGGAGCTGAAGGCCCCTTGCAAGTCTGGATGAAATATTATTGCTCCGGTATCGTGATTATATGCTGTACAAAACTGGCTATATGGCAAATGACGAGTGGGAGGAGACGGAGGTCACAGCTCTTTTTTGAAGATGAGGGACTGTAATTTTTCAAAAGGGACCAGTAAAATTAGACAGCCCTCTTTAGAGCCTGCTGCTCTAGAGAATGCTGCTCACTGCCTCTCTCAGCCTTATAACTAGACAACAACTGCTTAAGTAACAGAATACAAATTTCTGTTGTTCCAGTAAATAACCGGGGACAGGCTTAATTCTCACCTCTCCTGCAGAAGCCACCAGCAGCAAGTCAAGCAAGACAGTTTTATCCCATAAGATTAAGACATGTAGCCAGCTAAAATCATTTAATTACAGAAAAACAGCGCCATCACTCTGGGCCTGAGTCTCTGCTGAGAAACACGCGGAGCCCTGTTCTTTTGGCTGCAAGCATCCTGCTCCCCATTCTTATCTTTATTCATGAAATTAGGATCCTATTCTGTAAGACCATTAGCTAAAGGAGCTTTACTGCTCTAATAGCCTTGCTTCTATGAGTCCTTACATCTGAATCCTGATGGCCTCTCTCCAGAAAAGCACTGAAGTATATCGCCCTGTAGTCAAGGGAACATCCTCTGTGGCTTCATGGGAACTTCTCACACACTGGGATTCACAAAAGCACTGTCAAATCAGTGCCTCCCACTTATCTGTCCAAATAACAGTACTGGGCTCCTTAATTGTAAGCCAAACCATGCAGATATTTTATGCCATTTGTTGAAGTAATTTTGCATGTTCTGTGAAAACAATTATCATAATTTTCTTACAAAAAAACCCCACCAACCTACAAAACAAGCGTACATCAATTACTAAAACCATCCTCCCTCTTCAGAAACATTTTTCTGGCCCATGACGTCAGATGTTTCACTTTATCAGGATCAAGGATACAGGGGTCTCTCCCCAAGCTTGGTATTAGACAGGGACGTCCAAGTGGCAGTTCCACTCTTCACAATCATCTTAGATAATAAAACTGAAGAAAACACCTCAGATGGAGCTAGAAGGACCACTTCCCCTCTGCTAATTTGTATTTTATGATAGATTTCAATTATGCTGGCCACCGAAGCATGAAGAATTCACACGTTTCTTGCTGCTGCCTCTGTAAAGACGCAGAGCCAAAGCTGCGTGTTCCCTTGATGCCAACAGCCAAGCTCTCGCAGCTGTGCAAAATGCTTGGGCTCCCTCTGCACACCGTGGCTTTGAGTTGCTTTCCTTCCTCTGCCAGATTGGATGGAGTCCTCTCCTCTGCCTCCACCTACTCATTTTGCCACGCGACCTGCGAACAACCATCTGCCTTATGAAGCCATGTAACCTCCGGCAAGGCCAGAAATTTCTCAGAGTGCCAACAAACATTGAACATTCTCATTGGCCTCTTTTGAAGCAGATCCAAGCATACATTTCCCTAGGGAGATCAACCAACCCTCCATCTCTATGCACACCTCTAATAAACACCCAGCTTCCTCCCAGACTTGACATTTTTTACTGTAATCCATCCCTAAGTTTCATTTTCACATTCTCCAGGCTTCTGTAAAGGGAAAAACCCAGAGAAGCTAAAAGCACCAACACTTAGATGACCAGAGCAAAGACGAGCTAACGATACATCAATTACGACAAACTAGGAGCTTTGTCACGGCCAGGAAGAGCCCGCTGGGAAGGCAAGAGCAAATGCCTCTTCCCCGCTTGATTGCCGAAGCGGGGGAGCCGCTGCACTGAGCAAACGCCTTCCAACCCCACCGCTGCAGGCCAGGCCTGCCGTGATTTTTAACTGGCTTTTTGTCACCTTCTTAATCCAGAAGCTGGCTTCTTGACAGTGGGCAATGAGTGTCTAAATGTTCTCAGAGAGCTCTCCTAGCAAGGGTTTTTCCTTAGTCAAACACTGGATGACAGCGTGATGCCTTTACCTGTCAGCATCCCTGACACCAACCACTCTTCTCATTGATCAAGCACTTCTCCAGCAAGACTTAACCAGGGGCCAAGCAGCTCTGATCTACGTACAGGTAGCACTGCAACACGGCTAAGTAAAATGCACTCAACTCTAAGTTTCTCAGGAGCTGTGGAATAAGTCTGGTGCAATATTTTATCCCCCCAAACCTATTAATGAGCCACAGTTAAAGCTGAGATGCTCTCTGGAGCAAAACCACCAACCACAGCAGGTTCAGTCACTTGAAGCTATGCCAACACAAGGGCGTCACACAACGTGGTAGAGACATCAAAACGCTTGCTGGGAAGCTGTGGTTATTCCTAAAACTCTGGGATAAAGGCTAAAACTAGAAATAGCAGACTAAAATATGTTGCCCTTCCTCCGCAGTTATAAACAGCTCTCGCTTGCACAAGTGAAAGACCAGGCGAGCACAGCAGCCTTCGTGCTGTTAAAGCTCAGCACCACATGAATTTCTTTTAGACCCTTGTAAAGTGGCTCAGGGCTTGGCAGGAGGAAAGGGAAAGTGTTTTTCATGGCTGGGGCAGAGAGGCTGGTGGGAAGCCATGCACCCTACTGCTGAGCAATTCCATCAGTACTGCCACTGCAATAAAATTGGTAGCACAGCAGCAAAAATTAGCTGAAATTTGTGCTTGTAGCAAGTGAAAAGCTTTGCCTGAAGAAGAAGATTGGGCACAACGTAAAGGAGGAATCTATTTTGTAGAATTGCAGCTCTTATCTTTTCTTCCCTCTTCAATTGGTGTCCCTCTGTGCTGCTCTAAGCACAAGCCTCCACACTTGGCTACTAGTAATTTTGTAAAGCTTTTAGGAACCCATTCCCATGGGAAACGGTGAAAGCACGTCATCCTCATCTAAATTTAGGAACCTGAGACAAACCCAAAAAAGAACCCAATACATGTGGCCAAATAAGAGTGTTACAAAAAAATCCAGGCAAACCTACAGGTCAAGTCCTCACCGTAACCAGAGTCACACGTATCAAATCAAGAGATAGTTTATTGAAAAGATTGGATTTTGTATGTTCATTATCCCATGAAAGAAGAGGGAAAAAAACCAGGCTGTGGAGCCTCAGCACTAGGTGAGCGATGATTGGGAAGAAGTCACCTTCATTCACAAGGCCAGCTACCTTCTTTCTCCAAAGGGAGAGAAAGTCCCGACGTCTTTTGGAGGACAGAGCTTGCTGCAGGTACGACCTTCCTATTTATAGTAGAGAACAGGCCAAGGCAGATATATCTGCCTTTGGTCCCCTGATGTTTTTCTACATAACAATGGAAATCAAGGTGTTTTACTCAGACAAGCTGCTTTTATGGGTTTCATCTGCAGACCGCTGAAGGACTTTACTAATTCAGTCAAGCACCACCATTCATCCATGCTAGTTTGTAACTTGATAGAAACTCAATGCACAACACACTCCTTTCAGAAATAAGGTTATTGCAGCTCTCCAACCAAAAATTATGATACCATCTCTCTAACAACCTCTACTTGATATTTATTCTTGGACCACTGCAACTTGCTTATCCTAAATTCTGTTTTAACGAAAACCACTAATAACTCGCCAGATACAGCTGACAAAGTGATGAGCAACACCTCCCTCCAC
The DNA here is from genome assembly GCA_009769605.1 of Bucorvus abyssinicus. Lineage (NCBI taxonomy): Eukaryota > Metazoa > Chordata > Aves > Bucerotiformes > Bucorvidae > Bucorvus > Bucorvus abyssinicus. The sequence goes on along the minus strand of CM020031.1, from coordinate 6,653,348 downwards.
AACAGTAACAAAGAATGTTGTAAGCTGGGGACATCAAGGGAGGGCTTTTAATATCAGTATTTGAACAGCATTAAAGATCAAGGTCTTTCTCAAACATCCTCACCAAATCAGGAGCTACAGGATTCGTACCCTTCCTGCTCAAAGAGGGTGCCTGTGTGTCATAATGGGCAGGTTGCATGTTTTAAAGGTCAGGATCCCTTTTGTTCTTAGATAATGAAATTTGTTTCTTTAGACGAGTTATTAAAACAAGTTCTCCATAGAATTTGAACAGGGCTGGAGACAATTTCAGGAAAAGCACAGCATTCATGCTGGCTGTGGAAAGGGCACAGCACGTAAAGCAGCCATCTGCAGTACTTTATCTCCCCATCAAATCTATAAACCAAAGGACTGTATTTTAGAAAAGGATTGTTTGAGAAAGGGTCACACCTCAGGAAACTCAGCTGCATTACTCATAAAGATGCAGCGGTTTTTTTGTTTGGTGGTTTTTTTTTTTTTCCCCCAGAGTGGATTTTCTGCAGAAATCTTATTGTATGTTTTTACCAATATGACCTTTCTTGTGCAAAACAAAAATCTCCTAACAATACCCAAGCATTTAGTCTTTGAAATAGTAAAAATGGAGACATTCCTAATTCCTGCTGTTTGGTTGTCCTCACTGTCCCAAAACTCAGACAACTGAAGCTCACTGTTTCGTAGGAGCGCTGCTGAGCCTTGATATAAGGTCAGCCACGGGGATACATTGATCCACAATGAGACAGTGCTGAGGCTTTGTTGTCCTTCCCAACACAGATAACTTGGTCCTAGATCCAGTGGGAAATTTCTCAGTCACACGGGTTTCTCCTCCAAAAAAGTGCACTCGACAGAAATAACCTCTGGGAACTAATTGTGGGATTTATTTTTTGAGTTACTTTAATCTTAGTATCAAAACAACCTGACGGAGTAAAAACGCTACAATAAATTGAAAACACGGTGGTTTTTCCCTTCGCAAAACTTCATCATTTTCATCTTTGTCTGCCTTACTTCAGGGCAAAACAGAAGGTCAACATCTATGAATTTCTTCAAGGACAGAAACTCTTTTCTCAGCCGTCTCTTTATGCCATCATGTTCCAAAAGCTACAGGTTAAATAAAGTTCAGTGACCTGTGTAACCAGAAGGTATAACTTAGAGAATACGAGACTACTCTGTGCTGTATCTGTAAATGCAGAACCTGATTCTTTCTGCCAGCAAGACCAGTACCATTTCACATCTCTTCTTGCCCATGAAATCTCTACATTCCCTTGGCCCCATGGAGGCGACAGCCAGTCTTCCTTCCAAACTTTGTGCAAAGGAGGAGACATCATCCCTTTGGGGCTGGAGAGGTATGACTCCGAAACGACCCTCACCAGCTTGCACCAGCTCTGTCACTGTAGTCCAGGTTTCCCGGTTTGGCCCTAAGAACAACTTGTCCAAGGTGACTACACAAGCCACTTTCTCACAGTGCAAAAATATTTCCCATGAAATACACAGAAATCTGCAGGGTCAAAAGCACGAAAGATTTGAACATGATGCAACCTCCAGTCCAGAAAGACCATGCAAAGAGCGTGGAGGGCACACACCAGCACACACACCACGCTGCTTCTACCACCTCTGAGCAGAGCATCAGGTGTGGAAACAAGGGGGGAAAAAAGAAAAAAGGTGGGGAAAAGTGGTTATTTTGGGATGCACAGCTTGCATTTCGCCCAGGGTCCTCTAGCAGCGTGCACTATTGACAGGCAGCAGCTTTGCCAGAAGCCAGCGGAGCCAGCTCCTAAACATTGCTTTTCATTTGTAAAGCACCCCTCATCAAGTCAGGACAGCTGTACAGCTAATTTTTCTACATGAGCCAACCCCAGGATACATGCATACAATACTGCCTTGCAGCCAGAGGCAAGTAGCTGCAGGTGATTTCCTGCTGTCCTGCAGAGGGCAGAGGCTGGCACGGGCAAAGAGAGCATCCAGCACATCCAATGCAAGCAAGGGACACTGAGCCCAGCCTGTGAATGGCTCCTAGTTGCCCCAAGGCTTGACTTGAAAACTCGGTTGTGGAGGATGGTTTCTCAGTCTGCTTCCAAAGGGAAAGACCCCACTCAGCACAGAGATCCAGCATACAGAATCACTAGGCTTCATCTAGTCGTGCAAGATGGGTCCAACCAGCCTGTGCATCTCTGCCCTTGCAATATTCAGCCAATGTGCTCACAGCTGGAAGTGAATCCTTACCCAAGAGAGGCATTTTTGGGTCCTTTCTGGCCTTTGAGAAAGGACCATCTCAGGGTACCTCTGTGGTTGGAGAGTGCTGGTGGAAACAGGCGCATCTTTGCTTTCCTCCAGCTTGCAGCGAGGCACATCAAGGGTCTGACCCTCAGACAGAGGTCTTACTGTCTGCGGCTGGCAGAACTGGAGGCAAAAGCAGCCTTTCATTTGTAAAATTAGATCTGCCTGCAATGCAATCAAGCACTACGGCTCCTGAAAAAGGGATGGAGGTGTGGTGACATACCTCCTCTACACATGCACAGTCCCAGTATTGATTTTCACACAGAAATGGCAAACACAGGACAGATTTAATAATTCCCATTATTTTAAACTACCCTGAAGACCAGAATGAAGCCCTGGTCTTACTCTAAAGGACAAGCATACCATCTCCACAAGCACTCGTTCCAAGTTGTGGTCATCTGGTGATGCACACATCACATGGGTGGGAATCCTATCGTGGCTTCTGTTAGCAGCATATAATAACCCTTTAAACTGTCCTACAGTTACCAAAGCAAAGTCTTCGAAAGAAACACAATGCCAGATTTATGATGGCCCAGATGGGTTTAGCTCACTCAAAACCAACAGTTTGTAATTATATCACCCCTTGGTGAATACATCCTGGCAAGGACACGCCACCAGCTCCATCCTCTGCCCCGCAGGCGCAGCAGGACTAGGCAATGCCATACAGTTCCCTCTGCTCTCCGTGTCCAGCTGCTGCAGTGCTGTCCCTCTCGGCCACCCTGTTTCCATCTTCTGCGTTCACCCTCAGCTTGCTTCCCCCTCCTCACCCAGGAAAATAAATTCCTCTTACAAGCAGTTTATTACACAGACTGTGCTCTCTTACCCTTATTGTGCTCCCCAAGACAGCAAGGATTATCTCCAAAGAGCTCAGCCTGAGGCAGGTTTTGGGCATGGAAAATGTCAGGTCAGACATGGAGAGCTAGAAGCAGCGGTGAAGTCCAGGGTAGAGGCAAGTAACTCCCACCTCAGTCAGGCAGTATCAAGTTTAGCTACTTGCACGGAATAAGAAATATGCGAAGGAAATTTGCTTGTTTGACCAAACTGCCATTTTGCAGTTGGTTTGAGAGCACCAAATTGAATTTTAAAATGCTGTTATGAAAAAGGTTAAAAAAATAAAATAATTTGAGTAGATTTAGCCATCGGGCTATTTCAGTTTTCCCTGGGCTAACTTGCTCTCTCCTCTGAGTCAATGTAGATCAAAAGAATAATTTCTAAGCTTTAATGAGGATATTGATTTGCAAGGTCTCTTCAGTTCACGTGAGCAGGGAGGGTGGTGAGAGGGGAAGGAGCCCTGCGGGCTGTGGCCAGAGCCTTGCTAGACGTTATAAACCTTCACGAGGCACAGAGAACCGTGTTGGCATGGGGAAGGTGCACAATGCAGCCAGCCCGAGCTGCGGTCTTGCCTCTCGCAGCCCCTGCTCCCAGCAAGAACAGACATCAGTGTTTCCAAACAACTCACCATCTAATTTGTACTTATGCAAAAGAGCCGTCCTATAACACAAATCATCAAGCAATTAACATGCCACACTTCAGCGAGACTCTCCGTTGCTTGTTGTTGAACTATCTTCAACGCCATTAATGAGAGCTAATTAAATCAATCAAGCTACCACCATACTCAAACATGACTGTAGTTACTGAACCTGTATCAGATCGGAAGCGTTTTCTCAGGCACTGTAAATATCAAGATGCACATTTATCATGCTGTCCTTCCAGCATACATCTGTTCTCACTGCTGCGTGTTTCATTTATCATATGTTGTCACCGTCCCTACTCCCAATACATCTAGGTGTCAATTAATTCTTCCCTGAGCAGCTCAAGTGCATCGTACTGAATAATCTCTATCTTAATATCTACCCACAAGCTTTCCTCGTAGGGGAGCAGGAACGCTCAGCCACGTCTCCTAAATTACGCCACTATGACCGTAACCTCTCCACTTCTGTATTGTGAGTTATTAAAACCTCAAACCACCTCCACGCCCTTGGTTATTTTTCAGGGCAAGTGATGGAGGTTTTGACTCCTTTCTCCCCGCTCCCAGGGCTTGGCAGGAGATCTGCACCATGAATCAACAAAATAAACTTTTCTGAGAAGTGTTTGGAGGAAAACCCTTCAAGGGGCTAATTGCTGCGGACTCCAAAATGATTTTTACAATTGATGTGTACTCAAATAACAGATTTATCTCGGTATTTTCAGCATTAGGCAACGGCATTTCTGCTATATGACCAGCCCATGTGCCTACCCCTCTGTTACCACGAGCTCGCAGGGGGATCATAGTCTTTTTCTAAACAGGAGCATCATCTCTCATTATATTATAACACTTGGTCTCTATTTATATTTCCACTCTGTCTGGCTAACTCTCCTTTTTATTTACAAATCAGCCATATTAATGTGCTTTAATTTCAACACTGGTGGTTTATTTTAGAGATAAATCAGTTGGCAAAAGGAAAAAACCACCCTAACATAAAGCAGCACCGGCTCTGACACCGTATATACGTACGTCTTTACTTAAGAGTAAACTTAAAACTAGTGGGGTTTTTACTTCACAAACGTATCTGGTGGCATTCTCCATGTTTTAGTTATAAAAATACCAACTCACAAGTCAGAGAGGGAATGGCTAATTGATGCAGTATTCATTTCTTGGGCACCCCTTGGCCATGGAATTGCATCCCCTGCCCTGTCACTGGGGAGATGAGAGACGAGGCGAAGCCCCTGCACGTGGGGTGCAAAAGGACAAAAGGATGTGGGGGGAAGGCATGGAAGTGGGGGCCCTGTGAAAAGCCATGCTGAGAATCTGGGGAGAGTTGCAAAATAGTCCTACCCCAAAACACCACACAAAAGCAATTAGAGAAATAACACCTTGTTAGAGGTAACGGCAGCGAGTCACAAGCCAGAAATTTCAGCAAGGGGTATATTTGCCTAGAAGGATTTACAGGTGGTTTTGCTCTCTGCAGCCACATGAGGAATAACGACGATAGAATCCTCGTGCCTTGATTTCGCTGAACTTGGTGCCCTGGGGAAAAAGCAGACTAACGCTTCAAATAAACTGCCTTGCACTGGTGAGAGACAGACTCCAGCTGAACAGGGGATCGGTTCTTACCCCTCTGTCTAAAAGGCTTTCAGAGCCTCATCTGAACACAGCTAAAGACACACCTGAAATATTAACTTGGGTTATTATTATTATAGTTGTATGTAAGCTCCCAGCAGAGATTGATGCTGGGGGATCCCTTGTCACCCATTATCCAGCTGTAGAAGGACCCAAGCGGTGAAATCAAGGCTTCCTGATGGCAGCAGAGAGGAGAGCATATCACTAAGCCTCACCATACAGAAAAGCACGCAGTGTTTTCAGTCTCTGTGCCTTCTCCGGGTACAAAGAACAGGAGTTTCCTTCCTTCCTTCCTTCCTTTCCCCAAACCCAGTTTCTCCTCTCACCAAGCAAAGAAAGTTGAAGGTGCTGCAGAGGAGACAAGCAGGGCGTGTACTTGCTTTAGCACTGCCACCCACAGAGCCGCAGCTAGGTCTGCTCTAGGAAAACGTTCAGGAGAGCTGGTCATGAAATACAAAAATCTCAATGAAAAGGTGGAAAAAAACCAATATATTTGCAATACTAGACTTTTGCATTTTGTTGGCACCCTCCTTCCAATGTCTGAAAAAAAAATTTTTTTTTTGCCAGACACCCATTTTCTATTGTGAAAATCGTAGAGGGGGGAAAAAAAAAATCTCACCCTCTTCAGTGATGATCAGAGAGACAGTGTCCAAAAACCAAGTCACATGTAGTGCTACATCTCACAGAGAAACTTCAGTCCTGCCCCCACACTGCGTTCATGAGCGTGTCAAGCCCTGTTACAAGTTCCCCCCGCGTCTTTGTGTCCTGCCGCAGCAACGTCAAGGCCGTGGCAGAGTTGTTCATCAAATAAACCCTTTTGACTGCACGGGTCTCTCCAGCTTCAGAGAGGATCAGTGAAATTCTTTCCTTAGAGGAAAGAGCCTGATGGAATTCTTGGTTTAATCCACATAATATCGTTTAGGTGAGTAAATTCACGTGACTAAAAGCATTCTGCCACTTAAAGGCATTTCATCAGGTGCCTATAAATAATTCTGGTGACAAAGCATTTTTGTCAACAAAATACTGCCTGGCACACGTACAGAAGTTTGTTTAGCAGCGAGTGAGTACACAGTAAAGGCGGCAATCAGATTCTGGAGATTATGCAGTTATAAAAAGACAAGAAGGAGGGAGAAGTTATCTGTGCGGTGCCAGACTGTGGGAAGCAGTTTACATGAAAGCAGAGGGAATTTACAAGGTGACATCAGCTTCCTATGGGCTTTTACCGTCAGCGTAAATCAAATCATGGACACAAAGCCACAGGCCCATTGCACGGGTGTTTAGTTTCCTACTCTGCGTTTGATCCTACCGTCGGTAGACCTGTTTAATCTGTTATTTGCAAACTCATCTGCTCTTTATCCAACACTTCTGTTTATTGGTGTATCTGGTACCAGAAACATGCAAATAAGGCGACTGAATTCTTTTGCCTTTCGCGTATCCTCATGCCTTCATCAAGGCTGCTTTGAAAAAGCACCAGCTGCCGAACCTCAGTGGCAGGTCTGCAAACCGGTGGATATTGCAGGTAAAATCCCTGTCAACTATTGCAGCCCCTCTCCCTGGGCTGGATCCCCAGCCTGCCGGGTGCTGCCTCTGAGCAGTGAAGGACAAACCACGCTGCTGCACCAAACGCAGGGCAGTAGCTCAGCAGTCCTGGTTCTCAGCTTTCCCAAGGCAACGCCGTGCAGTTGAGGCTCAGGAGACAAGTTTGGAGGAGGCAAGGAGCAAGAATCATGGGCTGAAGGGCTGTGGCCATGGGCAGGTCAGAGCGAGCAAGATGCTGGGTGCTGCATAAAGTAATTGCTGCGTATAGTGAAATGAAGAAAAAAGCAGAGAGGGAAGATACAGCTGCTCGGTGCTAAGGAAGCAGAGCTGTGAGAGGCAACGTGTGCAGGAGCAAGGAAGAGTTTCCTACAGTGAAAATGGAGCTCACACAAACACAGATACGCAGAAAGGAGGAGTGGCGTTTACAGCAAAGAACAGAGCTATTAAACATCATCTGTCCTCGGGAGATGCTGGCAGACAGAGGAAGGAGGAAATCTCAGAGCAGCTTTATTTATTTGGTGGAAGTGCTTTTGACTTCCCAGCTGCACAAGAGCTACAGCAGGAACCCCCAGCCGGGGAGAGGCCGTGCAGTGCTTGCTGCTATTTGCACACCTGAGTTAAAGCAAAGCAGCTGTCCTGAGCCTTCAAGGCAGCACGGAAACGCTTTACTTTCCGCTTCCAGAGGTCAAGAGAACAGCTAGGGAAAGGCTTCCAGTGCACCAAAACACAAGAAAAACACCCCTCAGCAGGTCTCAAAACCTTCTTTGTGAACGTGAAAGGACATAAAGTTTCTACAAGAATTAGGAGCAGAGTTTTGCCTGCCTCCTGCTGCCAAACATCTTGCCGTGCCCCCCAGCACTTGCCATTTTCTTCTACACCTTGCAGGACCACACAGCAGTTTTTAGTCACCAACGCATCCCCTTCAGCAAACCCTCTCTTAATTCCTGTGTTAGGTCCTTCACCACCATAGTCATTTTGGAGCCTTTGAGCTGTACTTACAATAGAAGTTTGCAAGAGGAGCTGAAGTGCTTTGGTAGGAGAAGCTTAACCAAAAAAGCCATGATTTTCACGCTGGTGCACTTGGAGGTGTACATCTGGCAGAAGAGCTTACATACCCAGGTAATTAACATTCAGGAAAGAAATTAAATTAGTCTCATCCTTCTCCTTCTGTGGTAGCACTTGAGCTGAAGGGGCAATCACGAAAAATCTCATAAAGTAGCCATTGGCCAACAGAGTAATTTGTCTGCTATTGATCAGCAGTGTGATTTAATGGGGCGGAAACGCAGGTACGGGAGAGATGTTTCATCCCCCTGTAGGTTAGGGAAGTCCTTACTGAAGGCTCACTTCATCCTTATGGGCTCTGCTGGCCCTATTGTGCTTCCACCATGTCCCCTCGTGGGTCTCCATCTCGGGACCCGCACAGACGTTTTACCTCCTGGAGCCCTGGGGAGGGCAGCTGCTCAGCAGAGCCAGTTCTGCTCCTGAGAGAGGGAAGTCCACAGGACTTCCAAAGAGGGGAAATTGCCCAATTCTGTGCTCAGCTGCTGAACTCTAAAGTCTGCAGGTTTAATCTCGTTCTGCCACAAAAGGGGAAGAGGCTTAACATCCATCAGGCAATTTTTCCAGACTCCCACGCCCAAACATTTGCGGTGGAAAAAGGGTTTGCTCTTACTCCGCCTGCTGAGATTTGCATTCTCTACACCAATAAATGAAAGTTGAAACCCCACTGCAAAACACCTTGAAATTTATGACTATTGTCATCAACAGGAACTGCAAAATTAAAACCCAAGACCCTTCCCCATCAGTTTTGCCATCCGCAAGCCCAGCTCTGCCTAAATCATGCGAGAGCCATAAAAAGGAGCCACACGCACCAACCCATAAATCCCAGCTGTCCTGTCTCCCCAGCTTAATACCAAGTGATAAAGATGCCCCAGAGTTTATACGGCTGCCAGTGCCACCCCCCCGTCCCCCCCCCCCCACTGATTGTATACATAAATAAAACCACAACGATCTCATTTGAGTCCCTTAACCAGCTCTAGGAGCCCCAGCTAGTCTAGCTGAAGCGACTCTGAGTGATTTTTGATTGAATCTGACTATTAGTGGATGCAATTAAGCTGCCATTTCCATTTAAAGATGAATTGGCCGTGCAGCGACAAATCGTGAATGCTTATTGCTGCCACGCTGAGGCAGGTAATCAGGGAATGAAGCTGTAATTGTGGCACCTCTTGTTTTGCTTCTGCTGGAGTGCAGAATGCAAGATTCAATTTAACAAACAATTTGCCACACGGCTCATCCCTGCTGGGTGGGAAAGCAAAGCCTGCTGGCAAGGCTCCCTTTGAGTTTTGCTCCTTTTTAAACCCGTTATAAGCAAAACTGGCACTTGCTTCAACCTTTGCACCGAAGCGGAAAGGAAGAGGAGAAACCCAGGAGCATCGCCGATGGCGTTTTGAGGGCATGTCATGGGCTTCATCCAGAGATGATAAAAACCAACCCCCCACACAATGGAAAGAGTCGTCATTCTTTTGATGCCTTTTTGGGTCTTTGCGAGCTTCTCTGGAGAAACCAGAGGGCAGCCGGGCCAGCACACTGGAGCAGCAAATATCAATGTGTGCAAACAGGGAGAGATTTATATATGCTGAGAGTTGCTTTCCCTCTGCAGGATATTCAAGCTGGAGACCCTGGGTGATCTTTAAGCCAATTGTCCATTATCCTCCCAAGGGAGGGAAGGATGAACTGAAGAAGCACCTACATATAGATTTAGCAGCTCCTCAGCAGCCTGCCTCTGTCCTGCGGCAAGTGAAGGAGTGCAGACAGGAGGCAGGTCTTGAAATGCTGTTTTGCCTGCACTGAGGAAAGAAGCGTGAGCTCCTTTGCTACAATCTGGTTATTATGGTGGCTTTGCTTCCTTGGGTGAGTTTCTGAAGCAAGCGCTCGGCAAGAGAAATTAATCTTGTTATGGTGAATCAAGAGAAATATAGTAATTTTAATGGGCACTTTACTTTCAACAGTTCCACACCTGTTCACGGCTAAATTAGAAGCCACAAAGCCCCTCGTATTTCAGTTTTCTATCAGTAAGACTAAGTCCTGGGAAGCATTAAATGCACATACACTCTCTGCATCCTGCTGCTGTTGATGCTTGCTGGGTCTTCTCTTGCTTTTCTCCAGTTAACTGTTTCAGGTCCTACGGAGCTGGCATTTAAAGGATGCCAAAAAGATGTTAGCAACAGAGTTATCCGGGACCAGGCTCATGGTGCATCCTTGACTTCGTTTCACTTTGGGATCTGTCCCTGCATACAACCACTGCCTCTGAGTTTACAGTCCTAACTTAGCTCCTTCACCAAGGCCAATTCCATAGACACGTACAGGCAGCCCTTACACACCCTTTCTTTTTCTCTGCCATTAGTGATTCATAATCAAGCAAGTCACTTAAACATATTTAAAACCCCAAATCTCAGGGATTTTATGCTGTTTCTTTAAGGCTAAATACATGCTTACATGTTTTGGGATGTCAGAGCCAATCAGAAGCAGTTGTTCTTGTTACTACTTCAGGATATAGACACTAGCACCACCCTTTTGGTGAAAAACGGACAAAGAAAATTGCCCTCTAGTTGTTAGTCTGGCTTAGCTCAGATAACGAAGATATGAGCTGTCACAGAGGGGTCTCTCTTTTTATCAGTTTGTCTTTGCAAGTGGTTCAGTTTCCCCTTCCTGCAAACAGACAGGATTCAGAGAACATCAAATAGCACAAGGGAATGTGTAGTGGTTGGTAAGTAGAGAGGCTCCAACAGAAACATTGGCGGGGAGAAACAAAAAAGAGCATCTTCTGTCTTTTTCTGCAGTACTGCCGGTTATGGTCTTCAGAAAAGACATTTTCTTGCCTACAAGCACGATACAGGACTCAGCATCAGTTGAATCCTGCTCTTTATTCCTCATCAGCCTGGCAAAAGCCCCAAGGCAAGCAGCAGCAATATCTGATGGGACTTCAGGCAGCAGCAACTCAAAGAGGAGAAAAGCTCATCTAATTAAAGTTTACTGTTTTGGATGGAGACAAGCTGCCAATACCAAGAGCTGTGTGCTCTGACAAAGTAAGAAGCAGAGAAGCACAAGTGCTTCGTAATTTGTACATCAGCAGCACGAGATACCTGAGGGAGGATGAGGATGTTTTTCTTTAAAGGGAATGATCTTCTCATTGGCTAATGCTTCTCTCCAACACCTCCCCACCACCAGCCAGCCAGCCATATTCAGAGCTTTCCCTTCCTCTAATACCTTGCAGGAGACTAAGCACTGCCCGAGATATGATATCTGTTACAGGGCTATCGTTCTGAGGCAAGATAATGCCTTTTTATCAACCTTCATTAAATAACCACCATTGCACCACGAGGTTTAGTTTGTTGGTCTGTTGTCCCAGGGCTGGGAGCAGCACAACACGCTATAGAAAAACAAGACAAAACTTACTCTTATGTAGCTCTCTCACCTCTCTGAGCTGGAGTATCTTAACTCTTTCAGGCAAAGAAATTATTCACTTGTTTGCTTTTAAAGGAGCAGAGACTGAACAGCAGAGCAGTGTTTAGACCCATCCCAGTGCATGTGTCATATGTAAAGCTTTTGGGCTGGTCAAATGAGAGTTTCAGGTGTGCTGGTTTCAGTTTGAAGGCTGCACCTTGAGGCAGCTCCACAGCTCAAGCCCTGAGCACAAGGGATACTGTAGGAAGAGCTGCTGGAGCTATTTAGCAGCTGGACAAGGAAAGGAAAGGTAGGTGCTTGGTTTGATATCTCTGCCTGTCCCTTGATCACAGGACCTGCTCCCTGGCCAAAGCTTGGGAACTAGGAGATCAGGTCACTGGGGAGGCATGGGGCAGACGTGGCAATTCATAAAGTCTCTTTCAGGCTGCCCAGGGCATCTAATGGAGATGCAGATTACCAGAAAAAGAGGTCTATGTGTCCCAAAAGGTACCTATCTTTGATACCCCAAGTTGGCTAGAGATAGACACTGCAAATACCTTTCTCTTCTGACACAAGTGGGTCATGTTAACTGCTCTGCTGTACAGCCAGGCAGGGAAATCAGGCAGAGAAAGGTCAAATGCTTCATCTTACAAATGCTTGCAGGAATTCTTAATCTCTCTCCTGTGAGCAGATTCACCAGCTTCAATACAACTGTAGATATTTCACAAAGAAGAGGAAAGATCTCTAACCCACCATCTGCCTCCATGGGGATTTGGAGGGACAGGGATTCCAGTCCCCCACCTGAGCCAATCCCCCAATTTGCACCAGCCTGACATGGACATCACCACAACATTTTTAGTTACACAAAGCCCTAGCAGAGCCGAGTCCCTCTGGTTTTAACACATGGAACGTTACACTCACATTTCATAGCAAACCAACTCCTATTATCTCAGGCCCCAGACACAGGAGTTAATGCTCTCCAATCCAATAAACCAGCAGCTCTACTACCACAAAGGGGAAGATACTATAAAACAAAAAGAAACCAAAAACCAACCCAAAACAACCAAGCAATAAAAAAACTCCCCAACACTTACCCCATCAGGCTTGCTCCCTGCAACATGGGTGGGTGTCCGGGCTCTGCCAAGATGCCACACTTCTCCCACCCAGGAGAAAACCTGCAGACCAGACACCCCACATCACCACCTGAAGCCACTCGAGTCTCTTAACAAGGCAGCTTGGGCAGCCCTGAATCCATCCCCAGCACCACCTTCCCCCAACCTTGGCCAGCTGTGGGTGACTGGGGAGCCTCTCCTCACCATCAGTGAGCGGGAGCCTGGAACGGTAACACCCCAAATCAGCCATCGTTTCTGAAAACAATAGGTGACCTGTCTAAGGATGTACGCACCTTCAAGAAACACATGGGGAGCCCCAGGACTGAGTCTCCAAAAAGCTGTTGAGAATCACTAAAAATGAAATCTGTGCCCTGGTTGGAGCTGAGGGAAAGCACTTCCTAAGTCAAGCTGCTCAAGTTCCTCATTTTACGGAAACGCAAGCCTTGCTGAACCATAATTCACTGTTTTTATCTTCTTGGGGCAGGGTACAAAGTTATACAGAAAACGCTATCTTCAAATGTCTTTATTTGGTAACAAATACATATGTTACTGCACTAAATTAACTCAGCTAAGGAGATGGAAATTAGATCATTTAAAAGCAGAGAGCTCTCCCATATTGTTTCGGCAGAATCATCTTTTTTACGTAGCCAGGCAAGGGGCTCATTTTGGGGGAAAACAAACACATCTTTTATGATTACGGCCATTCAAAGCTGTTTTTTGCGCTCTAAATTGTCTAATATCAAGGATCAATGGTGTCCTCAGATGATGATTTAATTAAAAACTCCTCCTTTCTACAAGTTGAGATCTGCAAAAACGCTCTGAATAGCTGACAGATGATTTGCCATTACCTTGCCTGATTTTTTAAAATATTTTTTCCAGAATTTTAATTGCTGCCATTTGAGGGTTATTGATTAACTGTAATTGCTCCTTTTCTCAGGCATCTCCGTAGATGAGTTTCCTTGTCTTTCAATGAAAATGCAAATAGCCTGACTATGTGGGTATTCATCTCCTGTGCCTGGACCCTGCAGTTGGCTCGAACTTGAAAGCAGACTGGCCAGCAAATTCTTTTTCCTTAAGGAAAGCACACTGCAAGCACCAAAAAACTTTTTTTGTAGTCCAGTCACAATAGACAGAAACTAGACCAATGAACTCTTTACAGCACAGGAAACTCCTGAGTGCAAAGAGAAATTCCCCTTTGCCTTCCAGACCAGGCAAAGGGAGGAAAGTTATTCCTCCTTCTGCCTGTTTCTTTGCATTTCAGGTACATTTAAACAAAGTTTAATTTTGTTTATACAAAAACCCCACCCTGAACCATTAATTCCAAAGTAATTATTTTTAGAAGCGGATCAGCAGCTAAGTGGGAGTCCGTTACCAGAATTTGTCTAGAAATAAGTTTTAGTGAGCAGCTGCTCACAAGATTTAAATAGCAAAAATTGTGAAATACAGTAGTAGAAATTTGAGAAATTATTTCCTTTAATTTTTTGCCCAGGGATGCCTGTGACCCGACACTCACCTACAGCCCTGTGGGGAAGCCAACACCTCACTCAGCTCTGTCCTGCCCCCACCACTGCAGCCAGGTACCATTGTGCCATGGGAAACCCCTCTCACCCACAGACTGGGTGAGCATCCCACAGCCCTAGGAAAGCTGGAGGCAAGGAGTTGCAGCAGTCGGAGGTTGCAGAAGCTTTGGTACCTGCACCCCGCCATGGGCTCACTAATCCAGCAAACCTTTCAATGGTCTAACCAGACAAGGAGACCACTTGTAAAGGGTTCTACTGGAAATGTAAATTAAATTGTACCAGGCAGCAGGGAGACATATGAAGGGAATCGTGGATGTCTGATCCAGTTTGAAAAGACAGCTTGGGTAGGCGGCTAATTGGGAGCCTAGGGAAACAGCTTCCCGGGCTGCACGCAGCAAGAAGCTCATGGAGAGAGGAGCTATAGGCTTTCTGCATGAAGAAACTAGCTGTTAAATCGAGTATGGTATTGATAGTAAGTGCATTTCATCATCAAATTACATATACAAAAAAAAAAAAAGGGGAGAAAAAGAAAAATAAAGTATGTGTCAAGCTTTCTGTGCCTTTTTCCTCTTTTCTAGGAAAAATTTTCTTCTGGTGCATAGGGAGAGAAAGCACAGAAGGGAATGCTTTCACTTAAATCAATGTCAGTAGGTTGAAATAATTCCTTTTCTTATGTTTTGTTCAATGAAAAGGCAATTAAATATTGAGACTTATCTAGTAAAAATGATGGTCAGGACAATGGGTTTTTTTCCCTACCCACGTGAATTTTTTTTTTTTTTTGGAGGTGTACACATGAAAAAAATTCTTATAGTTCCACATTTTGAGAAGTGGCATTTATTCTGTATAAACAGACAGAGATTCATCATTAATTTACTGGGGTGACCTTCATTATTAAATCTCTGCTCTGCAGTGAGCAGTGGACATGCTTCAGGCACATGCTGGGAACTTCAGCTGCTTTTACCCTTGAGTTCTTTAGTTCCACAAAGCAAGACTGACATCAAAATAAGATCATGAAAAGAATCAAGAAGGTCTTCTGGTCACAGAAGACAACCTAAAGAGTTGGACCACCCAGTCAATGCAAGTCATGTGTGCATTTAAGGACTGGAGGGACTTGAAGAATTAAGAGGGGAGAGATCCCACTTCTTCTGACGATAAAGCAACAGAGCAAAACATGGCATCGAAATAGAGTGGCAAAGAGCACGGTTGAAGGAAGCAATAAAGGATTTCACAGGTGAACTCCCTCTTGAAGGGCTTACCATAAATGTTATTCCTGTCCAATTGTAGGCAGTTTCTTGCAGTGCTTTGGGAAGTCCCTCTTTTTCTTGTTGCCATCCAAACACGTTTCAATGGATTTTATAGTGTGATTTAAGATAAGATTTTTTTTTTCAGAAGAACATTTTTTTAATAATATTTCTATTAAACTCAAAATTTTGGCCTGAACCCTGCTCCTTTGGAAGACAATGGCATTTTTACTTTCAGCTTCAGTCTCAGCAGAGTTGGGCTGATGGTTAAGTGAATGGATAGCGTATGGGTGCCTTGGGGACATCTGTTTATGGACAGCAGAGAAGATAAAGCTCACTCCTGTGACTGCTGTTAGGGACTTAGGGGAACTTGAGCTGGTCCCACAAGCAGGGACAGGAAGGGGTTTATTCATATTATCTCAATACACCCAAATTAGCGGGCACATAGAAGCAGAAGAAGAATCATACAGAGTACTTACACTCGAAAGCTGACTGTATTAGACAGGCATCTATTTTTGATGTATGAATTTAGGATGATGTGAATACCCATCTGAGTGTGAAACCTGTCCCTGGTGTTACGCAGTTAAGGCGAGGGCATTTGACCATCTGACTAAGCACGTTGAAGGCATATTTGCTGCTAACTGAAGTAAAACATCAAACATTGACTTGTTTCACCAATATCATGGGGAAAAAAGCATATTGTGCGAAGGGAGAGCAGGCAGACTGCAGCCACTAGATGGGATAACAGCCCAGTGGGCAACGCGGCTGGGAGATAACCACAACACAGAGCCTGCGCCCAGCCTTCAGCCAGCATCACTTACAAGGGATGAGCAAGTAAAGCACCACGCTACCTGTTAAACCTGCCACAGCCGTGGTCAGGGAGCAGATTTAGGAGACTACAACATCTCTTTAAATATTCATAAGTGTTCTCTGTAATTACTCAGTTCACCTTCAAGTGTTTTTATAACTTGGCTACTGCCTAGTTCCGTAATTGAACTTGCCACGTTTGCGAACTTCCTAACAGGGCTGCTTCAGAGCTCTTGCAGAACCTGTAATACTACAGAGTGGAGGAAATGGGCAAAACTCTTGAAATCAAAGGGTTTGGCTTAATTTGCATCAGGAGGAATTTGACCTGGAGATTTTTGTGCTGTGTTTTACAGAGTAAGAAAAAAAAAGTGACAGTTCCACTTTAATATTTACAACACATCTTTCATGCATCTTTAATGGCGTTTTTATAAAAAATGCATTAACAGTTCTGTGTTGCTTCAGGCAGGGGAATCCTTTACAGGATAGGCAGCTTGATTTGGATCTTAATGATGATGATGTTCCACCTCAGTTCCATGAATTAACGCGTCTGGGAAATGAACTCCAGAGCAAAGATCTAACAGCAGGAGCTTGGCCTTTGCAATGAATATTCTTAAGGAGAAAGCAAGAGCTTTTCCCCCTTACAGCTTAAAGTAGCTCAGAAAGCTCCCAAAAAGAGCCGGAAGGAATTCGACTGCTAAGTAGGAACATAGAGGTAAAATAAGGCTTAATCATTAACGCAATCACCCTTCCAGTTTGTGTATGGGTGTTGTTTTCCTCTTTCTGTTTTTTGTTAATGCAATTGTTGCATTTCCCTTAATTCTCTTTGCACAAGTATGCCTCTTAAATGAGGGTAGGGATTGGGTTGTCCCAAAGCCACTCACAGACCAAACGATTGATTACCATCACATCCAGTCTCTCCCAGGAGCTAGTATGACACTGCAAACTTTGCTTCCAGTGATAGGTTGCCATAAAAATTAGATTCCCAATATTAAAAGGCCCTACAGAGAGGCTTGCACATGACTTTGCCAGGTAACAGAAAGTGATTTCTGCAGGTCAACAATTTAGTAATAAGGTGGGTATGTATGTATGTAATATATGCTTATATATACATGGTATTTTGAAAATAGCAAAGATGCTCATTTGGCAGGAGGAGGCTGAAAACGCCTCCTACGTGAGTTAAAGATCAGGAATCTGTAATCCTTAAGAAAATGCAGGACTGAAATATTAATGAATCTCAGGCAAATCCCCAACACAAAGCACAATACTAAGACTAGCAGGTTTCTTCCACCCAAAATCCTCTTCCAGAAAAGCAGCCTGAAGATATAAGACTTGCTTAAGAAGTCAGGCTGGTGTGAACAGACCACTCTCACAACTAAATTAATGATGAAAAATATTCTAGGGCATCATAACATTGATTTCCTTTCCAATGAGACCCTCACCTGCCTCTGAAACCATAATAGAAAAGATTATGGGGAAACACAGAAAGAATATTCTGGATGATCCAATTTACCTTCCAATGTGCAAAAGAAATAATTTGATTTTTGTAGCATTTTTTAGAACTGCAAATCTAAATCAGGATTATTTTTATGTATTTTAAGTAATAAAGGCAAGAGATACCCTAGTGATCCTGGATTGCCAACATCCTAGCTAGAAAACAATATACTAACAATTTTCAGCCTGAAGAGCCACAACAAGCAACAGTGTTAACAGGAAGGAATCATCACAAGATTTCAGAAACTGCTACTGGCACTGGCTGCTGTGATTTCTCACTTTTAACAATTAGGCATTATAATGGACCTTGTACTTTGGAAGGTACCAACTCTGTCTCTTACACTGTGACAAGCCAGGCTCTGCTAAAACAACAACCAGCAAGGAAAATAAATATTTTTTTTTATGGTGTCATTTTTTACAAATACAGCATCACATGACACTCTTTAAAAAGTCCTTTGTCCTCCGCTAATTTAATCTGAAAATCCATCCATTTCAGTGTGCTACCAGACATCACAAACGGCTCCATGTCTCCAGACTCATGTGGGCTTGTAATTAAAAGAAATGCTGCAGTTGTTGCTGAGTGATGGACACAACTCACCCACTCCGTGTCTCCTCCTGCTACCTCCTCCTCCTCAGCACCACTTCTGTTCCTCCTTCCACCTTGCACCTCATTTTCCTAACAGATTGATTCAAGGTGCTCAGGATAAGAGCTCAGGATTTGTTTGGGTTTAGGACATCTAAGAGCAGAATGTGACAACAAGACCCTTTGACGAGCTGAGAAGCGACTTCTTGTAGGTCTTGGACGAAATCAGCCTCTGACATGAGCCCTGAACCCTTGTTTTTTCACAGTGCACTTCCACCGTGATTGCATCTATTATTCTTCCACGGGAACCCATAGAGATGTCAGTCACATGACTAAAGGACAGAGGGGAGCTATTTGAATGAGAAGCCTCTAGAGTGACATGGTTTCGTGCTGTTTCTTTAATTTTTTGTCTGGCAAGTGAAATATATTTCACCAGAAGGTGGGAAAGGACTTGGAACAAAATTGATCTTGGCTGAGCAAACATTTGACAACGTTCTGTGGGAAACAACCATCTGTCTTGGGAGATATCAACTCCAGGAGATATTGATGGCACTAAAAATATCTGCCTTAGTCCGCAGTTCCAAAGCATTCAGTTTTCAAATGTGGAGAGCCCCAATTCTTCAGCAGTAAAACATTTTATTTATTTTTATTTTGGGAGTGTTGACTTACCAGGTGTGGAGTGAAAGGCTCCGGTTTGTTCAAGATGCAGCCGCACATGTTGTGAAGCCTGGGCTGAGTGGAAACTATGGAGGAGCTGCAGAGAGAAAATTAATATGGATTAAATGGAAAAAGGGCTTTGTGCTCTGCTTCACAAGTACAGACCGTACACAGAGATGGATGTCTCTATCTCAGAAGAGCTTCCTGGAGCAGTTTGGCAGGCTAGTTTCTTCTGAGATACATGAGAGGAGAAAAAAAAGAAGTAATCTTTGAAAGAAACTTTAAAAACAAACCATGAATTCAGAACAGCTCTTTACTCCTCACTGACAAAGAGGCTAATGTATTTATTGAAACTGAGAAGCAGCCCTCATCCCACGAATCATTAAGATTCAGACCATTCCACCTCCTATGTGTGGATAAAAATCAAGATAATCCCAAGTTTTTCTAGGGAGGTGTGAAGATGGGGCAGCCAAAATTCACTGATAGATGTTCTGCACAGAAGTTGGCAGGTCTGCTTTCATACCTGTGATTTGCTGGTCTCCTGCTGTCCAGGCAGGTGCTTTTCTGTGGGCTTGTGAATTAAGTAATAGCTATTTTTACCACAAACTGGAGGTCTTGCTACCAGGACATATTCCTCTTTGGACAAGGCAGTCTCTTGGCCATCAGGGGTCTCTGTGGGATACCAGAGACCAGAGGATTACAGGTAAAAGCCTTGACCTGTTGTCCCATACGTGCTCCAGTGTCTCTCACTCTCTCCATCTGTGAAAGGTGCAAGCTCTCCACCAGAGCTACACCAACATCCACACCTTTTTACAAAGAAATTCAGCTGCAGCAAGAACAGGATACTCACTCGTTCTACAAGTACAATTTACATTTTGCTCTCTTGAGCCCTTCCCCGTCATATTTCCATTTTCTGGCATATTCATTAGGGATTTTTTTCTCATTTTCCTGTGGTTTTTGCCTTTTGAAGAGGTTCTTTAGGTGTGTTTGAGATGGCTTTATGGTTGTTGCCCAGAAAAGCCAATAACAAGTGCCACAAACTTGTGCCGAGAGCAAGAACAAACGCTGCTTCCTGCTGACACCACCCTGCCACCAGCAGACCTAGTGGTCGAGTGCGCTTGACAGGGCAGATTTTACAGAAAAAGAGAATTCCTACTTCAGGAGTAATCAAGGAAGAAGATATAAAAATGCTTTGGAAAAGAGTATCTCCATGGTCCTGGAATAAATAGTAAATACCACTTGGGCGTGGGGAAAGAGAGTAGCGGTTTATTGGGCAACTGGAGCAGACCAGGGCGCTCTGGGGAACCACAGAAATTGGATCACAGCTAGGAAGGAAGCGAAAATACCTGAAAAAGGAGGGCAAGCAGGAGAAGGGATTTCTCCCGGCACATACAGTGAGAGAAGGAGCTGAGACAGAAGGCTGATAGGATGCACACTTCTTTAATGATTTTTTTATTTTTAGTTGGGTTTGTTTGCATGACAGCTCTGAAATAGGATGAAGAACAGAGAAGGGCAATACTGCATAACGTGAAGAGAAAAGGGAACTGTTCAGCTTTTTCATTTAAATGCACGAAAATCTCTGTGAGGTCTGGGGGTGTGCATGTGCGAATTAAAAAAAAAAAATATGCTGAAGTAAACGGTGACTCTGGTGAGAGAACAGACTCAAATCTGAAGGCTCATAAGCACTGCTGAAATTATCAGCTGCGCTAACAGTCCCAGGCTGTGGTTATGGATGCTGAGGCATTGATTCAAATACATCAACGAGACAGAATGGATCATCAGAAAGCCCTCTGTAGCTCTTCAGAAAAGTACCACTGTGGTCACAGAAACCTGCCTGCAGGGATGGGATGGATGCTACTGTGGTAGAGATCTGTCCATCCACAGGGAGATCCTGAACTGACCGAGGTGGGTAGCCCATGGGTGGTGATGTGCCAGACTGCCTCTGTAAGAGTCACGGCACACACCCTGCTGATCCACCCTGCCTCCTTTATCCCACTTTGTTTCCCTGGTACCAGCACTGCTCTGCAGGGGAAGGATGCAGCCTTGTAGCTTGGCATCATGGGGACAGAGAAGAGGAACGGAAAAGCCAATAGATTCAGGCCCAGACATAACCATGGAGGGGACAGGCACCCCAGAGTGAAGGGACTTGAAGGTTTGGTGGTGGGAGCAAAAAGCACATGCTTTGCTTCCTGCTTAGTAGTGACACAGAAAATCTCAATCTGTCACACACCGCCGGGGATGGCTGCCACCCGCGTTCTGGCTGCCTTCCTCCATGCTTCATTGAACAGAGGCCATCTGTGTGCTAAGGCGACCTTTGAGGGTGACAAATAGGAAGGAAACACTTGAGAGACGCTGGACTGTTGCTCAAGGCCAGATGATCTTGGTGGCGCCTGACCAAGAGGAGATCTTGCTGGCTGTGTATCATGTTTCCCAGATGTCCAAAACCAAACAGGTTCCCTTTCAGCATCCGAGGGAAGATCATCATATCTCAGAAAGCACAGGCTGGTCTGAAAACTAAGGAAATTAAAATCAGGCTGTTACAAATAATAACCAAGGACTTCAGATCAAGCCCCTTATCACCAGACCTCCAAAACCCAAATCCAGACGAAGCCAGTTAATGTACAGAACCACATATTGTCACAAACAATACATATATTTCACTTGACCTGTGCAAGCCAAAGCATTTCTGCCTCATCATCAAATATGTAATATCTGTGCACTCTTTATTCAGTAACGATTAAATTCTGTATGGTTATGGTGCACCCTGAAACACGTAACTTCCTAATTAACTCACGGCCCCCTGCAATGCTAATTAGCACAACAAAATCTGGTGCAAATCCGTAAGACTGATGAGATGTACATGCTTGAATCACTGAAAATAGTCGCCCTCAGTGGTTTTAACCCATATACAGGGGAAATCATGCATTTTACAAGTTCAGTGTCAAGAGGCTGTTCAGTGCTCATGACAGGCCTGAAAAATCTGGTTGTGCAGGGAGGTGCGGGCTTGAGGTCCCTGGCCTTCCAGTCTGCTCAGTGGTAGCTCAAGGATGTGTCTTTCAACACCGTATTAAAGAGTTGGAACCAGAGTAAGTGCTGGAAGTCTTTTATACCACGGAAGCATCGCTGTCCACCGTTGTCCCTCAAAGTCATCCTGCCAACAAATCATGGACTGGGGGTTTTGTGGTGGAGAACTACAGATCTGCATAGGACCGTCATACAGGAACCAAAGCAAAGACAAGTTAAATTTGGGTAGAAGACTTCATACTCTGTGCACGTGCAAGAGGGCAGCTAATTTGATACAAAGCCTTGTGATACTGCAGCTGCTGGGTTTGAGGCTCCCAGTATTTTGATACTTAACCACCTTGCCTCCTTCCCTACCATGAAGAATTACAGTGACTGGGCACTGCCTGTGCGGCTCCACGCTGCGCATTTGCTGCTGATCAGTGAATTTAATCCTGCTTGGATATGCAGAGGGGGCTACAAAGAATGAACTGTTTCCCATCTGCGTTTAAGCTCCTTCGTGTCTGCTAAAGGGCTTTGCCTAAAATCAGTGACAACCTGCCGGCTCCCAAGCCTTATCGTCATAAATGTGTGAAAACAGAACCCGGCATAGCTAGTAATTACCCCTTCATTATACCACTGTGCTTCTGATAGCATCATCATGATCAAAAGACACGCGATTCCTCTCTTACCATTTTCCGTTTACAAATTTAGCTTCTCTCTCTGCTAATAAGGATATTTTTATTTTAAATGAATCAACAACAAAAACTACCTTTTGAAGCCTGTGCCTGTCCACGCAGCAGTCCGTGACAAAATGTCCCCTGACCTGAAGAATCAGACTTGGAAGTAGCAAATAGCAGCAAAAAAAAAAAAAAAAAGGGTACATAAAAAGGCTGGAGAGAAGGACCCAGGAAAATCAACTAAAACTGAGTCTGAAAGAGAATTTGGTGCCCATCACAGGTGGCTCACGGTTTGCACATCATCCAGGGGCAATTTTGATGAGGATGAGTTAACCAGCAATTTCCTTCTTCATTGGCTTTTTAACTGTTTATTTTTTTATAGTGCAGTCTAGAAGCTCTCCAATAGACACTAAAGTATTTAGGAGAGGCAGCAGGAATCACTTCAAAGGAATAAGTTAGAGCTCAGCATGTGCCCTTCAGCTGCAAGTCATAAAGCTTCTCTAGAACCATCTAACCGACACCTGAGCTGGAAAACAGAAAACAAGAGGACACCTTTCCTGCTCCCCTTGGAGGAGGCTGCCAACTGCCACCGTTGATCCGTGCATTACATGCAATGTAAATTACCTGTTCTTGCTAACCTTATGGTAAATTTAATCCCCAATTCTGCCTGTGCCTGCATAGCTGCTGTACTCACTCCTGTCTCTCTTCTTCTCCCCATCTTTAAGGATTGCCTGCCCTTGGCAGTCTCTCCCTCCTTTCACTATCCATCCAAAAATGTTCTTCCTCATCACTATGCTGACACAGTCTTCTCACCCATCATCTCCAGCTATTCAGTCAGTACATATTTTTTGAGACATAAAATAAATAAAATCAAAGAAGCTAATAAAACTGATGGTCCTGAGAAGATACTTGCTTTGGATAATGCACAGAGAATTTAGGAAGCTGGTATCACCTAGTTTTATGAAGTGGGGAACTCTTTTACCTAAGACTCTTTTTACAGAATTGATCAGAAAATGCTGGTCTGAAATCTGAACAAGTTATTCCAGACTAGTGAGTACTGGAAGCTGTGTTTGAGATTTTGAAAGGGACAAAAGACTCGTAATTTGTGTCCAGCTTATTTAGTAAGGCAGCACTAGACTGAGGAATGAGCCCAGGTTAATTTGTGTGTTATGTCACTTCACATGACAGCAAAGCCAGTGGCTGACACCTTCGAGGGACTGAGCCATGATTTCTGCACAAGAGAGAGATGATGTTGCTGGTGGAGGTGAGAGCAGTCACGCATCCATTTGCCAGTGGTTGGAGGACTGGCCACCTCATGAAGAGCGAAGACAAATAGCCACAGTGGTTTAACATTGACTCTATTAAAGTTCCTCACTTCTCTGGCAAATTGAGTTGACTTTCAGGACAATTAAACTATTTGTGCCTCCATCCAGTCTGTTCAGTGCCGTTAAATTCCAACACAAAATGAGTCTCATTTGAAGCAGCAGCCCTGGTAATGGATAGTGCAGCTCCTTGTAATGAGATCCTCTCATCTCATTTAATGCATTATCAGTGAGCAATCACAATAGTTAGCAATGCAGATAAAGTCTAACTACTGACATCTGAGCTAGCAGAAGAGGATGGGGCTTGCACACCAGAGCTGAAGTTTCAGGCTCCCTTAAAACTGAAGTCGACCCCTTCCTGCACAAGGATCAGCAGTCCCCAAAGAGTGTCATGTTTGTCACCACTCAGCCAGAAAAAATTCCCTTTGGACAACCACAAACCTCTGCAAGTAAGCATGAATCCAAGACCAAAGCTCTCACACAGCAGCTTCTAGAAGTAATCCTTCTGTTCATCCTCTGCTATAGCAAGAACATGCTGCTTTGTTCTGAGGGGCAGTCCCTAACTTATGGCTGGAGTCCAGAAAGCTGCAACTTCACTTGCTGCCATCTAGCACTGAGCTCACCCGCTCTTGGCTTTCAGGGAAGTCCAGCTTTGCTCCTCTTCCACAAAAAAAAAAAATCCCAGTATGGTCAGCAATTCCTTCAGAATAGTATGAGAAAGTTGAATAAGACCCCCTCCACGCACATATAAGGACCTCTACGAACATTTCTGCGTGCCACTTTGAGTACTACGTGTGTTTCTTCCATGTTGCCTTTTCTCACTGCAATTCAGAAGACCATCTCTTTCTTTAAAAACCAAACCAATCTCACACAGAGGAAGCTGACCAAAACTGGGCATGCCACCGCAGTTGCATTTTCCCCAGAGGAGAGGATGTGAAAGCAAACAAAACATGGCAGATGTTAGTTGTGGTGTTTAATGTGCTGCTGGAAGGTGTTCAGATCCTGTAGCGATGAGAGCTCAGAATTCTATAGTGCAGAAGCCAAACATTTCAAGATGAGCTTTTCATGTTGCTCTGTTTTGAAATACTTCAAGATGATGTGGCACAGAAATCATTTAGGCAAGAATAGATTTTCCCGAGCAAGACAGAATGATAAAACATTACACTTTGTGATATACAGCTGAAATTACGCCACCTGAAAGGGCAATATCTCATCTGAAACACTGAGTATCAAAATCATTTGATTTTTCCATCAAAATGAGAAGATGAAGAGCATTAGAGCAAAATATCTTCAGATTGAAATACAGGCTGTCTTGCATATACAGAGCATCGGAAATCACAAGTTGTCTTCATCTTTTCCAATCATTTTGAATTAACTAAGCAACTACCTCAGCTTATTTTTAAACTGTCGTGACAGACATGGTTAAATTCTCAGATGTTTTAAAAAACATCCTTAGTGAATAAAAAGGAAAAAACCCCACCAGCTCACAGTTTGTGCATGTTGCACTATATCATCATTTGACTTTAGGATGCTGGAGTTTGCTTTATCAGGATTTGACGCTATCTACTTGACTAAGCAGTAGCTCAAACACACAAAAATGTAATAAAACCACCGAAAATGTCATGCCTGTGAGCTTCAAAGCAGTACAAGACTTGACTAATTTGACACCCTTTTTACTCTTAAAGGAACTGCTTACCCATTGATTCATCTTCCATTCACCCGGGATCATCCTGTCACTACTGCTCAGAGCTGTAGTGCATTTCTCTCAGTGCAGTAAAAGAAAAAATTACAGATATAATAAAAAAAATCATGGCCTTCGCTTAAGGCTTCAGAGCTACCTTGTGGTCCTTGTCGAGGGGCTCATTAAAAAGGCGTTATGCTAGTGAGAGAGCAATAGCCTGCCTAGACAACAGGTTTGCAAAGGTGGGGGGCAGTTAAATGAGAGAAAAATTCCTTCCTAGGAAAAGCAGTGGCAGAGACTGCTTTATACTTCTTGACTCACGGCTTTGACTCAAGCACAATGTCACAGCCGATGCACATCGGACTGCTCTTCCCAGCTGGGGCCATTATGTCCCCAGGGAGAGAAATCGTGCCCTGGGAGTTGGGCAGGGGTTGCCTGGTGCCTCTTGCGCAGTAGATACAGGAGATACATTGCTAGCAAATAAACAGACCACCAATCTTCCTGGCAAATGCGGAGCCATATCCAACCCGGGAATATCCTGAAACTGTGCTAAGGACAGGGGGTAACACAACCAGAGTGGTGTTCCCTGCGCTCGCCAAGAGCTTTCCTCCAATAAGCCCCATCTTCTGTGAACTAATGGCATGAGCTGTGGAAAACTTTAAGGAGAGAGCCCACATCACCATGAAATCGTGCTCCTGTTGTGGCAGCATACCCCACACCAGAGTGGAATTCCAGAATCAGAGTCACAGAACCATTTTGGTTGGAAGAGACCTTTAAGATCATCAAGTCCAACCACTCACCCTGCACTGCCAGGTCACGACTAAACCACGTCCCTCAGCACCACGTCTACATGTCCGTTAAATACTTCCAGAGATGGGGACTTCGCTGCTTCCCTGGGCAGCCTGTTCCGATGCTTCACAACCCTCTCTGTAAAGAAGTTTTTCCTAATATCCAGCCTAAACTTCCCCTGGAGCAATTTGAGGCTGTTTCCTCATGTCCTGTCACTTGTTACTTGGAAGAACAGACCAACCCCCACCTCGCTACAGCCTCCTTTCAGGGAGTTGTAGAGCACAATAAGGTCTCCCCTCAGCCTCCTTTTCTCCAGCCTAAACAACCCCAGTTCCCTCAGCTGCTCCTCATAAGACTTGCTCTTCAGATCCTTCACCAGCTTTGTTGCCCTTATCTAAACAAGCTCCAGCACCTCAATGTCCTTCTTGGAGTGAGGGGCCCAAAACTGGACACAGTACTCACGGTGTGGCCTCACCAGTGCCCAGAACAGGGGAACAATCACTGCCCTGGTCCTGCTGGCCACACTAGTGCTGATAGAAGCCAGGATGACATTGGCCTTCTTGGCCACCTGGGCACACTGCTGGCTCATATTCAGCTGCTGTCAACCCATGCTCCTAGGTCCTCTTCCACCAGGCAGTTTCCAGCCACTCTTCTCCAAGCCTGTAGCGTTGCAGGGGGTTGTTGTGACCCAAGTGCTGGACCCAGCACTTGGCCTTGTTGAACCTCATGCCGTTGTCCTCGGTCCTTTGATCCAGCCTGTCCAGATCCCTCTGTAGAGCCTCCCGACCTTCAAGCAGAATGACACAACCACCTAACTTGGTGTCATCTGCAAACTCTATCCCCTCATCCAGATCATTGATAAAGATGTTAAAGAGAACAGGCCCCAAGACTCAGCCCTGAGGGACACCTCTTGCGACCGGCCGCCAACTGGACTGAACTCCGTTCACCACCGCTCTCTGGGCCCGGCCATCCAGCCCGTTTTTTGTCCAGCAAAGAGTGCATTCATTCAAGCCATAAGCAGCCGGTTTCTCCAGGAGAATGCTTTGGGAAACTGTCAAAGGCTTTACTAAAGTCTAGGAAGACACCGTCCCACAGCTCTTCCCTCCTCCACTGAGCAGGTCACTTTGTTATAGGAGATCAATTCAGTGCCACCAGCTGCTGATATTAAAAACAAAACAACAAAACCCAAAACATAACGAAACAAGTTGCCAAAGCCCAGGATGTTATTTAGATACAATAAGATTTTATAAAATTGCTTATTATGGCTCTTCTCTTGCTGGAGCCTTTAGATTTTAAATGCTCTAGCTTTTCCGTGGAAGCAAGAAGGCAAGAAAACTTGCTATTTTTTTCCTTTTCCTTTCTTTTACTGAAGGCAGTGTGTCTCCTCTCCAAGTCACATATTGCTTCACTCATTTGGAATTCAGCAAGCAGATCTGCAGTAGCATTCAGGTTCCTTTTTCACGTTGAATTTAGGATGACAGGGACAGAGGTATTATTTCATAAAAAATTAAAGAGAGCAGAAATAAGCAGTCAAAATTAGCATGCAAAGTGGAAGCTGTTTTTTCATGGGCGAATATTAATTCTACAGAAAAGGAGTAGAAGAAGTACTATTAATAAAACAGGTTTTCCTTTTACACAAAGACATTATTAAAGTAAGAAGCTGTTTGAAAAAATCCTCACCAAATATACCTGACAAAATATCCGAGCCTTCTTTCTTTCTTCATGTTTTCTTTTTTTTTTTTTTTGTTGTTCTTTCCCCTTTAAGGAAATTCTTTCCTTTCCTATTCTTTTGGTGTCACATCTGTGAGGATATTTGAGTTGTTTCTTTCAATATATTTCAGGTAGCTGGCAGCATGTGCATTGTGAACCAAATTAAGGTCCAGGCAGATGACATGAAGGGCTAAATAAAAGGTACTGCACATCAGGGAAGAAGTGGGAGAGTACCTGGCGTCGGAGCTGGTGCCTGGGGACAGCTCTGTGGGTGCAGGGTGGGATCTTTGCCAGTCCCCCACCCTGCGTGGGGTCAGGTTCATCACTTCCTGCATCACGAGCGGCTCTGTCCGCACGCCCTGTCACCTGTGCAGAGACTCCGGGCCCCGCCTGGCCTCTAAAATGAAAAATAAAGAATAAAAGCAGTGAAGCAGGGGGTGAGCAGTGCAACAGTGCCGAGGAAGAGGCTGTGGGACTCTCACCCTGTCTGTGATTCTTGTGAAGGGCTGCGCCTTGCTCTGGGAAGGAAACTGCAGGTATTTCATGGGAAAATCACCTTTTTGGAGGAAATAGCAGCTCATACCCCTATGCCAATTCATAGCGAATAGCTCCTTAAGATGGCAGATGTTAAAAAAAAAGCTGCCTTTTTTTTTTTTTTGTATCTGTTCTCTCCTTTTGACACCAAATATAATTTAAGTGATAAGAAGACACAATAAGGACAGGTATGTCTGCGGGCATGTGAAAGCGTACGTCTCAGCTTCTCAGGCTGCAACGCAGCCAACAGACTGAGCAGCCCAGCGGGCGGGAGAGGATTAACACATCAGGAGCAAAATGTAGTGAAAAAGCATTTTTTTCCCCCTCTTGTCCATGCTGCCTTCCTGAGAGAGGGGAGAACTGGGAAAGGGGGAACACGCTAAAGAGCGCGTGTTGTACCAAGTGTCATACGGCATCATTAAATTGCAGATGTGCCAGCAGATAATTTAGATAAAGACCAACAGGCACAAGGACCCACAGAAGCGTTATCAGCCACGACCCCAAGGATGACAGGTTGTTACCACAATTTCCTCGGAGGCTGCAGCTGTGAACTCCCATTTTCTTTTATTTTTCACCCTCCCATTCAGCAACCTTCAGAAACTGGAGTTTAAGTCTCTTTTAAGTTGACGTGCTACAAAGGAACCAAAAGAAAGCCTCAAGGGGAAGATATTGGCTTTAGCTATTTGATGCAGCTTTTTACATTGCTATTCTACGCCCAATTCTGAGAAAATGAAATCCCTTTATCCTCCGATTCCCCACCTAATCAAAACTAGGCTATTTTATCCAAATAGCCAAGCCACATTGCTTAACGCCTGCATCGATTTCAGCCCCGGGAGAGACAGATCTGAAAGATTTTCCTTGAAAATCTACTCAGAAAGTCAGAAAGAAAAACTAGTCAGAAAGGAGAGCAATTTCTGCTGCTGCTGTTATGAAGCTCTGCCTTTGTCACAAATTATTACTCTTCCCACCAAGAAAACAAATAGTGCAGCAGCATGAGGAGGGACTGCGGGAATGCAGGCAACAGCCATTGAGTATTTCAGTTTTCCTGGAGATCTGCATCAGGAGCATGGAAGTGTGAGGATCTCTCACTTCTTACAACTTCCCTTTCAAACATAGCCTATCGGACTGGCAGGAAAGACCAAACACTCTGCATCTCCTTCAGGGATCACCATCACACAGAGAAAACAATTATTAAATCAATGGATAAGTCAAAAGCTACAGCTTGTTTTTCTTTTACAAGTGTCAACTCCAGAGCAGAAGTTCACAGCTGGCAAAGCTGATTGTGGAGCACAAATGAAGAGCGTTTTTTTGTAGCTGTCCTGCCAGTAATAAGCTGTGGAGAACGCAACCCTTCAGCTCCCAACATCACGCAATGAAACCTGGCTGTCATTACACAGTTGGGTCTCTAGTTGGGTCTTTCTAGAGAAAAAGAGTGGATTTCAAAATCGTTTCAACTACAGGATGAAGCTGTTCAATTCAGTCAGAGATTGATTTGGAGGATTCACTGTGCAAATGAAATACTGTGCCTGGGGGTTTTTGTTTACTTTCTAATACCTGTTTTAATATGTATTCCTAACATTTCCTCACAGGCTGCTCTGTCCTGCCTTTTGCTAAAACAAAAACACAGGCTGCAGAAGTGTTATCTAGCCTTCGACGCATACAAACTCTGAAACTCTTCTGAACCTCATTCCTGCAATCTCAAATCTTCACAACATCAGATACAGTTAGACCTACTCTACCAGCACAGGTCCTGCTAAAGCCCACAGACACTTCTAAGAGCAAGCCCTAACTCAGGCCACTGGTCTCCAGGAATTCCAGATTAAGGTTGGGCTTATACCTTACCCTGAGCTCTGTCTTCACTCTTATGACTCCCAATACCTGTAAAATGAAATGTATCACTGCCAATTCCCCACAAAGGGAAGAAGGCTCTCCACTAAGCAGGGCTTACCTGCTTCTACTTTCCCCTCAATCTCCTCTTAAATCTCACCCTGAGCATCAAGGTTAACTGTAATGTGCTCACGCTGGCAAGCCAACTCCTTCTGAACACTGCCTTACGCCAACTTATCTTTACGTGCCGGCAACAAACGAAGCAGAAATAATGGATTTTTTTTTTTTTCAGCAGAGCGTCCCAGAAGACCTTGCGCAAGGTCCGTGTCCCATGCTGCCCAAGGAGATGCCGTTGCGTTGCCATCCCCTGTTGCAGTTACTCATGCTTTAGTAAAGGCAGGCAGGGCCCTGAGGTTTTCTCTAAACAGAGATGCAAAGATGAATTTAATGCTTCAAGAAACAGAGCTGGTGGTGCAGAAAGCCACCAATTACTGGATTATGATTTGCTTTGGAGCTTTGCTGGCCAGGCCCTCCATGAAGGCATTGATACTTAGGCTTTTCTCTTTCATTCTTTTGGGTGGAATTATTTGGTTGGTTGGGTTTTTTTTTATTTGTTTGCTGATAAAAAGGTCACACAG
The DNA here is from genome assembly GCA_009769605.1 of Bucorvus abyssinicus. NCBI lineage: Eukaryota > Metazoa > Chordata > Aves > Bucerotiformes > Bucorvidae > Bucorvus > Bucorvus abyssinicus. The sequence goes on along the minus strand of CM020031.1, from coordinate 6,622,388 downwards.
TCCTGTCTCCTATTTTCTCATCTGAAAGGTTATTGAAAGGAATCATCTCGGTTTTGCCCTTAGTTAACCCCAAAGGAATGAGAAGATTCTGGTAATGTTATGAAAAACTTCATCCCGTTGAATTTTGAGCAAAATGTATCAGGCCTGTTTTGACAGTCATTTTTAGGATCTGGGTTTGCTTCCAGTTTCAGCTGGTTGTCAGTATTTCTGGGACTTGATCCAGAGCTCTGAGCATCATGGTAGCTATTACCAAGCCCAAGAGCTTTCGGATCTGGCATGCTTTGCCCCAAAAGACCATTGCAAATCCATCCTCAGAGCCATTAACCTGCCCCAGGTGCTGCAGCTGCAAACAGCCCCAGAACAGCTCAAAAGCTTGCCGGGAAAATAGATAAGCACATTGAAGGGTACCTGCATAAATGATGGGGAAACATCAGCTGATCTCAAAGGGAGCATGATCAGACCTGAGGATGGTTGCGTGAAGTAATATGTGATTTCCCACTTTCCTGCATATTCTTCATTTCTATAACAGCCCTCCCCCTTTTATCACTTACAAGCTGGCTATTAAATTGTAAGGCTGGAAAAATAGTCAATGTTCTCCACTTACCCCACTGAAAATGCTCAGAAATGGCAGAGCTGCCCACTGCTGAAGTCTACATAGCAGCTCCAGACAGAAGTCGGACACCTGTGAGAGGAAGGTCTGTTTTCTCAGAGTGAGTAAATCACTCCAACGTATTGTTCAGCAGCCAGGCTAACTCTGAGCCACGACAATGCATTTGGATCTGCTGGGGAAGGCAGAGGTTGCTCTCAGCCCATCCCTGTGCACTGACACATCAAGTAGCAGCAGCCTGTTGTGACTTCTGAAACAGCAGGAACCTTTCTGTGAAAGACAAAAAAAGACATCAGCCAAAAGATGAGGGATTCCTTGCCCTTCTCCCCACACACTCAGCTTGAGAAGGAAACTGAGTCACTGGTTGCCGGTTCTGCAGTCAGCCCAAGCAGCCTTTTGGTCTGGATCATCACAACCCCAGCATGGCTTCCTTTAAGGGAAACACAGATCACTCTCCCCTTCAGTTGCTTTTGGCACCGCTAAAAACATCTTTGTCAAACACTGGCTAAAAATATCCTTCAGCACCTGCACCTGTATTCTTCTATTTCTCAAGAAAATATTTTTTTTCAAGTTCCTGCATAGACAAAAGAAAGCAAAAACAACAGGGGAAACAAAAGCATTATTGAAGATGATTACAAAGGAATCTTAGTTAATGAGCTCGTAGCATACATTATTTTCTCTGTTTGGCATCTTATTAATACACTAGATACTTATTACTCTAAAACACCAACAATTTCCAAAGTTCGTGTTATGCACTGCTGTGCATCTGCTGGAAGGTGCTTTGTACCCGAGAAACCGAGTCACCACTGGGGTTGCTACGGCAAACAAGCTTTTCTATCGGTCAGGAAAAGAGAGTGCTGTATAAATACCAGGTAATTACTCAGAGAAGTAACAATGCTAGAGCAAGATCAAAACTTGAAGTAGCTTCGCCAAGTGTAATGCAGCCATGCTCCTTTTCCACAGTTAATGGAGAGCTGTGACTGCAGCATATTCAATTTTTTTTTTTCCAAGAGCTACTCTTCTAGACTAAAATGCAAACTGTGCTTTCACTCGCATTGCTGTAAATGCAAACTAATTTGAGTGACTTTGGTGACGTTATCCTGACTGCCGTAACCTGGACTGTAATCCACTCTCTTCACTGCATGCCACCCCACCACAGCTGCATGCTCACACAACTCCCCTGAAGGTTACCAGACCCTAACATGTGCCTTACAACTTTCAAAAGGTGTTTGACCAAATAGTCTTTTTACCCCACTGCAATAAAGCCACTCGGAGTTTTCAAGGCACCCAACTTCCCAGCTAACCAATTAGATGACCTTTCTGAAATTTTTATTCAAGTAGGTGGTTCATAACAGCATGGCATATATGAGACTATTGAGTAGAATCAGTTTTCCACTCTGTATTTGGGAGAGTTTTCCTTTACTACACCTTACCTGAACTGGGTAACTGTATGTCGTGCAAGTACTCTGCCCGTGGGTTCACCGGGCAGAATCAAACCAGGACGTGCTGCATTTCTCAACAACAAGGACTAAATGACAGCTGCTAAACAGAACAGTGAATGATGAAACCCTCACCCACTAAAGCATTTCTGACAGGTCCCTGTGGTCTGAATATTGGCCTCATGCTGCCCAGTATCTCCGTCCATGATTTAGGGGGAAAAAAGAACACATCAGAATAACAAGAGACGTGTCACACATGATGTATGACACACATGCACAGGGCGACACAGAAATTGGTTGGACAATAAATAACAACAAAGCCTAGTCAAGTAAATCCAGTGAAAGGCAGCTGTTAGTGGAGACGTATTTTATGTTGCCCCACTGAATTCATAGTTAAAGTGAGCTACTCTGGATTCCCAGCCAGGCAGCTGCAAAGAGACCCTCCTGCTTCTCCCATCTGCTGGTTCTTCTCATCAAACGGCAGATGTGGAAAAGGTCAAGAGACTCAGCTCTCCACTGCTGGTGCTGTGCTTACCTTCTATCCCACGGTCTGGAGGCTGCAAGTGTGAACTTCAGAGCGTCCAGCTGGGAGAAGGGGATCAAGTGAGGAGACGGGTGGTAGATAAAAAAGACTGGGAAGTGAGGACAGACTTTTCATAGCCCTATCAGAAAGTCAGAGGAGTGCCTAAAGACACTAAAGAAACAGTGTTATCTGATTAGGGGTTTGTTTATTAGTATTCATGAATAAAAGAAAACAGAACTTTGCCCATCATACTTTTAAATTAAAACTTTTTCTGTTGTTGAGAGAATACACGCAATTGATTTCTTTAGCCTAATCCTGGTTGTCAGAAGCCCTTTCTGATTGATGTGGCTGTTTAAAGGCTGCATCCAACCATTACAGTACACAGCTTATTGCATGAAATTTTCCATATAAACCTCCCAGTCTGCCACAGGCTATCCAACACGCAAAAAACCCCCTTCTCTCGACCTTCATGAACCAACAGGCACATCCTCACTAAAGTTATGTGAAAAGTTAGTTTTTGTCTTCCTACAAGCTGTTGTTTCTCACTGTAGAACAAATGATGCCTCAGCATCTTAAAGAAACAGAGGTATATGGCAACAGATACTGTTGCCATGAACTTTAACCATTAAAGTAGGAAAGAATTTAATAAACCAAAGTTTCTGAGTCTTGTTACCTCATTACAGTTTTGTCTCAGCACCGAACAGTCACTGAAGTATTTCCCATCGCTACATAATCTTCAGGCTACTTCTCCCAGTTTTACAGATGACAAAGCACAGAACTGAATAGCTTAGGTAGCTGCATAAATCACTGCACACTTATTGTCCCACAAAAAGTCTGCCACTGAATCAGAAATCAAGTACCAGCCCTGCCATGTCCCAGTTTCTCACAGCCTGATGGGGGCAGGGGGGAAATACTCCCAAAGGAAGGCCAGGGCTTGCAGCCGATGCACCTAGATTTCACTGCTTTTGGGTGAGCAGAGGATGTTGATAGACAGTGGCTGCTGATGAGGTCATGTACATTCAACAGTGCTCAACAACAATAAGGAAGCAGAGCAGTGAAAATTGTCAGCCATAAAGAAAATATGTATACACACAGATATATATGCAGAATTTCTATTTATCTAGATTTCCATATTTAGTATGAAGCCACAATAACGGGCTTCATGGTTCCCACATCTTCATGTGTCCCTTTCTGTGGGCAGTTTCCCTATAAATGGAAAAGATGAAATTCTTTATATTCAAGCCTGTACAATTGCCTCCAGGGTTAAAACCAGATAAAGAATTCCCCTACATTTTCGGTCATCAACTAGCAGGTGTAATTCAAACTCGTGCTTACAGGGATCAGGGAGAAGGTATGTCCATCTGTCTGCTCACAGACATTTATAATCTTTCCCTTCCAAGTTTTTTTTCTGAGCAGACCAAACAGCTACAAACCAACGGTCCATTTATGACCCATTTTTGGGCTCAGTAATGCAAAGTTCAGACCTTTCATAACTCAGGAGAGAAAGCATGTATGCATTTTCAAAGAGAATATACAATAATGCATGGACTTGCAGAACCAAAGGGAGAACATTGACTGTAACTTCCAATTTTGTTCATCCCACTGCTTGACGCCCTTCTGTTTGTGTTTGCACAGGTGTTTGTTCAGGGAAACGGGCTGTTTTAGGGAAGAAGGAACACAGCTGTAAACCTCCAGGATGTCCTGAATGGTACATCCACAGCTGACAAGAAACAGGCAGAGCATCCAAGTTCTGGAAATCTTTACAGTGTGGCTTGTGGAGATGTCAGCTTGTGTGGCACAGAACAGGGCTGAGCCCCCACTCTAAACTGGCCTTGAGTTCATCTCCTTGCCCCGAGTATTCCAGAGAGCACCACGCCCTTGAGTCCTCTGCACTGCACAGCACAAGACCCCTTTTGGGCTTACCAAAGGCCAATATCAACAAAATTTAATCTAGCCAAATTAAGATTTCTTTGTTTTTGCATTCTTCAGGCATGGTTTGAGCTTTCCACCCCATTTTCCAGGTACGCTCCTTCTCCAGCTCTTCGAGCTTTGCAGCTACAAGGAGAAAACTTCCGAAACGCTTCCCTGCACGTCTTTCCGCTGGTCGTAAATGCTAATGCATTATATAACCCCACCGTGTGCTGAGGGACCTTTTACATTATTTAAAGGCTGTCAGTCAAGTGTGAACCTTTCCATTGATTTACCATTCACTTCGCATCCTTTTCTGGATGCATTAGGCAGCTGCAACTAGCGACTGGTATTGAAGAATAACAGTTCCATTTGTTTGAATCTGACATAGCGCTGCTCACTTTTGCAGCCCATATAATTCTCCTTACTGTGGTTTGTGTGACATTAATGACAAAATAAATAATTCAGCACAGTTTTCACCCAAATGTAGCCCTGTCAGAGACTAATATACAATCTCTGCTAGCTTATTTAACGGAACAAGCCACTGAATTGTACTTTTAAAGGCTGAAACTCTCATTTTAATGGAATTTGGTTGCAAATCTCCCCTGAGACTCAACGGTAACTAACAGGTAATCTCCTTGCCTTCTCATTTAGCCCTTGCATTTATGCTCCACACCCACCCAGCAGGTCTGAGCCTTCTCACCCTGCATATCTTACAAACCAGGCTGGAATTTTATGAAGCTGCACTTAGCTTGAAGGGACCATGAGCTGAAGCTGAACACCATCAGGGATGTCTGCGCATGTCTCGCAACAGGAGAAAACAGAACACTTCTCTAATGAGACCTGGCAGCAAGACTCTGTGAAAGAAACCACTCGTGGTTCTGACTTTCAGGACGGTGGGTTCAGTGACGAATCCAGCCACCCCAAGCGTTTGAGGAAGTCTGCTTAGCTACAGGAGCAGTTTAACAAGATCACTATTAAAAAAAGAGAAGGGAAAAAAGAAAAAGCACTACTTTTTTTTGACATTCATGACAAAATTTCCAGTAACTTCGCTGAGGCCAGGATATGACTCTTACTGCCCATACCCCTAGTCCTTCTGCTGGGTTCTTTTTCTCGGTTTCTCATGCGCTGATTCCTACTTGCCCTGTGTTCACTAATGCTGTCCCTGAGCTGCTGTGCTAAAATTGGTCAATAGCTGTACTGTTTCTGCATAAATGAACACTCCTACCAAGAAAACACTTGCAGCTTACAGTGCTGCTTTCCCCGAGAAGTGTATCAGCTCCAAAATGATCTCAGGGTTGCATTTGGATCAAGACATTTATTTCTTCATGACTTTATGTTCACCTCCTGTTCTTTTTCTTTCCAGGCACACCACTTAATTTGTCTGTAAGCAACACACTCGGAGATGGCAAATCCATCATGCCAAATTATTCTCCCCTGGAGCAGGGTCCGTTTGATATTCAGATTGGCTTTTCATTTATCCTGGGTCTGCAAAGTGATTTTGCTTTCTTTCAGCTTCAACTTAACTAAACTATTGGTATCCGATTTTTGATTTTGCAGAATTGAACTGTCTAGACTGCTATCCAGGGTGGTTTTCCTCATGTCAACGGAGTCTGTTTTTCTTGTTTTGCAATTACAATTGCTGTTTGGAAAGATCACAGTGTGCATTAGGTAGGTGATAAAATAAAGCCTAATGAATTCTCATGGAGAGAGAAATCATTATAGCTTGTGATTTCAAAATCACGAATGGCCCATTTCCTTCAAAATAAGATAACAATGAATAGATTTCATTTTAAAGTATACTTTAAGTAAAATTGCTAATGCTTTCCTTGGAGATGGAAATTGTGCACCAGGAAAGGGATGCTGCTGCCCTCAAAAGCAACTGTGATTAAGAGGGAGTGAGAGACATGTAAGGTATGTATTTGGGTTTTACTTCCCCAACCCTGACTAAGACAACTCTAACATACCAATCAGAAAGTTTCTTACAGCCCAGGTCCCTTTGCAGCCCACAGTTCCCTTGGGAACCCCTTCACTGCCCCGCTCCAACTGTACTTTAGCCTCTTTCTTGTTCTCTCAGCACAAACCCTAGACCTAAAAATAACCATAACTCATCCATAACCATACAGTGGCTCCTGTATCATTTTGCAACAAGATGTGTCCAGAAAACACTGGCTCCTTTACAGAAATAGGCTGTTTTAAACTCCTGATTAGCTAAACAATGACAGCAGTTGAGATGCTACTGATTTATTAAGCCCAAACCTAGAGTTTAACATGAAAAGGCTTATTTGTTTTGTCCAATAGCTTGCACAGAGTGAAATGTAACTATCAAACTGGAAGATAACTTACTAAATGAGATGCAGATCTGGTAGCGTGAGAAATCACTGCTCCATTCCTTCAATGAGTTACTTTACTGAAGCTAAAAACCCCAGGCAAACCCCACATGCTTAAGATACGCACAGTTAATTTATTCACATCCTCCTTGCAAACAAGCTCACATGATTCTAGGGCTCAAATCTCATTACCCTTCATATTGCTCTAAAACAACCAAACTCGCAGATTGGACAAACATGCATAGGTGAGGTTGTCATCAAGTAGGTGACAGTCACTGATACAGCAATGGTCAATCTAAATCTGCAAAATGTTCCCCATCCGGAGGGGACTGGCACCTGAGAAATACCAGCCTTGGCTGACGAGCCCTACTCCATCTCTGGTAACCGTTTCCCTACACAGTTAAGCTCAGAGCAAGCACCCTCATATCCAGGGGTGGATCCTGCACTGCGTGGCCTAGCTCCACGTAGCCTTCCTGCCGGGCAAATATACCAGCCTAATATACCAGCTAGAGAAAGCGGCAGCACTTAAACTGACACCGCGGGGACATCAGCGCTGGTCTCATAATAATATCATCGAAGTGGCCTCTTTGTGTAAATGATGCAAGAAACACATTGCAGCCAGGCAGAGAACAACTGATGGCACAGCAGAGCTCTTGCAAAGGGCTATGTTCCTGCCTACACGTGTGGTCTGCAGTCTGATTTGCTCAGTACCATCTTTAGTTTGTCCATTTAGTTAAATTACGTGCAATACTTACAGAGGTATACGTGGGACTGACCTGAATACAGATGAATTACTTAGGTCTGGAGTTACAGCAATGGCACTGGGAAATGAATTCCCAGGGCTTGCACATAGCGGCGCGGGGGGTGGGTGGGTGGGAAAAGAGAAAAAAAAATCACTGTTGCCTTTTGAGTTCCTGATATTTTCAGCTTCTAAAAGCATTACTGGAGTTAACTTTCTGCACTAAACTTTATGATAGGAATAAAGTTCATTACAAATAAAAAAGCGTACTCCCCAGCATAGCAGCCCTGCTGTCATATTTGAGGTACCTCCCAAGGCAGAGATATTCCAGATTAGAGAGAGCTTTCCTTTGAACCATTATATTTCTCATTTCTGTACGCCACGGCAGACAGGAGCAGCCGGATGGGGTCCTTTAGACGCAGTGCTGTGCTGTTAAGTGGGTTGACTGCATTCAGCCACGCAGCAATTCCCAGTGACCCCATAAACCGCAGCCTAGAAAGCACTGACCAGTGCCAGGTGTCATTTATCACAAACTGCAGGAACTGGTGACTTCCACTTGCACCTCAGTCCTCCTGAGGAAACGGCCAGGACAAAGAGGGAGGGAAAGGCGGAACTCACCACAGGCACTGACTCTGGAGCAATAACCGTTTTGCTCCTGTAAAGCAATTGCTGTGGGAGTTTGAAGCCTGAAATCTGCTGTGCTTTAAGCCTGACAATGAGAAGAATTTTGTTGCTTTGCTCCCAGCTCTTCCACCCAGCTGGGGCCTCAGCACCCCAGGTTTTCCTCTTCATGCCTCGCTTTCCCTTGCCTGTCAGCTTTGGGGCCGGGGAGGAGCGGTGATGACTCTTTTTAAGCCCATGTGCCAGCTTGATCACAAAGGTCAAGACAAGTCAGGGATCTCATGTGAAGGTTTGGCTCCTTTGAGAAGATGCTCTTTAAAACCAGCATCCCTCGCACCAGCTGAACAATTAAATGCTCACAACCCAACCCACCACTCCTGTCCCGCAGCGCTGCAGGCTGCGGTGGCAAGCAGGGCACAACCTCCTCGCTCACCAGCATATTCAGAAGTCTCACTGCCAAACCCACGCGCACCTCCGAGATACTCCAGGTGGTTTTGTCAGCAAAGCAGAATACTAGCATGAATAACAAACCAACGCGGTCAAGGACAGTGAAGAGCAATCAGCACAGCCAGCCCTGCTCTAAATGCTACCAGAATATTTATAACCAGAGTGTTTTGCCCAGGGAGCTGCAGCCTAATTTAGGCTCCTGTTTCCTGCTTGCTTTCCTCTCCCCAAACACAGGATAGAAAACTACATCATTAATCTCCAGAGTCTCATACTTCTATTGTCATGATCTTGTATTTCTCTTTCCCTGTAGACAGAGTATCTCCCACTGCACGGAGCAGCTGACCAGGTCACCTTTGCTGGCAACACTCGCACTTCACAGGATCAGGCCCATTACAATGAATAAATCACTGTCTGTGAACACACTTCAACAAGATTAGTAAAAGTGGTTTCACACAATAGGCTACCCAGCCCCCGCTGTATCCCCCCATCTCGGTTTAAGAGTGGCTCCTTTCAGATTTATTCCTCCTCCTTCACAGGCATTTTCGCTAGACCAGAAGTCAGTCCTGCTCAGCACAAGAAATTGTGCTGCCCCTTTTATCCTCCCTGAGCTCAACCAGTACAGTGCGGTGCACTGGCACAGATATCAAATACAAGGGGATTTTAGGAAATTAACTGGCAGCCGCGAGGCTACGGATAAGGATTTTCATCAAAATCATAACCAGATTTGAAGTGATGTGAAGATCCTGGCAGACACAAGCACAGGCATGCAGAAGTTGTACAGCTCCTGCCACGCTCATTTAACTCGATGCAGCCTCTGCCTGAGTTACCACAAGGGTGGAAAGGAGCGCACAGCCTGACCATGCACCCCCGCCTATGGCATCTTGCTCAGTCTGAGAGAAGGATGTCCCAGAAATGGCCCACATCCCTCCGACACAGCCTCTGACCCTCCGACTCTGTGGCCTCTGTGCTTTCTGAGATGCCTGTCCCCTTCAGAGGGGCTTTTCATGCCCTGTCTTTGCTACAGCTTCAAGAAACGCTGCATCTGCCTGACCCTAGAAGATGAGATTGCTGGGCTTCTCTCAGCTTGCACCTGGGAGGAGCACAGCTCACTTCCTAGCCACTGGAGTAAACGCCTTCCCTGCCTGCAACCAGTGATGCACGTCATACAGAGGAACAGTGAATTAAGGACTTCACCAGTGCAAGCGTGTAATTGCTATTAGTGCTAATGGGAAAATTAGCTACTTCGAAGATGCTCCTTTAGACAGATTTTGTGCATTACGTCGAGTTAGGTGAAATGTTGCAGGACAGCATTTTATTAATGAAAAAAACCACAGAGCTGATTGTCTGAAACCACCGACCATCACTGGCACTGGAGCGGGAAAAACGGTCAAAATGGTCTCAACTTGTATTTTTTATTACTCAAGTCTAAGTAAAAGGTATTGAAAAGCCCTCAATACTGCCAACAAAAATCAAACCTAAAAGGAAAGGATTTTTACTTTTGCCAGCTAACAAATAATTCAATTACTCACCCGGCACTAACGTAAGGGCAGAGAAACAGAGTGTTCCCTGCCATCGGCATGAAGGAGGTTTAGGTAGGTAATTCCAGCAGCACCGTGGAAGTCCCTCCACATAAATCTTTGTGGCATTAATGAGGAAATGAGGCATCAATAATAAAAGAAGTTTGGGAACGGTTCCTTGGCTCCATTTCAGGATCTCAGGAAAAGACATCTCAGGTTTCCCATCTCTGCCAGAGCAGGGCTTATGCATCGCTCACTCTTCAACTAGGCTCAGGGCTTGGGCGCCACTGCAGTATTTGAGAGGTCTTGTGGTGGCCCGTGAAGCAGGGAAATGTAAGCCCTTGCAAGCGACAAGAAGCACAAGTGTCATTTCCTTAGCATTCACAAATTTGGATGCCCTTAAAAGCTGTGCATGGAATTAAACACTAAAGGAAGGAAAGAGTTAACCATTCAGTAGAGAACAGATTTGCTCCCTGCAGCAAACACGCAAAGCACTTGACTCTGTAACATCCTCACCAAGTAATTGTGCGAAGGCTCTCGGTGTCGCAGCTATTGTTTCATCTCCTTATCGGCCCTGCACACTGCCGCGGGCTCTGAAGCTCTTCCCCGGGAGGGCTCCCCCCGGGATGTTCGCACACATGCAGAGCCCCATTAAGATGAAAGTGCTCCCAGCCTCTGCCCATCTTCCTGCGAGTTCTCTCTGCAGACTCGAACCACGTGCAGCAAAGGAGTAGGTTGTGCTTTTAAGTTAGAAAAGTAGCACTGCTGCTAGGGGGGAAGAAAAAGAAAAAAGGGGAAAAAAGGGAAAAAAAGAACCTGCCTGCTACTCCAGCGGTTGTTCTTCCCAGGAAAGCTCGTTCTCTAGGCCTGCTAGACCTAGAGGCAGGACCTGTTGGATAAATCGTTTCATGCTTTTCAGCAGCTGCTGCTACATAATCACACCAAGCTTGTTTACAAGTTATACCAAATATTGGTCTTTTTTTTTATATAAAAAATATCTCTCCAGCACCTAAAATGGGGAAAACGGCAACTACCTGGGGGTCTGACACCCACCTTTCTGAAATTTCTGTATGGCAAGGCTGCAAGGACCACCACCAATGGGAAGGTGGGGGCTCGACAAGCTGCAGTCAGAGAAAAGGACAGAGACCTGCCCGAGCACCTTCTCAGCCAGAGCTAACAGGGGAGGACCCCAGAACCCTGCACAGCTTCTCTTGACCAAAACCTGGGAGAACTATTTTTCCTCATTCTGAAGGGAAATAATTCATTTGAAATTTTGTGGTGGGTACAAGAGCTTTTGGTACTACAATGTATTCTATTTTTTAAAGGTACCTGAAGAAGACTACAGCCCCAAAAATAGCAAAAAATTTCTGTCTATGCTGTAATTCATTTTGGTTCTTGATGGCTCTTCCTTTTGGCCTACCAACGCTCCTCATTTCTGACCATCACAATTTCTAAAGAACTTCTGATTATGCTTGAAACCTTCAGTAGCACATCAAGGGAAGATGCATCTGGCCACCTGGATCTCCGATTAACGCATCTACATTATGAACACTCCAGCACTTTTCTCGACCAGATTCTGCGCTCTTTCCTGCTCGATAGATATCAGTCCATATCCAACCTGGACAGCACAACTTCTCCCATGTCTCTCTAAGACCACTGAACTCAGAGAAAAGTTGAGCTGACACGCTCCTTTTCTCCTCAGCTGAGTTTGGAGGGTGGTGACACGGCAGGTATTACTATTTTTGCCTTCCCAGTGCTATGATTCTTGGAAAGAAAAGCTTTGCAGTAGACTTAACCTTCGCGAGACTCCCAGAAGGTGTAACTGAAGCTTTCACGGTTCATTCATTCTTCCATCTCCCAGCCAGGCCCTTAGACATACTGATGAACAAAAGTCCTTGTGCAGCAACTATATGGCCTTTCCTTCATACAGGCAACATGCAGCTCTGGCTGCATCTGTCCTGGCCCCAGCTTGGTTGAAGGCTTGGCTAGAACTGGTCTGAGCAGCGCTGTGCCTCTCAGTAAATATCCACAGCTCAGCTACAGCAGAAGCAGTTGCAGCAGCTTATGCTGCCTGAGAGCTTGCTCTCCCAAAGTATTTATCCCACACTGGCTTTAAAAAGCATTTTGCAACTGCGTTGGCAGCTTGGGAATTTAGTTGCAAGCCTCTTGATATTGGGTGGTAGTTTTAATGAAAATTCCAGCTCCTGGGGAATGTAGGAATCTCAGATTTCATTTAAAACCAATTAAGACTTCTAATTGCAGCGGCAACCTGAGAACACCCAGCAAGAAAGTCCTAAAGGATGGAAGTCTGAAGGTAAATAAAAAGACCCTCTTCTGTCCCTGCCCAATTTTTATTTAAGAAAATGCTCTCAGGATTTTCAAACAAATGACATGGGAGGCTCGACTTGTACGTACAACACTTCATTTTAGAAACACTGATATTAACATAGCGGCTGGCAGGGAGAGAAGATAACAATTGCTTTAAGCATTAGTGATTACTTACTTTTATAATAATAATAAGATTAAAGCATTTTCACTGTAGCTTGGAGCAGGTGAAACACTTGTTTCGATAGCAGCCTTTAGAAACAGGGCTACACATGGCAGTTTGACAGCCAGGGAGAACTACCAGTTGCATCCCTTTAACATTTATATATCACTAGGGCATGAATTCAGCAGGGTTCAGGGATTACAGGGCAGCTCTGCAGTACCTAGAATAGAGGAAAAACACAGCACAAGTTTAAAAGAAAACCGGAACAGCGTGACTTACGGTGAGTTTAGCTCTGAAAATTAGTATCACACCCTTTCCTAAATCTTGAAGCCTGGGAGCTGGTCAGGGACAAAGCCTGCAGTATTTCTGATTTAATGGGAAAGGGTATGTCTGCTCTCACAAATCCAGCTGGCTTGCAGAGGAAAGGAATAAGGACGGCCAGAGTCTCGCATTCTAACTGTAAATGATGATTCTTTCTTCCAAATATTTTCTGGTTATTAAATTCAAGCTTAAAAGAGCAGTTTTCCTTATGTTTACACACCCACGCAGTTAATTGCAAGTAAAAGTATGTCTGTTTATGGCCAGAAGTGCTACCCCTGTTTGGGAGAAACAGGTTATTGTGAAAAATTCATGTAATTGGTTTCCATAGCCCAAAGCAAATCAGGAATAATTTCTTATAGCAGAGGAGCAGATTTATACTGAAGTGTCCCTTGAAATTTCTCATTCAAAGGCTGATGGCTCTAATGACTGCCTTCAAATTGCTATCAGTAAAAGTCTACGCAAAAATGAAATCCAGTGTGCAATTTGGCAAACAGCTGTACATTCACAGCCTTCAGCGACTAATCTAATCTGGGCTTTAATTTCGCTTTGTGTAGATTTGTAACGTATACAGGCTTGAGCTTAATAAGGCCATTAGCACAAGTAGATTTACTCAAGCCCGTAAGTGTTTGCAGAATTAAATCCTGCTTATAGTCAGCTGGCACTGGGCCAGCCCCATCCCTAACCAGTGTCGTACGGGCCAAAAGGCTACTTGCATTTCCCCCCTTCCCAGCAGGTTTCTTACTGACCCCCATGGTAGAGGCAACCCATGAGCTTGAAATCAAACTACCTCATCTGCATAGGCAGAGATACAAAACATCAGGTGCCGGCTAAGCCCAGTCCATGCCCGGACAGCTGCTCTGAGCAAAAATGGGGACCTGATCCCAAAGCCCAGGAGAACTTCCTTTTCCCAAAGCAACCGGCATTTGTACTGGTCCCTTCCCCGCCAATCCAGAGCCAAAGGGACGGCGGTGCAGGAGGAAGTGAATTGCCTGCTATTTCACTCCTGCTTCACCCACAGATGAGCCTTCTGAATTTAAAGTGGGGGACTGCCTCTGATTAAATTGAATCAAATGTGCGTGTTTAGGAGACGTTTTGACCAGCAAATCATTTTCCCTGTCAGATCGAAATACGACAATGATGATAACTCAAATTTTTGGAGTCAAATGGCTTTGGAAAGCTTTCCTGCCATTACACTCCGTGAATGTCAACGGGTCTAGCTAAGTGCGGGTGAAGACTGATGGCAGCACTTTCTGCCTCTCCTTCTCCCACCAGAGAGCTCTATGTAACATTGGCTGGCAGGTATGCCCCAAAAAAGGATGAAGGAATATGCTGTATATTATTCTTCAGATTTGCACTATAATTCAATTTATTTTTGCTTTTCCCATTAAAAACCGGTTGCAAAAGATACCGCTGTGAGTTAAACGCTGAATTAGTTTCCTTCTGAAATAAGAGATCTCCCTGAAATATTGAGGAGTCTAAACAGCTTCTCCAGATAAATTAATAACACTACCATTAGAAGAAAATTCAGAACAACATCATTAAAAAAAAACCCCAAACCCCTGTTTTAAAACCACAACTCACTGAAGTAAATGAGTGAATACGAATCTGGACTTTGAGTCTGGTTTTCAACATGTTGCTTCTCGGACGGGAGCCCCCAAAGTCTTCTGGTGCCATTGCAAGAAAGCCCATTAACCTGCCACCGCTGTCTCACCTAGCCTGCACCGTCCAGAGGTCTGTACCCCTTCGATTTACATTTTGAAGCCTCACTTTGCAAACATAAAAGCTAGAGCTGGTTTTGCTGTGTGAATCCCTTTGTCCATCTTCGAAACCGAGGCAGTGTGGCAGTTATGCTTAGCACAAAGCAACAAAACAGGTAAGGGAGCCCAGACACTGTATGTCAAGCTCCCATCCATCACTCCGTACCTTTGCCTTCCTATTTCTAGAAGTGTGGCCGTACTGACTCCTTCCCCGGCTTCCTCTCTGTTTATTATTTCCTTTCCAGGTGGGTATCAGGAGGAAACGATGGAGAAAGCAGAATGGGAGAAAGCGCAAAGGCACAGCACAGATCATACCCCTGCACTGTTCTGCATGGAGGGAGGAGGAAGGGGAAGAAAACCTGGGAAATAGCACAAGGCAGAATAAGAGGCTGGAAAAAAAATATCAGAGCTGGATTTGCTGGGTGAGAAAGGAATAAGAGAGCAGACTGAAAACAAGCCCCAAAAGAGCAGGTCCTGGAGGAATTTATTGGAAATGTGAACAAACTAAATATTGGTAAGAAAACAGCACGAGCAAAGGAACACGGTAAACAGGCAGTGTGACAACAAAAGAACACAGATGAGTCCCCGTATGGAAAAAAAGACAACAATTTTGCTGAAGGAAAATAGCAAAGACAGTTGACAAAAGCACTTTCAATTGAGAGCCGTGCTCACTGAAACCACTGGAAGCTTTGGCATTGTCTTAAATAGACACCGTACCAGATCCTCAGCCCTTGAGCAAATAACTGAGGGATGAACCAGGTGTGCAAACAGCCGTGGATGCTCTTATGATGTCTTTAGCAATGCAAAAATAATCCACGAAGTGGGATTTAAGATGCATCATTCCTGCCTAGTCATCACCATGCTCATTCACATGAGGAAAACTGGCCCAAATCTACCTTGTGGTCAGGAAATTAAGAGTTGGAATCAATGCCTATATGATCAATAAGACTTTTTGCAGGGATGGAAAACCTTAGGGAAATCCAGGTATCTGGATCTCTCTGGCACTGCAGTGATGGGGGAGGCACTTTGCTTTTGTTTTATCTGCAGTACACGTCTGTACAAAACAGGCATTTGATAGATGAGCTACTCAACGACTGCTTACAGGAGGGTCAGGAACAACTGATAAAATTTTAAAGAGTTTGGGCAGATGAAGGACCAGTTCAGTGCGGTATTGGTGAAGGCAGAAACACTCAGGAACCGCTGTTACTATTCAGTACCCACCAGTTAGCAACATATCCCTGCTTTGGTTTAATTTCAGACGAGCAACCTTCCTCAGGTGCCTTCTATCTAAGGGGAAGAGGAGTTTTTCCTCACCCCGTCACGGCACCTATCCTTACCTGCAGCATGAAAGCCTGCAAGACCAACGGACTTGCTAGACAAAGAGTCTGTGCAAAGGGAGAAACTGGATCTTTCTTACTGCAGACTGAAGAGGATGAAAGGATTTTCTACGTCTGCCTCTGGGGGATTCACCGCTGTAACCTGGCACACATTTTTCCATTTAAACTGGGTTTGTCAGTGCACGGCAGGCCCAGAGCAGACAGAATAACTAGAGTCACCTCTAAGCTATGTCCTGGACCACAGCCTCAAGCAGCCGGGAGGACTCCATCCAACACAGCTGCAGTCACCCTGCTCCCCTTCCCTGAGCACCATACACGTCACTGCTGGCTCTTGAGAAAGCTTTGCGGTACATGATATCCCCCCAGCATAAAAAATAGAAACAGAAATCAGACCCCAGGTTAAAAGTGTTCCGTTGCTCCTGTGATAGTCTTATTTATTAAAAAGAGTTTAAAAAAAAAAATCTCGTCTGCCTTGAGATTTCACAAGCAACAAATGCATCTGTGATGATACAGTAAGAGAAACCCCCAAGTGCTTCCAGAGTCAGAGAGATTGACAGACTTTTCCATGGCCTGCGGAACCTCAGCCCTCATTAAGGTCAAGCCAAATTACCTTACAAATAATTTAGCTACAACCTGCAGCTTCTTCATTCTGAATTGATAAAATTATGCAGCCATTAATCAGCTCCAGGTTTGGCCTTTGCTTTTGACATTCAGAAGGTAAACGGACCCCATGCTGGTCGTCTTATTGAGTTTCTCAGATAAATTCATACTAAAAAAAAAAAAAAAAAAGAAATCTCATTCCCTACTAAGCACTGATGATGCCTCATGTTTCATGAAAGACTGAACTCACCTTTTAATAAATTTGTTTGTAATGCGCCGATTTCGTTTTGCCTACTGCCAAGGAAGCAGATTTCTATTTGATGGGCTAGAAGGCATGAGATATTATTTATCACTGTACGAGCGGGTCTGTAGTTAGTTGCAAAGCCATAAATTTGGAAGACAGCACAGCAACTGATCTTCAGTTAATTTCCTGGAGAGTCTAAAAATTTTGTTCTAGGTGATCACTAACAAAGATATAATAACAATAAAATAACCCGAGACGGTCAAATCCGATTTAAGAGTTGCCATAAAGACCATTTTTATCAGAGCTCTGCAGGACTTCAGGCACTGGTACAATAATACCACTCCCTCCATCTAACTGGGATAGTGAAAATGCGCTTGCACACCCTGATCACAGTATTTTTGGCTAGGACTCCTATAGCTATGTGTAGTTCTCAGACCCATGTTTTTAATAAGCACTACCTGTATATACAAGGGCTGAATTTCACCCAGCGAGGATGTTCAGCGAGGTTTAATTTTGACAGATGATCAAAGACCACGGCCTTATCACTCACTACCTGCTTCAGCGCACAACGGATGGTGGATTTACTCTTGAAACAAAGCTCTGACTTTCCATTACTGTCATAAAGAAGGCTGAAGAATCACCCTTTCTTCATTTGTCTTAATTATAAATATATCTTCTAGCTCATGAAAAAAAGAAAACTCCTTTTCATAAGTGATTAATGAACCTGCAGATTCTCCTGCAGATACAGTTGATAGCCTTCCAAGAGGCCTTTCGGCCAAAAGTTCCACTTCAAGTACTGCTTATTTACGTGGTATCTGCATTAGCTGGCAATCAGCTACGGCTTTGGTTGTTTTGATTACTTTCCCATCTAAACAGCACCAAAACCTTCAATCAGCCTGCAGACCATGAGGTCCCAGGCTTGCAGCACTGGTCTATAAGGGCATGATTTTGAGGCAGCTGTTGAGAAAGCCTTTGATGTAAATCCCCCAAATACATGAGTATTACGGATCAGCATCACCCTTAAACTGCTTTTACCCCACCCTGGCCAGAAAAGGAGGAGGGCACACTAAAGGATAAAGTCTGGATGCAATTCCCTTTCTATTGAACACCGATAGAGGAAATAAGAATTAATTGCAGCTTTCCCTATGACAGCCCCAAAAAATCTCTATTAACCACCTACCTCTCTTTATTTAGTTCTATTTTGCATAAATACTTTGAGCTATCAGTGAATCAAACCCCATATCCTGGGTTGGCATATTTGGCTCCATCTTTCAAATAGGAAAACACACAAAAAGCACTTAGGATTGGGTTAGGTTAGTGCATATAGTGAATTATTTTATTAAAAATGAAATCCACAGTGCTGTCCTGCACACTTGTGCATTAGTTACAAAAAACTAGGCAGCATGTGGCAGGACATCCTTCACTGCTGGGTGGGTCAGTGAAGGTCTTTGGTTTCATTTGCTGGTCCTTGTATTACCAAATTTTGTGACTTTTACATTGAACCTAAAGTATATGACACAGATGAAGAAAGCGAGTTTAGGTATTTTCTCAAGAATCAGCTTTCTGCAGGACATATAGAAAAATATGTTACAGATATTTCATGCAATGGATTAAAGTGTTTTATATGAAAAACTGAAAAATAGTATTTCAACTTTTCATTTCTTAACAAATATTTCTTGTTCTGTTTGACTTCAAGAAGTCAGAATACAAGAGAGACTTTTATATTAATCCCAGCTGCTTCCTCTTCATGGGAAACTTTCGTAAGTGAAACATCATCATTTGGTTCTTGCCCTACCCCAATTAGTCTTTTCCTTATTACCTCCACCTCTATCCTCATGAGACTCTTATTGTCATCTAAAAATACATCTCGCCCAACTCATTGTAGGGAAAACTTTAGGCTTTTAAAGCAAAAAACAGGAGACAAAGAATGATTAAAAAAAAAAGTTTGCTATTCAGGTTTTTTGTTTGGTTAGGGTTCTTTTTGAATGAAACCCTTGCCATTCCTGGGGGGAGCCAGAGGATGCAGTGCTATAGTCGCATTTTCTTGTTTTATGGCTGGGATCTGGTGTACAGCATTCACTACTTGCATTCAGTCTTCTATCGCTTGAGCACTCAGCAGCTCCAACAGCTACAGCTCTTGTAGCTCTACAGCTGTGAGTATATCTTAGATATCCCTACCTATCTACACATATCGGTATGTATCTCCAAGTTTGCACTACCTGTGTGCAAGGCAGAAGTAGATTTTCAAGACCTTAGCAGGCGATGTGAGGGACAGGTTTCCACAGGAGGTCCCTTCCTCTTGGAGAAACTCCATAAATGATTTTTTTTTTTTTTCCTTTTTTTTTTTAAGCACTCAGCAACACTTTCTGAGATGTTTATGGCCAGACTGTCAAAGCTGGTTAACACCCAAAACAGTCAGTTTGCCTAGAAGACCCACTGCTAGTTTTAGCAGCTAAATGAGAGCTGACCTCAAGCGTGTGAGTGAGCTCTTTGGAAAAGTCTGGCCACAAAGCTTTCATCTAAACTGACTGCTCCTCAGGAAGTGGTAAATGTCTTCTGACATTGTCCTCCTACTTCTGTACCCTAACATATGCCGTTTGCTTATTTTTAGAATGTGTGAGCTTCATCTACATCAGCTGAATGCCTCAGGACAAAGGCTCACTTGGTTTTGCACAGTGCAGCCAATGGTTTCTCCCAGCCTCCAAGAGCAAAGGCTTGCTCTGCTCACCTGCCACACAGGAGAGGGCAACAGGACACAACCAAACCCAAATTCTAGAACATTTCTGGGAACAGCAACAATTAACAAGAATAAGAGTAGGAGGAAAGAAGTTTACTATCAGAGCTTGTGAGCTCCGGGCCCACCACATGGGAAGGGAAACAGAGGGAAGATCCCAACGTATCCTCAGCAGGAGCCATCCTTCAGCCACCTACAAGGATTGCAAAATTTGGTAAGATGTACAATGTGTTCCTGCCTTGCTTGAGGGCTGGAAGATGAACAGCAGAATCCATATCCAGAATACAGAATATTTAATGTTGGTACCACAGCCACCAAGTCCTACCTTTTTACATGCAGATAAAGTTCCACCAATGCTCAAATAGTAAAAAACCAACAACCACCAAACAAAAAAACCCACACACACCACAAATCAATTTTGCCCAGTTTGGTTTAGTGGAACTAACAAATAAATCATCAGAACCCTAAGTTAATGCTACTACATTTGGATATTAGTAAACCAAAAGGACGTTTCTTCTTTTGGAGATACTTGCAATTTCTTTTTGATTTCTCTGTGCAATAACATAAATTAGTATAGACAAAATAAATGTGAAAATGCATCGGCCTCCATGTAAGGGTGAACACATTGCTTTTTGCGGGTGCAAAAAATTGAGCTGAGGTATAGAGCTACAGAGAACAGTGGCCCTCACCGTGCTAGCCTCACCCCTCAGCAGATGTAGGCAGGGAAGAAAATTCCCTTTGTCTAAGGCCACAGTGCTTTCTGGTGGGCACTGAGCTCTCAGGCAGTTCAATCATCACATAAATAAGCCTTAATTGGCATTCCCAAATGCTTTGGCATCGTATTGCCTGCTGCTGCTGGCTCTCCAAAAGGTATGCCTCTGGAGATACAAGAGAAAAGAAAATATCAAAGATCATTTGCAATTAGATGTAACAAACCCATCCCCAACTGGTATGTGTCAGGGGTAAAAATAGCATCAGCCAAAATGGCAAATGCCTGTTGGTTTGTCAGGAATTGAATGTGTAGCACCAAGCCAGCGATTATTGCAGGCTCTGGTCAGCGAAGCAGACAATCATTCGCCTTGTTATCTTGCTGCCTGCCCATGCGAACAGCATCAAACATACTATTAAAAGACACACACACACACACTCCCCCCAGAGGAAACACCAGTGGCGAGTATTTAAAAACCTCCTTGTTAACAAGCTAACCTTTGAGACTGGTGAGAAGACAAGGAAGCGTTTACTAGCCACTGTATCAATAATTATGGAAAAGAAAACCGTAGCTCATTGTCTGTCTCAGGGAGGGGAGAAATAAACAAAGCCGGGAGGGTTCTCACCATGCCTATGGCCAGCCACGCCTCCATGGCATCTCCCAGCCATGGGCTACAGCCGCCAAAAAGGCAACTATCCGTGGAGCTGCTCCCCTGGGGCTATTCACAGGGGTGACATATATTTGGAAATTACCCCAAAGGCCTTCTGCTGGCAATAGGAGGCTCTGTGGCACACAACCCCCAGGGCCCCCTAAACACCCTGGTAAAAAGCGGCTTGAAAGGCCACACGCGTGGATGGGCAGTGGTATTGTACGTCAGGGCTGAAGCACTCAGACACGAGGATTTTTGTTCCCTGGAGCTGTGAGGTTTCCCCAAGGCCCTTCAAACACGTAGGGATGGGGACTCAGTTTTAAACAGAATGTTGGTAGTAACTCGATTCCCTGCTCCTGATATTTCTCCCTCCTGTGTCACCCACAAGAGACCTTAAATACCTAATTATGCTTCAGCATACGGCCACCCGACCTTGTTACGGGTGCAAATCCTGCTCCTGTTTATAGCCTAACTCTGTTTTGTCTCCAGCCTTCCTGCAAGGGAAGATGAAGGGTACACCTGAGCGTGCACCACGCTCGCTGGGGGCTGCTATCCTGCTCAGGCACAGCCTTTGCATCAAACTACTAGTTATCTTTTTCAATTAATTGTAGGTATCATAGTGGTTGACAGGACAGCCTTACTAGCAAGGGATAATTTAATATGACTAAACCGTAATCAAAGCGTTAATAGCCTCAGAATTTAATCTGAGCAGAAGTAGGATTTATAAAAGGCAAAGGACGACCAAGGCTAAGATGAATAATGTTAGTTGTAACATTACAGCTAGTTGTAATAGTATAATTAGTTGTGATATCCAGAATTAAAAATTACACTGCTTTGAGTTCCAGGACGTGTGCCAAAAAAGGAGCCGTTAGTCACAGAGATGAGGAACAGTTACACAGTCCATTATCTCATAAACCTCAAGGCCCAGGAATTAATCCTACATGTCACAGGAAAATTGAGACTCTGCATTTTACAGCAACACATAGCTTTTAATTTTAGCTCTTAAATGAGATCCTTCCTGATTATCAGTATGCTGCGCTTTCCCATTTCCACCCTGAACCGAACGTGGAGACAGCTATCCTCAGGAGCCCTCCTGGCTGCTAACAACCCCCGGATGAGCTCCACTTTTCCTTCAGGCACGGTCCCTCCTGGACAGGCTGCAGCAGAGTGAGCTCAGCCCTGGCATCCCAACCTGCTCCCTTTCTCCACTCGCCACAGTCTTGTGGAGAAAAAAAACCCAAACCAGCCACCCAAACAAAACCACATCAAAATCCAGCCTTTTTCTGCTTTTTTTTGCAGGTCAGGTGATGGGTTGGCTTGTCTCCATCAACAGGTGCTGCTTCCTCACGGGGTTAGGCAGCTCCCTGGCTCCGTGTTCAGGACCAGACAGTTTAATCTAATAACACTCTTCTGAACCCAAAGAGCAGAAGGCATCAATAAAGCTAGTATTCAGCATCATAACATGTAATCAAGAAGCTATACAAAAGTAAAAAGTGATGTGACTGAGAATCAGTTGGGGTTTTTTAATTATTATTATGACAGCAGCCAGTTTTTACCATCTCATTGTTACTCCCTCACTTGTATGACAGACACAGAGCAATTGCTTGAGCTGGCAGGAATTTCCTGAGAAATCACTTTGAACAGCCTCTACATTATAAAAATTATTTTAAAGCCATTTCCTGCTTTTAGGTAGCCTTCAAGAAATTAAATGCTTTTTCAGGTTGTGCTTCTCCTTTTCTCCTTCATTTCCTCCTACGTGCTTGCTTTTCTTCCTCTTCTCTCAGTGCCAGAAAGAAAAAAAGGGTCCTTATGAAGGAGGAAGAATGGGAAAGAAAAGATAACTCTCTCTAGGGAAAACAGGCAGGAAGAAGAGAATAGAAGTAAAGTTGTGATTTATGTATTTATTTTTAAAGGGAAATCACCCTGGATTGAAATAACTGAAACTTTTGTCTTCTCTCTCACACACACACACACACATCCACCCCCACCCCCTTTTCTTCCCGGTCCTGGCTGCCTCGCACCTTCTGGCAGGCACGTCGGTGCCTGTTTTGCTGCTGCGGGCCGTTGCTCCCCAGGACGGAGTCACCAGCAGCGATGCTCCCAGAGATGTTTTGCGCAGGGATAAAACGAGCAGCAGACTGGGGCTCTGCTGCCCCTTCCCCTTGCGCCGCTTCCCTCGCACGCACCATCGTTTTGCCGCAGCGACGCTGCGGGCTTGCTCATGCTACGTTCTGTGTTTCGTATATTGGGAAAGACACTACTTATACGCCTGGGATGTACTTTCCCGTATCCACACGGGAGCCCGGGCGCAGAGGCAATTAAACACTGCAGGCTGCACACGCTCACACAATTACCTTTTGTGACTGTCACTAACTAAATGCTGCACTGAGACAATAAATCTTACAGTGGCCCCATTTTTCTAGCGATGACGCCTCAGGCAAGGCTTGCGTGGCCCAGAAAGGGAAAAGGTTAACTTTTTCCTGAAATTCCCTAATCCTGCTTATCTGCTTCTTCTCCCTAAACATCTGCCAGCTTCAGGCACCTGCTATAAATATCAGTCTGTCTTGTGGTGGTTCCAGGAGTCTATCAGCAAACCAAGCAATTAGTATTGCCGGCAAATCATTCATTAACTGAACTATCCAGCTTCAGCTAACCTAAGGGATTAAATAGGCAATTAGTCTATCTAGCAAGATCAAATCAATCAAAAAAAAAAAAAAAAAGACCACAGGTAAATATCAAAGATCAATAGGTAATAAATGAAAACCTTAATTAAAATCTTATCTGAATGCTAACAAAAAACCATGCAGTAAAGCAGAGGAGATTATTTGTCATCAGGTCATTCTGCCTATCATCAAGCTTTCTCCTCAGTTCAACCCTGGCACCATGAAAGTACATCGAAAAAAGACCCGAGTGAATTTTTGGTGTTGTAAGACAGACTCTCTCCCTCCCCACCTGGCAGAGACCTCATGCAGGCAGTTCAATGCTACTTCGAGGGTGAAGAGCGACCGCATAAAAATGGCATTTTCCTGCAAGTTTTCCCCTGTGAATTTGGAGCTGCAGCTACTGACCTTACCGGCAAGGAGGTGATTTTACTGCTAGCTGCTCTCGTTATCTGGGCAGAAGCATCACGGCTATTAAAGGGGGAGCAGGAGCTAGTTCTCGCCTGTGTGCCATCAGCAGAGGTAAATAACATCTATACATCTCTGCTGTGCAAACCAGAGAGTAATTAGGGGGAGCTGCTCGGGCTGTGAAGTTGATGAGCTGATATCTGTCCCTGCCCTTGGAGGTTCAGGCCCCATGCTGCTCTCAGTTCCTGCGCTGGCTTTTAACACCATTAGGCCAATGAGTACATGAGATGAAAAAGCAGAAGCGCTACGGCTAATTTTAAGCTATGCACAGACACACCACTTTCAACAGTATCAAGGCCACACAGGTGCCTCAAGAAGTTAAACACTACCAATGCCAAAAATTTAAAAAAAAAAAGGACAAAAAGAAAAAAAAAAATCAGTGTTTTCAAATCGATATATCCAATCTTCATATCATCTTTTAGGCAGCTTTTCTTGGCAAGAAAGCTCATGGGCTTGGTCTGTCGAAGGTCTGCAAACCCAACCAACTTTGGAGCCTGCCAAGAAACCTGAGATAGCAAAACTAGCTCCCCAAGACACACCAGACGCAGTGCTGTCCTGCTTGCAAGCACCAAGCTAACGTACCTGCAACAGCAACCTTGATGGAAGGCATAGACAGGGCAAGGATGAACTTTAGAAAGTCCTGTTGACTTTCCTACCCTCCTGCTCCCTTGCCCTATTTATGACATTTTATACCAGGTGCTTCCCTCTGGCCATTCCCCTCACCTGAAGGGCTTCTTCCCCCACCTGAATTCTCTTTTCTGCATTAGCTCCTTCCTACATTAGTCACCTGGCAAGTGCCTCAGTGCAGTGCTGAGTCTCCACAGAAGAGATGTCAACCCTCAGTCGTTAACAGAGACTTCAGTCCCTGCAGTGCTGCTGTTTCCTACCTTTCTTTCTCTCTCTCAGGGTTTTTCAGTCTTCCTTACCAAACCATACATTGCTGTTTTGCTCCTTGAGGTAACTCATGACATGATACACAAGCAGTGGGTTTCCCTAAAAACAACAAAAAAACCCAAACCAAGACAATTTACTGTAATAATGTAGAACAATGCTTTAAGTCACTAGCTTATTTTTGGAAAAGATAAGTGATCTACAAGCATTGTACAATGAGAGCTCTCACAACGCTGAAAGAGCGTATTGTATTGGCTCCACCTTTCCTACTTATGCCATTTTTCTCCCAAGGCCAGGGAGGATGCACAGGGGTCCCTCTCATCATAGCTGATTGTGAGGCCAGAAGCTGATGGCATTTGCACAGGATGTTATCCAACTCTAAAACTCCATCACCGACAATGGTGTATGAACACAAGCACCATGGGGTGATTCGGAGCCAGGCTGTTGGGCTGCAGGTTTGGCTCCAAGCACCCAGCTGTTTCTCAACAACTCCACTGCATTTGCAATGGCGATTATTACAAAGCTCTTTTTGAAACGGAGCTGTGCAGACCCAGGTGCTCCTGGAGGAACTGTGGACTCCCTCATCCTCTAGATTGGGAAGAGGCATACGGGTTACCAGATGTTCTGTCTTTGCCCTAACCCCATCCTTTGTTTTGGGGTTAGTGGTAAGACAAGCAATTGTTTTTCATGTACGTTCATGAGATATCCCAGCTCTTTGAGCATCCCCTGCTTTTTCATCCCTAGATCCTGGATCTGATGCTTCTCGCTGTGCTGGCCTGCAGCCAGACAGCAGTCAGCCCTATATCCAAGTCCCCTGTTTTTTTGTGCTGACTTCCCTTGCACTGGGGGCTGCAAATTGCCAGCAAAATGAAGGAAGAAGGGCAGAGGCATTAGCATCCTCTACACATCCGACCCACTGCCCAGCTCTCCGTTGCAGGTGAGGCTGAAGCCAAAAGACCTAATGAAGCAGAGAAGAACAGCTACACTCCTGACATAAAAGGCACGGCAAGCTTTCATCTTCTGAGAGGTTAAAAATAAACAGTTTAGCTTTCAACAAAGTGGTCTGATTAGAGGCAAAGAAAACTACACTGATTTCCATGGAAATGGAATATTTTGTTGCTGCTACTTGATCTTGTTGAAATGTATTAAGAACACAAAAGAGTGCAATTTCAATAGCTGGAGAGTGCTGGTGTATTCTAAAATTTTAAATTAAATTGATTTCATTTAAAAGAAAGCAGGCTGATTTTAGTTTCTTAATTAGTTCATTACCACTGGAAATGGAGCTTGCTCTTGTGAGGTTATAGCAGGATATCATAGAACACATAGAAACAGCTGCAACCCGCAACAGAAGAGATACAGACATAGGCAGTATTTGTACAGACAAATCAGGGACTGAAGATCCTCGATGTCCTTTATTTCCTCTCTAAAACCAGCAAAGAATTGATCTTTAAATCGTAAATTTTGCTAAATTTAAATTAATTATGAAACAAATCCTAGTTTCTATGGAAGAAGGATCAATCCCCAATTTTTGTCCGTTTCTCTTAATGTGCAGGAATACTTTGTAAGAATAAGGCCTGCCTACGCATGCTCTGGAAACAAAATAACTCAATTAGTTTAAGCTCTCATCTCATTACTGTGGCACCTGTCTCCATAGGGAGGTTTCTTTCAAACCAGCAGTGCCCTATTTCAGTTTAACCCAGATAGTAACAAAATAATCACTCAAAATAGCGCACCATTCTCATGACCTTCACCACGATAAATACTAAATACAGGTCTGAACGAAATGCTGCTTTGCTAGCACAGTTATTCTCTTTACAGACATGCCCCAAGGTAGGATCGTCGCCAACATTTCAACACATACCAATGAGACCTTGCTCCTGCAAAGCCCAACTGAAATAAAATTTATAAAAAACAAATGTTAGAAAAGTAGCAAATCTCTGTTCTTAGTTAACATAACACATTGTGGTGATAAAAAAAAAAAAAAATTCCGTTTCTTCCTCCCTTTCCTCAAAGTGAAATTTCAACAGAAACGATAAACTCTTGTGGGTTTTGTTTTGACAGTGTGACATTTTTTTGACAGAAATTTTATCTTATTGTAACTGACAGAGCAACTTGGGCTTCTAACCAAAAGGCTGCTGTACTTTTTATCGGTGTATTATGTTTTCCTACGTGTTTGCAACTAGCACGTGCTCTGGTTCCAGAAGTGATGACGTAAGAAAGAAACTAGAGCTGGGAAAAGTTTGCCCACAAACCACTGTCAACCTCAGCCTGATTAAGGACAGCTTTCCATTGCAGACTAGTTGCATTAGATCTCGATCAGTATAAATAATCATCAATACTCTGTCTCAAGGGGCTTTTTCCCCCCCATTTCTTATATTATAATGGCCTCATGAAACCAGTCTTGCTGTTTTCTATGTATTACACTGAAGGCCCCTTTTGTGTAAGGTTTGCTATACACTGAATATGAAACATCATCCGTGAAAACATTTAGGAATGGATCCGCAAAGAGATGCAGGTGGTGAAATACGTAATTCCCAGTGCCTGCTAATTTTCATAGTCCCGATCCAGATGTTGTAGCTCCTCATGGAACATACAGGGAAAACCTCAAAAGACAGCAGCTATGGCAGCTGCTTAGTGAGAAACACTGATGAGGAGAGTGGGACATAAAGTAATGGGTGTAATTAGGTGACTATGGCTAATGAGAAATCAGAGAGAGCCGATTAACTGAGGAGCCTGGCGAGTACAACAGTCACCAAGGAGATGGGGGAATTGTTCGCAAACAACAACCTGGGTAAGAGTTTACGCACCCTATTACGGCTATTACAGAATTCTTCCCTTTTTTTGCCATTTATCTTCTGCTTACAGACATTTTTTTGCTGTTTCCTGATGATTCTCTCTTCTCAAATAGCCTAATACTACACTTTCATAGGCTGGGTCAGCTAAAAGCTCTTCAGTGTTCGCTACTTGTAGCCACATGGATTCTCTGTGCAAACTTAATTGCAGTAAGGACTAGACTTAAGAGCAGCAGACGAATGCTTGGGAGAGTTGTTAGGGTGAAATACGGAGAGCTCATCCACAGAGGAAAGAACAGCAGCAATATGTAATAATGACAGAAAAAGAACTCATCGCCTCTATTTTTGTTCGTTGTGCTGTGCCTAGCAAAACCAAAATTGGTGTATTCAGTTCAGCACTTTAGTAATTTTGCTTTTAACAATATCTGAATTCGTATTCAATCATCAGACCCGATTAAGTGAAGTATTTTTTGGACACCTGGTGGTTTTGACTGCTTATATATCCTTCTGTTCCTGACCAAATACATTTCTGCTTCACTGCTTGCAGGAAGATCAGCTGAGGAGAGCAGAGCAGAGCAGAGCCTGCCAGTCCCACACCCTCCCCAAACAAAGCACTAGGCATGTATCAGCAACTTCTGCATACAGTCTTTCTCAGGATATTATTCTCCCCTTTATATCACCTGTACAGACCATGCTGCCTTTTACTTAGCTAGTTTAGGCTTCAGCAGCCCGTACACTACCCACTTTGTGCAGCTTAACTCGGTGCGGTGGTTGTTCCTGCGCAGTTTTACTGTTGTCGTTGAACGTCCTCGTTTTACTGTTGCAATCAAGCTGAAAGGCAACTTTAAACAGATGTCTGGGAAAATTGTAATGAGGTACTTATGCATAACCTCCAGCACATACAGACAGATTAACCAGCAAACCACTCCTTTGTTATGTTGGGGTTTTTTTTAAAAGCCAAAACCCTTTTGAAATAAGCTCTTCCAAAGTAAAGATAATTGATTCAGACCACCTCAAAGGGAAACCGAGCTCGGTAAGGGTCGTGGCCTTATGCAGAGGTGCACCTTTGCTGTGCAGAGGAATCCATCCTGCTTAGGAGCCTGCAGGTGGGAGGTTAATTTCCATCAGCCTGATTCAGCAATAAAGCAATAAATACAAAATCCTCCTCAGACCTTTCAGACACCAGCACTTCGGAGGCAGAGAACAGATTAGCTCTCTCCATTACCGACTCTTTTTAACAGAAATCTCAAATCCCACTATTTTGCCTGAATCAGCCTCTCTTTTTGACTGGAGCTATGTGCAGCACAGAGCTGTTTACCTATTTATTTAGCATAGCTGGGGGACCAGCAGGCTGTAGCTGAAAGCGCGGTGCAGGTTTTGGGAGATGCTCAGACATGGGCAGCACCGGCAGGGTCCCACGGGAGGGGCTAGTTTGCAGCTTCCCTGCTCCCTCCTTCCCACCCCTGAGGCAGGAAGGGGCTGATGGATGACCCGCCTGGGACACCGGGCAAGGCTGGTTTTCCCTGCCTTAATCTTCAAGTGTTAGAGGCAGGAGGAAAAGACCTTCTCTTAGCTAGCAAACACCATCTGTCCCTGCCACCATTGTTGCTTTTAGCCCACTTTCTCGAAAGCAGAAGTGAATTTGTTTTCCTATTCCTTATCATTCTCCTATGAAGGAAAACTGCAAATAAGTAGTATTTAGGTCAGCAGGATCACCTTTATAAGCCATAAATCAAATCCAACAGACCTTGAACACTCATTTGTAGCTTACAGAACACAACTGTAACTGTCCTGTGAATCCTGATGGTGAACTGCTGGATTTTGTTTCCACGGCGTGTAGAAGGCTAATTGCAAACTGCCCCGGCGGGGTCAGTCATCTGCCGCGACGACGTGCAGCGTGCTGACACACATTCAACAGCAAATAGCACAGGCAGCATTTTGTTCACAAACTCCCAGCTTCTGTCAAATAAAACGGTATGAAGTAAGTGATGGCACCGAGTTGCTGCTCTGTTCCCTGCGTGCAGGACTTCTGGTCTTCTGCGTGTGAGACTGGCTTCACGTCTTACATCCCTATGTTTTGTTGTCATTACACATAGGCATGGATTACCTGGATTACCTCGGGCTGGATTACCCTTCCCTATGACTCCCTCGATTCCCTCATGTGATGCTTCGTGCCACTCGTGAAGACAGAGTCTGGTGAGTATCTTTTTTAGGGCAACACATTACTGGCAAATCCACTAAAATAAACTTCCCAAAGAAGCTCACCACCATACAAATGTTTCCA
Organism: Bucorvus abyssinicus; assembly: GCA_009769605.1. NCBI lineage: Eukaryota > Metazoa > Chordata > Aves > Bucerotiformes > Bucorvidae > Bucorvus > Bucorvus abyssinicus. Next base: position 6,592,323 of record CM020031.1, on the reverse strand, counting down.
TTCAGGAGTAAATATTACTCAAAAATTGCAATGCGTGCACATGCGTAACATTTTGCATAGTCAACGCGTGCTAGTGCTGCTCCCGTTTGAAGTAAGGCAAACCACAACCTGTAGATAGTTCCTTTCCATGTCATGCTTCACCTTCTGCATGGTACTATTTATATCTGGGTTCTTCGTGCAGACTGCTTGGCAGTTTAAAGAGAAGAGTAATTGCTGCTTAAAGGAAAATGGAAAAAAAAAACGGCACCCTGCCTCTTGCTTGCACAATTTTCTCCCTTTATACGAAAAACAACGATGAAACTTGATGAATTTTTCGCTTTGAAGAGTAGCTGTGGGTCTCAGCTCATGGGGCTCTTCCGACGCGGTAAAGCTGCGCTGACGTGCTTGCGTGAGCCGCCTCCAGCTCTTCACTGCAGGTTTTACAAAGGTTATGTCACTGATGGCTACGCCGTGTGGGAAAACAACACAGCTCTGGGTGCAGGCAGGTAGGACTGCAATCCCTCCTGTCACTGCAGCAACGGACCCTCACTTTTCCAGCTGTTCCTTTACTGTTACCAAGAGGGACAGGGATGACTCTCACAACACCTCACAGGAGGGATTTCCCAAACCAAAGAGGGATTTGCAGCTGCTGGGGTTCATCAGGATGCTGCACTGCAGTGACAAGCAGCCTGGCCCAGCTTCAGGTAAGAGAAACGTGTTTATTTAGCCAGCTGCAACTTGAAAGCACTCAGCCTGTTAAGAAAGGGCAAGGGCCCATTCAGTACTTGCTCTAGGCAGGAGCAAGCTCCACTTCAGAAGCACACGGGAAAGAGGAAGACTTTGTTCATGGGAGGTACCTGGAAATTCTACAAAACCTCCCTGCTCTACACTGCCTAAAATATCCACGAGACGCACAGAGGTCAAGAAACAGAGACGCTGTGTGATGGAGAGACGTAGAGATGACAGGCAATACTCTGCTGCCAGACAAGGCAGGCAGAGGAAAAACCATGGAAAAACGAACACCTCCTCCAAATGAACACGTGTGAGAAACGAGCAGTTCAGTCCTTGCAGCCCTTCCCATGCTGAAACACAACAGTGGGGTCAGGAGCCTGCCCAGGGACCCTATCCCCCTCACCCATCTCACATCACCTTTAAAATAGTGGAGAAGGAGGAAAAAAAGGCCCCTGCTATGCTCTGTGGGATAATATAAAGCAGCAAATACGGCTCTCTCCAGCTTTCCTGTAAGCCTGCTCACCAGCCGGGGAGCTGCAGGCGTTTAGGAGGGCAGAAAGTGGGTCCCCAAGGATCCCTCATGAAGTCACTGCAGCTGCCTTCTTTGAAGAGTGGATTTTTATCACAGAGATGTAGGTGATTTCCTTCTCCCTTCATATGGAATTAGATAATTTAGGTCCTTGTCTTAATACATTACTTCCCTTCCTGATAACAAGTCTGATAGAAGTTACACTGGATTTTTCACTGACACTATCAGGTCAGGGTGGGCTCACTGCATCTCTGCTCTGAAAAAACTTCTGTTATCAGCAAAGAAGTAAACACTGACCTCTCAAAGGAAGTTTTCAAGGAGTCCTACGTCCCTCGAAGGACTGCAGGAAAATTGGGCTTGGAAAGGCTGTGTTTTTTAGGCATTGCAGATAATTTAGCTGAGCTATGGTTGAGGTTGCAATTAAAAGGGGGCTGGTGCTATGTGAGAGCATGTATGATGGCAGAAACACACCGAAATACCAACTCTGCTGTCTGTAATTGCATAAGCAGCTTCTCAAAAGGATGGGAAGAAATATCCCAGAAAATTGGCTGTCTGAAGTTACGGAGATAATAAGTGTTTTCAGAAATCAGCACCACTGCCAGAAAATAAAGTGGAAAACCTCTCCCATGGAAACTAGAGAAGGCAGAATCAGCAATGCTGGAGTAGGGAGAAAATACAGAATGATGAGAAAGCCAGATAAACTGTAGGGAAAGACTCCTTTTGTAAAACAATCTGCTGTGGGGAATGTGAAAATTAAGTTGGCTCTTGGAGGAGAGGAATCCCACCCAAAGCTGCTTTTCTGAGGAAGGGGGTTATCTTGGCTTCATTCCCTACTGCTTTTAAATGCACAGGGGAATTTAATTAAGCATTGCTACTTTCCTAATTGTTAAGGTTATTCTCAGAGGCTCCCAAGACTTTCCAGCCTCTGCAGTGCTGGTCCAGAGATGGGGTTTCTCAATTTACAGTAAGATATGGCAAGCAGTGGGGCCTGGGACTCAGCGTCCTGGTCAGATTGCAACTCTGTCAGTTTGTGAAACACTGACGTAATTCTGCTGAGATGGAGCCAATTGAGGGATTTATTTTGCCTGTTCTGTTCCTGCAGATTCACATGGAGTTTTTCACAGGGTAGGAGCACAGTCTTTGCTTGCTCGGTGCCCCAAGCCCTCCTGTTGTGTGCTGTGCTCTGGAAGGTCCACATTTCACAGGCTATGCATCCCTTACACCTCAGCCTAAAAGTGGGAGGGCACACTCAGCTCATAGGTGGGCAGCTTTCAGATACTCTGATAGAAAAAGACACCGTATTATTAATTAAAACTGGTTTGGTACTGAATGCAGGTTTACAATCTGTTCAGAACCCAAGAAAACTGATGTTTGGGGCACCACTGGTCCATTCCTGGGTCTTGCAATTGTACATCTCAATACATAAAAGGCATCTGATTTTTCACAGGTGTGAACTCAAATTGAAGAAAGCTGACAGAGAAAGGGTTCAGAGCTTCCAGGGCTTCTTAAATGAGTCCAACCTTGGAATTACATGAAGAGGAGAAAATAAAAAACAATTAAACCCCCTTTAGCCTCTCTGCAAGCTTTTGCATTCTTCTATTCAGTTCAGCCAAGTGAGCAACACAAAGTGACCACAGATCTGAGATGAGCAAAATAAAAAAACATTTCTAGGGCAAGATGCAAGCCTTACCCTCCTCCCCTGCCTCCCCAGCTTGGACTGCCCTTCCGACTCTCAGACACTTGATTTGTCAACAGAATCCTCAACTTCTGGGCTCCAGATAGAAAACAAAATACTCATGGTCAGGGATTCCAGCACATCTGATGCCTTCTGCCAAGGCAATGACTCTCCTTGGGCAGTGCAACAGCCTGGAGGACAAGGCTAATCACGGAAATGTCCCACCACGCACACAACCAAATGGGGAAAGCAGGCTAGTTGCATCGAGGCACCAGATGCCACCTTGCATTGAGAGGGGCTTCAGGGCAGTATGGTGAACAGGTACCTGAACCCAAAAGCAAGCTCAGAGCAGAGGATAGGTCCCTGGGATTCGTCTGCCAGCTGATGCTGAGGTGTAGTGTGTCTCAGAGGCCAAGTGGGGTTGGTGGGACAACATGGGACATGCCCCATATGCCACAATCTGCACCCCTGGTACTGCTCAACCCAATTGCTGAACGGCAGAAACACTACACCCCCAGGACCACTGCAGGGGCTCTGACTTTAATACAGTCTTGACAGTGGGTATCTTTATTTTTTTAAACCACCGGACTATTCTCGCTGAGATCTCCTCTACCTCCTTCCTTCTCCAAAATGACCCACAACCACATTTGGAACTGAAATTTCTGCTTGGATGGTAGACTTGTTACAAGATCAGTAATAAGGGATGGAGAGCGTTAGGCAGCTACAGGTATCACTACAAGCACTTCCGATAATAACAACAGATCCAGACCGGTGTATCATATCTTTCACAAATATCTATATTAATAGCTTATATCTCTTCTGGGATTTGGCAGGAAATATAAAGTTGTATTAATGACTTGCTTCATTGAAAAAAAACCAACCACACTAAGCAAGGCCCTAAGCTGTCATGAATTCTTACTAGTCATACCGTAATTGCTATTCCAGAAGGAGCAAAGTGCAGAGACTACAACGGTAGGAAAATGGAAAAGAAGCTGTTACGGTGAATTAAAGCAAACAGTACCCGCGTTATGTCCTTTCCCCTTCAGATGGTTCATGCCAGAATGACTTTCTGCTATTGCTTTTTTTGGTTTCATTTGATCTGAGTAACTTATTGATTTTTTTTTTTTTATGGCATGACGTGATGAAATCTGAACTGACGTTACATTTCACTAATGTACAGCTCCCTTGAGCCAATATCAGATTTGCCTACAATGGCTTTGCATGGGTGGAGGTCAGTTGAGGGACTTTCCCCTTAGCTCTGTCACAACTTCTGGAGTTTTCAGGACGCTTGTAAGTAAATCAGACATTCACATTTCAAACAATGTGCCAGATTCTGAAGGGTTTCTCCTGTCGTATGAAAAGCAACTTTTACTTGAATGACACTTCAATCAAAACTGATCAAGGATGACCTGATCCAGTCCTTAAATATGAGTAGATATAAAATCTATTGAGTGTGCACTGGCTTTTTTTCAGTTTGGAACCACGCTACAGTTTATACAGAAACAACTCGTACCCCAGGGCTACACTCATTCAGCCATTGCCCCTACCTGCAGCTTCACTTGGGATTGAGATTCCCCACAAACCCAGTTTAAAGCCAGTGGGATAACCTCTTCCAGCACAATAACCTGCCATACAGACACTATATATATAGACACGTAAAAAAGACCATATCGCACATGGTCTATCTCAGCTGGATGACCTTCCTTGCTAACCCTATTTCTCTGCTTTCTGGGATTAACACTGGCTAACCAGTCATGATCATGGTCTTTCTTCCCTTCTGGACCTCTTCTTCCTTTTTGGGCAAGAAAGGGCTACAACTTCGGACTTCTTGGGAGAGAGTTTGCTGCTGTGACAAACTGTCCCGGGCCCTGAGAGGGAGGCTGTGCTTCCCAGAGCCCTTCCAGGACGAGAGCCTACCCCAGTGACTTTTTTTTGCTCTTTAGTGTTAGCACAGGACAGGGCTACGCTGTCACCTCATTGGCTACTGCATGAAACTTCCCTGGAAGGATGTCAGCCCAGGACCAGAAATCACAAATAAATTTCCCTATGAATTTCATTTATCAGTGTCTGCAGCAACGTGAATCTGAACTCACTTGTCTGATGGACTAGATAGAAAAAGCTGTTATTTTACCAATACAGGACAGACCAGCCTGTGAAAATCTCTAATTACTGTTATTACCATGTTTTACTGAGACTGTTTGGGCTCCCACACTTTCCTGTAGCCTTAGCTGAGCCCACCCAAATTCTATTATCTGAAGCAGTTTTCCCACACAGCATCTGCCAGATCTTCCCTAATAATGCCCAAAGATATTAGCTTGGCAGGTGCTCTTCTTTTCTTTTCCTTTTTTTTTTTTTTTCTCAGTACAATGCAAAGTGAGCTGAAGCCTCTCTTGTTTCTGCCTCTGATGATGCAGAATTCATCCTTTGGAGGCGGGGCTCAGAAACAGCATTAAATTAGGGCAGGGGGGAAATGCACATGAGCTCTTCAGGAGGCTGTCAACAGTGCCACCAACCCCCACTAAATCTTTCCCCTTTCTTTGCGGCTGACAGCTCCTTCCCACCATTTCTCTGTATTTATGTTGGGTTAAATGAGTACATACATGAAGCACATCTGGCACTCAGCCAAATCAGAGCCTTGGACTTGCACGCAGTTACAGATGCAAAATACTGAGGGTGATCCAAGCTGGCCTCAGCAGAGCCACCCTTGGGTTACATTTGTACTGGGACAGGCTAAAGAGTCATTATATCATGCTTTCTACCCCAAAACCACAAGGTTGAAACCTCCAGCTAATCACCGCAACATCTTCCACCACATCCACGAGGTCCAGATGAGGTGCTGGTCCCGCAAGATACTACCACACAGTGTAAGGGTACATCAGGTCCAGCAGTCACCCTTTACTTGGCCAATACTCTTAGGCTCTTGGCATCACTCACCCCCAGGTGAGTCTAAGATAGGATAGGGCACAGCACACACTACCTGCAATCTCCATGGCCTTTCCAGAGAGAATGTTCAGTGGAGATACTCAGAAATACTCCTATAAGGTCAGCTGGGGTGAAAACATTTGTCCTTCCTTCCACCTCCACATTTGAGAAATGAAAAATATCAAAATTAAGACTTCAAGAGCAGGGAGAAAAATCCACGCACAAAGTCTGAATTTTCCTCTTTTTTTTCCCTCCTCCTCTCTAATTACTCAGCTCTAAAATGTCATGGAAACAACTTTTTTTTTTGTTTTCCCCCACAGCCATACTTACTAGGTGAGACATTTGAAGTTGAATTCTTATCTTAAAAGAGGCACGGAGCAGTGGGACTGACCTTGATCCTAGGCTTAAACTATCCTAAATTTAAATGCCAGCTCTCCAAGAGACCTGAAAGCCATTACTCAGGCTCTGGGAAGTTAAAAGGAAAAAAAGTAACTTTCTACTTCTCTTGGAAACTGTGAGGATTAAGGCGCTAGGGATTATGAGTTTTTCAGTTCTTCAGTGATGTCTTTCTGCATCAGCAAGATCTAGCAAGATTAGGTGACTAATTTACTTACTGATGTGTGAAATGCTCAAATTCAGAGGATCTTTCTTGTCCTTACCTGAACTCTCACTGAAGAGGAGCTTTTCAACTGAGTAATGATTGATTCAAAACCAAGTTTTAGGTCTCAAGGGAAGGACATTCAGGGTTTTAATTCTCAACAGTCACATCCAATTCCTCAGTGAAAGATGCCATGACATGAAAAGAAGGAAATTGGTTCCTTAGATTGAAAACAACCTGAAAATTTGTCCTAAAGAATAGCTTAAAAAGGTGGGCAAAAGTGCCAACATGTTACAAAATAGAAACAAACCCAGCAGCTAAGAAAAGGGAGAAAAAATATAAAGTCACACATCTGTGGGATTCTTTTCTCTAACAGATTTTCTGCTTCCATCCACTGCAATTAATTTGGGGTCAGGCAGTTTGCATCAGGCTTATTTCTCTTGATCCCCGAGGGTCTTAAAGTTATAAGGCTGGGTAACGATCTTTAGCCCCCGAGAGGCTTTAACACATTTCTGAGAGCCCTTTTTGGGAAAGCAGCGTGGCTTTCATCACTAGCTTGACTGGTTCCAATCTGCAGAGATTACTTAAAACTAGAGACCTGGAAACTCTCAGGGGTTTCTTGACAGCCTCTTCCAAATTCCAGCATTGTTCAGCTCAAGAACGCTCGTTTTACACGATTTCCAATGGACAGTCTAACTGCAGGTAACATCCTGAAAGCCATGGAGGACATCTGAGGCCAAGAAATATGCTTTTTTTTCCCATGTCTTGTTCGAGCATCTACACTGAGCAGGAAACTAATGACCTACTATTGAATAAGAGCTTCTCTAGAGGATAAGTAATTAGTCATACTCTCTAATATTGCAAATGTAAAAGCTTTGATAAGAAATTGCATATAGAAATACTGCTCCAAAGCATTTCCTTGTAACATTCCAAGGACCTGAGCTGTTTTCTGGGTTTTTTAGCTTTCTGCCGTGTGTACGGATGAACCACCCACAAATACCCCCAAGCAAGTGACAGCTACTTTACTGTACGGCTGACAGCGCTCCATGGGATCAGAAGGACATAGCAGAGGCTGACCACTTTGTGTGCACCCACATCACTGCTGCTGCTTCTCTCTCCAGCATTGGAGATGGATCTTTTTCAAGTATATTCTTGAAAAGCACCTCAAAATTAATTTTAAGCCATGCAGGTAAAACTTTTGGAAGGACTGCAGGGCTGTCAGGAGGCCAGCACTCACTTTCAAAACAGATTTGGGATGGCATCCAAGGGGATATTTAGGTGCCAAACATCCATTTGGTGGAAGCCGTAGGTAAGGATCTCAGTGCCTGAGGCTGTGAGTGCAGCGATAGCCCCGGGCGCTCACAAGGCTCCAAAGGATCACAGATGTGGGCTCACTCCACTGCTGTCATGTTCTCAGCAAGCACAGTGTCACAGCTTTGTGATGAACTGCTCTCCTAAGACACCCAGGGCCCTTTTGCATTATTCCTCTCTGAATAAGACTTCCATCCAATCCCAAATGCTCACTTGAAGAAGACTCACATTCCCATTCCTTCTCTGTTGTTGCCAGAGCACATTTCCCCTATTGTTCTTCTGTAAATTAGGGTAATTCATCCAGAAATGAAATTCAGCCCTATACAAAGGCTTTGGCAAACCTAAATGCTCTGGAAGGTAGCATGGGGTTTGCCAGCCCTCCTAAAATGAGGGTTTCTCACTGTAACTTCTTTTGGCCAAGTTTCATGATTAATTTTGAAATGAGCTCTTTAGAAACACAGTCTCTGTGCATTAGTCCACCTTAATTATAAAAAAAAAAAAAATGCAAAATGTATTATTTATTTCCTCTTTTTCTTGCTTATTTTTCTCTAATTGTTAATAATTTTAATTAACACCAGAATTTCTCAACAGCATGTCATCTCCTTTTTCATTACAGGTGCTAATTGCAGACTCTAATAAAAGGTGAAGAAGAAATTGAGGTAAACATCAAAAGAAGCACAACACTGTTGGGTGTGTGGAAGAACAATTACCTGCACAGTTGTCTCATTAGGGATTTGGTTGATTTATAAGAAAGTTTTAAAATTACATTTTTACATCCTCCTACCCATATGTATTTTTTTAACAATATATACGTATCAAGCTATTTTCTTTTTTCCCCCCAAAGAAATTCTTTTTACTCAGATGTACCTTGTTTAGAACAGCTCACAATCATACTCAGAACTTAAAATCTGGTCTACATTTTTACTTTCGATAATGATTTTGGAAGATGTTATCAGTAACTGGCACTATTCATACCAAATATAGAAAGCTTCTAAAATCCTGACCTAATGAATGTCATTTACCTCTCTGTGCACCCATACCTACAGTTGCACAGATGTTTTATTTACCTCTGGGCATAGCAATGCTCTCCTCTGATTATATCCCAGAACCAACATAGCTGATTGAAATACATAGTACACAAGTGAGGAATACAGAATTACAGAACTTTATCTCACGAAGTGAAATCTTTGGGGAGTTTGGAACAATTACGACTTTCGGCCAGGGAAGCCTCAGAAATGCAGGGCACCTTGGATTAGAAGAGGAGGCAGATGACATCTCTAAACACTAGCTGTAACATCTAATCCTATTTCCCAACAGTGACAATTTCATATCACTTAGTCAGAGGTCAAAAGTAGGAGGGGAACAACTCAGTGAAAGAAAAATCCCCGAGGCTTCCCAGGACACAGGGAGGTCAGTAGGTAGGTGTTTCCCAACAGAAAGTAGGCATTTCAGCACTCGGCGCAGGGGCGAGATGGTACCCAGGGCTGGGCGAGATGGTACCCAGGGCTGCCCGAGAGCATCCAGAGAAAGGGCAAGGCCAGCATTGCTCATCTCCAACACTTTCTCTTCTGCCCAGTGATTAAACATAGTTGCAGTCTCACAAAAACCTGCAAGGGTGAGGAGGTTGCCAGTCTGTAGCAGCAGGAACTACAACCTCTTCAGTTGCTGCAGCTGTATCCTCAGGCGGATTTAGTGGCATGTCTGAGCCCTCAACCTTCACCGCTCAGAGTCCTACATATGGACACAGCAGAAATCAATGCAGCAGAGAAGTGGAGCAGACAGCTCAAGGTGGAAAACTCTCTAATTTTCTCAGCTTCACCTACCAGAGCTTGCAAGCTGAAGAATCTCATGCTTGTCCTCAACCATGTCAAAAGCAGGACAACAGCATAACTTGGCTGCTGGCCTGATCTGCTTTTGAGTTGCCCTATACCCGATGCCAACCTTTTCTGTTTCCCCAAAAGCTCAAGAGCCCTTTAGTTACATCCCAGAAAACAGGAGGCACTAGTTGGCCTGGCCAAGAACCTCCCTACCCTACCAGTGCTGCTCAAGATGTGTCTAACTTGTCTCCCCCTGCCAAATCCCTCTACGCCCTGCTGGGTTCAGAGCGTTCACCCCATGTCCAGCCATGGGGATGCAGAAGGGCACTTTCCTCTCCCTGCCTGCCTGGGAAGGATGGCCAGGGGCTGAGCACACTTGCCCACATTGACAATTGTCATTAATATAGAAGGATAAAGCCTGTGGCAGGTAAAGATGTATCTTTAGGTAATAAAGAAAACAGACAGACATTTGGCATATCATAACATGTTCCTTTGCTGCCCAGCGCTGACCCATGAAGCACGCGAAGATTTATGAGAGCTTTGTTCATACTAATTCTGAATGATACTCTCATCTCTATTTGGTGACTTCCATACGTGCTCCTACTGCTTTACGTCACACTGTCCTTACTAGTCACGACACTTAAAGTAAGGCTTTTGGGCCTCTCAAACATTAGGCTGTATTTTGGCATTCGGCATTTTCACTTGTGCTACATAACGGTTCCTCCATTGCAAATTCAGCCTTAGGCTGCAGGGCAATTGCATGTCTCTCCAAGCCACTCTTTCTCTATCACTGAATGTCCCTTAAAAAATTTAATCTCTTCCCATTTTGTAGGTTAATTTCTTAAAAATTTCTATGTATTTTCTGTTCTTTCTGGGGTTTTTTTTGGTACATCCTGGTTTCTGTTATTCTACAGCAATAGCAACTTGCCTTTTAGTAAGATTTTAGCCCATTAATGAAGGTTTTTTTTATTTAGGGGAAGAAAAAAAAAAAAGGCAGACTAAAGGCTACTTCTCTTCTGCCCCCACTTCCAAGCCCAGCACAACTCTCCATCCCAAAGAGAAACAATGCAATAATTTACTGGGCAATCCCTCAGGAAAGGTTCACTTGATTTAACAACAATATTTCACGAGACTTTCCAATATAAGTCCTCAAAAAGAGCCTCAAGAGAAACACTGCTGCGTGCAGCCTCAATGCTTCATTTTTCTAAAGAAGTCCTTGTCCGCCCATTAGGTGCTCACTTCATATTGGTTTGGTCCCTGACTACCCCTTCATAGCCCGCACCCGCTCCCTTCCCTCTGCATTTCATGGAAAACAAGAGATTGCTTAAGCCTCCCAGCTCCTTTACCATCTCCTTTCAAGCAGTAAAGATACAGGACGAAAAAAGATTTTTTGGAGGCAGTTGGAGTGAGCATGGAGGGTCTGTACTGGATCGGATGGTTGAGGCACAGCCTGTCAGCTGTGACGGCTACTCGGAGCGTGATGATGGAACTCCCCCTTTCACTTGCCCTCGTTTCACTCTGCTTTTTGACTACTCAAGCTTTCTATTTTGTTGCTTCCCCTACTTCCCTGTCAACTTTCCTCAATTCCCAGCACTTACTTTCAACTCTTGCATACTCCCCTGTGAAATGTCACTCTTGTCTCTTGTGGATTTTCTTGTTCTTCAGGGTTGATTTTTTTTTTTTCCCCCTCTAATTTCCATTTTCCTGAAAGGAACTAAGACCTGTTCTGCTTTAATTACTGCTCCAGTTAGCATCCTCCAGCCTTCTTCCAACCCCTTTCATTTGCACCGCTTCCTCCCAGTAGACCTGGCCCACTCAATTTTATAATTCCCTAAAATTTACTTTCTTAAATGTAGTGCTATGTGCATAATTCATCCTTAAATTGAATTTGTTTCCTACTGGGATAACCATACAATCTTCCAAAGCATTTTTTTTTTTTACATCTGTTATTCTTTCCTTCCTAGTAATTATCTACATAAAGGTACATATTTGGGGCAGGAAAGTAGAAGATCATGCTTCAAACCCACATTTCCTTGTCCTTACAGAGACCTTCCCCTCTTCCCAGAGCCAAATACTGCTCACCTAATTCAACAGGACTGACATTTCTAAGCAAAATAAAGCAGACATTGCTGTATGGCAAAACATGAGTTAGCCAGAGCCAGATCATGAGCTGATGTAAATCAGAAGAGATCTATTGTCTTCAGAGAAAATGCATCACTTTCTAGCAAAAAATCCGATTTTAAAAAGATCACAGGAGTTGTGCAGATAAAGCACAGCTGAGAGTCAGGAACTAACTTTAAATCTGTTGCCGGTTTTTTTGTTTGGTTTTTTTTATTATTTTCCTTAAAATTATGAGCTGACTTATCACATTATTTTTCAAGCCATTAATAGTGTGGAGTCTAATTTAGAAGCAAAGCTAACTCACAGGAAAACCAAGAGGCGCAGATGACAAAATTATCACACCTTCCCTGGTACTGGCAAGCAGAATGAGGGCTGAATGCCTGCACATGTGGCTCACTTGCATTAGTGTGAAAACCAGTGCTTTGGGAAGAATATCCCACATTTTATTATTCAAGTCAATTCCTTTTTCATGTCAATTCATGACATGACATCCATTTTTGTGAGTCTTTCCTGTCAGGAGCGAAACGTGCTCACATGTACCTTTGATATGGTTTTATTTTTCAAATTATCACAGGGTAAACAACGATGAACAACATCCATACAAATGTTTTGCCTTTAGACACGGTTACTTCACAGTAAGTGAGAAGAGAGAGAAAACCAACCCAAACAGACAGAAAATACAGCGAGCATGACTATTTGTAACATATATGCAAAGAGTTTCATACAGCAGAGATATATCCCCAGGCTCCTTGCTGCTCCTCTAATACAAATGAGAAATATATAAAGTACCTCATAAACCAGCTTGTTGGATTTTACAGCAAGAAATCCATCAGCCATCATATTACCATGCAAATCCTCTTATTGTATTGTCTGACAACAGCATTTCAAATAAAAAAAAATAAAAAAAGTCCTTAACAACCTGGAAATAAATTCCTTCTTTCATGCGTGTCACCAGCTCCCATTAACAGCAGCAGGAGTTTCTCTGCAGGGGCCTGTCGAGGTGAGAATGGACTGCCCGCCCATCTCCCTGGCTCAGCACACTAAGTTGTGAATTGCTGCATATATATTCTTTCTCTCTGAGAGATCAAAGCAGGAAGCCACAAATAAAAAAAAAAAAAAAAAAATTAAAAACCCCCAAGAATCAGGACAGTTCCATAAAATAAAGGTGCAGAATTATGTATCTGCTTGGTCTTTGACAGCCTCCTGAATTAGTGAGACAACCCCCCCACACATATTTTTCTATGCCCACATCTGGGCAGCAGAACCGAGTTGCAGCTTGTTGAGTGGAATATGCTGGAAAAATATTAGAAAATTGTATTTATTGTTTTTCATGGAAAATTTAATTTCCCCCAAAATGTAATTTCCTGATAAAAAATTTCAGATCCTTTCTTCCAGTACAAACTTTAATAAAACAGGTTTCTTCTGAATTCTTTATTTAAATCAAAATCAGACAACTCCAAACAGCTCCAGAGAAAAAGGCTATTTGAGGTCTTTTCCTCCTCTTCTACCCATAATTCTGTATAACTTCTTTCCTTTTTAAGAGCAAAGAATGCCTGTCAACATTAAACCCCATCACCTAAACATTACATAAAACATCAACCCTAGAGGTCCTCTGCCTTTTCAATGAAGTTACAACTACTTTTCATGTCTTAGAGTTTTCCTATCCCCTGCCACTACTTGAGAGACCCAAAAACACGGACAAATTTCAGTCTAAAAGAAAGAAGATTTCAATTTCACTTAATCTCATTGTTCGAGATGACAGAAAGAGTCAATCCGATACTACTTTCCTCTTCCTGTACCATAAAAGCAACTAAAAAGTGGGGTTGGTTTCCAGGAATACAGCTTCTGGATACCCGTATCAATTATAATTGGTAACAGAGATGTTGTGAACCTACAAACACCAGGGGAAATATCCCACTAGCTGCACTGACAGGCTATTCCTAAAACGGCTTGCCCCGAGCAAGGTTTGTATGGATCTCGCTGATGCTACAGTATCTCAGACCTTGCAGTATCTCAAGTGCATAGATCTTCACCACAGAGGTGCAGGTCACGGAAGTAATAGTCTTCCCATTTTACAAAGACAAACAGGAGATGCACCGGCAATTATCTGCGTCTCGCTTCTGAAGAAATCCTGCAAGGAATTTAGCCACCAAAAGTAGCAATTCCTCTGTTTCTTGAAACCCTGGCCTTCACCATCAGAGCAGATATCTCAGTTTGGAGCCTGAGCTTGGCTGTGGGAGGTGTCACACAACCACTCTTATCTCCTCACCATCGCCTCCTGCAACCAGCCCTGGCCACAGATCTAGGAACAGATGTGTTCCTCAGGTCTTGGCTATCAGCATCAGTCTTTCTACAGAGACCATCCTCCACCTGAGCCACACCAGGAGAACTGGCCCTCCCAAGCAAGCCTGCCATCGGCCAAGCGGTGGTGTGGCTGCCACCTCCACTAAACACCACCTTGGCAGCTTCCCTTCGATCAAAGCTGGCATTACTCCCTCACCGTTTGGTGCGTAGAGACTTGGTTAATACTCCGTAGCTGCTAATTCCTGCAGATCCTGTAAACAGGAAACAGCTTTTTAATCAATGGAGCTGAATAAACACAAGCAATAGAGGAAAAAAATGCCTTGCTGCCCCTCTGGAGTGCCGATGGAGCTAGAGACCGTGTGGGGAGTCTTGGCTGTCAAGTGCATCGCAAGGTCAAGCTGTACTTTGAATTTATCCTTTCAGGAGTGGTGGGAAGATAAAAGTCAAAGTTATAATGTCATATAAAGATATAAGAAAGTTAAATGGCACATAAACAAATCTGATGCTATGTTCGACCTACGGGGCAGGGGAAGAGCTGGATATATTGTGTGCTGTATATCTTCTAGAAGACAAATGAATTGGTGATTGGAAACTTATTCATATACTTCATAGGCTTCTGCCATTCACCAAATGGTAGGTAATAAACCTTATTGGATTTCATATTTTGTGGGAAATGACTCTTTCATAGCTTTGTCCCTTTAATGGGTACTCATTTAGGAAAGTACTATATAGGTTTTATTGCATCAAAAGAAATAAAAGATTTTAAATGAATCTTGATGTGCTCTCAAAGTGCTGGAGCCGGGGACTCCAAGCTAAATTCACAGCTAGATCAGAACCTTTCATACACTTTTTAATGTATGGAAGGAAAACTTTGGGGACAGAAGTATTTTATGTTAACCAGCCTTAAATCTCCTTTCTGCTTTGATTTACACAAGTAAACTCTTTCACCTCTCCTCTGTTCTCAACTTCCTCTTAAACCTCCTCACTCTCCCCCTCCTTTCTGCCCATGCCCCTTCCCTTCTGGCCAATATACCAGTTCCCACAATGAAAGGACAGTTTTCTTCCCCACTCTCCTTCAGAGGTGTCTCTTTGGAGCTTACTGTATTGTTTCCCCCGCCCAGGTTTTTTATCAACACATCTGTGAATCATAAAATAACACAGTCTTGTTTTCTGGCATTATTGTTCCTGAATAGTAAGAGATACCATAAAAGCAAGAAACACCTCTTGCTCCCCTGCCCTCAAGGCTCACAACTAACTTCCCTTCAGCAAGTCAAACTGACAATATCGTGAAGATTCCCACAGATCTAAAGACACGATCAGTGTTTATTTGCACATTTGTTACAATCTTATTTTACATTGATAGATTTTACATAGGCAGCGACTCTCTGCACATTCACCTCTGCGATGCCTGGGAAAGACCAGACATCCATCATGGATGCATCTTCTGCAGATGGTATCTGCTCCTCTTTGACTATCTTGTTTTCCCCTTTCTAACCAGATGCTATTGGTAATTTATTCCCCATTCCTTCTGCAAGTTTTCCTGCAAAAAATCTAATCACTCATGATGACAACTCCAGCTTCCTCATATGTGTACACCTAACCTCTGCGAGCAGATCACAGAAGATGACTCAACTAGTACTGTCAAGACACAATATAGGATAATGCACAGCTGAGGAAAGTAAAGTCTTTACATTAATTCCAATTTCTCAGACCTGCAACATAATCTTAAAATATGCCACATACTCATGACATGAGTTAATCCCAGGTGAGCATGCCCACCTCCCTGTAGGACTGGCACTAGCTGGGGTGGGGGGAATCTTTGAACATGCGTGATGTCTGGGATTTAATCATACAAAGTGGCATTTTTCTGTTTCAAGATATGAGTATACAATTAAGAGCAATTTAGTTAGTAAGGTGTAGGAAGTTACCATCTGTTAAATGAGCCATATCTGCTAACTGAGCTGCCCTTTGAGCTCGCTCCATTTGCGGAATAAAACATCTTTGCTTAAACCCCTGTAAACCATGGTGAGTTCACAGCACACACCTCTGCCCGCACGTACAGCTTCACAGCTGAGCAGTTTTAAATGGCTCACACAGGCAGCTAGCAGGCAGCCCCCAACTAGGTGATGAAACTGCCGATTTCTGTTCTTACTCACATCTTTTAATTCCAGTGCAGGAATAAACTTCCCTATCAATGACTCGAGGAATGATTTGCTTTGTCTCACATATCTCAGCATCTAAAAGAGCTTTGACAAGGAGATACCTAGAGCTTCTGATATAAATATATAATAAATCTAATGTTGTCAAGCATGGTGGCATTTTTATTTTATTTTCAAAAAGAATTTAATCTAACTTCCCAGGGATCCTTCTCTTGTGTCATAACAAAGTCTGGCTTGTAATGGATTTCCCATTTTTCTTTCTATCTTGAATAATGACAAAATTGCTGCACAGAGAAGTAGTGTTCTATAATATGTCAAAATGCAAGCGGGAAGTGACAGTTGTCTTTGAAAGGCTGAGCTCAGCCCAAACCCTGATTTCGAGAATCACAGGCACTAAATTATCTATTATCTCCCCCACAATCAGCCTCCATCCAGGCCTGGAGCAGAGGGAAAGTCCATGTGCAGTATGAAAGAAAACAGACAATGAGGGGGAAATAATAATAATGATAAAAAAATCAATAAGTAGCTCTTAAGGTCCAAACTTTCAACAGATGCAATGTTGATATAAACCAGCCAAGAATCTGGTTCATAAATATCCACCTCTACATGTCATTCTAAATAAAGGACTTCTTATATTCAATTTACGGCAAGTAATAGGATGTAATGGAATTCACGTATCCTTTGGGGAAAAAGGCCTCTATTATACTGCATTATAAACCCTTATGTATCAAAGGACTAACTAAAAGCCACTTCTCTCTTCAGTGCCATAATTTTCTTCAGTAAACTCTAGAATCCTGCCATTGCTATTGAGCATCCTCATAAAAGACTAATATTTTCTACTTTATTTGGGATGACTGGCTCTATTTCGCTAGCTCACATATTGCATTAGACCTTTCTGGCAGAAAGAAGAGCTGGTGCTCAGCGCACAAAGTGGTATTTGCCACTTAAAAAAATACTAAATACAAGTTTTCCAGTACGTTTTGCATTGCAGACCCCAGGCAACAGGTTCACACAGTAATTAGTGGGCGAGCAACCTTGCACTTACAGAACCTTGTGTTCTGCAACATTTATTGGAGTGAAAAGTTGTCGTGGGAACCTGGAGGTAATAGTCCTGCTCATGTCCTGATTGTATTTCACTATGTGATTACACAAATGCTAATTTACTGCGCTGGCCATACCCTTCAACAGCACAGACCTTTCATTTAGGAAAGGTCATTTCCTATCAAGCCTGGTCAAGACCTGAGGTCCCTTATACGCTATTCCCAGAGGCTGCTGCCTTTTCCTCCTGCTTAATGTTGATGATACCTGCTGGTTTTCTCTGTAGCTGATCCAAAAGCACTCTGCAAGGAGGTTGGCATCATTATTTCCTTTCAACATGTGAAGAGGATGAGCCACAAAGACATGACTTGCCCGTGCTCTGCCACATGCTGATGACCAAGGGAGATGGAGAATTCGAGTCCCTTGAAGACTTAATCCACCCCATTGTCCCCAGGGACAACGACAGGGACTTTGTCCCCAGTGGCTTTGGCGAGCATGCCTTTAAACATCTTGCTTTAAAGATCTCTAGTCCATTCATCCCACTAATCAGAGCTTATTTCTTCCCTGACTTGACTGGGGCTTGCATTGCACAGCTCTTCTGTCTTCCCTATTCTCCACTCGATTTAGTTCCACCACCTTGGTGCATAAGCTCCAGGGGCCCTGCATGGTGCCCCTGCTTTGCACGCTGGCAGGACAGACGCTTTCATCAGACGTCTGCCATGAGGTGGATGGTGCTGAGGCTCATGAGCTTTACAGCTGAGCTGCTCTTGACACTATCACAGAGAGTGGGACAGGGAGTTGCGTAATTGCTCTGAATGCCTGCCAAGCAGCTCGTTTACAGAATTAAACAGCCTGTAGTATAATTAACACAGGGAAAACTGTATGGCCTTTGTTACTCACCACACAAGGTAGCTCATTTCCTCATCCTAACGTGACAGGAGGAAAGGGATCATGCAGATAGGGCAACCACCAAATGCACCTAAGCCTCTGCCCTGCCCCATGTCTCCTGCTATTCAGAAGCATTTGTGTTGCTTGTACAGATGCACAAAGTTGGGGCAGATAACTCATGGGGCTCTAAAACGAAATGGAGGAACTGGGGTTGCAAAGCTGATCACCGCAAGACCCAACTTCAACGTATCAGTGATGTACTCCTGATTTAAGAGCCCAGCCTTCCCTTTACCATACCTTCCACCATCCTCCTCCTTCAAGCAGCACTGAGCCATTGGTAACAGCCACCCTGAGCCTGATTTAGATACTCTCAGTTTTTAGCATCTCCTTCTGCAACGTCTGTGGTAGATTTTTGTTCTGTACCAAAGAGCACTGGGTCCTTCTGAAAAACCAACCATCAAACTGGTTTCTTGTTCCCAGCTGCTAAAAGATCTGATGTAAAAGGTAAGCTGGAACTTTCCACAGCCCTCGGCAAGTGCTGGGTCACTCTCAGAGCTCATCCACACGTCAGTCCCTCATCCTGGATGGACCTTCTCTGCAAAGAAGGGGGGAAGCCAGTGCTATCAAAAGGACATCCCACCAATGTTTGTTGTCCACAACAGTGCTATGAAGGTAACAGTTTCTCTTCATATAACCTCACAGTTGCCATGTCACAGTAAATTCTTACCTTTCTCCTGCTCCTACTTTTACATCTCCCTGCTAGTTGCTCATCTCCCTTTTCCACCCCTTTGCTGGGGCTAGTCCCAGCCATGGTCCCATGCTGGGCCAGCTCAGCAGCAGAGGAAAAGCTCCTCTTGCCAGGGGCTGCTGGAAGACACTGCTGCGAGGGGTTTCAAGCCCCGCTCCTCCTACCCCCATAACACCACTTTTTTTGAGAGGCTGGAATTTCACAGGATAAAGAGACTGCAGCTGTGTTGGGGAAAAGAAACCAGTCACGCCTCAGCAATTTACGGACAATTTCCCATTAATAAGAGATAATGGAGTGCAGTTCAATGGATGTGCAATTGTACGCTCGCTCTTTGAGAATATGGAGGGGAATCTGACAGCAGTTTGTTCCTCTCAGATACAGCGTTACCATGATTTTGTACATCCCATTGTACTTAGGGAAATTTGGACAGTTTGAAGTGGTTTAACAGCCCAGTAAGAAAAGCACAGGTGTATCAAGTTATTGAAATGACCTTAAATACTCTTACTGCAAGGGAAACATCTGATGGAAATTTCCCCTGGGCTCACACCTCCCACCTGCCTGTGCCCAGCGGGCCAGTGCACCGCTCCGGAGCAAAGGTCTGGTGGTCTTTGTGAATATGGGACCCGATTGCATTCTCCTTGTACAGGAGATTAGGAAAAAAAACATGACAGGGGATGCTCAAGGAGAAGCTTTAAGCTGCAGAGCAGGAGTTTGCATGCATGTTTCACAGCAGGTCAGCTTGCTTGACTTCCACGCAACTCACACAAGCTTTAGGAGAAGGTTAACCTGATCACAGGCTCTCGCTGCCCTATCATCCTGATGGTCTGCAGCACTTTATGCTGCTAACCAACACAGGAAAAACAAGACTCATTTACTGCAGGGAGGCAGAGTTCTCAGGGGTGAGAAACATGAGTACGCAGAGTCATAAAATAATCAGTTTATACAGGAGTTTTCTCCTGGACCTTGTCACCAAGTGCTTGATTTACTGTACCCAGTCCTATAGAACCAGGGACTGATACTGCCAGATAAATCTGCTCACCTGTGTAAAAGGTTATTCCTCTACAGAGTTTCTCTAGACTTGCATACACCGTCCTGGAGAGTCACACTGTTTAATGGTACAGACAGTTCCTCTCCATTTCAATTTGTTGTCCTCCAGCATAATTGACTCCCATTTAATACCTTATGAGCAAGGGCAGGCAGAAGTGAAACTTCTCCATCACTCATATTTCCACACGCATTCTCTGATACATCTCCTGCTCAAAACTGACTTTTCCATCACTAAGTCTAAAGACAAGCAGAAAATTTCCATTTGAAATTCAGATCTACAGATCCTCTCTCATTTATAGAACCGTGCTATTTTGGAGATAATACAGCTTGAGCTCCCAATGATGATGTATCATCAGTTATTTTATAAGGGTGTGATTATACCTTATGTTTTATTCTAGTCTCTCACTGTACTAACATTTTGTTTGTGGCAGCTGCATGAATACTAAAGCATTTCAAGCATCACTCCAAAGTGACAGCAGAGAAGTGCAAGCCCTCTTTCCCTACGCACTGATAAAGCACTTGCTTATGAAGACAAGAGTCTAACACAGAGGACATTACTATCCAAAATAAATGAGTTCGTTTTCCCCCCACCCTGGACTAATTGCATTGACAGATACAAGCTCACCCATTAAGTTTTTAATGAACTCTTCAGAAATTAGTTGAGCCATAAGCTTCCATAGTCAATCTAAATTTTGCTGAAGTCTGCAGGCCAAAGTTTTTGCCATATTGTTTAGAGTCAATTACTATTTTCTAGCTTAAAATATTAAAAAAAACCCCTAAACAAACAAATAACAACCCCCCCATGGATACTGAGGAACTGCACCAGCTCCCTACAGGACTTCCTGGAGAAATAAACTGGAAACAACCAAAGCAGCACCTTTTCAGATCCAGGTATAAGCGGAGATGCATAAATTCAGCACATGCTAATTTCAAATTATGAAATCTCTTCTCAAAGCTCAGGACAGTTTCTCTTCACAACTTGCCAACACGATCCAAGTTGACAGCACAGCCTAAAATTAGTCACATTTGACAGGGTTTCCAGTTTTAGTGTAGGTCTCTCACGGTTACAGGCTTTTCTGGAGGACGCAAAAGTATGGGCTATACCACAAACGCCCACGTGCACCTCCTGTGCCATCTTATCCTTAAGAATTAAAAGACAACACTTTCCCAGGCAAAAAAACATTCCTTTCCACTGGGAAAGTTAATGACCATCAATCTGTCCATTTTCTCCAAACTGGCAAACCCTCCTCATTCTTGCTCCTATCTCCTGAGACGAGGCAGACACTGCTTATCTCACTCAGTGGGAGACAGATCGAGCCTTCCTAAGTTTGCATTTTCAAAAGAGACAGACCAAGAACAACAATATTATCTTTCACGGATTATACAAAGAAGTTTGGTGACCTACCCCAGGGCTCCTCCATCACTTTGGAGACCTGACCCCTGGACCAGTCTTTCTCCCAGCCAGCCATCCCCTAGACCGTCCCATCCTTTCCCCATGCGAAGAGTAGACGAGGACGGTAGGGCTCCTCAGTAACGCAGATGCAACGGTCCTGCTTCTTTCAGATCTAAAAATACCCAGCACGCACTAAAGCGTAAAATTAAACCCAGACAGGTTGAAGGTCGCTGGGGAAAAAGATGTGTTCTGCATTTCATAACTTACCGAAGAACATCTCATTTATTTTAAAAATAGGCAGAATTTCAGGAGGCACCTTTATAGATTTTTAAATAGCTCAGCTGAAAACCAACGCTCTTAATGACAAACAATAGCAAATTACTTAGTTATTATTAATCGCATGCACAGAGGCAGATTATTTCCCAACTGAGACTTTTATTTAAAAAAATAATCATATAGATTACTTTGGAAAGATGACAAGTCTCCTTCTTGGCCTTCCTTTCTCTTGCTGTGTTTTAATTTGCATAAACATGACATTAAAAACTGAAAGAATCGCTTTAAAAAACAATTACTCCATCAGCAAAACCTGACAGTGCAGAATTCAATGGCACCACAGAGATCATCTTGGTAAGAGAAGAAAAGATAATTTTCCCCTTTTACTGACATTTAAACACCTCTTGCTTTAACAGGACTGCAGTTCGGATTTATGTTTTAGAACCCTTTAATAATGGAACACGTGTAAATATCATTATTTTTAGATGCACTGCGGCAGATAGAGAAGGAGTGAAAATCCCACACTGCGCACCTTGACAGGGCTGTTCCACCCAAGGCAGGGGGAGGGAGGAAGGGTTATATAAGATCTTGCCATGTTGAGAAGAAAAAAGTAGACACCTTCCTATTATCATGCTGTGCTTGTCTCTGGGAGCTTTTGATCCATTAAAAACTTGTTAATTGCTGCCTAGTAACAAAGGAACAACATGCTGTGGTGGGACTGTTAGGATTCTACAGGCTCGTTCACCCTTAGAAAGGCAGTGGGGTTTAATTGGCTATGTATTCTTAGATGCAATAAAATGGGATAATCAATCGGTGTCAGCACCTAATAATGGAGATTCTTTAAAAAAATGGAAGAGAAAACCCAAACCCTAGTTAAACAACAGCTGTAGCAGCCAGGGCTGAAGAAAATGAACTAGATGTAGAATTTATGAAGAAGTTGTGCACAGCTAAAAAAAAAGCTAAGAATTTTAAAAGGCCATCATCACTTCATCTATCTGATGAGGCTAACCCTTTGGTTCCCAAACAGCAAATTTTAAGTCAGTTTACTCTGAACACCCACTGCTCTATTTTATCTGATTCCTAATAAATAATTCCCTTACTACAGCAGTGCGAGGACTGAAATATTTTTTTCAGTCCTCTTTGGCAAACAGAAGTTTCCTGTAGATCTCTTTTACCTAATGCAATATATTCATGTAAATACTCCACAACTGCTACTTGGTTTTCCCTTTGATTTCCTTGACAGCACACAACACACTCAAAAAGCTTCAGGCCTAAGTATTAGCTTTGTGGCATGGTTTTATGACAAGAAATCAAATGGCTGTCTAGTATGGCCACTCTGCACGAGGTCTGAAGTCTCCAGAGCTTTCCCCAGGAAAGTTCAACTCAGACACCCGGTATCAGCTCCAGACGGTACATACCAAGGATGGTGACCTGGAGCTCAGTTTCAGCAGAGCTCCGTTTCCAAATGGGCAGTTCAACAAGTCTTTAGGCACCTATATCTTCTGGAAAGCTGCCAGTCTGTTGGTGGCACTGCCAGGCTGGAAGAATTTAGCCCTTGTTCAACTGCCTATACCAGACTAGAAAGTGTCAGGGGAAAATAGCATAGGACCATAATAGAAGGAATAAAAAAACCTCAGGTACGTTGTACATAATTCTCAAAGTTACTAAGCTGACATTGCAAAACAACTGACCTGAGGGAAAAAAAAAAGAACCACTGCACAAGATGTGGACCACAGTTCCTCTTCGCCTGTTTCTGCAACACGTTTTGGCATCCAGAGGTGGGTGGACAACGTGGGTTTTGTCTTGCAAACACCAGGTAGTCACACCTTCTCACCCTTACTAATGTATTATCTCACATATTTGCAAAGCAAGAGTCTGTAGAATTAGAGTGAGACGGAATAATTTCCTTCACTGGTTTATTTTGAAGTATTTTGGTTTTATGTTTTAAAAAGTAACCAATAGCGTTTCCAACAAGAGACAGCAGATGACAGATCTCATGGCCTTTTTCCCCAATATTGCATAAGCATCCTCAAACAGAGGACTGCCAGACTAAAAATTAATACTTATCTTAAACAAGTACCCTTTGTTAATTGATGAGTGGACTCGTTTCTCATTTGCGTATACTCACCAGTGTTCAGCATGAGTACGAGAAGGAGAAAGAGATAAAGATAACCACAAGGACCATTCTTTTCTCCTAAGACAGACCCTTTGTGCAAAGCAAATGCCAACTGTAACAACAACTGTGGTCACAGCTTATTTGTGAATCCCCTTCTTCCCTCCCCGAGCCCTTGGGGTTCAAAGGCAAGCTGCAATTAGCTGTATTTAGCTGAAAAGACTCCAGCGGGAGAAAGGTATTTTCCTATCAAAAGGAGTCCAAATGTTCAGGTAAAAGAAAAGGGCAGTGTCACAGGTTCATCCTATGGGGCTCCAGCCTGGCACCTCCCATGATTTAATAAATGGAAGGTGTATTTGCTGTTTGTGTCCTCATATTAATTCAAATCAGTAATGAAGTTGGGAGCATCACAAGGTTTTAGCAGTATAAGGGATTAGACCAGGCTTAGATAACTGAATAAATGAACCGACTTAATTAGCTCTCCTGAAACAAATTATTATACAGTGCTCATTTCCAACTCTCATATGAACCCCAAAGAGTTATAGAAATGTATTAATTCCTTGAATAATAAATCTTATATTTTTGCATACCTACTGCAATTATGATGGATAATGAGATTTTAATTAATCAGACCCAGATTTTTTAATGCTGTTGAAGAATGTAGATACATTAGGGACCTACTTATTTGGTAAATCTTGGGGGGGGGGGGGGGGGGAGCTGAAACCAACATGAATAACAAGAAAAAAAATATCTCTGTTAAACTAACCTATATCAAATAGGCTTCGTAACAACATCCTGCAAACAGTCTTATCTTGAGTACAAACTCTGTAAACTGTCAAATCCTGGTCAAAGCATTACCTCCAGTACCTCTCTAAAGGCAAAATACAGTTATTAAATATTATGCCACCTGGAATACACTGGGCTTTATGCAAATAACATCTTTTCTGCTGTAATTTGAATGCTCTATATAGAAAGATCATTTTCTTGCTGATGTATTCTACGATTCCAGGTACTTGTAAGTGAGAACGACGTGTTATTATTAACATGGCAGAGCAGCCATTAAACTTTTTCCTCATGTTTTTCACTTTTTTCAAACTCTTCTGAGGAGATGGCTAAAGATCTCTCTCATGCAAAGGTAGTGGCCTTGCAGTTGTCATTCCTTATAAATCAGCTTCTAATATGACTGAGAGCACAAAGATTGTAGGGAGTCTCATTACCACGAGATTACAACTTCCTTGAAGTGTAATTATCTTGCAAGAGAGTCTTGGGCTGGATTTAGGACGTGTTGCATCTCTGCACTCACCATATTGACAAGAGAGATTTTGTTCACCACAAGGAGGATATCAACAACGCACATCACTTCTCTTGGAGAAACTCTAGCACTTGAAAGGAAAAACCAGAACGAGAGGGAACTTCAGAAATCTAACTCCAGATTTCTAACAGGTCCCCTTTCTTCTTATCTCCTTTTTGATAAAAGGAAAGTTGTCGCTGGAGATGGCTGAGGAAACCAAGAGAACACCACTCCAGCAGTGCAAGGTCAGCTTTTGTGCGTGATTGCCATGTGGAAAAAAGGCAGTTTAAAGAAAACTGAATTTTTAATCTTAATGCGAAACATGGAGGTTACAAAATATTCCTCTTCAGTGAAGCTCACAATAACGTATTGAAGCTCCTGTTCCCTCTGGTTGGACTGTTAACCATTGCACTAAAAAAATGTAATTCTTACTGAGGCACAGGGAAGGGAAGGGAGTAGCAGACCCCTCCACAGCTACAGCAGAGCTGCAGGAATTTGATCTCAGTCTGAATTTACAGCAGCAGTTAGCTGCAGAAGTCCCTCTGATTCAAGGAATTGGGAAACTAGGTAATTTCAGCCTAGAGAGGACTTTCCAATCTGCGTCTTTGGGCTCTTGCATAACTTCAAAAATCTGGGCCCTATGAGTGCCTCGCAGAAGCCAGTCAGATGTGTTCTCCTTGGCATTTCATTGGGGAGAGCTTAGGTTAAACACCAGATTTTCCTCTGTTCTTTTCCGCAGAATTGCTCACAAACAAAAGCCAGCTCCTGGCTGCACCGAGCAAGTCCCCGGTTTGCAAAGCAACCGTCGAGCTCCAAGTGGCTGTCAGCTTCTGTTTGGCAGCTATTGCACCCCATGCCAGAAAACAGAGGATGCCAAATGCCACCTGACCCAGAGAAACTGAGGACACAGTGGTCAAATATTGCCAGGAAATTTTGTTCTGTATTTGCAGAAATCGTAATTTTAAGAAAAAGAGGACCTGTCTCAAGACAACGCGTGGTTTTGCTCAAGTCTCTATAGGAAGAAACTTGCCATGTGCTATTAGCATCAGTGCTGCTGCAACCCACCTTGTCCACCCGAAGATTTATAAGCTGCGTTGATACGTTGCACTCGGCGCCGAGTACTGAAATGCATTTTTGTGCAGTTTCCTCCACCCCCCCCACGTTTGGTTGTCCTCCCCACCACCAATCTAAATTTGCTTGTATGTGCTAGGAAAACAAAAAAGAAGTGTGAATTCGCCACTTCTGAACATCTTGTCCCCTGAATTTGTACAGGGCTGGTTTGTTCAGCACAGAAACAGTACTAAGAGCAGAATAAATTTAGCTGCAAGGGAGGGTGGGGACAGGGAGGGGGACTGTCACAGAGGTACCCACAGAACAGACAGCAGCAGCTATCGGAAAAGCGTGGATTTATTGCAGTGGAATTTTGCCCGGCACTCCGACTGACCGAATTACTGACATGTCAGCTGGGAATTAATCCTGCACAACAGATTGCTGAGCACTGCGGAACCCACTCTGAGGAAGATGAACCACAGTGGGCACAGCTCACTGAGCGAAAGGGAGAACCTCCCGCTTACAGATACCCAGAGGAGCACTCACCAATGCCGGGTGAGGGTCACTCCATCCCAGGAGATACGCTCGGACAGTGTCCTAATCCGAGGGGAGTCCCGGGAGGTATCCTCCGATAGCATCCCGATGCGAGGGGAGAGTCCCCGACAGCACTGCCTGCTGCTCCGAGGAGAACCGGCTCCACCCGGGTTCTCCGGCAGGGCTGCTTCTATCCCCCGGGCCGGGGGAGCTGGGGTCGCTGTCGGTGCACACCGCCCGGAGGCAGCTCCCGGAGCCCAGACTGCGAGGAGCCGGAGAGCCCCGGGGGGTGGCACCTGACCTCCGTCCGTGCTTCTGCAGGGCGCTGTCTTTGGTGCAAGCTCTGCAAGCAGTCGGGGGTTGCACTGGCAGAGACGGGCTCTGCAGAGGTGCTGCTCTGAGAGCAGGTTTTGTCAGGCCCCTGATGCCCTCCTGCAACCTCGCCTCTGCCAATGGCAGACGTTCCGGTTGGAAATGCCACATCCATGCACAGCCTCTGCATTGTTTTCTCTTCCTCCCTTCACACTTTCCTCATAAATTTGCCTTTCTTCAAATTACATCTCGTTTAGGGCTTTTTTTGACTCCCCCTCATCCTTCCACCTCTCGATTTCCTGGATGCCACATGCCCTCTCAGAGTCTCTCACCCTCCTTTAGCACCCTGCTCCTCCTTGGACACAGCTCCTTTGTGCCTCCACTTTGTCACTTTCTCCCAGACTCTTCCCTTCCCATTCATCAGCTCCATCCCCGTTTCCTCCCCAGAGCTCTCCACTTCTCCCTTGCTATGCATTTCACACGCTCTATAAAAGAGACAGCCAAGGAGGTCACTGAGCCTTAAGACCAGCATTATTGAGAAGACATAATGAATATATAGCTAGAGCCACTCAGGGGAAAAAAAAAAAAAAATGGGGACTGAGGTGAAATGGAGAATTAACTGAAAGCAGAGAGCAAATATCTTTGACCCTAAAGACTACACGGAGGAGTCTTGGCAAGCTGCTCCATGCAATGTACAGGCAGCCTGGAGAAAATCAGTAGCAGTAAGTCTACAAGTTAACCCAGGCAACTTCCTGAATGTCCTTGTCCATTCAATTTGAACAAACATTTTGGCTGGATAAAATAGCAAGTTTTCCCCTTTTAAATTAAAAAGGGCAATGGGAAATCAGATTTTTATTACTTAAGAATATCAAGTCTTAACATTTTATTCAGCAACGTAGCGAGCTGACAGCCTTTGAAAAGAAGAGAGGGGATGGCCAGCTTCATCTTTACTGCATTTATTCCATGTAACAACTTCCTTGGCCAAGATGAAGACAGAAATGGACAGATCATTTATTAGCCCAGGAGAAACAAGTCTCCTTACATTTATGGAACAGAAACGGGAATGTAAACCATGATAAATTGTTGTTTTCAGCCAGGAATTTAAGACCAGCTACAAAGAGAAAGCAGCTCAGAATCTGCACCGATAAAAGGCATTTTGCACTATTTGATGATCAGGACCATAATTTGGTGTACTTAATCTTTTTTTTTAATTGGACTGAGAACCCACCTGGTTCTTTGGGGTCTGTGGAAAGGTAAGGATTGCAGCACTGGTATCAGCAAATAAGTTCGCTAATTTAGCACTAGCGACTC
Organism: Bucorvus abyssinicus; assembly: GCA_009769605.1. NCBI lineage: Eukaryota > Metazoa > Chordata > Aves > Bucerotiformes > Bucorvidae > Bucorvus > Bucorvus abyssinicus. The sequence goes on along the minus strand of CM020031.1, from coordinate 6,564,178 downwards.
CACAGCACAGACCTTCACCTCACCATGAGTGAAGGTCTGCCTGCTCCACCTGCTGAAGAGCTCTTAAATCACCCTTCGGTGTTCTCCAGAGCCTGAGGTGCAATGGTCAATGAGCAGGTTTTGCAACTTGCAGTTGGAGTGGCCTGAGGATTGCAGTAATTCACGCCTCCCCCAGGGACCCTCCACATGGCGAAGCCTCCCGCCAGGAAGCCTGAGTCCCAGCCCCAGTGAGGGATGGGTGTTGGAGCAGTAGTGCTGGGTCTCCCTCCAGGAGCTTTTTTCCTAAGTGTTCCAGGACAGCTGAGGACTGTCAAAGGACGACTGCATGCCAGCAAAGGAAAAAATCACCTTTGATAGCATGGCTGATGGCTGTCCAGAGCAACCCCAAAAGGCCTAACCAGAAAGCTTGTATTTCACTAGCACAATCATGCCCTAATGAATCGGTGCGATTACCAGGCATACGCTATTACAAACATTCCTGAATCTGGCCAAAAATATACCCATTTCCTCAGTATGTGTCTACAGAAACCAGAGTTGTGAGAGAAAAAAAATGCATTTGTGTCACCATCCTCCTCTCATGGCACTGAAGACTAAACCCAGGTATAGGACTTGCGGTCTATAGCAGATTGATGTCACGATATTTTTTAATTTTATCTATACAGAGAAATAAACATATGCACAGACCATGTTTATTTCACTCTATCAAATATAATTTTAACAAACATGACACAATTTTTACTGTGTAACAGAATGTCTCTGTTAAATATTAAGTTTCAGTGCTTTGTAATTGCATTTCAATAGGCATAAGAAGTATTTCACTGCACAGTGAATACATTTCATTAAATAGTATAAATTTACACTCTGTTGTAAATGAATGTTCATTTTACACCGTAATTTTTTACTGCAGAATGTTGCCATTTTAGTATTCACTGTAATCACTCCACTATGTTGCAAGCAAATGTCATTTGTATGATATGTAAAAATTCAGAGAATCAATTTAAGGGATCTCAGTCTGAGGTATAAATACATGCAAGCCACGTAACACAAATAAACTTACTCCAGATGGTTGCTTATAACAGATAAAAATCAAATATCACCATCCTAAGAAATTAGATTCCCAGTGCAAATACAGGCAACTCAGTAGTTTCTGCTGACCATCATGGCCAGAAAATTAGTACCAATCCAAACATAATAAATGTAATGAAGTTTTTGCCACTAATATGAGACCAAATGTTATGTTTTCTAGATGGTTTAACAAATTTTCCGTCTGAATGGTTTTGAGAATCCACAGATTCCCCCAGCTATGTGCCCCAGAAAATAATTTATGTGTAGATATCTAGAAACAGAAAACTATTGATACAATAAAACAAACTATTCCAACAGCAACAATGCCTTTTTTTTTTTTTTTGCTCCTCTACCATTACAGCTGCCTGGAGTACTTACAGCACAGCCCAAGAGCATTAACAAACAGCCAAGCTATTTCTTCTCTGTTGATAGCCACCTTATTGCTTTCAGCAGCTAGCAAATTAAACCTTCAAAATAATTCTCATGTGCACTGACTGTAAAGTGAATTTAAATTAAAGTAATACATTACAAGAAAAGCGAGTACCTAGCCAGAGTTCTCAGCAGCCTCTTTCTTCTTCCAAAACCATCCTCAATGCACACAAATATAGTTACACAGTTCACACCTGCCAACGTACATCTGCACGTACCATATGGTGCAGGACACACCTTATCCCAGCACTCACACACATATGTATTTGCAAACACCTCCTGCCACTGGGAAACAAGAGAGTTCAGCCAAGTGTTACTAAAACCCAACAAGAAATGCGTCGCTGCCCATTTCTCCTGTCAGACACCCACACATCCTCCCCAGGGGCAGGTCAGAGCACAGAGCAAGCTTAAAAACGTCAAAATTCAGCCCAGCTGTGTTACACAGAGGAAGGCCTGTGACTGTCCCTTTGCAGGTAGATATGAAGCCAAAGAAATGAAGTTACTCACTCAACATCACAGAACAAACCTACATGGGACAAAGACTTGAAGAGAAATCTTGTGTAGCCTCACTGGTATCCTCCTCCTTATATTTATCTACAGATAGTTCCCAAGCTTAAAGTTTGGACCTGGGAGCAGTGCGTGAGGCTTTCTCCTGACTTTCCCTTGCTGGCTGCAGCACAGAGCTGTAAATTACACTGAGAAGGTTTAATTGCTCTGTTTTCCCGAGGTGGTGCAAAAACGGTGGAGATGAACTGACAGAAGTGCTGTGAAACAAGCTATGGCCTCAAACGCTGCTCTGAGGCTGCTGGAGAGATCCACCTCTCAAAGTCTGAACAACCTGTGAGTGAGCTGAATTGCATTTCTGAGAGTAGTTATGTGACAGAAGTCAGCTTAGACGAGTCTTAGAAAACCCAGTTATTAACAATTTATTAAATAATAATTAAATAATAAGTTATTTGAAATCCTGTTCCTTCTGTTTCTGTGTGCATATAGCTCAGTTCCAGCTTATTCTGCACCTGTTGCTTGAAGATTTTAGGTTAGACTCAAGAACAATTCTAAAAATCTCTTCTCTTATTCTAGGTCAAACTCAAGTTAAAGTGAGCTACCTGCAGATAAATCCCTGCAAGCATCTCAACCAGACCGTCACAACAGAAACGGCTCTGGAAGTCGGGCACTAGGCAGAGTCGGGTTTGGAAATGGATATAAGCAGATTTAAACAGGCAGCAAACCTGTCTGCATCAATGCAATGAAACCCAACAGGTATTCAGTACAAACATACAGCAGGGAGGAAGAGAACACCAGCAGGAAAACGAGAGCAGACCTTCTCATCTTGTTCTTCCACAGGATCACAGAAACACCAAGAGATATTTTCCAGTGCGCGGAGCAGGGCAATCACCATTAGACCTGTTTTACAGTGGCGATGCCGCAAGGCTCTCCAAAGCAGCCCCAGAGCCATTCAGCAGCTCACTGGGGATAGACACACAGCCTCGGCGCCCCAGGACCCTACCTGTTAGCGGACCGCTGCCCGGACTGTGTCTCCAGCTGCTTTCAGTGAGCTTTGTGCTGGCTAGGGACACCCAGCTGGGAGAAGCTCACGGCTCTTCCACCTGGGCTGGTTCAGGATGTTGTGTTAATGCACTGACACCAGCTCTGGCTGCAGTACAGGCCAGCTACTATAACGCTCTGTTACTGACGCTCAGTTTCCCCACCCTGCACAAGCACGTCTGATCTCCTCCTCATCTACAACCCAGCTAGGCATGGATTCAATTATTAGCCCTTTTGGTTTCAGAGGCACAGGGTAAGGAACAAGCTTTCTTCTGTAACCTCAGACACTCCAGAGGTTTGGAATTGAGCATTACAAACCTTAACAAAACCAGGTCTGGCTTAATTAATTTTTAATATCCCCTCAATGTCAAATAAGGAATTCCTTCATCACAGCCCACACACAAGCCCTCGAGACTCCCTTTCATACAAAGTTGTACGTCACGACTCTCCTTTCCCCTATGCACTAACACATAAAAAGCATCAGCTCATTTTATTACTGTGCAGTGCAGATTTGGTTACCAAAATCTGTTCTAAACATTCTTGAGAAATGTCCAGCAGCTCCTGGCATTAGCGCAGAGCTCCTCCTGAATTATTCCTCAGCATTGCAAATCTGCCCAGCGTGTTGCTTGGTGCACGATTGGATTTGCCAGCACTACATTTCCTGATTCAGCGTTTCCTGTTGGAAGTTTCCACCTACAGTCCTTCGAAGCTTGTCAGTTATGCGTGGGTCCAGCATCAGAGACGTTTAGGTGCCCTTTTATAGGAAGAGACCGGCGTCACTGGGTGGGAACTGTGTTATCTGCACCGCAGGTCCCCGCGTACTCTGTGGTTGCTGCTAATTAAATTCACTGTTGGACGCTCCTTCCATCTCCATGTGATACGTAACTGCAGAGTGGGATGTTGCCCCTAATTGCTTTTGTAACAAGGTTATAAAAGTCATACTGATACATCCGGATATGACAGGGCCCTGACAACAGTATGTGGTCATAGATGGCATTAATACCACCCCGTATTGTACCCAAACTGGATATTAATGAGGAAGTTCCAATCCTCTTTCAGCTCTTAAACGATCACAATAAGAACATACTGTATTTACACAGGAGGGTTAAGAAGCATTAAAATATAACTCAAAGTAAAGTTTGGGGCTATCTATATAATCTAAATGATGTGTTAAGTTGAAGACACAAGATAGTCTGTATGGGCAATATTACTAACGGCGTGTTACCGGGTGTTCGCTTCAGCCAAACACCGAAGCAAACCGAATGAACGAGTACATACCAACGCAGCTTTCCTTGCGATGACTGGTTACGTTATTTGGCAAGGAGCTAAGTAAGTGATCACGATAAACAAGACGATCAATGGCCTTTCCCCTGCTAAGAAAGAACTGCTGCGCAGTTTGACGTTTGGGCAAAACGGGTAAGAGGGACAGAGCTGAAACTGCACAAAACCATCCCAGATATCACCATTTTCAGCCTCAACTGTGAACGAACTAGGGAAATAAGCAAGTTAACCCAGCTCAAGACAAGACTGTTGGCACCAGCATTGTTGATATTTCCATTTAAAACCCACATCCCTTGAGAACTTGACTCCTCTGGAAGCCTTCCCTGGGCACAAACATTAAAACCAAGTCACAGATGATTCACCCAGGCCAAGCAGGAGAAAAGTCTTCCTAATGCTCATATTACCAGTAGGTGCATTCTGCCACTCCTGGTACTTGTGCAGTCTCACCAGACGGCAGAGGCAGGGTTCATCCACGCAGGTTTCAAGATGTGATCTAGAAGTCTGGCTTTGCTTTACGTAGGGATAGGTGCTACTTGATCATTTTTCTATGGAGCTGCCTAAAATTGGCCAGGGAAATTGTTCCTTAGAAGTGCTTACTGCCCGCTTCTGAAAACAGAGCGCCAGCTACCAGTTCAGATGGAGATGCCTCCACTGCAGAGGGTAGAAGTGCCACACTAAATGACCCCTGCAAACCAAGCCCACGTGACACAGGCTTGCCTAAGACAAACAGCAATTGATTATTAGGTAATTAATCAGTTAATCACATTCTGATACCCATTTGGCCTAGAAAATACTCACTAGTCCTACGTATGTAACTTGTTTACATTAACATTTTGGAAAGCTTAGCAGCTTCCAAGTTCTTTTATGTTTGCATACAGCAGAGATCTCTAAGAAAATCTGATCAGGAAGCACAGCATAACTAAATTATTACAGCAGACACCTATATGAAAACAGTCTTAAAGCTAGGCAGCTACAATCACTTCACACATCACTTGCTTGCTGCTGTCTCATTATATTCTTTATCTGTTGCTGAGTCAAGAATAAAAATAAAAACCAATTTTGCCAAACATTTTAAGCAAAAAATAAAGGTCAGGGAACAGTCCTTTCCCAAACGGCGTTCTATTTAGACGTGTCCTTATCTAACACCAGGGTAATTAAACATTTTGGCCCTTTCCAACAGCTAGATCTCAACAGAACCGAAGCCATCTGTGGACAGATAGCACGTCTCCGACTAAAAAGCACCACTGAACAAAGCTTGCCTTGCTCAGGAGCAGTAGCTCACACATTACATCATTTTTCAGCTTACAGGCAGAAGAAAAGATGAGGTTATCCTGTCTCTTTGCATCTCTCCAGTCTACGTTTCCACCCGGAATCTAGGTAGGACTTCAATGGCCTTGGTTTGTCTGAAGCGTATTTCCAAAGAAGGTGTTCGGTCTCTATCTGATCATGAGAGTGAGGCAGAGGGAGAACGTTCACACAACTCACTGAATGCTTCTGTTTCAAATGCACGGCAGAAACTTGTTAAATGATTTCTCAGATGACAAAAAGAAAACCCAGGGGGATCAAGGCATTATTTGTTGTTCTGCGCCTGGAACATCTGAGAATTCCCTGTAATGGAAGAGGAGACCATGGGGAGCTGCAGATGTTCCCTGCAGCAGCAAAGGCAGTCCCTTCTGGCAGCTCCCAACACGATAGCTGTGTCAGAGCCCTCAATGACACTAAAGCAGTAAGATCCCAGTTGAGCTGCACTGGTGAATACCGGTAAATGAGGGGAGGCAATACCCAGCTGCATGTTCCCGTTCTTACAGACAGTTGTGTAAACACCAGGCACTTGACTACAGCAGCAGCTTAGCACCATTTCTTAGACCACTACTAGTTTCTTATTATAACGTAAAAGAAAAATAACTGCTTGTACTCAGGTGCAATAGAGACTTTACATCAGAGCTTCCATCAGTGATGCGTCACCCCGGCTCTGACGTGATGGACATTGTGCCGATAGGAAGGTAGAGCCCCTCTGTTTCAAGAGCCTTTACAAGTCAAAAAGCACCCTTTTGCTGGGGACAAATTACATACAATTTCACGCATTCTTACACTTGCTTACTGGCAGTATAAAAAAATAAAAATGAAAACAGCGAGAAAGAATTCAGCGAGTGCATTATGTAAAGAATTGCATGAGAAGGACGTTAGAGGGCTGCAGAAAGCTCAACAGAGGTTGGTGGGAACATGTTTACTGAGCTGGTTGCTGATTCTTATTTGCAATTCAAGGAGTCTGTGATTGATCCGAGCGTTGTTTCTTCTCCTCAGACTAAAGTCCTTTCCACCCTCAGGGAAATACCAAAGGACAATGAGTGAATAATGCACTTTAAGGTATAAGCCTGTGGCATTTGGTGGGTATATGAACTGATGCTGACATTTCATTTAATGATATCAAATAAAGCATTATACCGCCTGATTTCCCTCACACTATTCCAATCAGCAGCAATTGTAGTCTGAGTTTCAGGTTGAAGATTATATTTGCAAATTAGATTTTGAGGGGGTGTGAGAAATAAATGTTAGTCCACGGTTTGATCAAAACTTTGAAAGCTAGTCTTATAACGAAAGGGAGAAGTCTTGGCTGCAAAGTCGACACGAGCCTCATCCAAAATTTCTCACAGCTCTTTTAATAGCATAAATGTTTCAAGCTCGTACATCTGGGTCTCTGAAACAGTGGCAGCAGTATTTCAAATATTCTCAAAGCCAGCTACTTGGATGAGCTTGAATTGGTGACAATAATTGTGAAGATTAGCTTCTCGGGCCAAATAGAAACAAGCCAGGGCCATGCAGGCAGGCTTGGTTCTCTCACAGGAAACACGTGAGCAAAGCAGGATGCCAGGGCTTCAAAGAGGAAAAGCTGGAGGGCACGTCACCGAGAGGCAGAAAATTAACAATTTTCATACTGCAGCTACTCCAAAACACATATCACTGAATACATAAAGGCAAAGAATAGAGTAGTAGAAATTGGTGCAAAACTAGAAAATATCTGGCATGCTTTGGGAACAGTATAATCAGTATTTGTTCCCCAAATTGTAACTGTTGAGCCAAAACTTCATTTAGGTCACAAGAGGCACAAAGCAGCACATACCAGACCCTTCCCATCAACAGGATTCTCCAAACAGACCATTTAATGCAGGTCATGAAATGGCAAGATAAGAGCTGGTTGCATTTACTTTTTCCTTGCTACGTTTCTTAAACTTTTTCTTAAGTAGAATCTGACCGATTTTAACATACAATGCTGCCCCTTGCTCCAGCCATTTTAATCAATTTGATAAGAGAGCCAGATTATGTACCAATGCTTCCAACAATTATCTTGCAAGAAATCCTGTGATAAACCTTAGTCTCTTTTCCCACTGATTTTATTATACTCACAGATCTTTACACTTGTTCATATACAATTTGAAAATAAAACACTACCAGGCTAGCAGATAAATCAGTGACCTAAATGTCCCAAAAGTAAAACATATGCCTTAGCTGTCCTGCAAGGCTTACAGAAGCAGGCAGGAGTATCACCAAGTAATTTGATTTCAATAAATCCCCAGAAATCACCGGTTTCCCTAACCTTAGGAAATCTGATGCAGTTGGTAAAGGAAAATACGTCTCCTCTGGTGGGTAACTGCAAAAAAAGAAAGTGTGATGCTAAGGAAAAAGAAAACTCTGAAAAAAGGATCAATACACTGGAAAATACGTATGAAGAGAAAGGGCAGAAAATTTCTTCTCTGCCAAGAAGTACCTGGGGCCAGAGGGTTACGAATCCATCTTGTGCTAATGCTTCCTTTTCACTTGGATCACAACCTTTAATTTTTTATTGATTTTAAATGCTGCCTTGAAGTTGTTGCTTATGGGAATGAAATAGAAGGATGCATTACAAACCATCTCTTGATTAGACATTTGGTCTGACCAGCTGAACTTTTAAAGTTATGCAAGAGAAGCTGAGCAGACTCTCAAGCAGAGGATGCTCGTGGCCTTAACTGAAGCCTGATCAAATCATTTTCTTCCTAACGGAGGATGCAGTCTTGCAACCCCACTGCTGAAACGGCGCTTTGATAATACCTTGTGGAAAATTGGCAGGAGCAACCAAGTAATGTCACGTTTCTGCTTTTACTGTACAGCTCTTATTACTTTATAGGCATTAAAAATGCATGGCTACTTATAAATCTTGGATTACACTAGGCACTAGACCTGTCACATTTTTCTCCTCCCTTCCAGGATAAAATCTACAGAATGCCTATATGCCACATAGGACACTTTACACAATTGAACATAGGCATTCAAAGAAAAGCAGCAGCTGTTCTCCAGAATGGTACCAAAACCAGGAAGGCAGCATTTGTCCTTTTTAGAAAATAATGACGTTGGAATGTGAGCAGCAGTCTCAGTGTCATGGGGTGTCACGTTTGGAGGCTGAGATACCCTCTTTCTCTTTTCATTGTCCCCCTTCTCATGTTCCGCTGTGAGACAGAGCATAACCAGAGACTCTGAGCAGATGAGCTGGTATGATTATTTTTTGTAACTCCAGGCAAGAAAAATATCCCATAAAAGGGACATACCTGACAGAAGACCTGAGTTTCAAAAAAAAAAAAAAAAAAAAAAAGGGAAATAGTAGCCTACAAACCTACCTAATAGTTGGAAGGAGTTGCACGTAAAAGATGCATAGCAGCTATTGAGAGCATTCATTGATCCAACCTCCTGCCAAGAGCTACTCTTGACAAAGCATTGCCCTATTTGCAAGCATTCTCCACCTCTCTTACCCTTCAGCCCTACTCCTCAAATCTGCTGCTGCAACCCCACTTCCACGTAGCCATCGCAGTCCTCTCACCACCTCTCAGCAATCAAGCACTACCATCACAACACCTCCTAGCAAGGCCAGTCGGCTGGTATTCAACTTGCTGCAGAGACAAGAACACCCCTGAGGAACCTCCTCACTCCCTGAAAAATGCGAGGTGCAAATCATCCCAAGGCCCACCAAGTTGCAGAGGCATCCTAAAAAACACAGTTTGATAAGCTGAGAGAATGAAGCACTTCTCAAGGGGAATACCAAGAAGAAAAAAAAAAGGTAAAAATAAATATCAAAATGTAAAACAAAGATTTTGTAGGCATACACGACACCACCCTAAAGAGATCCCACTGTAAGTCTTGCCATGCCACCCACTGCTTTGAGACTTACCACAATAAAGTAGTTGCGTTGTATTCCAGTTTAAAGCTGATTTTGGAAAGGGGGGGGGTATTTCCCTGCCCATTCTTATCTTTTTTCTAACACAGGTAGTTTGGCTGGATTTAGGAGTCTAAAATCACAAGACAAAAAAACCCACCCTGACTTAAAGGAAGGGGTGGAGAAGACTTCTCCAATCCCTCAGGTGATCCTGACTTGAGATTTACACCTGGGCCAATTACCCATTAGTCTGCAGCCGGTCCTGGTAGAAATGCCCCACTCTGCTGTTAACCCTTGCAGTACCGGCACTCTCCCAGGCCTGCCTGGTGCCTCCTGTACTCTCCTTGACGAATGCTTCACCACCCTACAGACAGACACGCGCTGCTTCATTTCATGCTTTGAAATAATCCCCTAGTGCGTAGGTATTGTGCTGATTACAGCTAGCAGGCTCTACTGTTTTTCAGCCTCCTTTCATTTTCCAGCCTGAATCAGGACAGCCGCTCTTTAGAACTGCCTGTTCCATGCTCCGGGAGGTTATGAAGAAAATGTGTTATTTCCATGAGGGCTGACACAGCCATTTTCTCCATTTACATTTCCTGATTTTTTTTCCCCTGATGTAGAGCGTTCTATGAAGTCCTCTCTGTTTCATTTTTTTTACAGCCATGTTTTAATGTCCTTTAGAAAATACATGCATTATTTAGCATACGGCAGAGTGAGGATAGACGAAGTGTGAATCATTTTACACTGCAGGAAAACAAATCCTCTTTTCTGTGGCATTATCAAATCTGCTTCTACAGCGAGCGTTTCTCTACAGGTAGGCTACAACACTCGGTTACCTTATGCCACTTGATAAATATTCAAAGGTCACTAGACCAGGATTTCCTCCGAAAGGCGGAGTGCTTGGAAACTTGGAGTACAAGGTTAGGGGAACAGCCCTGTGTGAAGCTTGGCTTCTCCAACAGAAGAAGAGAATTTCTCAAGTTAGAGCTGAATATTGAGAAAAGGAAAAGCTTTGCTTCCAGTTCCAACATTATCTGAGTTCCAACATATCAGTTATCAAAGACAGAGAAATACACAGCCTCACCAGGACTGATAATGTCTTTCAAAGTGACAAATACTTCTCTTTTTTTTGGACTTGGTGAAACAGCAGACACAGAAACCATTGGAAAGGTAGGTGACACTACGCAACATTACCAATGCGGGCACAGTATCACCCCACTTGTGTTAATTCACCGTAGATGACTTTTCTTTTTCACTTGGACATTCAAGCTTTCCCCTTAAAAATCCTCTTTTTTATGTTTTCTTTTAATTTTCTCCCCAGTTAGCCATTTCAATAAACTGGAGGGTAACCCCTTTGATTTGAGGGTTGTCTATGTGAGGGTACTTAAGAGAAATAATTTAAAACTAATTGTTTAAGTTCAAGACAGAGGAGTCAACCTGCATGAGTCCCTCTTACGGATACCTGTTCACAGCAGCCTGACCACGATTAAACAGAGTTTGTTCCCACAGTGGACAATGTAGACTATGTGTGTAGGACGCATCTGAATTTTTTTTTTTTTTTTGGGGGTGCATTAGCTGTTAAACTATCACAAATCCTGCAACAGCGCATTTGCTCAGGACAACCTCTCCATGAGAGCACAAAAACCCCTCAGGCACTGGCTCATGCAGTCAGTGCAGGCACGTACTTCAAATACGTCTATACCTAAATCAGACTGCAATGCCTTCAGCTCCCAATGAACCTCTACCTGGAGCATTTACACGGCTTACCGCAGCTTTGTCCAGACAAAACATCCCTGAGCGCCAGGCTGCGCTCTTGCCAGTGAATCGCATTGGGAGCAGCTGGGTTGCAAACCGCTGCTTTCAATTCTCCTGGGTCTGTTTTCCTTGCCCCAAAAAACCCTTCACTGTCCAAACTGTTTTAAAATGCCACTCCATTATTGGCACACAGGAACCTAAATAACATGCACTGTCTAAAGTTCTTCTGCACTCTTCTGCTTCTGAGACACCCCAGCGCCAGAGATGACCATGTAAAGTGTCTTTCAACCATCTTCCCATTTTCCCGTTACTGGAGAGGCCACAGCCCTGCCCACTGGAGCTGCTCTTTGCTGACCACCCTGTTACAAACAGCCAGAGGACTGTGTCTACACCGCCCTGGGTACTGTGGCTTTCAACCTCTGCTCACAGCACTGCTTCCCCGCCAGTGCTGAGCAATGCAGTCAATGAGCAGACTGCTTACGCATCCTGTCCTTCCCAAGTGAGTGTCTTTGCTGCCGGGTTACGAAATCACACACCAGCTTGTGCCCTATTTTTGGCGCCCTGTATCTGGCTTTTCTGTCCAGTAGCTGGGCTTGCACAAGAGGAAGGCAGAGCCAGAGCTTGCACGCAGCCTGGGCACCCGACTCCCAGATGTGAGGCAAGGGACTGAATTTCCTCTAGACAGGAGGGGAGCTGAACCCAAGTCCTCTGCCTCCTTGGGACGAACACTGACCACTAGGATATTTTTAATTAGAAAGTGCTACCTCCTCCATCTCCTTCAGCAAATAATACTAGAGGTACATGTAATAATTTCACATTGTAATAGGAAATATTAAAAAGAACTTCTGTGCTTTTAAATACGAACAGTCCCAAAATGAAGTGGGAGGTCAGTGTGATCCCCTTTGTGGAGCTGAGTCTGCTACACATGCAAGCGCTTTGTGTCAGTTTTCTGTACCAGCATAAGCATATGGGATCAGACACAGATGAGGAGTTCTGAACTTCTCTGCAGACAGATGAATGAATTCAAGCTGAAGCAGAAGCAGAGATCTTGCACTCGCCAGTCCAAAAATAGCAAAGAAATCCCTTTTCTACGTTTAGCACTGTGTGGAAGGGTTTATGTGTTCATTGATAAGCTCCTAGGCTAAAATTTTACAAGAGCAATATCTCTTTATTTCTACAGTCAAAAGGGCATAGGAGTTTTGAGTATTAGCACGATATTATCTTCCTTTTTGCTTTCATTGCATTCAGCAAGGCTGGTTCCACTAAATAGCACATAAATCTTAACTGTCTGTAATCTGTAATAGAAAGACGTTTTTGAAAAAGGGTTTCTTGTTAGACTATTATCTGTTTTGTACCACTTTTTCTTGCCTTGTTTCTATGAGAAGAAAACAGAGATTTTTCCCCTCTCTTTTTTTTTAATTTTTTTTTTTTGTTTTGTTGGTTTTTTGGGTTTTTTGGGTTTTTGGGGGGTTTTTGGGGTTTTTTTGCTTTTTCCTGATCTTATTCTTGTGGCTGATGTATAAGAGCACCGATACAATGCAGTTTTTCATTTTGGCAGCTTTTTTTAAAATGGATTCCATACCATGATCTGACCACTGACAAATGACCCGGAACTTTCACTTGGAATACTAACGCCACATTATCTGGCTTCCTGGGGTCTGATGGAGATGCGGTGAGAATTAAAAAAAATTACTGCACAAGAGCAGTGGTGACTGATGTAGGGTCCGCACGCTGAGCTTTTGACCTCAACTGTTTCTACAGTAACTGTGCGGTGTATTGTGCTCTCTATTCTCAGACTCACGTTGGAAGCCAATTAAATGAAAAGGCTATTCATTTCATTATATTAGTCTCCAGGATGCTCAAATAGAAATGCAAACGATTCCTGTTCAGAGCTCCCCACATCAGAGAAACTGATGTTGCACTGCTAATTTGTGATAACAATATAAACTGATATGCAAGCTGCACTGATTTAAAAGATGTGCATAGGATGTACCCTGAATGTGCAAAACACTGATTAGAGACATCATGAAATTAAAGCTTCCGAAGGGCACTTGTTTCAAGCCCTCCAGGCAGCTCTTTTTCTTGGTTTAATCAGATAGCTAATCGTTGTAACTCACACTTTCCAAGAGCCAGATTCATCAATACTAGGAAACATGGATTTGTAATATTGAACCAGCACAGTCTCAGGAAAGCTGGGTGAAAATAAAAGCTGTAGAAAGACACTCAGTAAGGGCTTTGCTGCTTTAAAAAAAAGGCCATGGAGGAAATGAGAGAATATTTCCTACTAAAAATAATGCAAGAATCGTTTGAGGACTTATCCACCAATTTGAACAACAAAGAAACATATTCCCAAACACACTGTTCTCTTAAGAACAGGTCTTACCTCCAGCTCAGGGAGAAATTAACCTTTTTGTCAAAACACACAAATTGACACAGAACATTATTCTACTGCCCGTATTTTATTCTAAATTAAGCTTCCGGTAATAGTTGCCCATGTCCCTTAGAGCGATAGTAATTTCTGACCTGAAGGAATGAGCTTCACATTGAAGGGACGAGAGAGGACTCGAGCACCATCCTGCAGGACACAAAATAACAGCCTGCAACATGCCATTTGTAGGTCATTTTTGCAGGCTAGCAACCACAAATTGAAACTTGCCTGTCATCAACGGCAGACCAAATGTGAGGGCTTTTATAACGGCCGTGGTGCCGAAGGCTTGGTGATAGACTAGATGTGGGCTTATAATGGAGGCAGCAGCTTTCACGGCAGTTTATCTAGACGAGGCTGGCAGGGTATAATAAGCTAAATGAGGTTGAAATGACAAAAATGTCTTCAGGCTTATGAAAACCTGGAACATTATTTCTAGGAAAACCTGGCAGTTTAGGCAAAGTTGACAAACACTTAACTCCCTTTACAGACAGGTGAAATCATCCTGGACCTGGATCATTCACCTGCAGTGCTGAAACTCATGGACCTTCTACCAGAGGTGAGCGTGAACACAGTTCTGAGTTGAGAAAATTAACTTGCTTCCCCTGATATGATTAAATTAGTTTTTTTTCTTCCCTCCCTGCCTCTCACTGAAGTTTCAATCAGTTGCTGAAGGACTCAAGAAAGCAAAACACAAAGTGAAAAACTTCAAAAAAGTTTTCTTAAACTGGCTTGGAAATGGAAGGAAATATGAAAATTTCATGAAGGTCACATAAGCATGTCTAGTCATCCTCTATTACAATAACTAGAAAACACTCAATAAAATGAAAAGCAACTGATTTAGGGATGGCTGAAGAAGAGGCTCTTTTCAGCAGTGTATTACTAGCCTGAGGATTTTATGCCTCAAAGGAGCAAACAGGTCAGCAGTTTCGCTGGCTTCCAAACAGTGTGAAAAACCCCACGGAGTATTGCAAAGCAAAACACCTAGAGGGGGTTTCGTGTGTGCGCACACGTGTGTGTGTTTGATGTATCAGGTGGAACAGCAGAAAGCAAGCTCCACACACCAAGGGCCAGGAACTCTGTGCAGGAACACCTTTCTATACATCACCCTGCTGTAAAGTTTCTTGAACCATCATCTGACATGGCTGGAATGGGCCCTCCTAACAGAGAAGACACTGAATTAGAAAATCCTGAGGTCTGATACGGAACTTCCAGTCTTTCTGTATCCTTTGTTGCCTAATTTCCTTGCTTTGAGATAGTTTTCCATATGATTGTAAGTCCTTTGCAGAACATTACCCTTGAACTTGATGCAACAGTGATGAGGCAAAACTTTTTCTTCCTATCTGAGTTTTGCAGCTTAGACAATGAGGTCTCCAAGAAGGAAGCTCTCTCCTTGATAATTCCTTTTTGTTTGGGTCCCTAAGTATAACAACCAGTTTCTAACAAAAATTCCAATAGCTTTTCAAAGATTTTCTCTTTCTGTATGACATCTTCCAGACTAAGCCTTTTCCTCAGCGTGAGTTTATTTGAAAAGACTGGACAGGAACAGTTCATCTTGGATTTTTTAATTCATTTTTCTTAAAAGAAAAAAAAAATCATAAAATCCTACTTTTTCCTTTTTAAAAAGTAGATTTTTTTGGAGATTAGAAAAACCTGGAGGGAGAAACTCTAAGTGGAACTCATTGCTGCAATGTAATTGTGGCTGAAGACTCATCCAGATTTGAAGGAGAATTTGATTTTATAGAAGCAATGATATTCAGTTACAGTAGCTAATGATAAAAAGATGTCTAATGGAAGGGAAAGAAAACTTGTTTCATGTAAGAAGTTACCAATGTGTTCAGGACAAGATGTGATTAGGGCAGACTAACTCATTTTTTTTCTTTTTATGAAGTGCTCTGCACAGTGACTTCAGGCATGTTTTGTTGTCCAGTGCTATGAGAAGACCTAAGATCTGAAAGTTTATTGTTGTGGAAGTAACAGAGAAAATACACTTTTAAATGTGGAAAAATGTCTGGTCATCCTGATGATTGTGGATATTGACAGTGGTAGTGGATACTGTACCAGGTACATATTCTATTATGTCATTCTGCTTTTGCATTTTTGCTAGGAGAGAAAATTAAGTACTTTTTGCATGAGAGTGCTGAAAAAAAGGAGAAAGTGAAAAAAGTAGATTAGATTTTCCAGCAAACTTGAACATTTTTAAAATGTAGCTCTTTCCAAAAATAAAAAGCATTATAAAGAAAACAATTTTTGTGGAAGAATAAACCAATAGGAGTTTTTCCTGACACACTCCAGTAGAGTGGCTAATGTGCCCCAACTGTGAACAGACATTCGATACAAGACACCAGCAAATCTACTGGAACCCATTTTAAATCCCAATAGCACCAACATGGAGTTCCCAACACTGGCAGTATCACTCCACCCAACTACTTCTGCTGTGTCTCAGAACTTGCTAACATGGGCGCAGCCAAAGTTTCCATGATGAGGCAAGCAGGAGAGAAAGCTGAAGACGGGAGATCCCAGACCAGCCCCACGAAATTTAATACAATCAGAAAATCATCAGGGCAAGATTGTGCTTATTCTTTTGGTGTGGGTTTGCTTTTCTTCCCTGGCTCCTTTCTCTCATCACTGCTGAATGGCTTGAAATTCACTGTATTATAGGGCTTGTGTCATTGTTGTCCAGGGAATATTAAGATATTTAGAGAAACATCTTGACTCAAACTTACATTGGATTAAATCTCTAGGTGCATTCTTCTGCCCTCACCCTGATTTCCACTGCAGCAAAACCAAACCCAGATGAAGAGGAGACCAACAGTGAGAATGAGCTGGAAACCAATTCTTCCCCACATGCCTGAAAGCTGCTTCACCACCTTTGTATATTTGTCATAAACTGTGAACACCAGGACCTGAACTGCGGGGTAAGGGGTAGCAATCAGGGGGATGCAATGTACTCAGGGAGGGAAGGATGCAAGACCCTTAAAAAACATCAGGAGAGAAACACAAACAAATTACAACAGGGTAAACTTATATTCTGAAGGACAACTATTCCTATGGATGGTTCCCCCACTGAAAAAAAAACAAAGAAAAAACCCCCACCTTTTATTCATTGAAACGTGGTACCTTCTTTTAGGCACCGTTGATTAACATACACAAGATGGTGCCGATAGAGAAAATCTGTTTCTCACTAAGAGTAAACTCAGCGAGCTAAGCTGTCCAAAGCATCGATCTTTGGTGATACAGAAGTAGGGCATCTCTAAAAATAAGCCTTCTTGTAAGGAAGATTAAAAAAAAAAAAAAGTCAGAGTCACTTCTTCAATAAAAGCTTACTAAAGAAAAAAGAAAATCCCCCAAGACTTAAACCAGAAGCTTATAATGAGGCCCTTCTTAGCTAAAGTTATGGTGCTTTCCAAAGAAAGCTAGGGAGATAAAAGGAGTATCACTGTAGAAGAGATAATTTTGTTAGTTCATTTAATTAGAGGTTCACACCATGAGAATCAGCCATGCTCTGGCTTGAAACGTTAAATATGAAGCTCCTGAGTATTCACATTTTAGGTATTAGGGCAAAAAAAGTTTCAAAATTAGAGGGTATTTTGACTGAACTTTAAAGTCTCTCTCAAGTAAACCTAAGTGAATTAAATATAATTTTTCATGACTGATTAGAGGGTACATTTGACCATCAGTTGCATCTCACATTCTGCTACCTACCAGCTGGAAGATTGATGAGATATTTTATAACTTCGTTACAGCTACCGTGTGGAACAATTTAATTGCATAAAATCTTATAACGCAGATGCACAAGTAGAACAATACCAGCTGCTGGCTTCTGGTCTTGTCATGCTGCTTTACCGCTTTACTTCTCCCTGTGCCACACAGCTCACCCCCATTGCACCGCGACTACCTTTGAAGGATGCTATTTGCAGGAAGAAGCTGAGTTTTTGCTGCCCATCATCCAAGATGCACAGTTCCTGAAGGAGCAGTGGAGAAACGGGACTTCATAGGCTCAGATCTTACCGAGGGAGTCTCCTGAGAGGACAATCCCCACCTATCTAACTGCTTCTCTTTCTCAAAGCGGATTTTTGCGAGGCTCTGGCACGGGGCCGCCCTCTCTAGCCAAAGAGCAGACCAAGCCCCGTCTAAATTAAGCAGTTGGGTTTTCAGGATAAAATGGCTTTATGTCATCTTTGTCATTGGCTCTACAGCAAAACAAATGGAAGACGAAGAAGCATTGCAAACAAATAAGGTGATACAGCTCATCAACATGCAGCAGTTCTTACTATGCCGCGCGCTCACAAGTGCTTCACTTTTGAATGGTACCATTTATCTTCATAACCTTTTCTTGCTAGACTGTATTTCATTTCTTTCTTTATCTGACCTCCAACTCCTCTGCCAGAGAAGGTACAGGAAGCAATGGGAAGGAGAGCAAAGGCAAAGAGAAGTACCAATTTATTCCACAGCCTTTGTGACTAGTGGCTGAGTAGCATCTCTTCAGAATTAATCTCTGAAAGGTACCCATATGTTTGAGACTGACTGTGTGCATGTATGCTAATCAGCTTCAAATTATAATCAGGATATTAGAACACAACTTTGCTAAGCAAACAGCTGAGAAGATCAGCAAATATTCGTCAGTGAGAAGAAAACAGAGCTTTGGATTCCCATCAGCTTCTGGCTGAGCAGCGCACAGCCTGGGGCCGGTAGGAGCCCTAGCAGAGGGACCACTGAGCGCACGAGGCTGACGGGACCTCTCCCTCATGTCTGAGGAGAGTAGCAGCCACGCATCTGTCTTCTCTGCCTCTAGGCCTGCAGAATTCTCATTCACAAGCCTCTCCAGCAACCCCAGGAGCACACCTCATCGTGCCATGGGCATGCAACCACGTAGATGGAGTGCACAGACTCTGCACGCTGCCTGGGCTCTGTCTGCAGCAGGAGCTACATGCAGCCTGCCTCATCTTCCATGACACAAACAGAGTCAGGATAATTCAAACCTGACATTTCTTCTTGCTCTCTACTCAGTCCCTTTCTTTGGTACATCCTGTAGGTCTCTGTGTGGGGAAGAGCAGGTAGCTAACAAGATATTAATTAAGAGCAGATTTTCATAGAGATGGCAAGACAAATAACTCCCAAACTTCTGTTTCTCAGCATCCAGCTTAAGGATGGCTTTATTTACAGCTAGAAAAATTACCTGCAGCGTTATTGCTGGGGAACTAAAGCCTACAGTAATATTTAGTTTCCATTTCAGCTGCTCTACATTGAATATTCGCCTTGGAAATTCAGAGAGCAGCAACATCATCTGTTATATGTGTTATGTAAAGACAATCAGAATGAGGTGCTTGGGCACTGACCTGCTTGATTTAATTTTTTGGCATTCTCTCTCCTTCCCACCCCCAACATAAATTTGTGAAACATAAAATACGTTCACCCTTCCTCACTCAGTTCTATTCTTTCTCAATCCTGACAGAACACTTGAGGTTGGTAAGTGAACTGTGCTAGGCTGGGTCATGTTTTCAAATGAAAAAAAAAAAAAAACAACACAACCCTGCAGTGGATTGATATAATTTTGGTTTCATAGCTGACAATCATTCTTCATCATTGTTTCAAGCATGAAAGATTTAGCAATAGCTATATAAAACTTCAGTGGCACAAACCTTTGATGTTCTGTCAAGCAGCTTTGCTTCTCTCCCTGTTATAAACGCTGCAGCCATAAATTACTCCCCAGCAATCCTAGGTGAGGATTACAAAGATTATTAGAAAAAGCTGACATTTGAAGAGTTATTAAAAGCACCGCTGCATTTCAGCAACATGTGAACAAGCAATTGTGTCCTTCACAAAAAGCCTGATTCGCTTATTTTAATGTGCTGCTGATTTTTCTCTCTCTCAACTGATCATTTTGGCTGGGCATTTTCACCTCAAATTCCAAGTAATCAAACTGTCACGAGCATCATCGACTATGAGGTGAGACAGACAAGAAAAGAACATCACCAGTCTGCTTGTGAGCTGCAAACACACGTACGGAAGCTGAGCAGGGCACATATTCTTCTGAAAGGCCAGTTGTGCTACTTGGAGTGTGAACTCCGCAGGGGAAAGCTACATGGCCATATAGAATTAGAATACAGAATTTTGTTTTATTTTAAACTTCATGAATGGATGTACCGTCTATTTCACTATTAATAAGGAAAGCAAAGCTAAGCACTCTGAATTCAGGGCTATATTTTCCCTGGCTTGAGCTCCGTGGGGATGGCCAGAGGTTCCTTGTGGGCACCAGTTTAAATTAAACAGGTAAAATGGAAGTGATCTGGCACCACAAAGCTGGTGCTTAAAAATCCACATCTTGTCCAGTAAAGTCTTTCACCTAAACAATGTGTACTCTTTTTTTTTTTTTTTTTTTTAACTTGCAGTTTTACTTTTTCCACAGGATCTGCAGATTCTGCGGTCTGTATTTCGCTCTGATGTTGGAGCTGTGGATGGAGGTACTGTAGACCCTTGGACCCTAAGTCCTACTGCAGTTTTTGGGATGCAGGTCACTGACATTATTGCTTCATGACTACAAGGGATTTTTACCTTCCAAACGGGCTTTAGCTGTAAGATAACAAAACTTCTCTAAGCAATTGATCTCCCCAAGGTTACACAAGGAGGAGAGGTTAAAGAATGTCAGCGTCTTCCTCAGAGCCTTGAAGATTGATACTAAAGATCGTCCTTAAGGTCTTTAAGTTTGAGAATGATGCTTAGACTCTATTGCAAATATTTTACGGGAAACTGCCCTTTTTCAATAAGCTCTAATGCAATCTAGGAGCAGCACAGCAGTTTAATGAGAGGATGGGAGGGAAGAGGAACAGTAGTAATAAGTAAAAGAAATAAGTTTAGTTGTCTGTACAAGGTTTGCAGATGAGTGTTTCGTACACATGATCATGCACAGGCAGAAAGGTATTCAGATCCCCGAAAGCTGGGTTTATCCAGTGATGATGGGACTGAGTAATTCACTTCAAATGCCTCAAGTTTTATTGCTCTCAAGATTTAAAGTGACCTCTTCAGAGACCAGACAGCGATGAAAGATCAAATCAAACAAACTTTCCCTGCCTTATGCCTTAAGAAGTCAGTGAGGCTATACATGCACCATTTACGTGATTACTTTTTGGTGTGCTAGTACTCTCACTTCTTTCACAGTATTTAATTATCAAATACCCAAATGAACTCCTCAGGATAGAGCTACAACTCAAAAATTATTCACTGAAAAGAGCTGTTGCATAACATTTGACACACACACACACACACACACACACACACACACAGAGGAATCCATTTGTAGATAATCCCTGATCAGCAAAATTCATTGACTAATTTATACATGCTTAATTATTCACCCGTCTCTCACCACACAGCTTTCCCCCTCTCCCCTTTGACAAATGCCTAGAATTATCAAAACGCTGATCGCAGCCCAACAGTTTATACAGCCTCTTGCCTTTATGCCTCCCTTCTAGTTTCTCCCCTCCGGTCCTTTAGTAAGCAAACCCTCTTGGCTCAGTAATTTGGCGAACCAGTGGAATTTTTACTTGCAGTTATATAACTGCTGCAAGGCACTCGAGTCAGCAGGACTGCCAGCCGGGAGATTCACAGCCACAAAAAATGTATAAACAGCCGTCATTCTCTACCATAGGACTTTTATTGGGTGTGCAGTCCGTAGTCCTGAGCGCTTTGATTTATTGGAGTGAGAAGCGATGTGAAAACACTGTCAGGCTTCTGGAGCCACTGAGATATTAGACTGCTCCATTCATGTCCGTCACGCTCATGAAAAGCACAGGAGTCTGGTAGGCTATAAATTAGAAGATCCTGGAGGTGTGGGGTGGGAGGAGGAATCACGAGGGTAAACTTAGCTCCTGATTAGCTTTAAATCCTGAGAAACATTAAACAAATTCGGGCTGTGTCATGGCTTACACCTTCCCTTTCCCACTGCTCCTTTATAATTTTCCAGCTGAAGCGCAGACCTCTGCTCCTGGCTTCCAGCCACTTGGGCCAGCAGGATCTGCCTGCTCTGCTGAACTCTTTTTGCCACATATCTTTTATTGAGGTCTTAGACCTGATGTATTTTTAATTTTGCTGTGAAGGCCTTCCTTACAGAAGATGCTGCTTTGGCTAACAAGGCTTCCCACCCAGCTGTGGCCCTGTACCACTCTCTTTTCGTTCCTTCACAGCCACTGTAATCTCACTTTTTGAGGGATATCTTTTGACAAGAGAAACGAGCTCTCTTTTCCCACCCAGTCTGCACAGCGCCTGGTTATACTATCAATATAACAGCTCTGTAACTATTAAAGGGTAAACTGCAGCTACAAAACTCACGCTGCACAGATTTCTAAGCCTGAATTAGCCTTCAGTCGCTAGTGACAAATTGTACTAGACGCCATGGTCCAAGGCTTTGTAGACCATTTTCAGCGCTGAATCAGCCCCATCGCATCGGATACCATTTCTGGAGTACGAGATTCTGTACGATGTTATGTACCCTCCTCAAGTCGAATCCTTTTTTGACGTGATCTTCCTCTGTGCCAATTCATTGCCTTTAGCCTGAGAAGAGCCAGCTCTCGTTTTTGCTCAGATCCTGCACGCAAGCACTGAAATTCCCTGCTTTCCTGTCCCCATCCTTGCAGGTTTCAGAGCCAGGTGTGAGATTTCCTTTTAGCATGCCAGAATTCAATGGTGAACCCAGATGGTCCTCTTGAGGTAGCACTGAAAACTAATGGTAGCAGAGAAGCCAAACCAAAGTCAGAGTTTCGATCCAGGGTGCTCTCCGACACCAACTGCTTACACAAGCTTATACAGCAAGGCAGGCTTTAAGAAAAAAAAATCCATATAAATAAACTATCTCTTTACCTCATTTCCTTCTGACTTGTTCGAGATGTTTCTCCAGCAAACATTATGAATTGTTTAATCCTGGTTCATTTCAGCTACAGAATATTCTTACAGCATTTTTTTCCTTACTGCAATTTTTAACATGAGTATCACCATGCATGCCTTCAGCCTCTCAGACAAAAGGGACCTTCTCAAGAGAGCACATTGGACTAGACGCTGCCGCTGCAGAGTTGTCCTCTTAAGGTATTTCCTAGGGCTCACTCCTGGGTCAATGAGGGAAGAGAAGGCAGGTCAGCCTACAATTTTGGGAGAGGCAATTGACTGCAGCCCTTAACTAGTCATTTTGCAGCTAACCCTCAGTAAATCAGCTCGTTCACGTGGTAAATAGGCTTACTTATTCTTCTCACATCCCATTCCTAATGCTTTCAGTGTATCCTAAGTAGAGAAGCAACCAGCTTCTGTCCCTGGATACCAGCCCAGTTCTCCTTGACTTCACCAGCATGCATGGACTGAGAAAAGAATTCAGCTCAGTAGAGTATTTATACTGCCTGCTAGTCATTAAAACAGCTACCAGCTCCTGTTTCATGAGCAAAGATATAAATTCCAGGTAATTACATAAACTGATGTTACAGTGCATTTGCAGAGGCCATTAACTCAGCTAGAGCCCTCTGCTCACTTCAGAGGAGGAACACAGACAGCATCTCCTGAAACAGAAACACGCTGCTCTCCTCTCCTGCAGAGGTGCTGGTACAAACCAGGAGAAACATTGCACATCTCACTCACTGCCTGGTCCCCAGTGAGAACTTGACCTAAATTCTGTGGCTCACCGGAAAACCAGTTTGAGATCCCGCAGCTGATCCAGCTAACCTGAGAGGTAAGAGAGTGCCTGCTCGTGAGTGAGGTTGTGCTACATAGCAGAGTCATTTCCAGGACTGTCTCAGCTGTCCTGTGCTTCATTCCTCCATCTGTAAAAACAGGGCTAATACTTCTCTCTCACACACTGGTGATAATGAGATTAAAGATGCTCAAAGATTAAGTATAGTCCATAAACACATTACACGTTTAATTTGGGATAAATTGGCAGCAACTTTAAAGTTTCCAAGGCAATTCTATGCAGAGTTTTTTAGAGCTGTTTCAAAGCGTTGCTGTCTGCTTTGCTACTGCAGTTTGCTTTGCAAATCCCCAGCTTTTGAATAGAAATCGTTAGGGGAAGGGGGGAGAAGCTGGGGTTTATGTAAGGAATGATCAGGAGCAAATTAATTCATGTTGGCTATGAATTTTGCATCAGTACATTTTAGTGCAAATCCAATTGTAGTAATCAGTTTATATTCCCCCTCTACCTATTGTTTTGAGCTGTCTTCGCATGGATACTGACCTCTCTGAACTGCTTGGTAGGCCGTTCACATTGCAGAGATTTTCTGTGCAGCAGATAGCCCAAGGCTGGTATCTTTAGGCTAAAACCTGGCACTGTGTAGAGCTCGTGAATACCAGCTCAGTGGAGCTGCACTGATTGACAGCTGAGGGTCTGATTTCTAATTAAAGCATAGAAAAATTGGCTTCTGAAAACCAGTTCTGGAATGAAGGTGGAGTCTGCTATGAACTCGGTGGCCCTGGAGTTTCAGACAACAGCTTTTAAAAGTTTCTGTGCAAGGAAACAGCCCGCAAGAGGTACCCGCTTCCATCACCTAAGCCATCGGAACTTGTTGCCTACGCAGTTGTGCCACAAACTGATCACAGGGTGATCCTATACATGAAATCAGTAAAACATTCCAAGCCGAAATTAAAAGAAATTAATTCTAGGTCAT
This sequence comes from Bucorvus abyssinicus, assembly GCA_009769605.1. Taxonomy (NCBI): domain Eukaryota; kingdom Metazoa; phylum Chordata; class Aves; order Bucerotiformes; family Bucorvidae; genus Bucorvus; species Bucorvus abyssinicus. The sequence goes on along the minus strand of CM020031.1, from coordinate 6,539,856 downwards.
TTAGCTAATCCAGTTACAGCACAGCTCCAGAAACAATTTCACGAGCACAGCCAAGGGAGCAGGAGGGTGTGAACATCTCGAAAACTATGGAGACTGTGGTGAAAAAAGCTGCTTTTGGTGGCTTTCCCAGCAACCATTCCTCACTGAAATCAGCCTGGCCTGCCACCACCAAAAAGCGATTGATGAGAGCCCTTACTCCAGTAGTAATGAATTTAAAAGAAAAAAACAATAAAGGCATAACAGAGGCTCTCCTCATGACCCTCCCTCTTCAGGGCTGCACGTCCAGCCACAAAAAAATTTCTTCCAGAAATTCTTTGTGCCATTTCCACTGTCCCTTGTACTGCTGGCTGGTGGCATGCCGAAGACCTCTTCTTGCCAGCGCTTTAAATAATGCACAGACACAGCACTCACTTCAACTTAGCTTTGACACTTCCTCAAGATCAAATGGGCTACTGGCAGAGACAGTCAACTCACTAACTTCAAAGCTCCCTGTCTTAGCTATCAAGAAACAAATTGCTTCCCCAGTGACTGCTCTCGGGGGAGTAACGCAGGATAAACCTGTGATATTTGCATTAATTCATCTTTAAACACAAAGCAGAATAAATTCTGTTTCTTTCATATATTTTCACATTATTTAAATGGAGTTGTTTTAGAAGCCGGGAACATGTTTGCTTAGGGGATATTTTGCATTTATATTTACCTTTTGGTTGGCAGTTCATTTTATGGGAAGATCTGTTGCAACTAAAGCAGTTGAGGATGACAACGATTTTAGAAAGTATTTACATCTGAGGCCACTTTCATCCTGATTTTCAGTATTTTCTCAGTTTAGTGACATTTAAGGATACTAGAAATCTTTTGGCGACAGAGTGCACCAGCAATCTCGGCTGCCTGAGGAAAGCGGGGCTTTACTGTGCTTGTCCGGATACCTGCTGCCTACAGAGCGGTTTTGATCAGCAGATATCAAAGCACTTTGCGGAGGCGCTCGATTTCATCCTCCCATTTTTGCAGCAGGGGAAACAGGGATATGGAGGAGTGAAGGGAACAGGATTGTTTGAAGGCCAGCAGAAGATGGGTTAATTTTTTTCTTAGGTCAGAGTACTGTGAGACAATTATTAGAGTATCCCTGCACTACCTCGTCTTGTTTTAGGATTCACTGCCCAGTCCACACTTCCCTCTGCTGCCGGGGAGATCTGCAGCAGAGCAGGTATAAAAGCAGACCACGTATCCCTCCAGTGCACAGTCAGCATCTTTTAGTTTGATCTGGCAGTAAAAGCGGACTTCAGTAAAATGCTGTCAATGGAAGGACCTGAGGCATGACTAAATTCTGGACGGAGGAGTGTATGTATGCACAAATCCATAAGCTTGTGTAAGTTCAGACATCCATCACTGTGAAGGAAAACCTCTCCGGGGCTCAGCCGCCAGCTCCTCTTCAGCCCAAAGAGCTTCCAGGCTCCAGGCACTCTCTCACGGGATCGCTGTCCTGAGAAAACAGAACTGTGTGCTGTTTTCATTGCTGACCTAACCCCCCGCAGCAACACTCGGTGTCAGCGATGACACCCCATTGCCTGAACAGCTGCATCGCTCCTCAAATTTGTTTTATCTGCTGGATAGCAGCAAGAAATGAGCTACCACAGAAATCAGATTGGCTTGCAATACGTTGTTTGGGAACAGTATTTGTGCACAGATTCTCTTAAGGCAGACAAGAGTTATTTTTTTATTTCATAAAGCCCACAACTGTATATTACGACGTGCTGGGGTGGGGGTGAGGAAATCAACATGTTGATCCCTAGGTAAAGGCTTTTGAGTTCTTTACTGGCTTTAAGATTTACTGTTTAGCCACTCCGATTCCTATCATGTGCAAATGTTTCCGATATTAACAGCAGAAGAGTGATTTGTGGGCATGGAATGGGAAACAGGACATCAATTTAATGGGGCCATTTGGGGCTAGCACAAAACGACAGCACAGCAGGAAGCAGCTAAAAGCTTCCCTCAGCAATCAAAGCCCTGCAACTTCGGGTCTTTTCCTCCCATCAAGTAGCGTATTGGTAAGAAACCAGTTCTGATGATGACCTTTGAAAGACCTTCTTCTGGCCTTCTGGTGTAATTAGCTGCTCTAACTGTGGTGTCCTAACAGGAGCTCAGCAAAAGCACCTCATCTACACAATGACTTGAGCAGCATGACACGTGGCAGAAACCAAGGGCAGGGGATTTCTTTTCCCTTAACTTGGCTGATGTCTTTTCCTTTGAAGGGTCCTGAATATGCAGACATTGCTTTTTCTACGCACATATTTTTCTCTGCTACCTGTCTGTCCCAGCTCATTCAAATTATGGATAGACTATCCTTACTAATTCATCAGTCCAACCGTAACCCAATGCGCTGGTTCCTTCCTGTGTTGCATACTTTTGATCTGAGAGGCAGCAGGCTTTCAGAATGAAATTTAAGTCACACTCACATTTCATTCCAAGTTTTAGGTCAATTAATTTCACTTTTTTGGCAGTGCTGGAAAAAACCTCTCCCTCTTCTTCCAAAGCCAGATAAGGAGTGCTGACTGATGGCTTTCCTAGGTGGGAAACAGTAGGTGTTTGCTAATGTTGGGAGTCATATTTCATTACCTGGAAATACATCTTCAGCCAGTGACAACAAGCCCGCCAGTGCAGACTGCGTTGCTGGAAAACGCTAGGAAGGAACCAGAACAACACAGTATCTTTCAGCTGATTTTACTGACCATTCCACAACTTGATGGAACTCCAGTTTTCAGTTTTAAGCCTCTGCCTTTTCCCAGTACCCCAGAGCTAGTGATTCCCACGATCACTGTGACTGCTCTGCTGGCAAGTTCTGCTTGTAACATGGGAACAAAAATGACTGTGGGGAGCTGATAGGAGCCCCAAATTCTAAATACCTCATGTTGCACTTCAGCGATTTTTAAAGCTCCTAATACCAGCTCAGAAATGCTGACCCGGTATGAATTCACTCTGTCAGTTCCTATTTGTTCAAAACTGCAGCGGGCTTTATGCCAGAGCTGGGCTCATCCATCCCCCCCTCAGCTGGCAGAAAGGTGACACAGGAATTACAGAAGTTCCAGAGTCCGTCCTGTGTGCCCCAGCCAATTCACCAGAAAGGTGTCACATTGAGCCCGTGCCTGATTCACATCAAATCGGTATGAGCATTTCATAAGTGAACACAGCACGGTGCTACCGCCGTTCTGGGAAACACAGTGGGGTGCAGGGAAAGCCTCCTCTCCCAGCCGTGCCTCGGGGCTCCTGCTTTTTGCCAGCTTGTTAGGAGCCAACAAAGACTGTGCGTGGAGAGGTGAGGGAGAGTGCTTGATACGACAATTACAGGCTATATCTGAAAATTGTTTTCCTAAGCAGGGTTAGCCAGCCTGCTCACGCGCTGGCATTGAGGAGGAGAAACAGCCTGTAAAGAAACTACTGTACGAAACATGGAGGACAAAGGCAAAAACACCTATCGGTTTTATTCTAACACAGCAAAACAACTTTTCCCTTTGTAGACTCTAGGGAAGTCTCAAGCACAAACACCTTTTAAAAATCATTTAAATAGTTGTCAGGACTGTGTTTTTACCTTATGCCTGCTCATTTGGCTCTCGTGATGCCTGAACACTTCTCCCGAAGCCAGTTTACTGACTATTGTTTGTGCCTGAGGAGAGCAGTTATTTCTGATTAGATACGTTTCCTCTGTGTTCCAGACCTCTGACCTTCATTCGTCTCCATCAGCATCACTTCTCCCTAAGCACTCATGGTGTCCGATGGCAGTACCACTACCAGCATGCCCTGGTAGGTAAGGAGAAAAGCAAGAACCTGCCACACCTTAGCTTAAGGCTGAGACCAAAGGGCAAAATCGTCACATCTATAAGTGCCTTTTTGTTGTGCTACCTCCAAGGCCTGGAAGTTCTGCAGAAGTATTTCTAAGGTAAATACAGTTCCTTGTTTCTACAGAAATGACCCAGGCATGCCAAGCTCCAGATCACTATGTATTTATTTTATTGCATCACAACTTCCTAAGAACAAGGCATTAGAGAAGAAAGCAAATGTTTCCATGCATGCTTTTAAGGTAGACCAGAGTCCTGTCCCCCACCACCTCCCCTGAGCTCACTGGGACTGTTGACTATGTGAAGACAGAAGCATGATTCAGCCTTTGTGAATCATGATTCTTACACTCCACAAAAAAAAAAGAAGTGAATTAATGCTCATTTTCCCTTTTAAACATGAGCAACAATTGGCTGGAGAAAGTGAAGGTGAGGGAACGCTGTAATGCATCCATAGACACACATGCACAAGAATGATACTGGTCTCTCGTGCCATGCTAGGTCAGGACATCCAGGAGACCTTGCAAGCAAAATGCCACGATGTCCCACCCTCGCTCAGCCCATCCTTTTCACCAGGTGCTCCCAGTTCCCTCTGTCACAGCACAGAGTTGCTGGGCTTCACATGGAAGCCTCTGGCACAGAGCAGGAATAGGCTGCTCAGGGTAGAGGAGAACTGGAGACTCTCCAGGAGTAAGGATAAAATGCAAAATGGGATTCACAGTTGTGAAAAATCACCATCACATGCTATTCAGCAGCCCCACTATAACCCTCCGTCACTGAGAGCGTTATGATACATGATACCTGTTCTTCAGCTCATGAAATCAGCTTCCTCACAACAGCTCTGCATCCAGGAGCCTCCACCACTGCCTTCATGCCAGGGCATTTTATGCCTTCCAGTTCTACACAGCTGCTGAATTGTTAGACACGACGTTCAGCACGTGGCTGCTGTCAGCATAAGGCAACACAAGGTGTTTCCCCCTCAAGGAATGGACACCCTTGCTCTGTACTTCACCACAGCATCACCACTGAAGGTTATCTCCTCATGCAAGCCCTTGTCTGTTGTTAGGCTAAAACCAGCCATGGCTATTTGTGAAACGCTGATGCTCCCCAAGCAGCACTTAACGTGGCTGTGAAGCTTTCAAATGAGAGCTAGAAAATTGCAGCTGCTAATATCTGTTCAAACATACACCTCATTGGACCAGGATGGAGGATCCCTGAAGGCCAACTTTGTTATCTTTGTCTATAGAAAACAATTAAAAAGCTGATTTTAAAATGCTACAATTAAAGGCTTAATATAAATGCTGTCAGTAAGCTCGGCAGTCTTCAAGAAGCTCTTTCAAAATACCGGTGCCTCCAAGCAAAATAGCTGTTTTTTTCTTCCTGCTGAACAGACTATGAGCAATTTACACACGCTTTCTAATCTTAAAAATACTTTATCCATCCTATGCATCTTATGTGCTGCAAATTCCACACAGATTGCAAAAATCTACATAAAGCCTCATACAGATTTACTGTTCTACCTATGGATTCATTGCTGAAGATCAAGCATAATAGTAGAAAAGCTTGGGGAAAACACGTAAAATCCGATGAGCAGGAGTTTTGTAAGATGTAATAGAAAGGTTTCTACCTATATATTTTAGATAATCAGATTACAGTGAGATTTTAAAATTAATTTCCCCTTCTTGGGCAGCTTTATGTTGTGTTTTAGGAATAATCACATAAATTGAACACTGCAAATGAAAGTCCTGGGGTTTTGAGGTCACCATGGCAACTCCTACTGATTTCAGCTGGACCATGGCCTCACTTTACAGGGAAGTCTAGGGGAGAAAATAAACCTCGGACTTCTGGAAATGGAGCAGCATGCCAAAAAGCCTTTAATTTGATTTTGAACATGGCCACACTACCACATGAGAAAGTAGCTCCTTTCATTGCCTTCAGGAAATCACCTGGTTGCTGCAAGCATGGTAGAATAGGCTAGCCTGCTGCTTTTCACAACGCCCAAATACTGCTAATGGGCTGAAGTCCCGTCTCACCCCTGTGCCAGGATCTCAGCCTCCACCAAGTGCTGAGCTTGGGAGGTCCAAAAAGCCCCTCCTGTTTACAGCAGTCCCAGATGTCTTCTTCAAGGAGGTACAGGCTTCTCCTGGGCTATAGGATAAATAGTCCTGTCCATCAGAGGCCAAAAAACCTTGAGCTCCTACTCCTGAGAGCTGAGCACTCTCAAGGAGCCTGTTTTAGGTGGGACCTTGCCTTCATGAGAGGCAGCAGCTCTCAGCTCCTGAGGAGTATCCAGCTAGGAGGGAACAGAGAGTCATTCCCTACCAAGCAGGATTTTACCTGAGACAAACAACTGAATTCAGGTCTTGGAGGTTTCTTCCTCCAAACCCAGAAACATCCTAACGCTTTTTTCTTTGGGCTCCAAACTCCTTTTTTTCAGGTGTGAACATACACGTGCTTCTCTGCATCACTTGCTTTAATCAGAACTTTGGATGGAGTCTGAAGGTACTGTTTTTACTGAGGAAGACTTCCTCGATTAGATTTCCATGTCTCTGTATCACACTGAGGAGTATTTCTTTTCATTAGCTATAATATCCAAGAGGCCTTGGAGATGGACATCAAAGAGTGAGCCTTCAGCTTCACTGACCATAAAAATATTTAAAATGAAGTTTCAAATCTCCTGGAAGAAAATTGTTAAGTACAAAAATAGTAAGAATTCTGAATAAGTTTACATAATTAACTTTTCAGCAGAGAACAGCCTCTTGGCACTTAACATGTCCTTTATTCTGATATTTTCTGACTGAGAACCGTGGCCTTGCCCGTGCCAACTGTCTTTTAGAATAAACACAAGACCCTCCCCCTTCATCTCCACCTATTTAATAATATTAATAGGACATTAAAATATTAATGCTAGTAGACAAGGTCTTTCATAAAGCACATAAATGAATTCATTCACTCTAGCTCTTTAGCTTAATCATCAACCTTTTTACAATGTAACTGATTAACATTTTCATTGTTCTTCCTTGGGTTTTTTCCTTAGACTTTTACTTCTTTAGGGATCAAAAGATCTCTGAATACATAAGCTCAACAAATTATCTGTGCACAACCGTACAATAAATATCTCTAAAGGAGATAACTAAGAGCTCACGCTTCAAAGACGCTGCAGGAAACAGCCATTTAAGAACCATTTTTATTTGTATGTTTAACGCGATTATACACATTCATGAGTCCAACAAGATCTGCACTGTGACATTAAAGATACAGTACAATAACATTCAACATGAGGTACTTCATATTTATATATATCTGTCCTTTATAAATAATGCTGTAAGCCTGCTAAGGTCAAACACTGCTCCAGCACAAAAGGGTGCTGGGACCTGAAGTTAGCTGAGTTTATCACAACAAATAATAAAAAAAAATAATCCCAAAACAGTTCAGTGCAATAAGTATGTAGAAATTAAAACGTTTCCTTAAATACTATTTTAGATATGCAGAAAGTATACTACATTATACTCTCTTATCACAGGTTCCCCTCACCAGCAACGATGGCCAGGTGCAGTTTCCGACAGAATCTATAAGAGGATCTCTATCGACATTCTGCTTACGTTCCAGGCTGATACGGCTGATGCTTGCAAAATGTCAGTCAATGTATTTGAGCTTGGATGCTACAGCTAAACCAACCAAATCCACATTCAGACACCTACTTCAGTGCCCTGATGTCCTAAGGTGACTGGTTCTAGCCACCTTCTTATGTAGCGATACTTGTTAGCATCAAGCAGTGCTCAGAATCAAGTCGTGCTGTAAGCGTCAAAAGGTGTTTCGTGGTGCTTGTTTGTTCATCCATTTTGAAAAACTTAACATGCACCACCTCCTAAAACGTGGAATGGACTCAGAGGAATTAAGCTGGTGGTTGCTTTCATCCTCCTTCGTCAAAAAGATGTCAGAAAAGTAGCAAATAAGAATAATAATTATCAGCTCATTTTCTATGTATTATCAGTATTCTGATCTCCTAACTTCTGTGCCAGTGAACGTAGTAGACACCTCACCTTTATGTAGGTGAGTAAACACCAAAAAATAAACTAAGATCGAGAACCCAAGCCTAGTGATACCAGTGCAGTACTCTCTGATTTGTCCCACCAGCTGAAGCACCTATTTTTTCCAATCAACTCAGAATGCAGCTTGCTGCTGCAAGCAACTTGTCAATCTGATCATCACTCAGAGTAATTACATCAACCGCTTGCTGTAAGAAAACTTAATCAGCTGATTAGCGTCTTTCTCTGCTTTCAAATGTATTCAAATAAATGAAACTGCTGTTCAGATGTTGTCTAAAAGTAGATGGCCATTACCTCATCACAATCTTAAGAGTCCTTTTGCAGTCTCTTCAGCAACTCTTCCTCCAGTCCCTACAATTAAACTCGTCTATTTCAGGCTGCAGATCTAAATATAATTAACTGAAGGTTTTTTAAGTCTCTCTCTGGGAGTTTTCCATAGAGCATGTTGTTTAGATTTCACTAACAGTCTGGATTATGTACATCTGTTACAAAAAACCAAAACATTTTTCTACATATTTTGAGGGCACTTACATTGCAGAAAGAACTGTGTTGCTTACACACACACACATATGTATGTATGTGTATAAAACATTACACACTAAGATGGGTGAAAAGCACAGATCTTGCAGGGCAGGTTTTTTACCTGTCTCTCCTTTTATTACCTAGAGAGAAGATCTGGGCTTTGGCCATAAAGTGTTTGACATCTGAGCTCCAGTTTTCCTTACTTCAGATGGTATTTTGGACACTGCAAAGATGGATTGGCACTTTACGATGGCCAAGGGCCAGGATTCCAACTGTCACGAAACACTTAAGAGTAATAGTATTAAACTGGTAAGAGATCATATGAGAAAACCATTTTTATTACAAATCTGACAAGTGAATTTAGGGTTATGCTGCATTAACGTGTTGATATACTGTAACATTAATCTTCAGTCTGTCTGAAGAATCATTTGGTCCTCTCATTTCGTTAAAACATACAGAGCAAACAGAACCCACTTTGGAGATGAAATAAGAATGAGATGCTTTACAACAGGTAGTGTCCCTCTGAGAAACAACTGTCCCAGTGCAACGGTGAAGGATTCTGTGTTTGAATAGTACCTATATTTATACTGGCTTCCTTCCCTGATAATGGAGTCATGATCCCTAATAATTTTCCAAAAACTATACAGATATATGACAGGAAGTTTGGGAAAAAAAACAAACAAAAAAACAGACCAGAAGTTCTGCACCACAGTATCCTCTGACTGATGTGTAACCATAAACAGTTGCAAGGGATCAAACATTAACGCATTAGAGAAGACTTCCCCCTCCTCACTGTTATCTGATGATATATCATTAAGTGTAATATGACCACAGTGGGGAATATTCTTGTCTTTGTCTGAATTTCCACGGATAGCGTATGGTAATAAAAAGAAGAAATCTCATATTACAGGAAAAAAGTCCAAGTTGGGATTGGTACATTCTTTTGTTCCTCTATAATCTGCTTCTACCATGTTTAGACGGAAGAAAAAAACCCCCACCCAAAACAAAATTATCCTACATCGGATGACAGATATTAATTCCCATTTATTTAGCAAGGGTTCAAAGAAAAGCCACTGAAATAGCAAATCAACTTCAGTGTAGCAAAAACTAGGTCATGGGAGTAGAGTTTCAAGAGCTGCATGTAAAATTTGAACACGTGCAAGTACTTCCTTGCCTTCGACGTGGGATTCCTGCTCAGAGGGTAACTTGCCAAGCCCACATCCCCCCAGCTCTGTAAACATGTCCATGCTCTGTGGACATGGTCCGCATGCTGTGTAGCTTCCTGAAAGCTGCTTTTTTTTCCTCTCCATCTCTCACTGTAGCCATCCCAAACAGTTGGCCACAGAAGAATCTCACAGGGTGAAGGTTTAAAACCTATACTTTTTCTGCTTACAACTGAAGCACTTCTTTCAGCTCCCATGATCAAAAGCAGCTCAGTTTATTGGAATCTCTTCAGTCTGAAGAGCAGCCAGAGGAGAGAGCTATGAAACAAGGCTCTTCATTTTCTACCCCTACCTCCCAAAATAATTACAAGAAGAAAACAAGAAATGGAGAAAGAGAAAATGGATCAATGAAGACAGTGTTTAGTGAGATACGAGAACATCCTCTGGGGATTCACAGGTGCATCAAAGAAAGGGTCAGCGTCACCAGCAAACAGGCACCTCTCTTACAAAGCCTTTAAAACTTGCCTGTTCCTAAGAGCTTCCAGTTTAAATATTACACTTAAACTTTATCACCAACAATGCTGCAAGTATAGCAAGCCAGTCACCTGCCCACAGCATTTAGTTACGTGTTACCTGTAGTGATCACGTATCTGCAGATAAAAAGCTAAGCGTCAGTAGGCCTGAACCAGACAGGTTCTTCATAGCAAAATGCTTCGTCTCCACACACTTTCATTCAAGCATAAAATATGAGTTCAGGAATTTGTCCTCCCTGTACCCCCGTGCCATTTGTACTGTCCGAAGAGCACTGAAACTGAACAGTCACCTTCCCACACTGAACTTCTGTCATTCCTTCTTGTCCAAAGTAGCTGAGTTCGTTACCATCCAGAATCACGCTGGCTGTGTAAAAGGTGTCAGGCTCAATCTGCACTGGATATTCAAACCACACAGGAAAAGTGTTACTAGAACCATCTGAGAAGTATTTACTCAAGTTCTGGCCCAGGATAACTCCTTGTCGTTTCAGTTCAATCTTGGCACTGTACTCTGCTGATCCACAGCTGGAGCCGTACAGCCCAAAGCCAGCAATAAACACTCTCTTATCAACAGCAAACTGGATGCTGTCACACCGGCCCCGGTAGCGCCACTGGTTGCTGCGGTAAGCGCAGGACTGGAAACGGTGGCATCGCTGAGGAACGAGGCCTTTCCGGGGCTTGCTTACAAACTGTAACTCTGGCTTTTTGGCAGCCGTGTACCAGAGGAAGATATCATTGGTTTCATTGAGAGTCAGAATCCCAGACTGAGCAGCGCCATTGGCGAAGTCGTCGAGCGCCATGGTAGGGATGCGTATCAAGTACAGAGCCTTCCCCAGCACTTTGCGCTTGTTCTCGATGGTAGCCGTTAGCTCTTGTCGCTGACACTCCACTTCAGCCCAGTTCAGAGCCGCTTCGAAAACAACAATTTCTTTGGCGTTCAGAGTCTCCCTTCGGAGAATGCTTTCAAGTGTCTGAAAATCGATGTCACAGAACCCCTCAGACTTCAAAGCCAGCTCAGCTTGGGCATCAATCACTTCCCAACAGCGCTGGGTCAGGTCAGGTTCCTCGAATAAGCAGCTCTGGGAAAGCAGCACACAGGCATTCTTTGCACTTAGACTTGTCTCTAGAAAGTTGACACAGGCGCGGGCAAGATGAGGGACAATATACTTCTTGGCAGCATAAAGAGTGGCCAGTACGGTATCTGCAGCCAAATCAATTTCATCACAATATATGTATCTGAAATAAAACACACACATGTAACACTGCTGCTTCATGCAAAAATGTAATTTGTCAACAAAAGGAAATCATAAAGAATACTTAAATGGATCCACATTAAAACTAGAGCAGTTTGGGGAACATTGATTAAATCCAGAAAGAAAGTACAAACCAAATTCATCAGTCATGTTAAGAACACAGAAGAGAACAGGCTTAAATGTAAGGTGAGTAAACCTTCACATTCGGGGTACGTGCTATGTAGACAATGGTTATGTTTACAAACTATGGCCCCTCCAGCTCTCTGTTCCTCCCATACATACTTTGGCTAATGAGAGGCTACCTGCCCCAGGTGGTAGCTCCACAAAGGCTACCGTACTTGGCTAACACAACAGTCTGGAACAGGTGTTACAAAGAGTACTTGGGCTAGATGTCCTGTGATGGTGAATGGAGATTTACTGAGGTGTATGTATAAACACAGGAGTGAAAACAGGTTCATGGGAATAACTAGCTAGTCTAAGAGAAATGGTATCAAAGCGTATCAGGTGTTATACGTTTTCATAACTACTGGGTTGGTTTTTTTAGGGGGGTGGCTTTTTTTAACAGGATGATGAAGCAAATAGGAAAAGGCATGGAATTCTAATTTTCAGGTTTCTTAATGCTTACAACATCCTAGCTCCGCTAGCACAGTGTTTTCTCTCAATCTCATTGCATAACGAGGGAAAAAGCTCTGCTGCTATGCTAGCATGGTGGAAGAGATGAAGGTGAAATTCTATTTATGTGACTAAACTGCTGGGATTCATTCCTCAAAGAAATGAAGCATTGTTCAGTTTGTTCTTTTTAATATCTCATGCTTCAGGGCCCCATTTGCAGCTGGTGAATGCAATGTGCTAAAACCATGCCAAACGCAATTTTACTCTTCATAGTGATAAGCAAGGCTTGATGGTTATGGTTGATAAAAGTGTCTTCCTCCAGTAAAGCCGAAGTTGTATGCAACCCTGTACTAATTAAAATGTTCTAGTTAGCAGGTTTCCCCACACAATGGATTTTTTGCAGAACAGATGTGCTTATAAAGTGGAATTAGTATCTACACTGATCTGATTATAGTTGTAAATATCTTTATTTGTATTTTTGCAGATGTGGGGTACTATCCTCCAAGCTACAAGTTGAAAAACATGATCAGAGCAGATACTGCTCAAGCAGCGTAAGAAAAACTAAGAAGATACAGACAGAAAGATTACTTACACAAAACTGAACCTTTTTTTTTTTTTTACCTTTACTACTTGGTTTCATCTGGGCTATTTGTAACAACAACAGCTACACCTGTATATCACTGGTTAGAGGCTGAGCTTCTTTACTGTCCAAAAAATTTTCAGTGTATCAATTCATTCATTTTTATGACTCTCATTGCTCTCCAACTCTTTTCTCCCTTCTACAACTTTTCTTTGCCTGCCAGTACAGCAGAGAATGATGACATCTGTTTTAAATTGAAATAGTACAAAAGTTGCTAGCTTAATATTCATGGAAAGTGAAGAACTAATATCACTGATTTACAACAGACACAGCACAGATTGGCTGTCAGCAACATTCCACACTTCTCACTCTGCCAATGCACCTCGACTCTGGTCTGCAACTACTGATATTCCAGTTTCACCCTGTTCTTAAACAGAGGAGACTGCTAGACCACAGGGTTTGACAGTTTAGTAATGTGTTCATCCTGGGATAGGATGAGATAACAGTTCTGACTTGAACAGTCAAGATTAAGATAAGATTAATACATTAAAGACACCAATTCAGTGTGTCAGCTACACTATGAATTTAACCCTATTTTTAAAACTGTAGAGAACAGCCACAGTAATTTTACTTGGAGAATAATTAATAACTACCAGTTGAGGTATTATTTCCTATGTTACATCTGGCAATACCTCATCTGATGTTTGTTGTCAGAATGCCCACTATATAGTAAAAGATAAAAAATATTTATGCTATAAGAATTCACTGTCCCTGGAAAAAACCAACAAACAAAAAAACAAAACGAAAAAAAAACAAACCAAAACCCCCAACTTCCAAAATCCGCAAAACCAAACTCAAGTGTATTTTCTGACAAAGGTTATCATGCATCCTTTCTGACCGCGGAAAGGAGCATGTGAAGTAGAGGGCTGCTTTGGGAGAGGTAGAAAGGCTTTTCCTTCTGTAGCCACAGTATCAAGAGGCTTCTGCCACCCACTGCTCACTGCAGTTGCAAGCAACACTTATTGGGGTGATTTCCCGGGGGGGAGGACTGAAGGGGACTGTGGCTCTTCCCAAGCTCCACCCAGTGCAGCACATGCCCTGGATCCTGTGATGAGAAGAATGCTGCACTGCTGAGCAACATCCCTTTCCCTTCCCTGCACTGTCACGGCTGCAGACACCCCTGGCGTTCGCAGACACTCTGCAGGTTCAGGCACACTGCATCAGTAGAAGTTAGCACTGGCAAGGTGAGCTCAGCATCTACACAGACAACAAACTTTCTGTCGTCTTTTGATCTTTTAAATAAAAGTGAAGGTGAAGAATTTCATGGTTCTGGCCATGCACTCAAGTTTCCTAAATTGCCATGGGCTGAATAACATGCCAAGAGCTAGATGTCAGTATTGATACCCTTTTTTCTAGGTTTGCTCTTGGAACACGTTTCCTAATGATAAATTCAGAAAGCATTAAGTTTTTCTATGGCAAATAATGTTTAGCCACAGTGAAATAGATTTGCTGTTCAAAAATAAAGGGGCTCCAGGGGAACCCAAGCATCTTGTATTTGTGCCTTGTAAAATTCTGCATGAAAGTAAAGCACAAGTCTGAGCTCTGCAGAAAACACCTGCAAAACCAGAAAGGCCCAACGCAAGGATCAATAACGCACCTACTTACATAATGCCATAACTTTATATTCCAGGTCTACAGAACATCAGCTTTTCCTGGCAGTTACTGATATTGACACAGAACATGTGATGTTCATGATAACCTATAAAAACACTATGCAACGAACTCTATATGCAACTTTGAATGCTCATCTACAGAGCCACTGCAATGTTAAAAGAAAAAAAGAACCCATTCTGTAATCACAAGCTAGTCAAAACAATCTATGAAATACATTAAATTGCTAGCTAGAGATCACAGCATTACAGGCAAGAAAATCTGTAGCATATTAAAAGGATCACTATCAGATACTAATGTATATTCTTTATGAGAAAGCAGTGGCAGTTACTAAAGCTGAAGGGAAAAAACCCTCAAAGCCACAGCATTTCTGGAATGGGGCATTTCTCTTTAATAATCACATCTTACAGATACATTCAAGGACAACTCAGCAGGGAAGCTGCTTCATTATGCTCGTTTAGGAAAAGATGGCATTTCTTAAGCGGTTTGCAAGATGAAAAAAATGATCATGTGAACTGTCTTTCCCCCCCATTAGAATAAAAAAACCTTATTCATGTAAACAGCCTTTTTGTCACTTTCCTAATGCATCATTGATAGATGAGGAGAAATTTAATTTTCAGAGGCAATATTCAATAACTTAGAGTCATTTTTCTAAGGTAAGACCTGCATACAGCAGGTTTATAGAAGAGCTGGAACAATGTCAATATACAAACCCAGCAGTTCTGGGTTTTTTTTGGTTTGTTTTTTTCCTTGTGTGTGTTTAACTTTTCACTATGCTTGCAAAGTAAAATGGGGGGTTTTGTTACAGCTGACAATTCTTTTTAGTAACTCCATTCCTTTGTGCAACATGCATAGTGACAAATCAGATCAATAGGCATTACAGTATACAATGTGCCCAAAGATCCTCTGCCAAAGTCATTATTTATCACTGCTTACATCAATCTAATATATGCGTGCCTGGAAGTAAAAGGGGAGAGCAAAATGAGGTAAAAGTTTAAAATACTTGAAACACAAAGAGGAATATTTTAAGCAACTGCTTTCTGTTTATATGCAAGTCTAATACTTTATCTATGACATTACCAGTGTATGTATATATCAGAAAGGAAAACACATCCAGCAGATGAATGATGCTTACTTCAGCATTGCAAGAAAAGCAGCAGGCTCAACATCTGGTATACGGATTTCATCTTTGTCCTCAGCAAGCTCTCCGTAAAACATCGCATGGAATACAGAGCTCCCAACAGCCAGGACATACTGTTGAGAAAGGGAAATCTTATTTCATGCTTTAAACTGAAAGCACTGCCAACAAAAACAATGTGGGAGAGCCACTCTGAGCATACTGGGCTTCACTGACAGACTGTAGACACACTTCAGCAAGGAATGAAGAGTACCTTAAGAACAGAATGACACGTTTTCCCTGCATTTTACTCTCATGGGCATATACGCATTAGCTACTGGAAAATGCTCATACCCACCACGGAAGTTAACTCTTTCTAGAAGATCTCAAGAGTAGTATTAATCAGCAGCACAAAGCAGTATTCCTAACTTTACAATGATTGCCTTAGCACAAGTGTACTGGTTAACCGAAAACACAAAGAAAAGCAAGGGACAGACTATTCCACTGCACGTAGCCTTTTAAAATACAGAATGATGCCTGTCCCAGAAGAGCCGAGTCTCCCACGCCACGTCCCAGCGTAACCGTGGGAGCTCTCCCCAGCTATCTCCGCCTGAGCTGGTAGTGCAGCTGTTGCTTACTTTGTGTCCTGGCAGCCGCTGGGTCCCACCTGGTGGCCCGACCACAAAATGAACATCTGCCATCAAGTCATTGTTGAACATCACTGCATTTCTACAAACAGAGGCAGCATGTTAATTTACAGTGCCCAGTAATTCTGTCCTTGCCCCAGACACAAGAAATTCAATTTCTTAACAACTTAAAGTTTCATGTTAGTAAAGAGAAGAAGGTCACACTTTGTTTTGAGGTACTTTACACATCATCACACAAATATACCAAAGAAAAAGTAAGTGAGAGGATGGGGGGATAGTGTGTGCAAGGGAAAAAAAAAACCCCAAAACTTATTAGAACTCTTTAAAAACTGGAAATCAAAGTCAAGAGCATCCCCACTAAAGTCTAAAAGCAAATCTTTAAGAGTTATGCTGCAGCTTCCAGCAACGTTTATATTTACTCAAGACAAACAGCTGCACTGTCTGGAAAAGAGATATTAAAATACTTCCATTATCAAAATACTTGTTTCACACACACAGAGAAAAAAAAAAAGAGAACTGTGTTTTCTTCAGCAAATAAATAACTGAACACATGCACTACAAACATTTTGCTACTTTTCACCACTCCATTCAAACAGCAAAACCAAACTGCCCTGAACTCACCTCTCTCTGATGGTTGGATAAAGTCCTTGCCAATTAGGTGCTGGAATAGTGTTGTTGTTGTTGAGATTTTGCTGGTGATACTGCTGGACAGCAGTTGTATTAGTGTTGGCTGGTTTCTTTCGGGGGAAAATATCAGCAGCCATCTTCTTCTTCTTTTTGGTCTTCAAGGTAATGATTTCATAGCAAACTGGAGGCAATTTACTGCTGCTACTGCTGCTGCTATTTCCCTTCTTAGAGCTCTTCTTGGACCTGTTCTTGACTGTCTCTGGAAGCATCAAGAAGAAGGTGAGACATTTCATGTTCTTTCCCTTCTCATCTACCATGAGTATACTTGTCTGTAAACCTAGATAGCCTAACTAGCCAGGAGCATTAAGAAATGCACGTGGAAGCTGTTAAAGAGAAAGCAGCAGAGCTGAGAGTTCGCTTCTTTCCAGCAAGACAAGGTGACCTTCCGGTGCACCGAGCAAGAAACTGCCTTTAAGTTTGATCCAGTACTTGAATTGTTAAACACATCCCCATCATTCCTGCCAGTTTTATTTCTTTCCAGCTCTCCTGATCAGGAATCGCCTGAAAGCAGTACACCCTGCGAGGAGGCTGCGTGCGTGGCTGTAGCAGGGGCTTGCTGAGAGGGGCTAGCAAGAGGCGCAGGGTAGCTCTGCTAGTCTGCTCGGCGAGCTGAACTTGTGCGTTGCAGGGACGGGAGCGGAGTAGGTAACGCAGCCCTGCAGATGGAGTCAGCCAGCGTTCGGAGCCAATAGCTGAAGTCACCGATAACGATTGGAGCCAGTGCACAGTGACACCTATTGTAACGTATGCCGCTCTGACATTAAAGCGACAGCAGTTGCACCCGTCGTTTCATACGTAGTGCTAAGTAATAAAGTAATAAATGGCACGTGCAGTTGCCTAAGTGCATGACTGGCCAGAAGCATATGTATTTTAGCTCTCCTTAATGCTGCCTGAATTGTCACAGGGGAAGCAATAAAAAGTTGGAATCAGGTAGAAAGACATATTTGTTTCTTAAATAATTCTGAGGGAGCTATTTCCACACGCAGTCGATATTAGCATGACTTCATTTGTCTCTAGTATTCCCACAAATCCCTACCGTAACGGTTGTTCAGCAAGAGCATGCTATAGATATCAGAACCAAATTAAAGCAATCAACTAGCAGCAGCAAAGACAGCGATGCAGTTAAACAATCCCTTTCAGCGCAGCTTCTGCTCCAGTGTAACATGAATAGAGATGAAGTCACAGCTTTAGCTTTAACTCCTTATGTTTCTAGATAATGTAATAGCCTTTGACAGGGGTCCCAAATCACTAGGCAGTGCTAATTAAGCCAGCTTACACCAGACATGGCTGCACCACATCAGAAGAAAACTTCTAGATGTGCAATCAGATTAAAGCTAACCGGAGTGTATTTAATGTATTTAATCAATATTTCAAAGCATTAAATTAAAAAGTCTGCATGATTTAGAGAGTCTTAGTCAGAAATCATTCCTTGAGATGCAAGCACACTCCAATTTTTATTCACGAATACTTTCTGAAAAAAACAGGATACAAGCTATGCCAACCAAACCACTTAAATAGGAAAGACGACTAATTTTCAGTCATTATTTTACTTAGAACTTATTTTTAGATCAAATTTCCTTAATAGTGGGTCAAGCATATATAAAAATCCAAGTAAACACAGTCACTTAAAAGCAGGGAAATAAAAAATATTAGGTAATAGGTATCAACATTTCACTCATTAAAATATTGGGGGTGGGTGGGGAATAATTAAAATACAATTTCATAATTATTTTGAAGTTGCAAAGAAAAAATCCTCCTTGCTTTCAAAGCAAATTTAGTCACTTTCAGCCTTAATTATTTTTGCTGGACAAGAGTACAACAGTGCAAATGAAGTGATCAAAGGTTGGTGGAGAAATGGCTGACCTTGCTGAAATCCCTGACAGAAATCTGCCACTGACTTAAACTGAAGCACAGAAACGTCACTCAGGCTGTTTACTGAAACACCATCGCAACTGCCTGAACCACAGCTACAGCTTTGTAACGCAGTCTCAGAACGTCTTTAAACCTGAAATTGTGCAGGTATTTCAAAGATTACCAGGTCTCCTTGGAAGACGCTCCATATGCAGCACTAACTAAACACCCTGGCAGTTGGCCACCTAGAGGCTTCGCTGCAGTGGTTTGAGATGATACCACTGCCAGACACACATCTGTCCTCTCTACCTGAAGTCCCTGCTTGTGGAGGGGGAAACAAAAAGATACGCATCCATGCCTCAGCTGCTGCATTTCACAACCCAGCATCTTAGTGCAAGATCTTCCTTGGTGGTAATTTAGGAGAAGATGGTGGGCTATGCCTGGTGTGGCTGGAAGGCAGAGGTACATTTCTAAATACACTGAGAGGCAGGTTATCTAATTTCCAAAGAAATAGTTTCTAGCAAGTTCTCTTCCTCCTCACCCTTTTTTTAAATTATTTTTTTATCTGCAACAGACTGATTTGGAAGGGAAACTAACAACCTAAGCCATATTGAACTGCAGAGAAGTAAAAAAAGGGGAAAAGAAACTCATCCCACAGATGGGATGTTTATAACTGCTCACAGCTGAGTTTAGAATGGGGACACAGCAGGTATTCTCAGCACAAAATCTGAGTTTGTTAAGTTTGTATAAGGTTTTTTTTCCCCTCCTCATGTAAATTTCCAGTCCTTCTAGCTACAAATTAACCCTTTTGCCACTGCACAGGCCAGATGTTTCAGAAGGAAGAACTTTTAAAAAAATCCTTCAAGATACAGAAAAACCATGCACTCTTGAGAAAATCTGGATCTCAGCATCACAGCTGGCAGAAGGCAAAAGATAGCAGGGATTAGGAGATTCAGATGAGGTTTGACTTTTGTTCCATATATCCCATTTCATACACTACCGAAGTATATAAAAAAATCAAGGTCCTCACACATTTTTTCAAACCACACGATCAGTACAAATCTGAAGATTATACACACACCAGATAAGGTCACTTGGAGGCTACAGAAGAGAAAGACAGACAGACTGACTGGTCAACAGAGTCTGGGAAAGACAGATCATAAACAGGAACCTGTAGGAGTCTGCCATACCTCTGACTTCTGTAAACCACATGTATAGCATGTTGTGCTGTCTTGGGAAACGGTGTGAGGGAGAAGCTACAGCTGAAGCCTGTTCTGTCCAAATCCAGAAGTCAGACAGACCCCCAGTAGACAAGATCTACCTGCATGACAGGATAAAAATCCACCCCAGTACAGAAAAAGTCTAAGTGCCATCTTTGCCTGTTCTTAAGCCACCCACCAAAATCTGGTCTGCTATAACTTGTACATAGTGCTGATTCCACAATGGACTCCAAAAATTCTTATGGAAAACTACAAACCTGTTACAGGCCTTATACCGCCTTCCACTGCACTTCATCAGCTCCTAAAGTCTCCTAAACCAATCATTAGATACTTGTGAAATGGGGAAAAAAAACCCCAAAGAATTAATGCTAGTTGCACTCCCTAATCTTTCCATTTTGGCTGCAACTTCCATTTATTTTCATACGACATAGTTTTCTTCTTTTACTACACATATACTGTTAGTGAATTTACGAAATATGTCAGCAGTCAGTAAAAGCAACCTCTGAACTACTCCTTGCCAAAAGACTAGTCAAAATCCCATGTTCAAATCAGTTTGTCTCCAGCAAGAAGATCAAGGAATTGACCTTCTGTCACTCAGATCTAACCATTTCTGAAAGCTTATTGCAATGTGTTCCTGATCTTCTTCAGCGCTTCTCATTTTTCTTCGTTAATTATATATTGACAGAACCCAACTTGATAAATATTGCGAACAACTGAAGCATCAGTTTTGCTGTTCAAATCCTAATGTGTGCAATATACCTGCAATCCCAGTTCCGTTTATCCCTGAAGACCACAACATACCTTGACACCATTGCGAGGAGTGGCAGAGGAGTCGTATTACAGCCCAACTCTTGGTACAACTTTTAATAACATGATACTACTGTAATTATGCCTTTCTAAAGGTAACTTCCACTTGAGAAATCATTTAATTTCCCAGGTTAACAGGAGTACTCTTCCTCATGTTACCTCAGTCTCTCCTGCTGCATGAGCAAGTTTACCCAAATTTTTCTATTTTTTCTTTTTTCTAGTAAGTTGTGGTTTTCTGTATCTCTCATTTACAGGTCCATTCTTCATGTAGCAATGTGAACCAGACAATTCTATAAAAAAGAAGCTTTCATCAAAGTTCCCAATTGTCTGTTACAACCAGACCATGAATAAAGGAATGAATTCCAAGCAGGTGATGAGAAAATGCATATATTTGTTTTCTGTACAGTTGCCAACTCTCTCCCTTGGCAGTTATTATGCCTATGCATTATTAACATTATTTGTTTAAATTCTGGATTTCCCCTTACTAGGAAACAAATTTCAGACCATACATCTTGATTAACCAAAATAAACACACAATGTTACTGTTTAATGAACCTACCTGTCCACTGCTAATTTTCATTGAATTTAGACACTCATTTAAAAATGGAATGTACAAGTTCAAAAAAAAAAAAAACAACTAACAAAAACCTCAACAACCCCAACCCACACACCCAAGGAGCTTAGTTCTGTTTACCTGTTTATGAATTATTCAGTCATTTGGAAGATTCTCTCCCAATCACCACTCCAACCCTTCAGTTGCTAAAAATGCTTATTTGGAAAGAGGACTGATAGCTCTACTCTTGATTTCCTCGAGTCAAAAATGCATTACAGCTGATAAGCTCTTCCAACCTCCTCTCTAAGTTTCTGATTGGCAGCACTGAATGTAACCAGGACCGCAGCCACCTCTGTCTGCTCTATGGAAAAGCCGGCCCTGAAGTCTTACTCACTGAGGTCTTCTATGGAAAAAGAGAAAAAAAGACAACTAAAAGCAAGGAGAAAGATGGGCAAAATTGTAAAGACTCTCAAAGAAGCCAGAATATAGGGGGGAAAAAAACCCCAAAAACCAACCTAGAAAGCATTTCTATTCCAGAATAGCCAAGAACTGGGATAGAATGTAACAGTTCCAGAATAGAACTGCATCTTGATCCAGCACCAGAAGCTTCAAAACAAAGTCCAAAATAACTAAATTGTGTTTGGATATTGGACTTAAGCTACACTAGCAACATACTTGTTCGCAAATATTATTCCTAATCCATCAAGACAGTTTTTAATTTTTTTCCTAAATGCCCTTAATGCTTTAAAGAAAAAACACCCAAACAACCCAGAAAGCCCTGATTGGCCCCAGTCAACAGGTAAATACAATCCTACATAAAATAGAAGCTTAAAGAGTGAGTAACTCAGATGTCTTCTACTCTTTCATTCTGGTATTATTTGCTAGCATATAGGTTATGTCTCTTCATGGTGTTTCTTTTTAGTTTCCGTACCAAAGCACACTTAATCTTTTCAATATGTCCTTTCTGTATCTGCAGTCATTTTCATTTTGTTTTTTTACAGCAATATCCTTTCTGAAACAAAGCCATCAAAACAAAGCATTATATTTAAGAATAACATTTAGCCCTATGTTTACTTGCGAATAGGCATCCACTTTCCTTCCCTGTGGATTTCAATTGGCTCTCCACAAACGTCTTCCTACACCAAGTGCAGCATCTCCCTCTGTCACTTTTTTCCTGTTACTGTCTTGCTTAACTGCTTAAAGTTTGCAATTTAACCCCAGTGAGAGGTTCAATTAACTTTATACGTATTTATGCCCCAAACACAACATAATGCAGAAGACTTCTCTACACTGTTGAGTTTTGCTTTTAAAATTAAAGGTTTTGTTCCCAGCTGGGTCAAAATATAGCACGTGTGTGTTAAAGCAAAAAAGAAAAAAATGTTTCAAATTTTTTTGTACTTTTGTTATGATTTCAATACCATGCCTGCTGCACCAACCACAGTCCAGATAAACCACTGCCGTATAAATAAAGGCTTACATTTAAAGAACCTACAGTGAACAACATATTTGATCCGGTTACGGTGAATTATCACACAGACATTATCTTCTGTGCATATGGAAAGAAATAATGTGAAATGCTTCATTACAACACAAAATATACAATTTTACCAGCCTGCTGAGACATATTCCCCGGTGTCAGTTTGGGAACTGCAGGCAGAAAATATCCCAGAGCAGAATTTGCAATTTATTCTATAAACGTTAATTTGCTTCTTGATAGTTCAAAGTAAAAACAAGAATTATAAATGAACTCTGAGATGAGAAAACCTGCAACTACAAAATGAGAATTCAGTTCAAGGTTACAGGAGGCAAACTGTTTTTCTACTAATTTAAAAGCGACAAATTATGCATTTCTTCCTCATCACTACTACTTGAAGTTGTCCACTTCATTTCACATTGAATTTTGCTCTTGACAACCTCTGGGGTCAAAAAATAAGTTCTTTCTTACTGGCTGCCATTTTTTTCATTTATTTCTAAACATGATATTGCAAACCTGAAAGCATTCAACCCTTTTTCTAAGACAGAGGTCAACTTTAATTCTACTCTGCCTCTTACCAAAACTGACTTACAAAGGAAAGATCAGATAGCTCAGGAAATTGGTAATGAGATACAGTGATTTTCGTCTCTAGGTCACTAATTCTAAATTGACCGAGGTCAACGGTAATCAAAAGTCATTAGCATTTAATGATTGTTCAGTGCCCTGTGAGAAAGAAGCTAGTGATCTTAGTGCACTTCAGAAAACCTACCACTACAATTAGTACTTGCATGTTGCCTATTTCAAGGGAGAGATTGGATCAGATGACTCCAGACAGAACTTCCTATCTTATAGACACATCTTGCCTATGTAGACAAACCTTTATAATAATTTTAACTTGCTTCAGAAACTCTTCTTTTAAAACTGAATAGTTATAATACAGGCTCTCTCAAGGGCAGGTTGTGACTGGCCCTGCTCCTTTATATTAGCACTTCCCAAATGTCTGTCCCATTATACACAATAAGCGCAAAATGCAAATGCTAACAGATGAAGACACTTTCTCCATGAGTCCTTGCTTGTAAGAACCAATGGCACTAGAAGAGGACCTACCCCATGAGTATCCACAGGGGCACTGCATTACACTTGATTACATTGGCATGTAAGTCAAGGACTACATTTTTCATGTGCAGATAACCCACAGTTACCACATCAAACCATAGAGTTGAAGTACCCTGTGGGACAGAAGAGGGGGAGAGGATGTTGCTTCAATCCATGCCATACGTATTCTGTGGCCTGCAAATCTCAGACTCCTGGGACCACCACACTACCAGCACCTTCCAACAAGGTTAAGAAAAACAGAAGGGACTTTTGGAAAGCTTGGTGATGTAATGTAAACGTCATTAGGGTTCATCACGGGAAAACTACATCATGCCAGCCCAGAGTTTTACATCTAGACAAGTTTAGGGAACGTGTGCCTTAAAAAACCCAAAGCAGATCAGTAACCAGGCACACTTGTGTTTACAGCAGAAGAATGTACCTGGAACCACACAGTATTTTAAATGGGGAAAACCTGGTAGTGCTGCTTGTTCCCACTGCATTTTAACTGACAAAAGAGGAAGACGCCCCCTGTTAGTGAAAGAGGAACAGGTCAGTCCACTAGCAAACCAAACATCTGATAAGAAATGCATTCTCAAAAATAGCGGCTCTCGCTTCCCCAAAGTGAGAATCAAAGCCCATAAGTAACAACGCTTGCAATGTTTTTACAATTGTTTAATAACCTCAATTTTTAGATATGAGAGAGTGATGGCTGATAATGAGCTGCATCCAAATAGTTCAAGGAATGGAATGTTACATCCATTACAATGCACAGTACTGAACTGATCTTCCCTTCCCAAAACACGTTAGCAGCTGTGGATCTTGTTACTTGCCCATAACTCTATTTCCAGACTCAGCACACGCAGCCTCTGTTTGAATGGACATTCCACAGGGGGATAAAGATGTTGCCAAATTTTTATCTTATCAACTGTTTTAGAAAATCACTCACATCTGCCTATGAGATCAGTCCTGCTTTAGTATTTCGATTGGATTCTCCTCTCTTTAAAAGTGATGGCAGCTACTTTGCGGTAATGAATTTTCAAGACCAACATACTCAATTCTGGTTTCAGAATACATTTTTAAGCATTAAGACCTATTTGTCTAGGAATGTTAGGATATCCTAAATGCCTGTTCTCCCTCACAATAACTGTTTCAGAGACCCTAGGACATGTCAGTAAACAAAAAAACTAAGGAGCAAGTAATCAAACATAAGAGCATAATTAAGGAATTGTGCAAGGTAAACACAGATACACATTAGTTTTATGTATTATAAAGTCTTATTTAGTATGAAAACCTTTACTTTTTCTTCGTGTAGATGGAGTATCACCTTGGTCTCATAGAATAACACTGAAGACAAAAATCAAACGGCACTAAGGAATTGAACGCACCTAGGTGCACCTTGTACGTGTTGAAGTACCCTATACTCCCCTAACATCGCATTGTACACCTTTGAGCTACGCTCCTCGACAGAAACTGAGCAGCTGTCCAACAGGGCAGAGATTTCTTCCATCTCCGAGTTGAACTATACGCTGAAGACTCCAAAAGATGGCAAAGTACTGCAACAAAGGGTCAGCGTAAGCCTGTGCATACTTTTCTGTTGTAAATAACACCCAGCCAGCTTCAGCTCCTCCCCAGTGCTAAGAGTACGGCTTGCACCTTTCTCCCCTGCTAAGCGGGCAAGGTGATGCACTGTTAAGTAGCCTGTGGTGTATTATGGATTAAAGGGATTTTGTTCCATCAACTACATACGAAACCTCACTGCTATCAGGCACAAGCAAACATGCTACCTGACTGAAGAGCTGCTTTCTTTTCATACTCAGAAAACCCTTGCAATCAAGCATGCTTTGAACAAATGGGGAGGCAACAAAGCTGTAATTCCAGCGAACGTGTTGTTTTGAAGAAAATTAATTCTTTAAATTGCTTTGGATGTCAAGAGGAGAAACTGCAGCTAGGGTGGGTACAGAATGTAACCTGGTACGTAAATACCCTGTCACAGGAGGATGGCATCAACAAGTCCTTCAGCTCTGTACTGAAATGCTACCTGATCCTCTGGTGAAATATTTATTCAGGATATCAGGTAATCTCAGGACACAGGTAACAGGGCTGGACAAGGCAATATCTCAAGAATTCTCCCAAATCTGTTGTCTGCAATTTTACGGCCTCCATACCCAGGACTGCCAGCAGACACTCACAGATCACCAACCAGTTCACCAGTGTTTTAAAATGCAAACACTTTCCAGACGCTGGACTTGCTTGGTTTTCTTTCAGTCCAGCTTGCTGAGTTATCAAACTCAAGACAGGACAGCAGGACCAGAAAACGGACAAGCCAGGCCTGGAAAATGGGAAGTTTGCAAATTCAGTTGAAGTGACCTTTTAGTTAAGCTCTTCCCAGCTCAGTTTTCTGACATACATACACAGAATGTGGTTTGTAATTAAGGCACAGAATTAGAATTCAGCTTCATGACAGAAAACAGAACTGAAGACAACTTCCACCACACAAAGCTTTTAACCTTTTCCTTCCAAGATGTCCATCTCTTATTTCCTTCTTTGGCCTTATCTCTGAGCTCTTTGAGACAGAAACTGTTGCTTATCACTATTCTATATAATGCCTCACAAAATAAGGCTTCCACGCCAGCTCAGGTATCTGTAAAACAAAACAATAGCTGTCAAGGGTGAGGATTAAGTGTTGGAGAGTATCACAGGAGAACTATCTTGAATCATCAGAGAAAGCCAGTGCTGGGCATGAACAACATTCTGCTGCAAAACTGGGGTCGTTTGCACAAGTTCACACAGCAGGAGAAGACCTGAAGTTCTTCAGACAACGCACAGCCTACCATCATCAGACCTCTGTTTTAATCAAGCCTACCCTAGCACGGATGATTTCACCATAAGCTTAACAACTGCTTGGTAAATTCAAAAAAAGTACTTGCTCACAAGCTGTAACAAACAAGTGTCCAAATAATGAAAATTTCTGCTGTAACTTGCGTCTTTGTTCTCAGCCTTAAAGGGCAAGCTAAAGGAATTCCATATTGCTTCCAAAAGGTGTTTCCTGCAGGGCAGAGCTGGGGATCCCTGGAGGGGAAACACAAGGAAAGTTATTGTGCCATTAGCTGCAGTGGACTTACTGCAGGGGATTTAAGAACAAAAAAGTACTGCACTCTACCTTCGACTTTGGCAATCCTGCAGAATTTATTTCAAATGAATAAGGCCCCAAGAGATTTGATTTGCAAAGTTTCACTACCCAGTAAACCCAACATACTATGTGTTGTGACATACTGAACATACTTTCTGTAGGAAATGGTGAGACGAGTTCTTTCCCACCAAAAGAAAAGCTATTTTAAGCCTAAGTTAAAATAACATCAAATATAGTATTATATACATACAACACAGCATCACCTCGCTCTTGTAGAGAGCCTGGGACAATCAAAAAGCCCGGGACACAGATTAAAGTTTGACATGCAGATTACATGCTGAAAACAAAGTATGGAGAAGACTAAAAACAATGCAGAAAACCTGCACCAGCACTCTCCAGACAGGACAGTCTGACGGTTGTTTTAATCAGGTATGTTAGTCATCATCACTTTAGGAACACTTAAATATCGTAACTGCAAACTTCTTCTCACTTCAAGTGAGAACAACCCACTACTCCCCCATTTTTAAACAGAGTGGGCAAAGGAATTTATGAACCTAGAGGTCATCATGGGTGGACTTTCTGAAAACAAACAGGAACACAGGAAACCATAAAGGTGCAGGCCCTTAACTGAAACCAGTCAGTCTTCAGACATACGTACATACGGAAGTTTGGCCAACAACGTGGGGGAAGAGGAGGTGCCATTTATGACAAACCAGGTGCAATTATTAATTGTTCCTCTAGGAAGTTTATGGAATTGATACTTACAATACTTCTTTAAAAGAAGCATTACTTAATGCAGAAAAAAACCCCTGAACTCCAACTTTTAGGTTTACATGACTGAATTTTTCCAAGTGGGAGGGTTAGCCTGCACCCCCGTCCCCCTGGGCACAGCCCTCTGCCCCGGTGGTCAGGCACGCTGGCACTGCCAGGTCCCAAGTTCGCTACTCCACGCACTTCATGTTTGATCCCAAACCACCCGACCATTAAAGAGGCTTATCACTGCCGCTTTGCTCCCAGTACCGCGACGAAGCCAACCTGCTTCTGCACAAAAGGCAGCTGCGTACCGTCAGGGAAAAAAAATAAAAGAATGAAACCTCTCGAAACGGCTGCAAAGATAACTAATGACTTCGATCAGGCAAAGAACGTTTTCCAGGGGGCTCTTTGTGCAGGGTGAGCGACCGCTTCACGCCGACCGGCGGCAGCCGGGCCGGGCGCTCGGGGAACCGCTCCCTACACAAACTCCCCCAGCTCTCTCCTCCCAACTTTCGAGGCGGGCGCGGGCAGCGACCGGCGGTGCCAGCGCTCAGGTGCGGCCGCTCCAGCCGGTCCCTCACAGAGGCGACCTCCGCAGGGCGGCTGGGAACCACCGGCCGCCTGCCTGCCCCGGATCTCCCGCCGCCGGAGTCCGGCCGGCCGGCCAGCCCGCCCGCCACCGGGAGCGTCCGCCACCGCCCCGCCGCACCCCTTGGCACAGCGGGCGGCAGCTCCCTCACCTCCTGCAGCACCCGGGGCCCAGGGGGGGCCGCTCCTTCCCCCTCATAGCGCCTCACCCTCCGCCCCAAGCGCGGCGCGAGCGCCCGGTAACGGCCGTTAACGGTCGCCTCGAGCCCCCCCTCCGCTTCCTGCACTGACCTGAGGGCGCTCCCGGGGCGGCGCGGCCCCTCGCAGCGGCACGCGCAGCCCCGCCTCGAGGACGCGCCCGCTCGCTCCGCACGCACGCGCACGCCGCCGCCCCCCCCCCCACCCCCGCGGGCGCGAGCGCGCAGCCCGGGTGGGGCGTGGCGTGGCCGCGCGTGGGCTCGGCCCACAGCGTCGCGGCCTCAGGCCGGGCCGGGCCCCCCAGAAAGGCTGCGCACCGGTCCTCGCTTCCCGCCGCTGAAATCACGCCTCCTGCGGGGGGGAAGCTGGCAGCGGGCCCCGCCAGCCGCGTTTCTCCAGTGTGGCGGGTTTTTTCCTCAAAAATTAGGCCCCGCCATACGAGAGGGCGCCACCGGCCCTCACGTCATTGCCCACCGAGGGGCTGGGGGTGCAGGGGGCACCTAAGGGCCGCATGTGCCCGGCAGCAGCAAAGGCTTTAAGATTTCACCACCAAAGAGAGGGCTTTGGCAGCGAATAACGTTTAGAAAAGGTGTGAGACAAACCGACAGCACCTGCTTTTTTAATTAGAAATCCCATTAGTGCAAAAGAAAATAAAAATAAACCCTGCAACAGAAACTCTTCTGGCTGCTGTGTCCGCATATCACCTCAGGGCCAGCAACAGGCAGCCTAAGGGATGAACCACCCAAACCTGCTCATGTTTTAGGGGTGTTTTTCCAAATAAATCACACAATAAGAGATTAATGCTGTACATCCTTCCTAGGGTGAGCCATTTGCATCCTGCTGCTGTAGGGTTGCCAGGTTAAAAATTAAAAAAAAAAAAAAAGGCAAAATGCTGTTTATTTTTGAGCCGCTGAAGAAATACTCAACAGGGATAGAGGCATTTCCAGGATCAGTGCCCCAGTTTGTCCAGGAGCTTCATA
The DNA here is from genome assembly GCA_009769605.1 of Bucorvus abyssinicus. NCBI lineage: Eukaryota > Metazoa > Chordata > Aves > Bucerotiformes > Bucorvidae > Bucorvus > Bucorvus abyssinicus. The sequence continues at coordinate 6,510,549 of CM020031.1, read as the reverse complement.
AATAAGGGATTTCTCCTAGCGCCAGTGTATCTAGCCACATGGGAAATTAAAATGCATTGCTAGCATTTATTTTTAAAAGCATAGCAAAAGGCTTTATTTGAAGCTTTAGGGTGGGTTGGTTTTTTATTTTATTTTCCCTGAAGAAACAATTATTTCTGAAATCGCTGCTGTGTTCCAGCTTTAGTCTCCCATGAACATTCATTTACCTATGTTATAGACATGTTATTTTAGCAGATACCCTCACAATGTGAAATTAGGCGTATCTGTGGATAATCAGTACTTTGCTTTTCCCATTTTAATATTTTTAGCTATTAAAATAGATAAGAAACTAAATAGCAATAATAATGACTGTATACACACATGCTTTATAGCTCTTATTGATTTTATTGGCAGAGAGTGTGCTTTAAATTAGAGCATCTAAATGATGATTTAATTGGGACCAGAGATAACCACTGTAATTTTCTGTCCTATTTTCAGACTGAAGGTAAAAGGCCCTTGTGCAACTGGGGTAATTTAGATGGCCAAGTGGTGGGGAGAAGCCCTTTCCTCCAGTTTAGGGGAGATTTTGCAACCCGAATTTGAAATCTCATAGTGGGAAAACATTTTCTGGCCATATAACCCCAGCACATTCAGGAGTTAGAAGATCAAGTGCTGCAATATTTTCCACACATGTACTTCTGACTGAGAGGCAGTGGGGGCTGCCCAAGTGATGGGCTCCACTCAATAACATTTGTTTTGCCTTTTTTGGGGGCTCCTTAGAGCTCTCCCATCTTTCCAGCCCAGCTTGTTCAGCTGTCCACAAGGGACCATGACTACATTGCATCCCCCAAAGAGCTCCAGGCTCCAGTTTAGTACTGATATCAAACAGAATTACACTGCAGCAGTCACCACCAGCTGCAGCAGATGTTGCATGCCCAGCTGAAGCTGCTCCACTACAGCCAGTGGTGCAGGAGCCCATGCAAAGCACCAGTCCCACCCCATCCTCAGCCATCTTCACTCATGGGGACTTATAGGCATGGGATGACAGGTTACACCTCATCAGCATGGTCCAGCTCAAACACATGCTAACAGCACTTTCACCAAAGCACTGATGTTCAGAGCCACAGTCTCTCACAGACTTTCCACAGACCTCCTGTGCAATTGCACACCCAGCATTAGTTGCCTGCTTTGAAGCACACAGATACATGGTGACCTGTCCAAGTTCAGCAGACCTCTGTGCACCTCGCTGCATTTCCGATGGATGCATTTAGTTACCCAGCACTGCACTTTGCTGACAAGTTTCAGCTCATCTCCAGAGCAAAAAAAGCCACCAGATAAGCCAGACCTGGCCAGAGCTTCAGTACTGGGCCACCAAATCTATCTTTCAGCAGAGGACAAAAAGTGCAAAGCTCCTGGTGCTGCTGGGTGTTGCTGTCCTCTCTCACTGTGCCATCATCCTCCAAGGTGACCATATGTATAAAATATGTGTTAAAAAATATCATGAGGAAGAGGAGCCGTAGCCCAAGAGCAGCTGCAGAGAAGGACTCTGGGGTGCTCCTTCATGGCTTCGGGGTCTTGCCTGCTCCCAGCCCAGGTTTCTGGGCAAGATCCAGCATTGCCTATTGCAAACCAAGGGCTGCACTACTGGGGAAGGTACAGCTGAACTAGCCATGTGTTGGAGAGACCTGATCAAAGTATTTTAGTTGGTGCCTGCAAAGCTATTTCACTGGTGATAGTAAAATAAAGCCAAATATTTGCATTGAGTCATATTCAGACTCAGCTGTTCTTGAGTCGCAGGCATATTTTCCAGGTATTGAGCCGCACTTTCCAAAGCCTTACTAACTTGAAGAGCCATTTAAATATTCATTTTCCAGTTCAACTTGCTTGCTGGGTAAGTTCTTCCAAGTAAGTGCTCCAGGGTATAATTAGCTTCTCCAAAAGCATCTTTCCTCCAGGCACTTTGCTAGTGCTGACCACGTTTTCCCTTCCACATCTCCCCTCCTCCCCAACCTCTTAAAGCTTCACTGGATTTCTGCACACAGCCTCCCGCAAAGGTTATCATCTTATGTTTAATAGGGGAGAAAAAACACAGTGCAAGAGATTTACTGCAAATGGAAGCCGTTACTGAAGCAGTTATCAAATGAAAGAACAATATAATAATGTCTAGTCATAAAGATATGAAGAGTTGCCTGTCAAACACCTGACTTGTAAAATTAGCCTGGGCAGCTGCTGCGAGCTTTTGGCAGGCAGGACAAGAACCCTGGAATACCCAGTTAAACACCCAGGTGTTTTGTAGCTGTATAGGTTGGAAACTGGGGACCCAAACTAGGAACAGCCAGAGTGCGATGCGTCGGTATCCCAAGGCCAGGGAGGTTTACTTGAAGTGGAGCTGGGAGGGGAGGTATTGACTCAGCACCATCGCTAATGTCTCCAAAGAGTTACCACAACCCCTGCATTTATCCAGGCATAGGACAGCAGCCAAATCTAAACCCCTTATCTCCAACACAGCTATAGGGCTTTGAGGCTGCCGACCCCAGCTTTTGGGTTAAGTATTAACTAATAGCAGATGATGTTGGATTTTGTCTGCCCCTTGACCCACAAAGTCAGATCACAATGGCTATGGAACCGCAACTGGAAGACTGATTTCCAGTCTCATGTATTAGCACAGACACTTTTCCTCACCTCTCCCAGTTCTACCCGCCTACCAAGAGTTGGAGCAGAACCCCCTTCAGACTTGCCCAAATAGCTGTTAACCTTTCCAGCATGAAAATACATGGACAAGGGGATACCAGTGTCCATCACAAGGGAGAAAATGTTTTATTGGCAAAGGAATCTTTAATTCCTATCTGAGAACCAGTGTCTCCTGTTAAGGAATGTCCAGCCTCTCTCACCACGCAGATACTACATGCTTGCACCAGCACCTCAGTTCTTCCCACCCCCTCCCCCAAACACTTACTTTCAGCAGATCAGCCAGTTCTCGCAGCTCCTTTCTCACCAGACACAGACATCTGATATATGAAGGCTACAGCAGAACCCAGCTCCCAGTCTTCATTTCAAGGACTTGTCCTTCTCCTGCAGCCTTTTATAGCTGGAGCTTGTCATCATTAGGCCCCAGGTGCAACAGCCCCAGCTGCCTTTTAACCCTTCGTCACCTGTCCCAGACAGGCCAGTGATACCAGTGGCAGCCACAGGTGCTGTCTCTCTAGTTTGTGCATGTAGTGCCACTTGTTTTGGTGTCTGGATGTGAAAGTGTGATTTGTAAAACAGTTTAAGGCATGAAAAAAAAGCATGACAGGAGCCTTCCCAATGCCAGCTGCTAGCTGAGGTGCTCAGCCTAGCCTGAAAGCAGAGAAAATCCCATCACAACGTTGCCATCAATACCTGCTTTTAAACAGCCTGAAGACTGATTCCTGATGTCTTTAGCCATAGCTTGAGAGCTTGAGAAAGAGCTGAAGCCCCTGTGGTGTCTGTGGGAACATCCGCTCTTCTGAAACATGTCAGAATAAGGCATTTGACACAAGCCAGGGGATCCAAAGTGCTGCTCTTCAGCATTGCTTTTGGAAACAGAGTTCAAGGGTTATCTCAGAGGAACCTTAATGTCCTCAGAGACTGGAAGGGATGAAGGAAGGCTTTACAGAGAGACAGCGTTGCCTGAATGCCAGGTGAACAAGCTTCTACTTGTGTTGTTAAAAAACATAAATAAAAACAAGAGCCACATTGGTTTTTGCAGCCAAGATTGAGGAACCACAGTCTGTGGTCATGTTTTTTCTTCCTAACATGGTTAAAATCAAAAAAGGGAAAATCAAAAAAGGGAAAGATAGAAGGCTGAGGTTTTCCCAGTCAAGGTGGGCTGCAGCTGGTGGTGACTATGTTTTCCTCCTGACCTTGGGAATACAGAGAATTAAAAACCCTTCTCCATCAGGGAGGTGTTGCGCAGGTTTTGGTCTCTGCATGCCCATGCACTGGCACGAGGCTGGACATGGGTGCAAAACAGCTGCAGGCAGAGGCCTGCCCGGTATGTGGACACCCAGACACCAGTAAGCCATGCTGGTGTAAAATCCTGCCTCAAAGTCCTCAGAGAAACTGTTCTTGACTGGGACGGTCTCTGAAAGCAGCAGCTTGAGGGATGTGATGAAAGAGCTACACAAGCTCCCCCAGTTTCTGGCTGGGCCATCAGCCCCGAGCAAGGGGAAGCGCTAACAGCAGGCGAGTTTGCATGGAGGCTTAACTTGCTTCTGAGCTCTGATGGCAAAATAAGAAGGTGCTTTAATAGAAGAATTAGAAAGGAAAACGGTTATTGAATTTTACTACAAAACCCCAAGGCAGGATGGGGAGTAGGATGTAAAAATGTTCAAGGAAATTAAACCAGCAATAGGGAAGGGCAGAGTGTTAATAACAGCAGCCTTAATTATCCTGACTTACAATGGGCGCACCTTGTAATAATTTGCAAGTATCATTCGAGTGATACAACAGGTTTGACCCATTGCTTCTTAAATAAACTGCTGTAATTATTACTATGCATGTATTATCAGGAGCTGCCGGGAACATCATCTCCAGTCTGTTATTGCGGAGCAAAAGATGTAAGTACAAATCTCGCCCTTAATAATTGTGTGTGTGCAGGTTATGGACCAAGCAGGAGGTAGAGGGTGTGCAAGAGGACGAGTGTGGGCAGGGGTCATGAACAAATCTCTGTGTCCTTCAGAGTGACTAAAGAGATCAAACACCCCTTGTTTCTTCTCCAGAGACATTAGCTTACTCTTCTCCATCCATCCCTTTGCATGTTTTTTGACACTGGTGGATGAACGGAGTGGATAACCAACCTCAGCTCTGTGGGGAGAGCTGGTTGCAGCGATATCCACCAGCTTTGCCTCCTGCTGACTAAATATGTATTTTTTAATCCTGTCCTTTCAGTGCCCGGAGGAAGAGGACAGGCTCCCTCTGCTCCTTGATTCTGCACAGCAGAGGGCATGGATTAGTCCTCAGTGAGGCATCTTGAGAGCCGCAACCATCTGGCTGTCATTAGTTTGATTTGATTTGATGGAAGTGGACAAATGTAACCATTAGTATAGCAAAACCTCCTAATTAAACAAAAAAAAAAAAAAGAAAAAAGATGGTGCTGATTGAGGGTGGATGGGGTTTTGATTTTGTGCATGAGTGAAAGAACATGTTAATTAAAATCCAGAGTTTATTTATTTGTTAGTCTCATTTTGTAGCAAACTGCTCTAAGGTCCCTGAACCTGGCTGACAGGTCTTATCTTTGTACCACGGACTCTGAAATCCTCCATGCTGCATTTCCCCCGTGCTCCTCTCCTCCATGTCGCCACTCCGCTCTGCTCCTGCATCTCCTTCCTGAAGGCTATAGCCCCTTACCAGGGGGTGGGTGGTTGCCTACAGTGGGAACAGAGTGGAGACAGTAAGGTACAAGGAAGACCCTGGCACCACAGGGTAATTCAGGACTGTTACGTTGAAGTGCTGATGTTTCAGCTCCAAGTGGTGTGGAAGCAGGAGGCTTTCAGCCCTTGACATGAACTGGCATTGGAAATGTCTGGGTTAGTGACTTAACTTTCAAGCTCAGTAGGTAGTCTAGGAGAAGCTTCAAATGGGAACTAAATATACTGCAGGATAATGACTACAGTTCCCCGACTGCAGAAATAATGTCAGTGACAAATCCATCCGTGATTTACTCCCTGATGGCAGAGGATGCTTGGACCTGGTTCAGAAAGCCACTGGATGGCAAAAGAACTTTGGACGTGATGGTCCCATCATAGCATGACCCAGCTTGCTGGGTCTTGGGGGAGAAGAGGAGTGACCACCTCTGGAGCAAGGCGGGCAAAGTGTCACTGCTCTAATAGTTATTCCTCGGAAATGCTTGTGTTCTGAATAAATACTTTGCAGTAACCTGGTTAACTGGTAAAGGGCACCTCAGGCCCGGCCAAACCCAGCTCATTTCTACAAGTGGCGACTGAGAAGAACAGTCTTGTTTTATCAGTAAGTAATCATTCATAGGAAAACTCTTCCCAGTATGGTCACATTAGCACCCTGAGAATCCACAGAGCCCGAAAGTGCAGCATTTGTAAGAATACCGGTTTGAGAAGTGCAATGCGATTGGGGGGGTTTTGTGGAAAATGTCCTTTTGGTGCGTGCTGTCCTCGCGTTTGTGCCTGCCCCAGTTCTGCCTGGCGAAGCACGTTCACGGCCGAAACGGTGCAGCTTGGGCAGAAGTTACACGACAGCCTGATTGGAGATAGGCCCAAATGCTGCATTTTAACCTTTTTCCCCTGCTCTGAAGTATCTCTAGGAAGGAGCTCCATGGAATGTTTCAGCTTTTTATTTTGAAACTTTATTTTTATTTTTCCCATTTCATCATAAAAACTACAAAATGAGTTTTAAAAGGCCACATAGCAAAGAGGATTAAAGAACCTGAAAATGAAGCCAAACAGTTTATATTTTTTTTTACCTCTAGTCTCCTTTGGTACAGCCAGTGAACCAAAAAAAAAAAAAAAACAGACCAAACCCCCATTATTCATACAGCTGAAATGAGTTGTATCGGCGTTCAAGAATTAAATGCAATTAAACACGCGTACACAGCCTAACAGCAAGGTGATCTCTCTGCAAGTTGTCTAGCTGTGTATTAAGAGTGGCTGTTGGTGGGCTTGTCGCCGAGTTACATTATTTCCCCTGAGATCAAAACAAATCAACATTTCCCCACTCGGTGTTTCTGAAGACGACGTTTCAGTAACAGCTGAACAGCAGGGTCTGGAAGTGAACTGGGCTATAGACAGAAAGAATATTAAAGTGGAGGAAAAATTCAAAGACTACATGAACTCAAGAAGAGGAGATGGAAGCAAATTTTTTTTTTTTTAATTATTTGGGTTTTAATGGTACAGTAAGTGACTTCTCACACAGGTCACAAATTTAATGCAACCGCACCAGTGCCCTTGTAAATTATCAATGCCAAAGTAATTTGATAAAACCAGACCATAATATGATCAAGAAAGGAGATGGGGGAAAAAAAAGCACAGAGGTTTCAGAAATAAGGAGAATGACCTCTAAGCATGCCAGATTTCCTGTTCTGGAGGAAAAAAACACAAGAAAAATATAACTGCAGGCTCTCAGAGCAGGATACCTTTCAGTGTATCCAGTACTCCCATTTAGGAAATAACCAGGATGTTACATTGCTGTTTTTTGTTTTATTATACACACTTCTGTGCAAGGTCAACATCTTAAGATTTTTTATTATTTTGTACAATGTTCTGGGAGCTCTTTTGCTGTTTCTTTCCTCTGTCAATCTGCAGCTTTCCTCTCCTGACAGCTGCTGGCTTCGCTAAATGAAGGACAGATTTTTCTACAGTGAAAGATGCTTTTTTTCTTTGGGGAAAAAAAAGGTGAGGGGGGGGATATAATTGTACTCATCACCTGCAGGCAGATATACTGCAATTTTTATTTGTTTTTTTTCAAGGATACGATGAAAAGTCTAGTTTGCTCATCTGGGTTCAGTGGAAGAAATTGAGCTGGTTTTCTGCAGAGGTATGAGAAACCGTATGAATAAAGATCTGCACAGTCTTTGACTGGGTTGATAGCCCCAGGGGACGTCCCTCCATGGTCAGAACAGTCTCCCATCGCTTCCACTACCTGGTCCCCCTAAGCAATGTGCCACCAGGACTTTGCAGGAGGTGATGGGGTGGGCTCTTCACTGGTGCAAACAGTGGGGTCCCTTGCAGTTTTTAGGGTGATCACTGCCCATACCACACGAGTAACAACCGTATTTGACCTCACTGGGAGCAGGTCAGGTCTTAGGGTCGGTAGCAGCCTGGGGATGCTGTGCTGACAATGTAAGCCTGATGTGTGTTTTTAATAGTAAGTGGTCATATGTGTGACTTTTTGCCATCCTTAGTGCTCCTGCTTGCAAATCTCTTTGTGAAAATTGATGTGAGATGCAAATATCCTTTAATTTGATCAAATAAGCAATAAAACCCGGGTGGCTCAGCTGGCACCAGAGCCCTCCAGCCAGAGCAGCTGTACTGCTTTACACCTGCAGCGAGTCTGGCCCAAGTTTAGCTATAGCTGAGCTCCAGCCAGTAAAGCTAACATTGATTTTCAATTCTCCAAGTAAATAACAAAATGGATTTTTTTTTTTTTTTTTCCTGCAGGCAGGCAGAAGAATGTTACACCAGCACAGCTTTTCTTAGCATGAAACTGGGCTAATCAACCTGCAGCAGCCTGCATGGTAAACAATATGCTTCCACAGAAACGAGCATTGAGCTTTATTTTTAATAAAATAAATACTAACAATAGATTATATAGTTCTTTAATAAATCAGTGAGCTTTCAGGTGGTATGTATTCGTAGCTGTAGCTGTGTTTAAAAACAGTGGGTTGCTACCAGCCTGCAACAAGGAGCAGACGGCTGTGCTGGAGGAACCATCCATTCCTCTTCAAAACAAGGGTGATGAGTTCGAAGAATAAAGTTATACATTTTGTACAGATCAGTGTGCTGACAAAAGGAGTGAAACTAAGAGTCAATGGAGATGTTTCCTCATAAGTAGAAATGACACTGATTTGTATCTTGGACATCACATGGGACTTGTAGGAAATGGTTCGTCACAGGTGTTTTGTTTGCAAGAAAGAGGCTGCATTTCAAGCTAGTTTCCCACTATATATGTGTGATATAGGTGCACCCCACCTGGGAGCACATGGGAAATGAGAGTTACCTGCCCTTCCTTGTTCCTGTCAGAAGTATCTTAACTATTTTAAGGCATAAAGATGACTGAGATCCAGGACAATGGCAGGAAATACCAGATGAGGGCATCAGCATTTCAAGACTTATGTTTTTGATATTATAAACCATTCTGACCTCTCCTCAAGCTCCCAGCGTGAGGCTATTTATAAAAGGTGGGGGAAGGAGAAGCTCCTCTAGCAATCTTGTTCATCTCTTTTGCTTTCCTCACGATTTCCCCACAAGTATTCATCCTACCTAGTAGCCTATTTTTGATCACTCCTTATAGCAGGGTCTTATTAATTTATTGCAAAGAGTGTAATAAATAATAGTAACGAATGGCATCAGGTAGCATCTGCTGTACAGGAACTATGCCTGCAGTCACCAGCTCCAGATTGAAACATCTCAGCTTCTCATCGGCTTCTGCAACACCGCAATACAAGGAGAAAAATCTTGTCCCGTTACAAGCAGGACTAGAGGGAGGCAGCACATACCTGTCTAACGTAACACTCAAAATGGGGCATCAGTGCTGGGAAGCCTTGTCTTGCAGAAAACCCACTCATACCTCCAAGTGCCAGAGTCAGGAGGCAGTGTGGTGCACCTTGGAGTGGCCCAGGGCTCCCCGTTCCTAGCTTCTCACCATGGGTTTTCCTTCCCAGCCTGGGCTGTGACTGCTCAGCTGTTTTGCAAGTGGGAACCCAAGGTGGAAGATGATAAAAGTCAGAAGAAGCAGGGTAGGAAGCAGAGCAACAAGAAGCACTAAAGCCTTGCTGCCTCTGCCCATGGGTGACAACTCCAGCTGGCTGAGGCATGACTTCCTTCCTGGATGGTGCAGTCTGCAGGTTTGGTATGAATTCAGAGAGGAAGATCTGTGACTTAATGAGTAAAAGTGAGTACTCTGTCCCTCATGCCAGATTTGGCTTAGAGACCTCTCACCAAATCACTGACCAAGTCCTTCTCTTTAATCAGACAGATCTGAAAGGGGAAAAGCCCCACCACATACAGCTGCCAGAGAGGCAGGAGACTACATGTGCCTCTCCAGGGAAGAATATTTGCATCATTAGGATAAACTTGAAATTGAATCTTATTCATGGAATCAAAACAGCTTTGATGATTCACTTCCCATCATTCTTGTACAGTATTCGGTATATAAATAGCTGAGGTTTAGGTATAAAAGACTTGCAAACCATCTTCCCGGTAGTCTTCAGCACGACAGACCAACTCCAGCAGGGTTAATGGCTGCTGCTGCAGGTGTGAAGGAAGTATCAGTCCTAATTCATTTGTCATCAGGTATCTGGGGTGGACATATGCTCTGCAGAGCAGGATTGACAGACTTGTCAGGATGCATGGGCATCAGTTACCAGGAGGAAGCCTTTCATTTATAAGTGAGACATTTAGGGTGAAGAGAGAATGACCACGTAATGACATGTGAAACATTTCTTAGCTGGTCACCCAAGGACGAGTAGCATTAGAAGTAGAGCTGGCCAAATACTAATTAAAAGGAATGAAGAAAAATAAATGCGCAGTGAAAAGCCATTCTAAAATGGTGATGTAGCCTGCATAATCTTTATAAATGCGCTGGCTAAAAAACCCTGATCTGCTCTAAGTGTGTGATAATGGAAAAGTACCGGAGGTCAGGTGAGTTCTGCAAAGTTCATACAAAGATTCACTCCATTACAGCTGGGAGTCTTTCCTGAAACATCTCCTATTAAAGATGGCAAGTGCAGGGCTCAGCAGAAGCTTCACCATCCCGGCTGCTTCAGACATGAGTCCAGGCATACAATGCAAACCTGATTTCCCTTAGACACCTTTTAATACATCTGCCTCAGTATCATGGTCCTGTTGGCCAAGTCCTTTTATAAAGAACTTGCTGCTGTGGGAGTTCTGGGAAGGGTAGAAGGTGGCACCAAGATCCTGCTGCTTCCCAGGCAATAGCTGCGTGTCTGGGACCTTCATGGAAGGTCAAGGCATATGCCAATAACTGCTGAGGGGCGATAGTTATGAGAGTCAGATAACCATTGTATTGCCTTACCCCAACTGTGTAAAACAGCTACAACACTGATAAAGCCACGCTTTTAAGCAGAGGAAGTCATACTGCAAAACACTGTGATTGTTGTAGTGCTGATATGAGATGTCTCACCATTATTTTCATGTATTGCTTACCCTTCATGCATTTTGGCAGCTTGAGCCTTTGGAAGGAAAAAAAATCTAGGACCTGAGTTCTAGGTGTAACCTGGTTGCTCTGCAGGGCTTACGCAGAACCCCGCTGCAGCAAGGCTGTTTAGCCCAGACCCCAGGAGCGGTGTTGACTGGAAACAGGTCATACAGAGCACGTGTGGCATCCACAGGACAGTGTGCTGCTGGCCGGATTCCTAAATGCTTGCACTGTGCTTTTGGCTCTTAATTACCAGTGTTTTGAAGAAAAGGGCTGGATATGGTAGCTAAAAGATTCCCTTCTTCTGGGAAAAAACCATCACAATTCAGATAATAGCTGTGTTTGGGAAGACTTCAGAGACGTGGCCTCACGACCTCTGTGATAGAGCACATCGTATGGAGAGAATGTCTGGAGCAACACAAGCTGCTCTGATGCAGTTTGTCATAGCCTTTAACATGGACGTCCCGTTGTCACTACCATCCGGGTCCCTTCTCACAGTGCCACATCTCTCCCGAGATGCTGGGAAAGGCCATGGGCACCAAGCAAGTGCTCGTAATGTGTCTAACGAGAGTTCAGCAGCAGCAGATTGATGTGAAGGAGGAGTCTGCAGAGAGATTAGCGAACCGATTCGGACGCCAGACAAGGCAACTTCAGTGGCTCTTTAAGGAATTCGTTTGTACATCACTAACAGCTCTGCTACAGTTTCATACGTCATTAGGCTAATGTTCTGTTTAAATAGAGTTATCAATCATTTTGTTATTAAACCCCTTTGAGCCTGGCAACGAACTGATGGGAAACGAAAGCATTAGTAGGTTGTTTGAGGATTATAAAACGGTACTTGTGAAGCTCCCACTGCTTCTGTGGAAGGTGAAAAGGCACAGAGGAGCTAATTGATTGTGCCAAAACAAGCCTCCAAAAGTGCTGCGACTTAAATAGAACTAACCAATTAAGTTGCCTTTTATTTGTTCTGACATGCCTCAGCCTTCCAAGCGTGTATTTGGGTCACATTTTCAACTTTTTTTCCAAAGGTCCTGAAACTCATGTTTCTTTTAAAAAGAAAAATGAATCTTAAAAATTAAAAAAAAAAAAAGGAAATATGAAAGTCTTATGAAAGCTATAGTTCCAGCAGCTTGTACCATAAGGAAGACATGAAATGACATTAGACTCCTTATTTTGGAATTAAGACACTCTACTCTTGCTCAGAAGTTACTAAATACCTAAAAAAAAAAAAAATTTCAGAATTTGCTTTTGGATATCTTTATTTTAGTAACGGATCGCAAGGAAATTCTCTAGTAGTGCCCTGCTTAAGTCTGTATTGACGTTTTGCACTTAAACCACGAGTAAAACTCTTCCCTTTCACAATCACAGTGCTATGTTTAACTTCCATGTTGTGGTTTTTCATGGGTTTTTCAGGGAAACCACATTTTGTGTATCACATCCTGTTTGAAACACACTTTGCTTTTCCCAGGAAGCATTTAAAAATCGTGTTTATTAGCCCTGCCAACAGCAGTTGTTGAAATGCTGTAGCTGTACTACTTCTTCATTTCCACAGCTCCCAAGAACAATGAAAGGTCAAAGGCGATGGCAGCCCATTGTCCTGCACCAAGGTCTAAATCTTTCTTCAACCCTCATCAACTACAATACGAGAGCGCAACTGTGAGCGGCACAGAGCCAGTGAAGAGACATTGGTGGTTCACTCTCTCTTCCAGCACAAGAAGGAGGTGCCTTTGGATGACAGTAACAGCCAAATTAAAAAAGAGGCAAGAAGCAATCATTCTTCATATGACGGGGAGACGGTCTGGGGCCGCCTTGCCCAAGGATGCAGAGAGTCAAGCGCACGCTTAGATTCAGGAGCAGCGCTGAGATTGCGCAAGCACTTGGAAATCCCACAAAGATTAAGGGACAAACAAAACACCTCAGACTGTGAACGTCTTAGGGGTAGGGGGAAGAGAGCTCCATTCCTGCCCACAGGCTCCGGTGAACTGCAAGGTGCCAAGCAAATTTTGAACACCCACCTTGTGTTATTGATGCTGATTGGTCTGAAAACTGGTCACATCTGCTCCCTGCCTATCGAGGGGCTTTTCTACTTACACAACAGCTTGAATTGTAAATATGAATATGGGAAGAAAAATTTTCTTGAAGCTTGATTGCCTCACTCCAGCAGGTGAGGAGCGATAGCAGACTCTTGTCTGCTTCCTAAGCCCCACCAAATAAATAACTTTTGCCCTCAGCTCTGATTCCTCTGCAGAAAGCATGGCCGCGGCCACCTGGCAGAGTGCCTGGGGAGGGTTACAGATGGTCACCTTGCTGTGACACGCTTCAGACAGTGGCCTTGCAGAGCAAACAGACCTTCATTTCACACTGTGAGGACAAAAGAGCAAATTGAAGGGCTCTGCGAAGCGATGCAGGCAACATAAGTCTTCTGACCATCTACTGTATGCTCTAAAGGCAAAACAGCTCCCTAAACCTTTAAACATTATAAAAATGCCAAAAGCAGAAAAAAGAAGAGACAGCTCTTGCACCATTATCCCTAACATTTTTATGTCTCAGAATCCTCTGTGTATGAATTTTTCATTTTTCCTTTAATAAGCACTGGCACACCAGAGAGTATTGTAAAAGAGAAAGAGAGCGTAAAGGGCAATATAATGTTGGGGAGAGGAATAAGCCAGCCCATGATCTGGAAAGCAAGTTTTTCCACAGATATTTGAGGCTGGAAACAACTTTTGTTTAATTTTCATGAGTTGGCTTAATTCTTCCTTCATCACAAATTAGAGAAGTAACCATGACTAAGTCAATTTAGTTGGAGACTAAATAATGAAAGAAGATAACCCTAAGTTAGTGTTTCCACTTGTAACATTACTTCAGGGCAGAGGTAAGGTGGCTTGGGTGCTTGTTTTTGCTTTTCTGTGTCTTAACATCTTTCTGTTCCTCTTTAAAACTTTAGTAAATTAGGCTTGAATTTAAATTCCTGAGTGTGCGTTTTCTTGGGGCTGGAGCATCCCTGTGGTGTGCTTTACCCATAAGCTCAATCCTACCTCCCTCCTCATGTTGTTTTCTAGAGCTGTAACCAAATAGATGGTGTTAATAATACATGTTCAGGCTGCACGCTGCGTGCTACCGTCGCATCCTAACAGAGAATCCTTTACTTTTAATGCAAATAAGTACCATATCAAATTGATACATTTTCCCATTTGTTTCGGTTTTGAGAAGAATATGGATTAGCGCTGCCTTTTGGGCACGAAAAGGAAGCAGATGCAGGAGCGTTTACAGGAGCACGTGGGACAGTGGCTGGTTTAATCTGCCACAAACTCGCTGCTCACTGGTGTCCTCTGAAATACTAATCGTCTGCTGTGGTGGCAGAGCCATCGCTGCCTCCATGCCGAGCTCAGCTCAGCCCTGCCCTGCCCTCCTCCTTGAGGAGGTGGCAGTGTCCTGCAAGCACCAACGGAGCAATTTTGTGAAGTGGCACCAGGGGTGAGTGTCTGACGCTGAAGCAGATGTAAATTTATGGCTTTTTTTTTTTTTCCTGGCAGAATCTTAAAGCTCGAATATAATTAGTTAAAAGCCTTTTCAATAATATCATCCTTCTGATGGATCCCTCTCTGGAAGTTCAAGGTTTTTGAACTGATGGCTGCTAAGAGACTGATGGCACAAGCTAGAGCAAAGCATAGGGTGGGCAGATGCTACAGCAAACAACTAAACGCCTCTCCCCTTCCCAGCTGTGCCCAAGCACCGCAGCCACCCCCAGGCTCCCCCACACCCGGACTTCTTCCGTGCTTTCCCAGACACAGAACAACTCTGCGATGGGGATACGTAGTTATGGACCTGATTTTGAATGCACTCTATGTGTGGTACAAATAGGCGTTAAATCCACGGTTCTGGAAACAAGAGCAGGGCTTTCAGTTCTGTGCCAGCCTCGCAGTGCCGCCTCTGCCAGCGGTAATTTCATAATTCAACGGTGCTAAAAGTCTGAGATTAGAGTAAAAAGGCAGGCAGATACCATGGCTCTGTGGGCTGCTTTCAGCCAGATGGTTGAACTCCTGACACGCTGGCACTATTATTTTTGTTAACAATATGAGAGACAGTAACGTTAGAGCAGAGCCTGGGGCTAGTCTGCAAAGAGCACTACAATCACTTGCAGGTGACTTATCTATGTAATGCGGCAAGTCGAACTTCTGGCATACACACTTTCTGTTAAAGATAGATGAAAACAAGCCCCTCAGAACAGGACTGCTAGCAGCCAGCTCTCTGAGTGGGCAGTCATCTAGTCAGCCAAGCTCCTCTCCATGGAAAAAAGCCTTACTTCTCTCTTCAGACCTCCTTTCTGCTTGTTCCCTACTCCCACACTTGCATCTCAACAGCATGGACATCTCCAGGCAAAGGGACCAAGGTGGTTCCCTCAATGAGCAGGACACCTTTAGAAGCCTGTTTAGAGGACAGAAAGCTCCAGCAGCCCAACCCAGCCATCAGGGCATTGACCAGAGACCCCAAAAGAAACCCCTCAGGGGACTTGCATCTACCACCCCAAGCTGCAGAACGTTTGGGGTAGGAGAAGACTCCTGTTAGAGCTTTGGCACTCTTTACAGCATAATTAAGGGTTTGTTAGACCAGAAAGAGAGGGAAAATATGCACAAGAGTGCAGCTTTGGGGCACCAGAGAGAGCTCTAAAATATAACAATACAATGTAAAATGAAGGTGCTTGCCGTGGAGCAAGTCTGATAGCCAGGGCTTCTGAGTTTCTAAAGAGTGCTCAAACCGTGGGAGATCTCAAGTTATAAAAGGACGTAGCAGCAGCATCCCTGGACAGAAATGTGGAAATATTGTTGGGACTCAGACAGGGGATGGACCCTTTTTAGTGCCTTGAGGGCAGCAGCCCTTTCAGGCTGTAGGCACAAACAGGGGTTTCTGATCCTCTGAAATTACACCACTGCTTGCAAGCTTCATAGGACAGAATGAAGACAAACGCTTGAGCATCACAAGATGCTGCAGCAGCTCCAAACACAACTGGAGAAATCTGGTATAATGAGAACTCTCCACCACCACTGTTTCATGCACTAAAATCTCAATCAGCACAACTGCTTTAGCAGTGCCAAGGACAAATTGAAAAAGCAAGAGAAAAGAATCCCTTCTAGTTCGTGTCATAAAAAGTCTCTGAAACAAGTCCTGCTGCCAAAATGTATATTAAAATATTTTTAAAAGAAGTATGTCCTCAAAAGAATTATAGAAAATAAAGGACAATGGAATTCTCTGCCTAATGAAGTCATTGCTGGAGATACCTTACAGCACTCAAACCCAGTCGCCTTATGTTAGTTTTTGCCAAATTTGGAGGGGAAAGTCTTTTGTTTTCAGCTGAGAATAGTCTAAAATTAGCTCCATCCTTAGCCTTTCACACTGTCCACGTTAGATTTTTTTCAACAGCAAGTTTAAACACAGAGAGACCCCTCCAAAGAGTCACATTTAAGAAGCCTGAAAATTGGTCAGAGTCAAACATAACTTGATAAAAATGCATGAGGAGCAGTTCAGTAACTGGATAAATGAAAAGTTAAGAGGCAGAATAAACATCACGAGGGACATCTGTAGTGTTACAGGAAGAGCTGACCTCTTTGAGGACTCAGGGCTTCTATCTCATTGCAAATAGCATTTTGCCTGCTGAAGCCCAGAGCCTTTAGAGCTGGAGGAAACGTTTGCCAGTGCCAATTTCACATGACAGAGAACTGAGTTGAAGCATCTATGTGCTCTGCAAAACACAATTGAATCTATGATAGTGCAATGAAATTACACCTCGCATCCACACAGCACTGTTAGGAGCTTCTGTGCAAAGGCTGCTTGTCCAAAGAAGCTGGGACTGGCCCAGCTTATCCAGTATTTATCGAAGCAGCAGTTCTGGCCAGCCCCATGTAAATGAGGCATCGTTCCTGGCCGATAACCCCAAAAAGGAAAATGTGCCACATACGAGAGAGCACTGGGCTTGTAGCTGCGAGTCATCTTCACTATGGAATAATACATGAGGGCTCCCAGAGTGTGTTCAGGGGGGTCTCAGCAGCTCATTGCTGAGGAAGGTTGGGCTTGATGGCAGGGAAGCCAGCCAAGCACCCATTGCCTTGCTCTGCAGCAGAAACCTGCTGCAATGCTAAAGTTACTATTAAAGTTAGTTTAAAGTAGAAATGTATTGAAAATGCTTCTAGGCAACTTGTGGACAAACAACACTGAAGTGATCAGGAAAACCAAGATCCATGTTTTAATGACACCTGTGAGACAGAAAAGAAATCAGGGACCATCCCTTCGCCATCAGGGTTTCCCACACATCCAACACTGCCCTGGGAGCCCCCAGCAGCTCCAGCTGGTGTTGGAAGATGCCAGGAGGAGTTCAGAAATTACTCATCCAACTGAATGTTTTAGCAAGGAAGATGGTGGTTTGGTTATGAAAAATATTTCTACCTGTAGCCCTGGGCTGGGAAAAGTTAAACACCCCAAGTCAGCACAACAGCGCAGGATTTTCCAAGTATTTCTTTTTTTTTTCCCCCCTTTGAATGGGTTTGTTTGTTTCCCTTGGAGGCAGCAGTCACACACAATAGGCCGATTTTTCAATTAAGCCATTTTTTTCTACTTTTAGTCTTCAATGGAGCCCAGGTGCCAATTGTTTGCTGCTTGGTTTCTGCCTTCCCCTTCCTGCCTACAGTTTAACCCCTTTCTCTCATTCCTGTTTTTGGGGGTGTCATTGATCAAATGCCCTGCGAATGCAGATGGCTGGTGAAGGATTCCCAAAGAGCTTGTTAGTGGTCTCTATCAGGTATGAGTGACATTAAACAGGGCAGTATACGGACCTTCCCTCTATGAATTTAGCAACAGTCAGTCAAATACTAACTAGTCATGTATCTTCCCTTTGAAGCCCTCTTCAGCATATTTACTTATAAAGTGAAAACAATTTGGTTTTATTAAAAAAAAAAAAAAATCAGCAGCCAGCTCATGCGAGCCTCTTTTCTGTTTTATTTAAGTAAAGCTAACAAAGACATTGTAATAGTTTTTCTTTTAAATCCCCCATCAACCCATCGCTTGCTGGGGAGGCAGTTGTAGCGCGCAGCTGCCATCCCGCGCTCATCGAGAGCAACCTCGCCGCCTGCCCCAGCCTCCGGAAAGCACACATCAATATTTTACACAGATCAGGGATTAAGTTAGGCCCAGGCTGGAGCTCAGCTCGGTTGTGGTGTCACTGCTAGAGGTGTTAAACCCTTCCATATATCAGATTGATCCTGGTTGTCACGTAGCCGCTGTGTTGCTGTCAACATTCTCTGTTGTGGCTTACCCTGACATCGTGATCAAGTGCTTGGGGTTCTGCGTCATGTATTAAACATCAAACTAGGTGAGCAGATAAAATCCTCTCCCTGCCATGCGTTTCACTTGCGTGTTGCTCTGCATCATCATTATCAGAGAAGGGAAAAAGATGTGGCCGGTTTTAACGCTGTGTTGTCAGAGTGAAGAGCACCTGAATGGCATCGCCTGCAGCTATCAGCTGTCACGCCAGTGGGAAATGTCAGTGGGCAAAGGCTGGGAAAAAGCAGGGAGAAAGAGGGGTTTAATAAAGAAGCAGCAGAAGAACCAACACTGGAGAACATGAGAATAAATCTAAAACTATGCTCTGAAGAGTTGAAAGAGCACATTTTAGAGAAGAGCAAGACATCCAACCTGAGATGAGGGACTCGCTCTCTTTCCAGATCCTCACAGTACCAAAATCCATCAAAAAGCCATCTGTGGAGAAGGGCTACTTTCACCCTTGCAGAGGGCCTTCTCCAGCACCATGCCCCAGCCATCGCTCTTCCTGTACCACACAGGGCTGAGCCGCATGTGGCCATCGGGCTTTTTTTCTTTTTTTTGAAAAAGCAAGAATTAAACTCAGGAGAAATAATTCAATATAAAGATTTAAAAAAGCAGTCCCCAGAGACAGGGGAAGAGTGAGTATAAATATCCAAATAAACCAAGACTGAGGTACTAAGAGAGTGATGATACTCTAGAGCTGCAGTGGTGTGGTGGGAGGGAAGAAAAGTAGAGGTACAAAGCTGATACTGTTTAGGGGGATTTATGCACAATATATACATCCAAACCAGCATTTGGAAGTGAAGATTTAATGATTTATCATGTCCCGATTCACTCCTCCCCTGCAAAAGCAATAGGCAGGGCCAGCAGAGCATGTCTCTGATCACGCTGTTCACTAAAAGCTGTCACCGACAAACCCAGAGCAGCTTCACCCTTGGCAAATGATTCTGTCAGTGACTTGGTTTAGGGGTGCACTTGGCAGCACTAGGTTTACAGCTGGCCTTAACCGTCTTTTCCAACCTAAACAATTCTCTAATTCTAAACTCTGTCCCCTTGGGGCATTCTGAAGAGCTGGGATTCAGGAGGAGGCCTGGTAGGGGTACAGGCTTTCAAATGTCAGAGGGATTTAAAAAAAAAAAAAAAAAGGCTGTGAAACCTGACAGAACCTGGAAGAAATTGAAGGAACAAGTGTCTCAGCAAGCAAAGCCAGATAAGCCTCAAAATCAGTTAACAGAGGAGCTGGGAGTGAAGCGCAGCAGGAAATGCTGGTGAGAACCTCCTGCCCTGGGTGAGGGGGTCCCCGAGAGCCCCAAAGCACGTGCCTCTGTGTCCCACAAGCAGGATCTGACTGGGACCACAGCACCTGCCTTGCACCAAGCCTGCCCTTTGTTTTTCATGAACCACACAGAAACAGGGTTTATTTATGATTACTGCTCTTGTGCTAAACTTGGTTGAAATCAGCACTGGGTCCCAAAACTGAAGCAGAGGTATGTGTAGACAGATCCTTCTTCAAGACTTCCAGCACCCAGCTAAAAACCTGGCATGCATATGCATTTAATAAGGATTATTAAATCAAGTGAAAGAATGTTTCAGAGTTTTCTTCAGTTGATCTTTTTAGAAACTTACTGGTAAGAAGCTTCCTCCCCAAGAGAAGTTTCAGTTATACCCATGCACCCAAAGGAAGAAAATACAGCATTGAGAACAGCTCAGCGCCGAGAACAGCATGCACAGGCTGAGCCGCTCTGGTTTTGCTGCAGTTGCTGCTCAACAAGAACCAGCTTTGTGCAGCAGAGCAGCACCCCAGGCATGGCTACTACTGGGGAGGAAAAAAACCCCACCAAACAGGAAAAAAGCTTTTAAATGGAAAACACAGAATCTGCAGAAAGCCACTGAAGTCCTGGTAAGACCTAAGCCTAGGTTTTAGCAATTTTTCAAGGACAAAGTTGTGACGTTTCTAGTGACAACTACAATCTACCCCTTGCAAACTGGTCCAGAGATGGATGTTGTGTCCCCCTGTGATGCAACCCTGTTTTTAGGACAGGGCTTCTCAGCCCCTTGGCAGGGTGACTGAAGAGCTGTTGGTGCCCTGAAGAGACATGCTCACACAGGGCCCTCCCTGGGAGCTCTAAGTGACAGGAATTGTTTCTCCTTAAAGGAGTGCTTTTAAGATTGTCCTTTGCACAAGGAAATAAAAAAGCCCTCAACACCGGCACCATAAGAACAAGGTATACACAGGTGAGCATTGCCCTCTGGTTTTGCTTTCCATGCAGGTTTCTGGCTGGCTTTGGCTGACCTGCTTTGCCTTCAGGTTCCTGCCCGGTTCCAGGCATTATAGAGCAGTAGTGATTAATTACAGCACATTACAACCAAGATTTAAGTAGCCTCCATTGAATTTGTGAGCTTTTACTTACCCAGCACGATCAACCTGCGTCATTCACAGGCTTGGGAACCATCAGCAAAATGGTTCTTGAAAATATCAAGGCCTCCACTTCCCAGTGACATTGATGGGACACCTGTGGGAACTGAACTGGTCCCAGAGTATTACTAACCCAGGGTAAATTTAGATCATTGCATTTTCAAGCAAATAATGGGGGTGCATAATAGCTTTGGCTCTTCAGCGGCCGCTGTATTTTGGAAATAGGCTAACATACGTAGTCTTTCTAACACCTCTACATCCGCACGTGGGTCTCAATCAGTTTAATGCACAGTGCCTTATGCAATTATACCTACAGATGCCTAAGTGAGAATTTAAATTAGCATTAGCTTGATAGGTTTTGCTAAAGGCGGACAAATGCGAACGGCCACTGGGCAGATTTTCCCATAAAGCTCTGCCGATCCCCATCAGCTCCTGAGGCACTGCGCCAAGTGTAAACCATGGTGATCTTTTCAGCAATTAGGCACTCTCCAGCAAGAGCCTCTATGTGAAAATGGATTCTAAAATGAGACCCTCATCTCTGCACTAATCACATCTCCATGGTGCAAAGCATCACCAGTCGGTCAACAGAGGGAATGAGGTTCAAACCTAAGGACTCCGCAGGTTCAAAAGGGTTGTACTTACCCAGAAATTCTTACAAATCCATATATACTGGTCTGGGGACCTAGACATTATATGCAAGGCAATGAAAAATTGGAATGAAATTTTGGAATACTTAATGGACAGAAACCTGTGTGAAGATGCACCCATAGCCTCCAAACAAGGTATTTTGCTTCTGAGAACTGTCACACTCACTGCAGAGGCATTTCACAGTTGGTCCGTGCACAGGTTGAGTCTCAGGCATGTTGCACTTCCTGCATGTGTTTTTTTCCTGCAATACCTGCACCCAGAAAATTGGCTAACTGCTGTTTTTCTGTCCAGAAGCCCTAAATAAGAAACTCTAAATTAGCCAGTTAGGTCTCTCCTCCTTATGTCAGTTTATAGCACACATATGTTGAGATTTGGGAAGTGAATGTCCCACCTCAGGAGTAGGACAAGAGAGTACAAAAAGTCTCCTCAGATGTGTGGTTATAGGAGAATAACTGAAAAATAAGATCCAGCCTGTGCACCTGCATTTCTCACTCTCATCACCAAGTCCCTCTAATGTTGAGTTAATGTCCATAGGTGCAGTGGCAGTTCCAACTACCTATCCAGAAACTTAACTTGCCAATGCAGTTTAACTTCCACCACTTTGAACTCCAGTCCCCTATTGAAACGGGTCCCTTTTATGAATCCCAGGAGTGAAAGGTTGAATTGTCAAGGCACATTGAAAAAGTACCATTGACAATGCAATTAAGGTAGCAACATCAGCAACCTTATCTACAGTTATTTTAAAAGAGACCTTGCATGCAAGTTCACAGCAATCCATCTGCATTTCTTAGGAGATGCTCACCTTCACGTCTAGTACCAGCTTAGTTCACCCAGAAAGCTTTTAAGAACTGGGAGGCTTCAAGGGGGTCTCTTAAAGCTGACATGACAAGCTCTATTTGCAATAATATATTTTCATATGCTTTCAAAGTATGTGTGTGGTTATATTGTTAGTATCCAGGAGCTAGAAGAGAAGAGGAAAGCGTGCTCCTCTGTGCTAGAAAGGTTCCAGAAGAGCCTGGACTACTCTGGAAATAGCAAGAGTCTGGATTGGAAGAGTACTGGACATTGTTCCAGCTACTCTAATACCGAGCATGGAGGCAAGCTGCAGCCTTGTGTGGTTTCCCCTGGCGTAACAAGTCCTCAAATAACACATGGGCAAGAGCAGGAGAACCAGCTTCTCGTGGTTCTGCATAGAATCACAACTCACCACTTGCCTTTAATGCTTCTTGGATGGGCAACATGGGAATCTCAAGAGGATTAAAGGACTGCATAGGACATCTCTTTTAAACACCGAGGCTTGTAGACAAGGCTCACTGCAGCTTCAAAGCTACCTATACCCCAAAAGCAACCTTTACTCTGTGATCTCAATAAACCACTGAGCTTGTTGGCTACTCAGTCAAAGGGAATTTCTGTTTTCTACAAACAAAATTAGTGTTTTTGTCCAACTGTTTTAACTGCAGGAGACCACAGGGACAGAGAGGTTTTCACCCTGTTACCAAGGAACATTGGGAGGTCTGGCTTCCTGATGAGCTAGAAGAGTTGGCAGCAAATACACAGCATAAAAATGATTCAGAAGCAGCCTGATACCCTAATTTTCCAAAAAACCAAAGCCACAAGACACATAATCAGCTGCAGCAGGGAAATTACCAGCTAGGGAGAGCACCTTTTTTTTTTTGCTGCAGAAGCAGCAGCAAACTCAGATTCTTCCCTCCTGGAGCAGGCAGAGCAAACCGATACACATGAGGGTATTGCACCTCGAGGCACCTCTTTGCTGGTAGGGAGGAAGACTGACACCAGAGGGTTGCACATCACCTGCCAAAACAGCAGATTTCAGTTTCCCCACTTTGCTGCAAGGAAGCGTCTTCCGAGTTCACTCAATCCATGGCTGCACATGTTGTCACCTTGGTAATCCACTGCTTGGTGCAGTTTCTCCCTTCAGTAGCCCTCAGAATTGGCAGTGAAAGGCTGTCAGGTTTTTAAAACACCTGGGAAACATTTGTGGACCTCTCATCTGTCTGACGAAAACCATGTCTAGATAAGCACACACCATTGGTCCCATAATCTGGAGGCTGAATTTCCCCATTGGCGCAGATAGGGTAAAGCAGCACAGTTGCTTTGTATGAAAGTCAGGTTGTGCGTGACTTTTAAAGGAGTGATATTAAGACAAGGCTTGTTGTATCCAGAGAGGGGATTTCCTCCTCTCCTGGGATCTCCTGCACTATCCTCCATGGCTGTAGGGCCCTCTGCAGTTTGGGTGGGTCAGGCTGTAGCTCCTGGACTCCTGTGGAGCAGAAGTTCAAGCAGCTGTAGTGCAGTTGTGTCCTTCAGTGGGACTCTTGTCTCAAGGCATGAAAGCTCACATCCCAAAGCGCACAAGAGTAAATTCTCAAGCCCACTGAAACACTTCATGCCTCTTCATTTCCCCCCTGTAAATTAATAACATGACCTTGGAGCACTGCTTTGCAGTTCAGTTTTCTTTTTGTTGTTTGAACAACAAAAGGAACAGCTGTTGAGATTCCTTTTATTGTTGTCTTTCACTGCAAGGATTTGTGTGCTGAATATTGAGGATGTGCTCTCTGACTGAAAAAATACTGTTATTAAAGCAGCTCATGAACAGACACATGATGTCTCAGCACTGCTCCATACAGGTAGTCCTGATGCTCAGGAACTCTGCCATCCACCACTGCAGCTTCCCGGAGGTGTCAGCATGGCAGCAATGAATCCCAGCACTGTTTGGATTGCAGCTACCCGGTGAGTTTCTAATTCACATCACGCTGTGACCAGGAGGGCAGGATGATGCTGGCTGGGCAGCATCAGGCAGATAGATGCTTGTTGCAGGAAGGTGCTGTGGTGGTCAGCTGGATGGGAGCGCCTTGCTCAGAGTCTGAACAGCTGCAGCATGAAGTGACTCCAATTCCTTAACACTGTGTGGCAGCACAAGCAATAGCTCCCTTCAGTGCTCCACCAGCTAATACTGGTTTTCCTTTTTGATTTTTTTCATTATTAAACTCCCAGATAGGAAAGCATTAACAGTGTAATGGACTCTTACCTGCTGATCCTAATCCTGACTCAGCTTCGTCTTTTTGCCTTTCTCTGTCCTTTAGCCCACCTCACCCTCTCTAAGGTGACTTGCTAAGGACATATTCCTATAGCAGGAGAAACTGAAGGTCCTGAAGGCAGAGAAAGCCTCACGCTACACTATTTCAGCTAAGACAAAGCACAACTCTTCTCCAAGTTCAGGAGGGTTTGTAACTGAGATTTCAGTGCCACGTGGTTTATTACTAGCTAGGAGGTACATGCACACAAAGGAACGCCAGTAAAGTCTAGCTAGTTTAAAAAGCAGACAAGCTTTTTAAACGACTTGCCCACAGGAACCAGACAAGAAGCTTGGTCTGAAAGGCTCTTGATACCAGAGCATTTATTGCTGTTTACTCACATTCCTTGTGTTCTCCAGCTCTGGGACCAAAAGCAACCACCATCCAACAAGCTGAAGCTGCAGCTACAAAATGTGTTGGCTCTGCTGGAGGAAAACAGTCAGCCAGAACTTGCACAGAAAGGACAGATACAGGCTGAGCTTTTATACGGCTTATAAATCAGGACTCTAAAAAAATACAAGGGCTGTCAATTACAGACAACAATTTAGATTTTTAAAATTATTATAATGGAAGTGTATAAAAGAAAAATTTAAGTTCAGGTACCCAAAAGATCTAATAGTCAGACTAATTAGGGCTCAATAATAAAATTCTAATTTGGAACAATAAAGTGAAAAAGCTTGATTTGACTTGATAAGATTCTTCGACATTTCCTTTAATTGTACCAGCATTATAATTAATAGAGTGTAAAAAAATATAAGGTAATACAATAATTTCCTTACTGGATATGCTGTCAAGGCTGTAACAGAAACCAGACAAGGCACAATAGCCTGGAGCACCCAGCTGCAGCTCAGGCACATGGTGGGGGCTGAGGGCATTTCCACAGGTGCTCAGCCTTCACATGCATCATATGGATCCTTGGGCTCCAACGGCTACTTGTGTGCATGAAAACATTCCTTGTCTATTCAAGGTGAAACAGCAGCCAAAAGGGAACAGACCAAATAAATGCCACAGATGAGATGGGAAAAGTTCAGAGCATCAAACAGCACATGGTCTGAATTACCTTGTCTGAGAGTCCACAGCCTTACTCTAGGCTCAGCTATTCCAATTAAGGATTTTATGCTCAATTTTTTTTTTTTTTTTTTTTTTTTTTTTTACACATACTAATTCTTATCCGTTTTCTGCCAAACTTGCCTCTTTCAGATCCATTTGAGGCTTTTCTATATTTCATGGAGTCTGCAGCAGAAATGACAGAGGAAGCTGGAGCTCACTAGCACTGCTCTGCAGTTCCTCGCTGAGATACTGTTTTGTACGACTGTCCTCAACTGACGGCGCCTGAAACACTTTGGACTTACCACAACGCTTGGGTGTCTTATCTGGAGTGACACAAAGCCAAGAGAAGCTGAGGATGACGAGATCACCAGGGGCAATTTCCCAGCCTGCATCTGGTGTAAGATCCTACGGTATTTAAAAGGCATAAGCAACTTAACCTACCCTGGATTAGGTTAAAAAAAACCCAAACCTTTTCTTCAGGTATTTCCCTTCCATTTTTTGTCACCGTGTTTGCAGCTGTGGGAATCACATTGTGCTTAGCAGCGCAGCGGATATAGCAAGACAAATGCTACCCCTGGCTCTGCCTGTCTACCCTGTCCCTTTTAAAATGGGAAACACTGTACCAGGCGCTTCTGTAGTGTGTCCTGAGAGTAACCCTGAGGAGCATGGGTGGGAACCAACCACCTCTGCATGTCCAAACTCCCAGTGGTTTTACTGCTCCAAGCAGCTGCTTATCAGGAACTGGAAGAAACTCATTCTGAAACTTGGGTTTCAAGGTATTCAAGCAAATTGCTCTTCGTTTCTTAAATTATCATTTCTCACAAGTTTTCATGGTTATTTTAAACCAATTAAAGCTGATCCTGATTTGAGTGACAGCTCAAGTTGCTTGGGAGATTTAAACAAAATCCACTTCCATTTTGTTTATCTCGGAAATGTCTGCAGCAGTTGGGAAGGATTTAAACGCCAATCAATAAAAACTTGAATAAAACCTGCTATTCAAAGGATGCCAGACCAGGCCATGACAGAGCACAAGCTAGAGATGGGGTCCCAGTGAGGGCTACAAGAGGAAGGTCCTCTGCAGTGAGCTACAAGCTCCATTTTCCTGTTTGCTGCATTCCCATGGTTAGTTCTGTCAGCTGTGCTGCATGTAAGCAGAGCTGATACACATGGGCTTTAAGGAAAATGAAAGAAAAAAGCTATTTTCAAGAGGTGATGTTGCTGATGCTCTCCCTGAGTCAGCACTGAAGAGTGCAGCTCCCCCTCCACAGGAACCACTGACCAGTTCATTAGTACTGCAACATCAGAGCGCAATTAAACCCCGAGGTACCTCACCCTGCAATTAGAAAAATGAGAATCCAGAACCCTGACTACTGGTTTGGGTCTGCTCTCTTTGATACACACCACTAAGAGCCAGGGAATGGCAGTCAGGAATTTTGAGGCAGCAGATGAAGTTGCCCCAGATGGAAGCATCAGGGCTGGCCTCTCTGCTTTCACATGCAGAGGCTTGTAGCTGAGCATGGGACAGCTTTTAGCAGGGTGATGCCTAGCTCCTTCCCTTGCCTATGCATTTTTTTCCTGATTATAATGCACAGCACCCCATTACAGGAACACATTTTTACCTTCTTTTATCAAAGCGGAAACCCCAGGGCATTTTGCAAGTTGAGGGGAGAAGCGTTTCACCACTAGTTTTAGAAGCCTGCAAGCCTCGTGTGACCTTTGCCTCCTGTTTGCTGCCATGAGTTATCCAACCTGTCACAGGAGCTGGAGGCTGCAGCACAGCGCTGCCTCAGCCCCTAATGAAAAGAGACCTCACGTCTGAGCATGTGGCACAGAAAAGCTCAAAAATCCATTGGGGGAGTGGGTGGGGGTTAAAGGCATCAGAGGGAGAGACATGCACAACAGGCAATACCTGCAAGAGGGTTCAGAGCTCCCTCTCCTCCTTCAGAAAAGCTCTCCTGAAAAGGTGAAAACCACGTTTCTGTATTTAACTCATTCGCTGAGTGGAAAATATGCCCCAACCCAGCCTTATTTACACAGGACATCGTACTGAGGGATTTTTTTTAATCCAAACACAGTGCTGAAAATAGGATGGATGGTTAAAATGCAGCCATAGCACCCACTGTATGCATCTAAAGGTTGAGTGTAATTGTCTGCATTTCATAATTGCTGAGTAACCCTTCCTGCCTTTTGCAGAGCATTTGCTCTTTCTCCTCTGGCCTCAGCTTTCTAAATAAAGCTTTTTATTGATTCTGGACTTTCTGTTCACCACCAATGAGCATCACTAAGGCAGAGAAATGGGTCAGCAGTGCTTTTTCCCTGCTATATTTTTTGCAGTTTTGAGCAACTGTACTGTTAGTACAGGATAGAAACAAAACACTTGCTGCCTCACACAGAATGCTGGTACCTCTGGTCTGATCCAAACAACACAGACACAAAGAAACAGGTCCTGGCAGCCTCCTGCATGGTGCAGTTATGCATCTTTAGAATAAAAACCAAGCCAAACTCTAAGGTTTGCCAGGTCTACAGCCAAAGCTCAACTCCCCTGAAGAGCAGCTATTGGTAAGACACTGTTGTGGGTTTAAGATCAGTGCTGATGCAGTCACCTGGTACTTAGTAGTTTTAGGCAAACTTTCTCTTTCCAGCCAAGATGCACCCTTGGGACTAAGCACACCCCACTGCAGCACCATAATCTGAGCTGCAAATGGGTCTCTGTGACCTCCATTCCTGACAGTTCTTCCTGTCACCCAGGAGAGACCTTCCCAGCAGATGACCAGGCCACGATGGAACGCCAACCTCAGCTATGGTCTTCCTTGCTTAGAGTCATTTATATCACAGCCTTGATGTTATTAAATGGGGTTTCTGACCCATGGATAGTACTAGTACTCCTTGAACCGACTGTAGACTGTGCTGGTGAGCAGCTTTGCTTTGCAGGATAGGCTTTGTGCTTGCCAGTGCGCCTCCAGCTGTTTATAGCAAATTGCACATTTCTATAGCCACTTGGGTCACTGTAACTTGGGCCACACTTATCTTCATTGGGAGCATCTGTGCTATCACAGAACCGCTTTGGTCCACAAGTTAGACTTTCCCACTAGGGCAGAAGATCAGCAGAGGAGCAGCACCAGAGCTCCCACACGTCCTGAGTGCCTGTTTTAGTACCTGAACTGAGTCTCATTGGACTTACTGGATCCATTTTTATTTTCCCATCCCAAATGAGTCTGTATTTGGCCGATCTCCATATATGCACATACACAGATTTAAGTCTTAAGCATACATACATAAGCTTTAAGCAAAGTCTTTGGCCGTATGGTTCACTTGATAATGGAAAGTTAAAGTAACAAAAGCAGATTCTTTCCAAAGTCTTTAAGAGCTGAAGCTACTTAAGCATCCCTGTAGCCCTGCATGACAATCTCTAACAAAGCCAAAAGCAGATGCCCCTCAGGAAAAATAAGACTGGAGCAAACATAGTTATGCTTCTTCCAAATACTCCTCCAGCATGCCAACTATTTGATGTTTATGGAGTTCATGAGAGGATGTTCCTGCATCTTGTGCTGGCAAAAGCTATGAATGCAATCTCTACCCACCATCATCATGTTGCTTTACAGACAAAGGTGGGTTTTGTGTCTCCCGAGTGTGATTGAGGAGGAATAAGCAAGACCTGGCCAGAGCACTGGAACCAGTGAACAGCCAAAGAGGGGGCTATGTACGTATCAGGAGTTGCAGGCTCCAGGCAAGCTGGGCTGCACTGATGTTTCAATGGAAACACTGATTATAGCCCCCCAAAAAATTGTATGACTGAGTGGCAGTGGTCAGCTTTGCTACAACTTTCTCTCACAGGCTGATGCCTTTGAAAGACAACTGCCTGAATAAGCTTCATTTCTGTACTTGATGAGCTAGCATTGCCCATGTATAGCCAGGATACTCCTTGTTGTTCAAAGCACACAAAACAGAGATGGGGTTTTGCATCTTCATCACTCATTCCTCATCATCCATTTGCATCCTCAGCAATCTGGGGTTTTGCAGGCATAGCTAAGGAGATTCCCTTTCCTTCGGCATCTGTGGAAGCGCACCTTCATCCAAAAAGGACCCTGAGCTCTTTGTCTGCTTCCTTTGAATGCCCTAGTGAAGGACAGGGTTTCTCTGACAGCAAGACCATCACAGCAGTAACGAAAAAAACCTCACAGGCACGTCAACACAAGATGGACCACAGCAACTGGACTGGCAAATTGCTACTACCTCCACTTTAAAAGAGTGCTTTAAGCTTTCACATTAGAAACATCATAAAAGCTTTGCTTTATCATCTGAGTAATTAAAACACATGAGGCACAGAAACTAACTGACAAACATCCAATTAAAACCTCTCAGCCAATAACCGGGCTCAGGAGCAAGCAGTTTCTTATGCACACCTGCAAAGCCAAGTGCCCAGAGGGATCCCACCCAGCACTGCTGTCACCAGGAAGGTCACCTTTACAGCCCTAATATCACACATTGGCAAGAGCTGGATTTGTTGAAAGGTGAAAAGCAGTGCCACAGCTTAGTGCGACGAGGGGATAAAGTTATCTCATCTTTCTTCAGCAGGAAGGGCCCCACCATTATCACTGTATGGTAAAGAATATCCTCAAGATGTGCTGACAGTTTTGACCATCTGTGTGAAACTGTTCCAAGCATCAGATGAAGAAGTTTTTTCTTTAATTGCAAGTTTAAATGAATACCATTTATCAGCTTTCTTCCAGTGTTGCACTGATTTCAGTTATGGCACCGCCCAAGGAATTACAGCACTGCAAATATTTGCTGGGTTTAACTAGTTTTTACATAATTATTTCTTTACAGAAAGAAAACCTTACTGGAAGTGCTGATAGTGCCTAAAATTAAGCCTCTATAGCAGCAGTTCAACATCTTTCAAAAAACCAAGGTCTTCTGGACTCAGCTGTGTCAATAACAGACGTTTCTATCTGTTAGCAACATGATTTCCTCTTCCTTTCTGGTTAAAGCTGGGAAAGGATTTTATCCTCTTTTCCCTCTGCAGCAGCTTTAACTCCAAGAGGGGTAAATAAGCATCCCTGAGCAATAGCAGCAAGGATTGATTGCACACGCTGGCCTCTCATTTTGCATTTCAGCCTAGCATCCCTTTCCCTGTGCAGTCCTAACTCGCAAATAGTTGCCTTCTGCAAAAAGCACCGGGAGACCTTGAATTAGCACACCGTGAAAGTCCAGATTAGGAGGCAGTCATTAACAATAGCTGCATGCCCCTAAAACCTCTCATTTTGTGGAGCGGTAAGAGATTATTCACACTGTAACATTAAGAATCCTGATATCCAAATGTCTGATCAGCTTAAGATGTGCCCTTGAATTTCTGTTACCTTGCTGAAACCTCATGTCAGACCTGCATGGACTCTGCTTGCATCAAAAATGAATCACTTCTAGCTGCTGGAAGCCGATTCTTCCTGACTAGATTTATGTATCTGGATAATGGCGTGTGATAGAAAGGTGGTTAAGATTCTCACGTCAGCTTAGATGAAAGGATTAACACTTTAAAAAAGCAGATTAATCTTTGTGAGACCCAAATCCATCCCCTGACTCCTTCTACAGAAGCCTGCTGCACCTAAATGACTTCCTTTAACACAAGTAAAACTTAAGTGACTTAATTTATGGAGCTAAAACCTGTTAAAAGAAATGGGCATGTGGTATGACTCAGACATGGACCTGTAGATCATCTCCATAAAACCATGGACCTCGTGCTTAATTAGGTGTTGAGAACATTAAGCCATGTACAAGACACGCTTCAGTGCCTTCCAGAAATACTGAAGCAATTTTTGTGGCTGAGCACTGCCCAGACAAGAGTGCGCCAGAGCATTGCCTCCACCTGCTCTCCCTCCCCATCCACCGGGACACGGAGTACTGACTCGCTTGACCCTGTGTCGAGCAATTTTATTTCTTAAATGCATTAGTAATTTCATTAACTTTGATGCTTTGGGGATTTATTTGTTTTAAACTCAGTCTAAGGCCAAGAAGAGCTTATGGGGAAGATAATGACTCTCTACTCATACAGGAAGACAAATAGGCCAAAAGGGACAGTTCTGATCCTCTTGTCTGATCTTTTGCCATCTCCCAACAAGGTCTGAGCAGTCTGCAGTAAATAAAGGTTAATCTTAAACTCTAAAAAACATCTGACCCTAACAAGACAGGACCATGGCAAAGGGTCATCTCTTTTCTGGTATTGATGTCCCAGGGATGGGGAGTCAGTGCCAGACAAGCAGTCTCTACATAATTTAAAAAAATATTAGTAGGCTTGAAAGGCCAACATTGATATGCATCAAGTTCAGCTTCATAGTTTCAATTATTTTAAATTTTTTTAATTTAATCCCAGCTACCATTGGATGGCTACAAGGAGGCAGGAATAACACGGACCAAGGCCACATTGTTGATGGAGCTGCAGCAGTTGTAGCTGAGAGCAGATTGTAGTCTTAACAGCTGAGTCTGATATATGCCTTTCTGTCCCAGCTACTCCAGCAGTTTTGTTCCTGTACTAGTTTTCCAGACTAAGTCAGGGCATGAAGACCAGTTTCTACATTGCTTTTCCCCGTCACCCTACTCCTGGCACTACACCTCACCTCCTTGCCTCTAATCTCAAAGCTGCCTCTTGTTTTTGGTGCTGCCCCCTCAACCCCTATTCGTGTCCCAGGCTGTGTGGGGTTTTTAAATTATTTTTTAAATTCTTTTTTGCCATGCAATGTCCCCTTCCACCCAACCCTTGTTTGCTGGTGGCATTGCTTCCCCTTGCAGGGAGCTGGCTGCCACTAAAGGAGCTCTGAAACCACCAGAGATAGCCCCTGCTCTCGTTTCCCCGTGTCAGCTCAGAAGTACATTGCAACAAATACGAGCATCAAATGAACTTTACAAAGATCTTTTGCTTCTTAGATTACAGCGTGTTTGGGCAAATAATTTAGCAGACAAAAAGTCATTCTGTAAAACACAAAACAGGCCAGAACCGCGGGCCAAAGGGCTAAACCTTGGCACTTTATAAAGAACGGTAAAAGGGTCTTACAATCGGAAGATTTTAGTGTTCAAGACATGGATGGCTTAGAATTCCTGAAGCTAGACTAGTAAAGAAGCTGTTGCATTTTAGTCAGAAGATATGCAGATTGCTTTGTTTTGCAAACTCAAATACAGAAAACCCGTACTCTGCTTCAATGAGTTATTCGCTAAATCCTATCAGATGGCCAATCCCACACTCAAATGGATTGCTCCAGCCCTGACCCCGGAGCTTGCTTGTGGTAAGAATTGCAGATAATTCAATGATTCTTTGTGCGGGCTCAGCTCAAGGCTTCTCTTGAGCAAAGAGTTCAGTACTATGAAATCTGCATCCCAATAAAATACCCTCTGATATAAATAATGCCCATTTGCTTTTGGCTGGATCCAACATGTTCATTAATCTCAGCACCTCAGGATGGACTCGCTCTGGCTCACCACAGAGGAAAGGTCACTGCTTTGTCAGCTTGGCTCCTCAGCCTCCTCTCATTAAATTTCCATCTAGATGCCATATATTTTACTTGTTAAGAAGCAGGGATTTTTAGGATCAGCTTAATATTTGCCAGACCAAACAGCCTGACTGAGAGACACAGGACTCAAGAAATGGGACTGATGTGCATCCCTAGAGCATAACACTGACAAACAGTTGAATTCAGTTAGGCATCTAGTGGGAGCCGATACAAGAAGATTTTTTTTAGGTCTGGTGAGTACTGGTCAGTATTTTAGGGTTGGGTGAAGGAAGGAAGATGTGGGCTTGGATGTTTGACTTGGCTAGAGCAAACCTGCCTTATTAAGTACCATCCTGGATGCTCCAAATCTGCTTCCTCAGGATTCCTGAGCTAGAAATTCATCTACAAGCAGCAAGATAGAAGGAGAGGAAAGACACCAGGAAGAAAACATTGGGGAAGTTGCACCCTTGTTACCAGCCAAAGCACACACATGAGCTATCCCAGCAATGGATTTTTGAAAAGCAGCTGGCCAAGAAGGAGTATCAGCAGCCTGGCAGCCTTGTTGTTTCTGGATTGTGCCCTGCTTTGCAACCAGATGCTAGCTCATTTCCCCAACCCGTCAGAGAAAGGTCATTTATGGACTTGGCTATTACATAATTCTGAGAGCTGGAGATGGCACTGCCAGCTTTGTGCCATCCCATCACACTGCCATCAGTGGAGAGGCTCGGTTGATACCTCAGACAATTGCATTTCTCTCATCACCACATATGTTCAGCAGCGATGAAAAATTCATTTCATGATGAAAATCCTTTGTCAAGCTCTCTGCCTGGCAGGGTAAGTGCTATAACCCAGCCTGCTTAGCGCAATGCATGCCTTAAAGTGACCATGGAGATAGCTCATGATGTGAGTTATAGTCTGCAAGCAGAACAGCACGCAAACAGCGTTGTTTCAATTACATTTTCCTTGCCCCTGGTTAATATCCCCTTTGTTTTCACATGGGTAACGCTGATCACATGGATAAAGCTGAGCCGTCAGACAGGCAGCCTTCCTACCACACGCATCCTATCACACTGACTCCAGCACACAGGCAATACCAGGAAAGCCAAGATTTAAGAAACAAGCTGGAGAACAATTCAGACTGGCTTCGGCAGTTATTACTGTTAGACCTGTTTGTTCTCCCTCAAGCTTCATGGCCTTTTCTTTCTGCTCTGTATCTGCTGCAGATTCTCCCAGTTCGGGGTAATTTGGCATTCATAAAACACTAACTTACAAACTGGCTGCTGCTACTGGCAGGTAGAGACACGCTTTGCTTTGCAGCTGTTCGCTGTACATCTGCTAAAGCATTCAGAAGCCACTGGGGTGGGAGAAGCATGAAAAACTGTTTCATCCTTTCCATTATTACTGCAGTGGGCCAAATCCACAGCAGGTGCAAATAAGCATGAGATCCTCCACCTCATTACACCACCTGCTTTGCACTTCAGTCACTCAATTCAGCCAAAAACGTAATGAACATGTTATTTTAGGTTGCCCATGTGAATTCCTCACATTTCAACAATCAAATTGCAATTTTTTTTTTCCCCTCAAGAGGGCTTCCAGCTGCCCCGTTGCCTTCTGCACAGAGCCCAATCTAGAATTCATCACCACTCAAGGCAGCTAATCCATATGATACCACAGGCACACACCTCATTTTTCAGTATATCAGTGCAGAGATGCAGGCACACACCTCATTTTTCAGTATATCAGTGCAGAGATGCAGAAGTACTTGATGCCCCATCCACACCTTTCCCCTCCTCTCCACAACCACCCTCCTGGCATGCTTTCACTACTGGGCCAACGTGATCATAGAGCCAGTTTATCAAGACTCCTGTTACACGGGAGGAGGTTCTCGGGGTAGAACTGGCACTGCACATTTATTTTATGGCATCATAGTTAAGTCCAATGTGCTGAGGGGGAGGGGAGGGGAGAGCAAACACTTACCCAGCCATTTACTCTCTCCAGCACATCACACTCCTCCAAGGCAGCCATCAACCCAAGGTGGCATTGAAGAAGAAAAAAATCATGTAAGAAGCTGTCAGTGAAACAGGCAAGCAAATCCATATCTCTGAGCTTGAAGATCCTTTGGGGCACTCTCCTCTGGGGCAGCAAGCAATGCTTCCCCAGGACCATGCTGCAGGTGGGCCTTGCAGGGAGAGCTGAGAAGTCCAAGCTTTCCCACAGCATTAGCTGCAGCCATCATCTTGAACATCATCACCCTTCCAGAGACAGGGCTGGGTCCTTAGCTCTAGGGCTGCATTCAGAAACCATGAAACACTTTGAAGAGCAGCTGGAGATGATGGGGAAAGGAACAGCAAAGAGTTTCTCTACAGTTTTCTTGGACATAAGCAGCACAAAGAAGATAACCCCATACCATCCAGCTGTACTGCTGGGGGGAGCAGTTCTATCCCCTCTTTATATCCCTCCTCCCCACATTCATTGGCAGCATCACCTGGGCAAGCCAAATCCCCCACCTGGAGGTAGGTGGGGATAGTTCTTTACCCAGCACCAGCAGCACAAACCCAGCTGATAGCATTTACACATGAGATGTGTCCAGATCTCTGCAGAGAAAGAATTTTAGCAGTAGAAACAGCTACAACTTGTTTAAACTACAACAATGTTTTAAACTAAGGCTGATGGTGTTGGGAAGAAGGTGACTCAGATGCATCTACACTTTCCTCCTCAGAGCTCATGCTTGCGTCATCCTGCGTCAGCCACCAAACCGGCTCTGCTTCAGTACTGCAGAAACCTGCTTTTTATGTCCTTATTTCCTGCCTGATGGTTTCTTGCGTAGGTGGCAGCAGAAAGTCTATGGCACAACATTGTAGGGCCTGTCTGGTGAGAGATGATTTCATTTGTCTTTGAACTGGTGTTTGTCACGCTGGGGAGATGGGCAGTTTATGCCTCTGGTTTAGCCTGAATGGCTTTTTTTCAGCTCACATTCCTAAATGATTGAAGAAAACAGCTCTAAGGCGTTTCTGAAACAAAAAAGATGTCAGTAAATTAACAGTGGCTTTAAGTTCATGCCTTATATTTCTGAAGGGTAGAACTTTGTCAAACATTTAAGCTACCTCAGACTCATCACTTGAGCTTCCTGCGTTTCTCTCTATCCCTCAGAAATATACTATGAAAGTATAATCAACCCACCAAACCCAGATTTGTCTCGATCCTAGCTCCTGCATCATCCTTTAGGTATATTTTCTCAAAATGAAATTCAAGTAGAAAGTGCTTTAGGAAGTGCTTTGCAGCCCCTCCTTTCCCAAAGGCCCAATCTGCTTTGATTAGGAACGTACTCGGAGCACAAGATTTGGATGCAGCTAGTGAGACTCGCATTTCAGAAGGGCCATAACCACTCTGATGAAGATATAGCACTTTCAATCAGGCTACTGGGATTTAGAAAGATATTTGAAATGTGTCGACATACAGTTCTACTAGTGGAAAATAAAATGTTGTTAGACGTATCTGCTCTTAAAATCAGATTTGCCTGGATCCGTCTGGGCTGCAACGTGGGCTTCTGCCTTTCTCTTTACTGTGCTCTGCTCAGGATCAACCCAGGCAGGAGACGGCAGTTTCCTCGGCGTGTTTTCATGTCCTCTATGATGACATGCAGGCGATGGCATGCATGTCACAGATCCACTTTGGCAGTCAATCCCAAGGCAGGGCTGTGGTGAGGACGTGGTGAAGCTCTTTCCTCCTCATACTAATGCCTGGACTTGCAGCGGTGAGACGGTGACCTCGGCGAGATGATGCTGCGTTTACCGTCACGACATCTGTGGTTTGGAGCCAGTCTAGGCAGCCTCATGGGAAAAGCTGAAGCAGCCTTGCTCTGCTCCTAGGCTTAATGACACAATACGTCATACACAGCAGGAAGCTTTGGCTAAGAAGTCGGCACTACCAAGGCCTGGGGGAACAGGTTCATGCTGACAGATACTCAGGCTTAAGCCTCACTCTCTAATAGGATTAGCACACAGGCATTGGTTTCCCTGGCCCAATTAGAAACCCCAGTTGGGGGGGTTTTAGCAGCCTTCAGAGGGTTTCAGTCAAAAGCAAAGGGCTTCCACCCTCCTTGCCTCACTTTGTACCACCTCCCATTATGGTTAAATGAAAATCATTAAAATCAAAGTCACTCCTTACCTCTTTCCAGTCAGTCTGTCCTGCAGAAGACAGATAACGAGACTGAGAGGAGGAATTCTCTGGCCTTAGAAATTTTGGAGAAGGTTTGCACACCTACAAAAAACCCCCTCCTTTTCTAACTCTGAAATTAGAGCTATCAGAATCACTCTAAAGGTTTACTTTTGTTTGTCTTTTCCTCAGTTTGATTAATTTCTAACATCAATGGGTTCTTAAATTCAGCATGGTTGGAAGGGTAAATGGATATGTCCCACCAGTAGACCAGACCACGCTCAGGAGTCGCTGGTGGGCCACTCTCAGCCAAGTGCAAGGGCACCAACCACCCATGGACACTATGCTGGGCCCATGGGGTCTTCTGGTTTTGGGGTTTTTTGTTTGTTTTCCCGAATTTCCACGTTTCCAAAAGGCTTTTTGCCAAGTCTTGCTCACATCTCCTTCCAGCAGACACTGTCTTTTGCCCCTCCCCTCTTTGTAACTAAAGCACACAAAACTCATAGGAACGTAATCACTGCCAAGAGCTCAACAATTCCAGCAGTTAACACTGGCCAAAGGATGAAGAATTTTTTAAGGAGGATCTGACAGGCAGAAAGGCAGGACAACCTTATATAAAAACTCTATTGTTTTCTTTCAGGAAATAAGACTAAAAAATGTCTATTTTTCTAATGTATGTATTAAACACTATCATTCTGATGTGAACAAAGTCCATCCTGGCCTGCCCTGGATGCTGGGGCTCAAGGAGAGAGCCAAGGAAGGTGTTTTTTTCAACTTCAAAGGATATGGGTAGACAAAAAGGGTTTTCTAAATTGTGTTGATTCCTGCTGTATGTAGACAGATGTATAACAAAATAAGTGACAGATTCTTCCAGCACGTGGCAAGCAGCAATATGGGTATTTTCCTTGCTAATTGCATCATTAGCTAATCCACCCTCAAAGTTAAAGGACTTGTGATCAAATTACTACTCTGGTAATCAGAGATGTGATCTTTTCCAGCTCTGCAGAACAGGTCTCTTGTCCTCCTTTTGCATCTGCTTTCCCACCTACAGAGGTGATAATTTTCTTTTTCTTTTTTTTTCCTAAGAAAACAGGAGGTTAACCGCAGGAAAACTACACATTTTTTTTAATGGAAGGTAATGCATCAGAACAAAACATTTGTGGATATTAAATAAGGGAAACTTTAAGAAATACTTGCCATTTTTCTTCTTCTTCATCCAAATGACAATGGATCCTCAGCACCTTTTTTTTTAAGTTTATAAATAGGGTTTGGAAGTGCATTGAGCATGACTCTGCTATTGCTCTGCAGTGCCAAGCTAATGACCTGGTAAATTAAAACTCCTTTTACCAGTACAGGGGAGGGGCCTGCCAGTGAGGTATCTCCCATCCACTTTTGAGGACAGACAGAAAAGGACAGCCCGCCAGGGCTGTGCTTTTTAAAATTGTGAGCAACCTGTCACCAATGTTTCTTTTTTCCCATTTGCTCTAAATTTTGCAGTGGCTTGTTGACCTCATTAGAAAACCCAAGGCCCAGCTTGGGACTGATGTTGGTAGAAAATTGAGCTGGACCCAGGAAATATTAAAACAATACAGTCATAGGGAAGTCCATCATACAGTTAAAAATGAAGATAACGTGGCTGCTGGCATTTGGCTGCGAGAAAGCCAGCAGTGCTTGAACAACGCAGCCATTACTGCAGGCTGGTTTGGGGAGCGCCGGGGGACCAGGGATTCATTTTCCCTTTTTTGATGACTACCCAGATGACTTCTCCTGGGTAACACCAGCCGTTGCTCCTGATGCACACGCATGTGAGTCATCCAGCAAGAGCAGCTGTCATTCCTCCTAAGAGCCTGAAGGAAGGGGCAGCAAGGACCACACGACGGGGCAGCTGAGCAGCAGAAGGGCCAATGCAGTCAGTGCCGAAGGGGTGCAGCTCAGCCACTTGTTAATTTTTCAGCATCTCCTCTGCCTGCTATGCCCATGAAATGGTCCAGCAACCGGCAAGTCAGTATCAACACTGGTTGCTCTGGGTTGGTGCCATCATAGTAGTTCTCTGAGTTGCCCTAGCAGGAGCTTCCATGCCAAGCCTTACTCCTGCAGCAGGGAGTAAAGCATTTTCCTTTGCCAAAATTCAGAAAGCAACAAGGTAGTGAGAGTTTTCCTGTGTTTTTTCTTTGAAACTTGCCAATGCCCTTCTCATGCTGCATATGGATAGAGAGGTTTGCAGCATACAGATTCCCCGTGACCCATCCTTACCTCCAAGAACACATCTGTTCTGAACAGGACCAGGGCCTGAGCACTGTCTGTGGATGACCTGATGCTGGTTTTGTGCTGAGCACACTCCCTGGCATGGATTTGGCTTGTGCCAACTCACTTTCGGACGGTGGTCAGACATGGGTGCGGCCACCCTGGTTGAGAGGTGAAGATGTCTCAGGTGTAGGGACACAGGCTCTGTCACGCTGCTTGGCGAGTGAGCAGTGCTGGCCGGCTGTATTTACTGGTGTAGCTGCGCTCTCAGGTCAAGGCAAAGGCTGTTTCAAATGTCAAACGGGCTAATTAATACAGGTTTTCAGAAGCACTGAGTGCTCATTACTCCTGAGAAAATTAGTGAGAACTTCAACAGCTCAGCTCCTCTAGAAAGTGGGTATTTAACTGCTTGCATGGCCACTATCAACAGTGAAGGCATCTCCCAAGTGCATCCTGAACTCACAAAGCTGTTTAAAGGGCTTCCTTACCTGCCGAGATCGCTTCTTTCAGTGAAGCAACGGCAGTGAGTGAGAAGGGCCCAGCACCAAGGGGTGCTTGGCAACCTCCGCAGCCAGCTATTTTAGAGCTGACCATCTCCTCAGAGCACAGCAGAGCCACTGCAGCACCACAGCAGAGAAACACCCACAGCAATGCACCGGTCAGCTGGAAAAGCAGGGACAATGTGTCACAAAAAGCTTTCTTTGCTGTGTCACTCGGGTGTGCGTAAACGGATAGAGGTCAGCAAGGGAGTAAACACAGAGCAAGTCATTAAGAGACCGTGGAAAGCACACCAGTTCCTGCACCACGCTCTCGCCAGCTGAGCCGTCTGAAGTGTAGACACTCATCTCTGGGAATTTTCCAGACTGACGTTTTATTTCCCCTCCACCACCCCCAGCAATAAGCACAGATCAACTAGCAGTGCCTGTACAGTCCCTATTAACCAACTGCTCCCCATGGGAAGCTCCCAGTTCCAATGTCTGCTTTTAGGGTTCCTACACAAACAGTCTTGGTACTGCAAACCCATAAACACCTATTTCTAGAAAAAAGCATCCCAGCTTCCCTTCTTAGTACCCAGCCTCTTCCTTGTTGTAGTTCATGCAGAAAATTATTTGCCTCACGTCTGTTTAGGCCACTTGAAGAGTCCTGGCTTCTTCGCTTATCGAGCGCCATGGCTGGGACGGTGTCTGCCTTGGAAGGGCTGACACCACTGCAGCATGAGCTGTATTTGGCAGGCTGTGCTGTGCTGCTCCCAAAGCAGTGACACGTTTCCATCCACTGCTGCTCAGAAGTCAAAAGCTTGTCATAACATGTCAGGTGGCAACGAGGAAACACGAGTTGGATGAGACAACTTCCAGTCCACTGCAGACAGCCTGCTCTGGATGTGAGGAGCTGGAGGCTCGGCATCTGAGCTACTGGAAAAAGGCTTCATCTGCTTAGAGCAGAATCTCTCCCTCTCCTCTTGCTAGAGGAATACACCAGAGAAAGGAAACCAGCTGGAAAATTGGAGAAATGGTAATTTTAAAAACTGTAACCATTCCTTTTGTTGGAAATGTAAAACATTTGTGTAAGCTTATGAGTTGAGTGAACAGGATTTCTATCAGTATTCCTCAAAAAAAAAAAAAAAAAGCCCTGAACTCCTCAGTACAGGAAAAAAACAATTTGCCAAGTGCTAGTGCTAGGCCAGAACATGGGGCAAGGGCATTTCCCGCTCCCAAAATACTGTGGCCCAAACCCAGATCCCTTAATATTCAGGAAAGGTTGAAGCTGACATACAAATAGTGCACGCTGGTTACAAAGAACAACATTGCTTTTGAATTCTAGCCCCGGGGGTCTCTCATAGCACGACCAACTGCGTAAAAAAGAGCAAGGTAGCTGGCTCTGGTCATTACAGCAAAAGGTAAAGGAAGTCTTTAAGAGGAGAATCAAGTTCCCCTTCACAGCCTTTCCTGGGCAGTGCTCACATCCTGAGGGAGATGTTGGTGCACATCAAGCCTGAGCTGAATGAGGACCCTGTCCAAGCTCTCTTCTGTATGATGCTTTGCCTGTGGTCTTGGGTGACACAGTACTTTTCATTGTTCTCTTAGGGGGGGAAATAAATGTGAATAAAGAAAATACTATAGTGTTAAATGCATTCCAGATCATGAATTGCTTCAGTTGCACAGTCCGAAGATATGCCCGCAACAGATTATTCCAATTGCATATCCTTTAGGCAACTTATCTACATACCAGCAAGCAAAAGTCCTGTCAAAAGTGCTTTTTTCTATATTTATCCTCTGAGTGTCCAACTCCTTTCACTAAATCTCTACAGTCTGGAGCTCAAATTACCATTTCTGACCAGTGCAGAAACAAATGATGAAATATTCATGAGTTGTTCATATTTTTCATCTTAAAGAAGCATCAGCCAGCACTAAATTTGCATGATCTAACCAAAGAAGTCATTTCAAATGAAAAGCGCTTTATATAGCAATAGTAAAAAAATGTTATACATTGAGGTAAACCCAGCAAGTTTCTGCCCTTACTTGTGCAAAGTCACCTGTTGTTTGAAGAGCACCTCACAAAATTTTCTGAGGCTGTATAAATGTGTCATCTGGACCACGGGAAATCAAGCAGGGTTAAAACACTGAACAAAACCGCATTGACGTTAACAAGCCCAGGGTTCATAAACCTTGAATAGAAGCTTGCAGAAACCTTTCAAGGCTCATCCAATAAAGCCCTATGGCACTTTGTTCTCCACCCCCTGCCAACCCTGCCCCAAATCTCCATCTGTCTGAGCCAGCATCAGCAGGAAGTTTTGTATGGACACTTGCCAGATAAAATAGCTACTTCATCTGGCTTTCAACTGCCATTAGTTTTAGAGAGTTCTTCAAGGAATATGTTAAAACCTCTATTATTTGAAAGCTATGTCCTAAGTGAGAGGTGGGCCATGTCTTCTCTCTATGTACTTGGTGTCTTACAACAAAAGGTAATTCATATGTGCTTTAATATTATACGCACAGTTATTTTCCATCTGCATTCTGCCCTCTTCACCTTGACTTATACTGAGAGCTGAAAATGCTCTTGCTTCCTGGAAATGCTTAAAAGTCCTTTAATTGAATTAAATCCATCTCACTCTTCTCTGAATTGCCCCAAACCTTCTAGATACAAGTGGACTTGACCCTCAACCCTTGGCAAGGGTTAGGCTTTGATATCCATGTTCATTTGCTGACACAGAGGAGTTCATCACCATGAGCTGGGGTGACAATTGACCTCAGCTCTTGGTACCTTATTTTACAAATAGTTTTAAAATCTCTTCCTTCCCACAGCATGGCACAAGTGACATAATGTGCCCTTAAACATTTCCACAAAAAGCACACTGAAATTGAGTACCCTGTAGATTTATTTTCATGAGGATAGAGAAATCTGGTGATATTACAGCATTTTTTGCAAGCTATTCTTTTCCCTGAATGGAGTAGAAACAATCACATAGAGTCTCCCTATGAGCAAAACACAGCATATCTCTGCTTCTGCCGGGAGCTTACCCATGGCTCTTACAACTCAGCCTCCAACATCCGATGTTGGCAACCAGTGCTCCAGCTCCCAGAATGTAAGTCTTTAATAGGCAAAGATGTTCACAAACACCTTCTACTGAAATTACACACCACTTAGGAGGTATTCTTGGGATCAAATCCAACTGGTATGTCACTAACAGCCTTCAGAAAAACCAGACCTCCCCAAACAAGGTTTGGCTGTGCTGGTTGAGGTACATTTTATTTATTGAGTTTTTTAGGAGATTTTAGCAGGTTCCTCTAGAGTATCTTGGTAGTTCAGATGAAGTTGCAAGGACTGTGCT
This sequence comes from Bucorvus abyssinicus, assembly GCA_009769605.1. NCBI lineage: Eukaryota > Metazoa > Chordata > Aves > Bucerotiformes > Bucorvidae > Bucorvus > Bucorvus abyssinicus. Next base: position 6,467,478 of record CM020031.1, on the reverse strand, counting down.
CTATTACTGGAGTAGATCCCATGCGGAAGACTTCAAAAATGAAAGAAGCTTAATGCTCACGTGGTGAAATGTCTCATAACCCTATTTGTTACTATCTGCTTCTCTTTATGGAAATAGGCTACACAAGTCCTTTTCTGAAGAGCCTTTGAGAGGAGCCCCTACCTAGCTAGAGGAGTCCTACAGGGAATTTCAGCTGTAGCCAAGCAGCAGCTGCTCCCAGAGGAAGAAGCTTATTGAATAGCTCAGCAGCTCCTCATGAGCTGTGCAATGCGAAGGGCTTGGATGGGGTTTCTGGGGAGCCCAAGACCCTCTTGGAGGGACCACTGGCCAAGTTACTCTAACACAGACTGTCCCCTCTCAGCGTTATTGACAGCCCGCCCAGGGGATGCCGTGTCAGGGTCACGCTAACAACGGAGCAGAGGTACTGGCCCCTCCAGGCCCAGATGGTGGTGTCCTCGTGTTGTAGGACTGCATATAAATAACTGAATTTTCACTGCTTTCTAAAACTCACTTAAGCATTTTATCATGACAAGGTCACGCAGAATTGCAGGGAATTTGCAGAGAAATGCAGGAAAATAAGATTTGTCACTTCTGGGGTTTGCCAAACTCGACAGCATCTCCTTAAATTTGCAGAGTGATCATTTTCATAGCAATGAATTTTAATTGGTTTTCTTTAGTAATACAGTGGAAACATTTCTTTCTGTATTTTTACTAGTTGGGATATGTCATTTTTGATCTACATTTTAATAATAAGTAGAATATAATTTCAAATGAAAAGTGCCAGGGAAGGTATTTATGATGTGATGCTGTTCTGCCTCGGGCGTTAATGAAGTATGATGCTATGCAGCAGGCACAGTTGCGTTATGTGTGATGATACAAATTGAATGTAAGTAATATAATAATTTGTGGTGTAACACGACTGCTGCACAAATAGTGTTCCCGACAGTAAATACCGTTGCTGTGAGAGGAAGGTACTGCTAACGCCTCTAAGCATTACTATCAATTCTTGATAACATCACATGAACGAAGCTAATAAATTGGGAATTATATGCCTCCTGCACACTTCTGCCTATGTGAGCTAGGACTTGTTTGCTAATAGAGTAACAAATAATCCTGCTGGAAAAACAGTCCAGAAAGCTGAAAGTTAACAAACCAAAAAAAGTCCAAACGTAGCACTTGTCATGGAGGAAAATGACTTCTGCAGCGTTGCTTGTTGTGCAAGAACGACACACAAGGCATGTAAAAAACCAACAAAACCACCTTTTGCAAAGATGGCTGCAAAGCAGAACTCTGCCCCAGACCCAACGGTGGTAGCAAACCCTCAGAAACCAGATGTAGACCAGCAGCATCCTGAGCCCTTGTCCCTGCTGAAAGCCCAGTGGGGTGGAGAGCAGAACTGCTTTGGCTGTCACATGCAAGGCAGGGACTGGGGGCTCCGTCCTGCGGCTCGCCGAGCTTGCCAGCCACACATCTGCAAAATGCAATGGTTCTGTCAGTACGAGCAAGGGATACCCCATACACCTCTGCCCGGACCAAACCAAAACATCCCACGAGAGGGAAGAGGAAGGGCAGGCTTCTGCTGCTTAGATAGAAAGTGGACTTCCAACCCCCCGAACATGAGATGGTTCAGCAGGTCTGGAAAAGACTGTGAAACGCGAGTCACTGGACTGGAAAAACACAGGAGAAATTATTCAGAGAAGTTGTGCAGAGCTCCCAAATAAACTGCTGGTGCTCCCTGCAAAGGGAGTGTTAGCAGCTCTCCTGTGATAGACTTAGAGGAGAGATGAGGGCTAACATAAGCCTCGCCATTTGCTAAAGGAGAAATTGGAGAAATCACTCAAATGAGGCGGGGATTAAACTGAGACTGAGCTCTAGTGGGAGAGCTCAAGGAAATTTAGATTACAGTGATGGAGAGGAGGAGAAGATTAAAACTCAGGGCTGAGTGAGTAATGCACAACAAATGTATTCAAATGAATCTCTTCCATTGAGGCAATTCCAGGGCTCCCATCACCTCACAATCTTTAATTCACTTACTCTGCTGGAAGGAAGGCAGTGCTGCTATTTCTGTCTTTCGCTTGGGGAATGGAAACACAAGGAGATTAAGTATCTTCCTCAAGGTGACCCAAAATATCTGTTCCAGAACAGGAGCATTTCAGGTCTCAGCATAGCCAGGGGACCATCACTCTCACCTGCCTGCGAACAGCGGGTACATTTAGAGGGGACATTTGCTCCTCAGTGTTTTCTTCCAGCTTGTAATTGAGGACTGCAGATCCCTGGCCTGGGACACAGCACCAAACAGCCCGTGGCCAGCGCCAGTAACTTCCCTAGGCAACTCTTCTCTGCTCATCCATAGACTTCTGCTGAAGGCACCAGGAATTTCTTTTGGGGTGTCAAGAGGCACAAGGAGAGGATGACACATTCAGGCTGGCATGTTTGTGACTCCTTTAATGACTGCAGCAGGAGATGCAAATGGTAGAGCTGCCTGCAGTAATGACAGTGCTGGGACTGTGCTGTGGGAGGGAAAGAGATACTGGGGGACCTGCCTGACAACTTGATTTGCAGTTGTCCCCATCTGAATCCCACGCAGATGCATGGATCTTCTCACCGCAGAGCTGGATCCTCACCCGTCAGGGTCTTTGGTTAAATAAACTTCTGGGAAGCTTTTTCTTTGTGCCTTCTGAGCTTGAATTGGCAAAAATTTGTGAACTAGCTCCTGTGGCTACTTAATTTTGGTGTAAGTGAGTTTTCCCGGAGCTGCTAGAAATTATATTGCTACTCCTTTCACTGCCACCAGACTGTCCATTAGCACTCAAGAGTTTGCCACAGAAAAATACATCACTGATGGCAGACAAGATACAAAACTAATTGTAAAGTCGCAGCCATAGTGGACAGTTGGTCCCCAGTGTTCATACCGTTGACCCAGTAGTGACCATTAGCTTTCATCCCCTGCCAGCATAGTGTGAACTGACAAATGAAGTGTCCAGGCAGCACAGACTGAAGCCAGCCAGGGGAATGGCCCAGTCATTTGATTACAAGCCTCCTCCTCCTTTGTCTTGTGGCTACTCCTCTTTGTGGTTGCCCATTGGTCCAGCTGCAGGCAGGAGGATGAGTTGCTGCCATAGCTGGCAAAGGTGCTTTTCAGGGAGAGGAGGATGTGGTGCTGGCTGCTCTTGAGCAGAAGACAGCTTGGGCCCAGGTCCTGGTGAGCAGGATCTTGGCCTGATCCAGCAAAGGTCAGCTCTGCACGTTCGGAAAAGTGAACCTTGCTCTCAGAAGATACCTGGAGGCTCTTGCTTTCAAACAGGCAGGAGTGATAAAATGTGCAGTTTAATTTCACAGCCCCAGTTCTTGCAAGAGGTGCATATAATTTTCATTTTTATTTAATATTTAAAAATAAATTAATCTGGAATAGCTCAGCGCTTGGCATTTTGTGGCCAGCTGTCTGTGGCTTCCCCCTCAGCCTGGCAGCTTCTCTCCTTTGCTCTTCAGAAGCACCTTCCTCTGGCCCTCGAGCCCAGAGCCTGCTCAGCCATCTGCCCCCATCTCTTTGGACTCGCTGAGTGCCATCCAGGTGCCCATTCTTTTTTCTTCAGTGAAAAGGGAGTTGGATGCCCTTGGGTGCTTTTTAGGATCTTGCTATATCTGTGCAGGGTGCATGTGAATGTGGGAGAGAGGGAGAGCCACCCATGAGGAACTCATGGGACCTCCTCCTGCAGATGGCAGGGATTTCTCACCACCCAATGCAGGCTGATGGGTCGCATGGAAGGAAAAAAAAATAAAAAAGGATGCTCCCGGAAAAATCTTGGTTCTGCATGCAAATGCGGGAGTAGCACTGTCTCCAAGGCCGGCAGCAAATTTTACCTCCATCTGTATTTTTCCTGGGCTTTCACATACCTGTCCAGCTGCCAAAACACATTTGCTGTTGTTGCCTCATTTGCAAAAGGTTTTTAGTTCCTTCCTCTGTTCTTCGCACCAGCCCATTTGCCCTTAGCTCTGCTCCCAGATGAGCAAATTCCCAGTTGTTTTCTCCAGGCTGCAAGGGTTTACCTGTAAGGCAGCGGGCTTTCATGCCTGCCATGAAATGCGCCACTCAACATTTCTACAGAACTTCATAAAATGCTTTTGAGTCTCTCCCACTTCTGCTGGGCACTGCAGGGTGGCTGCAGTGCTAAGCCTGGCCAGCGAGAAGCAAGCAGAACTGCTTCCATCGCCTCTCCTGGGAGCATGTTTTAATCCACAGCTAGATCCCTTTACCAGTCTCACTCTGGACCCAATCCCAACCTCTATTACGGTCCAAAAAAGTGTTCCATCTGTTTCAGTAAGCGATGGATGGGGTCGCATCACTTCATAAATGGAGCTGTGTGGTTAATCTTTGTTCCCATCCCTGTCTTGAGTTGCTTTAGCATCTCCTGCCACCCATCCCACCCTCAGCTTTCCATCAATGGGGCTGCGTCCAACTGCGAGACACCGCTATCATCCCACCACCCTACCTGTGTCCACGGCCGTGTGTCTTAGAAGTATCAGAGAATGTTTTGGGTTGGAAGTGACCTTCAAAGGTCATCCAGTCCAACCCCTCTGCAGTGAGCAGGGACATCTCCAACTAGAGCAGGTTGCTCAGAGCCCCGTCCAACCTGACCTGGCATGTTTCCAGGGATGGGGCTTCTACCACCTCTCTGGGCAACCTGGGCCAGTGTTTCACCATCCTCAGTGTAAAAAACTTTTTCCTTACATATCCTCCTGTCCCAAATGGTTCCTCGCAGTAGATTCTCTGCGCAGGCACACGGATTGTGTGAATCCCCCTTCCCACTCCAATCAGTGCCAGTGGCCAAGTGAACGTGTTAGTAACTAATTTATATGGGCATGATTTACATGCTTAATTAGCTTTGCTTTTAATTGCAGCATTCACAAGGCAGAATATTTTACCACAAAGTGCTGTGCCTAGAGCCTGTTTGATTAAGTACAGAAATGAAAGCGTTCAGTAGCACAAAACTAAACCGCCAGAAAGTCAATATATATGAAAGGATTTGAAGGGCGCTTTTTTTTTCCCCCCCAGCTAAACACATTTTACAAACAGCAGGGAAGAAAAAAGTTCTGAATTCAGCACTAGCTATGACTTTTTTTTCCTTTCTACTCTTCTGCAAACCAATCTCAGGGTCTTTCAATCTTTTTTTTTTTTTTTTTTTTTTAATTGGAGGATAAATAAGTAATGCAAAGCCTGGACATTTTCTCGGTCTAACTTATTTCCCCAATATCAAGCTGTGAAAAAGGGCCAAACTGGAGACATGTAACCCCTTTGGCAAGGATTCTGTCCACACACCAGCACTGTCAGGGGCTTGTTCTGCTCAGGGAAATTAAGGTAAAATCTGTGCTGTTTGCAGCAGTGCCCTCAAAAATATATTACAACATAAAATGAAGCTTGTGTGGCATTTTCGGAAGAAGCGTGGAGTAACTGTATGTGCGAGCACCATCTGTTGGCTGCATTACTGCTTACAGGGCAGTAACGTCCCATTGCCAATAAAATTGCAGCTCCATTGCATGACAAGAAGGACAGTCCCGGCTTTAGGGAGCATTTTCTGGACCGAGCAGAGGTCAGCGGGGATTGCCAAATAATTCAGCAACTTGCCCAAAGTCACCCAGGCTCTAGAAGGAGAACTTTGTGGCTCTCTACCTGGGGCCACCATCCTGATACCCTCTAGACCATCCTCATGCCCTCTGGACTAGCCTGATGCCCTCTAGACCAGCCTGCCAGCTGCTACAATTAAGGATGCTCCATCAGTCCCTTTTCCTACACAAATAATGTATTTTGGCTGCGGCAGCCTGAGAAAATTAATTCAGCCAAGGTTTTGGGAGCATTTGGGGTGTTTGGCCATTACGCCTGTTTGATCGTTTTAAGAACAAAGAGTTACAAATCTGCAGCAATTTACAATCTGACTTTCCAATTAAGGATTTGATGTGTTTTTATGCCTTTTAAGTGACAATATTTGTCAGGCCATTTGTTCAGTGCATTGTCTGCATGTGCAGTTACACAGGAATTGGTTTAATTAAGGTTAATTGGTGCATAATTAGAGCTGCTGCCAGCACATAAGAATGGCTGCAGACCAGGGAGAGAGTCGATTTCTATCCAGCTCCAAAGGACAAATAGCATAAAGTAGAGATTACAGCCGAGTGGTAAAAACCTAAACTGCTTCATATTTTAGCTCTGATTTTTGTCAAATGACATGTCTAACTGCTTGGCAGTGCTCTCCCCAGAGCACAGAGTCCTGTCCCAGTCAATGCAGCGTTTTTAATGGTGGAAGGTGTTTGCGCTAGTAAACCTTCGCAGCTGGATACTCCCCTTTGCCAGTGCGGGGGAACTGTGCAGGATGCAGTTCAGGGAAGCAAAATGGAGGAAAAGGGGGAGAAGATACTTTGAAAAAGATGGTGTGATTTATTGCACAATAAATTCACCTGGGGTGGCTGGTCTGGCACAGGCACGGTGGGAGCAGTGTTCCAGCCTTGGCTGCAAGGCTCCTAGGTGGTGCCACCAGAGTTTGAAGGACAACTGTGGGACAGTTCTGGCATTGGTGACTTGTTTCTGCAACGGTCCAGAGGAAGGATCACCACAGAGCATTTATGTTGTTTTAACCCTCCCTCCCAAGGGCACCCCATTTTTTAGTACTGAAAGCAAAGCCAAAGCAGCTGTGAACTGGCTTTCTGCCTCTATCCTGGCTCCACTTGTAGCTATCTGAGCCCAGGGCTCCCATTAGCCCAGTCCAGGGGTGCTCGAGCAACCTCATTCTGTCCTCTAGGGTGAAGGTGCATGGGATGGGGTGTCCTGGGCCACCACTCAGTCTCCTGCCCTAGCTGCTGCCATGGGCATGCAGCCCCAGCAGCCTTTCCAGGTGGCAAACCTTGCTCCAGCAGTGTGTGTGGGTCCAGGCTGGAGGACAGATTTCCAAAAAAATGAAGAAAAATGAGAAGGGATGAGGGAAAGATTATAAGATGAGGAGAATGAATAGACTGGAAGCTAGGTGAAAACCCCACTAGGCAGTAACTAGGGTCTGACCACTCTGGTCCTGTGCATGCGGGTGGTCCTTCAAAAGATCCGGAGACAGAAAATTAAGAGGAGGAAGGTGATTTTCCCCAGCTTACAGGGGCAGCTACTTTCTCTGAGTTATTATTTTAGCACTGACAGGACCCTGCATCTGCCAAAGGAAACATGCTCCTGCTTCTGCCAAACAAGGAATTGCTGGGATCTACCAAAAAGGTAATTTCCTCCTCCACTCCCCTTGAGTTTCCACAAGAAAAAGTCTCCAACTCCCTCCAGTAAAATACTACAACCTTCCCATCCCCATTGCATACAAATTTCTCCTTGTTACCATGGTGAAAAGAGAAGCTGCAGCTCTCCCAGCCAGATCAGCATCATCAACCTGCCCCTCCGCCCCCATGCACACGCTCCTCAGAAGAAAGCAAAAGGGTCAGCAAGACAAGATCAGAGAGAAAAAACCTATTCTTGGCACGATTCCTCTGTATGTCACCCTGTCCACAGCCAGGGCAGTCTTGGGGGCGAGCAGCATATGCAGCTGCTTCAGGCACTATTAGAGGTAAGTTATTATTATTATTTTGAGAAAAGCCAGGGGAATGGCTGTATATATCACAGAAAGCTCTAAAGACTCCTGCTAGGCTGAGCTGTGTTGCGTGCTGGAAATGAGGTCAGTCCCTCGCAGCCCAGTGTTCCCACCACTCCCCCCAGAGAATTCCATCTTCAAAGCAGCCATTGTCAAAACACACTGATTGTTTGGGAGGAAAACTTCAGAATCAACGGAGCAATTTTCCAAGCACAAGTGGCCGAAGTTTCTTGAGACACAGAATTTCTTTTTTGACCTCATCGAAAAATGTCCCTCTTTTCCACCTTGGTCACACTAAAGCATGATGGCTGGTCATGCCAGACCTGCTCTTCTGCTGGTGCAAACCTTGTGAAGGTCCAGGCACTTCTCTGATGAAGAAATACGTAATTCTGTAATTTTAGACCTGCAGGTTGCAGCCTGTTGGCCTAAACCTCTCTCCTCGTTGTTTCTGGTGCTGCTGCCGAGGGCACGATGAGGACATGAAACCAGGTGTTTCAGCATTGAAGACAACAGGGCTCCTTTGGTGCCTGATAACATTCCCACAATTAAATATCTTGCTTAAACTGAGCCATGACCACAGAGAGCCAGAAGCTCTGTGGTGCTTGCAATGGGCTCCAGTCTCCCTAATTTAGCTGTCTGGGAATTAGGTGCCCAGTCCAGGATCGCTCTGTGTCCTTGGGAGACACCGGGACCACCCCAGGGCAATTCTTCATTCCGGAGATGGACATCTGAGCCCAGAGGGCTGCCTGCTAAAGCAGCCGTGTAACCTGCTGTAAGTGATGCAGGTGCCACCCCAGCTGTCTGAGGTGTCTGACCTCCACGAGTCATGCCCCTATGGAAAGCTATACATAGGAGAGCCTTCCATATTAACCCCTGGATGTACATCACGTCTAGTGCAAATCTAAAGGCAAACCCAATTTCAGACCAGTCCAAAGGAGCGGTCAGCACTTAAAAAAATAATAAATTATGAATTAAAAATCAGCAAGGGGATTGGGGAAAGAATTATACGCCTGAGGTAGACTCACGTTATAGAAGTGGTTTCAGGTTGCTAAGCTGCAGGGAACAATTAAGGAAAAGCTTCCAAGGGGAAAAGCAATGAAATCACAGTGTCACAGAAATCAAAGGGCTCATTACATGCATGAACAGGAAAAGCAGCTTCACTCGAGCTATAGGTAACGCAGTCAAAAATGTAAGTAAGCAAATATTCCTTCACTGTTGTACAAGCTCAGTAACAACCATTGGATTTGTGTATATTCATAGAATCACAGAACGCTTTGGGTTGGAAGGGACCTTCAAAGGTCATCTAGTCCAACCCCCCTGCAGTGAGCAGGGACGTCTTCAACTACAGCAGGTTGCCCAGAGCCCCGTCCAACCTGACCTGGCATGTTTCCAGGGATGGGGCTTCTACCACCTCTCTGGGCAACCTGGGCCAGTGTTTCACCACCCTCAGCATAAAAACTTTCTTCCTTCTATCTAGTCTAAATCTCCCCTCTTTCAGTTTAAACCTTCTCCTGTCACAAAAGGCCCTGCTAAACCCAAAAAGGAGTGGGAGTCCCTTCCACCAGTCTCAGGTTCACAACTGAACGAGTAATCCCTGGCTGACTGTGAAGTCTACTTGTTGATCCAGAGCATCCTCTTTACATGTTGTTGACATATTGGTCATCCTGTTTATTGATTGTAGTCAATAATCTACTCCTGGAGAATTCCTAATGCGGCAGAAGACTGCTCAGCTCCAATTCTTTTCTTAGCCAGCTTTGCTCCAAGCTCATACTAATAACATTCTGAATATCTTCTCTAGAATAAGTCAAACCAGCCTGATTTAAGACTCAGAAACAGCTCATTATACATTTATTATTTGCTTGTTGTAGTAGCCTTGCTGAGCTATTAATCCAGTCACGTATGCAAGGGATTCTGCCCATTAAGCACTTTTACTCTCTTAACATGATGAACTTTTTTTCTCATTAATAAGTATGTTAAAAACAAAATGTACACTATATGGAAAGGTTATTATGACTTGTGTAATGAAACACACGTTAGGCCATAACTCAGGCACCAGCTAAAAGTCACTCACTTATTAAAATGAAATTGTGCTTCGGTCTTCAGTCAAGGCAGAGTACGTGGGAGAAAGAAAAGAAAATGGGAGCAGGACAAAGAAACAAGTGGAAGGGGATGTGTAAGACACAGCTGAGTAGATTGGTTTTGTCTCTTGGCTTTAACCAAGCAGTGCAAAGAGTATTTTTTAAGTGCAGGGGTCAAAAACCAAAAACAGCTGAAAAAAACCTCTAACCACCACCCAGCAAGATGCACAACTGTCATTTTTTCCTTACTTAGAGTATTGCAGTATTTGGGAGGAATTGTCCAAGAGCATTTGCAGGTGTAGCACTATCCCAGCTCTGGGTGCAGTGCTCTCACAGCCTTGCTCTCCCCTCCCAAGCTTTGCCAAGGCGGGGATGAACCACTGGGCATAAGGCATTTCCACTCACATCCTAATTTTCTTCTCTGCTACCTCCAGAAGATGGGAATCAGGGTGCTGCTCTGAGCCCTGTGTGCCCAGATGACTCCTCTGAAAGTCTGTCTAGACCAAGCCAGGGCCAAAACTCTGCCAATGGCTCATGTAAAAAGAGGCAGCAAGCACCCTTATGCTTCAGAGAACGGGTGGTTTTCAAGATATGACAGCCTGATTCCTTTTTAGCACGAAGCAGAAGTCACTGTGATGCAGCAATTTTCGCTGGATTGCACTAGAATGTGCGCAGCGAGGTTTTTTCTCCCACACTCCTTGATTTCTTGTTTGGGGATGCTTTTTGTTGCTTAGCTACTGGATGCTGCCACAGCTGAAAAGTGCTGCTTGCAGTGTTGATAAAAAGGAATTGCTTCTTCCTGGGGAGGAGAGGGGAAAGGACTTATCTCCTGGAAACACTGCTGGTACAAAGCAGGCAATAATGTGGTGGGAAGGGTGGAGTAACATCAAGGGAGGATATTACTGGCACTTGGCTGTTCTAGATTTGGTTAAATAATAATAATAAAAAAATCTTGGGCCCTGTGACTGTCACCTGCCCCTAACAGAAATCCAGAATAATGAGGAACAATAAACAACACCACAAAACTGCTGCCGGTAGCTGAACATCTCCTGAAGTGGACCCTGTTTGAGCAAGGAGAGCTCCTGTCCTGGGTTGTAACACTCCATTGTCATTGATGGTGCTGCACCAGCTTTGTACCTGTAAGCAAATTCACTTCTGTGCAGTTTGCGCTTCCTTCCACCTTAATGGAGTAATTGGGGTTTGGAATTATTTTTATGGCTAATTACATTAGTTTTATGCGCTTCTGGCTTGCTTCAATAAGCATTTAGGAAGAGAGACTTTTAATAGAACATTAAGTAATACAGAGAATTAAACAAACAGCTCAGAGTAATGGAAGAGGTTTCAGCTTCAGTTTTGAACTGAATTACATCGGTTTGCTGGATGAAACCTCCCTTTTTTGCAAACCAAAGGAGGTCTGTTATCACACATACAGCACCATCATCTGCCAGGAGTGCTGACCCTGCAGAATCACACATCACGCTGATCATAGACAGCACTGGGGCTACCCAAGATACAAAGAGAGGCTGCGGGACGCAATGACAGGCAGCCAGAGGCAGGGCTGATCCATGTGCTTGCTCCTGTGGCTGGGAAGCGAGCACACATTTGGAAACCTCTGCTAAAACATGAGCTTCAGCCCCTGTCGGCTGCTGCTCTCACGTGAAGACCGGGCTGCTCCTTCCTGCATTTCACAGCATGGACAGAGAGTGGGAAACTAAGGAGTCTGAACTTCTTCAGGCTCTCCCTGTTTCTTGAAACCACTGGCAGAAATGCTGTTCCCGTTACTGTCTTGCACAAGCTCTGTATGTGGCAAACACACATGCTGGTATGTCCCAAAAGTAGCTTTGCTTCTCGAGCTCACACAATGTTTTAACTGGTATAGGATGTGCAAAAATTCATTTGCATAAACTTATGGAGTACAAAACTCACTGTTTTCAAACAGCACCAAAAACTTGGGCTTTATTTTCCGTATTTATTTACTGAGCTGTATATTGGCTGAGTTGCCTAATGAGAAATGTCCAATGTATTTTTAATTGTTAATAGTAATATATGCCCAGAGAGAAAAGCACTATTACAGTCCCCCAGCTCTTTCTGCATACACAGTTTTGCCTCCTTGAACTGGTTGAAAAGAAAACCTACACAGAAACCTACCATGGAAATGACCACATATTTCCACCTTTGGATCTGGAGCTGCAGTTTGAATGCTCTGATTTGGAAGTCTCCAGGTCTACAGACATTTTCTTTCGTTTTTCCCTCCACCCCAAGCTTCAAGTCTGCATTTACTGTTCGGTGCCAGAATTGACATGACAGAAGCTTTCCTCTGGCTCTTGTGGTCATATGTTCACACTTCATTTAATCCCTACCTAGCCTTATCTCCCCAAGGGAGGAGATGAATCTTCCCGAGTATAGGCAGGATGAACCAAGTACAAGGTCTATGTATGTAGACAGAGGTGTGGTTGGCTTTTTGGGCACAGATGCCCCTTGGTACGCAGATGGCCAGATGCATGAAAACCTGATCAATCTTAGCACACAAGGGGATTTACTGCTGGGTAACGCTTCTGCCTCCATAATCAAAAGGCATTTTGCATACAAGACAGCACCAAACAGAGCCCAAGTGATATCAATGAACTGCCTCTTGCTGCCTCCGGTGAGACTGGGACAGTCCTTCAGTGACCCTGAAGGGAAGATGATTGACTGAAATACTATATACCATTGACCGACCGATAACTGCAGGGGAGAGTCTATGACAGGTTTTATTAATGCTTAATTATGACAGATAGAAGAACACTTCCCTTGGCTAATTTGCTCCCCTGAACTTGCTCACACTCTATTTCAAGGTGAGCAAGACTTAGAAAGACAAAGCTAGTGTGTTGAGCATTGCAACTATCTCTGTTTGCCTGGAGAAGTTAGCAGAATCCTAGCTGGGGCTGGAGACTGGCTCTCTAAGGGATCCTGTCCTTACAAGAAGATAAGGCAGCTGGTGTGCTGCCAGAACACATTTATTATAGAGAATAAAGTTGAGAACAGCATCTCTGCCTGGCTGACTGCCCAACCACTCCAAAGCAGGCGGGTCGGACTGGCAGGCTTCGTCTGAATAGCAGCAGAACTTGAGTTGCTGTGCATGGCTGCTTTGCCCTCAGCAAGGTGCGGAGAAGGCAGCTACTTGGTGAGCCTACACTCTGATGCAAAGCAAGACAGAGCATCTTTCAGTGGTCAGGAGAAGCAAAATGTCTCCTGTCACATTCAAAACTGTGCATCCTTCTTGCCATTACCCACAGCATTCCCTGTGCAGCTGATACTTTTGTGACTGGACATTTACTTGCTGTTATAGACTGCTTCAGTCACTATGGCCATTATTATCTCTGAGAGCTGAAGTGAAAAAAAAAAGAAAAGGGGGGGTGGGGGTGGTGTGAAAAAAGCCATAGTCTTTTATCTCTTGGGCTGGGCTGTTTGCAGAGTGCTTTAGGGATTGACCTTCAAAACGCTCAGATTTTCTTCTTGTGCTCAGGGTGCCTAGAAGCTGCCTGGCACCAGTTTTGCCTTAGAGCAGAGCACAGAGTCATAGAATCATAGAATCATTTAGCGTGGAAAAGACCTTTAAGGTTATTGAGTCCAACTGTAAACCTAATGCTGCCAAGTCCACCACTAAGCCAGGTCCCTAAGCACAACAGCTACACGTCTTCTAAATATCTCCAGGGATGGTGACACCACCACCTCCCTGGGCAGCCTGTTCCGATGCTTTTACAACCCTCTCTGTGAAGAAATTTTTTCCTAATATCCAGCCTAAACCTCTCCCAGAACAACTTGAGGCCTTTTCCTCTCTTCCTATCACTTGTTACCTCAGAAAAGAGACTGACCCCCACCTCACTACAACCTCTTTTCAGGTAGTTGTAGGGAGTGAGAAGGTCTCCCCTGAGCCTCCTTTTCTCCAGGCCAAACAACCCCAGTTCCCTCAGGCACTCCTCATAAGACTTATAAATCCTCACGGAACAGTCAAGCCCAAAACCTGGCAGAAACCTCTAGGCAATGCTGTAATGAATTTTATAGCACCAACAGCGCAGATTTCTATGTATCGCGTATACACTCAATTTAAAAGAGAAAAGATAAACCAGAGACGTATCAGGGGAAAATCAATCAGTGGCACAAAGCCCGTGTATAGCCACACTGCGAGCAGCATCAGTTACGTCAATGAGCCCACCCCAGAACAAAGGCGGTCGCACACAGGGAGGCAAGCCCTTCTTCCAGGAACATCAGGCGGTGCAGGGTAACAAGTCCTAAGAAAACACCATGTTCACCCAAATCAGTTCCATGTGTAGGAAATGAAGCAGAGGGAAGATTATTCACCACAGCTTCTTTCCAAGGATTATGTAAGAGAAAAACAGTAATAATGATGTCTGAGGGAACATTTGTTCCCACGCTGCAAACAACAGCATCCAAATTCAGAAGGCCAGGTGTGGCCACACCATATGATGAATCAGACACGGAAGTATAGAGGGAGCCACTAGCCACGTTAAGGAATGCACTTCACCTTCCTTGAGAGCAATTGTAATGAATTTTTTTCTTAAAAAGAAAACATGCAAATGAAAACCAAACTGAAAGGTATCATAATTACTGCAGAATCTGAAGATACCACTGTACATCTTCCTAATCCCTCACCTAGAGCTTGATTGTCCTATGTAAGCAAAGCACCATGCAGATGTGAGCTGTTATGTGGGTGATTATAAACGGTCAGGTTCTGTTCTGATTACTACCTGCTCGCTACTGTGTCTGTCAAGAGGTTCAACCAAAGCCGAGACACCAGATGATTAGTTCTGGTATCTGGGGAAGCTGCCTATGTGCTATTGCTGACGTGGTTGTTTCAAGTGTGTCTGGCAAGAAGTAGACTGCTGGGAAGGGTGAGCAACAAAGCAAAAGGCTTAATAGTCCACATGGGCCAAGGGATATTTCAGGGCATACCAGTCTGGCCAACCAGGATCTCCAGGGAGAAGACAAACTACTTCTGTCCCAGTAGAAATCCTTGCTCGGGAGAAACCGACTTCTTATCTTTCTTTGGCCCTGTTTTTGAACATCCATCCAACATTCCTATGCAAAGCAAAGTAAGTATCTACCAGTTGCCCTCATGCAAGGCAAGACCCACCCTACTCCTGCTCTGCTGCAAGTGTCAGAGATCAACTTGACCCAAGGTCCAATCAAACCCAAGATAACTGCTGTGTGAACCACGTGGGAGAAGAAAGAACTGAGGATATCAAGCTGGCCTAGGGCAGGACATGCTCCCACTTGGACCTGCTCCTGCGATACCAAGGCACTTCGTCTTGGGGATAATGACCACCAGCTCATCATATTTCTGATGACGTATTGCCAAGGGAAAATCTTGTAAATGTTCTTTCACTGAATATATCCCATGCTTTCATCTTAAGACTGCAAAGCATTTTACAAACAGAAGTTCGATTTCAAATGCAATCAAGTTTTATTAACCCAGGTTCCAAAGCTCTTCTTCCTGTCAGTTGAGCAGTTTTTCATATGTTTGATCACATCAGCTATGCTTCACTAGTGAGTTTGCAAAGCCAGTAGAGAAAATGCATTCAATTCTGTTGCTGTCTTTGAAGAGTCTATGTCATCCATTACCGTGTTATGGGTAAAAAGCTTTCTCTAACACAACTCTCGTGTTATTTGAAGCCAGCGGTTTTGTTTTCATTCTGAATCATCAATATCATGAGACTTTTTTTTTGTTAGTTTGCAGTTAAGCCTATTCTAAACTAGAGGTAAAATGAAATATTTCTTCAAAGTACATTTTGCCCACGCACACACACACAAGGGATTGAAATAACGGCGCCGTCCAAAACCACCACCAAAAGCAGGGCGGAAAGCACCAGTCCATGTGCCTCTCCTGGGCTCAAGAGAGTCTTCGAGGCATGGCTGAAACAACAGGTTGGGATATATTCACAATTGGACAGACATTTGTCTGGATGCTGAACTAGGTCTCCTGTGAGAAGCAAAATGATTTAAAATGTCTTGAAGTTTCCTGAAGGAAGCAAATAACCTGAAATAAAACATTCAAAATCCGTTCTAAATGAGGGCAATGAAATGGGGCTTAGGGGCAAAGGAAGACAGGAGGGGTTTAGCAAAACAGAAGTAGAAAATGCAGTTTGAACAAAATGGCTTATTTGACCCAAAAGTAAGTGGCTTCCTTGTAGCTTTTTAAAATAAATTTAATCTAGGCCCATCTCTAAAGAAAATACTGTTTCAACATGAAAAATTTTAAACTTTCCACTTTAAAATATCCAAAGGCCTTTTCAGTTTTTCCAAGAGTTTTTTTTTGCTCCCTTTAAAATGGCTTAAAGACTTTCATGTCCATGTCTGACTGGTAGCAGTCCACTCCAAAAGGCTTTTTTGTAAAAAATTATCACAGTTTGATCTTCTTCCCCTGCCCTGCTCCAAAATGTCCTAATCACCATCTTGCAGCAGAAAGCTTTCCCACCACATCCTAACAGCAGGAATTATGTCGTATCCATTTCCCACACTCGCTGTCTGCCCACACGTCCGGGCAGGGGCTGCACGGTACCTAACAGCAGGACACCTTATTCTCTTTTCCCCCGAGGCGTTATAACCACTTCACAAGATTAACATTTTTTAGCGTGATTAGTGTGCTAAAAAAGGAGGCCAGTTGTTATCGTAGCATTCATAAGGGTACAAATAAATCCATCTATTAAGCAGATCCAACACAGCCGTTGGAAAACAACCCTTTTTGGGTATTTTCTTTCTTTTTCTCTGCCTGTTTACTCAAATACAACAAAACACGAATACTGAACCTTTGGCTTCCGTCTTACACTTTCAGTTATTGTTCTCCTACAGTTGCCTAATTAACACCTTCTATTTATGCACAAAAGCCCACAACGTCGCTGTTAATGATGGGCATTGTATTGCCAGGATAAAATAAGAATTGGGAAAAAATAATAAAGTTAAAAGACCAGCCCCGATTGCTTCAGACACCTCAATGCCACGCAAGTATGGTGGTTTATATCCAAGAGCACCAGATTTTGTCAACGCTCTTGAAAGGAACCAGACAGAAAATATTCTGCAAGCTGCAAGTTCACATAATGGCATTCACGCTTAGAGTTTGAAGTAGTGTTCAGAAATAAACGAAGATGACAGTCCACAGCGGACCAGCTAAGCTGTGTCCTGCACAAGCCAAGCCCTTCAGCCAGGGAGTGGCTGCCCAGGACGTAAACAAGTGCATGATTTTACAGACACAGTCACTAAAGGACAGTTTTGAGGGATGTCCCAAGCCCAGATACCATCTTTGGAGACAAACCTGGAAACAGCCTGTAAGGCTGACCTTGAAGCAAGAGCCCACATGTTTAATTGCACAGCAGTCGGCTCGGCACCCCACAACCATGTGTGCCCACAGTTTGGATGCTGTGGACATGCTCTGGAGGTATTTCTGCAGCTCATGGGACAAGAGGTGGGCAGGCCTGGCACTCACTGCTCTGAGGATCTTTCATGAAGAGCAGAAGTGAGACTTTGGGCAGTGCTGGGGACTCAGCCTTAAACCAACAAGTCAACACTTTCCCCCACCCCTCCCTCACCACGCTGTCCCCCAATGCATTTGCAAAGCCAGTTGCTCAGTTCTGTGTGAAACCCAGCAGCACAGCACACATCTGCTCTCCAGTTTCTCCTGATCTAATTCTCAAACCAGGAGGCACTACTCCCATTTTTCTTCTCTGCTATCAGCCAATAGTGTCTTATAACAATCCACCCCCAAGTCAGAAGAATAATGTTTCCTTGCATCACTGTAATTAAAATGTAAATTCTGTACGCTGGAGCTCCACCACGTACCTCACACAAGTAGCCCTCTCTGGTATTACATGGTGAAGTCCGCATAAACATGCCAGGATTTTTTGCAAAACACTGTCAGTCATGCTTGAAGCTGACAAATATTTCTTGACGCATTTCTATCTCCTGATAATACTACTGCGCGCATGACAGCCACGACCAGGTAGTTATTATTTTTGTGATGGTGTGAAGTTTACTGCTTACTGGGTGGAATAAAACAGCAGTTGCTTGGTTCATTTTCAGGATATACCATATTTAAATCTGAATTTTATACGATCCGCACCATTATGTCCTCCCAGGGCTGGCAACACCTGGAATCCAATGAAATGCCGAAGCAGCATTACATTGCCCAGGACTCCCAGCTGGCTGATGGTGTCAGCATCTCCTCAGAGGGTCTTTAAAATGAGAAGTTTTGCAGCAGCAAGTAGTCACAAGTAGCAACTCCCCTCCAAAGCCACAGTCTGGGATGCCAATTCTTCAGCTCATCTCTAAATGCTTCCTCAGGTTCTGTTGTTTTGTTTTAAACTGGAGTTCAAACTGAATATATTGTTTTGGATGAGGGGAGCTAAATTAAAGCAGAGGCAAATTTTAAAATAAATTGTATTTCACTTCAATGGCGAAGGAAAACTTGATTTTTGAAGTCCTAATTGCTACTTTGGTTTTGTTATTTTCCAGGCAAAACAATATGCAGAAATCCCCCTAAAGCTTAGGTGCTTCCATTGCCCTGAAATACCGGTGTGAGCTGAGGGAAGAAATCACAAATTCTAGGTATTCCTTGGCAGCGGTATAGCCAGGGACACCAGGCAGAACAATATGTGCCCAGGAATCACTCGGGGCACCATTTCAGAGTGAGTGAGACAAATGGTGACCGTTGGATTTCACCTTTCTGGTCCTCTCTCAGGTCACCAGCCAGGTGCTAGCAGCCAGAGGGAGCAGCAGATTTCCAAGGCTGAGCTCCAGTCTCTGTCTCCGGTAACCAGAGACGTCTGAACCTGTGATTCCCGTGTCCAGCTGAGTGCACGGCTGCTCACTTCTGGGAGGTGATCTGCTGCTGGCTGGTGTTGTTACACGTAGTTATGAGATTAGTGTAGCTGAACATGGGTGTTAGTGGTTCCAGGCGTTAGTAGTTTGGGATTATTTTCTACAAATAATTGTGGCTTGGAGTGCTATACGCTGTCGTCATTTGGGTTATGACTTCTGTTAGCACACAGTCTTTACTCAGCTCTGATAAACCACGTAAGAAAAACATCATCTCAGTAAAGCTGATCAGAAATTAGACCCTCTCATGTTCAAAGACAGCTGACATCTTGTTCCAGGCATGGATGAATAGGGCTGATGGTGGAATAAAAAGTTATTTGCCTTAAGCAAACTGTCTTTATAGGAAGAAATATAATTCACAGAGGAGAATACATAGCAGATTGCTCCAAGTAACCATAGACTTGAAGGCTGGCAAACACTTATCTGAACAGCTTATCCTCACACTGTTTCCATTACCCTCACTGGTTAGGCAAGAAATACCACAGGACAACATGTTCTCTGGGAAAACCTGAAGGTCCTAACCCATATGTCAGTAGCAATCACATAGAATCAGGGCTGGCTTGCATTTGTAAATGTCGAATGCTTTTTCCGAGGTGCTGGTTTGGTTGCTGTTTAACTTTTTGAGACAAATGAACAAACAAAATAAAGAAAAAGGAGGATAACTGACCTGCTCCAATAGTGAGGCAATCACAGCGAAAGCTGATAACTGATATTTAAGATGTTACATTTTGGCAAATTTACATGAATTTTAATTGTTGAAGAAACCATAAAGTACATTTTTTTTCCTGAAATTCGTTGCCACTTCTTAGTGCTATTTCTGTCCTGGCAGAAGGAGCAGCAGTGCAGGAATGCAGAGTTGCACCCACACCGTTATTGTTCGTTTTTGTGTTCTCGCAAGTGTAAGGTGGAATGTACCCCCAGATTTGAACCTCGGTAAAGAGGTTCACATTGCATCCCTCCCTTTTCTTTGCATATTGCATTTGGAAAAGCAAATGATGGATTATAAATTCAGACCAGGGTTACTGAGGATGCGTGAATTCATTTTACACCTCCTCCAAAGGCACGTTCATTCTCCGTTGACACTAACACCACAAGCACTGGACTGAAGTTCACCTTCAGAGGAGCAAACTGTGACGCATCTCTCCTGTACTGCTCGGGTGATAGCGTGGCCCAATGCCTTTAGGTGCAGTTTATCCTTGTGCTGCTTGTGAGTCTGAGTTTCATATCAAGCATTCACACCTCATTTTTTATTCATTAAAGTAGGTTGACAAGTTTAGGGGAAAAAAAGTTTAGAAACAGAAAGTATTCTTCTTAAAGGCTTTTTGAATTTGTGAAAAACACTGCTCGTGGGTTTCTTCCCCCACTTTGTATTCCTCTGCACCTACGCTTACCTGGAAAAGGTGGCTGAGACAGTGGGGGAAAAAAAATGAGTAAAGCGATTCAAAGTCTACTCTTCCAGTGATTTACAAATGGATATTTTTCATGTAAAGTCATTTTTAATCTCTTCTGGAACAAATCCATTTCCAAGAGTTTGGCTGGCAACAGCCAGCAAGCCAATTTGCACCTAAAATCTTTCACTTGCTCACTTTCATTCCACTTTGAGAAATTCAAGGTTGCCTGAGGTATGAGCCTGTTTTCGGGGTTGCTTGTTGAAACAGAATATAAAGTGTAGAAGACCCAGGATTGAGGCTTACGTTTTCCCCTTAATAACTGTATTGTGTTGTCATTCAGCTTCACAGCAGGGATGCAAAACTCTCCTTTGCATTACTGGCACGTCAGCAACTCACTTACCACATGCTGATTTCTGATGGAAAAATAGTCTCCAAAACCCAAAGTATACCTTTCCTTTGATGTGGACAACATTTCCAGACCCTTGTTTCAGTGACAGAGTAAGTCATTTGTGCAATGAACTCTGACACGAGCATTAATACCTTGGTCCTTGTTTTGTATATGCCTGTTCTCTCGCTTTGCCACCAAAGTTGATGACAGTATCCAAGTATCTTGATGCGTTAGAGCATCTTAACCACGTAGGACTGCTTCTTCAGACCTCCTCCCCTCCAAGTTGTTTCTTTCAAAACATCTATCCACGTGCTACCAGATAAGCCCAGCCAGGTTTTGCTCTGACTGTGAAGCAGCTTGGATTGGGGACAGCTGGAAGATGGGGAGTCACAGGGTGAAGTGGCTTAGAGTGTATTCACCCATCACAGGATTAAAGCCATGTCTGTAAATCACAGTCACTTTTAATAAGCTCTTGAAAAATTAAATACCAGGCATTCAGTCTCCTGGAGGGAGACCCTCTGCCAAGGTACAAGGAAGCAGGATGACTCTCCTGACCTTACTGTGCTGGGCAAAAGGAAACTGTACAGCTTTTCACCGTCAGCAACCAGACCAAGATTCGCATGAGCTGGAGAATGGCTCCACTGTTTCTTCTCTCATTTAATCTCCAGAGAGTTGTTGTTACAAAATATTTTGCTTTTGATGTACCACGCATAGATTTAATGCAGACAGGCTGCTGACCACAAAGGTTGTACACATAAGAGTTTGCCTGTTAACTGCTCGCCCTGCGTTTGTTCACATTCAAAAGATGTGTCAGCTCCAGAGCTGAACTTGGGGTGAGTGGTTCAAACATCTCAATCTTCAGCTGAACTCAGTGCACTGCTCAGTTTACACCTTCCGTATCAAAAGCATATGTAATTATGGAGATAAAGGTATCAGGAGCCCTGATGCACTCAGAAGGCTGGTGAACTCTAGCCTATACCTGGAGATGGGTCTTCTTTGCTTAGATCTGCCTGGAAATTATGTATTTGATTTTTTTTTTAAAAATTAACATTACTAAAGCGGTGACTGCATGGAGTTACTTTTGCAAACAAAACACATTCATGATCACATGTATCATTCATGTATCTTTCCTGAAGAACTACTTCTATTGCTTTTCTGCTGCTCAGTCCTACAGTTTGGAAAATTAAAGATGTACTGTTCAAAAAAGTAAATAACTCAGCCACGCACCAGGTAACACCATTCCTCTACTAAAATCAGCAGTAGCTGAGGAATTCTTTTGAAAGGGAAACAAAATACTTAGAAATGTTTTCCATGAAACCTGCTGTGCAGCCACAGACCCGACCTTTGAGTTGTTGCAGATTTCAAACCACTTTGGGGTCCAAACTATTGTCTCAAATTCTGAGACAAATGTGTGGAAAGACATAATACAGGCCATGTGTCCTTCAACTACAACATAGTCTTCCCTCCTACAAAAGGCACCTGACTGTAGGGGAAGCGGTCTCAGCCCCGCTGAACCCACAGGCATGGGCATAACTTTGGTGTGACTGTTGAGAGGGGTTGGGGCAAGGTTGCTTCACCCCTCCACTTTCCTGGTGTTAAAGTGAAGAAGCCTGAGGTCCTTCTGTAAGCACTGCACTGAATCTGTGATGTCAACATTAAGGGCAAAAGAACGTAACCTTGCTGGACTTTGTGTATACTTCAAGATATGAAATAAATATTTTGCTAACCTGAGGCTGAAGTAATTTTCCTTATATCAATATATTTCTTTTGGAAGGGAAGTAGTTTGTAAACATTCTGCTGCAGGGGAGGAGAACGATATGCAGGTCCACAGCTGCTCTGGTACCTCTGCAGCACTTGGCAGCCTTTGGTAGACAAACAGTCTTTCTTGGGGTTTGGCCCAGTCTCCTGTTAGCAATAACGAATTCCTCTCAAGGGTTAAATGACCCAACAGCCTGGTGTAATTTAGGGCTTCCTTGGCTGAATATTTGTTTCCCATGTAGGGATAGTCAGCAATATTTTTGTTGTAGTTGTCATGTCACGAAATGTGTGGGGTATCAGAAACATTCCGCGCAATAAAAGCACCCTAGAGTCATCTGTGTGACTTGGAGAGAGCTACCCAAGCCCCTCATCAGGAAAGACACGCAAGGTCTCTGAACCCAGCACCTGGCCCAGAGTCAAGCCCAGTCCTGTTCTAATGCAGCCTGAGGAACACATACCTTCAGGCACTGGACTGCAACATACGCCAAACGCAGAGACTGTGACAGCAGCCTGGGAGAAGACACACAACAAACCTTATGGCCGAAAGCAACGACGAAGCTGCGCGGGCATCAGTCAGCACAAATTCAGCACGCTTCAGCTGTTTAAACAACCACAGCCACGCTATCCCACGGTGCTGAGCACAGCCAGCACCCGACTCGCAGCCCTACCCAACTCAGCAGCAAACCCACCGCCCACGGGCGTTAAGGAGGGGGTGGTATTGCGTTAGTTTTGGGGTATTTTAATGACGTATGAAATCAGATTTTTTCTCATCTAAAGGCTAGGAATCACACAGAACACCCAAAGCAGCAAAATATCAAATTTTACCTTTCATTTAGTGGAAAAGAGCAGAGCCCCCAGGAAAGTCCTCTCAGCAAAATCTCAGCAGCCGCTGCTGGCAGACACGCTGCGGCTCTGGCCTGGGGGCACTGACCTCAGCCAGCTACAAACCCATTGGGTCAGGTGCTGGTCAGCTGTGACTGGAGCTGCTGCAGAGCTTTTCCCACCAGGCTTTCTGACGGACGTTAAAAGAGAAAGAAGGTTAATTCAGCAAGAGCAGAACACCGCAGATGAAAAGCTCATCCCGTACAAGAGATGCACAAGAGAACACAAGCACGTGCCTGTGTTGCTGGCTCCACGCACCTCTGAGCTTGCCATGCTGCTGAAGGCCTGCTTTAGCTTGTGGGGCTGACGTTGTGATATAAGCTTCTCAGGTGATTTGGCTGTTAGGTTACTCTCTGTGCCTCAGTTTCCCCTCCTGTGAAAAAGAGGTAACTTTTCTCCCGCAAGGGCTCAGCTGCTACAACACAGTCAACCCAGAAATGCTCAGGTGAAATGCCTGTTGTGCCTGTCCTGCCACCTGGACCCAGCTGGGCTCCTTCCCTGCTGGAAACGATGGGAGCCTGATGAAGCCAGGCAGCTGCTGCTCCCGTAACGCCCCTCTGAAAAGCCTGAGGTCCCGCCTGACCAGGGACAGGCAAGCGTTGCTCAGGTTAGTGGCCCCGTTCCCAACACGCTCCTCGCACGGAGGACTGGGACAGCTGTGAATTGGCCGCTGAACCACCCCACTGGGCATGGACGCTGTGTAAAGGCCAAGGGCTTGCTGGGCTGCCTGTGGTGCTCCCCATATTTATAAAAGCCCTGTGTTCTCCGCAGCCCTTTCAGAAGCTTGTTTGGCGGTATAGAAGGGTGCTCAGGGCAAAATGGAAGTATGGAGTGGGCCTGGCAGAAGAAAAGCAAAGTGCCAGCACGGAGGGATCATGAGTGATGTGGGGATTTCAGCAGAGAGCAATTCAGCCTGCCCTTAATACACGCATCCTTCAAGAGACAGAAGGGATTGGCAATCTAAACCAGCCCCACGATGACGTCTCTGTGATGGCAGCAGACCTGCCCTGATCAGGCTGCCCAGCATCCCTCCATCCATCCGTCTCTCCATGTCTGTCCCCAAGCTCTGAAGCCCAAACTCCAGCCCCATCCAAATGTGTTTTAACACGGTGCTGCAGTGATCTGCTGAAATGCTGAATTACAGCTGCATAAAGCCTGGGGACTGCTGAGCCAGGCCCTGCAAACTCACATTTTTCTCTTTTAATATGTGAAAGAAAATGGCTTAGGCAATGCCTTCTCTAAATGGACTAGATATATTAACGCCTTCGGTATATGGTGAACAAAAGTGGCTAAAATTGAATGTCTGGCCATTTTTTTCATTACAAACTGCACAGTTAGAACTTTATTTCTTAGCTGCAAATAGCTGCAGGCTTGAACTTGGCAACATGATCTCCAACAAAAAGTGCATTTTGATTTTCTGAACCCTTTTTTGTGTGCCCATTTTTGTATTATACATACATCAAGAAACAGCGGTCTGCTGTTTGAGATGCTTTTGCCATCCTTATGTAATGGAGAAGAGCCAACAGCCTGTATTTAAAGGTGAACTGTCTTAGTGCAGGCGTGTGACTAACCCCTTGATGATCTTAACATCGCTTTAGGAGTGTGAAAATAGAGCTATGGGCTAAACCTATACTGTCAAAGGAAAAGAGCAATGAGTTCTGCCTCAGTGCCATATATACACGCAGTTGCTAGATATGACATATTTTCCTCTCTGATTTTACAGCCCTGTCTTTGTTAAACTGACAAGCTGTTGTGTGGAAATAAATACACCCAGCGCAGCCGTCTGTCTGTCCAGGGCACTGAACTTCCCAGTGGGTTTCTCAGCTGTGCTGGTACCTGCAAAAATCTGACAGGCAAAATTGCGGGTGAGAGGTAAGTGGGGGAAAAAAAAAAAAAGGGTTTATGGCAGAAAACACTAAGGCAAATCACGTTACTGACTTCGTTGTTACTCTTATTCTAGAGTATCTCTGTCCTCTAGTGGAAAATCTCTCCCTCAAAAGTGGATTTCAGCCTGACCGCAAATAGCTCCTCACTTTTCTGTATCACATATGTATTTCTACCCCCCCCCCCCCCATTTCCTAGCAGAGGGGATTCTTTGATGCTTTTTCCCCTACCAAGTCTATTTTCCAGTTGCCATGGCCATGAACTGGCAGAGAAGCAGGGTTCTCCGGAACCAGAGAAAAACGCAGTCGGAGATAGCTTAGCACAGTGTTTCAAAGGAATAAATCAATTGTTCTGACTAATAGATCACACAGGCTTTGACGTAAAGTTCAGATCTCTGATTTCAAGCCTGGCTGAAAATATTTGGTAAAAGGACAGTTTTTCCTCCAGGATTACCTCAGTTTGTCTAGGCTGCAGAGAAATCTGCAGTCAATTTAAGAAGTTCAACATGCTCAAAACTGAAACACAAAGCAAAGCATCACAGAAGATAGGGATTTTAGCAAATCTTTGCTTTTCTCCTGATAATTTCTTTGATGTTCTTCCAGGAGGTGTGGTAGACCATTCTGCCCAAATGTACATTTGCCAGGAACTTAAATCACCTTCATGAGCTTTGTCTGATATCTGGAGGCTGTTCCCTGGCAGCAGATTCAGGGCTGGGGTGGGTTTTCTCAGGGAAGTTCATTTCGATGTTAAACACCTGAAATGAACCTGGGGACTCTCTTGAGAACTGTGACCAAAAGCTGCCAAATGAAGAGACAAAACAGAGGGACCAAGGAGGTGCCTCCTTAGCCCTCAAGGAGTGTTATAGCACAGCCTTGAGGGACATGGGAAATTGTCAGTCAGGAATGGACACAAGGATATTTTACATCCAATTCCTTGTTTCTGATGGTGGCCAAATGCAGGATGATGAAAGACGTTTTCCTAAGGCAGAGCGAGCACATCCTTGTTTAACTTGCCTCCCAGTTGTTAAAAGCTTGGGGCAATCCAACAGCCCTTGCTATTTCGTATCTTTCCCTTAAATATGATAAAGCTGTACTGAAGGCAAATGGAACTTTTCATTCTGATATTGCCTTCATTGGAAAATGTTGATTTACTTCAGTTGAACCAATGCACAAGCTCACATCAAATTCCTTGATTAGAAAAAAAAGCCCACAACAGTCAATGAGATTGACCCGACTTTCTTGAAATTTTTACAGTGGGGATGATGAAACACTGGCATGGGTTGTCCAGAGAGGTGGTAGAAGCCTCATCCCTGGAAACATTCCAGGTCAGGTTGGACAGGGCTCTGGGCAACCTTCTCTAGTTGAAGATGAAGCTGCTCACTACAGGGTGGTTGGACTGGATGACTTTTGAACTTCCAACTTTGACTTTCCAACCCAAAGCATTCTATGAAATGAAGCACTCTGACTTGCTGTTCTGAAACTATTTCACCTTGAAGTTTACCTACCTTTAATTTTAAGAGATAAAAGGATCTCTGTGTCCTATTGCATTTTTGGTCTTAATGCTGTCCTGCAGCAAGGAGTTCCATAGTTGAATTGCACATGTAAAGAAAGAATTCTCCTCCTTCCCCCCCAACTAAGACCCTGTCTTGAACTTCAAAGCTGTCTTCCTCAGTATATTTAAATAAACTACAAGCTTGCAAGGGAATACATGCACTCATCATTTAACTCAGGGTATATATTATATATATTTTATAATGTTACCTGCTCTACTTGGGTGCATTTTCTGCTCATTTCCTTCTACTGTGCCAGTGCCTATGACGCACCGTGGTCTGGTTACTACTTAGGGAGCAGTGGGCATCTTGCACAGCTATTTGTGCAAAGCTGAATTTGGATGTTAGCAATTTGTTATTGTTACCTCCTGCTGCATGATAGGGACGTTTCCTGCAGAATGACAGCTGAGTAATCTCTCACTGCTTGTAGCTCAGATTAAAAAACCCTGAACATCTCCTGTCTCTAAAGACTGCCAGGCAAGCAAGCGCAAGGAGACACAATCAGCTTGGGCTCTGGAGATAAACTAAAGAATTACCTGATTGTTGTTAATAGATTATTAACACAAATCTCATTTTATCATTGCAGGTAGAATTTTGTATGAAAATGTTTGATGAGCAGTGACAAAGGTCTCACTCCCTGCAATAGCCTTGAGAGAGCAGAGCAATAAAAGCACACAAACTCCTGGAACATGAAAGGGTAAAAAGATAACTGTGGGAAGCACATGAAAAGAACAGAATTGGTCCTACGCATGAACAGACATTTGTTTCCAGAAGCCCAAAGCTGCGCATCCATTCTAGGAAGCCAGAGGTAACATAATATTCCTGAGACACTCTTGTGCATTAAAGGAAATATATATATACATACACACCCATATATACGTGTATACACATACTTTTTTAGTTAAAAGAATGTTTTCCCATCTTCAGCCGTTTAGGGAGAAATCATCCCTGTGACTCAGATGGAAGCGTTGCCTGCTTTATAATCACCACAGCTTTTGGGTTTCCCACAAAAGCAGCAGCAGCCAGAGCTGAGCCTCAGCATAGGCTGACCCAGGCCAGTCCCTTCTTCACTTCCCCGCCTCACCATGGCTTTCGCGCAGAAGAATGCAACTGGTTTAGTTTCTTTTTTTTGAGTGCAAATAGGTAAAATATTTAAGCTTTGAAATAACTAATTACCCTCCCTTTGAGCTACCCCAAGGACAGGTTCAAAGAAGATGTCAGCGGATTGCTGATAACGCCATATATTTTCAGGTGACAAGGAGGAAAGCAGGGAGGCTTTGAAGAAGGTGCCTGTGGCAGGCTGAGCAAGAGCCTGCAGAAAGTGTCACGTCCCTGCCACCTTGTGACAAGGCGCTACAACTGCAAAACCCCAAAGCCTGCAAGCGCTGGAGCTTTTGGATAGACCCGGTTCACCTCCAGGATCTCCAGAGGAAAACACAAGGGCAGGTGTCCACCTCCAAGGGTTCATGCAAAGCCCAAGGCAGGGATGAAGTCACTGCCATGACGTTTGGGGACCCTCTCTGCAGGTGACAGTGGCTTGTCCTCTCCCTGTCATAGGGAGACCTCCAATGTCTTTCTCAAGCCCCATTTTGCCAACATCCAGGTGTATTTGGAGCTGGCAGGGATCTCTGGGCTGCCTGGACGAGAGAAGAAATACTCCCACCACAGGGAATGGGACTTGAGGAGTTCCCACACCAAGGCAGCGAGAGCAGTGGTCCTTACCAGAGCATGGATATAATTTTTTAGTGCTTGGCTCTGCTTTTCCTCCTAGACAGAGCTCTGCAGAGTGCTTCAACTTGGCTGTTTAAGAGGGGGGAAAAATAGGTTAGCCAAGTTTTTTATCCAGACTTATCTGATGTTTTTGCCTGCCTTGCCTCTTCCTGAGTCCCTTGTCCTAAGAAAACAGCTGCCTTTGGCCTTCTAAGGGGAGCTTTTATGTAATGCTTGAAAAAACAACAAGAAAGTGAGGGTCTTATTTTTAAAGCCTCAGCCAAGGAGACACGTTATCACAACTTCTCCATCCCCACTGCATGCAGAGCTGTGGCACCGAGCCAGCCCTGCTCCTCCTCTATTTTGTTCCCAAATCTGACGGGAGAACTGAAGGTTACTTTGGTTTTCCATTGTTCTGGTTTTCCTGCAAAAGCCTGCGATGGAAAGGGCCTTCCCGCCTCGCACGGTCTGTGACAGGTTACACAAGCTGTGGCAGCCTTTGCTCCGGCTGGGGAGGCATTTCTTCTTCCACGGGTGGCAGGAGTTTTCCAAAGGTAATTGCATGCTGCAAAATTCCAGTGCAGAGGAAGAGACATCAAAAGCATGCTGGCTAAGGCTAAGTATGCATACAAAAATTATGATGACCATAGCCAACTGTCTGTTGTCACAATTTAGGTAAAGCGGCGCCCACTACCTTGGCGAGGTCACTGGTGGCTCCACAGGACATCAACAAGGCCACCAGGAATACAGCCAAAGAAGGGGACTGGCAAATTTTAGCAACAAATGATGAAATGCAGTTAAAAGAATATGCTCTGCTCAACACCATGGTGCTCATGTTTCCATAGATATTGTAACAGGTTGGTGTCACCATCAAAGAGAAGACAAAATGTGTGGTTATATAGTCCTAAAAGTAAGCAGCTGAGTAAAGGAAGAAAGAGAAAAGCCGAGGTTCACCGTTGTTGCTAATGGAAGAACAGGGGGTAGCAGGTCAGGCTATCAGAGTTCAAAACAACAAAAGGTGACAGTTATTCATGACACGGCTTGGAGGCGTATGGAAGGCATTGCTGAAGGATGGTGGGGTCACAGACAGCTTGCATAGGCTCAAGGGAAGGCTCAAAAGCATGTGGAGATAAATCCTCTAAGTGTTACTAAATACATAAATTCTCCATCCCCATCCAGAAATTCTTGAATGAAAAACAATTATACAAAGAGGAAGCACCATCGTATATGCTTGCCCTTTTCTTTCTGTCTTTCGGACATGATTTTAGATACCTTTTGAAGTTCTAGAAAATAGTATTTTTAAGTAATATTAACTAGTATTAAAAGTAGTATTTTTATACTATTGCAGAAATAAGACTTTCCAACAATGGGGCCGTGTCGTTCTTCATGGAGCAGCGCCACAGAGACCTCTAACAGAAATCTGACAGGATACGTCACTCCACAGTGAGTGCAAACTTCCATCTCAGCTGGCAATTCAACTCCTCTACAGTAATCTATATAGGACAAGCCAACCTCAGGCATCACGAATGGCAAGATAATAAGAGACACATTGAGGACATGCCTTAAGAATATCACCAATACAACTTCCACATCAAGTAATAGCATGGATGCAGCCTTAAAAAGCACTACACAAAACAGCTGATGAGTTCTCCAAATCTTACACAATGGTATTCAAAAGCTTACATTTAAGAATTGGTCGCAAATAAAACAGCTAGCAGGCATGGCCAAACACCAGATATTTGAGACTGAGGAAGGACAAGGGAGAAGAGAAGATGACTGGTCTCTGCACTTTTCAGTGGGGCAGGTTCATGAAGAACTATATTCCTCCAGCCCACTGCACGTTTCCTACATGACCTGTGTTCAAGGACATACTAGAAGTCACCAGGTTCTGGGTGGATTTTTTGGATACATGGTCCAGACAGTTCTAGAGTAAAAGCACGTTAGATGTTTTATTGAGCTGTACTGCTTCTGCCACTTGAATCATGGTCCCCTTGAATAACTGCATTTTGTCAGGTAGTCAGTGGAGTTTGGATCAAATCTTAGTAGCAAACACTAACTTGCAACAGTTTACTGACCCATTGCAAATTGTTTTCCACCTGCACACCTCAGTCACCAAGACTTTCAGTGCAAGAATCTACAGGAAATGAGAACCTGAGGAAACATGTTTGCAGCTGTCTCATCTAGCTGGGCCAGCACTGCCAGGCTGGGAAGCAGGATTTTGTCAGGGTGGGAGCATTGCACTTCTGGAGGAACAAAACTATGATTATTTATCCTTTTCAACCCGCATCTTTTAGCGGATAGATTTCTTTTGTAGAGAAGGAAGTTCTTACATCCGCATAAAAAGATTGTATCTTTTCAGAGGTCATCTTGAGACAGCCTAAACAACTAGTCAGAGGTGGAAGTAGAGATGGGCAGGTTTGGTGGGAAAAGTGCACACAGAAGCTCTTTTTCAGCATAACAGGAATTAAGGGATATCAGGCAATGAAAATAGCATGCTTGAGGTGCAGACCTAATGAATATACCTGCTGATTTTTTTTTTTTAGCTATGCAGCCGCTCTTTTAGCAGCTGGGTTGATGAAGCAGCTTTGTATGTGGAAGTGATTGCATTCATACACCCTTGCTTATGAATTTATTGCTTATGCACAAGAACAGTTAGATTTGCTGTAATAGAATCAAGATACCAGACACAATTTATTTTTAATATACATTTTGTCTTATGTATTACAAAAATCTAGTTGGATAAAGCAGTGCAGGCAACAGGGCAGGAGGAAGAACCATTCCTTCTAAAGTCTGTCCAGTGTTCATTTGCTTTTGTAGATTTGTACCACCCGACATCTTTGCAGTAGCTGTCTGATGTATCAAAGTGGCCACACCATTAGCTCTAAGGACATTTTTAGATTGTCCACTCATATTCAGCAAACATGGCAGCACCAAGGTTTAAATGGTGAGTTCTTAACAGGTGCCCAATGAACTCCTGAGGAACTTTCCACTGAAACAGTTAAATAATTCCATGCTAGGAGTACCTTTGAAAGCCTCCTTTAATTTTAACCGGAAGAAACAGATCTGCTTGGAGAGATGATGTTTGAAAGCCTATCAGAATCTATTTGAATATTTTGTTATCCCAGCACGAAGTAGGAGCTTGGAAACAGCAGAGAGGTTGATACTTCTAAGCCTTCCCTGTGCACTGTAGCTATGCCAAGAGAGGTATCTGAGGAGAAATACGTATGCCCTGAAGATGTAGTTCAAGAGCTTTTAGATGGATAATTGATTAAAATAGTCCTTGCATGGAGGGTAAAAGCAGGTCACAGTCGCTTCTTCCGAACTGAGCCTCAAGTAACCATTCATTAGCGTACTTGGTAGGATCAAATAACAAAAGTCTTGATGCAGTGTTTGATATCCACAGGAAAAGCAGCAGTAAAAGAGAAGAAAGGAATGGGGTTGTGAAGAAGGGCACGGCACAGAGAGGCTGCAGAGTCTTTGCTATTTCATATGAGAAGTCCTACAAGTCACAGCAGATGCTTGGGGTCTGTGCACATCAGTTTGAAATCACTGGATCAGCATAATTGAAGATGCTTAGTTCTGCCAGTGAAGGTTAATAGACGTTCTTTAAATAATAGGCTCGCAAAGGTACGAGTTGTCTCTGTCACCTTGCTGAGCCAGCAAGAGGCCAATGAACATAGACAATACTGTCTCAGTCTGGGCTAACTGGCCTTGCCTTTACACCTTCTCCGTGTGGTAAAGTGGCAGTGACAATACCCTGTGCTACTCAAAAAAGTCCATAGCGTCTTCAGCCAGGGTTCAAGCCTTAAATGTCCCTTGTTCTGGAATTCAAAAGCACATTGCAGGACAGTTTATATGTTGTGTAAGTGGGCTTTAGACACAGAGCAGTCCTGGGTCCTGTTATTCTCAGCTTTGGTGTGGGTGGATTCACACCCCATTGACTTCTACTTTGAGTATGAGTCTTCAAAACCCTGTCAACAGCAGAGACATTTTCTGAAACCTTCCTGCCTTTGTTAGCACCAGCGCAGAGTCATGCAATCCTGCAAGCTGGAGGTGATCAGCCACCAGCAACGGATTTAACGCCATGGCAATTACACCTCATAGATTAGATTAGGGCCTGATGACATGGTGTTAAGAATGCCTGTGGCAACCAGCAACCTGTCTGTCTTAAGGCTGCTTGCAAGCAAGAAGAGATATTGCCTGTCCCACAACATTATGTGCTCTTACATTGTACAGAACGATTAGCCATGGAATCTTTAAGAAAGGGGAAGGATCCTTGAAGACTCCTACTGTGAGTAAAAGCTATCCAAGGGAGAAGAAAATTGTATTCAATGCCTCTGAAAATCCCACAGGAGCAAACTGCAGAAATATTTCTTTGGGCATGAGAGTTTAAGAAAGAAAAAATAACATAGTGTAGAACTAGAAATAAATTCTAGATATAATGTGCGGTGATGGACAGGATCCTTAGGCTGCCACCTTGTGTAAAAGTTTGTGTGGTCTCTGTGTGAACATGGGCATTGCACAGCTCAGCTAACAGGTCTGTGGGCACAGGACAGCCGCAGGGGAATGAAAGAGTTGCAGGAGAGAGGAAGGATAATGGAAGGCTAAATTTTTTGTTCTCTAGTAGCAGGTGTTTCATGGAGGAATGGTTTTGCTCTTATTTAGTCTTGGTTGAAGGTGTTGTACCATGCAAAGTGCAGTTCAGAGTATGTGAGAAATCAAACGGACCTCAGAGCTGTGCAGCTCCTGCCCAGACGCCGTGTGTTCAGCGTACGTGCGTACATATGGCTGGTGTCTATGTAGTTCTTTGGCAGCTCATACAGGACCTGCAGGGAAAAAAACCTCTCTTAAAAAGCACAAAAAGACACAAGTATTTTCATAATAAGAACATACGCTTCTCCTCACCGCTCCTCTTTGACTACATGAGGCTTTTTCCAGCAGATGGCAACAGCAGACCAGGTTGTAGTGTGAAAGGCTTGTCTGCAGGCTGCGAAAAAGCTCAGTGCTGCTCTGTGTGCACCTTCCTCAAGCTGCTTCCACTTCCCGCAACATCCCCGCTTAGTACCCCAGGCACAGGCAATGACAAGCGCAGAACTAGTCAGCGCTGTGGATAACTGAGTACAGAGGCTGGAGCTCTCCATACCCTTTGCCTTTTAAACAGCCTGAAAATATGGCCCTCCCTGAACACACATAATTTATCTCCTGTATATCCTTTTGCAAAATAACTGTGCAAGAGGCAGTTAGGTTGGGAACACAGACGAACGTGAAGCACAAAAATTACCAAGTGTCTGACCAGTGTTTTATTAGAAGTTATCTCTTCCCTGCCGTGTGCAGAAGCTGGGTTCACGGACCAAACTTTTAACCACATTCTTGTCATTGCTTCTAAGCCATTTTAAACATCTGCTCTTAGGAAGTGCTTGTTATTGCCTCGGAAAGGTGATTAGTCTGCTTGAAATCGTAGACTCAGCTCTTGGCCTCTGGAGGAAAGAGGTTTGCCATGGACCCCAGGTGCTGCAGATGCCGGTATCCGTGGAAGGATCAGGGAGACTCCGTAGCTGAGCTCTACCTCGCTCTGCCCAAGCCCTGGGGAAGACGTGGGAGTTATATTTGGTAATCATCACCCCTGCACCATTGTTTTTCCACCAAAATTATGAGAGCACTATTGTTTTTAATAAATAGCAACGGTGTTTTGTCATTTGCAAAGTATAATATGAAGGAACCTTGAAGACAGATAACACAAGATAAATTTACAGCTGAAGGCTCCAGTCTTTTTCGCCAAAACTCTATCAACGTGTAGCTTTTCCCTTGTGCTGAAGTGAAGGCCAGATTCAGGCCGTGAAAATGACTGTTCAGGTGTGATACGAAGCTTGGGGAACACTGGAGAGGCTGTGAATGTCAACTGATATTCCTTGGAAGTAAAAAAGTGGAAAGAATTAATTCATAATGAATCCCCTGCAGAACTTATACAAGGGGTGGGCAGGGGAGAAATGCCTGAGAGCCAAAGCCACTCTTCAGTGGGTCTAAGCCAGTGATTTTGCAGTGTGTACTAAATTGTACACAATTTAGTTTCCACTGAAATCAGGAGTGGTGGCCATCCTAGGGAGGGCAGGCATCACATCAGCTGTGGCTCAGGAGAAGACTTGTCTGTAAGAAATTTCAAACCCTTGCAGGTTATTGTCCCCAGCCCTATCACAGTTCTCAGGGAAGGGTGATATTGGTTGTCGTTATTACCACATTTGCTAAATGGAATAGCTGCTGCAATGCTCTGTCCTCTTCACTTGACTGATGCTCTCAGCTGTGTTGCAGGTGAATGCCACAGTTTGGCTGTGTTTCATTTCTCCGTGTATTTTCTGTGCAGGGGACTGCAGTGATGTTTTAACTCTTTTCTGCTCTCACATACTTCTTCAAGAATACACCTTCAAGAAAAAACAATGTGTTGAAGAGCAAACTGCCTTCTAACTGCCTTAAGATCTTTTATCACTCATGGTAACTCATGACACACTCACTAGCTGCATGTGTTATCTTTATGTTAACATTATTTACAAATGATGGGAATAAATCCAAATCCAATGGAGAAAGTTTCCCTTTGCTCACATTTCAATACAGGGGCAGAATTATCGCCTTGGAAAGAACTTTCCTCTACCATTGGTAGATGCAAAACAAAAAATGCAACATATGAATGCCTGCCACACCACAGCACACAAAGCTACTGCTTTTAATTAGTTAGGCTGAGGGCTTTTCAGTTGTTCTTTTGCTCTTGTAATGAGGAGGACTGCGAGGTGTCTTTGAACTAGCTACAGACTTGAAAGATTTAGTAAACAAGGATTCTTTATACCATTTCTGGTAAGAGCTTGTCCTGACAGATGCCTTCCTCCTCTTGAGGTTTAGGCCACAGTTTGATCTTTTTTTTTTCCTTTAACCTCTGAAACATTTCATAACACGATGGGCAAAGGCTCAGCAGTAATTAGACTGATTGAGCATTGGAAGCATAGACAGAAGAAATGGTTGGAAATCGTTGCCGTTTTCAAAGCTGACACTGCCAGGTCCTTAAGTCTCCATCGCTACAGCCCACATTTTTGAGAGGCTCTGTCTAGCAGACCTGGTGCATACAGACCTTGGGACCCACTGGAGCTCGGAGGCTGCTTGCTGAGACATCTACACAAGCTGTGCTGCCTGCCACAACCCCCTAGGACAAATCGGCTCCTCCCTACTGCTGCTCCAGTGTTGTGCCCACAGAAGTAGAAAGGGAAGGAGAGCAGTACAGGTTAGCACAATGGCCATGTACAAACTGCCAGGTGTCACTTGTGTACTGAAGAGGAAATCTTAGTTTTCGAAAGTTTCCATCATGACGTACAAAACGCTGAATATTTCCAAATCTGGAAGTGATAGCCTGGCATGGTGCCCTGGGTCATGTCTTACGTAAAGAGTTATTTGTCTTCTGTACAGTGCTCTTTATCTTACTTTTACAGGTAATCACCAAAGGTACCTTAAATCGTAACAGCCAGGCCTCTGTAAGACCATGCTTGCACTTGCTTAGCTCAAGGACCACTTCCTGTTCCTCAGGGTTCAGAAACTACTGAAACCCTCGTGTTTTCCTCATAGATACCTACTTGGATTACTGTAGCCAACTGGATTACCTGTCACATTTTCTAATGCACATGGCACAGCAGCCAGAGACCTCCAAGAGGTATTTTGTCAGTTTGAGAGATGACTATATGTCTGAGAAAAAAGTTGAGTGATAGTTTGCCTCAAAAAAAAGTTGAGCGATGTTGTGCTTCTGAAGGTGCAAGAACTTTAGCCCTGAAGGCCTTTTGATTATCTTGAGCACACACTCATTAACCTCTGCACAGTTTTCCTTACGAGCTGGAGAAGACCATTTCCATGTGTCAGGGTTGGTTCAGTCTCCATTCATGCTGTGAGAAGGTGTTCATCTGGTCTTGGGTTGATACCATTGTCTTGGTCAACAGAGTCTCATGCTCTTCCACCCACCAGCACCAGCAGTCTTAGATCTCTTCCAGGCTGGTATGGCATCAGACTGAGCCATTTAGACTGTGTTAGCATTGCCATTGAATCCTGGGCTTGAATGCCAAAATTTGACAGAGTGGTTCTACCCAAATTTTCTGTTAATAGCTATACATTCAGCTTGGCTGCTTTTGCCGAGGAGGAAGGCTGCAGATGCGTGTCCATCCATGGAGACCCAAGGGAGGGACTCTGGGGGAGCCCTTTATGCTGAGCTGAGGGGACCAAAGGGTCTGATCTGGAATTGAAGGGCTGCTGTGCCCAGAAGACCATTCAGGGCCAGGATTCAAGTCAGTTGTGCAGTGTAAACATCCCCTCAGAGGGAGAAGGCTCTGAATCTCCTCAGTGACTTAGTTTCCCTGACATTTATTGTAAAGAAACCGAGACACAATCGTCCCTGCTCTATTTAAAGCTTGAAGGAGTTGGTTGAAGGAGTAGACTCAGATGGCCAGTTACTGTAAGCCTTTCCCTGGTGCAGACTAGCAGTTTGCCAGAAAACTGTACAAGACAAAACTTACATCCCAAAAGTCATTAAGTCATTCTGAACTTCAGAGTCCAACTGCAAAAAGTCAAAGGAAAACTAAAATGTACAGACCGATGTGTAACTGCAAGAGTCAGGAAAGGTGGGTGCTAATATTGAAATACCTATAAACTTCAACTGTTTCTCAACGTTGTATTTCTAACGGGAGAAGGAACTAAAGCAACGTACAGCCACTTAGTCCACATGAAAGCTATACAGAATAATTAAACTTGCAGGTAGTCTGCACAAAACCATCAGAGTCCCTTTTTTCCTCATCATCTGATAAAGGGCTTTTGGCCGTAATATTGTTATTTTTGTGACTAATACCTCATTAGAGGCTCACCTACTCTAAAATTAAAAAAATTACCGCTTTAAAGCACTGAATCTTTACCACAGCCAGCGTTTTACTGCTATATATTGGGGTACAGTGGGCAGCTTATTTTAATGCAGGAAAATCAAATAAGCTTTACCAGTACAAGAGCCCTCCCCTTGCAGCTGCCATAATGCCATCACTAGTGTAACTAGAGTGGTCAGGAATCAGGTAACACCACCAACATAACTTTTTTTTTTTCAGCACTAGATAAAGCAGAGTACATGCCTTTAAAAAGTTGAAGCTGCTGAGGTTAATGTGTGGGGTTTTTGGGGTGGTTTTTATTTGTGCTGCGCTCTTGCACCCCGTGCCAGGTACTGCATGAACATGGGAAACCATGGTCTTTGCCTGGAATTCATGAATATTCAGTTATGGGCAGCTTTAAGCACCCAAGTGAGTTGGGACACAGTACATGGCAGTATAATTTGTTGGAATAAACCGGCCTACTGGAGAACAATATTTTGAAAGATTTAAAATGTTTGGGGAAAAAGCTGGCAAAGTCTTCAATTCATTTCACTCTTCCCACCATGAGGTAAACTATCATCAAACACTGGCTTCTACAACAAAATCTGGCAGATTTGGAGTTTACCACATTATGTCTCCCAATCTGCTTTCTTAGCCTTTCCCTTCCTCAAATGTTGAGGCTGCATCGTATTTTCCCTACTATTCTGAGAAAACCAAACGCTTTTCCAATATGCTTCTTACTTTTTGTTATTTTTAAGTCTCTACAAAAGCTCACATTTTCTTCTGTAGCCAATGTCTATTGTTTATGGAAGCAGTCCCAATTCACTTTCTATAAGAAAAAAAAAAGTTAATCTGCTTTCTCGAAAGCACTGAAAGTATTTGCATTGTTCTCCTGCATTGTTTTGCTTACAAAAAGGAATTCTTTGGAACCACAGAGGCGTTGAGTGTCCTTTGCTCACTCTTTTTCAGCCCCCGCCCCCCGCTCTCAAATAGTGGCTTTCAAGCAGTGACCTTTCTTTCGTGGAGGCCAGCTTGTTATTTTGGGTTGGATTTCCCTGCCGATTGTTCTGCGTTTCCTCCCGCGCTGCTCTGCGGCGAGTTCGCTGCCGCCGTTCCTGGCGGGGTGACCACCCTGCACTTGTAACCCAACCGAGCACAAAGCCCAGGTGCTCTTGGGTTGCTGCATGTAACCACAGGAATAGTCAGACCACTGGCAGCCTTTCCTACCTTCACATGGATCGCCAAAAAAACATCAGTTCCTCATAATAGCCACAAATTACATAAATCTGGCAAAAGCCACCTTGCACACATTATATAACCATCGCTCAGATGCTAAGAAATGGGAGAGCAGCTTTCTAGAACTGCTCTCAAAGAGCTTCATCCATGAGTATCATAGTAAGTCCCACATGAAAACCTGATCTTAATTTGTGTGCCTAAAAAGCTGATACACTTCTCTGCACATTACCCGATGTGAATAAATACTCATCATCAGATGCACACACTCTTTTTCTTGACAAAGTTTTCCCTTAATATTACAAACCTTTTGGAAGGACATGCAGAATCCATCCCTTTTCTCATAGTACCTCTGCAGGGCCTCAACTAGTTTGTGCTGTTATAAAACTGTGGACCCCCACACAAAAAGCAAAATTATGACATACATGTACGCTTCAGTGCTAGCCTTGAAATTGGTCAAAATTTCTAATATAATCTTTAGAGTAGCCAAGATATTTGTTTAAACAGACAGAATCAAAGTCCAGCCACTCCATTTATTTGAGAAAGGAAAGTTAAGTTGTAAAATACAGAGTTACTGTGCTAAAGGAGCTCATCTTCAATTCTATGTGCTGCCACTGAGCCTGGCAACAAATTCTGTTAAAAAATAAACTGGTACATCTCAAATACGTTTAGCAGCAAAACACATACGTCTTGATTCCTTGAGGACTGCTGCAGGCTGAGGAATCTGGAGCTCTGAGGAAATGGGCTTTCTTTTAGAAGCAACGAGTTCTGGTGTATTCATAAGAAAATATTCCTAGAAATTCCAGTTCACCAGGAATTTGAAAGCTACTCGTTTCAGCCTGACTCAGGATGTAGCCCAACTGTGAAGAGACAAGGTTTCTTGTGAACCTGAAACCGCTTCTCAACTAAAGCCTGTCGAGACCCTGCTCTCAACTTGCACATACAAAGCGCAGAGATAATTAGTGGAGTCTTCTAAAGACTTGTTTCATTTTGAAGTCATTAATATTTCAGAGTTCAAATTGGGACAAAGTCCATTCTTTCGCCTAAAATATTTGTAACATTTTTTTCAATTCTGTTTCTTTCCCAAGAAGAGTTTCCATCTGCCACTGACTGCAAGAAAAACCCAATGTCCAAATTTTGAAAAAATGTTTATGTATTTTTACATCCATTTTGTAATTTTATAAGTTTCAGAAAACTGATGGAGCAGGTAAAGGAGAAACGATGATTCTAATATAACCTTTTAATTGCCTTGTACTTACTTCCTGGGGAGGTGTGGTAGGCTGCTGAGAACCTGTGCTAGTCAAACTCCGAATACACTTCACTAACAGTATAGGTAAAGCTTTAAATAGTTAAAGTGGGGGGGAAAAAAAAAGATAAAATGAACCCTGCCCCCGAATCTGCCAACCTTGGCAAACATATACTGTGTTCAGAAACAGAGCGTGAGACCGAAGGAAGGTGACGAGAAGGAGGAAAAAACCATCTAAAATTTCAAAATGTTTTCTAAAAATTGAAACAAGACAAAAATTTAAACTCAAGGGAAATATTTTGCAGCACTAAATACTTTCTGTACAAAAGTCTGTATTTTGCAAGCTAAATGTTTAACACACAAATGTTGGCCATCTGTAACTGCAGCAGGGAGCTCGGCAGCAAGATGGAAAAGGTGTCGTGGCAAATTGCCTTTCCTCCATCTCTTGAGCACTGCATTTAGATGAGCTGGCCCGTGTCCCAGAAGCAGCAATGCCATATTTGTGTTGTGAAAAATGCAAGGTGCTCAGCCCAAGAAGAGTGGCTTCCCAGCAGCACAGCCACACCATGGCTTGTGTCCACAATAGCTGTTCCAGAACTGCTTCAATAATAGACTTGCAATGCGTCCAGAGTGAAAAATTTCCTCATCTCTATTTCTGCCTATAGACAAATCGCTTTTTGCTCCTTGCAAGTAATTTGGGCTACAAATACAGGAACATACTACCTGGAAGTAAAA
Source organism: Bucorvus abyssinicus (assembly GCA_009769605.1). Lineage (NCBI taxonomy): Eukaryota > Metazoa > Chordata > Aves > Bucerotiformes > Bucorvidae > Bucorvus > Bucorvus abyssinicus. The sequence goes on along the minus strand of CM020031.1, from coordinate 6,427,276 downwards.
AGGGAAATAAATACAAGTGGCTCCCAGGCAAATGTACTCGTGCTATTTCTGTGTGCTTGAGTGTGTCGGAGCGCAGGCAAGTATAAACACGCACGTGCATCTGTAGAATGATTGCGCATGTTCCATGGCTCAGAGTCAGTACCCCAATATGCTCTGATGCTTCTATGAGAAAAAACGTGGTTGTTACTGTAAAACACTATGAAATCTTTGAAAACAGAAAAACACCTGCTTCACTTCAGGGACTGACACGATACATCTTCCCTGAACTCATTTTATCGAGATGTGTGTAGACTCAGAACGTATGTAACACTGTTCGTGAGAGACACCCTTATCCAGAAGTTCTCCAAAGTTTATTCCAAACTATCTGGAAAGTATTAACTTCCTTCTTCAATTCCTTTTTTAACAAATTCTTAACACATCATCTCACCCTTTCATTGATCCCTCTCCCTGGCACACTTTATTCATCTCCCTAATGAGAAGCAGATTGATTTCTACCATTTCACCTTCAGTTGTCTTATCGATGCAGTGACTGTCTGGAGGGAGGACAGTACCTTTCAGTGGCAGAGAAGCTCAGTTAAAGGACAGTACTTGATGCTCAGTTGCAGTCTGAGTCACAAGGAAGTTGGGGCTATGCTGATTTACACAAGTTGAACACCTTTCACCTTAGTTATGAGGATTTTTTGACCACTAAAGCTAAACTATAAACTGGTCAGAGCTTCATGGCAACAAACTCTGGTCTTTGTTTTAAAATGAATGCCTGTCTTTCCAAAATTGAGATTATCTGTTAAATGATTACATACCTATACACATGACAACAGATTAGTACCTTCCTTACGCACCTTCCCGTCAGTGTTATTCTTACTTGTCCAGTCACCTCTGCTGGTCTGCTCTGAGCTGTGTGCTGTGAGAAATGCAGCTGCTGAATCACAGCAAGGGTAAGAAAGTGATTTGGAAGGCACAGCTTTCCAGCAGTTCAAAGGCTGTTCAAACAGTTTTAATACTGTTTCTTCTTTCTCTCTCTCTTTTTTTTTTTCTTAAATTCCATCCCTGGTGTCATCTGCTCTTCTCCCAGGAGTACACATTAAAGGAAGTTCAACCAATCATCAGGCTGTCTCCTGTTTTCCATGTTTGTCCAGTCTTACTTGAAGAGATGATGTATTTGACATAGCTTGGCTCTATCGCTTTGCATTTCTCCCATTTTTTCACTCTGCACTTACGATTTGTGATGGGTAAATGTCAAAATATTAGAAGTTTGGCTTGGGTAACCAACTGTATGTTTGAAGTTTACTTTTCAATTTTAAGAGTCCAGGGTCACTGCAACAAGCCTATGAATTATATGCCTTAAATTCATGGGATTTGAATGACCGAAGACTTTGGCACACTTCAAGAAGAGGAATAGCTAATAATTGTATTTCCCACGAGCAACCAACATAGTTACAGTGCCCCAAAATTAAACAGACCAAGGTGATTAGTTGATTTGCAGTAGCAGCAGGAGAAATGAGAGCTGAAGGCATCAGTGGATTGTTCTACTTTGGAGCAGGACTCCTATGCTGTTTCCCATGTAAAGCTTAAAGACTTTACTCTTTGGATGCTCTGGCCAGACGTGGGGTAGGGGGTAGAGCTATACGGATGGTGTCCTTACAGAAATGAAAATGTATATACTCCCTGAACGGGCCAGTAACTGCAAGGCACGTATATGGTTCTCTGGGCTGCAGAGTGCACTCTTAGCTCACTCACCCTCACGAGACAGTGTTATTCTTAGTGTGGAAACCTTAACAGTGATTATTCACTGACATTTGGCACCAGCTTAAAATGAACTTTCCATAGAGATAGATCAACTCCAGAATTGGCCTTGACTGTATTTTCTCACTGAGAAAGCAGACAGCAGATGAAAATCAAAGTTTAATCCTGTTGCATACTTTACCAAAGCAAAATACAGTGCCTATCTGGGATGTAGCATCTCTTTTTTTTATTTGTTTATGGTATGCCTGCGTATAACTGACAAGTATGTTCTTGCTCTGTTTTCAAATCTAATAGCATCACTGAAAATAGTTCTGATGAACAAACAAATATCTACTTTTCTTGTGATGTTTTACGTTAGCTAAAGAAACGGCTACAAACAGCAGAAAGGCCAGACTAAAACTAGGGTGCTTTTGATGAAATTTTGCTTTGCCAGAAAAATTCTCATCAGGAGGCTCAGGAAGGACCCTGTGGGTTAAAAGCAGGAGACAAGCAGTTGACAATTGTTCGAGCTTCATAGGTACACATGTGGACAAGACCAGGACATAAGCATTTTGGGGCAGGAGTTGGGTAAACGTTACTGATACTGGCCATGGGTATCTAAAGTGGTAACCCAGATACGGCAGTCCTTTCATGCAAACAAAATAATTTCTCTAGTGTAGGCAAACTGGGTGCTGAGCTGTTTGGAAGATCTGGCTTATAAAAAAATTGTTTCCTCAAATGGGTGGTATGAGGCTTGGGGAATGAATGTTTGTGGAGCACTCGGACCCTGGTATGAAAAGGTGCTGTAGAAGTTCAAAGTATTATTGTTATGGCATACTTACTCAGCAAGGCAGGGAAATATCAAAGGCTTTCTTCTCCCAGCTGGCTCGGTCTTATCTCGAGGAACTGTTGGTGGGTGGTGATTGCTCTCAGGGACTGGTGATGACAGAGGAATGAAGGCACTAACCTCACTTGCAGAGCTGCTCTGGGCACCCTCCCGAATCAGCCAGGGCCTCAGTCCTCCTCGGTGCTTTTCGGTGTGCATACACCCTGTTCCCAGGGAAAAGCCTGAAATGAAAACAGAGAGCTCTGACACCTGGCTAATGGAGGCACTCAGGCAAGGGCTTTCACTTGCGACTGGTACATTGGGAAATAATTGATACAAATTGCCTCAGACACTCAAGGCTGCTGATCCTCCTTCCCACAGGCTATTTTGAGGCCCAATTAGGCAGATAAAATGACACCGGAATTAATTTTTGTACGCTCTAGTGTTTGGGCTTGGTTTTTTTTTTTTTTAAATGCTTCTCTCTAGATATATGGTAAAGGACTGAACTACAAAAAGCAGATAAAGGGATTCCTTCCCCTCCCAACAAGAGGCGATCAAGCACTGAAAGACTTGTTCACTGCAAAACCACTTACAGCCTGCTGCAGGGGAACTTGGTCTCACCTTAAACCAAAACCAAGTAATAGAATATGAAATAACACAGTCTTGGCATCAGGCTGCACGAGAGCTCCCCCGGGTCTGCTGCGATGCAAAGGCTAGCAACCCACCCATCAGAAGATAAAATACAATTAACTAATTCATTATACAATTATTTTGGGTGGGGAGAAATGAATTGGCTTATTTCTATGTTTGTTATCATTATTATTAGCTGCTGTTTGCTAAAGCTGAGTTTCTCAAAGCCTTCTTTCACGTTAAGCAGTCCAAATCCCCATACTAAATCTCACCCTAAATTTGATGTTGATTGCTTTTGCAAGCTACTGGGGAGCAAAAGCAGGGAGAGGATTACAACTGACAAGGTAGTATTATTCAGAGCTGTTATTACTAGAATTTATGGACAAGCCATTGCCATGCTATTCGAACATAATTCATAGATTTGGACTAAGGGGAGATCCATAAGTGCTCTCCAGCAAAGCCCTAGTTGTGTAATGCTTTCTAAGATAAGTTGCTATCGTGGCTGCAACGGAAAAATTCAGAACCTGGCTGCTGGTCTCCATAGTTGTTGCACTGCCACAAGTTCCTGCAAAATCTGAAAGCTCCCCAATCCTCTGAAATAGGCAAGTCATGAGCTGCACCTTCTGCAGCAGGGCTTGCAGGCTCAGAGCCCAGCGATCAGGAGGGCAAAATGTTGGCTGTGTCAAAGCCAACAGGAGTTTTGCCACTAACTTCAGTGGGGGCAGCATTTTGCCTTTGTAGTATAAGCTGATGAAAAGCTCTGCCTCATAATCACATTCCTGTGGCTTAACATGTAAGTGCATGTTGGCTGTGCGGTGGTGACTGCTCATGTGCATAGTTCTCAGCCTGCAGGACACGCCAGCAATGCCACTTGCTTTACCCCACAGGAGAAGGGAGCTAAGATGTTGGGTTTTTTGCATTTGACATGTGCAGGGCTCGTAGGATCAGGCTGGTGGTCCCAGGCTGGGCTGAAACAGGGTCCTGTGCTGCAGACAGGGTGGAGGGAGCCCTGGGGAGGCTGAACCTTCAGGGCACTAACACAAGCATCCTAACCCCAGGGAAACAAGGGTTTCATTTTGTGTTGTAAAGACATCACTAGTTCATAGCATTTCAAGTGAAAGTGGACCACAAACTTCCCTTATTCTGATATTTTGTCACAGGCCCAACTTTTCCCTGTATAACCTCATATGAAGTGCAATAATTTGAGTCTGAACACAGTATCTTCACATAAACTGAGCTTTAAAAAGTATCTGATACTTAGGGGGAAAAAAAAAAAAACCCACCTCAAATAAGTGAGCAGGAATGAAGGGTTTTTTCCGCATTAGTAGTACCTTTTCTGGTATCACACATACTACTTCTCCCTTAATTTCTTTCTGAAAGCAAACTTTGGGTTTCAGATTCTTCTCCCCTGTATCTCCTAAACATCTCGGCACTAGGATGGCTGGTGACAGAGCAGTAATGAACTACATTTCCAATAATGAACTACAAATCTGGGGCATAATAAACTTAAAATGTCACCAGATGCTCAATATTACCTGCACTGAGGTGCGTTTGGTTTAAACAATCCATGCTGTAACCTTACCTCAAAATATTAGGTCATAGTAACTTCTTAGATGACCCTGATCCATTGAAAATGTCCTTTAAAGCCTAGTTTTTACACCTAAGGCCTTCATAAGGTACTTGCCCTATTTTCTCCTCTAAAATAGTTCATAGTCACTGTAAACTCCTGCCTCATCATCTCCTTCCTTCATCAACATCTAAGCACCATATCAGCCTTTATATCTCTGCCTGCACTGAACTGTGCTTTGCAGTAAAGCTTACCATGCTGTCTTGGTATTCAATCCTAGCTGATGGTTCGGAGACCCAGTAACACAAAGATCTTCTCAAAGCATAATATTTGTTAAAAATGTGTTTTCAAAGACATGCAGGAAACACTGGAAGCTGGTGTTCAGCAAGGACTCTACCGAGATGATGGGCCTTCAGGGGAATACTGAACTTCCAAAGCAGCAAAAATGATGCTCTCAAGGCACAACACGGAGGCAGAATTGTCTTCTGTCTTTTTCTGTAACAGAGATAATGGATTCTTCAAAACCCCAGCTCTTAGCAGCTCCATAGCAGGACATCACTGCAAGGCCATCACTTGAACATGGCACCAAACCTACGGCTCGTACCTCTGAGAAGGAACCTGAGATTGAGCATAAGGATTGCTTGGCGGCACTTAGCCTTGCTTTTTGATGTCAGTCCAGATTCAGCACTAAAAGCTAAATCTCACAGAGAGGTCACTTCTCCATAGTTGTTCTAGAAGCCTTTTGAGAAGGGCCAAGGAAAGGGAGAGGAAAAGGGAAGAACTGCTGTACACATCCAAACTGTTCAAAAATAAAAGGAAGTAGAAGTTTATCTGTAATAGCATTGTGTTGACACTCTATATTTATACATGCAGGATTTCTTGACTTTTCTAGTAGAAATTACTCCAAAGGAACAAACACTTTCCTTCAGTCTCATTTTGTAATGCTCATAAACATACCAGAGATGAAAGGTACCTGGTTGAATTTGGGTAAAAATAGATGGGACTGTGAAAGAAATGCCTGGGAAAAGTGACCTACATATGGTCTTAATCATGCCAATGGATAACCCCCACATTACCCTTTAAAAGGTCATCTGATAAACATCAACATTGGGCTTTTCTCACAAACCCAACACCTAAAATTGCTTCAGGCTACTGTAATATGGCATGAGAAGTTAAATTAGAAGCATATATTTGGTAATAGCACCTCTGAGAGGGAGTCTTCAAAAGCCTGTGCCCCCATTAAAGGATTAGAAGAGCAGCATACATTATCAGCAGCTACACTCTATCCAAAAAGAAACAGAACAGGACACAGAAATCAGCATTTTGTTCTGATTAGCTGCTTTGATTGATGTAAATTTCTTAATTAACTCTCTCCCTCCCACGTTCTTCAAGCCTACCATTGGGGAATACTATAAAGAATACCACTATGAAGTGGCATTTTCAAGCTTTCCCACCTCTCTCGTGAGTCCGGAGGTGATCTTTCCAGAATACATGTTGATGAGGCGCACAAAATAAAGCAGTCTCTGAGGAGCTGACAGTCTAGGGTTCAATTGTTTTCAGGAATACCTCGAATACAAGTTACAGACTTGGAGATAAACCTGTTCAAGAGTAAGAACGGAGTTATTAAATATTTCTGGAAGCATAATAATTCTGTATGAAACAATGGAAGCAATATTAAAAAAGAAGCAGGGACAATTAGAGCCTGTACGTTCAAAAGCACATCTTTTTTATTTCTGGAAGCAAATCCATCCAGTTTTCCCAAGCGCTAATATTTTGAGGCTACCTGCCCCAAAGGCAGGCAAAAAATACATCTGATTGTCCAAGAAATAAGGATGAAGGCAAAGGGCACATCCTAAGGATTGAAGATTGGCTGAGAAATTGGAGGGCTTAAGGTGAAATAAATTCTCTATACCAAGGTCATTGATGAGGCTAGGATAATTTTAAACTGGGGAGGAAACCCATAACCAAGTGTTCTTATACTTCTGGCGTTTTTTTTCTTGTGCTTGATCCAAAGTGAGACAAGTTCAGTGAATCTCTCTACTCATCTAAACAGAGATCTGAATTATGCTAGCACTTGGAGGCTTTAAGAAAGGCTGAATGGAAATGGAGATTTGTTCCTGTTTTTGTAGCCTCTTGCAGCTAGTTAGAAAATTCTCTGCATACGGGTTTTCTTGGAATTTCCTATTTATTTCATCCCCACTTCATCTTTTCAGCTCACACATCAGGGAACATGATTTCCTCAGTGCTGGCTCTACAGTTCCTGCCCAAGAACAGAAGATCAGGCTGTGCTCCTTCTCCTCCAGATTTCATTCCCACCATGGAGCATTTGGGGGGCTACAGGCTTAGTTTCTGAGCCTGTTCAAGGTGAGCAGGGCATGACAAAAGTGGCCTTGCTTTTTCACAGGCACAGTAGCTCTGAACTCCTAAATTACGTCTCTAAAGTAAACCTCATGGGTTTTCTCTCCTGGGCTCCTGAGAAGGGTAGAATAGTTCAGCTAAATTTTCTTTCCCAGCTCCCACTGAGGAGGAAACATTTCGGTACCCATTTCTCCCAGTGGCTCTGTATTTAACAGGTCCTGCCCCCACAGACTCCTATCTTAAGAGCATACAAGCAGAAGCAGGCTGCTGCAGCAGGAATCCAGAAGCTGGAGCTGTCAAACCGAGTCTTATTAGATACCAAAGGGGCTAATAAAAGAATGGGTGTTTGTAGTATTTCTGGCAGGGATGGTTGCTGAAAAGCCTAGAGAGAAGGATCCCAAGACACCTCAGCTCCTAAGTTCCGATGGATGTGTTTCTAGTTGATCAATCTCTATGTCTTTGTGGCCGAGCTAACTTCCCACTTCAGGCTTTTGACAGCTGGACAAAGCAGGGTTTGAGCCGTGCGTTGCTTTAAGTAAGTGTGGAGAGATGTTTTCAGTCTGACCTTGCCAAATCAGTCCCTGGCTTGGGGCGTTTGTTGAGATCCAGGAAAGATTTTCCCACAATTACAAGTGGGAAAACCTAATTCTATCCACAGCGATTTGATGGAGTATTGAAGTGACAAGTGTTTTGGGAGATATGAATCTATCTTATGATCTGCACAGCCTCTAGCTTCATAAAGCAGAGGAATATATTTACCCGTGTTGACTTGGTGGTGGTGGTAATAGTTAAAAGCTGATTATAAAGTATGATTTTCAGAGACAGAAGAAATGTTTTTAACCACACTGTGGCTGTGTTCACGATTTTTATATTAAAGAGTTAATATTTGGCAAGAACAAATGTGGGCTTTGTTTGGCTTTTTGTTCTTAAGTTCACATAGTTCAAGTACATCAGAGAGAGATGAAAACGCACGCATACAGGTATAGCAGGGAGCAGCAGAATAGTACAGGAGCAATTAACAGAATATAAATACATAATCACAGATAGCAAAAGCAATTCTTCTGCATTTAAACAATTTCATGTATTTTCCCCCTCGCTTGTTTACTCTTGTTCTTAAAACAATTAAAATCAAATTCAAATCAATAGCAAAACTGGCATTCAGGATTTTCTCTCAGATGTCATCTTTAATGTCATCGCCAGTGTTTTCCTGAGAAAATATTTTGTATGAGTGTGTTGCATATTAAGCCTGGTACTTCTTAGAGACAGTACTGAGCTTTTTATCATATCGCAGAAAGTTTCTGTTCTGCTTTTAAATATCAACTCTCTCATAATTTCTAGAATAATAGTAGTAATAATAATAACAACTAGTAAGATTCTCAGGCTCTACCAAGTGTATCAACTTCTGCTAGAGCTGAAGAGATGCCACATAGAGAGCTGACTTCATCATAATCATCTCATCCTCCTCTCCATTTGGGGTGGCATTGCCCTGGGGAAGACACCGAGATAACACTGGCTGATAGTGTGATTGCTGCTGGTTTGGCCAATCCAGTAAGGACTGAAAAAGGAACTTTATGTGCTGAAAAGCATAAGCTAAGAAAATAAGCGCATAGGTATCCTGTCAGCTGCTCACAGGCCTGAACCTGTGGCCTTTCTCCACAGGAGTAGAAAAGGCGTAGGTGACAGCAAAACATGCTTAAAGGCTGGTTCTTGAACCCTCTTTTCACCTGGCAACAGCTAACATTTGGGACTAGAACAGGGCAGCTATCAGCCAGGACTATGCATTGGGCAATCAGCCACACACCTTACCTTATCCTTGTACCAGTCCGTACCAGTCTGGCTCCACACTTGTGTATTTAGGGGTAACGTTCAATCAGGCGCGATTGCAAAGAAGAGCCTGGAATGAGCAAGAGAAAAATGAGTTGTCAAGTACTGCATTTAGAGAACTTAGCACAGCGTGTAAATAAGTTATGGTATTGATGTCCTGACAGACGGCTCGGCCGGAGGCCTGGAAATGGAAAAAAGTCTATAGATTAAATAAATTAATTTTTAAAGCTAAAAGGGGTTTTAATAGATTAATAGCTCCTTACACAGAAGCCAAGACTGCACCCCTAGGCAAATCCTCAACTAATACACACACTGAAATGTCTCCACCTAAGCCAGCGAAGCCCTTTTGGTTTTACACAGGGAAAAGCTGTGACCCCCGATTTCAACAACCACGGTGTGTGTCAAAGGCCAGAAATCCTGGATTATCTCACAGAAGTCGGTTCCCAAACTCCCTACTGGCACGTTAAACAACAACATGTTCAAACAAAACAGTGCAAGGGAAAAGCAAGACTAACTCTTGTTGGTTGAGCACACCCAGCTTCTGTGAGCAGCCTTTTCCGACACAAGCCTCCTTTGGCTCCCGAATTGGATATTTCATACTGATATATGAAACCTGCTGCCACAAACAGCATTTATTTGCCAGATTTCTATTAAACTAGCAAGAAACAGCAGGCATTATTGGGACTTCCCACTACAGCAGGTAACCAAGAATAATACTCAGTAGCTAGAAATGCGGGCTCGGAAAGATGCGGGTTCTACAGGGAGATCTCCCGTTGACCTCCCACACAACGTCGGGCAAGTAATTTCATGCCTCTCCCTGTTACAGCTTCTACAACTATATAATGGAGATGATGATACTGAACTCCTTTGTAAAGTGCTTTGAGACCTATTGTGAGAAAATGGCTGTAACCCCCCCAAATATTTAATGAATAACTAACTGCAATGATGATAATACATGAAATATGTCACAAAAAGGCATTTAAAATCTTGGTACATTTCAAGTCATGAAACATCAGTGAACTGGAAGCTCAGTTCTCATAATTTTCCTTCTCATCTAATAAAATTTCTAGGATGGCTTTTTGAAGTCAAGAGAACTGCAAATGGGATGAATAATTGCATCTCACTCATTTCTAGCTGGAAGTGATTAATCACAGGAGCCAGATGCTTTTTTCTGACCCTCAACCGACTTATTCTCTTTATGTGGTCCAAGAGGTTAATAGAATGTGTTAGTGGGAATGACTTGACAATATCAGTTCTGTCTGAATCAGACAAGACAACGTTACTGCTTTGCTCTTTCTGAGGTTGATTCTCCTGCTCATTCCCTACTTTCAGATATGGAGCAGGTTGATCCCAAATCCGCTGTGCTGTATTTCATTCCTACCAGAGCCACTTTTCCTACCTGATGACTTAAAACTTGGGATTGGATCTGTCCGGCATGTCATTGGGTGGAGTTGCTCAGACATTAGGTGGGAGAGAAGGTGACTTGTGCAAGGGGATTCTCTGCAATCTTGAGTTATTCCAGTAAACACGCAAACCTCGACTGTCCTCCATCACAGATTTATATGTAATTTGGCTATGCGGAGGGTGGTTTTCAGCGTGCTTTTACATGTGGTTTGGCGATGTTGAGTGTTTCACAGCTTGCCTTTACATGTGGTTTGGCTGCAGTGAGGATGATTTACTGCGTTTTTACATGGAGCTTGGCTATGCAAATACCAGGGGCTGCATGCTTGGAATTTTACTACCCCTGTAGTAAGACAATACTGGTCATTATACTGAAGAACAATTTAGATAAAGTGAGAAGTCAAACCCAACATGGCACTGTTTCCTGTGACACCATAATAAAGTTCTCAAGCACTATTACGCCCCAGCTTCCTCCATCACAACCAGAGAGCTGCTGCCCAAATCCTGATTTGAAGTCGTATGTTTTCTGCTTCAAATGTAGGGGTTTAGATATAAATCTTACCTCAGTTTCAGAGGTGGGATCCAAATGGCTTCTAGCCATGTCAGCTGTTCTCCCTTTGTGTGGGTTTAACGTATAGTCAATAATATATTGCAAAGAGAATGTGAATTATTAAACCTTTTCTTACCCAGCCCAAATCACCAAATATAGCTATCTACAACCAAAAATTTCTCCAGGCCACTTCAGTTGCACAAATTTTAAAGTGACAAAACTCACACAAGAAGCACTATTTTTCCCAGCTAGACCATAACAGTCTCACAGAAATTGTTATTCCCAACCCACACAAAACACGCTAACAAACTTTAACGACTCCGTCTGAAGTATAAACATGGAAGTGTTATTCTGATGCAAAGATACATGCAAGTCTTTTGTATAACATTAGCCCCTTTTGAAGCTTTTGTCTACAGATTGACCCATGCTAGCTGTAATAACCTTTGTCTGCATAATGTTAATCAAGTTAATTCCTTTCAGAGAAACAAAATCATTCACTAATTTTTCAGTCTGGCTCTTCTCACCCCTAGAACAGAGCTGTACATCCCTGGTTTTCATTGACCAGATCAAGATACCCATTACCTACAGTTTTGTTGTTCTAGGCTTCAAATAAAAGATGGAACAAAAACCTTCCAGATTTCCAATCACATAACTCCCAGTACTGATCTAATTTTGGTTTTCCTTCCTTTTATATGCAGTAACTTAGATTTACACGTACACAGGTTTTATATCAATTGTCTCATAACTTGTCTTTATTTTTCCCTGTCAGCTCTCAAAGGAGGAAAGATAAGGTTGGGAAGGAAGGTAAAGGGAGAATTACAGTTGAAGTGAATTCTTTTCCAGGAATCCACCTAGAGAGACAGATATAATTTCCAGATGCTATTGTAGGATTTAACAACTTAACAGGGCATTAGGTGTCGTTTAAAACTTTTAATCACATACCAGGGACTGAGCCTCACATAAAAACCAACGAGCAGAATATAGTAATAAAGTACAGTAAGCGCTACTCAATGTGCAAGTTTTCTAGAAATAAACATGCTCAGAGGAATTAGAAAAGGCAGAGCAGATCCTTTCACCTCTGCTCAGTTCTTGAAGCAGTATTCTGAGTCACCATAAGAAACAAATATTTTATCTGTGAATATGCAAAGGAAACACTCCACCCATTGATGCTTTAATACAAAGCGAGCATTTCATATCACCAATTTTTCAGTGCTCCTCTGTATTAGCTCTTAGCAATTCCTCCTCTTCGGTAAAAGTGTTCTGCACCCAGTTACACTGCTGCGACCTGGATTAGAGCTGCAGCTTTCAAAGCAGTTACATGACTGAGCAGAGGCTTCTGGATGACGCTGTATTTTACCTTTTGTGTTTTCCTTCAGCACAGCAAGTTTACTAGTACCTCCCTTTCCTGAGTTCAGAGTTGGTTTGCAGAATTTCCTCTTTCAGAACTGGAGGACAGATGATAAAAAAATAAGTGTAGAGGAGGGTCTTGCTTTGTTGTTGGTTTATTTTGAGTTTTTTTTGTTTACTTTAGGTCTGAATTCCATGAATTAAGATTTTTCATTATCTGACACCAAGAGGCATAGATATTTCGAACTGAGCCATCTTGCTTCAGTTAGCATTTATAGAACAATTCACAATTTCAGTTCAGTTTTCATAAACAGATGCAATATCGTAAGAACTCATGATGGAATTTATGATACACCCTTATTAGAAGAGTTGCACTTTAGATCATTTCTCTTTCCAAATGTATTTTGTTCAGTAGAGTTCATGACTTACTGTGCAATGAGGGGACACTGGAATTTCACAGCTTTAACCATGTTTCATTTATCTTTGTAATCATGCTGTAAACAGCCCGTATGAAGACATGCAGGTCATCACATGCACTCATAAAACAGAGCAAGTAATGCTGGCAAGGGAACCTGCATAGTCTTCTCTTAGACCAAATTCCTATTTAAGCCTCTGAAGATAAGAGTCACATTAAGCTGTTTCTCATGTTAAAAAATGGCACATGGCACCAGTGGAAGAAGAAAGGCTAAATATTACTTGGGGGCTCAGGCTACAAACTAATGCTTTTCAAACCCTTCCACATGTTGGCTGAAATGAACTCGGCATTTCTTTACCACTGTTATATCAGTTCATATCAGAGTCCAACATCTAAAGGGCCAGGATTTGTTTTCAAATTAACCACATTTTGGTTGTATTTGGTCTGAAATTTTTACTGCCACTCACCACTTATTGGATCCCTCATAAGACAGATCTGGAAGTTGTAAGATTTCAAAATCAGTAGTTTCAGAGTTCTCTCCCAGAACTTAGACCTTCTCATTTTCTGGTTTCTCTCCCAAATAAGAACAGCTATAAGATTTTTTTGTTTTGGGATGAAAGTTAAGATTTGCCCCTCAAAAGCATGATTCCCATCTACGCTTGCAGGAAGAGTGCTGGCTGTTGCCAATTTGTGATACAGTTGAAAGGTCTGCCAAGAAAAGAGGCGGAGTTTCTTCAGCTTTGCAAGTTTTGTGGTTTCTGGTGTTTTCACTGTCGGTTTGCAGAGATAATAAATAAAAACACAAGCCCTTGCCCTCAAAGGTAATATGACCTCAGATATACTCATCAACAGCCCATTGCCCTGTGGGACCCCACAGGGCAGAGAAAAATTTTACCTTCGAAACCAGTAGGGTACAATCTTACCCACAGTATGTCTATGTCAGTATTTCTGTTCCTAGTAGCACCAGACAGCATGAGGATGTACCATGCACAGAATAATGCTATAGAAATGCCTTGTAGGTACACAGCACAAATAGCTTTTCCCTTGGGAAGTTAGTGCTGAACTTTGCTCTTCAATAGCTGGTTCCCATCCATCCAGATGACCTGTGCTGTAGTGGCAAGCTTTGTGAGACAGCCAGCTAGAGCTGCCCAGTTTCTTTAAAGTATTCCTTCTGCCAGCCCTCACTCGCCTTCATAGTATCACCTGCATAGTCACATTGGCAGCTGCTGGGAAAATGCTAGCACACATTGGCCGCCAGCATTTCTGCTGAGAGCAGATATAGGCAGCTATAAAAAGAAGGCATTGACAGGTTATGGTGTTTCCTATATCTGCTGTGAGCAGACACCTCTGCAGAGTTGCTCAGGCAGTGCTGAAACACAGAGATGTTTCCAGACATCTTAATGGAAGGTAAGAGGAAGAATGGTGGAAAGTAACGTTGTTCTCCTTTCACTGGAAATTCTCCATTTCTTTTCCTTCCCTTTTTCTTTTCAACAGGCAAAACGGTGGTTGAGCGACTACTCAAAAACTACATTGCATCATGAAGGACCTCAGGTTGGTATCAGGGTTCTGACATTCTGTATCTTTGCTAACAAAGGATGCAGGAAATGGGGGTTCCACAGGCAATGCTAAATGTCTCAAGACAAGGAAAGGAAAAAGATGAGAAGGAAAAGCAAATTCCATATAGATATAGTTTTAGAAGCATGTAGTGACCCTGGGAAAATGGATGCCACCAACCCCCCAGCAGTAATAGATGAGGCTAATGCTTTTTCCACCCATTGCTGCAATTAATAAAGGCTGCCCTAGACACACAGGCTAAGCTCTCTGCTACAGCATTTCTCCAGGCAGCCATTGCTCTACAAATAACAAATGTTATCCAGTCAGGGTAAGCCGGTTATGGAAGTTTGCCAGAGGCATAAAAAGAATACGCTTTCCTCTCTCTCTACCCAAAAAACCCTTCCACTGAACACAGTGTCTCTACACATTCACATACAAATGTATGTTGCTGCTAATACCATATATTGAACATCAATAACCTAACATCCACAGCATCAGAAAAGCAGTTATGCATTAACTAGTGCTTTGCATCTACTGAAGATACTGAATTCCATGAGCTTGAAAAAAATAAAGCCACATCAGTAGATGAACTTGAACTGTAAAAGGTTTTTCCTATTCTTTTTCTACTCATAGATGAATTCTGACTGAGTCTATATGGAAATGACTTCTTTCCTAAGGGCTAAACTCTGCACTAGACCCTACTGATGGATGACTTTGAAGAAATCTGTCTTCCCTTACTGTTCCTTTGCCTGCAGATCTTGAATTTGGTCCCAAGAATAATTCTTATGTTGAAATGTTCTTCACATTTCTCAGAATGGTCTCAGAGTAAAGAAGGCATTGAAAGGGGATG
The DNA here is from genome assembly GCA_009769605.1 of Bucorvus abyssinicus. Classification (NCBI taxonomy): domain Eukaryota; kingdom Metazoa; phylum Chordata; class Aves; order Bucerotiformes; family Bucorvidae; genus Bucorvus; species Bucorvus abyssinicus. Next base: position 6,412,232 of record CM020031.1, on the reverse strand, counting down.
CCTCTGTCTATAGGGGTGATTAGTTCAGTAAAGGTTTCTGAATTATAACCAGGAACAGAAGAATGCCACCAATGTAAGGTGTATATATTTGAATAAAGGAAGGAATCAAGATTGAAGACCCAATTCCTGGTGATACCAGAATAATTCATTCATTGATGGGGATGCCCGGGGATGCACCCTGAACATGCCCATATTTGTAAATTTTGACTATTGTTTCTAAAACTCCCCCAAAAGGTCTAGGCATCATACTTATTTTATGTTGAAGAAATAGGGACCCAGGGACGGCAGAGTTGTAAGGACTGAGTAGAATTCAAGCTGTGATTGGTGCATAAATGCCAAAAAGAGGTTACTGTGCTACAGCAACAATCACAGACTCTGCCCTTACCCCTGCTACCTCCAGGCTCATGAGCACTATAAATTAGCAGTTAAAGGAATTGTTATTCAAGAGTGCGACACCTGGAGAATAGGCAATGTGCCACTGGTCAGAATTGTCGGGTGAAATGATATACCTCAGCTTTATAACCGAAGAAATCTGACAGGCTTAACCCCGCTTATCAAATCTTCTTGCAAACCACCATGGTTTTGGAACTGGAATGTTGTTTACCTGCACAATTACGGAGCGATTTGTGTGTTCCTGACATACAAGTCAACTAGAATTAAATTCTGTTTCCTGTTTTCCTCCTTTCTACATTTTCTTTTTCCCTTTGATATTTAACAGTAGCCATTACTCTATTATTTTTTTTCTTCAACACTTAAGCCTCAGCCCTGCAATCTGAATAGACAAGTGAAAACAAGGCAACAAGAGAGAAAACCCCATACATGCAGAAACACTGGGACCTGTCTAATCCGACTGGAAAACTCCTGAGGCAAAGGAGAAGGAGGGAAGCTAGTTGAAAAGATTGTCTGCAACAGTACATCCCATTGGAAAGTTCAGGGTCTCACATCTGTCTTGGCTCCCCTCCGAGAGGGTGTACAATACCACCAATTCAACACTTTGCCATCCTCATGCCTTATCTAGTCTCTTGTATTACGAATTTAGAAAGATTAATAGAGAGTTTACTCAGTTGCTGAAGAAAGCATCTTTCCCAGGACTTGTGCTGCTGTACATTCAAATGAGAATGCTGAACGCAATCCATGTTTGAGGTGAAGACAAAAATGTAAGTGCTTTAAATCAAAGCACGGAATGGTTGTGCTTTGATTTAAAATTCATATATAAATAGATTTTTAATTTGTGAAAGCCCTAGAAAAGACGCAACATGAATCTCCACAAAATTGTTCCTAGGCTTCAGTGGTGAACTCCTGATTATGATGGTTCCCAGGCAGCATCCAATTTCAGTGCAATTTTGAGTTTGGTCTTCAACAAAAATCAGCATCTCGGCATGTTATCCTTGAAATACAGCTTAATAAATTGCAGTCAGTACTGAGAATAAGAGGGGGAGGGAAAGGGAAAACTTATCACCAAGTTGTAACCAGTAGCCCTTGAAAATAAAATATTCTTGCTGAAATCCCACCAGTTTGTCTCCTGTGAGCATATTGTATTGAGCCTTGTAGCTAACCAGTTCATTGTTTCAAATAGACCAAATAGTTGCATCAAATTTGATTTAAATTCTGAAGAGCTAAAGATGATATCTGGTTTTTTTTTTTTTTTTGATTAGCCATAGAACAAAAGATTTCTCAGTTGGATTACCTTTCTTCCTCACTCCTCAACAATATAGTCCTAATATATCACCCCCACCAACTGCTTAGATTGAATTTCAATCAGTAATCAATTGAATCATTAATTGGTCATTAATCAGGCACATAATCTCCATATGAAGAAAGACAACCATCTTCTGAAACAGTTCAGGCTTTACTGTAGCCTTGGAGAAGTGTACATTTACTCCCCCCCCCCCCCCCCCCCCCACCTTCACAAGAAGCAGGACAGTCTAAATAATTTTGCCTTCATTGTGGAAGCAAAATCGAATAAATGCACAAAGGTTTAAACATAACTGAAAGAGCTTTCTGCACACTGTTTGCAGTCATCCAACAGTTCCTCATTTCTGACCCATAGGTGGCCACAACAACCAAGGGTTGAACATAAAATATATTAATCTATATGAGGAGCAAATTTTTAAATGTATATATATTTTTAATCATTGCTAAGAGCTGGTACCAAATCCTCTTCAAAGCCCAAAATGATCTTTCCCTTAGTTATGTCATGCTGGGAGAAGGTTGTCTCTGTAGCCTTCAATGGTGGGAGATTTGGTGTGTCTGACCAAAACCACTGAAGTCTGGCAAATGGTCTAGGTGAGGGAGAAAAGCAAAAACATCCAAGCACAGCACAGGTAAACTGCTAGTCCTCACTACAGAAGAAATAAATCTCTCAAAGGAACACAGGGGCAAGAAGGGAAGACAAAGAAAAACCCTTATGATTAGCTGCTGAAGACAGAGAAGAGTCCCAAACTCACGGCACAGATAAAGCTTATGATAACGGTATTTGATAACCTGAACATGTAATGATGAACAAGGCCTTTACTCTGCAAGCTGAGCTACGTCAGGTCTTGCTAAACTCCTGGAGAATACTGAAAGCTGAAATCTTTTCAGGACTTGTCTTTAAATGAGCAGTCAGGGACTTCCAGCTCTGCAACACCCTTGTTGCTCCTCTATGTGTGTTGTCTAAGAGCATAGGTCACCAGGCTGTATCCCAAAGTCTAAGTCTTGCTGCTTTCAGCGATTGTGCTCTAACAGACCACCCTTGACAGCGTGCTCACCCCTATCCCTCTTATTTATGCCATTAAATTAAGGCTAAGAAACAAAGAGCAAAGATGGAATTTTGTGAGATTCTTAGAGATATTTGTAAGGTCCCCCAGGACAGTAGGGAAACAGTTTGCTTAAAAAACCAACCACCCTGTATGAGGCATGGCTAGAAATAATAGTTTCCAATTCTAGGCCCCATCATATCGTGCTTTTGGTCCACATGCTCATTTTTTTTCAAACCTTCTAAGATGAGACAGAGCAGCAAATGACCTACCTCTTCAAAGCATGTTTGAGGGTCTCTCAAGAACATAGACTCAGTTTTAGTATTAGAGATACATCCCTCTTCAGTACAGCTCCTGTAAGGTCTGGCTACCCAGGCCTGAGATTAAATGAATCCCCAGACCAATGAGGAGAAGGTGTGTAGGTCAGGGGCTCTTAAGTGTGGCTGGTGGCCCCAGGTGAGGTTGGGTTGGGGCAATCAAGGCCTATTAATGCACACAAGGCCCTGACAAGTTGTCCCTATTTCTAGAGATCCCTTTGAGGAGAAGGTGTGTTTGTTTTTTATGGGGTTGAGCCGTCAGTTTGCCTTTCTTAGCAGCTGATCTAGAGTCCATAAGACTTCCATAAACAGAGTTTGGGATTGGGATCAGGAAACTCGTACTTAAGTAAATAGGAGTTTGCCATGATCTGTCTGACAATACATTGTGCTCCACCAATGGGGGAAAAGGCATGTACAGAACTTGCTCTTGGAAAAAGTCAAAGCCCTCATTCACAGGAAGGGGAAAGTAACACCTCTTGCTCTGTTCCACTTGTCTTCACTCTATAACCTCCTCTAGATTTATATACATAAGTGTGTAAGGTATATATTCTTTTGTGTTGCCAAAATCTGTAAGCCAAGGTCCATTGTGGGAGTAAATATCGCATCTTTTAAGATCGGCCATTCATAATTTCCAGAAGGTAGTAATCAAGGAGAAGGATGCTTTTCATAAGCAAAGTCTAGAAGACACAAAATTAATTGCCAAAGCTAAGTAGAGAAGTGAGCCCATGTAACTCTGATGTCAGAAAGCCCAACTTTAGGAGCCGGTCTCAATTCTTATAGAGTTAAAAAGGTGCATCGATGAACAGCTCAAATTATATGTAGTTAGAATGTAAATGCCAAAAATAATCCCTGGAGGTTCTAGCCCCTGAAGCAGTATAGAGTCCAGGCTGTCAAAAAGAGTCAAGAGACATCCCAGGTTGTGTATAACAGGCACAAACTGGGTCTGTTAACTTGGATCCGGAGCCAACCGCAGAGGCCAGAGTATGTAGGTGGCCTGTTTTGATGGAAACTTTTCCCCCACTGCTGTCATGTTAACAACCTGTTCTTGACTCAGATAGAAAGAAACCTCCCTCCTTCCCTGTCCCATCTAGACTTCTGGGCTGGCGTGGTCCTTGCTGCTCATCTGTCCTGCCTTCTGAAATGACTGGCCACTTCCTCCACACTATAGTCCTGAATTCTCAAGATCCATTTGAAATTAAGTCAAACACTCAACAGGAGAGAATTTTGCTGACTATAGGGAGCTTTTATAACATCAGAAATAACTCAGGTTAATTTTTTCTTTCTTTCTTCCTCCCTGGACACCAGCCATTCCAGAACTCGTATCTGAATATTTGGTTCTCAAGTATATTTATTTAGTTAGCAGTGGCATTCCTATTTTTACAGCTTTGAGTTTTTAACTTTCTTGTTAGCAACATTAACAAGGTTTACGGCATATAAAGTGAGCTGTGGCATTTAAAAAATGTTGGCCTAATGTAAAACCAGCTTTTTTTTTTATATACATGTTCAATGGCAAACTCCTACTGACAGGCAGAATGGATTTCTATGTCTGGGCAAGTTTATAGATGGTGTTCCCACCTCAGGGCCACAAGGTCACAAATTTGTTTCTGATTCTATTAAAGAAACACTCAACAATGGTAAGTTTGTGTGCCTTTTTTTTTTTTTTTTTTAATGAGAGGGGACTGTTTTATGTGATCCAAGATCTTAAAGATACTCCAAGGAATCTCTGCTGAATGCTGGGCTTTTCAGCCCCATGCCCTGACCAAATAACGCTGGCTGCAGATTTGAGGAGTTTTGTCTGGCAGTTAGATAAAACATTTTGGGGAAATCTGACATGACTGAAAGAACAGGCAATGTCTCTCTCGTCTATCCCTGTGTAGTTATGCTGCTGCCTTCGGTGGGGTTTTGTAGGAGTAGGATTTGACCCTTCATGAAAAGCATGCGCAGGAGTTAAAGAGTCACGATACTTGTTCTCAGCTCCTGTTTCCTCAGCAGATCCTCTGCATGACTCTTGAGGACCTCACCCAAAAGCTTTGCTGCCTGGCCCTCTGCGCCTGTGGGATGGAAGAGACAATATTCCTCCCTTGCTTGCCTTCACCAGTTTTGGAAGATTTTAGTCAAGGCACTGGTAAATCTAGGTACCTACCTCAGTGAAGGCCTTTGCACTCCATACATTCCTACGAATATTTACTGAACTCACGGCAAGGACAAATAGACAGATACGTCAGAGGTGGCTCCTACTGCCCCATGAAACACCTATCTTATTCTTTCTTGGAATTAACTTAGCTATGCTGTGTGCTGTGTGCTGGCTCACGCTGCAGCTTCCTCACCATAAATGTTTACTGTATGATGTCTGGCCTCATTTAACAACAGGAGAGGAAGCATCCAGGCTGGCTTCAGCCATCGCCAACCTGAAATCACTGCATGCTGGAACATGTTGCATGCTGGGACTTCGTGGCTACGAACATACAGACTTTTGGCTTGAGGAATCGATGGGGTCCAGCAGAAAGGCTGTGCCAAAGGGGTAAAATTAAAAGGATGGGAGGGAGAAGCAGCATTTAAAGGATCATATGTCTGTTGAAAGAATTTCAGCATCATCTATTGCTGTCCAGAAAGCAATCATGGAAATGCAGAAGGGCAAGAAGCACAGCTCTTCTTGTGGGATGCATTGTGTTACTGTGGTTAGGAGGATCAAGGCTAGGTGTCACATGCCTCTACTGAAAGGAGATTGGCTGGAATAAAGCAAGGAGCCAGAATTTCTAGGCTAGGAGAAAGGCTGATCATGTTGGAACAGAGCACAGGAAAGAGAATTTGGCTGCAATGTCTGACATTTAGCTACATGAGAGGACTCCAGGTCTATTCTTTCTCTAATTTCCTTATGCCCCCAAGGAAGCTTTTGGTGGAAATTTGCTTCCATTTACAGGAGGGCTGGAAGAACAGGGGCCAGACTGTGACTGAGCATCTGGCAATAAGAAAGAGGGTTCAAAGGAAAGGAAACTGCTCAAGTAGGATTTAAAAGTGTTATTCTGCACTGAAAATTGACCTGTGCAAGCAACAGACTGACACTGCTGGTCATTACAAGTAGATATCTTTGTTAAGTGCTAGTTCAAGAAACTTTCTGGGGCTTGGATCCAGTAAGGTGAGTTCACTCTCTGAAAATCATCATTGTCACACAGATTCTTGAGGCCCAGTGAAGTACAAAATGATCTTTTGTGCAATATCACCTGCTTCAGATTCTCTCCTCTGCGATAACTATGGGTTTGGCTGTTTAAAGGCAGTATGACCATAACACACAAAACCATTAGTAAACCTCTTTGCTCACAGGAGACATTTCTTCCTAACAAGTATTTTCATTTTTCTATGTGGTATTTGGTTACCTCCTAGATAATGGTTTATGATCACCATGCAATATCTTTTCTAAAACAGGTTGCCACTTGCCTTGCTCATTGTAAGGGTGGCAAGATTTCTTTTGGCTTTGGAGAAGTTTGTGATTTTCTGTGTTTTTTTAAAAAAATTCCTACAGAAATTCCCTTTAAACAAAAATCCACAGGTAGACAGAGGTATGTATCTCCCTGTGATGCACAGGCAGTTCTCCACTAAAGCAAACAATCTACTTCACTTACTGTTGTCTATTTATTTGGTTACAAAACACTTGCGTAGTTTACAGCATCAATTCTGTGGGAAAAAAAACCTCGTTCTTTATGTATTTGTATATGTTACCAGAAAAGGATCCAAAAGGGTTAGGGCAGCTTGTCCATGAGACGTGATTAATAAACACGGAATGATCAATTGCTTTGCATTACATTTGGGCTTTCTGCTCTGTTAAATAGTACGGATATTTTGATTGTTCTGGGAATGTTGGCGAAATGCATTCAAGGCAATGAGGAGTCCTTGACTTTTTCACTATTTGTTGGCGTCATGATGACGAGAAAGAAGTTGATTAGAATTTTCTATACAGAAAAATAGCAGATATTTACCTTTCACATTAACACCCACTTGTGAGATAGTTTTCCGTAGCTCCTCTGTTCCATTAGGCATATAAAACGAAATACTTCCAAACATTTTAACTCTCATGTTTCCACTGAGGAGTTTCCCCTCCTGCAGTGTTACACAGATGTGAAACCAGTGCTAAAACAAAAAAGTACAGTGACAAATACCAAAACTCACTTTGCTTAGCAACATTCCCTACAAAGCAGCATTCATGTGACAGTGCCAGAAGACTAACAGCTTGCTCCTGGGAGAGAAGGATGAGTACCCAAGGCTGCTGTGCACGTCTGGTTTGGTTTGAATCCATCAGCCTCCGCAACACCCACTCCAAAGACCAGAGAAGTAGCTGCTCTGACGCACAGTAGCAGATCTTGAGTGTGTTGTGAACTAGATCCTCAATGCGTATAAATCAAAGTAGCTACACTGAAATAATTCTGGCTGCTGCTCTTCGCACATGTGTTGCATCTGAGGTGAGATTCCCAAGTACCACAATCACCACTCCAATATCTTCTTTTAACCAGCCACCATCATGCCACAATATACCCAGCTCTTCCAGTGGCTATCCCCTGCCCTATGCTTTCAGTGACTCCCTCCATTCCCTCTGCCCTTCCTTCCCTCCCTTCTTCCCCAAGAACTGGCATTGCTCAGCATTTTGGCTAGGAGACCAATTCTCCAAACTGAAAACATCAAAGCATATCTCTGGTTAGATCTCATCCCAACCCTCCAAGTTTGTTGACTTGGAAAGTGAATAACTAATAAGGCAGCATGCCATTGTTTTCTGTTTATTATAATGGAAATAAATTGTTGGCTCTAAATCAGGCACTGATTGTTCCTTTGATATCACTGCCAGGAAGCAAAATAAAATGGCTTTTTAAAAATCACCTTTCACAAGGAGTGCCACAGGCATTTGAAAGATCAGCCTTTTTCCATGTCAAAGGCTCTACCAGAAGCGCCAAATGCACTAGAAGAAAAATTCAAATCCTTCCCTATTAAAATAAATGAAAAAAAGTACAAGAGGGAATGCGAGAGCAGGAACACCTGGGCAGCGGGATTGCCTGGGCAGGCTGGCACACCACAGATGTCCTGCAAGTGCTCAAGAGGCTGCGACAGAGCTGGATTCATGGTGAGGACCACTTCCTGAAGAATATGGAACACATCCTTTGCAATTATTTTTCCCCTCCAAAGAAGATCAGGTGGGCTGAAAGAATTACTCTGTATGCCTGACAGCTCTTAAACTAATAAGAGACTTTAGGAGCCAAAAAGACAGAGGAGGTGCTTTGCCTCAGAATTTGAACCACCCATAAATCTTGCTTGTGTGTTTCTTTCGTGGTTTTTTTTTAAGCTACATGGAGCGGCAATTTCATTGCACCCCCAAAGCCTTCTCAGTGTTTTAGCTTCTTGCCCATAGACTTTGAGGTGCAGACTTTCAGGTGTTTGTATTCCTCTTAGAGTGCTACCACCTCTAGCTAATGAGGGAATATGTTGAGCATCAGCACCACTGTAACGTATATAAAGAGGAGGTTCCTCATTGGAATTTATAGCTGGATCCAGATCATAAGTGATCCAGAGCACAGTGGTGTTTGGTTTTCATGACGTGCTGCAGTTTGATTTGTCTCGGTGCAGAGGATAAACTGGAGTGCCAGATTCAGATCTCAGGCCAAACCTGGATTTTGTATTTCAGCTACCTAACTTCATCATGGTTTGGCAAAGTCGTGCTCTCACCTGCTCACACCATGTGGAAAACACCTGCGATTTGCTGGAAAGGTGGTGGATCATGCTATGAGAAACTCCCCGTTCGAAACCCAACCTATGAGAGACTGTTTCGGCTGACTTTGGCTGCTGCAGATGATGTGCGCTGGGAGCACAGAACCACTGAAACGCACTTAGATGCTTCAACTGCAAATGAAATAAAATGGTGTAAAGAAAAGCTGTCAGGAGCAGACTGCATCCATATGCCTTTCTTTGTTGTCAGGACTCTTGGAACTAGTGCAACCTTTTCATTTGTAAGATTGAGGCTCAGATGCACAGCAGCAGCATGACTTGAGGGTAAACTGGGAGAACTACATAACTCTAACACTTTCTACAAAAGCCTGCTTTTGAACAAGTCCATCGTACTACTTCTAACTGGCGTTCTCAGATAACATCTTTTCAAAAACATGCTGGAAGATCCTTTTTCCAAAAATCAAACGAATATCCACAGCTTAAATGGCAGAAGATCTGTGCGTGACAAACAGCATGGTCTGCTAAATATTAAGGCCCTCTTTGACACAGATCTTATGCCTGTACTTGGCTCTAAGTGCATCCTTACTCTTCAAAGTATTTAAACATATCGTTAACTTCAGGACTGTAGCTATGTCCCACAAAATGGGGCAATATTTCTGGACCTCATAAAGTACTTATGACATAGGTGCTTTTCTGAATTGAAAGGTTTGAAGGGCACCCACCAAAGTGCCCTGGGATTGAGGAAAGTCTTTCTGTTGACTTCAGCAAATGATCAGCCAGGTCCTAATTTTTATACTTATTACGAACTTGTAATAGGATATTAGGAAAGGAAAAGGAAAGACCTTTTTCTCCAGATAGTACCATCTCCTTTCAATTATTTCTGAAAAATTAAAGGTGTGATTACTGACCTGTAAGGACTTGATGATCATACTTGGGTTTGAACTTTTATGGGTGTGTGTAGGTTTACTAACTCTAGCACTGCCCAGTAATTTATTTCCCAGGTGGGCTATGAAAGTCATCTGGAAGAAGGCAAACAGTGTCAAAGGGCTTGCTCTGCAAACAGATGATTGCGCTAGCTGGATTAGTGGACATTTTTGGAAACAGTTTTCGGAGGAGAGGTAGAGTATACTTTCCTAATAAAACCAAATCTTGTTCTCTAACCCTGAAGTAGTGCTTCAAATTCTTCCTTCTTCTATTAAAAGATTGGTGATCACTATTGCCTGCTCTTAGGTGTGGACAGAAACTGGGTTCAAAGACAGCTATTCAGACCCCAAAAGCTGCTGTAACAGAGGTGTGAAGAAGTTCTGAATGACTCAACAGGGTCTTTGCAACCATGTTGCTCCTTCCTGGGACATCTTTCTTTCCCCAGAAGACAACCAACCTCAGGGGCTTTGCAAAAATTTTCGTGCACTGAATAACATGATCCAGAGTCATGGTACCCCCAAGGGCAGTACAAAAGTCTCAGGTGCCCAGGGCAGCTTCTTTCTACTCCACAAGTGCTCGTTCACTGGAAAGAAAGGCTGTACCATGAAGCTCACCTGTGGAAGCTGGTCGATGCTGTGGGACTCATCAGGTTGACTCTTTTGTGCTGTTTGAATCCTAAAGCACTGTGGTTTAGCTGACAGTTACTGGTACATCTGTAAATCACTTGATGTACGTTGATCTGTCCTATCTGAAGAGATAAAAGTAAACGTCAGACCTGAAAATCTGGTCAGCATTGATATTCTGGCACATGAACAGTTACATGGTATTTACAGGTCCTCCTTGGAGACCACAGAAACCTTATGCTGTGGCATGTAAAACCAATATTAAACAAATTCTCTGCTTCCACAGCTGATGTGGCCTCTACTCATTCCACCCAGCAAGTTACTGGGAATACTTCCATGCAAAGAAAGGTCTTTCTTGCTAAGTCTACTTCTGTTCTTTTTTAAAACCTCTTTTTGGCAATATTTGTGAAACTTTAGGAAACTGAATCCCAAGGAATCAGCTCCTGGACACAGTTACGATTGGTGCAACACTCATGCTAAAGTTATCTTGGTTTAACTTTAAAGCAGCACCTCCCTAAGGAACTCTCGGTTCTGGAACAAGCGACGTATTTCTGCATTCTGTGAGAGCCTAGATTATTTTAATCTTCTGGACATGTTACAAAGATCAATTTATAGTCTCACAGAGACAGTAAGGGGTTGGGGGCAGGCGAAAAGGGAATTGGCTGTTGTTGATTAGTGAATATTGTTATTTCTGAAAAAAAGCAGTTTTTCAGGGAAACTTCTACTTTCTTGCACTACTTGCTTCATTTTGGAGAAAATGTAGTGTGAACTGGCACAGATCCATGGACTGCAGTGGACCCATGTTCCCTTAGGCCAGCAGAGATTTTTGATCCGTACAAGTTGTGCAAGCCCTGTACAGGTGCTGTGTACTAAAAAAGGACAGAAGATGATGAGAAGAAAGCTCTCTTTTACCCTCCCCATTGCAATGAATTATGCCAATGACTTTGTTCCCAAATTACCTTAACCTGGAACAGCATCTTGCTTATAATTTTAAGAGACACAAGTCATTAGCACTTCCAATATTATGCAAGACTTCCAGTGAAAATAGCAGGAAGGCTAGAGTTTGAGCAAACCTATGGAATGTGCTTCCCATAATATTCAGCAATAAATGTTTTAAAATTCTCTCGTCATTCAGGTTGCAGACCCACATTTCAAAAGTCATAAAAACCAGTGAGTAGAATTTTTTTCCAGTTCTGCTTAAATCTTACTTGAGCCTTACTTAATAAAGTGCCATTCCTAACGCTTACAAGACGCGCAGTACAATTGTTTCCTTAATTTTGGCAGATGACAAGTAAAAACCACAGCGTTTTGTTTTATTTCCAACCAAAAGAGTCAAACGGCCTAAGTTTACCCAAAGTTTCACAAACGCTTTTGCAAGAAACCACGTCAGGGCACCTTTACAAAATGCTGGTAACCTCCAGAATTTCATACTCCTGAATTGAAAGTTTTTCCAAGTTTTTTGTTTGTTTTACACAACCTCCACCATGATTATTTTCTTAGCCCTGTAAACACCACCAGGATTTTTTAGACTGGATCGCTTTCCAGGAATGGTAATGAAGAATTTTAACCCTTAGAGCAGAGAAAAGGCTTTTTCTTTGGAAAATATCATTCCTGAAAGTGCCTTTCACCAGAGCGCTCTTTCTTGGTGCCTCACAAGGGGCCAGTCACAGGAAGGACTGAAATGAGGTGATGCTCAGCAGGTGGCTCCCAGGGCAGGTCCCCTAGCTGCTGTTTCAAGACTACATGGGTCCCTCACGATTCTTGAAAAGGTTTCAGTGACGCAAAAGACATTTAAAAGTGTGGCACATCACCAAGCTACACTTGACTTTCTGTGGATATTTACTCAAGTTCTCCAGCTCCTCCTTGGCCAGTTCCTGTCCCCATGGAGGTTCCCCAGTGCCTGGGGCAGTGGGACAAGGTTCTGCCCTGCTCTGCCTGTGAACTCAAGCACTGTAAGTAGGGGTGATGGGAAGTTCAATTCCAAAGCGTGCTCCTGATATGAGCTAACCCATTCTGTGAGCCTATGAAAAAGTTCATGGAGATGCACCGTTACTGGGAAGATCTGCTGCAAATGCAAAACAGATGCTAAAGGCTTGAGAAACATGTATACAAAGAAGAAAGGTGACATTCTGAAAACCATAGGCAGAAGCAAGTGCCAAACCAGGATTTGTTAACTTCCTCTCCATTGTTTTATCTATTCTGCTGCTTCTTGAATTTAATCTTAAATCTTGACAATTCATAGCCTTTCCTGGATGTCTTTTATCCTATGGTTAGTACTCTGTAATGCTTAAGGTTTGACTATTAAAATAAACATCCTGGTTAGAGACAGTTGCCTGACATCAGTGAAATGGTGAAGTTCCTATTCCCTGAGCACCTGTAAAGCTTTCATTTTCCCTCTCCAACAAAACCATGATGACCTTCTCTTCCCCTTCCCCTGGTACTTCTCTTCCTAGGGCCCATGTGGCTTTCTTGGCCTGCCTTAGCCTCAGATCAGAAGACAGATGGATTTTCAATATGAGCTTTATGGTTAGTAGTACCCCCTTCCCACTAAAATACCACAGATTTCTGTGGTAATTCTACTTCCAGAGTTGTCAGAAGAATGCAAAAGCCAGGCTTGTTACATGTGGACACAATTTAAATGGATAACAATCCAGTAGGGAGTTACTTTTTATAAAGGCAGAGTTTTCCAGAGATATGGTGTCGTTCAGAATCAGAACCTCTTACAAACTTCTGGGTTTTCTCATGTGGAGGTCACTATGTTCTTAGGACACTGACAGTAATAGCCCTTAATCTCTCACCGTGTCTCCAATAGCTCAATTATTGCTAGTCGCATATTAATTCCTTCATTGACGGCCCTGACAAAAGCACTCAGTGTCTTTGACTCTGACCTGGTCCAGAAAATTTTCTTTGAATGAATTCTTACATGTTTCACAGACTGGACCTTTCAAGGATCTGTGACTGCAGCAAACGGGTGCAGGTTTGATGTAACCTGACTGAAGAGAGAACCCATCTCCACAAGCTTACACATTCCTTCAGAAAGTTGTTGGTCCCTGTCAGATGAATCACTCTTCCCTCAGATCATCAGAAAAATGACCGTCCCTTACTAGCACAGATCTGTGTAGACCCAAGTTATCCAGCATGTAAACTGCACACAAGTATGAGGCTCAGTCCTACACCTGATGCCAAGGCATATATATTTTGGCACAGTAGGCCACACCACCTAGCTATATGTCTCCCACTATAAAACCAGCATGTCACTGTGGGAGCTGTTTGGGATGAATCTGTGCATGCAGCATCTCCCTGTTAGAGAACTTTTGCAGCAAAGGAGCGTGTCCAAGAGTCCAGAGATGGTGGCTGGAGCCGACCTGAATTTAGACTGATGCTTGTCCCCAGCCCCATCTCCTGCTACTCCTGGCTGGACCTCCAGAGTGGACCCTGCACTTACTTTATCCACTTACCACATCTGCAGCAGCTGTACTCAGGCTTGCATGGGGGTCCTCCTTGGGTCCTGGCTTGGCCCCCTTCTGGTGGCAGCTCTGCTCCTGCCTTCATTCCTGGCAATGGTGTTGTTCTTCATTTTGAATATGAGCTGCAAGGATGACAGCTCTGTAATTTTCTTATAAAGCAAACAGGGTTCATTTTACCCCCGACAGCAGGCAATCCAGGGCCGGTAAATGACTGGCAAATGCCTTCTGTATTCATCTCTTCAAGTGTTTTGGCTTTTCTTTACCTTTAATTTGCTTGGAGGCAGACATTTGAGATAACAGCTGTGATGATACTATCAGTCATCTGCATGTCAGAGAATGCCAGGAAAATGCTTGTGGAATAGACCTCTTGGGTTTTTGGTTTTGTTTTAACTGCTCTGGGGTAAATGCAATCCTTTGTCAAAGCTCTGCTCAAAACATGAGAAAAGAATGTAATGGAATTGGTTTCTTCCCTCTGATTATGAAGAAATGTTTTTTCCTGCTGGTAGAGCATGAGTTCTCTACTTGCTCTTTGATGTTCCTCAAAGATAAGTGTACTAGAGCAGTCCCTGTCATGTTTTTTCTTGCTGGTAAGTGATGTCAGAGCACATCTACCACCAGGAAACGTCTCTGTGATTCTCTGGAGAGAGGTGTGATATGCTTGTTCTTGAGTAGCTGGGGAGTCCCTAATAAACCCTGTTAAAAGGGATCTTTACCCTCCCATGAAAGACATGGCTTAGCTTTCTTCAGTTCAGTTATAAAGATTCCTGGGGAAGAAAGTTTCTTTGGTTACTGAGGTGGAGGGTCCAATGTCAAGAATCATCAATGAGTAGGTCCAGAGCTCTATCTCACAAAGTTGAACCATCTGCAAGAGGGCCACATAGATTTATTGGTTCTTTGGAGAAGGTGCCAGCAGGAAGGTGTTGGGTTGAGAGTTATTACTCTGCACTCATTTGTTTTTCCAGAGAAATACAGGATGGAAAAACAAAATGGAGCTTTGGAAACAAACTGGGATGTGCCCCTATTTAGTATATTGACGATAGACCAGTTGGTCCAGTTAGTTTAATAAAACATAACACCCTTTGTGCTAGAGAAGCTTATTCATTATACTTTGACCAAAAATAATTTCTATCTGAGGATCTTGAACTAATTTACTGATGTTAGGCCTGTGGGAAGATAAAGTTACACCTATGAAATGACCATTATTCTGAAGGAGCGATGTAGATACAGGCATTTTGTGCGTCTGCAGTCCTGATAGATCTGAGCACAGAAAATAAAATATTCTGCATACATATTTACTATTTTCCCATAATTTTGTAATGTCTCTTAATAATGTGGCAGCAGAGAATTTTCTCTTCCGTTACCTTGACCTTACAGAAGGCTATTTTGCTAGAAATTAAGAGCTCAGATCTTGTTTGCACCACACATCTCCTGACCAAATGTGGTCAAGGTATCTAGACTACTGTGGCCTGTTTCCCCACTTGGAAAATGAGCATACTTCCTAAAAATATAGTTAAACATTCAGATACCACAGAGATAGAGCTCATGCACGTTCCTGTGCAGTAGAAGAATTACATGTGAAAGAGAAAGCTGACCTTGAAGCAAAGCCTTGAGCAGAGATCACAAAGGTTAACTGTCCAAGTAAAATGTTACCAAGTAAACCTTGCGGTTTTTTTCCCAAAGGAGGCTTTTTCACCTTTTCAACACACCTGTTCCTATGTAGTCAGTTTATAAAAACAAGCAAGCGTTTTTGCAAGCTTTGAAGATGTACAAAGTAATTCTTCTACATATGCAAACGGCATTTCCTTATCCCTGTTTCCAGCAGGTGTGTGAAACTTACTTTCACCCATGGTATTCAGAGGCAGCTCTTTGGAACAATGTTCAATGACTACACAGAAAAACATCCTTCATATTCCAAAAATTTGCACTGAGCTCAAAGAAAGTGTTAATAGTGGAATAAAGAGCCTTTCTTTTTGGATCTTCCAAAGAGAAGAAGAATGTGCTGCCCGCTTAAATATGGTGGAACCAAAGAAAGTTAACCTGGATGACACAGAAATTTGCTAAGCACAGCTTTGCCTACGTGGTTTCATCACCACTGATGTGGTAACATGAAGGATTTGTTCAGCGTAGGTGAGCTCCCTCTTCCAAATGTCTCCAGGCTTCTGAGAAATTTTAGTTTCTAGAGTTGAAGTGTATCTGTCTCACAGTGAGTAAGCTTTGAGGGCTGGGAATGTAATTGTGTATTTTCTACATCGTTGTGGCAGTATCATTGGGGCTAAATAAAGTGGTTGGAAAATGCTTTTCTTTGATTTCTAGGGAGGTTGAAGCAACAAGAAAAACTGAAATATGTACCTTATTTAAATGGTGAAAATTTTTATTTCTTGTGAATATCTGGGTGGAGGGTTGGTCCATTTGATAGCATTATAGTTCAGGTACCAAGATACAATTTCTAAATAAAATGAATTCTAATCAAAGATGTTATTTCCATATTTTTATATAAAACCAGTAAATACATTAAAATCAGTTTTGATAAGCCGTTTTTCATGTAGAAAAGTTTGTCTCAAAGTATGATCTAACTCTAGGGCTAGGCAAAAAGAGAAAAAACCCCAGCTTTCAGTTGTAAAGCACTGCATTGAAAAGAAAGTTGTCTTTCGCCACTGCTGAGATTTGCAATGTCACCTATTGCCAATAGGGCAGGGATATACTTTCCTGCTCCACATCAGATACTGACCACTGCTGAAAACAGAGGCTGGTCTTAAAGAACTAACATCCCATAAAGACGGCACTTTCTTGGAGCTGAGTAGCTAGAAACAAAAGTAGGAAGAAATTCAAGGTTTCTTTACTCTAAAGCTACTGGTTATTACTTACGGTTTCCTTTGCACACTTTCTCTTTGCTATTATAGTATCAAATACCCTCAAAGCAACCTTCTACTAAGATGTGGTTCGTTGGATAATAAACAGTGCCTTTCGCTGGACTTATCACTTGGAATTTAGAATAAGGGCTATGCAAAGCTGCAGTGAGGAAAAATAAAAGAGACAAACAAGGAAATGTCAATTAAGATTGATAAGATAATACCTGGAGTGACTGGCTTGGCAATCATGCGTTTCCTTTACCATTATTTGTGTAACTCATTTCTGTGAGATGAATCCAGTGGTGGAAGTTAAGGGGGGGCGACTGATGAAACAGAAATTTTAATGGAAACAATCTCATGTTTTTGGAGATTTTTTAATTAACAGCAACATATTTTTTGTTAGTCACGACGACAGTCAAGGATCCCACACCCAGTAGAAGAGGTTGGGGTGAAATTTCAAACATCCAAGAGGGTCCTTGTTGGCTACATACAGGTAGTCTCTGCTGGTGGCAGCTGTTTTGGGGTTTGGGGTTGTTGGTTTTGGGGCTGTACAGGAAGGAGGGGGGGTGTCTCACGGAGAGAGGGGAGGGAGTCCGGGAATGACTCTAGCTGCCTGGAGAGGAGAGGTCCCTTCTCCAGAAAATTATTATGAATCTCGAACATAATCATCTTCAGACAAAATATGGAAACAGTCTGAGAGAAGAAACCAAAACAAGGTGTCTCCTGCACCTCCTTTCCCAGACAGCATCCCTCATCACCCATGATTACTTTCCTCTTTCGGCTCTATTCATCTCTTTCAGCACAATGGAACAGCTCATGATGGAGCTGGGAAAAACACCCACCCTAGCCTAACCCACAGCCTGGTACAAGATGTGGGTTTGAACCCCTGAGGCAAGGAAGCCACTGATCCGGGGCTCCCAGGTCTCTGCATTATTACAGGTCTCTGGCGTTATTACATACAAAAGGCAGTGCTTAGTTTCACCGTTTTTTCCATTGAAAGTACTGCCTGCCCGGAGGGCTAACTGGGAGCTTTGCAGGACGCATGCGGGCAGAGGGGGGCGAAGCCCTGTGTTGTAAGAAAAATGTGGTGGGAATTCAGGTGTCTACATACCTGTAAGAAAGGAGGAACTTCCCTTTTCTCTCCTATCTGATCTACGATGCATGCACATTGTTTTCAGGGAGGGAGCAGGAAAAATAAAGTTTAAAGTCTAAGCAACTAGATGCCACTCTTCTGCATGCTTAGAATTAAAATGAGGTGCCCTATCTGCTCCAAACTCTGCTAAGCAATGTTGTAGATAATGTGAAAATAATGTATTTCAGCTCCTTTTTTTCCTTTCACTGATTTTTATTTGAACTGTGGCATTTTTGCCTGATGTGTGTAGCTGTAGATACAACTGCATACAGAAGTACAGCTACAAATGTTTAAGAACTAAACGTGTGAGGGTCTACAAGACTGGAAGGGAGATATGTTGAACGTCAGTAGCATTAACTAGGAGATCTCACTATTAGGATGGTAGCCAGAGGAGATGTTGGCCAAGTGAAATAAAGGGCTTACCATTCAATTAAGTCATGGAGCCAGACATACTATAGCTTTGTTCTGGAAACCCAGGGACTGGCTCCCTCCCTAAGCCAGGCACCGGGAGTCAAATGCAGACTATTGCTACCCTAGAGAGACCACCAACCCTCCTCAAGCAACACTAGAGCACCTCAGACAACTTTAACATGGGCCTGCATGCAAAGTTTGAGAGCCTTCCTGTATGGCAGGCTGACTCCTCAGGTCTTTTATCTCAGACACTGCTTCAATTTTTTTCCTTTGCAGAGGTGCTGGGTCTTGTTCAGGTCCCTTTTTGAGCGTGGCTGCTTTGCACAGTGCTGGTGTGGTGGACCTGTATCATGCTACTCAGAACGAGCTTCAAGAGCTTATAGGGTTACCAGTGCTTATATGCAGGTCTTGTCAGTCTTGGGAACAGGATCTGTGAGGAGAAGGGACAAGTAGCCCCTGGGTACTTTCTTTCCTTTTGCATTCAACCTGCTTTTCTTTTTTTGTTGCTCACAGAAATAGTCAGGCTGAAGGGACAGCTCAGAGGGAAAAGGAGATGGATGTTGGAGTTCCTATGAGCTTGGGATGTGGCCCTGCTACTTTTTTTCTGCTATAAGGAGGTTTTCTGGCCAGTACGCTAAATTGGGATATTTCTCTGCCATTCCTTTTGGTGCAAGAAATTCATGTAACCTGTGACCACTTGTCTTTATTGCCAGAGATCATGTCTTTCTGTCTTGCTTTGTCTAAACCAGCCCCTTATTTTTCAGTTCCTCTCTCTGAAGGCATTGTCTTCAGTGAATGACCCACTGCTTGTTTTTGCAGAACACCACAGGGAAGCGGGCCAAGGATACCTCAATGTTTACATACCGGGATGTAACAGGTTCGTGTTGCCTGCAGATATATTCATATCAGCTTAAGTCCACGGTTAGATCTTGTTGATGAGTGGTGTTTCTGAGCTCGTTATGCACACATGCACACTTCCAAACTGTGTTAGACTTGCCACAAGCTGTTTACAAGAGATTGAGCCCATGGTGAATCAGCCCTGGCATGTGAGTCCTGCTCTGCTCCCCCCATTCTGGCTGATGCTCCTTGGCTGCTTGTTCTGTGTGAGGCAGGAACACCACTGGCCATCATCAGTGCTTTGCAGCAAAACTTATTATCTAGGAAAACACTGGATGCACAGGAGTTATGAACAGTGACCTGCAGAGAGCCACCTACACCAGGGGGCTGACAGAAGTATTTGAAGACAAACACGCGCTCAAGTGTTCTGTTGGAACAGGATCTGTGAGGCTGATCCTCTGCGTTACTACCATTGACTTTATATTGACCTTAGTAGTAGAAACACTCAAATACTTGAATATCTAGGGGTACACTACAGCATTTTAAACAACTTTATTTTTCTTAAAGTATTTGATCTCTGGGTGGTAAAATCAGAGCCTCAGTACTTAACTTGGAACATATGCCTGAGGCAATCACTGCGAGGCATGATAAAGAAACTATGCAATACATATATTTTAATTTTAAATAAATCAATATGGTAATCTGGGATCAGGTGGGATTCTGCAGCTGGACAAAAAGGACAAAGGGAGGTTATTAGTTATACTTTTAATAAATCAAGTTTTTAATTAGGGATCAGGTGGGATTTTCCAGCACGAGAAAGGGGACAAAGAAAGCTCATTAGTTGTATTTTAAATAAATCAATCTTTTAATTGGTGTGGGATTCTTCTGGAAATACAGGACAGGCAAAAATGGAACAGATACTTAAAACTGTCCTTCGAAAATATGCTTGATGTAAGAAACAAGAAATGTTTCATACTTACTTAGTGCATCTATATTTTCTAGGCACTCCTTAGTACATAACCAGTGTGGTCAGGCTGGAACTCTTGGAAGATTCAAGGAAAAACCCCAGAGAAGACCTGCAATACATAGATGGAAATAAAGAGGAAAGTTTATTTCAGATTTGTGTGACTCACCACATCTGGGAAATTGATTTCAAAACATTACAGCATTCAGAACCACTGGACACGTCTGAAGATTTGGGTCCTAGTCTTTTACCTGAGCCTGCCACAGGAAGACATCATCTTCAAGGTATGATAACTTCTGCCAGGTTCTCCACTGCAATAAAGCTCACTAGGGGCTGAGCTCTTTTCCTTGTGGCATTTACATCAGGACAGCATTTACTTATTCTACTGATCTCCCTGTACAGAGTCCACCTCTCACTTGTGCAAGGTCGTGTAACCCTGGTGATCACCGTTGATGCTCAGCTGACTCGGGGCAGGTCCTGCTGAGGCTTGTGTGACTCTGTAACAAGCATCATTTTTTTGTGGACTTGTGTTGATGCAGCATGTGAAAGCAAAACATATCTGAGTAAGAAAGAGAGACAGGCAGGTTAAAAAGGATGATGTTCAAATGACCAAATCTGGCAACAATCAGCCCCTTTACTCTTTGATGCTGCAGTGGAGGACAGCAATTCAAAGCCTTCAATATGTATTAAGGAATGCCAAGCACTACAGGAAGCAAAAGACTTCATCATAACCAGTACCCATTTGTTCCCTGGAGGGCTGAGCATTAAAATGCCCTCTTTGAGGCAGCTTTTCTGCTGCTGCTTTTCTTCTTGCCTTGCTTCTGTTTTGTCCTACCTGCACTCCACAGAGGGAGTCTTGCTTACTGCTGACAGACAATAACACATCTTGCAAGGCTAATATTTGCTGACGATGCCTCTTCTTGTGTTGTCTGCTGCCTGAGCTATGAGATGCATATGGTAATTACCTCCTCAGAAGGCAATGGCTCATCTGTGCCACTGTCACATCTAGCCGTGGCTAATAGGTGTGCAGTGTTTGCTGTGAATTTAAAAACCACCCCCTTTCAAAGGTCAGAAGATCAAAAGTTCAAATTTCATTGGGAATTGCCAGAGGAGCCCACACTGCCGCTCACTGCCCCAGCAGGCTCCTCCTGTGTGATAGCAAGGAATCGGCAGCAGCTAATTTGCTGGTGCTGTTGTTTCAACAGACATATAAAACCGGAGACCCAGTCAGCTGCAGCAAGAAATAATAAAGACATCGAGTTTACATACAGTCTTCAAAAATTCCCTCAAAGGGTCTTCAGTTTATTTTCTCACCTCAGTGTGAGGCTCAGTTTTAACAATACAGCTGCCAAAAGGGTGATTTACCCTCGGGCTTCGATGGGCTGTTGTGATGGATAGTGGATACTATTTCAATAAAGAAACAGCACCTCGAGTTTTAATCAGCTATGTAAACTAATAGAACCTTCCTCAAAATACTTTTGGCCCTTCCTTTGAGAGCAGATTCTCCACAGCAAATAGAAAAATACATCATATATACGACTCACAATGCTACTCTTCTTATAAGAGAAGAGTCATGTGGAGTCCAGCAGCATCTTCAGAAGTTCAAAAGTCAGTAGAAAGATTCAGGCTGTGCTGAAACCTGACCTGTAGCATCTAAGACAAAGAACAGTTTTATTTTCCAGATTTTTGAATTAAAACACTAAAGTCGCAGCTCAGAAGAACATGAGCCAGTGAAACACTCAAGTATGCACTTGAGTGCTGTTAGCATGACTGGGACACGTGTGTATGATTGAAGTTAAGTGTGATTAAAGTTAAGTTTCTTTAAGATAAATGGATTAATGCAAATGTTTATCTATGCCAGTTTTAAAGGAAACCACCATTTCTGATCTCACAAGTCCCAATTTCATCCCCTCAAATGCCTAAAAGCTTGTCATTCCCCTCACTCCAGTGTTGACACTGCCTGTATTCTGCGTATTCTGGTGATGCCTTTTGGAAACTCAGTCAGGGGAACGAGAGGCTTAGGCTCAGCTTGGGGCTGGGGCTGGGCTGAATTGGCCAAAAGTTTCTTTACTGAGAACAGTTGGTCAAGATGATTTCTGGACATCAGCAAACTTAGGCACCAAAGCTGTGTGCCTGGCTGTACTATGAAGTCATAGGAGAATTGGGACCAAACCGTTGTACCTCTTGTTCTGCATACACCGTGCCTAATCCAATGCTGACTGCAAGCAGCAGGAAGCTCCCACAAAAACTAACCAAACCCGCACAGAAAAGTCCAACTCAACACGCCCCTATTAAATAATTTCCTTCTCTTCTTTGCAGTCTGTGATTAGGATTTGAAAATCAAAGCCATTAATTTCAAAATGCTGAAACGAGAGACACCTTATGAGCAAGCGTCCAGATTCACTCCCTTCAAAATCCACCAGAGACAAACACACTGGGTCCAAGCCCAACTTTATCCTAGTCTTCAACTTGATATCCACTTCAGTGATAAGAAGCTCTGCTGGATGGCTTCAAATTTGCCTCCAGACAGTTGCTAATTGGGAGGACTCTTTTCCTTTGTTCTCTCTGCCGTGTTAGCAGAGGCACACTGGCAGCGTGCTGGCAGTGGAAGCTGCCACTTTGGGAAGAGTTGTGATTAAAATAGACATTGCTTTGATCAGTGTCTTCCCTGTAGCGTAAGATAAACAGGATCAGCAGTTTTGGTTGGTGTTCATTCTGAAGGCACAAGCTGTGAAGTTACTGCACTACATTAAGCATAAGCTTAAAAGGAAATTGTTGTAGCCAACTGAGACTTGGAATTATCCTGATACTAGAAATCTTAAAATCTAAAACAAAGAGAAACCAGCACTGCCTTTCTTCCTCTGCTAGTAGGGACTTCCACAATGTCGAGTCCAAGAGATTATGGTTGAGATCTTTTATAACAAGGCATGTATGTCAGAGGAGGAAAGTATGAGAGCATGTTCTATAACTGATTTAATGCTTTATATCTTTTCATTCAACACCAGAAATATCACAGAAGAACACTTCCCTTTGGTTGGTGAAGCTTGTTTGAATCTCACAGCTGGGGCCTGGAAGAGTTGTCTGAAGTGTAGCCACGGTCTTTATGTTAAGACATTTTAACGCTACTTTTTCTTTTTTTTTTTTTCCTTTTCTCTTGTGAAGCCAAAATGATGTCTGTCACAGGAAATGAGCATAGTTGTTATTACAATAGCTTTCATGGAAATTGTTTGTTTTCTGTACTACAGCTTTGTATGCAAAATTAAATTTTAGGAATTTGTTTAGAATTTCTAATGCTTAAGGCTTTACATTTCTAGGGAAGAGAATGCAAAAAAAATATTACATGATTAAATAAAGATTTGCTTAGAGAATGGCAGGTAGCTTAATGATGTTACTTGTAAGCTTATAAAAGCAACACAGGCATAAGCGGAAAAAATGTTTTGCTTTGTTTTTCTAAGCTGGCCTTATAGTGACATCTTATTATTTCCTTGGAAAAGGGTAATTTCTCTGATGGGGGTAGGAACCAGCCTTACCTTCCATTTGCCATCCCCAAGACTGGGCCAGATACTGAGTGAATACAAAGAGGCGGAACATCACCAAAATCAATAAAGCTGCCCCAGATGAGATCCGGGTGATGGATTCTTCCACTACCTGCAAGGGTGGGGGGCAGCAGTGGGTGCTGCTGTCGAGTAGAAGTGGTCCGCTGGCATCGACAGCTACCCTGCGTTATGCGTTACTCCGCTCCGTCTGCGCGAAGGCCTTTTCTGATAAAGTAATAAACATACCATAAAACTGCTTTACAAGCCAGGTCTCACTCTGCTCTCCAGCTTTTTCTCATTAAGGACATTGCTGCTTGAAGGAAGTTCAAGCTGCAGCACATTTAACATCTGCATTCCTTTGACGTGTTTTGAAATTATTTTAAAACAATTGGTAGAGGAGGACCAGGTTTGGGGGGGGCTGAGTGCTTCAAAGAGAGAGCAGATCAACGCATAAGCCTCAAATTACATAACTAGCCCCACCAAGGAAATAAATTAATTTGTTTCCCAATGGCTTATTTATATAACCCTTTAATTATAGCTAACCATATCACCAGTATTATACCATGGGAAAATGTAAAACTGTTAAGCAACCTACCACTCCGCCCTCTCCAGATCGACAACACAGTCATTAAGCAACAACTACATGTCAGGACATCTCCTGTTCTTTTGTCTTCCAAAGGTATAGTTCAATAATGCGGGTATGAAAATGTGACCTCAACTGTAGCTCTTTTTCTAGGGCTTTTGTGTGTTCCTAAACTCCATCTCCCTGTTGGATCGTAAAAATGGGACAGCATTCAACCTGCTTGCAGCACAGAAAGGGATATTGTTAAAATCTGCTATTTTCGCAGTCTGCACGTGAGTCACGATCAGCAGTTGAGTCCTGTTAACTGCAAGTGCTGCTCAGTCTACGCTGGCTTTTCAAATGTGGTACATTGAGGTAGCTCTGTTGACTTCAGTTAAAGCATTTCTAATTGTTTCTAATTCAGCAGACACCAGCTGAGACCCTAGCTTTTGCCCTACAAAAAGCACAGTGTGTTAAAGCAGCTTGCTGCAGCTCCTCAAGGCCTAATGAATGCTACGTATTGAGTTATTAGACCAAACTGCTGTGAAGAACAGGATGGCGACTGTAACAGGGAAGATTTCTCAGGTGAGAAATACCAGAATTCTCTGAAACAGCTGTTTCAGTCCATGTTCAGTCCGCTTCAGAAGTCAATACATAAATTTTCTAAGAAAAATGACCTGATGATATGGGATAAAGCTGATGATGGCATGTGGAGAATGCTATCACTTCAACTAGGGGGTTGCAAGAAGGGTTTAATTATAAATCATGGAAATTCTTCCTAATGTGTTTATGTTTGGATAGGTGTTCAACACTCAAGTTAGCGGAATCTTTTAGGTCAAATGACTTTCTTCTCTGTGAAGGGGTAAGTGTTGGTAGCTTAGCAGCACTGCCATATGAAGAGATTTATTTAGGTGCAAAGATAATGCGTCTTAATGCTAGAATAGCAAATGAGGCTGGGTATTAACAGTATATATGACCAAATTAGATCATCAGGGATGCTTTGGAATCCCCATCAGTCAGACTCTATCCATCAAGGTGGGTATCGTAAAAGATAGGAAAGACAAAGATAGCAAGAGCTGTGTTAGGTGTTTTGGGAAGGCCTTGAAACCAACCCTGCGGAATAAAGGAGAGTCATTCCAGGCTGTATGTTCAAGGATCTATAATATTCTGTCAAACATTCAAAAAGAGCTAAAGAGAAAGCACAGTATACACAGGAATTGCCACAAGAAAATTCCTCAATTAGCTTCCTAAATAATTATTTCTTTGTATTTATTTTTAATTTAAAGATGCATAAAGTGAGTTCTCGCAAACCATTCCTGCATAGCTCAGTGTACAGAGAGATGAAGCAATGCTATAATTCTATCTCCTACACCCTTTGAAGCAGTATTTCATGGGTCATGTCTGCAATGCCTGAGGATGGCCTTTAGACCAAGTTGTGTACTCTTAAAAACAGATCAAAAGAAATTTGGTCATCTCCTTCAAAAGGCAGCCGCTCTCCTCCCCTTTTTCACAGAGCTGCAACATGAAACAAGGCTTCGTGTTGAGGATCATCTTCTGTAATTCAGTATAAATGTTTTGGCTCAGGTTTTTAGAGGAGAATAGGAAGTTAGCTATCTTCAAGGAAGCTAAATTAATTTAATCTCGGTTCTGAACTAAAAAGGGAAAAATTGAGGTTTTCAAGAAAAAAGTGTCAGGTTTGTATTAAGCAAAAATTAAAATGTTGAGCCTCATGTTAGTTGCTAATATACCAATGGCATTTTATCTCACAATTTTGTTATGACTAAACAGAGATACAAGATTATTTAAAAACTTTATCTATGACTGCAATAAATAAATACATTTCCAGCCCTCACAATGATAGAAGAATGATGTCAAATGTAACGAGTGTCTATCTACCCCAAAAGCTTGAAAACAAGAAAAAATAACAAGAAAGCAGTGTTCTTGAATCGTGTGCTATAATTTTGTGATTTCTCCTCCAGACCTGATTTTTAATCAAAAATTAAGGCTTGCACTAGTTAGACCTAGAGACCCACACATCTCTTGCTGATATTTCAGATGACGTTCTGAGTTACACGTATTAGACAATAACTGCTGCGCTGCAGAGGATAAGGTTGGTCTAGAGAAAAAACAAACTGGTCAAAATCCAAAAGCCAAATTCCTGAATCTTTAAAAAAGTTTAGTTAATAAACGTTTATATATATTTTTCCCACAAAGTATCATTTCCTGATTTTGGCTGGAGATAGTAAAGTACCTTGAAAAAGACTATTTCCATGTTGTGATTAACTCAGCAGAAGCCAAGACCTACAAAAAATCTTTAGGGAAAACAGATTTTCCGTCTTTTACTGGTTGTTTGACTGTCAGTCTTCTCTAGGATTCCCTGGTGATTCAGCACAGAGTTAGAAAGCAACATGAAATCATTCACTACACTTCAAAGTCTTTCTTAAAACAAATTTTCTCATTCAGAAATGCATGAACTGAAAGCTGGTCCTTTGTGAAATCTGGAGAGTGATGTACATAGCATTAAAAAGAAAAACACAACACTTCATAAAATGCGTTTCTACTGCAGCACGTGCAGCACTATGCACCACAGTGAAGGGTCTCCAACCCTTTCTGGTCAGACTGACTCGAGCTCTGCAGCTCTTGGAGCTGGGCTTTAGTGGGGACAGGCTGCTGGTGAGCCCTGCTCTGCATTAGCAGTTATTTCTGCCCTGCTTCACTGCACCTTGCAATAACTAGAAATGCATTCAAGTGGGAGCTATGATTGGGTAATTGACAGGCAGATGTGGCTTCTAATAATCTACTCTTCTTTTTGGGAAAAACAAGGTAGCCAAAAAAAAAAAAAAAAGTCATCTGGCTATCAAAGATGTATTAGAAGACCTGGATAGATGCTATAACCTGGAAAACAGGACCATGATCTGGAATTGACTTCCATTCTTCCTTATATTCCTCAGTAGAACAAAACATCTGTGAGCTGGATAGCTGTAGACAGCTGGTTTTGGAGGAAGGCTGGAATTTTCCCCACCAAGACATAACCATCTCTAATGGGAATAATACCACCACAAAAGCACATCAAACCTGAATAGTTCTTGCAACTGTTTGCTGTTCAGGAAAGCAGTGTGCTGCATTGCTATTTGTAACCGATATAATTTTATCTCCACTCTGTGCCCACTTTTTGGGAATGCAACATAGTCACACTGCTGACAGAATGTGTGGAAACAGGGATTTACAGTCCACTCTGCTACGGCTAATGAAATGAGCAGGGGAAAACAAAACCAAAACCAAATCCTGTATTATAATTGGGTTATGCAGCTGTGCAAATGATATACGGGAAAAAACCCCCTGAATGTTTTAACTTCTGTTAACAAGAAAAAAATGGAGTTATGTTTTCATTGACTGAAAAATCTCCAGTTAAATTCTGCCAGAAGAAGAACATTTTCAGTAGAGAAAAGCCCAAATCACATCCCTGAGGATAAAATTTACTGATAAATGGGGTTTTTTTTCAGTTCTCAGAGAAAACTTTTTGAGATGTTCAGTTATCTCCTGAAAAATGAAAAAAAAAAAGTATTCAAGGACCACAGGCTCTTTCCCATGAACATCCGTGTTCAGTTGAAAGCTCCATTTTCTGACAATATTAACTGCTGATAAAGAAGTTTTGATCAGCCTAGGGAACACTGGCACCCCATGTATAAATGACACACCACCAATGGGTCTTATCCCAAGTGTGGCTTCTTTGTGTAGACAAGTCTCCAAAGGGAGAGACCATCAGGAGCTGACGGGAAGCCAGCGGGACCTGTACTTGCATCCAACAAGGCTGTCCTTGGTGGAGCATTTGCTAAATGCTGAAGTTTGCTGCGAATGTTTGTTGATCCTATAGCAGAAGTGTTCACCCTGACAGCACATTTCTACCAGCTGAGGATCTGGCCCTATTTTAGCCATCTTGACTTGTTTTTTGGCATGTTGCTGCAAGTGGGTTGGGATCCTGCCAGGGCGGGGGTGAACAGAACAGCATTCCTGGGCTCTTAGTAGTGTTGACCATTGTATTGATGTGAATACATAAATACCTTCAAAGGCAGAAAGGTGACTCCCTGTCATATGCAATGCTCCTTCTAGTCCTTTCAAGCCATAGATCATGAGCATAGTCTGTGTTGGAACCCAGGACAAGCTGCTTTCTCCAGTGAACGAGTGATGGAGATTATTGTAGTGAATAGTAACAGTAGATGAGGTGCTATCTTCCCCTTTAAATTGAGCCATTCAGTTTGTCATGAATGGCTGAGTATTTCTTGCTGGCATTTGGGACTTAGATTTCAGCGCTGAGAATAGAGTGAATAGGATCAATGATGAAGCTGAAGTACAAAAAGAAGGAGCAAAAAAGGGCAAAGGACTAAAACCGATAGAGACAAGCAATTACAAGGTGTATTAATGTACACTGGCTTAGGCTGGAAAGAGGGAAGAACTTATTGTTATTCTGGGGGATTTTTTTCCATGAAAGATAAAGGGGAGGGAAGTGAATATTTGTTATTCGGGCAATTGCAAAGCTGTGGCTGCAAAGAATAAAGAGACCTTTTAGAACATGGCAGCTGCCTCTGAGCCTGGAGCGTGGTACTTGATACTACAATCTACCCTCGTAGTGCTTTTTGGGCAGCTTTTGAGACCAGCAAGGAAGGCATTCAGAAGGAAGACAATGACAAATGTCAAGAAAGAGAGAGGAAATCTGGAGCTTAAAAGACTATTGAGTGACAGCCAGGTTAGATCAAAGGCAGACCTTTACCAGGTACTTATAATTGCAATGCTAATAGAGGTTAATCTTAGAAAGCAGAGCCGAAGGGTGGATGTCTATTCAATCATAAAGCATCCATATTCATAGTTAATACTCACATATACATGCACACATATGTATGCACACGTACATAAGTACTTCAAAAGGCAGCTGGTCATTCAGTGAGTCACCATCACCCTTTCGGGGGTGTTAATAGAAAGGAAGTTTTTGCAGGCAGACCAGTTGAACCCCTTTTCTATCAGAGTCAGTGAGAGGTTTTGGAGGGAACACAGAAGATGGGGCTCATGTATAAACCACTGGAAAAGCAGTGAAATTTGTTTCTTTATAAAAAAGAAACAAAACCCCCAAATCTCTGCCAAGCAAGACTTTATTGTTTTCATAGCATTTAACACAGAGAAAGGAGAATTGTTATTAAAGGATTTTTAGAACCGAGTTTCTTATCTTGCTAATTTTGAGGGCTGGGTTTTGCAGGACCAGTTACACAACTAAATGAGCATTGGCTTTTCTAAAGGCTGCACAACTTTGCAAACATGGGCTCAACTTTGAGGACTTTTGCTTACCAGCCCTTTTCAATCTTATCGCTCTCACAGACAAGCTCTCTCTTGTTATCATTCTTCCACCCATTCCTTTCCTATGCCACACAGAGATTTCAAAAAACAAAACAAAACCATTTCCTATGGGAGTCTCTTCATACTCATTTTAAGGAAAGGCCGTTCTTGTTCGTCCTCTGTGGCAGCTAGCAGTCCCAGCTGTGTCTTGCAGCAAGTACAGCACCAACAAGACTTAACTGCATCTAGAATAATTCCTAATACCACAGCTATGTCTGACTTTACCAGCAAAACCATTCTGATGTCATGTACTCCCAAATCTAGAAAAAGAAACGTTATGTATAACAAAATACCACACACAAACTATTCATGAAGGACCATAGCAACACTAAGTGAATAACTTTATGTACTTACCCAAATCTCTTCACCCAAAGACTGCCAGTGACAGGGGTTTTTGCCCATAAATCAACCACAGAAGAACTAGGTCTTATCATGTGTCTGTACTAATGCCTGAAATTATAGTGTCGCTGTCAGTAGTTTTAGGAACATGTCACACAAAAAAGCAACTTTAAAAAAATGCATCATTTATCCAGGAGGATATCTTGTCTATTTGGAAAGGTATTTCCTCTCTTGGGCAATAAGATACCTAGTTAACAGCTATCAGAAAGCAGGTTACTCCATATATAATAATGACATTAATTCTTTAATAGCATGAATTTTGCCTCCTTTGTGCTAGGTCCTGTGTGCAGAAAGGAAAAGGATGGTAGGCACGAGAAAGGAATATTGATGTACAGCTAAGGTAGACAAGTATATATTCACCTCGTGGTCAACGGATGCTTATGTCGACAGTGAATCGGTTATGTCAATGCTTATGCTGCAGCAGGCAGCCTCGTCCCCGCAGCCAAGAGCTGGAAGCAGTTTCTGGGTTGGGGCTTGCTGTCCTCTTCAGCAGGGCTGGCAGTACAGGCTGGCCAACTTCTCCACCCCGCCTGCCGGATCTGAGACCCAGACAGCAGGATGGGCAACCTGGCAGAGAGCAAGAGAAGGATGGGATTGGGGTACAGAGCTGTGCTCCAAGGCGTGCGAGGGACCAAAGCCCCAGTGGCTGTGTGGGTAGGAGAGCCCCGTCACACACATTTGGGGCAAGTCTGAACAACTGCTGCAGAAATGCTCATCCTGATACTTCCTTTTGCAGAACTGGAAGGAAAAGGAATAATGGGGGGAGGGGCAAAGACAGACGCACACCCACGCACAAACCAAAATGAATTTCTGGCATTTACTATGAAATCACAGCATAGGTCCCGTGGGCTCCCTGATTGCCTGTAGCCAAGGACCAATCCAAGGTATCATTTTCTGTCTCGCTGTCATCTTCATACGCTATTTTTCAGGTGGTTCATCAAGCACACAGATCATAATATACAAATGCCAAAACCTGAATCTAAGGGTCTGCTTGAAAGCCTTTCTGAATCAGCACAGCTAAGACATGTTTCTAAATGTCTTTGCTAAATGAAGGCCTGTGGCATCATTACACTGAAAACGAAGCAGGATTTCAAAATGTTAAAAATGGGCCAAAACCATAATATACTAGTTTCTGTCTGGAATAGGACTAGGTTAAAATTCAAAGGTTCAGGTCTGAGGCTGGAGCCAGACTAAGATTTGGGTCTGTCAGCACAAGCATCCCTTGAACAACTGAGCCAATAATCAGCCCCAACAGTGGAAAGCTTGTGAGTTCATTTGGAGGCAGTCTGCTCTTGCAAGAGCTCTGCCATTTTGGACAGCATCCAAAAAGCAAGCAAAAAGAGGCCTCTGGATGGTTTTTTGTTTTTATATATTATTATTATTTGAATAAACCCATTGTGGGTTCTAAACAAGTTCAAATCTGGGCAGACATGCTAAAACAAAACCACCTTTCATTGTGGGAATAGGGAAGATATGAAACTCCAGTTTCGTCCCATCTCTACTTTAGTGATATCTATCTTAGAGCATGCTCCTTCTGAACATGAATTAAGAATTACAGCAGCCTCTTACCAAGGCTCCTCTCAGCAATAAACAAAAATATTGCTTGGATTATTTTGCAATAACTGAGAAGTTAATAGCCTTTGTTAACAATTAACAGTTTCCATGACAAGCACTCATCACTATTTTGCCATCCCATCTAAGACTGGTGATCTGCTGGAGCACAGATCCTTGCATGTGCGTCCTTACTGCTGGCTGGAAGCCCTTCTTCTCCCCTGCACCACCCTTTGTGAAGGAGCTGCTCGCGGGATGAGGTTTTGGTTTCTGTCAGGTGGCATCACTGTCTCCCTGGAAAAGCAGTGTTCCTTGGGTGTTTGAATCTCACTGCCAATACTCGTCCAGTCTTTTTTGTCTTGGAGTTAATTTGGTTTTTAGTCCCTCTTCTGGTCATTTTCAAGTATTTGTATTAATAAAGGAGTGAGAATGTCATTTATTATGTCCCCTTTTTTATCTTCACTTTTGGAAGGAAAAAAAAAGGGCTGTTCTGGCTTGAGGCTGCAGAGCACAGGAAAAAATTCTGGAGCAAAAAAGATGTTGCAATTTTATTTCCCATCTCACCCACAAGGTAGGATACATACTCCTGAACCACCTTCCTGATCATTGTCTCATGTATTTTTCTGGTAGAAGGTTGCCCAGCTTCCAGACAACTGCTTAGCTGTAGGGAAGTGAAGGGCCACTGAAAGCTCAAGCATCAACTGATATCAACTCCGTTTTGTTTCTGTGATAGGTTTTTACATGGAACAGTTATTTCCACTGGGCAGAGAACCAAAGCTTCCTAAAAAAGAGCAGGGCAGTGAAACTTAGAGCAATGTTTTTGCCCCTCCAAAATCTGATCCACGGGAAAGACTAGATGAAAAATTTTCTCTGTGCTTGAGTGAACACTCACAGCTCAATCCTCCAAAGAGGTGACGCCCGCAGGGCTGGTGTAACAGGAATCCAGAGAGCATTGCTCTATTGCTGTTATTCCGATATAGAATCATAGAGCCATCTGATTGGAAGAGAACTTTAAGATCATCGAGTCCAACCGTTCACCCCGCACTGCCAGGGTTCCTAAACCCTGTCCCTCAGCACCACATCTACACACTTTTAAACACCTGCAGGGATGGGGACTCCACCACCTCCCTGGGCAGACTGTTCAAATGCTTTGCAACCCTCTCTGTAAATCAATTTTTCCTAATGTCCAAACTAAATCTCCCCTGGAGCAAGTGGAGGCCATTTCCTCTTGTCCTGTCACTATTTACTTGGGATAAGAGACTGATCACCACCTCGCAACAGCCTCTTTTCAGGTAGTTGTAGAGAGTGAGAAGGTCTCCCCTCAGCCTCCTTTTCTCCAGGCTAAACAACACCAGTTCCCTCAGCTGCTCCTGATAAGACTTGTGCTCTAGACCCTTCACCAGCTTTGTCGCCCTTCTCTGAACACGTTCCAGCACCTCGGTGTCCTTCTTGTAGTGAGGGGCCCAAAACTGGACACAGTATTCAAAGTGTGGCCTCACCGGTGCCCAGTACAGAAGGACAATCACTGCCCTGGTCCTGCTGGCCACACTATTTCTGATACAAGCCAGGATGCCATTGGCCTTCTTGGCCACCTGGGCACACTGCTGGCTCATATTCATTCGGCTGTCGACCATATCTACGTATTTGTTACCACCGCAGTAGTTCTTTCTTCATTGCACAGAGGGAAATGAGGTGGCTCAACGGGTAGGATGCTAATCAGCCTTTCTATTCAGATGTTGACTCTGTGAACTCTGCAGATCCCTGCAACTCAAAGGCATGACTGCATATCAGACAGACATCCCTGATCCAGTTTGTTCAGAGGTGACCACGTCAGTGTTGCTCTCTGTGAATGGGTTAGTGGTATTTAGCCAAAAAACTTTGCAGCTCCCAGTGAACCTCTCCCTGAATCTCAGTGCCCCTGTCACCACACCCAAGCAAGGCAATTTAAAGCCAGTGCAGGTGTGGCAACACCTGCCAACCTCTTGACTGCAATGCAAAGCATTACCAGTGTCCATCCGCTTTGATAAACACAGAACTTTAAAATTCGTGAGATCTTATTGTGACTGAATAGTCTCTTAAGTGTTTCTGACAAAACAGAAGATCCGGATAGTGAAGAAAGAGGAAATTACTTAATTCTGAGGTATTTCAAAGCTAGAAGAAACTTCTTGTTTGTTTTAAGGTCAAGGATACCCCATTTTAACAGCAAAACAAATTCCCCAATCCTGTATGAGGGGATATTTCACTCAGCCTTGGCTTATCTTGCTCTGCTTTCCTCATAACCATCATTACCACCACTATGGCAGCATGTTGTTTCAACAGGAACTGTGGGAGACGAGTGTAAGAACCTGAGTTATCAGAGGTAGATGAAGTGGGCAAGGAAGGAAAATAAAGAGGAGGACAAATGCATTTGTAATGGGAATCTCGGGGGCAAGTAGTGGAAGTGGAGGACTGAGCTGTAACTGTGAGACTAAAATCCCTGCTAGACAGCTACCATCTGACCAAGGGCCACCAAACCGCAGCAATTTCCACTCTCTGATACAGTGGTCAACACCAACTGTCTGATTTAATTACCTTTTCTATCATTAGTAAGGAGGAGGAACACACACTCCGCTGTGTAACGGATCCCTCTTGTGCCCTTTGCTACGTGGTATATACAAACGGAAAGCTCTTGGCTCCCTAAGAGGTAGGACAGAAAAGTCCCATCATACCCACATAGTTTTGAGAAGTGGGAAAGAAAAATCCTATTTTTTATTTGCTTCTTACTTTTTATTTATTTGCTTTTGCTTCTTTCCCAGGCACTTTCTTCCTTCTAGGTCAGCCAGTTTAATTTGGAGCCTGTAGCAAGAGATCCATTTCTCACCAAACAAACTCCTCTACAGGAAAGCTCATGTCTTTAAATATATTTTTGAGCAATTTTTCCCTCTCCTCCTTCTTTCTGATTTGGTTGGTTTATTTGTCAGCTGATAATACGGACAAAATAGTGCCTCTCCCCTACACGGGAAAGTCAATAAAAGAGCTTCTCAGGAGTGACTGGAGCAGCTTGGGAATTCTTCTACCTTGGCAGGAAAGTTCCAATTCCTCCACTTTTCTAGGCTTAATAAATTCCTGCTCTTTTCAGCACTAATAAAACAAAATCAGTCTCCTGGGGAAGAACTCACTTCAACACACTGTGCTATTTCAGTCATTCAGAGCTTTCATTGGTGGGAGATATAAAAAATAGGATGATAAACTCTTCCAAAAAAGATAAAAATAACCCCATCCTAAAAATGGGCTTCATCCTTCTCCTCAATCCTTGTATGGAGTTTCTTTAACGGGTGCTTAGTGTGTGGAGGAAAAACAGTGCTCAGTTAAAGAGCACTCAGCATCTTCTATCTCCAAGGTTCTCCAAGGCTTTCAAAGTACAAAAAGTAGAGATCATATGTGAGTATTGTACACCAGGTTTATAGAAGGGATGCATCTGATTTATACCTCCCCTGCATCATTCGTGGTACTTCTTAAACAGCTTGTGGCTCCACTGTCCCATCTATATCACATAGAGGAAAACCAGGTTCAGGTCTCTGCTCCTCTCATGTCCCACTGCCCAGGTGAGTTTGGGCAGGAAACGGAAGGAGAGTGTGCATAGACAAAGGATGATTTCATGTCTAAAAGCCTGCATTGTTCTCAACTGCGCTAGTGAAAAAACTATTAGCTGGGGGGGGGGGGGGGGGGGGTGGGGGGGTGGCGTGGAAAAGTAGGTTTTTCATCATAGAAGCCCTGGCATTTTGTGAAGGCACTCACACTCATAATGTTATTGAAACACTTCACAGAAAAGGCAATTATTGTTGCTGGGCAAGTAACTGATTCTTTTCATTCACTGACAGCTTATGAACTATTTTCAGTTAACCTGAAATCGAAATACAGATTTTTAAAAATTTTATTATTTGAGACAAATTAGAAAATGGAAGGAAAAAACTTCAGTTCAGAACAAATTAAATGTTACGGTCAAGCCAAACTGAAATACTACATCTCAGAGGTAGGCGTTTTACAAAGAAATTTTAAAATCCAGTTGAAAGAACTGTGGTGCACTTTTTCTGGAAAATAAATTTTAGTTAAATGTATTAGTCAAGTGTAGTTAAATATATTAGTCACTCCTTATGTTCAAATAGGGACAATATGCAGAAAACTACTTTTTCCCAGCACCAGAAAGAGTGACTTTTCCTGCAGTTGAGTGCATGGGCAACACAACTCCTGTTCCGCTGCAATGTCTTGTGCAAGCCCACACCCACCAGGCACAGAGGAGCTGAGACACCGGCAGTACATTACAAATGTACCTTTGGAGCTACATTACATTTGAACCTAAGTTTCAAAACTGGAAGTATTGTCTCAGAAATTGTCACCTACTTGTATGACTAAGAAGTTTACAAACCAGACAACCTCCCCACTCATAAAGTCCAGTATATGAATGTATTTGAATCGAAATTTGAATACAACAGTCAACGTTTAAAAGAACTGAAGGATACTTACTCTCTTAATCTCAGTTTCTCTGGTTAGCTTCCTAAATCTTACGTATTTGTGTATAAACAACTGGTATTTTTTGAAATAATTGAATATGCGTTAAGAAGGAATGCAGCTGCCTTGTTAGGTAAAGTCAGGGTTATGAGTATGTTAGAAACGAAAGACTGAAGCTAATGCTCTTAACAATAGTTTCAAATCCAGACGATATCCTAAAATATTAAAGGAAGCAAAGATCTCCATCATAAAAACATTTATTATTTCCACTGACACATATTTTCTGACACACTGGAGAATCCTGGAACCTTGAGAAAATCAGTGTGATTTGTTCAACACTCTCTCCTTGGAGCTGGGCAACTAGTGCAGTATGTTTTCTGCAAATGTTCATAAGCCTGAGCCAAAGCCCACTGACGGCAGGGAGGTCAGGCCCCTGCAAAAGCATAGGAATGGCTCTGCTCTCGTCCACCATTAACATCTCCAGAATGGCTCTTACAAACCTTGACAGAAGTTGAGTTTCAGCTGAACAGAAAACAGGGCAACCAAAGACTAAAAGCTGATGTTATTGATCCATGTGATCCAAGAGGACTACTTAAGCCCAGAAGTTGACTTCTAATGCCTAATGAAAGAACACAGGCCAAGATTTTATCTGCGTTTAAATGATAATATCTCATTAGTTTTACTTCAACTTTAGCTGCCTAAATCCCTTGAACAATCTAGACACACTACAAGGGAAGTATGGATTACCCCAACCCATTAACATGGAACAATCATTGGTGAGCAGTGTTGCTTTTGGTGATGAAAGACCTAATTTTGATTTATAATGAGCTGTCTTAATGGTGGTTAAGTGACGTAAAGTATAATTCTCTTTACTATTATACCCATGTGTATTGTAGTCCCTTGTACTCTTGGATCTGCCTTAGTTGCATGGTCCTACATGTTACTCCTCAGCTTACCAGTAGGCACAAGCAGAACAACACTAATAATCTGCTTGGCTAAATGCTCTGAGATCAACTTCCACATGAACTTATACATGGCTGTATAAGAGCAATAAATGCTTTTGAACATCTCAGCAAAGAGCAGTGTGATGGCAACCCTTCAGACCCTTAAGACAGAATGGAGCATGCTGATGTCCTGGGGCCAAACAAAACATTTTTTTGGCTATTAAATGTAGCCTAACTACTTTCTAAACTCTACACGTTCCTAAATACTGTCTGATACAATATTTTCTATGTGTGTGCGCAGAGCTGTGAATACAAAGGCATCAACCTCCTTTTTGAATGTGTAACAAGCTTTAGTGGCTTTGGAGGACTTCCTGGTAGCTCTTTTCTTCGCTTGCCTCTGGATCCTTTCTCCTTTATTACCTGAACATCCCTCTAGGGCAGAACTTTGCAATTGCCAGTTATTCTTGAGGAAGGAAGGTTTTAATGGATCAGGAAATGAACCATTTAGCTCCAAGGCCTAACACATCATTTCTTTTACACAGCCTCCTATTTTAATTTGGTTGTTTTTTCCAATAACTAATCGTATCGTATCTTTTTCTTTTTTGTTATTTTTTCTCCTAGCAGTCACAGTGCTCACTTTTAAACACTTACTTAGATTTAAAACTAAGCAGTAAGGTCTCTTAGAATTTTTTGTGGTTTTAAAAGATTGTTTTAACCATTTCATCAGTGCTCTTGCTCTGCACCTGCTGCTCTACCCACATACTGCAATACTGGAACCAGTGGAAACAGAACAAGTGCCTGATGTTTAGCACCACAGCAGGCAATGACGCCTTTTGGAGCGCAGGCATTAATCCAAATACTGGCTTGTGAGTAAAATTTTTAAAATTCCAGAAGTGCAGCCATAAGATGCATACTATGAAATCAAAAGCAAAGGCAGCCCTTGAGGGCTACTGACCATGTTCACATGTCTCAGAGCAGTCAGAGAGTAATAATGTACAACTTCAATTAAAGTCTCTGTCACCACCTTCCTACACAACCCTGAAAACTCCGTAAACACTCCTTTTTTCCCAATAGGATTCAAGTGGAAAATTCATGGAAAATAAGACCTTTGATGACTATTAAGATGCAACCTCTGTCTCAGCAATCCCCTGACCTTTCAGCTGGAAGATGCCACAAGGATCTGTCACAGATGATTCACTTTGTTTCCCGTCACTGAAGGAAAGACTCCGGGTGAGATTGACCCACTACAGCAGCTCTTCCAAACCTTGCAAGAGTGTGAAAAATCTAGAACTCTTTCTGAAGTCCCTCCAACTTACAGCAATGGAGATCATACATAACCCCAAAAAGCTCTGCTGAAGTCAGTGAAGAGAAACCAGATAAATTCTTTTTCCTAAGAGCCCTGAGAAGGATGAGTTAGAAAAGAAAGCACAGAACATGCAGGACCACGTTGAGGTGAGCTGCCATTTTCTGAAAAACATCGGGATAAATTACATAACTCCTACACTTCGCGCCAGTTCTGAGGTAATGACAATGGAGGGGGAAGATGAGAATGATGCATGTGCGGAAGTAGACTCATAGCTGACCTGACTAAACCACCTTCTATCAGTATAGCTTGCTCCACTTCAGAGGCAATGAGACTGGAAGAATGGTCCACGCTACATGGCTTTGCATAAAATGCTACAGTGGATAGGCGTATGGGGGAAAAATATTCAGACCTTTAAACACTGTCTCTGTGTAGTTCTTCATATAGATGCAAGTTATACTGTTAAAACAACTCCTTTGCCAAAACAAGTTCTGCTATTCAGGACCTTGGTTTTGCCACCCATGGAGCTCCTTTTGCCCATGCAAGTTCCATGTTCATTGTCTCTGCTTGTAAAGTAACCAAAAGGATCAAACAAAACCTACGCTAACTTCAAAGGTTTTGAGAGAAGTAGTAATATTACCTTATATATTTTAGTTTTCCACAAATAGGACCTACTACAAGTCCACTTCGTTCTTCCATAAATTAGAGCCGTTTCAAAGTTTGCTCTCATTTACACTAGCTATTGAACTAGTAAAAATTTCTATCTGTTCCTTTGGGAAAACCTTAATCCCAATACTTTTGAAGCCAGTCCCTGTCCTCTGGTGACATCATTGTTAATTCTTTTAAAAGCATAGTTGGAAATTTAATTTTTTGGTCATCCCTGCTTCTGGGGAAGAGGGGTTATTTTTAGTTAAATGGTGTTTCCTTAGGCCAGGTGTAACGCCAATTTTATGCACCATCGTTCCAAGCAAGAGAGTACCTATGCCTTCATCTTGTGCTAGGGTTTAATACAAGTAGATTTCATTCACAGGTAGGTTTCATTTTCAAAAGAGCCTCTGGAGTCAGGCACTCAATCTGCAGGAAGTTGGAAATAGTGTTGTAAATCCCATAGTGCTCCTGAACACCACAGCCAAAATATTTTCCTGAACAGTCTTTCCAAAACAACATAAGGGAGGATTTGCTTCTGGCTAAAAAGCTGTGTGTTGTTTAGACACCTTGGTCTCTGGAGATAAAAAATCCTGATTCTCATTCGATGTTAGTCAGCAGAACTGTGTCATGAAAAGAGCCAGGTTCTGTGCAGTCAGCACTGATACTGGTGGTGGACTGACCCAGAAGGTGCAGCTCTGGCAAATGTAATGGTTGCCATGTGACTATGACTTGTGTGTTCAAAACAGGACTTGATCCGTACTTATGTCACTCAGAACCAATGGCCACATCCCCTTAAGATCTTCCTACAT
This sequence comes from Bucorvus abyssinicus, assembly GCA_009769605.1. Lineage (NCBI taxonomy): Eukaryota > Metazoa > Chordata > Aves > Bucerotiformes > Bucorvidae > Bucorvus > Bucorvus abyssinicus. The sequence goes on along the minus strand of CM020031.1, from coordinate 6,372,639 downwards.
TGACTCTATTGCTTAAAAGTGAATAGCTACAGCTTAAGGCAGCCAAGTCAGCCCAGTACAAAGTTCTCAACTCTGACACCTTTATCTCAAGAAGTGTCTTAATCCAAAATCAATCGCTGAAGTCAAGAGATGTGCCTACACTAGAAGTGGCAAGCTATTCCCAATGTTTATTCAAGGGTTTAATCCAGCTCTTACTGAAACCTCAAGGAGTTTTCCCACGGATTTGAAGAGGGCAAAGCCAAGCATTTGAGTGGCAGCACAAGATCAGGTGTGATTTAGATACCGGATGTTCATGGATGTACCTGTATGTCTGTCTGCTCATTGCTTTGGAAACTGCTTGCATGCTCCACAGATAAAAATCTATCCTCGAGTTTTTCCCCACCCGAAAGAGAAAGCGTTTACACTAGGAGCCAAATCACGCTTGACTAAATCAAGTGCTGTTGCCCAAAGACATATTAGTGAGAAAGGCTGTTAGATACTAACAGGGTACTGCAAGCGCAGTGCCGGCTTGTAAAAAAATAAAACTAAACAGACTTCCTTGGAACAAAGTCTGCTTGGTACACTGGTAGTCTGTGATCGAGCACATTGTAAACAGAGAAGATTTCATTTTGCATTGGCCAGGCTTTTGAGGGAAAAAAATGAGCTCATACTCGAGGAAGAGAAATTGTACAGTTGTATGAATACAAGCACAGTTGTATGAATACAAGAGTTGTCCTCAGAAGCAAAAATTAAGTAATAATCTTCCACCTTTGTTAACTAGTTAAAGTGGGTTACTGCTTCAAGATTTATTTAACTGAAGTTGCTACTTAAGATAATTTGTGCACTGTGTGGGTGGGTAAGTGGATGCAGAAGTTACAAACACTGAGCAGAGGGGTTGTGAAGAAGCATGAGTGCGGCCCTGGCTGGTTTGGCAGGTACATATAGGGGAAGATGTACGTGCATAGCTGGATAAAGCAGCTGGTGTTGGGAGAATTGCTACAATATGTTGTAAGATACAAATACGTGTGAAGTTTTACAAGACTGACTTCAGTATCTTGAGTGATAGGTGTGGTGGACACGTGTGGACTATGGGAGTAGGTGCTATTGAAGGGACAAGGACTCGTGAGGCTGTAAAATACATGTACTGAGGTGCTGAGGTTAATGTTGGATGATCAGATTTCATTACCAACAGCTGTAGTGCTTGGAAATCGCGGTCTATAAAGGGGTGATTGTGTCAGAGAGCATGATATGTTTCCCATTTGATGCAGTTTCGGCACAGTAGGTGCATTATCATCTCTTATGCCAATAGTATGAAATCCAGAAGAAAGTTAAGATGCATCCCTAGCCCAGTTGTATAGCAGATGTATACTCCATTTCTATTTTTATTCTTTGATTGTTATGATTTGATTTCTTCAGTGTGAAATACAGCATAGTGCTGGGGGCAGTCAAAAGACAAAACAGAGCCTGCATTTCAAAAGGAGAGGGATGTTTTGGCTACCACCTGACACAAGTACTTACAACTAAGACCAGCTGGCTGCTCAGACACATGTATCAGCACTGCGGCAGGGCTGGTCATCAGCCTCGCATCGCTTGCTAGGACCGCGTTTGCTCAAATGATGACTGAACTAGTGCCCGAGTGACATTGTGGCACCAGTTGCAAATCCCACAGTCTTTGGCCAGAAGCATCAGGGGCAGAAGAATGAATGTGCCTGCTTAGTTCCAGGCCAAAAGAAATATGAACTAATTCTGACCTTTTCTTTCCCATGCTTCTGACCCAAGAACAGCCACCCAGCTTCTGCTGATAATAGTTTATGTCTTACTAACCAGAGACTCTGCTTTCTGGGCAGCTCTGTGCTACAAACAGTGCCAGGTGAAAATAAAAAATACAAACCAAAACAGTCCCTGCCCCAGGATGCTCCACCAGCGGCAATCTGGAAATGACTACTCGACACTTTAAGTCTCATCACCATCATGCAGGGCATTTCTTGCTTTGGAAGGTGACTCCCTCTGGATAACACATGAAGAACTGGCAAGTCAAAGCACTAGGCAAAGATTTAAGACTCTCTGTGGGTTTATTATCAGAGTGAGTAAGCAGCAGTATCATGTGTTTACAGATGAGTAAACCTAACACAGAGACAGGGTTGACACATGCCACCAGAGACTTGCAGAACTCACGAGGAACCTAATTGATATGTAATGGTGGAGAAATAGAATAGGGCAGATGCGCTACTTTCTCTTTTTTCTTACTTGCATTTAAACATTAGATGAAAAAAGATGACCATACCAGTTTTGTACAAGAAATAACAACAGTGCTGAGGTAATGGCCTGGGCCGGAACTGAACCATGCAGAAACCTACAGAAACTCTGCCATCTTTATTGCACCCACGAAGCATAACCCCAGCTCTTGCCAAAACCTCTATTAAAATTACTATCTCTGCAATATTCCCAAAATATCAGCAAATTCGTAGTTATTTTGAGCAAACACAGAAACCAGATTCCAGCAGTGAAATTGTAGAGTTCGTGAGTGCGGGTCAGAGTTAAGTTTGTTCTCACACAGTAGCAGATTCCCATATGAAATTATGGAGCACGAATGCTGAGAAAGAAGGCACGAAGACACAGCAAACTGAAGTCATAAAGTAGGCTCCTGTGAGCGGTCTGGACTTTAGGACCTCTCCTCGTCAGCGGGAGCTACACAGCCTGAACTAAGCTGTGGACACTTTTATGATTATAAAGGTAAAATAGCTGAGACGTCAGCCAGTTTAAAACTTCCGTCCTTCAAGCTTTACATCCATAAAATTTTAAGGACTGAAAGGCTAAACTGGAATACATCGTGGCTGCTTTACAAGCGTAACATCTAACGGGCTCAGCAGAGCCAGGGTCCACTAACTTCCATTGCCCTGCAGAGCTGCTAAGCTCTGGAGGGTTTCTGGACTCCTGGGCTGGACCACACAGCTCTCGCTGCCCACCACAGCTGCCAGGCTCCACGGGGCTCCCTCATTTCACTGAAGTTACAAGAGGACCGGTCTCTTCTGAAAATTGAGGGTAATAACTTCCAATGAGGAAATTTGCACCCAAATAGCTATACTGATGTCTGCATTCCCAGGTTACTATTTTGATAAAATTATAGCAGAGCTCATTTTCTTCGTGTAAACATGGTCTCACTCTTTCCATGGCAGAATTAGCACTTGAAATTTGGTCCGAAGTGGTAAAAAGTGCTAATATCTTTGTGGTTTGGGGTGGAAAAAAGTCCGAGTTACTGTATGCTTATGCTCATCTATTTCTATGCGAATGCTGAAGTTCCCATTGAACTTCCTGAATGAAAAGGGTGCCAAAAACTCAGGAAACACTACTTTTTCATGTAAGAAAATTCCTGTAATTTGAAGAGTGCAGATGACATTGTTTTGGATAAAAAAAACCCCAGATTTCTTTTTTCTCCTGTAGTGCAATTAGCTTCAGAGGAAAATCTTACTGCTTTGAAAAAACTGGAAGGGAGAAAGATGAGTTTGGTTTGAAGGCTTTGTGGACTTGACTCTGGACACGTTATTGATGCTTCTATTCCAGATTTTTTGAGGTGGCTGTGCAAGATAAATGTGTGATGCTAACTGCCAGCCTTCTGTCTTTATTATGCAGAACGCTCACAAAGTGCTAACTAGAGCCTATTATTCAGTGCATTCAGCTCACACCTGGTTCTTAGTGAGATGTTACACTGCTTTAACACAATGAACTATGGCTTTATTGCTCTCTGCTATTTCCTCCTCCCTCCAGCTTGAAAAACCACACTTCAATCAATGGATAATGTCAGTGTGGGAGTAATAACCTTCATTTACAGCAAGTAAGGACATCTGGTCAGACCAGGGAAAGAGGCAGGGAGTAAAGACATCAGGATGTGCAGATTACACCGTTATCATGAGAGTGCTTGGTTTCAGGAAAGCTTTTTCGTGTGGAAACATCCAAAACACTCGTTCCTTCAGCTAGAGGGTTTGTCCTCTGAAAGACACAGAGAGGTCAAGAGAACTGGGACTGACAGCATAGCAGGGGTAGGTAGTATGTTTATAAGCTGCAGAAAAAAATTACAAAGAATATTGTAGCTGCTCAGGCCAATCCTTAAGGAAGATGAACTGATGGTACTAGAAAATCCAGAGTCAAGTACGAGGAGTCTAACCTTAGAGTCACCTCAGTAATCTAGGTCCTGCAGCCAGTTCTGCGGTCAGGACAAACCAATAAAGATTTTGGTGCTCCCCTTCCCCGCCCACCTAACACACTGATAACAACAGTATTTTCTTTTTGCTGTTATTTATCTGCCTTGTTAGTTTGCCAGGTTTTAGGGGACAAGAACCATTTGTACGTTACCTATTACTACATGGAGCTTTGAGGACGAACTGTAATGATATTAATAATTGGTAGAGGGAGGGTACTGAAAGGTACATCCTCCGGGTAATGAAGCCCCATGTAGGATCCCAGCACATTCCCATCGATACGTTTTTTGTTAGTAATGACCATAGAGACCCTACCTGGTCAACATTTGCTTTTCTTTTACCCTTCCTAAAAAAATCACATCCTTGAAGAATTCATGACATAGACCGATATGAACAGGCACTTAAAACCTCCTTGAACTGGGAAGTTGGTTTTATGTCAGGAACAACAGTGAGTTTTACTCAGGGCTCTGTTCAGCTTTCTGTGGTGAAGACTTAATACCAAAAACCTTTTTGCATGGAAGGTGATATAATTCCAGCCACTGGACAAAACCATAATTTTTCTTTGCTAAATTATTTCTGAAGGGAAATTCCATTTTCATGGAGAAACCTAAGCATTTCCACAGCAAATATGACATTTCCTGGCAAAAATAATATATTTTTTCCCTTCCCATGCCTGCTGTTCATTTAGAAGCAAAAAAATAAAATAATTTGATTCTTTTGCAAGAATTAAAAAGAAATAAAGTGGACAGCAGTTTGCTTTTGGTTTTAGTTAAACTAAATGAAAATAAAAATTATTTTGCAGAATTTTAGATTACTAAGCACCTTCTTATGATCCAGAGATACTCAGCTTTTGGCTGCTATGAACCAGGTTTTGTCATCCACGAAAAAATGAGCATTCCCTTGGTTAAATACCTATCCCTTTAGGCAACTGGATCCCTTCTGTAATATGTCAGAAATCAATTATCTGGTTATCCGCTAATTTATTAAACCTCATGTCTCGGATTCTGAAAATATTTGGATGCTGCCGTAATGCGTTTTGTACAGGCAGAGTGATTTGTGCTCATACATTTTGCACAACTCAGCCGAGGCATCTTGGCATTCTGAATCAATCTGAACCGTATTGAATACAGTTTAATTAATGTCCAATGTACCGTGCCTTGGTGAAGCGGACAGCTGGCGGCTTATCTTGCGTGACCTTGGGTGACAGACACAATCTGGGATAATGCTAATGTGTGTCTTTTGTCAGTTGATACTGGGGGAGCCAAAAAGTCAGAGCTTCAACAACCAAATGATTAGTACATATCCATGGGGATAAAGATGGGAGAGAAGATATGTCTACCATGAAAATGTCTCAGTACCTTGTGATTCACAGACAGGCTAATGCCAGATGCAAGGCAATAACTTTTCATTTTACAAAGTACCTTACACTGCTTTCAGCGAAAGAATTCATTATTACAAAGAGAAAATGTAAGCTGGGGCAACAAAAGCTGGAAATCACGAAGGATTTGGAGGAAATGAGCAGCCTTCTCGCAAGCTTTAGGTGCCATCACAGCTGGCAGATCTGGGCAGACCTTTTCTTAAAGAGGTGCAAGTGAGGCAGTCAGGTGCCTGGAAGGAGTTAGGGTATTGCACAGAGCTAGTGTGGAGTTGTAGGCCTTCCCCCGGCAAAGGCGACAATAAAGGAAGAGCCAATATTTCTGGTCAAAACTCATTGAGACATGGAGTCAAACTCATGGAGAAAAGACGAAGCAGACAGGAAAGACTGGCAAAGCCAAGAAGTAACAAGAGAAGCAACAGAGGACCTTTGGGATCATCTCCTGATTGCGTACATTTGTATGTAGGGAATTATGTTCATAATAAGTTCATAAAAACAGATCAACTTGTTCAGAAATTCTAATGAAGAAAACCTAGAAGCATTAAGAAATCATTCCAGCTGGGCAGACATGGAGAAATTATGGAGGAATCGTTTTCCTGAGGGATAGGGAGAATTTGCTAAAAATCATTTTTCCTTGTCCAAATACAGAACCCAAACTGGACACAAAAACTAGACGACCAGAAATGGAAAACTGAAGTCAGTGGATCACCATTTACACTTATTTGCGCAGATGAAGACAAAGTTTCAGTATACCTTCCCCCTGCGAGTACAACATACTGAAGATGGAGAAGCCTTCCTGCAGCTTAAGAAATGCTAATAGTAATTTCTAGTAATGACTATTAGAGATGGAGAAGTAGTCAAGAATATGCTCTAAAATACATTCACAGCTTATTCTTTTCACTTCTAAACATCTTGTAAAGCTATTTCTGATGTTCCTTTGGCAATTGGAAGAGAGGCTAAGGGGAAAAATAATGCAATATCTCACTTAACGTAATTGCCAGCAATTGCTGATGTCCTAATTTCTCTGGATCGCAGAATTTTTCTCCACCAACTTTCTAACCAGGCTCATGGCTGGTGTGGACAAGTTTTGCCGAAGAGGGCTTTGCTGAAGGCCCTGATCCAGGTTTCTTTATGCAGCCAATATACAAACCAATAATAATAAAACAACCAACATTTTACTCAAAAAACCAAATCTGGGTTTGGTTTGCAAATATTTTCTCCACGCAAATGATTTTTGAGTTGCTGTTTTCCCTCAATGCCCTTCATCTAGTTGCTTTCTGAAATCATAGCTTGTTGCTGCTAGTTGCTGGAAGCTTTATAACATGGAAAAGTGTAGCATGATTTTTTTTTTTTTTTTAATGGATATAGGTTAATAAAAACTGGTCAGAAAACCTTAGAAGCATTTCCAGTAGATGAAATTCGGTCTATTTTGAAACATCTCATGTTAATAAAGCTTTGTTCCATAGTATGAATTGCAGGGGATTCTGATAATGTGAAAATATCTTGTTTTTCACGCTGTGATATGGAATATCTAATTGAATTCAGAAAGAAAAATAATAAACCTTATTCAACATTCATGGGAATACATACGTATGTATGAAAAGACGTAGCAACATTAAAGAACAGCGTAGGTAGCTGTTTGAGTTCCTAAGTGTGCCTCCTTAACCTTCAAATACAGGAAAAAACCCATTGTTTTCTTTTTATTTTGTTTAATATAACAGCGTTATGCCATTAATATATTGACCTTTTATCACAAAAGAGAGCTTGAAACCTACAACCAAAGCCAACATCAAATCACTGCGTACACTCAAAATAAGACAAACCTTCCAAAATCTTCCCAGAAATCCTGCCCAGAAATTGTCAATCCTGTAAATATTGAGCGCAGTGTTCCAAAGCCAACAATAATCCCAGCTCAGAGAAAGCAGTAATCCTCTCTTACTCCTGAGCTTTCATATAAAATGGAAATTTGCTTGAAATGAGCCTTTATCGCGTCCCCACCGCTCCATTTCAGATTAGGGTGAAGATGAGTTTGGGAAAATTACTCAGTTTTTTTTATTTTCCTTCAATCATGTACAATTTACAAACTTGATTTTCTGCTTTCTCACTAGAGCTCCTCTGTCTGACCTAACTGCAGCCTGAAATCACACTCTGGTCAAGACTACCTCAAGCTCCTTAATAATATTATAACTCAATTGTGCCTGAAAATTACGGCGTCCAGTTGTTTTCCATTTTTGCTGCTTATCAGCCGAGCAAGAATCACTTGCATTAAGCGGGAGATTTAGCTCTGTTCCCGTCTGGCTACAGGTGTCTGCAGCACCTCTCCAGACTTCCACATCTCCTATCTCATCACTGCATCCTTTTGATCAAGAAGCATCTTTGCGGAGGTCTGTCCTTCGCCAGTGTAACCCGACTAATCTCCACCCTCCTGCTCTCATATAGGAGCTGGGAGATGCACTCAGGCAGGTGATTCAGGAAATCTGGATGACAGCTCAGAAATCCTTTGTGTTGAGCTTTTTTTCCCTGTTTCTCCCAAACAACTGGTGTCAAGTAACAGCTGGGAAGGTGAATAGAGGCACCTCCTAATCTCTTTCTCCAAGGATATGTTAGAAAAAACTGTGATTTCATGTCCAGCAACAGCTGTAGCATAGAAAGGCCTCCTGTTTCAGGAGGAAAATCTGTCAGCCCCGTTAGGTGCCACCATTCAGTAAGGTACTTAAGTCACTCCTGATCTTTAATAACAGAAATAGCTCCATTGACTTCAATGGGACAACTCAAGTGCTCTGAGCAGGGCACACATACCTTTCCGAACTGGGGCCGCATCCATCCCTCTTATCAGTATGCTCATGTGAAGCTTCTCTGCAGGGCAGCTGTAACCATTGTCGATGGTCTGAGTCTCAGGCTGAGCAAAACTGCTTCATTTTCCGTGCCGAAAAAACCGATTGGCCTTCCTTTTCCAGCCACTCATAGTAAACCGATAAACAAGCAAAGGTCAGGTTTCAGACTGACAAACCATTATCAGGCCACCATCCACAGTGACTTTTCAGGAAAATGCATAATTGCAGAACTAATGAGTCATCTGTACCCGGCACAATTACCACAGCTGCCCATGTAATCACAGTAATTGCATAGAACAAAGCGTGGACAGCAGTACCCACAGCACGGCGAGGGCTAGAAATCGCGGCCAATCGGTTACAGCTGAGCACACACAGAAATACACACACCGTTTTCAAATCGATGGCTCGAATGAAGGCATGTGCAAACCTATTAACCAAACTCTTATGAACCCCATAAGCAGCCAACGTTGATTTTTAGCAGTTCAAACCGGCTGGAGGAGAAAGCAGAGAGGGGAATATAAAATCTCTTTAGCAGGGCCTGTTGTGACAGGACAAGGGGTGATAGTTTTAAACTAAAAGAGTAGATTTAGACTGGATATAAGGAAGAAATTTTTTACAATGGAGATGATGAAACATTGGCCCAGGTTGCCCAGAGAGGTGGTAGAAGCCCAATCCATGGAAACATTCCAGGTCAGGTTGGACGGGGCTCTGGGCAACCTGCTCTAGTTGGAGATGTCCCTGCTCACTGCAGGGGGGTTGGACTGGATGACCTTTGAAGGTCCCTTCCAACCCAAAGCATTCTGTGATTCTGTATATGAAAAGACACAGCAGCCTTGACGAACACTGTGCAGATTACGGGCTGGAGTCCCTCAGTTTGCCTATTTCTCCTCCCGAAAGAAGGAAAAGAGAAACAAGAGAGAGAAAATAAAGAACAGACAATTACAAACAAAAGAGCATAAGGGTAGAGCGAGTCAGGAGAGGGAGAAAAACAGATAAAACAGTAGGACTAGAGGAGAGGGCACTGTAAGCTTTTATGGCATCTTATTTCATTTAATATATTTAAGCTTCTTTGTTGCTCTATGACTTTGGCAGATGACCTAAATCTCTGCAAATGTGAGAAAAAGACACATGGCAACTATTTGGAACTCCTGGGGATTTCACTCTTGCTGGCTACTTAGTGAGTTTTGTAATTAAAGGCAATTTAGAAAAGGTAGAAAGAGAACCTTACTGTTCACCAAAAGCCACTGCCCCTCCCAGAGTGAACCACCAACTCCACGGGAAAAGTGATCTTTAATTATTACTGGAGTCATAATTCAAAGACCGGGAGGGTCAAGATTTTTAATTTTGTCTTCACTGTTGAAGCCAAGGAGTTCACTTGGATCCCAACATGGACCCCAATACACTGCAGACAAGCTAAAGCAGGTGTTTCAAAAAGATGTCGAAACCCCAATTTAGAGAATTCACGTGATGGTGACTTGGCAGCAAGCTGAAACAGTGGCTGGTCACATAGGGCACGCACAAAACCATCAGCCTCTTCGCTCAGACAGGTCACACTGCAAAAGCCACCAGCTCTTCGAGGCTGGGAGACCGACCCCTGGGCAGGGAATCCCTCCGACCCCAAGGCACTCAGTATGAGTGCAAGAACTTTTGCAAGCTGGAGTTGTAGGGTTTTAAGTCAGGGAGATGTTTTCAGGCAGAGCTGAAAAGCCTTCTCCAGCTGCAATCCTGAGTAGTTAAGCTAACCTTCCTTTAACCTCAGCCACAGTGTTGCTTCTTTTTCTGCACAGGAAGGAAATCAACCCAAGCTCCCCGGATTCCGCATTTATACCTGACCACTGTTTAAATATTTTTCATCCTATGTAGCAGTATGTGATGTTGGGCTACTAATATGGGCTGCGCTGGGTGAAAAAGCGAATAAAGGATTTAATCACAGTTGAGATGTCCCTGGTATAGCTTACTGTTGTCCTGTAACTCCTTCTCCACGTATCTCCAGCACAAAGAGGCATCTTTTCCATGGTGCGAAGGGGGAGGCAGGGGAATGCGGCGCGCGGCAGTGCAAGGATCCCTTTGTTGGCCAGGCTTTGTGTGGGAACGCACCCTTGATGAATGACAGCCAAGCCTGAAAATTAGCTTTAGCTTTTGTGAGCTCAGTTTTCCTTCTAAATTACTGCATTGCTGTAACTTCAGAAGCCAGGTATTTCCCTTGACAGTGAACGTTGCAATCTTTCGGGCCAGGACGCGGAGATCTGAATGCCAGGCATGATTCACAGGTAACTTGCTGCTATTTTACAGAGCTCTGAAAGAAGACCACTAGCATCAGGAAATTTTAACTTTGCTCTGAACTGCAGACACACTGAAAAAACTCTTACTGACACTATCAACGGTTTTGCCTCTATTAGTGCTGCAGTGTCAGGATTTATTATTTTTTTTAAATTTATTTTCCCACTAGATTCAGCTACTGTAAAGCTCCGGAGGTCCGTGTAACACAGATGATAATGCTTTCATCAAATCTCGGCCAAAGAGAAAGCCTCTAGGGTAGAATCATGAATGCAATGAAGACTTTTCCCTGACTTCAGTATTTACATAATATTATATTCACTGTTATGCTCTGAGTTCCCTCTCAGGAGTGAAGCCTTCTGCACAAGGACATACTGAGACAGTCATTAACCCAAATAGATCACAGGCTAAACTGACGGGGCAAGAGGTTGAAGAAAGGCAGTTTAATCATCACGCTGCTACAGATGGGGCAACCAAGGTACCCAAGTCGTGCAAGGGACCCACAGTGGAGCTGATAGCTAGACCAGGCATCATAATTCCTCTTCTCGCCTCTTAAATTCAGTCTAAATCCACACTCCAAAAATATAAGGTAGATCTAGTCAGTTATTCACACACGTATTTCCATTAATTGAAATCAAGTTTTAAAGGGAAAAATTACATTATTGCCACCAAAACTTGACTGTAAAAGGCATCCTTTGTTCCTTGTTTTATTAGTGCCTCTAAAGACTTGCTTCTTGGTGGGATGCATCCTGAGCAAAATGCCCAAGATTGGAGGCTGCAATTGAAAAAACACCTAAGGGATAAGACTAACTTGGCAGGGAAGAGGTTTTCTAATTTCTTGAGAGCAAGCCTGGCTGTGTGAGTCCAAGAAGCCTGTCATTCACACATTCATGCTACAATAACATCACTATTATCCTAAGATGTACAAATTACAGGCAAGTCCTGGACTCTGCCGGGACTGCAGTCAGAGAACGGTACAGGAGCAAAATAATGTCCCACTATGTGAGCGGCAGAGATGGGGCTCCTTGCTCCACACCCGCTGATGGGATGGAGCAAATGCCCTTCCTCATCATCCATGTGTCCCACAGACACGGAGACAGCCCCTGGTGAAGGTGTAACCTTAGTGAAAGAAGTAATGTCCGGAGCAAATCAATGGGTGCCCAAAAATGTTCTGCCCAAGAACAGGTGAGATGAAGTGAGAACACGTTCTCAGTTCAAGCAGGTCCTGGGCAGCAACCAGTATGACCATGGGCACCTGGGGGAATTTCTGGCATCCATTTCCATCACCCATACACAAAGATATCCTGCTACCAAACTGCACTTTCAGAAGGCCCTGCAGGGTTACAGGGCTCTTTGCTTTGCTTCTAACGGTGTCCTCATGCCTTTCAACTCCTGGGCAATGTCTAGATTTTGGTGGAGAAAAGAAATCAGCTCAGACCATTTTCAAAATGAAAAGTGTATCTCATAACAAAATCAGTTTTATTTATCTATAAGGCTTAAAATTCTATAAGCAAAGACTTCAGGCAGAAGAAAACATTGTATTTGCCTTACAGCAACTTCTTCCAGTTTAATTGCAATGAGAAAACCTTTCTGTGCTTTGTAAAAACCTGAAACTGTATTTCTGCTTGCCTCTATTTTCAGCACATGATTTTCTGAGCCTGTTTCTGAGCTATTTTTCAATGTGGGAATTCCTAAAGGATCTGTCTTGCAAATATTTGTTCCATCTGCTCTCAAATTCAAGTAAATTTTTTGCGTTTACAGCATCCTTTGGCAAAGAGTTCCCCAGACTGCTGCCCCCTCCAAAATGCCCGATTTCCAAGCTGAGGGGCACAAGTTTGTTCAGTCGGTCCTTACATGGAAACTGTTCCAAGACATTCATCATGCTCGCTGCCTTTCTATAATCTTGTTTGGTTTGCTATACCCTTGTTGAGAGCTAAGGGCCCTGGACATGCCTGCTGTATTTCAGATGTAGCTGAACTGACGGCAAACGATGTTTTCTGGTTTGTACTCCATTCCTTTCTTTCGATTTCCTCTTCTGAGAGCAGCCAAGCACTGAGCTGATGTGCTGATGGAATTAACTATCATAAGCCCAAGGGCTTGCTCCAGGGTGGTAATGCTCAGCTCAGAGCCCAGAGCCCACCACCTTGTATGTGAAACTAGGACTGTATCTCCCTGTGCGTACCATTTTACATTACTCTAGACTGAATTTCATCTGCTGGTTTACTGTTCAGTCACTTGCTGTCGTAAGAACCTTCTTCATTCTACACAATCCTTCCTCTTCCTTATCAACATGGTAACTTTATAACATCATTGGCAAACTTTGTCATCTCATTGCTCCAGCAAAGACCCCTGCAGCACCGCACTACAGACCTTCTCTACGAGAACACCCATTCACACCAATCTGCTGTTTCTTCTTTTTCAGCCTATTATCTATCCATGCCAGCAGCACCCCTTTCGTGCATCATTTCTCTTAAAAACCTTTTGTGAGGAACATTATCAAAAGAGATCTGGGAATCCATGCAGAGTACATGATTTGGACCACTCATACCCACGTGCCTTTTAGTCCCTTCAAAAGATGCCAAGTGCTCTAACTTCAAATGGAATAATTTTGTCATATGAAAATACATTCAGATGTTTTTGAAAAGCCAGAGCTGTGTTTCTCGAACAATTTCGTCAAACAATGTGGTCCTGTTTTAATGTTAATTATCCATGATCAGATATTTACTAATTGCTTTCTGTTTATAGGTGCATTACTCAACACTCAGCTGCACATTTTATGAGAACACCATTCCTTCCGCTAAGAAACAAGCTCTCCCTGCATACGAGTGAGAACCACTGAAGCAGCGCGGTGGATTTCATTCATATTGGCCTTCCTTCCTGTGGTATTTGGTAACCTGGCTTATTAGATAACTATCAAAAAGGTTACGAGATCTATAACACTATTTTTCCTTGATAGTGTATGGCTGATATATTTACAGGTTTGGGCTGCATCTAGTAAGGACCTTGAACTGCCAGACTCTTATTAGGAAGAGAACATAAGATACCTTCATGTGCGAGAGTCACTGGAAGCTCTGGCAAGAATGAAGAAACTTTACTGGACCTTTTCCCTCTTCCTGTGAAACACATTTTATGAAGTTCTCAACTAACTGTTGCTTATTTCTTCTACCATGCTAATAAGCAGATGTTTACAGTTTAATGATACACTTTATGACTACACCAAATTACTTAAGTGAGACACAGTGTCTGGGTTTGGCTATTTGCCTACGAGCTGCAGTTACCCCACAGTTAAGGGCAGGCAGTGCTGGTTTTACCTTCCACTGCTGTTTGCAGACAATTCCCAATTTGTTGGAGTTCTCAAGGTAACAAGGTGAACCAGCAAAATTACCTGGTGTCCTGGCTGTGACCCTGCCTCTGACGTTACCAGTTTGAGAAGTCATAGCTGGTTTCTGTTGCAGCAACTTCTTGTGCCAGGCAGCTCTGTATGCTGGCATAAACCACCGCAGAACTGGCCAGAATCTGATGCGCTGTGCGTTATGTGAGTGTGTATGTTTAAACACATTCAGAGTTGCTCCCATTTCACGTGTTCTTCACAATGGCCTGGAGGCTAATTTAAAACTGCACATCACCAAAGAGGGGAAAACCTGGTCCGTAAGCCCATGACAAACAGGGAAACGGCAATAACTTGCGCACCTTAAGGACAGGTAGAGACAATGCTGAGGACCAAATTATTAAAACATGAAAAAACTTTAAAGAAATACTAATAACGGATGTATATAGCTCCACTTTGAGCCACCATCTGCACTTGATTTGCCATTTGCCATATGGCAAATCAAATATGTAGAGAACAGGAAAGTCTTAATATCTTTCCTCCACATGAGCTGAAGTTCAGCCAGAAGAGTGGAAAAACAACAGTGTAGCTGCTGACAGCCGCAATAGCATACTGCTAAAGACAGGTCCATTATTCATTAACGCTATAGCAGGTCCAAGGATATAAATTTGTCACAGTGGAATTTGGCTTATATGCAACACCCAAAAATGCCAGTGGAAATACCCTGGAAAGGAGGCATCAGGAATTATGAGCTGAGCTCCTCATCCTCTGTGTCCTGCTGGCTACTTGTGCCACAGCCAAAAATGCTTTTTTTTTTTTCTTGAAATCTGTTTCCTTTTCTTTTCCTTATACTTTAATTCTTCTGCTTCTCTCTATTAGCGTTTGAGTGATGCCCGAGTAATTTTCCTACCTGCCTTCCAAATTTTTGTGAAGATCCTAAAAGCTTCACTCTCCTGCCCTTCTGCTATCACAGTTATCAGCAAAGGCAAGTTCAGTTGCCATCCTCACGCTAGTAGCCCCTGATTTGGCCTGATTCCACACCTATGTCCTCTCAATTGACACCTCCCTGGAGGTAGTGACCCATAAAGTCAAGCTCTACAGGAGTTTCAACAGCCAACACTTCTACACAGTCCAGGGAATATATATCAACTCTGACCCATCTTCTGCAGCAATAATTTGCTGTGAATTGTTCTGGATACTCTGTGAGGCCACACTGGCTTATGATGTTATAGTTCAGTAATGAGGTGCAACACCATTACTGCAGTGGGTGCTACCCTCAAATTCAAAACCACTGTGCTGTACAATTTTATTCCTTAGTATAAAACATTGCAACTTACTATGCCTTACTATTATAATGTGGGGAATTTATAAATAAAATTCTAAACCCTAAGTTAAATGCTGGTTTAAATGCTTTTTTTTATCTTTAGAAGGTACCTTTAGTACCTTCAGAAGGGTCCTTGTAAAACTTGCATTGCTGGGCGTGGGGGTGTGTGCAAGGAGATTCTTAACCCAGGATTTCCAAAGCTGTATTTTCTTCAGCATGTCAGTAGCAGTCACATCTCGTGTTTGTGGATCAGAGCAATCACATGACAGTATTACAGGTTTTAGTAAGCAAGGCCACGACTAAGGTAGATACAGTTCACAGTTTTGGTTTTTTTTAAATTGAAGCCTGACTTTGAGTGCTACCAAAACTTTATACATTAAAGATGACCTATACTGCAGTGTCTGAATTCTTGCAGTGCTATTATTGACCGCTATTATTGGTTACATTTTACAGATGAGAAAACTTAACTTTTCTGTTTCAGAAGAAAATTCTACTAATGCTTATTCTTGCAGTAGGACCTATATTTTTAAATGAGGTTGTTAATTTAAGGAGAGTGTAAATTATTTTTAAATTAAGTGTCCAAAGCTATCTGGCACTTGTTGCTATAGGATCAGAATTCAGGAACTGCTGAGCAACTTGACATTGAGCCATCTATTTCCATACCTCTACTCATATTAAGGCCATAGGACTAGTCCAAATCTTTTCATATAGGGAAATTAAATGTAACACAAATGACACATGGCAATGCCAGCAAAGCCTATGTGAGAAAGAAATTCTGCCTTAGTCATTTGTACAGTCATATTAGTCAAATTGCAATCAGCACGTTACCATGAAAAGCTTTAGAAGACTTTAGCCAAAGCACTAAGTTTAATGATTAGCATACTGTTAAAGCTTGATATATGATGCTTATCAAACTTGTTGGCATGCAGAGGTTGAAAAGCAGTGATAGTTTGTAACATCAAATATGTGTTGTTCTATATCACCAAAATTAGGAAAAATGCAAAGGTTTATTACCAGGAATCCAGACCACAAAAATCCTCAGCCTTAACCCAGTCCTGTTAGACATTTCCTTTCTTTAATTAACAAAGGCTTTTTATTTTGTGATATGGCACTTTTGCAAATCCTGTGATATCATGTTGAAATGCAAAAAAAAAAAAGATTTCAGTGAAGGCAGAGAACAATTTTTACAAGACCATTATAAACATTTGGTAATATAATTTCTCTAGTGCCAATGCTGGCCTGTTTGTTCTCTTCTTCATTCATTCCAGTTAATGGGCTGACATGGTATGAATGGAAAAATATGATTTTTAAAGTAGAATTGAGAACTACTCTGTCCGAACCTTTGAAAGCAGAAGCAAAGCGAAACGATATACTTCTATCTTTATATAGCTCACTAAGTTCTGTTGTTTTAAGATGAAAAAGGTAGTAAAAGCAAAGTGAGCAATCCCTCTTCATCTTAGCAACATGCCACTTCTATTGGTGCATTACCTTTTCCTCAATTATTTCCCTCCTTCAGTATCTTCATCACTTTCATGAAGAAGCTGCTCAGCACAAATCCCTGAACAAGTGCAGCCTCACTGAAATGAGAGCGAAGAAACCCTGAAAGATTTTTACTTGGATAATTCCTTGCTAACGTCTCCAGAGCTCAGATTGCTTCATGTTATGTCCTCTCTCAGACGTAATAAATAATCCACAACTTGAGCCGATGAAAAAAAGTAGAGAAAACAATAATAATGAAATAGTATCTTAAGGGGAATGATGCAAACAGAATTTTTTTTAAAAAAAGTTTTTCCTTCTAAAACTGAGCTAAAATGTTACTCATTGAGCCAAATCTATCACAGATTTAAACCGGACCGTGACCTGCCCCACAGGGCATCACTCCATGCACACGCACAGAGCAAATAAAGCTGAAATACTGCAAAGATTGTGTTAAACTGAAAGAAATCACTAAAATCACAAAACAAGTTTAAAGGGAAGGACACCATAAAGTTAATTCCCAGTCTTCAAGGCAAAATTAAGGCCTAATTAAGACATTTAGCTGAAGTTTATTAGTTATATAAAGAAGGCACATATACATTCTCCTCTCTGAGGATAAATCAGCGCGCAATTACTGCAAGACCAGCAGACTGGGAAATTAAGAGGAAACCCCCCTGTGTTACAGGTCTCAGCTTGCCTGTTACCTGTATTCCTGCTGCTTATCTAGAGCGTTGGTCTCTGCCAAATATCAGGAGGAAATTCTAATGCAATGCAATTTCCTCATTTTCAAGAATCAACATGTGAACGCAGAATGATAATCCAGCCCATTGCACCTTTCACTCCTAGAGCCTCTGACTCCTAAACAATAGTAACAACCTGACTGAAAAGGAAATCCAGTGGTCCTGTCAGTCACTCTTCCTACAAACGAGATGTAAAGATGGGAAAAATTCACCATTCTATAGTAAAACTATAAATATAATGTATATTTTTAAAAATACAAAATATATAAAAATACTATTTTATAGCAATACTATAAAACCAAGTATCAAACACTATAACCATCTCACCTGTGCTTCAGCTAAACTGAACTGTTACATGTTTCACTGGAAAATTAAGTGTTCCTAAGGCAAGGAATAAAAATAACTAAAAATAATTTTACAGAAACCTGTTTTAAATGTCTTAATATCTGTGGGGTTTGGGTTATGCCCCTCCACGCAACTGCACATACTCTCACAGATAAAAAGTAAACATAAGCAGAAAACAGTAAAGATTTATTCTCCAAGATGAACAACATGAACAGTATTTATCCTAGGAAATGTGTTCAGGTTTCGCTGAATTACTGGCTTACAAAATTCTCCTGGGGGAAGGACAAAGGACTGAACCCCATAACCAGAGCTCTAAGTCTTACATCCCATTATGTTATTTTGGGGTGCAGGATAAATGTATTTCCTGTACCCTGAAATGCTCTCCTTTTCAGGGGGGGGGATTTTGAACTACTTTCTGCTCTTCCTTTTGAGTAACCCACCTTCTGTTCCAAATCTTTGAGCAAAAGCTCACCTGATATCGTAAACCTGGTTGTACAGATTTTAATTCCTGGCTGGGGATGTATCCATCATTACTATTGTTGTTCTTGTTTTTCACCAACCTGAGTCACCATCTGGCAATGAACTGCAGACCAGGAAACTTCTATAACTTCCCCTTAATCTAATTCTTCAGGTTTCTCACCCTCATTTAACATAATATTACCAGAAACCAATCCAGATGTTACAGGGAGAGGCAGGAGATAAGCAGCTACTAACTGGCTTAGACAATTCTCTGTAAGGGTTGGATTCACAACAGTTACCTTCAGACACAACTGCAAGCAATCATGAAAAACTTAGGAGTTCTTTTAACTGGAGAATAATTAAATGAATAATTTATACTAGGTCATGATTCAGCCAAGCACTTAACTACACTGTTAACTTCACGCATATGTTGACATCAACTGCAACTGGTTATTAGCACATAGGCTAGATTAAGTGCTGTTTCAGAATTCTGTGAAATTGGTGCCTACCATGCAAAGGAGAAAATACATCTGTGATGTATAGATAGCTGCTGGACTGTCAGTCTGAGTCCATTTGGTCTCAAGTAGGTTTGAGCTGGGCTTTAAATTAGGTTTGAATAAACTGCACCATGCTAAGCTGAAGTATCGTAGAACCCACTTTTAAAAAAAACCATTTCTATTAAAACGGTTAAAGGAAGCAATTTTCCCCCCAGAAAAACAGAAAATAACAACAAAAAAAGTAGCATAATAAAAAGGGAAAAGAATTAGGACATATTTCAAACTAAACATCAGCTTCAGAGCTTTTCCAAGCACCTCCACGCTCTGATGAGGGCAAGTCTCCAATCTGAGAAGCAAGTGTGTTTGCAGAGGCCTTGAATTCTTTGAATTCTGGCAACTGAAGTTCAGAGGTGATCTCTTCAGTCAAACAGAAGACTCTCATGTGCCCTTCTATCTTGGAAGACACTGCACCTCCACAGGTTATTAAAAATTTCTGTGATTGATTCTGGCCATCTCTGGTGGCTGGAGTTACCTTTCTCCTTTGCTCAGTGTCTCCTGCCGGGCTCATGCTGCAGCAAGAGAATGATGGCAGCATTTACAAGCTTCTTCAGGCTCCCTGGGCTTAGGGCACTTCCCCTATAATCCAAAGGGCTTTTCTGATGAATGCCAGACATCCACAACCCCCTCTTTTGCAGCCATCCTTACATACGAACTCCTAAGCCGACCAGTGCAGCACAGGGACGTGCATCTAATACGTGTTTGAAACACGCGTTAGGGTGTTGGGCTGTACGCGTGCAATACGGTCACCCGGGGCTGAAAGGGACCCAGCGCTCGGTGTTTGTCAGATGACTCAGTCACCGCTATTGCTAGAAAAGTCTGAGGCATAAAAATAAAATAACTTATTTATAAAGCACAGATCTACAATAATAGGACCGAGTTAGAGAAGACCTGCATGCATTATTTAGATCCTTAGCGATAATGATCCACTTCAGCTTATCCTGCTTCTCAGCTTCTGAGTTTGTCTAATTGCCCTCTCATAGTCACTTGGGACTGGCTTTCCCCGGGGCATTCCTAGTGTGATGAGTTTCTTAGGCTTAGGTGGAGAGACGTACTGGGAGCTCATCAGAATGCCATCATTAAAGATCGTTTTAAAACCTGCCCAGAGCTGCTGGCTTTAGCTTAAGCACAACCTCCTCTTTTTTCCTGCTTCCCCTGCTCTCTTTTTCTGTGAATGGACACAGGGATATCACATGATAACATGGAGCACAGAGCTTTCCCCTCCTTTCTCTCTCCTTAGAGTGTTTTAATTAACATTTCTATTATACACGCTCATTACCACATTCCTGGCTTCAGCTTTAAACTGGTCATTCTTGTTACAAGCCCTCTAGGACATAGTGGTAAAACTTTACACATCTTATATTACAGCAATTATTAATCACAGGTACATTTCAGTGATTGAACTACAGCAATTGCTACCAGTCTAAACATAATACTAAAACAGAAACAAATGACAACACTGGGAATGGTGTGGTACCTGTGTAGGGCAACACTCTCTTGACCCCACTAGTTTTATAGGACCCTTTGGGGGCTTTATCACAGCTTCAACTATTCCCCAGCCCCACTGTGTCTGGGCAAGTAAAGTGCTTCTGTGGCAGAGCAGGTGTGTTGGATGCACCTATTAAGGGCAGCTACTAAATCAACTGATGACCAAAGTCTACAATTTGGATGCTGGTTATTAGGAAATGATGCTCTAAGAAGACATGAAGCAAATCAGAAAATATTTATCGACAGAGGTGGAGATGACGAGCATGATTTCTCTTTAAAGCCTACGAGGCTAACACCTGCAATAGATTTTGGACATGCAAAAGAAGAGCTGAAAAAAATTTTGGGTAAATCCTCGTGGTGGGGCTCCACTAATGCTTTTAGCCAAGAAAAGCAGCAGCAGCCACTAAACTGAGGGATTACATCTTCCAGCTGGGCTTTGGCTCTCCGGCCCATCTCCTGCACCAGCCTGGTACAGCCAGGAAAGCTATCTGGTTAAAAAGTTATCTTTGTTGGTATTACTGGTTAGCTTTCAGCTGGATCCATTCCCTCTCCAGACCTCCTGCGTGGGTGGAAGAAAAGCCTTTGCTGTACTTGTATCAGCTTAAAGTGACTGTAGGAACATATCATTAGCCTAACTAAATGCTGGTGGTGTTTCAATATTTTCTCCTGATAGCACTTCACCCTTTTTGTGTTTGCCTGAGCTTAAAGGGTGATTAGTAGACATTTTATTGAGAACATGGAACAACTGAAATAGGAAGCTGAAAGGGAGGCTTTATATGCAGGCTTAACCTAGTGGGAATAATTTCTTCCTTAGATCCCTCTAATTGCTTTAATAATTAAGAAACAATTTTGCTAAGCTATATTATACTTGATTTTAATAAAATCACTCATGTAGAGCCAAGAATTTAAGCTGCATTTCATATGCATACAAAGAAAAACACATCCCTCTTCAGTTGTGCCTTCAGGAGAAATTAATATAATGTGTGTGAATATCTAAACTAAGTATTAAAAATCTCCTCTGTGTTTCTGAATTCCTTCTATGCTGACTAAATCAATGACATTGGTCAGTAAGTGCCCTAACCACGCTGCTTTAGGCACTTACGGCTCTGACGCAGAGAGACTCTTGGCCATGTGCTTCATTTTAACGAGTTAAGTGATCACACTAAACTATGGAACCACATTTAGACCTAAAATAAAGCATGTTCTCAAGCAATTTTCTTCTGGGGCCCTCTACTTTCCATTGTTTATGTAACTCGATAAATTGTAACTCTCAGTTAAAATTAGCCAAGATTTTCAAATTCAAGACAATAGGAGATCTCTGATTGGCAAGGGGTGGAGGCTTGGCAGCTTCGTATCTAAGACTTGACATTTGAGAAACAAGGCTTGAAAACCACCCATATGTATCTTGAAATGAAAGGGAAAAGCTCTGATCTCAGTCTGGCTGCCACGAAAACCCAGGGTGGCTCCCCTGAAAACGAAAAAAACCTCTTGGCAGATCCCACTGGATTTTCAATGCTTTGGGTTATTTCTTTACATTTCCCTTTCTCCACCCACACATTCCCAGGGTCAGTGGCACCCACCAGTGCACTCCAGACCTGGTGCAGTTAGGCAGCCTGCATGGAATATGAGATGTTTGCATGGTGAAAGTAAGTAGCCACATGAAAAGCATCTACTAAGGCCAAAACGAAGTGCCATTTATCTAAACAGGTCTGATGCAGAGAGACACCTATCTACGAGTACATGGGTATCCCAGCCACAACTAAGGAAGCAAAGAATATGTATAGGAAAAGCACTTTTTAAATTTTTGTTTTAAAACCTTCATGCTTAAAAAGAATTTTAAAAGCATCCATTTTTTTTAAGGACTATTAAAAGAGTTTTCTCATCAACCTACATTTGGAAAGACTTCCATTGAGCTGCATGACACCTCCAACAATAAACTCATTCTCTATGTCTAGTAATCTGGTTGCTGGGGTAAAGTAACATTAGAAATAATTTGGGTGAAAAAAAGTGCAACAAATGCTGCCACAAATGGTACCTGGAACAAAAAATAACATTTGCACCACATTGAGGTAAGACTGTTCAGTTAGTCCCTATATTTTCAGCCAGCTGCTAGAGGGTTAAACATTAACCTGACAAGGTAGGAATTTCTGTGCCTTTGAAAAAAACCACACTACTCTCAGGAAACTGGCAAAGTCAAGAATGTATCTCCGGTAGCTGTAACTGCAGCTGTTTAGATGACTGTGCTGGGCAAAATGTCCTGCAGGCAGCTTTTCACTTCTATTTTCTTTGTCACTAGATGTCACTGTACACACAAGGGTGTGCCTGGGACTCGGGGCAATCTGGGCACTATTGGCCTGAGGACATGGGAAGAAGTAACATCATACTGGAGCACTGCTCTTTGGCTTTCACTTTTGTCATCTGGACCTGCATCCATTTCAGTTTTCACTTCGTTTTGGAGCAGGATCAGGTTTCTTTACTTTTGCAGGAAATGTTTCACAGCTGATTTGAGGAATAATTTCTTTTTTTTTTTTCCTTTTAACTTTGAAAATTCGATTAATGGGACACTTCAGTATATTCCAGCTCAAGCTCAACAAGCAGAGCTGGCATCTGAGCTGCTGCAGAAAGGGAGTTCCTGCTCACACCCCAGATGGGCCAGCCAGGCTGAGATTCAGGGATACCTTTCCATGAGCCACTGCTCCGTGTGCAGCCAAGGAGCAAGACCTAAATTACAGCGTGAGTTAATAACAATCCTAACTGAAGTAAGGGTGCAGTGAGGAAACCCACGGCAGTCTGTCTCTTGGGCTTGGACGCACTCACAAGTGAGCCCTTTCTCCAAGTGCAGGCAGCGAGTGACCGGGATTCACCCTGCTAAGACACGTCTTCCCACAAGACTGAAACTCAGCCTAAAGAGAAAGCCAGCTTAGGACCCACCTATCATAGAGGATCACTGAAGCCCTTTCCCCTTAATGAATTATCCAGCAACAGAGAGATTCATATCCACTGTCCATAACCATTTGTGCGCTCTCTGATTGGAGGCTGAAGCAATTAGAACAAGAAAGTGAAAATCAAAGTGATTTCAAGACAGCTGCACCAATTTCTCATTAAAAGACGCTTGAAAATAACTGTGTGATTATTACTTTTTGGCAAACTTGCTTTTGGACAAAATTCACTTACTTAAACATTCACAGATATTAAATTACACGAGTCACACAAGGAATTAAAGTGAATGCACAGGGATAGATTTTAGCTGTTGTAAAGCAACATTACTCCAGAGACTTCTGATTTCCATCAGTTAGGAATTTGGCGAGCAGGTTTTATTTGGTTCTATGTTCATAGACGATTTCCCATTCATCCAGATTTACTAGAGCTTGTTAAAATTCTCTTTAACAATTTTAGATAGGAAGCTCTATAAACCACTGACTTTATTTTTTTTTTGTAAGAGATGATACCTTTGCAAAGAGTTTTTTATGACTTCGGGATAGGCTCAATTGTGGGAAAGACACTGAATGGCAAAGGTAGATTAAAGTATCTTGATCCTCAGCATCCACTCAATGTGAAAGGAATAAAGGACCATTTTATAGGTCCACATCCTTTGCTGTAAGAGGTACTTACGGTATCATATTGGATTTGATAAATAACTAGAATCAAGGCACACAAGGGATAGAAAGACTGCAGGAAAAAACAGTGTCTTCTCTTCACACAGAAAATGCCCAGTGATAAAATTTGAATTTGAATTTTGTTTGCACTAAGAAAAAAAAAATTGGCAATATCTCTGTCCTGTGGCTCTAGCAGTGTCTGAGCATTTCCAGCTTCCTGCAAACGCATGAGAATTTACAATGTGGTCTACAAAAACATCTATGCATGTGAAATATTTATACACAGTTAATTTGAAATATTGAGTACTCAGAGAGAACATGACCGAGAAGCAGTCATGGCAAAAAGCATTCACATGGAAATTCCAACAACATAGAATATTTATGCATTATTTGCCCAGCTATAGTACCAGATTGCTGGTGAGGATGAAACAACATCATCCTATTCCTTATGGCAGAAGATAAGTGATAGTGCCCACCTTTCTTCTCTTTCTACCTCTAGATATGCCATGGTTTTTATTCTTAAAAGAAGATCTCTATGAACTTTTGCTGGAGAGAGAGAAGTTCTCGGTGGCTGTCAAGGCTTGCCCAGGCTCCCCCTGATAAGCTGTGTCACAAACTTTGCAGGTTTCTTTTTAGCACAATTCACTAGTGACTTTTTGCAGTGCTCATCCTGTTCTACATCCCAAACTTGAGAACCTTTGTTCTTAGCAGTCATTTGAATAATCTATTTTATTTTGCTACAGGTAGAGTCAGCATCTGACATATTCTACTCTCTTCCTTCCCCACCAACTTCATTCTGCCAGGGCTTAGTTCAGAAAGCAATTAAGTTTCCTGTGACAGCCCATCACCTCAGTTCAGCAATAAAAAAATTTCAATTTCAGCAGTCTGTAAAATTGAACAGTGGAGCAGAATAAACTTCAGTAAATTAAATCCTGTTTGAGTATTACTAAAAATGTTTCAGAGGTTTTATCTAATATCTAATGCACCACTGCAGGCTACCGCTTCCGATCAGCTCCAAAATGATATAGGCAACTCTATCATGTTAATTTTCTAGCTACGTAATTACCAACAGAAATAGCAGCACTGGAAGGAAATAAACCTAACAAGCCACTTGCAAAAACACGATAGCTCTCCTAAAAACATGAAAATTCTTCAGAATTCTTCTTAATATGAAAAGAGCATTGTATAATTACAAATTCTAAAAATTATATAAATTCTGATTGTGTAATTACGATTTCTTAAAAAGGCTTTGAAAATCATTTGTAAAGGAGTGAAAAAACATGAAATGGAGAGAAGGCTGCCCTGGGCTCGCTCTCTGGCAGTCTCCACTTCGCAGTCCTTTCTTGTAGCAGGTCCCTACACACAAGTGACATCCAGTCCCTCAGAGATCAGCCCTGGCACAATGTGTCCACAGCTTTTGGGGAGCTAACTCTTGGCTGGCCAGATGGTTAAACGATCATTGGGCTTTGAAAGCCAACTGCGCCCCCTCCCCAGTGTCTTGTAACTGAGGCGTATGAAGTTCCACAGAAAAATGGTCCCACTGGTGATCCTTATGAGACTTTCAGCAGTTACAAAATGTCCACATATAATATATCCTCTCACATCTGTCTGCAAAGAGCTGGACAGGTACATGAAAGGACAAATCCTAACCTACCCTTTTCCTCTAGGGCACTGCAAAGCCCTCAACAGAAGTGTTACCTTTGGAGTCCCACCATAGGAAGGCAGGCCAGCAAGAGACACGTATAGAAGTCTGCATCAGGCACTGTAGAGCAATAGGAACTAGAGGTGTAATTAAGACCTGCAAGGAGGGGGGTTCAGTGACAAAGTGAGGATGGGGAGGCTCCAGCTGGTGGAACCAAAGTCTGGAAACTCAAGTATCTCTTCAGTAGTCAGTGTCTAACACTGCTGCATCAGCTACTGTGCTGGGGAAAAGAATCAAAGGTGAGTAAACTGAACCCTGACTTTGTATGAACACTTCGAAGGCTGGGAAATCTCTTCCTTTAACCAACATTTAAAAGAAGTTTGTTCTCTTGTGCTTCAAGACATCTCCTTTAGCACATTTTCTGATGATTGCTTATGAGTAATCAAGGCAGCGGCTTGTGTTTAGGCCTGGGGGAAAGAAATAAAGAGTTGGGATCCAGAAATAGAAGAAGCGAGGAATAGGACTCCTGATGTTGCTCTGAGTAGCGGCAGTCTCAGCAAGGTTAAAATTCAGAATGACAACTTTATCTTTACTAGAAAATACCATGGCACAGGTATCGCAAATTTTTTTCCCATAGTTTGTTGAATTCACGTAACCAGGCAGTCACTACTTACTTGTCCACTACATAAGTGGAAAGATTTCTAAGCTGGTTCAAATGAACCTCCATCAGGCCCAAGATCAGCTCTTGTAAGACTAAGTTGGGTTTGCTGGGACATCATTGGCATTACCAGGATCTCGCTGAAGCTGTTTGCCGTGTTCCACTGGTGAATGAGCTTACGACTCCTTTTCTCAGAAAGGAAAGAAGTTCACATCATCTTTAAAACAGGTGCCAGTAAAGCCTGTTTTGGATGACTGTTTTTCCCATCTAGGCATACCGTAGGCTAGGTGACGGTTCACCTGCCATCCACACATCAGGAACTCATTCAGCTGTTACACCGCTTTCTTTTATTGTGCTGTAACTGCCCTGTGGCGCATATAATCATCGCCGAGCAGTTGGCCTGAGGCAATTAGTGGTATCCCTGCCCCTCAGGTAAGGAATAAATAAAGGATCTGTCACCACCAAATAAGCTGTGAAACAAAGCTCCAAGGATGTTTGCTGAAGCAGGTGACCAAGAAACCAAAGTTGCTGAGCCACTAATGTACTGTGATGGAAATAAATGTATGATACAACTTGGCTGCCAGCATCCTTAATTACAGGACATGGCATCATTTGATTCACAATGGAATAAATGGATATATTTATATATTTGGAGGGTTGAATGAGGATTTCCTGATTTCCTGATGAAGTCATTCCTTTATTACAGCAGCACCTTTCATGGTCCTCTACACCTAAGGTCAAGTCAGCATTTCCATTAAAAATATCAAACCTATTTTCAGGGCTTTATTATTACTCATTTATAGAAAAAACTCCGTACCGGATGAGACTTGGCATACAGGGCCTCAGTCCAGGGCAGACAAAGGGAGAGGTGGAGATTTTTACTCCCTTTGCTTTAAGTACACAAATAAATACACAAATGCTAAGTAGTAGCAAATGATGTCTTTTAAAGACTAATAAATCCTGTATAAGCTTTTTCCTATAAATGCTGAACACAGGCTTCTGCTCTGGAGGACATGGTGGAAGAATATTAAAAACTATTAAGCGTTTTTTTTCTGGGAAAGTAACTGCTTCCCATGTGCAGTGACTTCTTTTCCAAGAGTAATTTTACAATGCGTTTTATTAAGACGCTGCACAATTAATAAAACAGAGTGCAGACAAGGGCTCAGCATAGTAAATAAACTGAGAGTTTTGTTCCAGCATGGCTCTTGTATCGATGTAAATGCAGATCGCTCTCCCAGAAGCAGCAGACCCACATGGGTGTAAGACCTCTGCCCGGGAGAGGAGGAGTCAGGCCCTGTGTGCTCTTCTCCAGGAGCCCTCAAACAGAAGGTTGTAATGACTTCAAAGGAGCTGTTGTGTTCTTTCATGGGAATAATCAATGTACAATGCAACCTTGTTTACCTGAAGGGCTCAGGTGACACATAGGACCTCCTGACAGAAGGTGGTGGGGATGAAGGAAGGAAAAGTCCAGACAGGCATGACAAGATCACCCTCCAGGGATCAGGAATCAACTCTGCCTGCTGAACATTAGGAGGACATGTTCCCAAAGCCTGTTGGGCAGACCTCTGCATGCAGCAGACGCCTTTTGGAACTCAAGCTAGGCTTTAAAGAAAGCTCCTGCCACAGCTCACAGCAGCCATGCACAGTCAGCATTGCAATGACAAGGTTTACTCCTGATGCACCGAGTGTCAGTGCAAAGACTGTACTTGTCCAGGGCTTCTGCAATGTGATGTTGATCCTGCCACGCCCCAGTGTGCCCGATCACACCCAGTTACACGTTTGGCCTCTTCCATTTTGGGGAAGGAGGATGCACACAGAGCCTCTCTGCAGCCTGCCACACCCTCAGCCTTGTTCAAAATGCCATGCTCTGAGAGGCAGAGTCCTGCACTTGCAATATCCAGGAAGGGTGGAGGAACTTGAGCCATCAGGAGGCTTGCTGGTTGATTATTTACTTTCTTTCTGCTTTATGCATTCTTTTCTCTGCCACTCTTGCGACCAGAACCCTGGGTCAGAGTCAAGCTTGATTACAGTGGTGCTCTGCAAACACCTCTTAAGAACTTTTTCCCGAAAAGCAGACCACCTGAAAAGAGACCTACTTCGCTAAAATTGCACACCCACGCACTGGAATTTTAGATTTCCTAATGACTTGTCCATTGCCAGATCATCCTGCATGCACTGCTAGTAATGTTCTGGCCCTATGTTGGGCTGCACCATATTCCTTTTGGCATCTCCATATGGCTCTTCTGATGTTTCCATCAATTCAAATTGAAGGGTAAACCCTGAGCAATATGCTGTTCCTACAAGATGGGTAGAGTTTGGATTACAGTGTAGCTGTATAAAGGGGCAATGAAGGAGCCAGGATTACAAAGGCTTTATTTATGGACAGGGTGAGAGTAAATTTGCCACCTATACTTTAAGTTTTGGCACTGTTCTGTTTTACGTTTTGCAGAGCCCATGGAAAGTGCTGCAGCAACTCAGTCTTCGGTCTTATGGTGACATAGAGGTCACTGCCATTTAAGAAGATGGTTTTGGATCTTTTGCATTGTCGAGTGAGACTTCTGAGCTAGGAAAAATAAAAAACCTACCAAAAACCCCAAAACAAAGCAAAACAAAACAGCAAAATGTATTCTTATTTAGACCCATGAAAGTGGTAGGATGTTTGGCAATAAGGAGACAGATGGGGGAAGCATTAGATGGTCCCTGCCTTGTCTTCTGTGTCGCTGTCACTCACAAAGATGAGCTCACAGGCATTTCACTCACAAAAGGAGAAGCTTTCTAATATGACTCTCCTTTTGGCACCAAGGCTGCATCCACTAGATCTAACATAGTCCCGGGGCGTGATGAGCTCAGACTTACTGAAATCTGGTCTAATGGAAATGGTGGTTTTAAACCCTGTACATCAATGAGGACCATTTCAGAACGTCTCCAAGACATGCAGTACAGACGTGCCAGAAGAAACTAGATGATGATTAACCTCCAAAACATTTCTAATGCAGGCAGTTTAGAGTGATTCCTTTCCTTGTAGCATATCCTGTACTGCCTGGCTGGGAATAGTCTTTTCATCCAGAGCAGTCCCATATAGCACAACAAAACACGAAAAACAAGAAGGGGTAAAACAGATGTTACATCCCCCAGATCCTACTAAAGTCTTAAATATCATATCTGTTGTTTATTCAGAGCTCCACGTTCAACAGAAGAAACCAAAGCTGACAGAGTAACTACAAAATGAGTTTGCATAGCAGTATCAGGCTCAGAGTGAAGTGGGAATACACCCCTGATCTGCTCGGGTTTGAAACTATGTTCTGTGCCGTTGGAGTCACTTCATGGCTAACATCAGAAGCTGGTGATCACCTTGCCTTAGATCATCGCCTAATACTCTGGCAGATTTTGTGCTCTAACTCATATGCACAGAAATCCTTGAAGGTTTTTTTGTGCAAATCAGCTTGTCTGTAATCAGCAAAACTGTAAAGCATAGAGTGTCTGTAACAAATGTTTCATGCTCACTAACGTGGTCCAGAAGCCAACAATTGATGCACTAACCATTTATGAACGCAGATCGATTACTGCAGCCCCTTCTACCTTTAACACACACACTGTTAAGTACATGACTTCTCCAGAAAAGGGTCTTTTAAGAACACAGGGACAGCCAAACTGGGGCAGGATCCCACCCAGCCCCAGAACTGGCCCTGCCTCCAACAACAACCAGTAGCACAGACCTAGGAACAGAGTATGAAAAATAGGGCAATAAACTGAGCACACTCTAGTAATAAGAAGCTTTGCCTGATGAGTGCAGACTTTTGGTGGACAGAGAAGACTGAAGTGGCCGTTTGCTGTTTGTGCTTTGGAAACTTTATACACTCTTGGTGGAGTGATCTACAGAGTAAGGAATCCCTAAGAACTCATTAATAGGTGGTGTCTCTTAAAGCTCCACTGAGACCGAAAATGAGAAATAAAACACAGATTATTTGGGAGAGTTGCCTGTATATTTCACTGAAACATTTTAGATTTCCAAATGTTTCTGATTATTTATCATTTTATATATTTGGTCTTTTGAATTCCAAGGTAATGGGCCAAGTCTAGGAAGACTAGAACAGGATCCAACCAAAGGAAAATTAAATCGTCACTTTGCTAAACATGACCCAAGGCCGCAAAAGCAAGAAAAATCAGTGTTAAGGCTCAAATGCCATCCTTGCCTCTGTCTGCTGCCTTTCAGGGAGTCTCCACAGTAGGGGTGATTTCAGAGGTCACACACAATGTCCAGGCACCACAAGAGAGGTTAAGGAGGGAGTCCCAGCCTTAACTCGGCGTGTCGCTCTTTCCGTGGTTTCAAGTCAGACTCCCAACATCAGTACAACCTATTTTTTGTGGTTTAATAAATCACATACTTTAGCTTATGTAATGACTCAGAGTGAGTGATTGTATTCTCTTCTGGCCCAGAGGTGGTGTGATCATATCCCAGCTCTGTAAGGCAATGGAAATCAATGGTTGCTGCTGGATCCATTTCAGGCAGGCTGGGGTGTGTGGAGGTGGTGAGGGGCTGGCTCAAACTTCCAAAGTTTACTAGTTCCAGATGGAGTTGTTTACAAAAAATAAAACATTTTTGAATCAACTTGTGGTTCAAATCTCCTTCCTGACCTTCTCTTACCAAAGCAGAATAAAAAGATATGGCTGAGCCCTTCTGCCGACTGCAGCCCGTTATAGATGATCTAGTTTTCTCCTCATTTTAAAACATTTTGTGAGTCAAACTACCTGCTGAAGTTTAAACATCCTTAAGAGCTGCACGGGGACGTGAAGTCACACACTGCTCAGCGCCAAGGTTTGCTCTCCTGCACATGGAGCAGTGAAATCTGAAGCTGTTCACTGCTGCACACATCCTCCTCATTAAAAGGCTTTCCCATTACACAGAACTCTCTTGCATGAAGTACTTTGGCACTCTGATTGATTAAATCCCTTTGAAATCGTCTCTGTTACAACACATCTATGTTGCCGAGAGCAAGCAGGGGGAGTGGAGGGAGACTTGCCTGCATTATAAACTCTGGGGCTGCCCTGCAAAGCAGCAGCAGGAGCAGAGAATAGGCAAAGGGCAGTCAAGGATGGGGTCTGGCTCTGCTGGTAGTACAAATGGCTACAGCAGAGTCAGATTCAGGCCTGAGACGGAGCCAAACTGTTGCTCAACTCCCCTCGCCCCTGGAACCAGAGGACAAGACATTGCCCATCTGGAGGGTGAGGCCAGCTGGAGTATCACACCAGTAAGGGCATGAAAAGCCTCAGATTGAGATGCCTGCTGGCAGAAAGCCCAGCCAGAGAGGTGGCACCCTGCATTTTTGTTATTCCAGCCGCCACTCTGCCATCAGCCCTGCTGTCTTCAAGTGCTAGGGGCAGCGACTGAGAAAGGAACCTACTTTGACAGATGTGTGGCAGATTTCCTCCATGACTGATTGGTATAAGGGACAAGCCATTGCCACAGTAACTTTGTTGAAAGCTCTTTCTTCCAGTAAACCTCAAGGATTTGGGTTTCAGCCACGTACATTTACGGAAGTCACTAGTTTCTCATAACTAAGACTGAAGCGAATTTGTTGCAGGAGCCGTCTTTGAAAAATGTAACCTAGTTTACAATTTGAAGGGGTTTCATTACTTTTTTTTTAATGAATCAAATACATACATCATGTATCTGTCATTGTTTGTACTCTGTGGGCAGCTTATAAGAAGCTAGCAAGAATGGCTGGTTTTCCATATACAGTTGCTCTGCTGTGATCCACAAGACACCCCTGTCCTCTTCAGAAGGCATTCCTCACCTTTGAAAATGTGGCACACAGTTTCTCTCACTTAACACAATCAAACAGGCCCTTGTCACGTCCGTTTTCAGGTTATATCCAGAAAGTGTGAAAAGATGCTGGAGAGAAAGCTGGTTTGGTGGAGTCAAAAGCAAAGCAGCGGGCTATCTGCCTATAAGCATTCTGGGGGGACTGAGGTCTGTATGGCAAATGTAATGCACTGTGTGGCATACAGCAACACTTTCTGAGAAAGAAAAAAATAACCAAGCAACAATATTTGGAAGAGTCTTCTGAAGAGGAGACTGAATTAATGTGTTTGCTCCATGTAGTTTGTGTCAATTTTCCCACTTGTAAACATGTGACTTTTCTGCCTGAAAACAGAGAAATACGGGGCAAAAACGGTTTCCTTGTCCAAATCCCACGTCTCATGAGTTCAAGAAACAAAGACTGCAATAAATAAAGTTTTAAAGTGAAAATAGTTCTCTTCAACTTCACAGCATACAAAAATACTGCTTTAAGGGCTCAGAGACTCGGCATGAAACAATAATGAGAGTTCATCCTTCTGGAGAATAATGGAAAGAGAAAAAAACCGACAACTTCTAAGCTGCCTTTGCTCCAGCATCCTCTAACTAGCAACTCACATATATCTTTCAGCTATAGTGTGTCACACATCTGATGCTGAAGAGCATTTTCATATTTCCCTTTGAATTATTATGTTTTTCTTGGTTTTCATTACAGCAATGAGGGTGCCCAACACCCCTCATAATGAAAGGCAGAGCAAGGATGAACAATAAGGATTGGAACTTCCCACCAGAGTCTGTGAAAAAACAATTACGCTTTTATCTGAGAAATCGGAGCACGGCACAGGGGGGCCAGCAGCCACACCAGCTTATAGAGTTGGTGCCCACCCCACGTGCTGGTTCCCAGCACTGAACTCAGCCTGCAGCCTCTTGGCTGTGACAAGCCAGCAGTTTGTGGGCCCATGCTCTAAACCACAGCTGTGAGTGGATCCAGGTTTAAAAATATACCTGGAAAATAATAAACCCAGATCAATTCACTGATTCGATTCAAATAAGGACACGTGAACATCTGTCAGGACAACACTGACGGACTCTGCAGGGTGAGAATGAGCATCTGAAAGAGAAGCTCCTTAAACACTGTTGCTGCCACAGCTACAGCCTGCTGGGCTGGGTTTCACAGTGACATTTGGGGTAAGGAATGAAGTATCTGCAGTGCAAAACCTCTAAAATTCCTCCAGTGGGAGCAGTAACAGACTGGCCGAGCTTCACCCAGCTCTAACCATTGCTTTGCCTCTCCAGGCGCAGTAATTTGGTTGAAGCACTCTGTACAGTATGGACTCTCCACTACTCCCTCTGCCCTGAGCTGAGGTTTCACTTCCTTACTTGCATTAATTACTCTCCAGCTTCCCTCCCTCCCACCCCCTGGACTCCTCTGTATTTCAACATTCTCTCTTAATTTTCATTTGGAGTTAAAATAAACCATTTGAAGAGATATTTCCTTTCCAGTGACATACTACAATGTAGACAAGGTCTGCATTTGATTAGTAAATTCATCTCATGCTGGTGGTTTTGTACCCTCAGTGTCATGTACATTTAATAAAATGCTATTTCCCTCTCTGTCCCTGGTTTTTTTTTTTTTTTTTTTTTAAGGGAAGATGTGTGTTAAAGTGACAGGAATATTCTTGACAGAGAAAGTAAAAGGGAAAAAGAATTCCAATTTGGTTAAAGTTAATAAGCAGAATTTTCCAAAAGAGCCAGCAGAAGCGTCAGGCAGCAAGCACATGGGTCACTGAGCACTGCTGCGTATTCCAGCTGTGTTTGAAGGCAACAAGCACCTTTGAAAACATCTGGGATGCTTCCACCTGCCTCTGAAAACTGGGAGGAGGTGTCACTGCTGGTGCCTCCACTCCAGGAGCCTTTCTTAGTAACCCAGAGGCTGCTGACCAAGAGCAGGAGAGGAGCCAGAAGCCAAAACCGGCTAACAGAGAAGAGCCGAGAGAAAAGCAGTGTTTCTGCAGAGAAGGGAAATGGATAGCAAATTGCTATGTCCAGAGGTGCAAGAATTAGTAAGGACCATACACCTGGACAACAAAAAGGAGTAAAAAAGGCACAGAAGTAAGTGCCCAAGAGTAAGGCTAGGTGCTGGGGGAAGGTTGGGGCTTGAAGGTGTGAAAGGCAGGGAGAAGAGTTGTAGGGACGACAAAGGAAGGAGCTGACAAGGAAGCAGAAATGGGAAGAGTAGAAAGAAGTGTTGGTGGGCTGTGGCTCACAGGTTTCTTGACTAAAACTAGTGAACTTGCCTATAAAACCTGTGGAGAGAGGATGGAGTCACCTCTGACATAGCAGACTCCTTTTGGGGTATGTTCAGGACAAAGGTGGCATTGCAAAAAGGAAGAAAAAGCTTTTCCCTTCAGCTGGTAAGTCAGCTGCTATTTTTACCCTGGGAAAACAGCAGCAAGGAGCCCAGGACAGCCCAGAGCACAAAGGCATCTTACACCTCACGTGAAACGCAGCTCAGTAGTCCCTCCCTTCAGACTGGGGACATCCATCCCTCTGCACTTGTGTCCTTCTGGCACAGATGAAGCTTAATGCAAATCTTTACAGGACCATAAGCGTCGACAGCACAAATTCAGAAATATCCAGACCCTACTCAGAGGTAAAATGCTTCCCAGTTATATTTGCAAATGAGGTATACTGGGGCAGACAAGAACAGGAGCTGCGTGGTCCAAAGGATAAAACCACTGGGGAGGTCTTTAGTTCAGTCAAATTAGATATTCTATCAGGATCCGTCAGCATCCTTACCCTACATTTCCCTCAGCTCCCGGAATCAGCCCAGAGCTCAGACGTGAACAATGAAAAGTTAATCTGAACAATTGCAGCCAGCAATTAAAAAAAAAAAATCCCAGAAGTCACCTCTTCAACAAACATACCCATCCAAAAGGGATATTAGTTGATGCTTTTGCAAAGAAACGCCAAGACAAGGGTGCTTTTGTTGTAAGGCAGCTGCTGTGCCATGCCACGCACAAGACCGCCGATACGAATCACCTCGCAGCGCAACATCTCAGGCACCAGTACTCTGAACGTTTATCATCAGCTGGTGAAATAAAAGGGTCTCCAGCGTTTCAGAGAGGATAGCTAGGAATAACTGCTGACACAACATCTTAGCTGGCACTTTCCAGAAGATAGCCTCATTAAAAGTAAAAGTAAGAAGAGGAAAGCTTGCTAGAGTGCGTGCAGAGACGGCTTAAGTGAAGGAACTGAAAATGAGCAGAAGGGCTGATAAAAGGCACAGAGGTTTTACACAATAGCATATTCTCCTATAAACCACCTAATTCTTCTGCTTGCTATTCATCACTGTCAGAAGCCTTTATAGCGGTGAATGCAGGCTTTATGCTTAGCCTCATTATCAGCTCAATGATAGAGGGCAAGCCACGCACATGAAGTTCAGTACCAGAGATACGTTGTTAAAATGATGCAATTTGTCAGCATTTAGATAAACAAATGAGGGGCAGATCGAGTGTGTGAAGTGACCTCTGCAGCATTCATGGGATATTTTGTCACTTGTTCTGAAAAACGTATTCAAGTTGCTCTAGGTTTGCTTGGGTGGAATGAGAAAACATTGATTTGAAAAAAACCTCTTTGAGCAAGACAGAGGTTTACTCTCATTTTCTTTTAAGTTTTTTCTCTCTCTGTAACCTTATTCTTTATTTACGATTGTGCTTCCCATAGACCCCGACATTCCATTAAGGTTTCTTGGGCTTGATCCTGAGCAACTGGACTCGCCAGCACATTCCTGGTGGCTTATTTGCCAGGACAGGCTCAGCGGTCGGTTGCTGCCGTGTGAAGAGTTCAAAACCAACTAATAACCCCTGTGAAATGATAACATATCACAGTGATGAAACAGAAGGAATGGGCTCTTCCTACTGCAGCTACTAAAGAGAAAACCAAAGCATGAAAGAATAAAGGGAAATCAAAAGGCCTCGTTAAAGATTTGACACCTTCATTCCTTCCCACTGGGAACACTGATCTTTTAGTTTTTATTTTCAGCAATATTTACTCCGAGGCTTACATTTGCCTGTCCTCTGTCAATTCTTTCTCCCCACGCTCCAGTGAAACACGCTTGAAGAGCAGACAATGCTTCTTTGCAGCGGACTCCATCACTCAGGTTCTTACAGAGTTTTTAATGATGCTGCGAAAGCCAGGCACCCGAGAAATCAAATCCAATGAATTGTAACACTTTCTGAAAAGCGAGATTATGCTACAATGGGGTTTCAATCACCTCCGGGAGAATGTTTGTCTGCAATCAGGCCTTCCTCAGATTATACACAGCTGTTGAGCTGCCTAATGCTTTCACAGTTTTCCTATGCTGAAGGAAAACCTTGGTGGCATGGGATCACCATCAATCTCAATACCTCATACAAAGTGGAGTCACTAAAGTCTCATTTGCAGCCCCTTTTCTTTTTGGCCTATACACAAACTTTTCTGCTCATTTGAAGAGAATTATGTGGACTTAATTAAGTGTAGTAACTTATTGGTAGCACAGTGCCCAATCAATGAAATGTGCAGATGTGATGTGAAATGATGGGGCGATGCTGTTGTGAAGAATACAAATCAGGGTGACGGCTATTATTTGTACCCAAAAGAAGTTATTTGGGACTCAATTATCCCATTCATAGTAATTGTGGTGCACCAGATGGTTACAATGCATAAGAGTCTTCCATGACCATAACATTTCTTCTGAGCACCTTTTCTTCTTCTCTAATTCACCATACAACGATTAGTTTCTTATTGGGTGTTTATTGAAACGAGGGAGGCTAAGGAACAGATTTAGTGCATCAAGGAACAAAAGGGAGGGGAGAGCCATGAATCAAAATAAGAGACTGCAGCTTGCTCTGTTGTTTTTCAGAGGCCTTGCAATAGTCGCTTTGCAGCTTATCTGCAATGACCTTCCCTCCTCTCCTTTCTCTTGCCTCCTTCTCTCCCCAAGTCTGGGAGATGTAAAGTTTTTCAAATCTGACCGGCTGGTGTGCCGTCTGTCAAAGCCTTTCCAGCCAAGTGAGCAGTTTTTCATTTAATTTACTGAGCTCTCCTCAATAAAATTAATTCCTTCTCATCGGCACCATTGAAGCAGCGAACAGGAACAAACCCAAACGAAGTTGTGAATATAGTGCTGGTTATTAACTAGGGGCACTGACTCCATCATCTGTTCATCTCTTCCTCTCATTGAGGTGTTTGCAACATAAAAGGAAAAGCAAAGTGGGTGGGGAGAAGGTGAGAACAGAAGAGCCTAAGGAGCCATATTTTCAGCCAGGCAAAATCAGCTTCCTTCCACCACGAGTGAAGCAACAGCTGTTTATACCAGAAGGATCTGGCACTGCCATTGGCACTGTGCTAAAGCTCTTGCCCATTTCCTACATGAATCAGTTGGTGGGAGGTTAGGTAAAGGTATCTGAACATCTGTGCTTTGCACGTGCAGAAAAAGGGGAGCAACCAGGCACATTGCAGCCACAGGCCACTGATTTTTATGTTTCAGTCTTCCTCTTTAGAGGGAGATTGAAACTTTCTGCCTGGGCTCAGATGAAAGTCCTCCAGACGGGCGCTGTCTTGGGCTCGTGCTGCATGATTGGCAGCACTGTGCAGAGCTCTGTGCTTCCAGCAGAATGAGAAGAATGTGGAAAATGAGTGAGCCTTGTCCCTTGGCAATCACCCCTTTCTAACATCATTTACCTCCTCAGCCCAGCAGTGTTGTGGCACTCCTGGACTGTCCTGGTGCAGCATGAGGAGCATGTAGGCTTTAGTTTTAGTGTACCTGCTGTTATAGTTACATTTGTTTGTTAAACATAATAATGGCGTTAGGAGTAACGCATTCATGACTTTCCTGATTAAGACAACAGCATAGCTCTGGTGGCGTCTACTTGAAACTTGATCATGTGGCTTCAGAGCCTGGCAACCACATCCTACTTTGGGGTTAGCCAAATAAAACTATATTTTGGTTTAGAGCTGCTAGCTTTGAGGAAATGATGGTTATGAAATTTGGGCCAGAGTTTATGTTTACTTAAACTATAGCTGCCACAAGACAAAGTCCATCTTTCCTAACAAAGGAAAGCACCATATGAAATATGCTTTTTAAAATAACATTTTCAAAGGTGCTTTCCAGCTTAAAGACACGGATACTACAGTGCTACTTGTGTTCTGAAACCTATATTAAAATATCACTAGGCTACAACCCACAAGCTCAAGTCACGCTTTGCAAACTCTTTATTATTTGCAAATAAATAAAGCTCGATGACATGTATCGCATAGATCTAATTTCAACCATGTCTTTTCTTTTACAAACAAAACATGCTGTACCAGCAGAGCTATAACCAAGTGATGATAACATCTGGTTTTCAGACCATGTACAGATCAGAAAGATAACTTTTTTCTCCCCAAACACCACGAAAATGGAAAAAAGAATAATCCCAATCTGGCTTTTTGGCCACCGCTGAATAAGCAGGGGCAGATTTTCACAGACAAATAAGGGTTTCACCATTCCTGTCTAGAACTGTTACAACCAGTACACTTAGCACTGCTCTAGGAATTGAGTGCTCCTCTAAAATGTCTAGATTCAAATGGACCGTGCACATGCTAAGACATTTCATGTCTATTTTACAAGAAAGGTGGGGAAACAGAAGGCTGAGATGAACGGTTTCAGATTCCACGTTTTCCTTTTCTTGGTACAGGCCTGCTATGGTGACTTGGGGTCCCCATAATCCTGTTTTCCATCTCAGTTACATTCTTTACTAAATAAGATAGCGACCTCTGCACTGCATGCGAATTAGAGCCTTTCTTTTCTATATTTTCTAGCTGAGGAATAATACTTTGCACTGTCAGACCATGTATCGGAGCCTGTTGGGAAAAGATCAGAGCCAGAGACCTTCTCCAGTGAATCCCTGATCTGCACAGGCAGAGGACCAGGGTTATGGGAAACCTACCTCACAACTGAGATGCAGACCTGCTTTGCCACCAGCAGAAGTGAGAATAAAAACTAGAAGCCCTGATTCAAGCCACCTTCTCTGCTTTACCATCCTTTCACTAGCTAGATCAAATAGCCATATAGTCTCTAGCACGCTTTTTGAGCAGATCCCTTCAAGGTGAGCAGAGAAGCAGCTAGTGAACAGAGACACGACGTTAGTGATCTCAAGAAACACAATGAAACTTTTCTCCAGGGGTAAGTAGATTAAGAAATTATATAATCTGTAATGTTAGGTGGAGAACAAAACTCTGGCCTCACTTCAGTTGAATGCGAGTCGTTCATTGACTTCAGTGGGTACACAATCGCACAGTGCTTTCTATTCTGTAGCTTAATATCATTACAATCCAGGGAAATAACACCTGGAGTTCAGGTTCTTCTTCCAACCAGACTCTAACTAACTGAACTTCAGTGCAGCTTTCCTGGCCATTACGCAGTTTTTAAAATGGGAGTCATGTTAGTCAAAGTGAACTACAATCTGTACCCTCTTCGGTAAACTATAAGATAATTCCACATCTTGGGTAAAAACTCCAATCAGATCACATCTCACTGCAACTGGAACACAGAGTAGTTACCCAGTATGTCTAAAACCATCAAACTTTGTTCTCACAGTGTTTTCACATTAGGCTTTAACCAGGATCCAGACCCTGATTTGCAAAAGTGAGAAATGAAGCTAAGGTCTGTTCCGATTTCCTGCTCTGACTAATTCTGTACTAATTCATCTAATTTAGAGCCAGCTGCCAGCAGGCGTACTGGAAGCTGCCAGGCTATGGGGAAGTCAAATGCCGAGGGACAGGTCCTACCCATGACACTTTGCACATTAAATCCTCAGAGACTTGCCCTCCCCTACAGCTATTTTTATTGACTGTTATTCATCTTCCTCAACCAGAGGGCTCAGGCAAGTCAGGATGCTACTGGTCTATATCTTTTCTAAGGTATTATAAAATGATTCTCTGTCTTCAGGGAGATGTAGGCTGATGTTTGTGAGAGAGGTAAGACAAGGCAAACAGAGGACAATAAGAGGGCCAAAGGCTGGGAAGATGGAGCCATGAAGACCACTGGACCTCTCAGTGTGGGGCTCCCAGTGGGTGTGTACCCACATGCTTCCATCAGCTTTGGCATTCCCAGTAATGCCAGTGAAACAGCTGGGCTTAGGCATGCACACAGTCAGTATCCAACATTATTACAGGCTCATGACTGCTCGTCGTTCCTTCAATGTTTTAACTATTCTTTTTTTTTCAGAAATTGTTCCAGTGACATTGTAGTTTCAGGTTTCCACTCAGACTGGCCTTATTACAGCAAAATACAATCCCCCAATATTTATGGTGGGATTTTGTCTCGCCAGCGGAGAAGTTTCTTCCCATGCATTTTGTTTTGATCTTATCTATAAAGGGCTGGAGCCCCTTCGTTTCATGCAGGTCTCTTATTTTTGTTCTTTAGTAAGAATACAACCATGCAAAAATCTGTGTGATGAAGCCTTAAACCCCGTGAGACCTATTCACTGTGGAACTTTGCTATGAACTTGAATGTACAAAGGAATGTCTCTCATTAATAGACTTTTATATATCATCTACATAATGACTCTTTTTCTATTCCCTCTCCCCTTTTTATGCCTTTTATCATTTGACATTGGCCATACATCGGCTGTCGGAGGTCAGTTACAAGACCAAGATTTGGATGAGAAAATTATAGGACACTCTGTAGAGAATTTAAAATATATAGTTGCCATTGACTCTGTCAAAAGCCTTTTTCCATATCTAAGGAAAGAGCTGAAATCAGAATTAGATTTAACGTTGATAAGGGTTAAGGTCAAAACCAGTCGTCTCTTTTTATATCTATTGAAATAATTATAAATAGTATCTGGCTAGATGGAGTTATTTCAGTGGGTTCTATACCTTTGAAAAGCTATTTTCTAAATGACTGGAAATAATTATTTGCATTGATTTATACATGATAATGTATGTATCTATCTGGGGTTTTTTAGACAAAATTTAAAAACATAACTACTCTGATAGTTGACTTTAAAAAAAAGGCAAATACATTTTTGAACAAAATAACATACTCTTCCAACTAACAAATAAGAAGGAATTCCTTTTATAATATCACCTTTCCTGAAACAAATGGTTTTTCCAAAACCAAGAGAAATGTGGCATCCCAAAGCAACCCAAGCTTGGATTTTTTATTTATTTATTGGCTTATCCGCTATTAAGAGTGGAGTTTGCAATTCTGCTGGAAATCTGCAGTTCTGAACAAAATCTGGCCTTCATTTAGAACCACTGCCTCTGAAGCACTGAAGTATTAAATGGGGTATTTAAGTAGGAAAGTAGAAAGAGTAGCACTTCGAGGACCAAAGTACACATCCTGCGTGTTTGCGTATATTCACCAAAGTCATACAAATATTTGTGAGGCCTGATATTTATTTAGGATAAGGGGGTTTTTTTACTGCAAGGCATGAAACTGATTTGCACCTACTGGTCCTAAACACGTAGCCCAGATTGCCACAACTTTCACCAAAACACACAGGAGCAAAAAAGACCTCCAAGGAGACTTGGGCAGAGGTTTCCACAAGAGAAGTGAGTAATGAGATCTGAAGCAGAGCTAGCTGGGAAAACATCTCTCGAACAGCTCCAATTGCCTCCCCCAATGGAGTTCTATGAAGAATTTTAAAAAGAAAATTCTTGAAAAAACCATATTATGACAGTTTGGAGCAGAAAAGTT
Source organism: Bucorvus abyssinicus (assembly GCA_009769605.1). Taxonomy (NCBI): domain Eukaryota; kingdom Metazoa; phylum Chordata; class Aves; order Bucerotiformes; family Bucorvidae; genus Bucorvus; species Bucorvus abyssinicus. Next base: position 6,330,844 of record CM020031.1, on the reverse strand, counting down.
GGTATTTCCTTTTTAATATTAATTTTATATTTGAAATATACTTAAGTCTACATACATGGCAAATAAATCAACAGGTATAACCACAGAGTGCTGAAGACACGCAGAATTGCAGTGCCCACATCCCTGGGGTCAAGCTCCATCCATTACTGTGTGTAGTTGGAGTCACAGTTTGGTATGGTAGGACATCCCCATAAGCAACATCAATGTACCATGCAGTGTTGTAGCTGGTCTATACAGGGAATAGCCATGTAGGAATGGGTAGGTTGGTGGGAACAGCCCTCCCAAGCTAAATCCCACTGCACAATGCTTGAAAGGGTACTTGGTACATCATCCTCCTCTCCTCTAGGGGTGGGGAGGGAAGGCTAAAGTCTGAATTTATGCTCCCTTCTCTTATACATATTTAAATACATTTTGTTAGCTGCAGTTGGGGCCCTTGGAATTAGGCAGCATTTCCTTGAAGACTGCTTGGAGTCCAAAAATTTCCCAAAGTTTCACAATTTCATATGATGTGAGAAACTTCTTCAGTGGTGGATTAAGTTGTTTGTTGAGGCTGGAAGTGCTTAGCTTCTCCGCTCCTTTGAGCTTCCCTTTCCTCTCCCTTCACCCCCCTAACTCTCCTTGCCTTTCTTAGCATCCTCTGCTCCCAGACTCCTGCTACTACCCCCGTGTCACCTGATGTTTTTCAGCAGACCCAAGGCAGGGGGACACTTCTTGATGCGCTGCAGATGTGGGCTGTTAGTGGTGCTTTCACATGGAACTCAAATTGCTTGAAAAGGTTTAACCCTGTGACTAAATTTTCAAACCTGCAAACTGTAAGCAAAGCCCATGCTCCCATCTAGGCTGGAAAGGGCAAGTTAAAGAAACCCCCATCCTAGCAATTCACAGGATGCATGAAAAGAAACCTAAACCCCCCACATTCTCAATGCTAATTAAGCAATAATGATCAAGGCACAGAGTATTTCCTGGGGATTAATAACTAACTGGGAGGAGATGATGACCCCAGACAGTCATTAATCCTCAGGAAATGCCCTGCATCGAAGCTGTTATTCCTAGTTCAGGCAAATATATGAGAAAAGAGATTTTTAAAGTCCAACTTGCTGGAGATTTCTCAGTATGTTTTCTCTTTGGTTGTGATTATAAGCCCCCTGGAGCAGGACCTCTCAGGTCCATCAGCCAACCAGATTGCACAAAGTATTCCTCCAGTCCCCACTATGGTCAGAATTAAAAATGAAATCAGAGTTGCTTAAATAGACTCTTCTGTAAAAGTATCTTGCTATTCTCTAGACAGTCACAGCCTAACCGCGAACAGTGTAAAGCTGTGTCAGCTCCCACTGAACTCAGTGAGGAGCTCAGCCTCTGGAACTCAAATTGGTATAACCTCCGAGACTCTCCTCATCCGACCAGCACCGAGCCCACGCAGCTTCCTGCTTTTAAATACAGGCCCTGACTCTAGCATCTGCTTGATTTAAGTGCATGCTTAACTTTAGGCAAATACATGCTCAACTGGCTTGAATAATTTAATAGATGGTGTGTAGAAACCAGGAACCCTTTGCACCTGAGATGTCATCCTTAGGTCCTTAACTCCCAGCAACTCAGAGCCAGTAACAGGGACAGGCGCTGAAATTCAAGCAGGCGTAGTATTTTCAGGAACTGAAACCACATTGAATGGCAAGTCACAAGCAGACTGGAATGACCATGCTGTGGAGATCACAGAGGCGCGGCGTAAGACCCAGGCCTTGCGATCACATCGAGGTCGTCTCACTTCAAATCTCCCTCATCTCAGGTGCGTGTGGCTGCAGGGAACACGTGCTGGGGTCCTCAAAACAAATGTTTTCTCTCATGCTTTTATAAAAGAGAAATGACCAGGTCATGCTAATTGTATGACTATTGTTGCAAACTGTTGCTCGTAATGAAGACCCCAAGACACGCACGTATGCATGGGTAGATATGCAAAAGGAAAGGAAGAGAAAGCTCTTATCATCACAAGTCCTTCCCCCACACTAATATTTTCTGGTTTGCTTTAGAAAACATCTAGCTTCTGCAAACAAAAAATGGAAGTTAAACAAAAATTTCCTCATTATCCTTGGTAGTCTTTAAATATTACAGTGCTTTTTGTATGACATTAAATACTTCCTTCAGCTTAGAAAGAGACACTAAGCAGAAAGAAAAACAAAATTAGTTTAAAAAAAAAAATTGTAAAGGCAAAAGTATAAGCAACAAAAAGTAAAAAGTGTCTTTTCTAAAATCTTTGCTGTTTAAATATTATAAAGGTTAATAATGGTACAGGGAAACAAATATGTGGTACACATTGACATATGTATATATGTGATGTGCTCTTATTAAGAATGGTTTCAGTTCTAAGCATCATTCTCTCAGCTCTTCTGTGTCACTCCTTGTCAAAAAAAAAAGAAATAAAGCCCCTAAAGGATGAGAAAGAAAGGCCCGATAACAATAGCCCTGCCTGAGTTGAGCTCCTACGTTAGCGTGAAACCATGGAAAGCATTCAGCATCTAACAGGATTAAGCTAAAGGAAAATACTTAAAAGATGACAGTTAAAATTCAGCTACTGGGGAAATTGAAAAGTGATTTTTTTTTTTCCCCTAAATGTAGCATCTCTTATCAGAATAAGAAAAAACAGTGAGTCAATGCAACATACGAACTACAGAAAGCTCTTAAACTAACGACCAGCTAGATGAATTAGCAAACTCCGCTTGCACAGGTTTATCCTCCACATAAATCTCTTCACTTTGCAGCAATACCAGCCCCTAGTGTTAACAACACAATGTCAGCAATTTTGGTAAGATTTATATAGGAAAATTATCCTGAAAATTGCCTGGTCATTATACATTCCTTTAGAATCAATGAAACACTATAAATCTTTAAATACATTCGCACTCCTATGATTCAGACGTACTCCCTAAATGTACTCTGACATTCATTAGAGGATACTTAAGTGTGGTGTTGCAGAGAAAAAAAAATAGTCTCTGAGATTTTTTTTTTTTTTTTTAAATGGAGTATATACAGAGAATATTGCAAGAGCAGGATGGGGAGATCTATTCGCCAGATGAAAATTAATAACTATTTTAAACCAGAACCCACCCTACTGCTCCGCTATACCATGAGAGCAGTCCCTTGGTCTAAAGTTTCACGTTGGCCTATTTCTTATGAGCTGGGTTAAGCTGGCATCAAGGGGCTATCACCTGTCAAAATATCAGCAGGAGAAACAATTGACAAAGCCACCACTTGAGAATGTTGAGTAAACTGGGTAAAAAGCAGTGAAAGAAGTTAATGTGCAACCTGGCACAGAGTACCAGCCCAAGCCGTGAGAACCACTTACGTGATAATTGGTCCCTCACAATATCTTCTGCTCTGTAAAACATTGTCTTGGGCTTGTCTTTCAGCACAGGAACGGATCTCTTTGAGACGCAGTGAAACAAACACCCACCTGAAAGCCCTCTCCAGCTGACAGGGGAGGAATTCAGGTGGGAAAGCTTGCAATTTCTGAGCAGCCACAAACAGTTTCAGGTAACTCCAGACTCACCCAGGGTCAGTAGTAGAAAGCAAACCGTTTTTTGAAAGAAGAAGAAACACATTTATAAGCAGCCATTTAGTCAGTTCAGACAGAAATTAGTAACCTCTGGGATTCAAAGTATCTCTGTCCATTTTTATCCTCGTTGTCCAGCCTTGAAATATCCCTATTGTACTGACTGAGCATTACTGGGGGAGAAATGTAAAACCAGGGCTCAGAAGAGAACCAGAGAAAATTAACAAAGCTGGTCTGTCTATAAAGTAGGAATCCAGGCAGCAGAAATATTAGAATATATGAATAGACTATGAAACATCTTGTAATACAGCTCTTTCATAAGGCATCCAAGCTTCTCTCAGCCTTTCTTCATGTACATGTGTGCATCTATGCATACACGTATATAAGAGTTTTTCAGAGTTGGGGGAGTGGGGGCGGAGCGACTAAAATCAAAGCTAATGAAGTATCACCGCACTAACACTCATACCTGTTCATACAGACAGGCATTGTGAAAGCGAGCACTGCCGTGCAGAGGCGGGAGTGCAAGTCATCCTCCGAAACCCATCCCTGAAGGATGGGTGATGCAAGAGCTCCAAGTGGAGAAGTGAGATTGACCCTATAAGGCAAATTATTTTGCTTTCTAAAGTTGGTTCACTTTGGGCTTGCAAAGTGACCTAGAAGACTGTTCTAAAAATGGGATCTTCTTGAGAGAAAGGGTCTGATTTGTAGCTACTGGAAAATATGAAATCTGTGTATGTTTTGGCACATCTTTAGATTCTCAAGAGTCAAGAAACGGGCCTTTTTGTTTTTTAATGATTCAGAGAGTGGCAGCCAGTCCTTAAAAAGTGGGAGAACTCAATGTTTGTAGAGCAAATATAATTTCCTTTATGACAGAAAAGTTCCCATAGCAGAATCTGTTATTTCTTGTGTTGTTTTAAAAAATAGTGATCCACGTTCAGGCTTGTTGCTAGAGCAACAAACGTGTGGGCAAGTGCTGTTCTCAAGAGATGCACTCAATAGCAGGCCAGGTGTTCTTTTGTGTGGATCTGTGGCTCATCATATTAACAACTATGGATGAATCATGACAAAATTCCTTCAGATTCCACCAAAGCTTACGATAGCCATAGTTTCCTACTCAGTTCGTACTAAATCAATCCCTGTTCCATCAAAAGCACCATCCTTTTCATAAGTAGTCGTATACGGATTGGTCTCTCAATATGTCAACGGAAAAGTAAAAGGACAAAGTGAGTGTTTAGTATCCAAGATTAATAATAACCATTATGAGATTTCCTTTGATGAGATCACCCAGTGTCTCACAAAAACAGCAGTAGCACAGCCAAAACAACCACGTGGAAATAAAAGAGATAGAAAGAAAGCACAGAGATGAGACTAAAACTAGCTTCCTTGTGAATAAGGCTTGTATATCCTGCTCTTATGCTTGACAGCTAAGCCAGAGTTGTGCAAAGAGCATCGTAAAGTCTGCTATACCTGGACTCTGTTCAGGCACTGGAAGGGAATGAGAAGGCTCTCATTTGAGGACCCATGTCCACATGCAGATGAAAAGGTCTCCCTGGGGAGAGCGTGCTGCAGCGCTGCAGGTTCCAGGTTGAGGATGCAGCTGTACACTGGAAACCCCCCTTTATACCATCTTCAGGCATATATTTACTCAAATGAATAAAAGAGGACCTAGAAGTGAGCTCAGATACTGGAATCGTGAGCAACCATGATACACAAGTGCCAGTTCTCTCCCTGATCATATCCAGACTCCTCCATGCAGCTCCTTCCAGCACCACATCCAGACACAGGCTAGCAATACTGCTTTTTAGGGACTGCTCCCAAAGCAGCAGATACAGGACGTGGTTTGACCACCTCAGCAGTTCTGCAATGCTGTCCCAGCAGGCTTTACACTCTCAGACTCTCCCATGTGCCCTTGTGCCATACTCCTGTGCATGTGTCACCAGTTTCATGCTATGAAACCAACATGCTTAAGAGTTGGAACACAGCATCACCATGTTTTAGGCACTCAATATCAGGAGAAAAAAACACTCAAATGCTAATTCAATAGGACCCTCCAGGCACCCCAGTGGGGTCAGATGAATTCCAGTTCAAAATGCCATGAAGCAGGGACATGGCCCTGCTCTAATAAGGGGGTAGCATGAACCAGTCTGTGTCACTTCGCTTTGGGGACACGGGCTGCTCTCCACATCTCTTTTATTTAGAGATACAGACACAGCAAAGGAGACTTGAGGCCTCTGAAGTAAAAAAGCTGTAGTTTTAGTCTCCATAATCTGCTTTTATTTGTCCTCAGCTGTCATTGTTGGGGAATTCGCTTGTTCTGCCTTTCACCTGCCTTCCCTTTAACTGAACTAGAAAAGGCTTACAGGAAAAACAGCCAACTCTGTTTAAAGGACCTCAACTCTTGTGAGCAGGAGATTGCTACGGCAGAATTGTGTTGATCCTCAGTGAAGGCCTGACTGATCTTGCCCCGTTGCTTTCTGGACAGTGTAACTCCATTGACTTACTCCTGATTTACCATGGCCTAAGAGAAAACCTGACCCTCCTTTCCTTGCCAGAGGAATATTGTTAGTAAACTGAATCCAGAAGAATTCAAAGACTGGTTTAGGCTTTGCCTGTAGGTCAAAGGTGGCTGAGACGGTCTAATGCTGTAATCATCAGTAAGGAAACTATAACTTTCTTAAACAAGTACTAGCATATGGAGTGCTCAGCAGATGGAGTGATACAGAGATCCACATCTGGAATGCAGGTGCTCCACCAGATACTCGATGGCATTCCAGCAGCTGGATTTCTCTGTAGTCACCCTCCACTGTTTATTGCCAAGAAAGAGGTTTGTCCTAATTGTCATAACAATAACAACAATATCTCCTCCTCCCTAACAGGCTAAGGCTGGAGTCAGTCACACATGTCGCTTTGCTTCCCTTTAACTCTCTTATGATTAGACCACCCTCCTCTTCATCTGCTTGGCAGATCGCTACACTGAGGTGGATATAAGGGCCACCACCAGCTGCAAGTTCTTTATTGCTTGTCAGTTCTTCTGCTGAGCATATTTTTTATTTCTCAGCAGCTGGGAAAAAACAGGAAAGCAACAGTGACTTCTTGAAACTTGCATTTATTGAGTTTTACTGGTAGCTTTCAAAGTCTGACCATTGCCTGCTGTACTAATGAAGGGTCACATTTCTGCAGTGGAGGGGAGAAATTTACTCGAAGCACTTCTGGACAGGATAGCTCTAAATTTAGCACACCGAGTAAACATATCTCTTAAGAGATAGGCCCCATTAATTCATCTAGCCATATGCCCTGTTTGAGCTGTGCTACACTACCACGTGTAGCTTTTAAGCAAGGCAGAAGTTTATGCACGTGCTGTGTAGGCCACTCCAGCCAGTACTTAAATGCACGTTCCCCTGAAAGTATACCACAGCGCAAAGAAAGTACAAGGGAAAAGGGAATTATGCGAAACATCAGTTTAGCTGATTGATAATCCATATTTCAGAATTTTTTTTCACCCCAGTTAAATTTTCATGAGCAAAGGTATTTAGAACTATAAATATCTAAAACTCAGCTTCTTATTTTAAAACCCTAAACAACCTATATAAAACCTGCCACAAATATCTGGGATGCTCCTTCTGAAAGCCTCTCCTCAAAGAACAGAGACTTGCTTCAAGCAAAGAGTGGAGTATTTGATATAAAAGGATTTGTGGCATCCTGCTACTGCTTTACTTCTCTAACACCTTTTAGCATCCAGCTGGATACAAAAGCTAATTTATTACAAACTCAGTAAAGTTTTAATATTAGGACCTTGATTAATCTTCTCAAATTATTGTGTTAGTACAAAATACAGACTAAGTAAAAAGATTTTTGATAACAGACCTATAGAAAGCAAAATATTAAAAAGTCTGTGGTTGCTCAAGAGCAGTTATTAGAAAGAATCACTTCGCACTCTCAGTGCATCAAAGTTGGTGAAGTCCCTCTATCATGCAAATTCTGAAGCTTTCTCATTCACTGAACTCGTGGCTCGCTGTGACTGAGATGACCACATGAACAGCCATTTCTGAACCCACCCTTTTATCTGAATAACTATACTGCCTGTTTCCACTGTCACCTATCTTCTTTCATCACTGCACGTGGACTGATCGGTAGACTGAAATCTTTCTGGGCATGCAGGAGCTGACCTTGATTTCTGACTCAGGACTTCACACATTAGAGTAGCAATGTACAGAAGCCTTAACGGTCATTGTTTTATTTGGTTTTGTTTTGGTTTTTTTTTCCCATTGGATGAAGTTTTAATTCCTTCTTAACTGCCTTACTCAAGTTGTCCAGCTCTTGAATATAGGGAAAAAATAAGCAGGCAGAATTGCTCATCGATTTGTTCTTTCCGGCTGTAGAGCTTTGGATGGGAAAAGATTGCTTTCTTCTCCACCCTCAAGGTTCTGAGCAAGGTTCTGGGAGTAGTTAGTAACATACAATGCACACCAGAGGCAATCATTTACTAACTCGCCATTGTTAAAAGGAAGCCTATAATTCACAGGCAAGCCTCAGACACACCGCGATTCTGGACACGATTACTGTGCTGGTGCTATGTGCACACTCAGTGCTGTGACAAAGGTCCCAGCCTGGCCTAATAGGAAGAACAATGCAGCTTTTAGGGCTCTCGCCCAAGCATAAGGAAACCATGTCAGGGCATTACACTATTTTAAAATCCCATCTATGAGCGCCTAAATCACTTGTCACTGTTACTACGGTGTGTAGAGACAAAGGATCGTAAGATATCCCTACTCAGTCATGAAGGAAAGGTTGTTAGGGTGCCCAAGTTCAGCATCATGACAGAAATATCTTAATTTTTCTTTCTTCCAAAAAATACTTTTTGCCACAGTGGTAAATGCTTTGCATGAAAAAGGTTTTATCCTCATAAAGTTGTGCAAGCATAGAGTATCAGTGCTCCCAAACTGTCTTACAGAGCAAAAGGAGAGAGGTTTTAACTTCAAAATAAATAATGTTCAGAATAAATGAAAAGCCACAGGATGATCTCATTGAAAGCTCGTTAAAATAAGAAAGCAGAGCCCAAACTGTTGTTGCGTTTTTTTGAAAAAAGCTAGAAACCTAAGTTTAAGTTCCCAAGTCAAGATTTAGTTCCTTCAACACCCAAGCAATCTGTTTTTACCATGTTACTTATACTACTGCAGACATCCAAGAGACCTCTGCAACTCCTTGACTCTCTTACCAGGATGGAGATTGCAGTGGGGGAAAAGGATGCTGTTTTAATTTTTGCCAGTCAGAAATGATCCTTTGAGGAAATTCAGTCAGATTAGCATTGCTAGATCATAGAGGATCACTTCTATCAATCCCAGGTGGCCTTAGTAACTATGCCATCATGGTACGCAATGGAAAAATATATATATTCACATACATAAAAAAAAAAAAAAGGAGAGAGAATCAAGCAATTTTCTCAGGGATCTGAACAAAAGGAGTGTCCGTCTTCTGAGACTAATAGCTGAAACACTGAGGGTCAAAAGCAGTTTATTTCACCACATAGCATTAACGTTGGGATCCTTTGACTGTGCTATCCCCTGACCCATTCTATTAGTGGAAAGCTTCTTAAGGCTTTCATATTCTCCAAGGCCTCCCTTTTTCTTGACCTGGACTGAAAACACATACCATACCACAAACGTATGCTATTTCAGGCACTTAGATGGAGTTTTACAATTCCAGGCTGCGATCAATTACAGACTATTTGAGATTTATAACAAGTGCTTTTTCCACAGAACTGAAATCTGATGGTGACTTCAACTAGGAACTTCACTAAAGTTGAAGAACTGATATTTAAAGAAGAGGCCCCAAGTGGATCAATATTTCAAGATTTAGCAAACTCAAAATTGGCAACTTTTGTGCCAGATTTAATCAAACAAATACTGTTACAGAGCGAATCAATTACAATGGGACTTGTGGAGGTATGACATGAATATAAAAGTAGGAGGTGAAACTAGGTAACGCTGCAGATACACTGGTATGGTTGCACATATGTAAGCATTTATTCTATCTTCTTCTTCAGATTGTTTTCTGCCACTGGCAAAATAGCTTAAACTAAGCCAATCATGTTCTGGAAGAGGAGGCCTGGATCAACGACTAACTAGTACCTTTAATTTAGAAGGATGGTTGTCTATTGTCAAGGGAATACAACAGCCAGTTCCACAGGATACATCTACTCTCATAAGACCACTTCACCAGGCTGCCTATGTAAATAGGTTCCTGATTTGGCACAACAGTTAGGTCGCTGAAGTTGGATGGGATAAACATGGACCTAGAATATCCAGAGAGGGTATTATAGCACTTTGGCTCTACAGTCCTACAATACCTTTATACCCTGCTAAACAGATAGAGATAAAATCTAACTTTCTTCAGGCGAAGGACCAGGTATATAATCCTGCACCATGCAACTCCATGTCACATGGAAATGTTCAAGCTAGCTTGAAATAATGTCTGCAGAGCCAGAAATAGTCTATCTTTATATCAATGCAATATTTCTAACACAGTAAATGGCCATGGTAAGACACAGTTCTAAAGCATCACATTAACGTCAATTTTCTTCTTCTGAAAGCCATATGCAGGCTATTTACACTGGACAGTGAAGGTAACAGCACCTCACTGGGAATTTCCTCTCTAAAGCACGAGGATGTGGTCATGCCCTTAGTGCGGGCTTTTACTGCTCAACCAAGTCCTATTTTAATATAGCACACAATGAAAGCTGTGTGAAGAAAATACGTACTATACTAAGACAGACTCAAAAGCTGGGGTTGCAATCCACCTAACAAAACTGCAGGAACAGGGAGGAGGTGTTATTCCTGTTCTAGAACAAATATTTCCTTTCGTAGAAATAAGCAAAATGCCTGTAGCTCTTCCAATGGGAAGAGAGAGCCTGAATTCAAGAGTAGCTCAGCACCATCTTTCTTTCAGAATTATTTCTTTCAGGAACACAAGATTCCAGTCAAAGATTCCTGTAATCAATAAGCATTGTTAATCATTGTTAGCACTTTGACAGCTCTCGTCTGGAGTGTTCCAACAAAATTGTAAAACTGTGAGTTATACCTCACGTGATGGTGATGAAATGAAAAATCCTTTTCCTCAGTTAAGAAAAGACTCAGAGAAACGGCCTGGGGCTGAGATGTAGGCGAGGGTGTGGCTAAAACACACTGTGATTACGTTGTGCAGGTAAATAGGGGTCCAGATGAAAGGCCCGTCATCATGTGGGAAGTCTGCCCCAAAGTTGGACTTGAACTCAAATCTCTTAAGTTCCTGCCTTGTATTCTTCCTACCCAGCCTAACTTCTCCTCAGCCCTAAGATACCTTAATGATTACATAGAAGTTACTCCAAACAAGCAAACTACTTGCACGGCCTAGAGAATTACAGGAATGTATCTATTTCCTTCTCAGCCACCCCACCCCATCTTTTTAAAGCATTATAAAGAATTTTTAAGAGAATGCTCTGCAAAATGCCAAGTGAATTGCCTTTGTTTTCTGAAGTACATCTGTAACCCATCTTGCTAATTCTGAACACAAACAATTCTGTGCACAAAGATACTGAAATTTCCTTTTCCCATGGCTGCACTGGTTTTATATGTCTTTGCTCTGTACATCTCAGCAGTTCTAGGACCAAACCTGTCACATTGCAACTACGGCACATCTTGATGAGCCATACAGATATATTCCAAGTGTTCTGGATATGACTCAAAGTTATACACAGCTGGCTTTCCTGGCTAATTTCCTCACCCTCTTAGAGTTTTATTTTCTATGTTTGCAATGCTCTACAGCACATGTAGGTAACGGACCATGTAACTATAAAGCATTTTTGTAAGAACAGATCTGGATGTCCTCAATTACAATGCTTTCATCCATGCATTCTCGGTGATTTCCTTAAAACCAAATATATTGTTTTTCACAGGTATTTCCAAATCTGGTCCATAATGGGGAATGAAGACTAGAGCCAGTAAAATTTTTCAGCTGGAAAAATTTCCCATAAAAAGTCAAGGCTTCCTTCAAAATGAAATTTTTCATAGCACTCAAGAGTTACATTTATCAGAGTTGAAGGCCCAGAGTTTTCTATTAACTTCACAAACACTCACTTCAGTGTGATTCTATCCAGGCTTTTTAAAAAATCGCAAACACAGTGTGGACATTCATAGTAAGAATTAAACCTGACAGGAAAAGCTATATTTCCTATCACATCAAAAATGTAAGAATTTTCTTTTTTTCCTGCCTTATTACTCTCCATTTTTCTAACCCAGTATGTATAAAGACAGCATTCAGAATGTTTAAAGGATATTAATTACTATCCAAGTCTTTTCAGTAAGGAAGCATATAGGGGTTCTGAATGGGTTTGAGATCTTTGTATCTGAAAGATTAACTTTCCACACTGCTGTGGGAAGGCTGAGTTGTTGCACAGGATGGGCTCTGAAGGGTCTGTCTCATGGCTCTGACCTGTAGAGGCTCTCAGACATCTAAGAGCTGGAGTATTGGATGGTAACAGCAGAGCTCAGTAAGACAGGTAAGTGCAGTATGATATTATTTAGTAATTACACAGCCTTCTCTCTGGCCAGAGATGGAGGATTTTCATTTATTTTCTTCCACATCAGTAGAGATCAGGGATGTTCAGGTATTTTGACACAGGTCTCAAAGATTTCTTCAGTTCTTCCTTCTCAATTTCCTAACATTCATCTGTGGTCACTTTGCAGGGGGATGGGTTGCCCAGCTGACATTCTGTACAGTGTTTTTTCACAATGGCTGGAGTCAGGTTTTTATTGCTTTTTTCTTCCTCTTTGAATTTTCATGGATAGGGTTTGCCAGGGTTTGAGACACAATGATTCATTGAATAAAGTACTAGTGTGTCTACCCATCAGCATCCATGCTGAAGAAGCCAAGCCGTCTCTGGGTGCATTCCCACACTTCATCAGGCTAGATACAAATGTCTGCCATTTTACTGCTTAGCCTATTAATTCTAAAATCTCCAGATTCGTTCCCTCATTCTGGCAGTGGAAAGCTGGGAGGAGGGCATTTAGCTGAACGTATATTACAAACCCACTACATTTAAGCCTCCTTTATGCTGGAATGGAGAACTGACCCCAAATGAGCAAAAGGTTCGCTCCATGACTCAATGCACCGTATTCTCTCTATGTTTGGTCGGGTGCTTCACCTTTACTGTATGTGTTACATCTTTTTAAATTTAGAGCATATGCGCCACACCAGGATCTAATCCATCTTGCTCTTCATTTACCTATTTAATACTGAGATGAATACTATATGCGAAGTATTTTTTTTAATTAACAATTTTCTTGCATCTGGAACAGCTGGGCAATCTCATCACTCTCATTTTCCTAAGAATTGTTCTTTTAATAATATTTCTGTTTAATGGTATGATCTCAGACTAGAGTTTATTGCTGCTCTTTTTTCTTTTCTTTACAAGATTTCCTTTAAACTCATTATTTTAAGTATGTATAAATAGTTGTTCTTGATTTCAATTTGATATTTGCTAATCCTGAGCAAGCAAGAACCATATACACCCTTCATGCTTGTCAATAATAAATACACCTTTTAACAGTTAGCGTCCTGTACTGGTTTCCAGTTTACTCTAAAAGGTTTAACACCAGGTAATTCAAAGCTTCTAAGGCCAAAAAGGTCAGCCATAATTATTAACAGGTACTCAGGAGACTACTAGGAATTATGAGTTAATGTCTTTCATGTGTCTTGAATTCTGGAGAGGATTCTCTGCTTTAAGATGAAGCTGGGCACTTCATTGAAGAAGTCTCACAAATTGATGAGTTGTCTTAGGTTTCACAGTTGCATTCAAACCACGTGCTCCCTAAGCTGCGTACTACTGACCTCTTGCCTCTTCCATCCTATCTGCTGTCCTTCAATTTGTCGGCAGGTTCCCACACAGCAGATATTATTCATTATCCTAGCCGCCTGCTTGGCTGGAGTCCACACAGGCTCCTGGCTGGAGTTCATTTTGAGGTGCCAGTGTTCAAGACTTAAATGAGCAAACTCAAAGGCTTGATGCCATGTCGATTCTGAGCTCGCCACATCATTCTGATGAGATCCCCTGCACAGACTCTGCAAATTTCCTTTTGACACATCCCTTGATATATCTTGATGGAGCAGTTGCTGGATCTGACCTATTTCTAAGGTCTCTTCGCAGGAAGAACCTAGCAGCATGCAATTCCAAGATACCCAAGAGCTGATGTAAGCTTCTCCCCAAATCAACTTGCCATTTCCTTTATAAGACTGGAAACTGGGAAGTAGCTATTGTTGCTCTGCCAGAGGCCCTCATGAGATTAAAGATTTCACCGCACGAGGTGCCCTACAGAACCATATTAAAATGGTTTAGTCTAAATATTCAGTCTAAACTCCTTTTTGGGGTGAGGATAACTTTAATAGCTTAATTTAAGAAATAACAACAGCATACAAAATATCTGGAAGCATGTTCATGGGTCTGGATTTGCTTCCACACACTTTTTGACAAAATTGAGTTGGAAGTAGAATTTAGCTGATCAGTCTATGCTGAGTAAGCCGCCATCCTTCCTAGTCAGTAGGAAAAGTTATGCAGCTGTTTCAAGGGCAGCTGTATAAATTCAACTAAATCACAGAAAAAGCTTTTTATTCATTATAATATGGCCTGGGGCAAAATAAAGCTGAAGTTATTAAACTGTAACTAAAAGTTAGACACAGTAAAATATATTGAAGTCAAGATTAAAAGCACATACAGAGTATGAACCCCTAGTGTGGAGAGTGTGGAGGTTGAGAGAAGAAAAAACCTAATTCCTCAGTGAAAAACTGAAATTCAAAGGGAGAGAAACAAGAGAATCAATCCAGTAATTTTCACGTTTAAAAACAATAATAACAGTACATTCTTTCAACCAGGACCTCGCTTACTTTTTTTTGAGAGCTTCAGACAGCACCTTATGTCAAACCATAGTATTTTCATGGCAGGGTTGAGCTGTTTTGAAAATGCAACAGTTGGCCAGGATAAACCTTTATCTTCATTTGTCCATTGTTACTTGTGTTTTTCTAGCCTTCTGGTAGCAAGAGGTCACATTTCCATGAAGATAAATTCCTTATTAGACCCAACTGTGGTCTGAGGTCATTGCATAGCTGTGCCAGGACAGACTTACAAGTGATGGTGAATAGAAAGTTTTTGCGTTGTGTTGTACTGTCCTGGCTTACAGCAGCTGGAGCCAGACAGCATTAGGACCAATATCAGCATGGGCTAAAGCAGGCATATCTTTCTAGTTGCTCATCACACAACAATGAGTAAATAAACACTGTCCTCCATCCAGACTGAGCTGTCAGCCCAATTAGGCATGAGAATGTCCTATCGTACCGTGTTTCCTATATCTTCACCTACAGTTTCTACCGCTTGTATGCCTGGGGTGATTTCAGATAGACATGGCCGTATTTAAACACAGCTACACTGCGGGCAGGGGTCAGGTCTGCTGTGTCAACACTAATCCTTCCTGTCTACTATCGGCTAGTTTGACATTTGATTTGTGTCAAGTTTCTGTGTCCACTGGAAGCCAAATATCACAGCTCTGAGATAACACTTTGCCCCACTTTTCTCCAATCACTGAATAATTTTGTATTTTCTCTCCTTAAATTCCGAATCAAGTGGATCAGAAGTTACTAAGGCAAAGTGGCGTATGCCTGAGAAATTATACCAGAATTGATGCCATTTCACTTCGTGTCATTCAGCTGCAGTTACAAAAGAATTAAACAGAATGTCCTCAAGGGCAAGAATTCTATGCCTGACATTTTGAATCTCTCATTGAAATTCACTCTTTGTTTTATCCAGTGCAATGGAGTACGTCTAATGTAACTCTGGTTTTTATATATACCTTAACATTCGACATAAAAAAAGGCCAGCCATTCAAAGGACAGAATATCTCAATGTTCACTTCAGAAACATGTTCTAAACGAAGCCAAAGGCTTCTCTCACCCCCTCCAACTCCACCAAGCAGTTTGTTATGACTCTGTGATAAAGATCAGTATCTACTGAAAGATAAGCCCGGACCACCACCAATTTGGGCCTTCAAAGCAGGCTGAACTGCATTATACCACAGTGTGAAAGGATATGCCTGTCACGAAGGTGCCAGCACTTGTCAGAAAGCTGTTCCTCCTATTTTTGCACCAGAAGAGGACTTTCCCATGAGCCGCAGTAGCTGTAGGCCAAGCCTTTAACTGTGTGCTGCGCTATACATGATGTATATGGTCCACAGTTCTGGCACACACCGTGATCATCCACATCACGTACATGGGTTCGAGCACAGACCGACACACCTGGATAAGTCTGAACTGCAAATTCTCCGCATGCAGAGTTTTCAAATCAAGATAATTTTTCATGCCCAGGAATGTTTTAATCTTCAGATGTGTAGACGCAGGTTAATATGGAGAAAACTTGCCTAACAAATGGCATCTAAATAAGTTGCCTGACTCAGTGGCATGTTTACTACACAGATATAAGTCTGACAGAGAAAAAGGAGCATAACATCTCTGAAAACTAAGCCATTTCTTAACCAAAAAAAAAAAGAAAAAAGAAAAAAGTAGACTATATATGTCTAGATATAGCCTAACCAGTCACCTAAGCCAAGAGTATTGTACACAGTACAATAACCTCGCCTGTTTTGGCACTTACATTGTTTGTCACTTCCAAAATCAAAACCAAAATTTTCCCCTCAAGGAAATGACTTTTCAAAATTTCGTATTTTTTGTTAAAAAAATAAAACTTCTCATGTCTGTGTTACCAAAGCCATCAAATTTGAAAGTGTTTTAGTCTTAGTTTCAGAATACGAGGAAAAAAATAACACTACAACATATATGTGCATGTGTATGAGATGTAGTCACTATGGATACAATTATATACTATATGCAATCCAAATTTTAAATATTTCAACACAGATTTTGTGTTTTCTTTGCTAAACAGCATATCAGTGCCAAAAGTAAACAGTAAGGCTTTTTGTTCAATGGGTGTCGTCACAACACATATTAATTACCCCTTCTTCTAAGTGTTTTAGCTCTTTTAAATTTAAGGGGCAGATTATAAAGAGTTCCTCCCTTATACCAAAGCTACTAAATCACTGCAGCCTTTCACACTTGTCAAACCACATAAGACTTCTGTGGCTGAGACACCCCAGGAGAGAAATATGCCCTCTGCATCTTTGATGACAAAACCTGACCTTGATCTCATTTGAGTCTCTGGGAAGGATTAAGCTTGGGATAGAGAAATCCAAAAGGCAAGTATTTCTTTTAAATACTCCAGTAGTAGAAAAATACGAATATGCACTGAAAAAAAAAAAAAAAAAGCTGGAGTTTGAAAAACAAAACAATTAAAAAGATAAAGAAAATGCAAAAGTCAAACATAAACACTTAGGGTAAAAAGATGAAGTTTTAAGCTATAAGAGAAGGTTAAAACCATGCAACAACAGCCCTTATTAGTCTTATCAGTGAGATGTAAATGCGTTGCTATCTCACCAGTAGCAGTAGGTAAGATTACACTAATTCCCAGATACATTTCCATCTAGCTGACTATGTTCTTGCAGATACCATGCTCAACCTTTCAAAGTGCTTAGCTTTCTAAAGCCTCTGGGAGAGTCGTCAGTTCACAGTTTCTTCACCACCCAAAATTTACCTCGATTTCTGTGGGAATTCAATAGCTACCACAAAAAAAAAAAAAAAAGAAAAAAAAAATAGTTGGAAGAGCACTCCAGTGGTTAAAATCACTAAAATTAGTACATATGTGTGCTACATAGATTTTTTTGTTGTTGTTGTTCTGTAGATTAAACAGTCCTCGGGTGATGACATACCCTGCTTCAAAAAGGAGGCTAGTCCAACAGATCTCCAAGATCCTCCCCAACCGTTTTACAATTCTATACAAATGAAGACCCAGATCTTTATCTGGAAACTGGGACTGCATGTGACTGAAGAACTGGAACCTGTGGAAATGTAATTTAAACTTCGTTTTTGTTTTGTAATCGGTAGCTTTGAGGAGGAGCTGAAGCAGGAGCCCACCTGTTTTCTGGGTTGCTCCTGTGCCCTGCTTGCAGCCTGGGCACAAGGTAGCTGTGACCGATGTTGTTTTCCTAAAAATTTGTATTGTCCACTCAGATGAGCATCTCTCTCAAGAGACATCCCAAAAGAATATTGCAATTCCAAGAAAAGGGAACAACATATAAGACAATGAGCAAAGACTGTCAGTAAGAACGCTGTGACACCTAACTCCACTCAACAGGGCCACAGCTGCTGGGGTAGAAAGCGCAAGCTTCAACGTTATCTATTTGAAGCACATCTCCTACGTACTTTGACAGGAGTGGTTTTTTGGATATTTCACACAAGTCGCTGCTGTGCTAACATAGAACATAAACTTTTGAGTGGACTGTGAAGCAGATCATTTTAAGGCATAAGCTTCCACTGAAAATATTTTGTCCACTTGCTCTTCAACTGCTGATGTCCTTCATTACAGTTGTTAATACATAACAGGGAGCACAACAATATGACCAGAATGGAGTTGTCCCTATGCTGAGTGGTTTACAAACAACGTTCCTTGGCTCTTTTATGAGCAATTCAGAATTTCTTGGGGTTTTCCAGCTGCTTTTAGATCACTGGTTCAACTAAGTCACAACATGGCCTCTTTTCCCAGACAGGAACTGCAACACATGGCTTGTGGTTGCGGTAAATGAATAAGGGGGTGAAAAAAAAAAAATAAACAGAAGGGACTTTTCCCATGTGTTTTACAACACTGCAAATCTGTCCACCATCCAGTTCATCTGTAGTGTACCATTCTCTTGCCAGCCATTCCTGTGCTCACTTGCTATATGATATAACGCTATTCTCCCCCTCACCGCAAATTTTATTTTTAATGAGTTCTCTGAATTTCAAAAGGCCCCATACTGATGATGTAAGCTGGTGTCACTCCACTGTAGATTTTTAAATCAGATCCAGATTTGCTTCTAAAATATGTATTTAAATGTATGAGGAATTCCCTACTTGTAATGTATATACCCTTAAGCCATAATTGCTGCCCCTATTTGCATAAGAACGTTTACATAGCTATGTAATAAAAAAGCTCAGGAAAGAAGTATCTTTACAGACTGAATTTCACTTTACATAAGTATATCACAAATTAGGCTCAAAATTCATACCTTGGGAAGAGGTAATAAATTCTTAAAAGGCAGCATTTTTCAAAGGTGAAAGATTCCCACTACAATGCAGGATTTCCTGACACAAGTTTGTATTTTCAAACTACATCTTCATCACTATCATTCATTTTTCAGTACAACTACCATTACAAGGGCGTTTTTTGTGGTGTGGCCGTGAGTTTCTTTGTAATTATCAGAGGAATATCCCTGGAAACCATTTTCCATTCATTTCCCTAGGCCTGAGAAGTGTGAGCAGAACTGACAAATCTCAGAAGCATGCTGTGAAGAAGCACAGCGACTCCTATTCAGGCTTTGGCAAAGATTGGGTCAGTCTGTGGTTCGCGTAGTCCGAGAAACCATTTAAGCATCATTCAAAATTACAGTGATCGAGAGTTGCATTTCAGCAGAGGAAACCTAAAAGGCTGTGTAACTAGTTTTCCCACAGTCCATGAATCCAAAAGTTAAATCTTAGTGTAGTCGCCCCTTCTGCTTTTATACAGCTGATCAGCATTTGTAACCAGCCAGTCTGTTGTCTATCAATGGATGTGGCCCTACCTCTTCGTCAGTGTGATTTCAAGGACAAAACAAACCACCAACTGCCTAAAATTCACCAGAATACATTGGGGAAGTTATTTAACTTGTAAATAAAGGGCCTTGCCATGGCCCTTTGCAATCACTCTGGCATCACTAGGCCCTTGGATGCCCAGGCCTGCATCTTCTCAAAAATCTCCTCTACGTGAAATATGAGATTAAGCTCTGGGACTCAATCCAGAAGACCACTGAAACCCATGGAAATAATCCTACTCATTCACTGCAGTTAGCACGGGAACCCAAATCTCTCTGACTGCACCTGAAGTATATCCACAGTCAAGTACTAAATCTCCACGTATATAGCCTCAAACCATAGGTGTCCACTTATTCGTATTCTGTGCATTTACCATAACATCATGAGATCTACCCTTCATCCAAGATGTGACTTAAGCAGATGATAATTGTTGGCAGTAGAAACATGTATTATGGTCATGCCCAAAATTCATGTTTGTTGTGCCAAGCATTACATATAATTAATTTGTTTGTGACGTGTAATTTGTCCCATATCATGCCTCCTTCTCAGTTGTTCTTCAGTGCTAGCTGCTACACCACGACTAAAAATAGTGTTTGTTGACAAGTTTATAAAGCACAAAGGCTGGTCCAAATCTAGACCAGCCTAGTACTGAGACTGTACTCAGACTTCACCAATCATTAGAAAATAATTCTTAATAAACTACAAAATATAATTTGAAGGGAAACTAAAAAAAGAATTTTGCTACTGATAAGCTGTAATTTATGGAATTGCTGTATGCCTTCAAATGTGCTCCACCAGCTTCTCACAGGCAACCTCTTCCTTGTGCTTTATCAGCAATCTGTTCTGTGCAGCCATTTAGCAGAGTCATTCTGAGACCAAAGGCAACCTGTGCACAACAATGTAGGCTTGGCATGGCCAATGAACAAAAAAAAAAAAAGGTACAACAATAGCTAAAAATAATGAAGGCAAAACTTTGGTGATATGAATACGGAGGCTTCTAAAAATTAAGCCATGATGTTTAATTTATTCTTGGAAAGCACAGGTTGGAAAGCTGTCTGTACAGGTAGGTGACCATTTTAGCACGGCTCCAAGAGGAGTCACAGATCTTTCACAGTGTTGGAAGTATCTGAGCTTGTCATAATCTGGAATGCTAAAGTGAGTTTTGGAATAGTTATTAAACCTCATGTCTTGAAGCTTAAGCCAGACAGTAACTGCAGCAAATCTCTGAGGTGACCTAACAGATTATCCCACATTTTGCTATTATGAACCTTGAGACCTTCCACTGAAACATTTGGTTATTAGCAGCAACAGGTTACAGGACTAAGCGAACCTTCAGTGTGATGCAGTTCTTATACCCATAGAGCTCTGGCAAAAAAAAAAAAAAAAAAAGTCTGAGCTTGCACAACTCGATGTGTAAAAACCAGATGAAATAAACTACTAGAACAGGCAAAAAATGTGGAAGTCTCCTTTAAAAAAAGGTAATTTCTTTTGCCTGTCTCAAAATTGAATTTTATTTTGCAATTCGCACATGCGTTTCTAATATCCTTTTTTTTAACTTTATACTTCTCTCTGAAGCAGGAAATAAAAGGTTGATCAAGAAGATATCCATGCAGTGAGTTAAAAAGTGATCTGAGGAAGTTGTACTCCATTTCAAATTGAGGTGTTTTTAAAACTCTTATTAAGAGGCTGTTCCTGACTTTCTTGTTTTACACTCCCAAATTTTAACAAAGGGCTGCAATAAAAAAAAAGAAGTGCCGATTATGAGATTTGAATTTTTGATAGGGGTGCAAAATAAGGTATTTATATGGATACCTTCAGTTGCCTCATGAAGGAGGTGGTTGAATTGCTACAGGCTCCAAATTCAGTGATTTATGGTAATAGCAAACTATACAATATGCTCTTAAAATACAGTTTGAAATGACTGATCAAGCTTTAGTCTGACTGAACATATACAGCAGATAGATTAAGTGTCTGGCTTATCTGTCTGGTCCTGGGTGTTCATCAGTCAACCTAACTAACAAGTTAAAACTCAGGATTGTGGTCAGCAGTTCACATCCATCTAAAAATATGGGGCCTGCAGTGAGCTCTTTCACATGCAGAGAGCACATTGAATCTGTTTAATGCTTGCTTGCCCCTACTAATGCTCTCCAGCTAGGAAAGGGAAGAACTGTGGGCTTGAGAAGCAAGCTCACCCCTTGCATTTACTTCCCCTTTCATTACTTTTTAACATCATTTTAAGTAACAACTGCTGAAACCCATTAACAAAATCATTTTATGGTGCCAGAAATCTCAATAGCTCATAAAACTGCATTATGAACCATGTTAAATTTTGCACAAGTGATTTTATAGCTTTTAATCAAAACACTGGTGTTTTCTGTGTGGCTAGTTGCCTTCCAGCATGGTACACAAAACAGCTTCAAAGCAAAGACCCAGCTCATAAAGGTGAAGCGAGGTAAGAGATGGGTGGTGTAGAAGGTCTAGGTACAAACTCCGCGCTGGTGTAAAGCAGTGTAATGCCACGGCTCTCGTGTCATCCCAGCTGCTGTAGCTAAAGAGGTGAAGGTACATCAGTGGCTTCACCAATAACTCTGATTTCACTAACTTAAAGGATGCAACTGTCAGTATTTTCGTAGGTCAAATAAGGGATTTAAGCTGGATTCCAAGCTAAGGAAAATTTAAAATATGTACTATGGACCGTACGAAGAATTCAGTAAAAGATGAGCCTATTCTGAAAGATCAGTTTCCTTACCCCCACCATTCATCACCTGGGGAGGCGGGGCAGGTAGCAGTGGCATAAAAAAAAAAAAAAAAAGGATCAATGAACTCCAAACCCCTTTGCTGTTAATCCGCGCTGAGTTTCAAACAAGCCTGTGGAAGGACAAGACCTGAAAAGGTATTTGCAATAAAAGAGGCAATGGACACAAAAGTATATGCTGCTAATTAAAAACTTAAAATTATATCACAATGACTTTAAATGAGAATGATCTCAGTCTAATCACATAATACTTTCTTTTGTGCTCTAGGTCACGCCGTCACTCAGATGCAGCATTCAGGAAGCACATTTCATTAGACTAAATAAAGCTTCAATCATGTGTAAAATTTCCAACTTGAATAGGCAGTCATCATATCATTCATCAGTCTAGATGTATTTAATGGGTGTAATTTCTTCCTCATATTTCTGTGTTGATTGCTTCATTTCCATTATAGAAATCTTTCAAGATTGCTCTTTTTGCTGTTCTTTCAGTCAGGATAAATAATGCTTTTTAAGATGTATCCGAAATAAATTCTTTTTTGCTTGTCAGAAAAATTGGGTGATTGAGATAAATTTAAACCAAAACACGGAGAGAAACAACAAAAACAAAACAAAACACACGCTCCCCACTCCCAGGAATTCGATGACATTTCCAGTACTTGCTTGTCTTGCAATAAATAATTATCCTTAATCAAAAACAAATTGAGCAGTCTTGTTCAAACATAACAGCCCCCTGTGGATTCTGACACTGTTTCTGCAGTTGAATGCAAATGGATTATTTCTCATGTATGACTTTAAAGCAAAATGTAACACATAAGAGCCCATCTCCATCCCTTGCTTTCTCCTTCTCCTTTTTTCACCCAGGTGTCTACGCACAGGTAAGTAGTACAATAAAACCTTCTACTTTTCAAATTCCAGATGAATAGGGCAAATTAGTAATTTGAGGAAGATTTGCAAACTCATAAATTATCACAACTTCAGCATAGTTCTGGGCTATGTACATTTTCAAAGTTTCCACATCAATAATATAACGGTAGTTTTTTTTTATCTAGCATACTTGCCCCCTCCCCCAGTTTTCTTTTCTTTCCTCTTCATTCCTTTGTCTTGCTGCATGGAGGCCAGAAATCAAAAACATCACATTGGGACCTGACTAGATAGCCAGACTAAGCCCTCCCTCCTCTGACCAGCCTAAACCTTTCCCAGTTCTTCTCCTTGTATCTTCCCTCCCCTTTATGCGCATTTCATCCATCTGTTTTCTCCTGTGACCTGGGCCCCAGTCCTGTAATGACATCTGTTCTGGGGCATCAGGCTCAGCAGAATCAAACAACATCCACTTCACAAACCCACGAGTCTAACTGCATCCCAAACCCTCACAGACTCACTAGCAGCACAGCCAAGCTGGTGGATGAAAACACAAAGAACCTTATGTTTACCTTTTCTAATATGTGAACTTGTTTCAGCATCCCAGATTAAGCAAAGAGGACAGGATAGGGAATTTGTCCATCAGGCTATGGCAGCTGCAACCAGCGTAGTCTCCCATCTAGTGATTTGAAGACCATGGAACGGAATCCTGAAAAAAATCATGTAGCAAAAATATTGACTTAATAATATTTCTTTTTGGTCACAACCTCCAACAGAGGCTAGTTATTTTGGATATCATGATCATTTTTGAGGGTTGGGACACCATGGGAAGAGAATAACTGGCAGAGGCATAGAAGACACAGCCTGAAGAGGCCTTGGTTCTCAACGTATGGTGGAGACCACATTTCTCTCCAGGATAAGTAGGCACAGTTCAGATACCTTTTGTGATAATACAACTACGAGTCTTTTCGATACGTGAGCTAATTTTCAGCCAAGCCAGTGATAAGATTCTGGTGGCTTCAGCAGATGCTGAATTGGAGAACTTTGTTCAACACCCAGAAGAGAAAGTGAAAAGCCAGACTCCTTC
The DNA here is from genome assembly GCA_009769605.1 of Bucorvus abyssinicus. Lineage (NCBI taxonomy): Eukaryota > Metazoa > Chordata > Aves > Bucerotiformes > Bucorvidae > Bucorvus > Bucorvus abyssinicus. The sequence goes on along the minus strand of CM020031.1, from coordinate 6,306,865 downwards.
TCCAGGGACTGTAGGGAGGCTGGAACCACTTTTCAGTTCTACCAAAAGGTTCCTGTGTGACCTCCTGCCAACTGTTGATTTTGTCTGGCTAAGAGTCTCAAGTATATTTTAAACACCTAATGAACTTTACAGACCTCTGTGCCATAATTCCCATTAAAAAAATGCAGTAGTATCTGGGAATCTTTTTAGTGCAAGAATGGTCATGGTAACAACTTTTTCCCTCTTTTGTGACAAAGTGAGAGTAGGTATAAAACCTCCCTCATCTATCAGATATGGCATCAGTGCAGACAAGATTGATTTTAAGAGAGCACTTCATGTTGCATTTCTCTGATAAGAGTTCTTAATCAACGTGAAAAGAAATTTCTGAGTGTTGTAGAAGAGATACTTAAAACTGTTGCGTATAAAGAAAAACAGATAAAAACCTGCCCTGCAAAGGGAAGCCAGCATCTTCTATCTCCATTATAGGGTCACTCCTCACATTCACCTGCATGAGTGGAGCACTGAAAGTGCAGATCAGCTCAGGCTTGACAGGTACGTAGGATTTCTTCTACTAGGTATCTCAGCATCTTTAATCTTGGAATCACTAAATTCCAAATCATCACACACTTTGAAACATGTACTTTTTCCCTGTGTTTCCATTGTCTTTCGTGTCCGTTAAGGCATCTGAAAATTCTCACCCAGAGTCCCACTCTGTAATTAAGCCCTGGTGGAGGGCTTAGGAGTCAAGACTGCGACACGATCTTGGCATTACGTGGGCATTCCAGAAGGGAATACGCAGGGCTAGAGAGTTTCCCACTTAAGATTTGCTCAAAAAGATCTGCTTTCCTCCTCCAGTCAACAGGTATTAATATTTTTATTCCTATCAGCATTTTTCGTTAGATAGCATCTACAGGCCCCACTCATATCTGAGCTCTTGCTGTTTGCTGCCTTTGCACAACCAGAGAGATTTTTAGGAACTGAATTTAGAGCCACGGCTTTCCAGTGTAGACCTATCAGAAAGACGCTAACATCTTCTCAGGACAATCTTTGCAGAGCACGGCCCTTTCCCAAATGCTAAGCAGAACACTGTCATTTACTTCAGCAGGCACAAGATCAAATCCAGCATTACCGTGGATGTATTTCCCAAAATGTTCTAGCCGATAAAATATTTCCGCTCTCTAAGGGGAGTCAGGAATGAGAATGTTAGCAGAGGAGTTCATAAACACAGTCCCAACATAAAAGAGCTCTGCTTCAGACCCAGCCTCAAAGTCTCAGCTCATCTGTTTCTCTCATTACGCCCAGCAGATACAACACAGTTTTGCTTGTCATGAGCAAAAAGAGTTAATACAAGCTGGAAGTTATTTACAGTTAATAGCAGTGGAAAAATTGCAGAGCAGCTTGGTCCAGTATCTAATAATAAAAACCAGCTCCTTGTAAAGAGACTTGAGGGCAGAGACTCTGCAAGTTCTTCACGTTTTTTACATTTTTTTCTTCAAGAAATAGCACGAAATGCCAGCAATCCCAGCATTTTGGGATAAAGTTTTCCATAGGTTTCTGGTGACCTTGACATTAAGGGAATCAATGACTGGTAATTATAGGAAGGGAAAAAAAAAAAAAATTGGCCCAACTTGTCACTAGCTCATCAACTGTGGTATTGCCAGGTTTTTGACTGGCGTATTTAGTGAGAAATAAACTTGGTCCATTTTAAGTGTTGGAAAGACACTGAAGAGGGTAGTGACATATGGTTAGATTAACTTCATTGCTTTGAAATCCTGATGGTCATCTCTAAAAATAAAGGTTAAGAAATTATACAGGAGGTACCCATAAGCTGATTTTCTCAACTGATACAGAAAAAAAATCTCTCAAAATTCAAGTAAGTCAACAGTTGCAAGAAAAGTTTCATTGAGCCCATTGATACTAGTCTTTTAAGCATCTGAGAAACTCTTGCATAGTTAAAAAAAAAAAGTAGCTTCAGCTTCATTGAATTCAAGAGAACTAAGACAACACTAAAAATCAGGTGACCGTGCTTAAGAGCCCTGGTTTAGAACCACGTTTCTGCAGCGCCTAAAGCTTCGGCTGCAACATTGGATCAGTAGAATCAATTCAGTGTGCTATTAACTTCAGTGTATATTAGATGCAGTATTAAATCAAATCTTTAAGGCATTTATGGATCTATTTCCCATTGAAATCAAGGGTTTGGGCTTTTATCTTTTACAGCAATGATGATTTAGGTCAGAGTAAGACATAAGAGGAAAAAAGCCTAACTCAAAAGACCTGGTTTCTAGAAGTGCTGTTATCTAGCATTCAACTGTACCACTGTTTGAGATCTTTATCTCTGTCAGATTGAAATATTCAGAGCTTGACCCAGAGGGCAGCAAACTAAGCTGAGGGCAGTCATCCCTTACACCTCCATAGCTGCCGTGTTCCTGGACAGTAAGAGAAACAGACAAAAATACTTGACCTGACAGCAGCAGGCACAGCACTACCAGAGACCACCATATGCAATTAATAACTCAAAGCATTTCTCCAGTTGAAATCCCCGTCTCTCTGGACGTTTGCACGGTCCCTTTGCTTTGTCTGAGACCTCTGAACACAATAATCACGGTGATGAGGCAGCGAGCCATTGACAAAATGCAGTCCAGGACCAAAGAGCAGTGTAGTTTTCACGTGCAAGCAAACTTCATTCTGCTCTTAAAGTTTCCTGACATAGAGACAACACGTCCGCAACAACTTAGACCAGTGATTGACAGAAATGGTGTGGAGCTGCCACAGTTTGACATTTCCAAAACATCCGACTGTGTAACAAATGGTAGGGTTTTCTCTCCCCCTCTTCTTCTGATTGTTTTTATTTCTCTTGTTATCAAATAGTTTGGAGGAAGTGAGTTTATGAAAAAGATCTAGGGGGTAGGCCCTTCTCTGAAAAATTCCCACTGGTCCGACTTCAAGGCTAATAAAAATGCTTTATTGTTTCTTCTGTTGATCCCCCTAACTGGTCAGCAAAGCCCTGGGGCACAGTTAGTGAAACAAATTCAACTCTGAGTGCCTGGTGTTGCATACGCAGCACTAGGGAGGAGGGAGTTTCCTGTTACAAAAGAACAGTCCTGCCAATCAGCTGCCCAATTTTTTGATTTTTTTTTTTTATTCCTCACCTGTTCTTGTCTGTGCTTACAGGGAGAGCTCACAATGACAATGCCTATTTTTCCACAATGCAATTTTTGCCAAGTACCCAAAATAAGTACTCTACAGTATATTGGAAAAGATAGAGCTGTTTTCCCCCACTGTTTCCTACCTTTTGACTGCACTCAAAGCATCACCTCTCAAATTTCTTCCTCACAGTTCAGATGAAGATGTAAGCTTGACTATTATCTACATATTCTATATGGAATTATTACAAAAAAAATTGATAAAAACACAGCAAATGGAGACTGAAGCCCAAAACAGTAAAAAAAAATATCTTGAATATTTTTGGCTTTTATTACCTTCTGCTCATTTACATGAAGCAAGAAACAAGAAAAATTTCCTGACATTAGCACAAAAATTAAGATTGAGGGCTCATGCAGATAGTGAAGCACAAGCAGGCAGCACACTTTCATCCTTGTAAAGCAGACATTCCCTCAAGTGAGACGGTAAACGACACAGAATAAAGGAAGACTTCCCCGTCTCTTGCAATGAGCAGACTTTTATGCCACAGTAGCCTTTCTAATTTCTCTTTGACTACAGGTGTAGCAGGGAAACGCTAACATGTTTTAGCTACACGTTCGCTGAGTTCAATGGGAGTGTTTCCACTAACTTCAGAGGGTTTGGGACACACTCAGCATAAATAAGGATGGCAGAATGGCAGAAAAAGGACAAATATACTATTTAATGCTAAGGAAAAAATCCATTGTGGTTGAACATATCTGAAAATAAAATCAAAACCATCCTTCTGAAACAGGCTAAAATAAATTCTGATGTTACCTGCACTCTAGTACATTTTTCATGTTTCTTAAACTTCTATACAGTCTACTCAAACAGAGGTTGTGGGAACAAGAAGTAATAACAGTCTTCTTTCAGGACTCTGAAAAAAATCCTGGCCTGACTAAAGGTAACGGAAGCTTTTTATTGATTTCTATGAAGCCGGATCTTCAACTCCTGAGAAGAAACTGCAACCCCTATTTAAAAGCAAAAATCTGTCAAAAAAACTGGCACAAAAACATAAGTAAACAAAGTACACAAGGGATTTCAAATGAGATTAGAAGCATTGTTTTGACCTTGTGGCTTTCAGAGGGGTGTGAGAAAAACACAGTAACAGCACAAGAAGCCTTTGCAAACTGGGCAGCCGAGACAGACAGTTTAAAGGAATTGGAAAAGAAAGTCTAAACGGAAATGGAGTGAAAGGAAAATACAGCTCCATCTAGGGTGAAAGGAATGAAGACCAATAATCATTGGGATTCAGCTTTGTTTCTGTGGTAGGTGCTCTAAAATCCACGTTGGAGGAGCAGACAGAAAGGTCATGGAAGTCAGAATTATTATATGAGAAAGGAAGTAAGGAACAATGGGCTCAGAGAAGTCATGACAACTGAAGGATTGGTGGTCTTCCCTGGGAAAGAATGGGTGGCCTTTATTGATGGGCTCTTTCTATGGAGATGAATTACTGTGAGCAATATCTATACAGACCAGCAGAGCACTGGTGACAGACTTGCTGAGTTATTTGCTGTGGATAAACTATCTAAATATTCTTTCCTGATTTTGATTTTAATCAAGTCTAATTACTACTGCAATATGCATTACAAACCCCAGTCCAACAAAGCACATACATATGGTTCTTAACTGCAGCCACATGAGGTCTCTTTACCCCCAGTAGGACTATAAATGTCTTTAAACCAAGCAGAAGGTAAAGTTTTGCAAAAACAAGATCCACTCAACTAAACAGAAGAGCAAAGATGTCACATGAAAAAGACACAGAGGCAGCAGAATTTCATAAACAAGGTTTGAATGTTCTTCTGGAGCATTAGTCACTACTTTGTGACTTTGTTTCCCTTCCCACACCATCCTTTTTCTACTTTGTTTTCTAAGATTTCCAGCTCTTCAGAGCAATGGGGGTCTTCTTCCTGCATCTCTATTTCACCTACAACAAAGGAGCCTTGATGAGATGTAATGACTAACTGATGGTTCCCAATTTGCATGTTATTCATTATTTGTAGCTTGTGACCGATCACTAAATACGTGACCTTTTTTAATCCAGAAAAGTAAACTGAGCAGTAAAGAGTGAGTAAAGAGTATGGAATAGGTGTAACTGAATTTTTCTGCTTGTACTAATTGAGTTACTCATGTGGAGATACTCCTCCAGCACCAACATGAGTAAAACCTCCTGCACTCATTCTCACAATGACTGAGGCAGGTGGGGGGGAAAGGGCTGAAACATTTGCCATGAAATTCAGAGGTGCAGTGGCAGTAAATGTCCCACTGCAACTAAGAGTGAAGGGGGTGGGATCCAGTAATACTTGTTTACTTCACGTTTTAGCACAAAAGACTCCATCTTAGGTGGGAAAACATGCTACGTTCAACCTTCTGTTCAGAACAAAGCTATTCATTGCAACGGTGAAAAAAGAAAGCACACGAGGACCGGAGATTTCTGTTAGAGGGGACATTTTGTCGGACAGAACTGTGGGAATCTGTGGGTGTGTAGTATGCTGAGGTTTGAACTTGGGAACTGTGAATGTAATCTCGACATCCAAGGCTAGTACTGTGCAGAAGGAGCCAACACCACAGACCACCTAATCTCTGAAAAGTCCGAGCTGGAGCCGTCGCCCACAGCTATACGATCTATCTGCGTGCCACGAGACCTCACAGTTCTCAGGCTGGCTGCTGTGCAGAGTTATGATTATCTGTCCCATTATGCATATAGACCTATTCAGTTTCTCTCTATACCTCCTGCAACTTTGAATACACGATCAGCAATATGATGTAGACAAGTGCTTTTTTTCCCTCCCAGCATCCCCCTCCTTTTTTTGGTCAGGAAATGCCAGCCCTTGCGACTCGCTCATAGCAAATGAATGAGAAATTTGCAAATTCCTATAAACACCCACAAACTTTCTCATGATCTCTTGTTACTTTTCAATGGATGGTCCTTTGCAGCTCCAAGAAGCCTGGGCTGCTGAACACAGCAATCATATTGTGCCAGCCTCTGAAATGTGTGGTTGTTTCACGAGGCAAATGCCCACACTACCTGGAGCTGGGCAAGCACACAATCGCTTTAGTCTAACAGAGAAACTAACAGCGCACAAATAGAGATTTGCTGAGCATTAGCTTTTACAGGGTAATCCTTGTTAAGACACATTAAAGCACAGGCTGATCCAGACTTGCACTCCTAGTCCTTGAGAGGGTCCTGCCGGAGGTTTTCTGGAACGCTGAGTTTAGACAGCATCGAGTCTCCAGCAGTTCCTAAAAATAATATCACTGACCACTCTCATACTTGGCACCAAGGGAACCTAAATCATATCACTGTGGAAGAGCACTGTGATACAGTTTCACCCAGTGACTCAAACATCTATTCCGCAGCTCCCAGCTCAGTGTCCATTTGAGAAAGACACCACATCTTGACCGGAATACAGAAGAATAGATGAAACCACAGTGGGGAAATCTAGCAGTGGATTTCATCTGCAAGTCTCCAGAAGCGTTTAAGAGTTATTGGAAAATAGCATCTGACAGATTATCATGCCTGGAACTGTTCAAGTGAACCAGGTAAAAACCAATGAACTCAGTCTTTTTGGGCTGCATGAAGAGTCCAAACTCCCACAAATCCTCAGCCAGATGACCCTGAGATGCCCTTACAGACTCATCAGCAATTCAGCGGCAGCCAGAACGAGGAGGAAATTGGGGCCTTATTAGAGAAGAGCCAAAGCAAAACAAACCAAACACTTGGTCGCCACTGCCAAAAAGCTGCTTTCACAAGTCAGGAATCCTGATCACGCAGCTGCCTCACTTGCCCCTCATTTGCCCACATCCGCTGAGTCTACAAATGAACCTATTAGAAGGCATGAATTTCTATTTTATTTGCGGGGGGAAAGATGGTAACAAAAGGAGGCTGCAAGTGAATGACTATGCCAATACTCCTTTTGGTTTTACTGGCATGTCATTATATTTTAAAAATAGAACTTGATTTTTAAAACAAACAAAGCATAATATGGAGGTTTCTGGGTAAACAAAGGATTGTACATGTTGTGGTATGATACAAACTTTTGTGATCGAGAAAATTCTCATTCAGCTCGTCTAATCAGCCAGAACAAACTTGCAGTCACTAAACTGTAATTATAATTGCATCTAATTGATTCCTTTTCCTTCTTTTTAGATCTGTGGTATTGTGGTACTGCATCAACAGTAGCCCTTGGTGCAAGAATGCACATTAGGGACTCCAGGGTGGGGAACAGAAAGAACCCTATGAGTAAACATCTCATGTTTATTTCCATTAGAAATGCCCAGAGGCACCAGCAAACTGGTCTCCAAATCTCAACAGCCATATTGCTCCTCCCTTTGAGGGGAGCCCCTGTCCATGCAGGGAACAAGCCGGGAAGCCAGGCCCCAGCACTTGCAAGGGGAGCTGAGTCATGAGTTCTGAAGTTGGTGGTAACATTGAGAGTCAAGCAGTGCTGGCCATGGCCACATACTTCGTTAATAATCTTGGGAAAATCAGCAGCAGAAATAGAAGCAAATTCAGGCTTACATGACAAATAAACAGGCATTTTCAAAAATCTAATACTGAAAATGTGGGCACCAGTCAGAAGTTCACATCCTTTTCTCAAGCCACCTCTGCATGACTTATTCAAGGCAGTGCAGAGTCCCTGTGACAGTAGAAAATTATATCCAGATTGTTTGACTCAGCCTTAGAAGTATTATTCTTCCCTTAGCTCTGTGGCTAACGCATCCATCAATAGCTAAATTAATTAGGATCCTAAGCCACCTTTCCAAAGGATTTTGGCATAATACTGCATTAAAATAACGGAAGGTAGGTTCTTATTCATAGTCATTTTTGAAAATGAACAAAGGATTAGCGAGGATCATGCTACAAATACACTTCTGCTCTTCGCATATATTTAAGGCTTACTCTCAGCATGTGCTGTGTCAGTCTCTTGACCTCCGTGTGTATGAAGACGACACTCAGAATTCACACACCCTTCTGTCTGGCCATGCTAACTGGCCCCTAACCAGTTAACACTGCCTTTTTTAGGAGAGTTTTCTAAAAGCCCATGAAAAACAATAGGCATTGAGAACCAGATTTTGCCTTCATCAAATAGCACTATAAAAAACACCCGGGACTCTCAACAAAGACGTCAGTGACTCAACAAGATCTCAGTAACCACTGCAAAATAAACATTAGACAGTAATTGCTATGTAGGGGTTGAGCATCTGCTAAGAGGACCCATGTTTTCACTGAACTATGATTCTAACAAAGTAATCACTCCCCAGCAGAAATACGGCTGAAGGGCAATACTTCAAATGTGGAGCACGGTGGTGTATAGCAGTGTCCCTTCACACACCAAACACGGTGTGCTCCACCATATAAACAGCAGGTTTTTGTTTTGAAAGAGGATGTTTTACAATAAGAAATGTTTTTTAAAGCCAACAGTTTCCCAGTTACTTGTGTGGCATCATGTCTGCTAAAGCTCTGTGCTAGCAAATGGCTCTGAGGGTACCTTTGTATGTGGGTTTGCCCTATGCCATGCAGTGAAGATGCAGCCCAGTGCCAAACCCACACTGGAAGTCCACACACTGAAACCTCCTCTCAGCAGGAATTATTAGCCAGGATGCAGCTGTGAATGCATGTAGCCAGCCTGCTTCCCCGTGCAAGCGAGCTCATGTGGTCTGGTGAGACGTCCCCGTGCTACACGCTGCACTACCTCCTGCTCTGTAGTTACTTCAAGTAAAACCAATTTAAACAGCGTTGCACTGTTAGTGAGATCCTGTCCGTCGTCTTTGAAGCAAATGCTCGTTCCTGGGAAAATACGCTCTGTCTGGTAACTCAAACTCCTAGAAGAAAGCTTCTTTTGATGGTAAAGCTATGGTAAACTAGAGGAGTGTTTGCTCTCTGCCATAATCTCGGATAATAGAGAGAGTTTTCTAAACAGAGCTGAGCTTTGGGAATCGGCTATTCCTGTCAGACCCAGATTCCTCGAAGCAAGAATGCTTGCAATCCATGCGACTCTGTGTCCCAGGACAGTATGGCTGTGTAAACAGACGACTACAGTGGGATTATACTGAAATTTCACATCATACTCTCACAGAGAGAGCAGCCTCCACAGCCCTGGATAGCTGCTTTTACCTGTTGTGGGGCATAACAGTGTTATCTGGGAAACACAGCCCGAAGAGAAAGAAATCATTGTACTACTACTCCGCATGATAGGAGAAAGAATGCAAGGCTAAACCAGGTTATATTATTAAACAGTGCATTTTCTTATTTTTATAATGTGTTGTGGTACAAGTATATAGCACACTGGATACATCCAGATGCTGAGCCAAGTCTGGAAAGCCACCCAAGGTCTGCATACCTGTTTGAGCACCTAGAGTACTGCAGACTGACTTCCAGAAACGCTGAGAACTTTCGTTTCCCAGTGGAGCAAAAAGGCAGAGCCACTAATACCCAGACTAGTACAAGCAACTGCTGAACACCTTGTATCTGTACACTTTGACTCTGAAATGCCTTAGAAAAATCTGCTTCGAGGTGCCAAAATTTAAGTAAACTTAATGACAGAACTACAGCATTTACACAACTATACAAACATCAACGCTGCATTTGAAAATCAGCAGCTTACAGTCTCCACTGCATTTCTTTAATATACAATTTATAAGATTAAACTGTGTTTTTTAGCATAAACATCAATATTACTGCATTTAAATTCTTTTCTCCTACCACACCTCTGATTAATAATACTTTCATACCTCACTTCTAACTGGTAATACCAAACGCCACTCTGGAATTTAATATAGCACAACACCAGTATTTACTGAACAGGGTTTTTTTAGGCTGGCTACAAAATACTGTTTGCAGCATATTCAAGAAAGAAAAACAGTTGAACTGTTTTAGAGCTGATCGGGGAGAACTGCTGCAACTTTTAATACCACTTTATTAGTAGTGACACCAGTAATTTCTGTGGTGCAGTAATCCCCACAATTCTTCTCAGATGCTGATAAATCCAAGTGGCTGGAGAACTAAAAGTCCTGATCCAAAGTCCCTTAAAGGAATAGAATTTAGAGAGTGACTATAAAAACTCCCACCCCAAGCTGTCTGACACATGAAAGAACAAAGAAGAGAGACTCTGAAGGGCAGTTAAGCAGCCAGTTCCACTGAAATTCCAAGGATTTTCATCCTTGCACCCGCTTTGTAACACTGAAAAACCTCTTTATATCTATTCGATTGTTACGAAGGAAAAGAAGGCTTGGATGATATCTTGTTTGCATGGAGTAAGATACTGCACGAACACACAGGAAGGAGGCAGTCCCTTCCCTGCAAAGTTTACAGCGTAAAGGAAAACAGCAGGGCTCGATAAAGCACAAGGAAGCAGTAAGGCAAGACTGGCCATCGTGAAGAACCGAGTCACGGTAAATCGGCTGCCTCTCATATCTTCTGCAGGCGCTCCAGCAAAGAGCTCAGCAAACTGCCAGACCATGAAACCTCCGCATTTCACCTGAGAGAAGCAAATCGCAGCTTGCCAGAACCACACCAGCCTTCAACCTTTTCAGTCTTTTAACCTTTACATAAACTGTGCTTGTTTTCCCGTGCAAACAATGGCCTTATTGTTCCAGTTAAAATACAGTACATGACCTGTGATGTTGGGAAATGAATGAATTGTTGTGTTGTCAACAGTTACTTTTTTTCCACGCCTCCCTGTATCTAGGAATTTCTTTCCATGTCTTTAGTTTTAAGGAAAACATGACACTTTGGAGAAAGCTGCTGATACCCTAAGTTAACAAATTACAGTAGTGAAAATCATGTGACATGGATTTTGAGTAATTCAGAAACTCCCAATATAGGCCCAATTCTCAAAAGAATTCCCCTCCGGTTTAGGCGTGTCACATTAGTTTTCAAGAGTTTACATTGCCCAGAAACACTCATTTCAGACACACAGCGGGCACTTTACAAAACCTGGCTACTTATTAAAATGCCAAAATGGAAGAAGAGCTCTTCTGAACATCTGGCCAGACTGTGGCTACATGACTCAAGATGACTGCATGAGAAAATACAGGGTAGGTAAGAGAGGAACAAAAGATTAGGAGGAAAAAAATCCGATGCTCATTCAACATTAGATGTTAAATCCATCTTCAAACACTCATTGCTTACTACAAGTTAATTTGAAATTGGAAAACGTCCAAAACAATTATGGCAAAGATGAAGATAAAATAGGATTTCTTACATATAGCAAAGAACGTATCCAAAGTATCCCCCTTCTCAAGGACAAGGGACAACCACATAACAATTAAGGCAGAAAAACTTTTGGAAAGGGATCCTTAGAGTCCAAGGAAGTTTTTAAAAAGAAATTAATAAACAATATGAAATGTCCCTTAAGCAATTACACACAGTTTTCTAGATTAGAACACTTCTATCAGACTCAGAAAGGAAAAGGATCTCACTTTTGTGAGACCCACTGAACATAGACTGAACCTACAAATAAACGTTTATAAAGAAAATATTTTCCCAGGCTGGACAAGTTCCTAAATGAAAGGACAGGTCTGGAAGGTAGAAGTATAAATGGACTTGTCTGGGGCAAAGTACTGTGTCACATAAATGAATTGAGACCTCATCACCCGTTTTAGCTAACAGCATCATGGCCTGAGGCTGCTTTCATTTTATTATACATAGCCTTAAAAGAATTTAGATTTAGGAGAAGAATCCTCTTTGACTGGTTTTGATCAACAGTCTCCCTTCAGCTGCTGCTTCCACGAGCCCCTGGGAAATGATGAAAAATACCAATCTGGTCATTCTTTTGTGGGGTATGCTTATGTATCACAGAAATGTGAAAGGGATACCACTTCAGTGATATAATGTGTATTTTAATCACAGGGGAAGGAATTATTACTCTATAGCTCTGAGAGTTTAACCTACAAAATTCTATGTGAGTCCATCAGGGCTAGGTCAAAAAGCATAAGGCACCCCCCAACCATGCTCCTTTTAGAAAACTACTGTGAATGTATCATAAACTTGATAAAAATGGGAGTAAAAAGAAAGAATATCATCTAAAGAGATGAGGTAGATCTCCCAAATAAGGACTCCTCTGAGCTAACAAGAGCGACACTTCCATGTTTTTTATCAAAAAAAATGAAAGAAAAGGAAGGAGAAAAAAGAAATGGTTGCACATAATGCAACAGCTCCTCAATTAATGTAAACTGGCGCCAGTTCATTGAAGTCAATGGAGCTACAGTGACATGTACCAGCTGAGGATGGGGTTCTGAATTCGTAGGCATTTGGCATAGTGCCAGCCTCTGTCTGCATACAGACTAGTATTGTGTATGTAAACACTGTCTGACTCTCTAAAAATCATAATTTTTAAAAAATGCTTTATAGATCTGACGGATTTGTCACGTAAAACAAATCGTGGGCTTCCTGTGCTCAGTGCCTCCATCTGAGCAGCAGACACTTACAATCTGGTATGTGCTCTGGTTTTGCTCACCAAATTGCACTAAGCTAAAGGATGGCTCACTCAAAATGCAAATCAGAACAGAGCCCAAAAGAATAACTGCTTCCTCTGTCCCAAATAAAGAAAACTTTTCAATTTCATACTGACACTGTTGTGCAAAGATTAGATCGGGCTGTTAGGGTGCAAAGGATGGTCTTTAAGCTACATCCCACTAAGAACTACCAGGTCTTTCAGATACCCCCCCCCCCCCCCCCCCCAATTATTGCTTCTTGTCCCCACACCACAGACTAATACTTTACTGTTGTCCTGGACCAACCCAAAGTCCCTCCTTCACCATAGTGAATAAGAGAAGACTTTATCCGCATCTTGCCGGCTTCTTGCACCTGTTTTGGGAAGGGAAGAGACAGGGTCTAGATCTACTTAATCCTTTTAAACCTGCATTGACAGGCTGAGTTTATACATGTTTTCCTCTGGTATGGTACATTATACATTATCTTATCTACCAATCAGCAGTTCAGGATAGACTTTTGTTCCTCGCCAATGGAATGCCAACTCTTGAACCTATTTGTTTGGATAGATAGAAGCCCATCTTCTGACGTTTTGGATACTCCCGAAACATCAGGCTTGGGGGCTGTTTAGCTCTGGAGCATCTATATTACTGTTTCTGAGGGGAATCACCCCAATAAAGGAATAAAATGCCTTTAGAATCATGCATTTAATATATAAGTACTCTATGCAAGCCATACTAAGCTAAAAGAAAACAGAACTATTCAGTTCATTTGTATAAACACATAAGCAAAGGGAAGAAGCAGCATGTATTTCCCCCTTTTGTCATTTCTCCTGAACCATAGTTCAGGTAACAAGCTGGTCAATCTGAAGAACGCTTCTAGATGAAGACTAGCACATAGGTTGATCTCTGACATCAGATTCTTACTGCTGAAGTAGTTCATTACAGGAGCTTATCTGAGAGCAGGCATCAGGTAAGAAGGTCAGGCTTTTGACACAGGAAGCACCATTATTATGTAGCAGTCTAAGCACATAATAGTCTTATAAATAGACATAATCCGTAGAAACGCCTGAAATCAAAGGTGTTTGGCAGCAGTGAGATCAGAGTCAGATTCTCAGTTGGACTCGGCTTACTTTTTCTGTAGCTCTTTTCAGTGGCCCAATTTCATCTGATGCTCAAAAAGAAAATAAAAACTTTTGATTAATTTAGCAATATACTGTAAAACCATCAGAGATTTCCCTAAGGGTATACCTTCAAAGGAGAAACAAATCTGAACAAGATTGATAAATCTAATTCCATATTGACTGTCAAGTTCTACTCATTTAAACTAAGTCATTAGGATTTATGCCCAAAACGGAGCCGTAAGTTTGATGTGCATTAGTTGTTCCAAGATTTGCTTTTTAAGTCACAATACTTGCAGAGAGGAATGACTTTTAAATCCTTATCTATGTGCCAGGTTTAATAAACACATCTGTAACAGACTGCTAACACAACCACATAAAATATTTGGGTAGAATCTATGCCCACTTAAATATACTCTGTCATTTGTCCAATAAAATGTAATTATAAAAATAATAAATTCACCTGATTTATGAAATATTTACATCTCATTTTAGGACCAAAACCAAATATAATTAATAACTATAAAAATGAGGGGTAGGAAACCACCACTCTTTTGCCATAGTTTCATTTGTTGACAATGGTTTTGGTTAATAGAAACATGTGGCCTGTGAAGAGGAGAGGGGTTTGTTTTGGGGTTTGATTTTTATGTTTGTATTTTTGTTGAGGTTTTTTTTGCTTTTTGGGGTTGGGTTTTTTTTTTTTTTTTGAGATCACAGATACTGATGGGAGAAAAAGTTAACGATAAACAACAAGAGATTTCACCGAGAACTCAAACCAACCCAAACTGAAACCTGTTTTGATTGGAAATGAGGAAAAGGAAGTGGGTGTTTAGATCAAGATCTAAATTAGGTTTAGTTGGCAGTTTGGGGTTTGGATTCGCCACCAAATCAGGGCTAGGGTTCTCATGCAGACCCAGTGATGATGAAATCTTCTAAACTTAAATCGTGTAACCTGACATCTTGTAACCTGTTGTCTTGAGATTTTGGTCCCCAAGACTGGAAATCTTTATATAGTTACAGCTTGTTGACTGACACCGCTGTTGTCTATGTTTCTTTTAAGATAGATTCTTGAAATTTCTTTTCCTCAGTCTCTGTTTTCCACGTTGCATAGGAAGAACTCCCTACTGAAAACCTAACATTTGCAACTGATATTCAAAATTTTTTAATGGAACTTTAACCATTTCAGGCCACATGCAAAAGAAATACTTTTGGGATATGCTAGAATATAGCAGAACTCTAGATCCCAAGGAACACAAGGAAGGCGAGTAGCAAAGTATAGACCCCGAACTTCAGGAAAGAAGATGATGTCTGATGTAGGGAACTGGTAGGTGGCATCCTTTGGGCAACAGCTCTGAAACATTAAGGCTGTCTTCAGGGATATGCTTTTCTCAGCACGAGAAAGCTCCACCCCTGTGCTCAGGGAAGCAAGTAGGCATATGAGCACACCAGCATGGCTAAACTGGGAAATTCTGACAGAGTTCTAGTGCAAAAAGTATACACAAGGCAAGGATAGGATACAAATGATGGACATAGAATCATTGCTCAGGTGTATAAGGATGGTTTTAGCAAAGCCAAAGTTCAGCTAGAATCAAAACTGGCCAGGCATGGTAAGAACTATGAGAGCTTCTAACATCACATCAGTAGCAAAAGGAAAAAAAGAAGTGGGACCACCACTGAATGGGGTGGTTGACTTTTAGCAACAGCAAGTACAGGTAAGGTTGAGATGCTCAATGATTTCTATGCCTCAGGCTTCAACAACAAGGTCTTATCCAGTATTTGCACGTACAGGCAGGATTCAAGAATAAGAAAAGTTACATCAAAGAGAATTTTTTTAAAAAATCCTGACCCTTATAAGCTCATGCTACCAGAAGGGACAGATGCAAGCGTGCAGAAACCACCG